>CM046069.1:68606586-70098033 GCA_025215515.1 Schistosoma japonicum
GTGCTGAAATTATACTTTTATAAATGTAATCCACATGTACCAGATCGAATGAGTGGTAATATCTTACTGTGATAATAGTAGTGTTAAATGAAGCATAAATGTTTCCTCTTCACCTTTAAGGGATAGATGGGTCACAGTAATGATTTCATGACTTTATGACTACTTTTTATCAAATGCCTAGTTAATAGGATCCTTTTAAAATCAAAATGATAAGACAAAAGGATTTTAGTTATCAATAAATGAAAATAGAACATAAGTTATAGAATGTAAACTTTTATATGTTGAAATGTTGCTGTTACATCTGCTGATTGTTATCACGACTGAGAAATTATTAGATGCTTCATAATACTAATGTAATCCTTCTGTCGTCTGTCAATCGCTCTTTCTTAATCTAGTATCGATACTGACTGTTATCCCTAAAGCCCGAGTTGGAAAGTCGTCACAAAACGAATATTTAGTTCACCAATGCTACGAAGAATATGCAAATATCGGAAAAGTACAGTATTTATACAAACAGTATTTATATAAATAGAACTGTAGTTTTGAACAATACCAACTCCCAGAGTAATATGAACGTCTGATCAGTCATTTCTAGTACTAATGGCTACAAACAATAGAATTCGATCGGACCAGAAAACGTTCAGTAACATGAATGTACAACTCTTTTGACGGTTGCACTCAGAAATAACTTCATTTGTAACTAATGTAATTTGGTATTGTGGAGACTGATTTTAATTTATTGCTTTTTCAAATCCCTCACAGAGTGATTTTGAATGGGTACCATTAAAAACCAGACGTTACTGGAAAGTTATTTCATTACACTATAGGACTTCTTAGCTGTACTCACCTAAAACTCATAGTCGGGAGATCATATTCTGATTTTTGGTCGTAGGATTTCCATATTAATGATTTTGTGATGAAAAATGACGTCTGCCTTTCTTCCGATGTATTTGGACTCCACCAGTGACGATTCCTCTCTTAAACTTCGGTAATATCTGGTTATAATACCGTGAAATGATTTTTATTTGGTCTACTTTACAAAACTTTCAAATATTACTTATCAATTTTAAATGGTATTTTGTTACGTTATTCTTTGGAGCCATGAATTGGTGGTTAAGGCGTCCAATCTATAATCATTCTATCCCTAATTCCAATCTTAATCCACTTATCCTGGTTAGATTAACCTAGTAGAACATCAAAGTGTCACTAACTTTCATATATAAAGTGTGAACCAGAGACAAGTGTAAGAAATCTTCTTCTAATAAATTAGTCACACCCCTGTTTTTGGAATTCTTACAAAAATTCTGAAAAGAGTAAGAACAAACCTTTTTTGATCATACATATTATATTAGGCTATTCAGGAAGTGACTAACTTTAAAAATTGTGTTTTAGAAGATTACTTCCAGTTCTTTAGTAGTATGTTAAGTAAACCTTTTGTTTCTACCATTATTATGTTCCTCTCGCTCTGTCCTACTATTTGACCTCTTGACTGTCAGTGTGTGATTTCCCATTTGTGAACTACAATTACTTTATTATGTATACGTACTCCAGTTTCCTACCACTGCCTTTCTTATTTTGTATTGATGTTAATTTCCTAATCGATTGACTGCGTCATCAGGTTTTATGTATATGAAAAGAAAAGCTTGAGACACAATATGATTTTGTCTGATTGATTCATCAGTTTGTGATCTTCCTCTTCCGACCTGGAATCGAGTAGGGATCAAGTAGATGTACAGGGACCAACTAGACACTCTCATTGGCGTTTGTCATAGCAATTTTCTGAACACGGGGTTACATCAATTAGTTAGTTGTATGTTACACTTATAACCGTTTGGCGGCGTAACAGTGATAAGTAATAATTTTGTTCAGAGCTTCTCATTAGCTGAAATACCTTCCACTTCGAAACATTTATCTAAAACATAGTGTTTGTTACTAACCAAAAGGATGAACTTAAATCTAAGCTACTTTTGATTTCTGGGAAAATTTATGATAAAATCATGAATTCATTCAGCTTTGACCAAATCTAGTTACTTTACTTATTACAAATAAAATTATCTGTAAAACTTAACACTACGAAGACATAAACAATCAATGGGGAACTCTAGACCCAGATTTATTGTTAGTTGTCAGAACCGAGTATCTGAAAAGCCTATTTTAATTAGTGAATCTTCAACATCCAGTATTGCAATCAACAATTTCGACACCAAACCAACTATCATGATACGTATATTTTGATAATTACATTCAACCATCTGATATAAATATTGTGCACACAATGTCAATCCATATGGACCGTAGACTACACTGAACCCTAATCGACAGAATTCTGTCATCGTTAAAATCTAGAGAAAAACGTTTTCTATTAATAATAGTTGAAAAAGTGGTTTACCTCTTGAATCTGTTTGCTTAAAAAAATAGATAATGTTGCCAAGGATTTCTTTTACATCGAATTTTCCACCCAGACTTTATAGACACTAATGAAAACAACATACAGTTTGAACAAAAAATACAGGAAAACCATTAAGATCTGATTTATTAATCTCCTCATCTGGATCGTGAAGCAGTTAGATGAAACTTTTGGTTCGAAGTTGCTTTTCTATTATTTGTATCATAGTGTTCATTATTTGATGAAATTCAGCTACGTTAGACGTGAGACAGTTGATGCGGGTGTTGCAATATTGCGAATCAATAAAGTTAAAAACATAAACCACTAGGTGATCCTGAGATTCAGTGTACTAGTTATAATCACTTGTATAGTCATCGGTGCACTCTATGAATCAGTTCTATACTACTTCTCACATATGTGAAGTGCTTCAAGTTGTTACACCCAATGAACAAAGAAGTGGATAGGAAGTAGTAAAAGTAGTTATAGGAGGAATGGTAACAAAAAAGAATGAACATAGAAGAATATGATTAAAGAATAATTAATTCATCGAAAGACAAGTGTAAGATAATTTTAAATACATGATTTAAAGGAAGACAATAAAAATGAACTCATTTATACCACTTTGACGTATTCTTAATCGTGTTACCCAATCCCCAACAAAGTAGTTTAAACCATCAGTCAGTGGCTTCATGGATTAACGTCACGTTTCGCTCTTGGCGCTCCTTCTTTCCACCCAATTCTAATGTCATTAACTATTACACGTCACTGAAGGTAATGGATAAACATAAGCAATACATGTCCAACCACCTCAGTCGAGGGATATCGATAATTGCACCAAATGAGTTACCATGCCTTCGTAATATCCTAAGTTTAACCTTACTTTTATCTCACCCAGTGATCTCATCAAACATGAGTGGCGTTTCTAGGACATCTTTGGTCGAATAACAACACCCTACAAATATCATAGACGTTTAACGGGTCTAGGTGACGTAAATTGGCAAACGATAAATAATCTTTTTGAATTCGCATGGTCAGGCATCAAGGCGGATGAGAAAATCAATATAATAGAATTTATTATATTCTAGGACTCGAGCAATCACGTCTCACGGAAGAAAATAATAACCTTGCCAAAACCAATGTACGCCAACGTTAGCACTCGACCTTTGTCCTATCATAATACAGTCGGCACGATGCCAACTAACTCGAACAGAACAGAGTAAGAACATAAGACCCTGATTTACCAAGCAAAAGATATTTTTAGTACATTTCAAACACCATATATATGCATAACCAGACCACACAATAGACCAATTAAAATAATAACATCAATACACAACAATGACATTTAGGACATTGAAACGAAGAAAATGGTCCATAAATAACCGGTTTTAAAGTTATGCATGGAAAATTACACAACAACGATTTATGGTTTACATGAAAGCTAGAAACTAAGGCAATACAACGACAATAATAATAGAATGGTAAATAGTCATGAAAACTGTGCATATGAATAGAATCTTCATAAAATAGCCTTTAAAGTTTTTATTTCATAGATTAATTATCTCCCACAACAGAAGTGGTTAATGAAAACCAGTATTTGATTAAATGTTAACTGATGAGTTGAATGAAATTAGTTCAGTTTTAAAACAGTGTATATTGGATTGATATTGTCTGCAGAGTTCTCATTGTTGAATACATGTATTGCCTTTAGCACTTTCAGTAATTATCTCGGTTGCATAATGTGTGAGTACTACATATTATAGTGTAAATTTTCGTTAAAGATTTCAATTCGAGAGATTGGAATTATTCTCAACCGTCTTCTGTGAACTTACTAGTGCAATGCAGCCTAACATACAGAATGGTGAACAGAAATTTAGTAAAATTTAGAGTAGAAAATGAAGTATTCTACTATTACTAAACATAAATGATTCAATATGTATTTACTGAACAATGAAAATATCTTGAATATACAGAATTAGAAATCATTTGCAAATGACTTAGAATTTATTATGTCGAACCACTAAAGAAGAATGAAAAACTTCCAGAACTGTGTTTTAGAGGACTAATTCATTTATTTTGGTCATGAGTAATGCAAACATTACATTTCTATTATTGTTACGTTCCTCTTACCTTATCCTCCCGTTTAGCATGTTTGCTGTTATTATATTGTCTCTTATTATGAACTATAGTTAATTAGTTGTGTACAAGTTGTTCCTGTTCACTGCCACCATTTCCTTAGTTCTGTATTAATGTTAGTTTCCTAATTGGTTCGCTGAGTGATCTGGTTTTATGTATATATAAAGGAATGTGTGAAATATAATTCGATTCTGTCTTGTGTTCTTCTCATTCCGACTTGGGACTGAGTGAGCATAGAGCAGACGCGCAATTATCGACTAGGCACACCTAATTGGCATTCAGTCAACTAATCCAAACATTCCTCGCGTCATTACAGAATTTACTTTATGTCGTAAACTCTCCGTTTATTTGTTTGAACTGTGCATAGAAATACATCAAGTACTTTCTAATTTATTACTTACATCTTTGAATAGGAAAGTATTATTTAAGTACACTCAGCTGGATGTTTAGTCTAAATAAAAGTAAACTTTCTTCTTATTAAAATATATTCAGAAATTTAATAAGTTGCTAGGTGTAGGTAAATGCTCCATAGGAAAAAAAAACAGTGATTTGATATAAAAAAGAATTTCTAGCAAACTTTGATGTTCAAAGTTCATTTAATAGTCATTTTGTGATAGATAACTTAAAGTTTTCCTAAATTACCATCAGTAAAATTTGAAGGATTATAAAAATTATTCTCTTCAGTACGTCCTGACTACAATTGAAATCATCTTGGAGTTGTAAGGGGAGAACGAACCAACGAGGCTTGTGCTATGACTACTACCTAGAATTAGAAAATTATGATTAGTTAGTAAAATGCTTGAGTAGTCATACATAGAAGAAACAAATATCGGAGAATTAGACTTAAAATTATGTCATTTATTAAGTAAAAACAATGGTTTTGATATATCATATACTAGAATAACTAGTAACAGGAATTACAAAATACAACAAAAGCTGAATTAATAGTGTTGTTCACTTGATTCAGAATAATGAGATCATAATAAAGTCACAATAATTCTTAAAAGAAAATACATATGATAATCGTGAATGAGTCCGTGAATAGGTCACAATTTGAGTAATACAAATATCATAGTTGCTGAATGATTAATCAAATGTAGAATAACTGTAATGGCCCAAATAGCACAGAGAATACACTCGGCAAATTATAATTGTTGATTATTTACCCCGAAATAACAATAATGATGGCTACATATGATTGGTATAAGTTGTTCACTTTGGAATTTAGGGTGTAATGTAATGAATAGCAAAACCGTAATATTTGGATTCTTTGGATGATTGCACAATTTCTTGGCTTGATACAAAACCGTGATGTTAGCCACAATGATTCTCTACATAGTTTAGTTACCAAGTATTGGTCAACGTTATGTTGTCGAGTCATTAAAGGTGATCGATCACCTTGACTACTTACCAATCAGTTTAAGTATCCCAGTTTTACAGTAAGTCAGTCGCAATCTTGATAGAATACTTACAACGTATTAACATGTGAAAGTGAATGGTGAAAGTTCAAATCCCACAAAAAATGCCAGTTCCATCAAGGATACAAGTACGCCTTTCAGAAAAGTACCAGTCAGCATGAAGCTCTCGCGTATTAACTTCCAATTAAATCTGATATAACAACATCCTCATGAGTACTGGGAAGAATGATTATTTAAAAACGTAGATTTCAGTAAAGGCATTTCATTTCACCGAATTCATTATCAAGCTGTGCAATTATATATATATATATATATATATATATATATATATATATATATATATATATATATATATAGAGAGAGAGAGAGAGAGAGAGAGAGAGAAGGAGAGGAAATTTTCACAAAACAATTCCATGAAGAACATACGAACAAGAAATGCTGTTATAACGGGATAGAAAATCGGGAATGAAAACCTCTGGAGTCCATTTTCTGTGATATTAAGACGTTTCACTATTAGGCTGTATCTATAAAATATTCGGCAACTGAGATCTTTGTATTGCTCACATCATAAGCTTTACATAGTCTCTCTCACCACCAATTGTCATATGTTTTCCTTTTGGATTATTGTAATTTTATTGAGAATCTATTATCTTGATTTCTGTATACAACTACTGTTGATCAGTCCTCAGTGTATTTTTTATATCCTATCACTAATTAGTCCAGTGTGTGATATATATAAGCCTTTTTTCTTACTGATTAAACGACTTGCGGTTATCTTCTATTCGATGGTGTTGTCCACTCACCATCTACCTCTGGAAAATCTTTGGTTACTCTATCACGGCATCAATCAAAGTTTGATCATGATTGCTTTCAAACGATCGATGGATAAAGTGAAGCTTCCTTACTCCAAGGTATGGTATTATAGGAAGGTGATGATACGACTGAATTAAACGATAGCTGTCTTATGGATGAAGATATTAGAGAGTTACATTGATTGTCTAGTTCTTTATAGTGGTTTCCTACGGCCGTAGTGGCTCAGCGACAGGAGTCTCAGACGCCGAGATCAGATAACTCATCGTCAGACTTAACATATGGTACCTGTTCTCTTTCACATACACACACACGGTCACAGGTACACCATACTGACGAGTCTCAAACGGTATGGTGCCCAAGATCATCAGAGAGTTATTAAACAAGACTTCTTCAATAGATCAATCAAGTCAGTGAGAATCTACTCAACTAAAAACCCTCAAGTCTCGCTATAGTTTTCAAGTAATGTAAACGCTGCACGGTTAAGTCTTATTCTTTAGAAGTAATCAAGAACATAGTCAGATGCACAACAAATTTCTCAATTCAATTTCAAACAAGGAGATTTTATTCAAAGTCAAAACACTTTATTTTAATTTACGTACAAAATGGAGATATAGGGCTTTCTTCACAGGTACACAGATTGGATTGTGCAAATTTATGGATCTGATTCATTTGATATACTCACTATTTATAGCTTCATTTGTCAGATCGTTCATTCAGTGAATGTGACTTTTTTCCATGAAGATAATGGTTTTTAACAAAATAATTTTACTACTTACAAGTAGCTATGTATATATCATTGTAGTTTTTGAAACTAACTTCTTAATAACCAAATGAAATTCTAAGAAGAATTCTGGCAATGAATGTTTGATAAGAAACAGAAACGATGGTTGTCGGTAAATTAAAAGCTATTTTCTTTTCTATCATAGTCACTTCGTGAAGTTTAATATTATCTAGTGTCAATTGAGCCTAACGTTAGTTAGTTATCATTCAGAGCCTAACCAGACTCATTTGATAAAGTTTAACAGATAAATAACATAGCCTTAAATCACTACTGCTTGTCATTAATCGATAGGGCGTCTTTCCAATGTTCAGTGAAGTGAAAAAACACGAACTTGTATAATCTAGTATCTCAATCAAAGATACAATGAACTCTCAGTAAGACAATAGTGTTTGTATTATTCTATCAGCAGCTTATTGTGTTGTCATTGGTAGTTATTAGGGAGATCTAATTTATAAAATCCAATCAACACTAGGTATCAGTAATGTGAATGATTAGCGTAAAAGTCCTTCACCTTAATAACTTACTAGATGATTACTTGAAATATATTATCGATTACAGTATGTAATTCTTAATGGGGTATACAAACGAAAAATCTATTTGATAAGTAACTTCTACAGGTTAAAACTTAGTGAATTTTGAGTACAAGAAGCATTAGTAGTATTTGCTTATTCACAAGTGGTCAATAAGTCTTATTGAGTTATTATATTAGTTAAACAGATCATATTTAAACTTACGCTAATTGGTTTCAAGTAGATTTAGCTAGAAGTTTAACTTTCATTATACTAAGCCAATATTATTATTCAAGTTGGATTGTTACAGGAAAGTGAAACGCAGGACGAGCGTTTCGTCGTATTTAGGACTCGTTGGCGGAATGTACCTGCATTTCAATGTTTATGTTCACAGTGAGATTCGAGTTCAGTCCGTTTCGTGTCAAACACTACAGCGTTCACCACTATAACAAATCTATGTGAATATACAAATTTATCCTAATACTAAATCAAAATGTTAATTTGAATAAGTTAATGACAACGAAGTAAATATGATCATTATATTTTGACTCATCTTGATAATTAAACGGTAGAATTATAATGATCAACAAAAATGTATTAACGTATTAGTGCTGTTAATAATTTGTACCTATCCACTGATAAATAGAAATATTATTTTCAGGATTTAAACAAAATCAGAACCTAGGTAATCGTAAGCTTATCAGCAATAAACTCATTCATTGTTCATAAATTGATTAATTATAAAAATGATAAGTTTAGGGCAAGAAACATAGCATAACATAGTCGTTACTTAACTTCGAAATTAACAGGCTGGTTTCCGTAAGGATTGGTCATGCACAGACCAAATCGCAACACTACCAATCATCGTTGAACAGTCAGTTGAATGGAACTCGTCACTGTACATCAATTTCATTGACTATGAGAAGGCGTTTGACAGCGTAGACAGGAGATCACTATGGAAACTTCTTCGACACCAGAGAAACTCGTCAACATTATCCGGAGTTCTTACGACAGACTACACTGCAAAATCAAGCATGGAGGACATATGACAGGTGCATTCTTAGTGAGGACCAGTGTCAGACAAGGCTGCCTACTCTCTCCTTTTCTATTCCTTCTAGTGGTTGGTTGGATCATGAAAACCTCCACGTCTGTGGGAAATCACGGAATTCAATTGACATGTATGATGCGACTCAAAGATTTGGACTTTGCGGATGATCTAGCTCTTCTAGCCTACACACACCAACAAATGCAAGTGAAGACAACCAACGCAATAGCAATCTCAGCATCAGTAGGCCTGAACATACATAAGGGAAAGAGAAAGACCCTCAAATACAACACAATGAGCAGCGATCCAATTGAAGTTGATGGAGAAACTCTGGAAGAAGTGGATACTTTCACGTACCTGGAAAGCATCATGGATAAACAAGGAGGATCCGACGCAGATGTAAATGCAAGGATTGGCAAAGCAATGGCATCACTCCTACAGTTGAAAGACATATAGGACTCCAAACAACTGTCAACCAACCTCAAAGTCAAACTCTTCTATTCGAACGTCAAGACAGATCAGTGTATGGAGCTGAAACGTGGAGAACCATTTCAAACATCCTCAATAGGGTGCAAGTATTTATAAACAACTGTCTACACAAGATACTGAATGTCTGTTGGCTGGAAACCATCAGCAACAGCTTACTATGGGAGAGAACAAATCAACTTCAAACTGAAGAGGAAATCAGTAAACGACGTTAAAATGGATAGGAAATACATTTCAGAAATCATCAGACTGTATCACGAGAGAAGCATTAACTTGGAATCATGTTGTGAAACGGAAAAGAGGAAGACCAAATAACACACTGAGTCGATAATTGAAAAAAGACATTAAAAGGATGAATAGCAACTGGAAACAGCTGGAAGGACTGCTTCGGATAGAATTCAATGGAGTATACTGGTGAGCGGCCTATGCTCCTCTGTAAGGAGTAACGGGCTTAAGTAAGTAGGATGTATTTCATGCCTTACTTATGATTTGTTAGATAAATATATCTGCCACAACTGAGTGTTAATGATCAAGCTGAGGTGTGAACCCAGTATGAATAGTTTCAAACAACAATACGGTGGTGACTAAGCTATAGACTTCAAACTGGGTGAATTTATTCAAAAGGGTATGAATTTACATGGAAATGTTTATATTTTTCTATTGTTGATTTGTTACTGAATACAATTAAGTCTTTATTAAAATATGTTCATCCAGAGTGAGTTGCCTAAATACTACCATTTAGTTACAAGTTTGTTATATCTCTCATCAAATAGCCTGATATTCTGCAACTTTAATGACGAGGCATATATTTATTGCTTCAATTTTAGAACTAAGAGGGTGTGTGTTTAATACAGTTGAAGAAGATACCCCAATAGAATTATTATTTTTACACCGAATCAAAACAAATGCGATCGTTATAGTGAAGTTCCGAAATATTTGAAACACCAGTTTTCCTAGTACACTAGAGATGCAGATTATCTGAAACTAAAGATATGATCAACTAGTCATATGATCAGATTTGTTTTCTATCTGAATATTCACAGCAGCGATGATTTAGAGGCTGATTTTCAACTACTAGCTTGCAACTTTGAATAATCAGTTACTTACTTCAGTAGTCATCTCACAAATACAGTATAATCTCATTAAACAACATAAACTAACGTACTCTTGAGAACCAAAGGAACATTTATTAGTTGTCTAGTCGGGAACTAGAGTTCCCATTATCCTTTTGCAATAATTTTGCATTAACTAACATGGTACATACATGTATACACCCTTGAAAATCAATCCGACTATTTACCTATTTAAACAAGTAAAATTTGATACAAATTAGTACCAAAAATGTATGTGCCACACACTTTAGAAACATAAAATTGTGAAGTACAAAAGACAGAAGGTGGTCATTAACAAAAAACTACAGTTTCATAAGACAACTAGGAGATACAGTACGGATAGAAATACACTCAGGAAAGATTCTATTTTACTGAGGAAAATTATTGTAAATTTATGAAGAGTTTGACAGAATGCTGCAGCAGGTTAACTACTGGCTTCTGTCCCAAACCACATCTGATATGATCTCAATTCACTGAGATGTCACATCTCTAGGACCTTAACCAAGTAAGGATGAATCGACAGATACCAGTCCCATCCAACTCTCATTCTACAATGTCAAGTTATAAACTAACCACCTCTCCTCTTTTCCTACCCAGTTCCAGTTAAAAAAATAATAATGTGTAGGAGCCACTGGGATGATATTTATCAAAACTTGACCAACCTGCTGAAGCCAATGCCTCAAGAAGGTGAAACCAGTTAAAGTATCGTCACTGTACCCGAACAAACATTACTGTACCTCAGCAATAAACCAACTGATTAAATAAATGAAATTTCAGTATTACTATTTATGTATTAAAACGCCCTATATTTTTTGTGTAGAAAAGTTGTAATGAAAAGTGGAAATCATAAATTGTAATGGCAGATGCAATTCTTAGATAATGGATCATCTTTTCAAAAAAAAGACAACTAAGGTATCTCAAAGCGCGAAAATATAGCGATTTGGGACTAACTCGAAGGTTTAAAGATTATGCGCTTGCCCAAAGGTTAGAAGGTCTCAAGGTCGATCACTAGTTTCGATCGTGGATGCGTACTGCTAAAGTCATATACTGAGACGAAAAAGCTGTCCAGTACTTCATAGTTATTTAACTAAATGTTAGGGATTCACTTGTAATCGCACTGTCTAGGAGAGTAGTGGTAGATAGTAGTTGTTTACGTGATTTGTAATTAATTATGTTTTCCTTCTCTTTCTAAATAATTTTTGTAGTTGTACAAACCGCACTCAGAATCAAATGAATGCACGGAGCCCCGTCATTATCTTATTTTTTTAAAAGGGGAGGTGTTAGGGATTCCTAATCCCCAAAGATACAATGGTTGATTTAATTAAACGAAAGAAATTGTATTGATTTTTTGTAAGCTTCATTTGTAAACTTTTATCACATTAATTAGATATCAATGTGACTTCTACTCCTAAATACAGTTTGATAGTATTTCATTGTATTAATTAAATGTTGAGGATTTCACTTGATGAATAATCACTGTAAATTAATTGATATAAAAATCAATGTATTATGTAAATACAATTTGCTGGTTCGCTGGTTTACTAGTCTCCCCTCAGTTTTGTTTCACAATACAATCTTCCTACAAGCCTAGTCTTTTGCAATAGCTGTGGGCTGGAAAGGGAACAAGTTGCGGTATACGTCTGAAGTATAAGTATCAGAGATAGCGTCCGCTCACGCAATCCTCGAATTTCTAGCGACATAACATTAAAGTTGGTCCATAATGTGAAACTTCAAACTTGTAGTTATTTCAACATCCCTCACGAACGATATCTATGAAATCACCATCTAAAAGGGAAAGTGTTTATAACCAAGTGTGAACTACAATTGTGAAGATTTAAATAAAAATTGATTTGAAAAGCTCAAATTACATTCGATAAATGGAAATCATTATGTATTCAACTAATATAACTGAGAATCAAATTTAACCAGATCTTAACACCACTCCCAAATTATTAATTTGAAATCACATTCATCCTAGATGAAAAACTTAATTCATTCAACAATGTACTGGCTACAAACAATGAAATAGCGAACTATTTAGATGATCTTAAAGTCACCGTCAATTCAGTTTCAGATAAAGAAACATGGTTGGAATCTCCTGAGAATTCCCAGACTTGAACCTCAAAGCTTTCAATTGTAGTTCCATGCTACTCAGCGGTTTACAGCACACAACAGATCAGCCGCTTTAAGCGATGTGCCGAATCAACTCATGAAAACTTCTGACACCCTGTTACAGCATAAAAACACTATAGGTGTTTAAAGTGTGACAGTGATGTTTTTTCTTAGATGAGACAACGCGTTAGTTTTTATTGTCTTTGTACGATTCGTGATACGCTCTCTACAGTAGCCGGATTCCCTTGTTAGTCGATACGATTAGTGAGAACGCTATCTCTGATACTTGTACTTCAGACGGATACCGCAACTTGTTCCTTCCCAGCCCACAACTATTACAAAAGACTAGGCTTGTGAAGCAAAACTGAGGCGAGACTAGTGAACCAGCAAATTGTATTTACATAATACATCGATTTTTATATCAATTAATTTACAGTGATTATTTACCAAGTAAAACCATTAACATTTACTTAATACAAAGAAATACTGTCAAACTGTATTTAGGAGTAGGACTCACATTGAAATAAAATTAATTGCTGAAAGTCTACAAATCAGTCTTGTAGAAAAACCAATACAACTTCTTTCGTCTAATTAATCAACCATTGTATTTTTGGAGATTATGATTCCCTAAAAGACAGCAAGGTGTTATAAATAATTTTTATTATAAAGAGAACAGAGTATGTGAAATCAGGAATTTGTACCCCAGTAATAATTTAACAGTAACCAAAGAATGTTTTAAGTTGTATTTCATTAGTGAAGCTGAAATCGTAAGATAGAAGAGAAACTTAACTTTAATGATATCTAAAGAATATGTGAAGCTAAAACTAACACAGAAGTATTCCACGTTATTTCTTGGAGTAGATGATATAGTGAATGAAACAGACAGGTCTTTGTTGATTAGACAATGAGTAACCTACAGTATTCGTAGCATTTTATTGTAATATTTGACCATGTTGCTTTATGTGTAGTATTTTATGTATAAGCATATTTTTTATTAGATAAAATGGCCTACTCCTACTACGTTGTATAGACTTCATTATATTCGAGGATTTGAATCAATCTTATCCCAAGAACAGTTATCTCCAACCATTGCATTCCCATGTACCGATCAATATTGACTTCGTTCAACTAATATTCTTAAAATGTTGTTTAACTTATTAAATTCTCTAATTCATAAAATCTGTTAATCAGACAGAGTTCATACAGTCAAGAATGATAAGCATCTACTAATTGATAATAGCTACATACATTTAACTACGAGTAGATTTTCCACTTCACAGAATTCAACATCCATGTAAGCTAAGAAATCTTCCTCATACGCTTAAAATAAACAAAACAACTAGTTTCTTGTTGTATGAACGCTGTTTATTTTGTATCATATAAATTAACAGTTGAAATACATACATACTTATCTGTTCATCTTCAATTTATCAGTTGAGTAAATTAAGAAAAATACAAACAATTTAATAATGAGTAAATGGAAACAGTAGATTTTCTAATGAGAATAATCTATTATCATTTAAAGAATAGAATTAACTGATAGGCAATATAAAGACAATTTTACTACATCGATATTTGCCCAAGTCCAATACACATCATTTACTTTCTATTATTATCAATTGTTCGGTAACAAATAAAGTCATAGGTCTAATGAAACTTGTGTAGAATAAAACCTACCAATAGATCAATAAACTACATTGATAACAAAGGTGGGTGGAAGACTCAAACCTTGCACCACTTTATTCAGTTTGGGCAACCAGGTAGTACCACTAGCTTTTATGCAGTTGAAATGCGACTCAGAGTTAAGCATATAAATCTGCGATAGTCATATGAGTAAATCAGTTATAATCAATAATGAGTCACTTTTATTGGAAGTTATTAAAAATAACAGATACCACTGTAGGACAACTAATTAGCTAGATGAAAGTGACTAACAGATGACACGAAAATTGTTCAAACAATTCATGATCGAAATGATTCGGCAAACCAACAGTTAGAAGATTCAGTGATATAGTGGCATTGATTAATGGAATTTAAAAGAGTTAATTGTTATCTCACCTTTTTTGTTGAGTAGGAATCAAT
This sequence comes from Schistosoma japonicum, assembly GCA_025215515.1. Taxonomy (NCBI): domain Eukaryota; kingdom Metazoa; phylum Platyhelminthes; class Trematoda; order Strigeidida; family Schistosomatidae; genus Schistosoma; species Schistosoma japonicum. The sequence continues at coordinate 68,621,467 of CM046069.1, forward strand.
AAGATAGTTCATCACGACCACATCCCGACAAGTGGATTAGTGATTTAGCCGTTCAGCTTTAACCCACTACAACACTACACCCACATCGGACACCTATCAAAGACTCAAGGACCCAAAACATCCAGAATAGCTTTAGGCCTGGTTGTGATTGTATCGAATAGATATTCACCACTGGTCAGGTTTTAAAAATAGACATACCTATCGATGTCCAAAAATAACATTTTTCTTCGACTTAAAAGCATCATTTGAGTTCATAAATGGAGGTGCTGCGGCAATGTCCATCATACCACAAAAGAGCATAAACTCACTGAAGATTTTTTAATCAAACATTAATAGTCGATTTAGAGTTTATGGGAAAGTGCCTATATCAACTTGCGACCTCAAGTGGTGTCCAATAAGACTATCAATCTCCACATCTTCAGATACTTTTATAGCAAACTTATGGCAAAGAAAAATGCTCTTGTCGTCTAAATCTTTAGAGGTTGATCACTTATCAGAGGCTCTACTTACTGACTTAAAATATGCAGATGATAGAGCCTTAATTGGTAAAGATGCTAGGTTCAGTCTATTAGTACCATTGGGCAGTAATGTAAGCACCTTCAGGATGCGTTTTTCGTTCTCTAAATGCAAATTGTTGCTTCAATAGTCTGTATCAACACCCGAACTAAAGAGAGATAGAAAAGGTGAGCGCGTCGGCCACTTCGTAGATATTTGAAGTCTCATCAACCTTGATACGTTGGTGACTACATCACGGCACGGATTCAAAAACTTCGGCTTTTCCCACTTTACATCACCCATGGCGTAGGCTAGGGATTCGTCTACCAACTAAAGGACAGGTATACTGCTCAACAGTCCGTCTCGTTTTCATATATGAATGTAGATGACATTTGTAAGTTATTGGTATGTGAACATAAATGTCTATGAAAAATCGTTGGAGTTTGATGTGATCACCAGGTAAGTAATGATGAGGTTAGATACAGGATATTAAGAAAATATAGTCAATAAGTTGATGTGGTTGTGTATCTTCGTCAACTGAAGTGATTGGAATATTTGTTACGTACCCACAACAATCAATTACTTCTAAGCGTAGCGGTGACTGATATTACAGTAGAATGAAAGAAGAGTAGGGGCGGCCAAACCACGTAGTGGAATCGATCCATGAAGTCAATGACTAATGATCTGAAGCGTGTTGATAGATGCAGACTACTTGGTTGGGGTACGCGTGGTTGGATGAATGCTCTTGGTGGTATGACCAAAAATTGGTCACAGTATCCCAGATGCATTCATTCTTTATTTTCGCTTAAATCGTGAACTTAAAATCACCTTAAACCTTTCATTCCATGAACTGAATCTTTATTTTTGTATCATATGTTATACGTCCGAATTTTCTTCTTACTATAACTGATGTATTTCTACTAATTTGGTGTTGACCTTGTTGTGTTGATGAAGTGTATCAACTTGGACTGATGCACACACATGCCTAGTTATACGTTGTACATGAATGACTTCGATTTCGACATGGTAGTTTCGCTGGCTTCTACATTTTGCGTCCGACTTGAAGTTAAATATAGAAATTTGTACATTTCATTATGAAATAAATATAATTCCCGATGGATGGTGCATTAACCCCAATCGGCACATAACTTTAGTAATCATTATAAAGAACAATAATTATAGAATCTATAGTATAAAACAATAATTCCATGTTTGTGTACAATTCAAAGCTGCTATAGGAAGGGCGATATATTGCAAAACAGAAAAACGAAGATTACTATAATAATTATAGTAGGCATAGAAAAAATAAAGAAACAATACAGATGAATAAGTATCTGTTTTTAGTGTAATGAGAACCTAAAATGAAAATACAATTTGTAATGCACTATATATAACACAACAAGGAAACTATACACTAGCAGTAAAGAAATTTTATAAATTGTTAGTTAATCTTGATGGAAAACTCTATGTTTCCCTATACAACAGTTCGTTTACCTAAATTACAAAATGTTTTCAAAAGCTGATTTTTTTTTACCTAAAACAAGCACCAATATATATTCACACAAATATCAAATTGATATTTAGACAGACACATATAATAGGAACAAAAAAACTTGAGTTCATTTTCTTGTCAACGCTGATGGTTTCATTATTTTAGTTACCTGACATGAACAGAGTAGGAAGATGGAAGGTTATTAGAAAGTAGCTATCTCAGTTCATATTTTAGGAGTAGGATCGCACTGAAACAGTCTAATGAGAGTTGACAGCAAAAAAACTAGAGTATAAGCTTGAGTGGACATTCATTTTTCTGATCTGTCAGCAAAACTGGAAGAAAAAAAAGTTATTAAACACTTGTTGATAAGAATGTCATAATAGGTAAACAAAAATTAATAAAGATGAAGTTGTAACTGTTGACGAAGACAGTCAGTTAATGTTTGGTGGCAAAGAAATCGGCTCAAAAAGTATCCAAAAATGTAAATGAACCCTAACTTAATCAGAACCGTTAATGTTTCAAGTCGTGACACTTAATACCAGAGGACATATAAGCATGATTATGGCCTTTGAATGAAGGCAGAGCAGTAATTAACATTAATCCATTATATTATTTCAATCACCAGGTATTATAAAAACGAGCTTTGCCACGTTGCTTAGCTGCTTTATGGACCGAACATTCGATATAACTATTCTCATTCAGGAACCTGGATAGTGACAGCTATTTCTAGAAATCATGTAAAATAAATTTTACAGGAAGTTTACCAGTCAGTCATGAACAACATAGAACCCGATACGTGTACATATCGGTTCAAGTTGCCATATCACATTAGTAAGACAAGATCAAATCCACAGGATTGGCAAAACAGCTTAATTCAACAGGAAGGAATGAAACCAATGGAAGTATGAAAGAATGACAGAACTTAGGATCTAGAAGAACATAAAGAGCGAATACATTTACGCCACTGGCAAGGATAAGAAGGGTGGTGGTGACTTGAAAAGAGAAAATGACTAACTTAGATTAAGTTACTGGACGCGTTGTTTTGCATAAGATTAATAGTTTTGCGACAGGGTAGATTCTATTTAGTGACGCGTTGAGCCATCGATTGATTAGCTTTACTCATTTTATCTGGTTTTCATTAGTACTCATAACTAACTTCTGTTCATTGCTTAGCCACGTATTTAAAGTCGCTTTGACCTTTGTTACTAACAATCTTTCAGAATATTCTTCAACATATTACAAGTATTTTCAATACTATACTCCATCACTTAGCTTTATTTTCATCTACGTTACATGATGCTGATAGGTGTCAATAACAATCCCTAACCAAATTACCTTTTGTGTGTTCAAACATTATTATAATTTTGATTTTGGAATATTATCGGTTGTAAGTGGCTGAAGAGAACTAAACGGAATAAAATGAATTCATCTTATTCTGCTCAAATGTTTGCTCTTGCTCATTTCAAATTAACAAAATGAACTATGTGCATGAAATTCATTAAAAAACTTATCAATAAAGTTTAACTACCCTCATTAACCATTCATCTTGCTAATTTTATCTAATTATGCCAAAGTGGTACGGCAATTTCAGTCAACGGACATATGAACCAGGTTCTATGTTGATTATGACTGACTTCAACTACCATAATAATCAAATCTACTAATGAGAAAAATACGCGCTTAATGTTTTTTAAATTTTCGTGGTATTTGCGTAACGATTATATTGTTTTCTGTTCTAACTTCATTTCATCACGAAACCAGTTCTTAACAACTATACTGATCACCTTCTTTAATGAGAAAGTTAACTGAAGTATTTAGAAATTATATATATATATATATATATATATATATATATATATATATATATATATATATATATATATATAATACCTCCGAAGTTTATAACGGATGGGGATTAAATCACCCGACAGGTACGAGTTAGAACTCCAGAAAACTGTTACTAATGTAGGCTTTATCTCAGGGATTGATAATCGAAAATCACAGCAAAGAAGTTTAACGACTGATTTAAAAATTCTGTTTTGTGCAATTAATCGAGGAGCTTGATGACAGCAAATGGTTTCTCTGGTGGACATGATGGTAACTAAATATGAGTCAATGGTAACAGCACAAATCAACTGAATTTCTAATAACGGTTGTGGTGATTTTAGGTAGAATGTAACTAACTGATAGAGGAAATCAGTTTATTTTGTAATATAAGTACGCACTGGTTGATTTTATAAAGGAGTTAACTTTACGGACAAAAGTGCAGGATTGATACTAGCCATATACTATTATATCCAGTAACAACACTAAACAATGAATGTAAGGTTTCTAAGTTCAAGAATGGCTATAATGGAGGATGTTATATTTACCGTTTAGGTTTAAATAGTAGCTCACACTTAACATGTGTTAATCTGAAGCTTTATTTAAGTCAATAATATTGCATTTAGTAAGCTAATACAAAGCAAGGGTGTTTTCTTATATACGTAATAAAAATACGTTAGAGTATCTTTAACTAGATGGATATTCGTCAAAAAGGGAACGAAGTAACTCCGAAAGTGAGTTACCTAACTGATTAAACACGAACTACCTGGAGTGAAATTCAAGAAACTGAAAATACAAAACAACACTGCAACTCACTTTCCACCGATGTCCGCAATTGTTACAATAGACAAAAGTGGTCATTGGTTCATCAGCACTACGAGTTTGAACCTATGGAAACAGAAAGAATATGTACTTTTTGGAAGAAATACACTATTGACTGAGTATAGAAATAAGTGGCTAACTGTTTGAGCCTCTAACACTTAGAATAACATTAGACTACATCAGCACAAAGTGAGGGTCCTAGATGAAACGATTTACTTAACTAAAGTTGTACCAACAGGATAGGAGCAAATGATAATGTTGTGTTATCTTTAGCAGATAACCAAAGTACTTGTCATGATTATCCAATAGAGCTATACTATTTAGAACACTTGTTTCATTAGATCCTATCGTTCCAGGCAGGTCAGTTAGAAAGCGACTAAGAAAAGTAGTAAACATAACGTCGGTTATGCAGAGATGTGAGGTCAGCAAAAAGTTTCCCTCAAACAATCACCTTTGCAGACTTCCTATTAAAGGACAGGGTGAGAAAAAAGGGCCCTAAAGATCCACATTTTACCTTAATCCACAAATTTCCGTCTACATGTTGGTTGCAATTATCACAAGCACCATAACCATATAATTTGCATTCACTAACATGGCTGAGACCAACAGTTAGAGACTTCATGAAGTGACGCTGTGTATCCTTCTTCCAAACCCCTTCTACACCAACCAACATCGCGCGACAAGATAGACGATGGTCCGGCATACACAATACATGTCCCAATCATCTCAATCGATAAAGGATTACAACATCTTAGACTGAATTGCCATATCTTCTTAGTACTCTGAGACTTACATCAATATTACTTAATCGATGACCCTATGATATACGAGCGATACTACTAAAATTTCTACAATCAAAGACCCCTCCCAGACTATGTATATCTTCCATTTTCATGGTCCCTGTTTCGCACCCATGGATTAAGACAGGGTGGAATTCTGCACAGTACACTGGGCCTTTCGTTGAGAGACGGATATCTTGACAACACCACAAGTGACGGTAATTGAGAAAAGTCAAAAGTTCTTTCTGAATCCGAGATAAGATTTCGTTCAACACCGACCCACTATGAGAGATGAGACTTTAGAGATAAGTGAAAGTGGTCAATGTACTTAACTACTTCACTCCCTATGACCAAACTAGGCGATGATGCAGACCAGTCCTGAAGTAACATTTCGCACTTACACGGAGAGAAACTCATTCTGAATATGCTTGCATAGTTAGTTAAGGTGCTCAGGAAACTCTGTATATTATCAGCGTCTTTATGAGCGAGACTACATCGTCTGGGCACTCTGGGTTGACGAATGTGTTTCTTGTGAGCCAGTTAAATCATATGGAGTTAAATGAAGACGATGAGACTCCTAAGAGAACATCTATGACCAAATCAAATAGGAAGGGATATAATAGGAGAAGCTGGCGAACCCCATTTGTGGCTGTCAATCAACATGACAACTTGCCATAATTCCTAACTCGACCAGTCTTATTCGAGTAGAACCCTTATAAGGTTTGTGTACTTTTGAGATACGCCTTTTAATGACAAACACTGTCACAGATCTTCTCTATCTACGAAATCGAAAGCTGTCTTCATGTCAAGGGATACCACTACTGTCGAACATTGGTAAGTATTCTTAAGTACTAAGAGTGAATAATTGATAAATTCATCTAGGGGGACCGCCTGTCAACCTAAAATATGCAGACAGTATAGTCCTATTTAGTGAATATGCTGACAATATGCAGTATCCTAGACGCCATGATTAACAATGCAAGCATGTATGGGATACATTAACCCCTTCCCTTTCTCTAAATACAAAATGTTACTTCAGCACTGGTCTGCATTACGTCTAAGTTGATTATAGGCAGCGAAATGGTTGAGTGTGTTGACCATTTTGTTTACCTTGGATGCCTGATGAACCCTAGTGCGTCGGGGTTCAATGAAATCTCACAAAGGATTTAGAATGCTCGTATGGCTTTTTCTCCCGACCGTAGCTGCTACCTTGACGTGATGGTCGGGCTTGCCTATCGTGATGACCCAACCGAGCTATACTGGCTGGAACATATGTTCCTGTAGGTTCTACCATGCCAGGCAGGTCGATTGGAGAACGATGAGACTAAAAGCAGCTACTCAAGGTCTGAGGGCGAAGTCGTACTGCTGACTGCAGAGGGGTGTGACAGCAGTAAGGTGTTTCCCTCGGACAACCAGCATCTGCAGCGATGCCGCCTTCTCACAAGGAAGGAAGGGTTAGAAAAGGTTGGCCCTAAAAATGTTACACCTCACCCTATTTCACGGATTTCCGTCTCCGGCGGTAAGGGTGCCCACTAAGGGCTTTTAAGTGCGGAGCTAATACTCAAAAAACCCTTCATAAAAAGGCCGTGAGTGACAGGCCTTAAGCAGTTATCCCTTGGGCTCTGCTGTCACGCTCTCAGGTCTCTAAGACCGACACTAATCTACCTTCTTTTTCAGGTTCCTCAAGAAACACCCTTCCACGGTGTAGGCAGCCAGGAAGTGACAATTGCCTTCATACCCGCAAAAGCACGAGAGTCCAAAATGGTCAAAATCAAATCCTTTCTACACCCCATAATATCTCTCTTATCTCTACGACTTACTCTACTCACATTCCTTCATCTCACTGCACCGCTAATGCAAACGATGCGAGCTCACGAAAAGTTATTCCTGGTCTCTTGAAACCCCGTTCTAGACTACATGTTGGAGCTTTAATGTACGGACATTGAATCAAATAGGGCAACAGGCTTCCTTAGCTAAGACTTTAGAATCTCGCTCAATCGATGCACGCTGCGTCTCGGAAACGCGCATACAGGATCCTAGTAAAATCATTAACCTGATTTCACCGTATCAAAATAAAGAAGCAGCCCGATTTACTCTTCGTGTATCCGGAAGACCTGATGCTGCCTCCAGGGGTCTCGCTGGTGTAGGTATAGCATTGAGTCGTAGGGCAGAACTAGCTCTCCTAGACTGGATCCCTGTAGACAGTCGCTTGTGCGCTGTCCGACTGAACGGGACAGTTAGGACTCGGAAAGATAGGGACACTCGTCGTTGCCTCTTCGTCGTATCTGCCTATGCCCTCACTGACTGCAGTTCTGACGAGGTGAAAGATGAGTTTTACAGCAAGCTTTCGGACCTCCTCCAAAAAGCTAGGCGCTCTGATATAGTTATAATGGCTAGTGACTTTAATGCTCAAGTAGGTAGACTAAGTGAAAATGAAAGACACTTGGGTGGATATTATGATGTCGCTGCTCAAAGAACAGATAATGGCGACCGTCTGTTGCAATTATGCTCAGATAACCGCCTGTTTCTAGCGAATACTAACTTTAGGCATAAGGAAAATCATCTTTTGACCTGGCGACCCTCAAAATCGTCTCAACGTTGGACCCAACTAGATTACATCGCCATCAGCCACCGATGGAGGGGTTCGGTAGAGGACTGTCGCTCGTTCTGGGGCACATGTTTAGATTCAGACCATGCTTTAGTGCGAGCGCGTATTTGTTTGAGGCTTACTGGACGTAGGAAAGACATTGCAATGAAGCCTCTTAGGGTTTTACTTAATGATAATAAAGCTACAAATATATTTCAGGAACAACTAGAAAAACAGTTAGGCGACCGTGTAAGCGATTCCCATTCGGAAGCAGGTTGGAATGATATCAAAAAGGCTGTGGAAACAGCAGTGATATCTGCCAGTAAGGTAATCATAAGGCTAGGATGAAGCTGTGGATTTCAGTAGCATCCACCGAACTGATGGATGCTCGTAAACTCATCCCACCTGGCTCTGAACATGATGAAGAGCGAAGTCAGCTTAAGCGCAGGCTGATAAAAAGCCTACGCAACGACCGTGAACAGTGGTGGGTGGCGAAAGCAAAAACGATGGAAAAGGCAGCGGCGATAGGCAACAGTAGGCAACTTTTTCGACTTATCAAGAAAACTGGTATTAGCGATCCGAATGTCAGTGAGACTATCTCGGAAAAGGATGGGATTATTATTCATTCTCAGTCCAGGAGATTGGACCGATGGGCAGAACACTTTAGGGATCAGTTCAACTGGCCTTCAGCCACACTTCGGTTGCCCACGATCCCCAGTCATCCTGAATGGCTAATCGACTTAACTCCTCCTAGTCTTTATGAAGTTGAGAAGGCTATAGGAAATCTGAAGCGAGGTAGAGCAGCAAGTCCCGATAGGCTTACCCCTGAAATTTTTAAGGATGGTGATCCAGTTTTAGCAGCCAGATTGACTGAAACCTTAGGTAGAATCCGGGAACTGGGCGTAATACCATATGATTGGTCTCAATCCCTGATTGTCCCAATTTATAAGAAAAGGACAAAAGTCTTCTTGTGACAATCACAGGGGAATCAGTCTGACTAATATAGTTTCTAAATTATTAGCCTCGATTATACTTAGACGCCTAACTAGAGCTCGTGAAGAGCAGACTAGAGAAAACCAGGCTGGATTCAGACCTGGACGTGGCTGTATAGACCACATCTTCACACTGCGACAGGTCCTGGAACACAGACACACATTTAGGCGTCCTACAATAGTTGCCTTCCTGGACCTAAAGGCGGCATTCGACTCTGTTGATCGTGAGGTTCTGTGGCAGTGTCTGTCATTGAAAGGTGTACCAAAGAAGTACATTAACCTTATACAAGCTCTCTACTCTAAAACTACAGGTCGAGTGAGAGCTTATGGCGAACTGTCATTGGAATTCCTCACTTCAAGTGGTGTCCGTCAAGGATGTCCACTTTCCCCATTCTTGTTTAATTTTGTCATAGACATGCTCCTAGATATAACCTTATCTTCGTCTGACTTTTCAGGAGTTGACTTTCTACCAGGAGCCTCGCTTACTGACTTAGAGTATGCTGATGACATAGTCCTATTCGGTGAAGACGCTGACAAAATGCAGAGTCTTCTGACTACCCTAAGCAACAATGCAAGCATGTTCGGGATGCATGCGGTTTTCCCCCTCGAAATGCAAAATGTTGCTTCAGGATTGGGTTGCATCGGTACCTGAACTAGTGATAGGGAGTGAAGTAGTCGAGCGTGTAGACCGCTTCACGTATCTGGGGAGTCTCATCAGTGCTGATGGCCTGATGACGGATGAAATCTCAGCACGGATACAGAAAGCTCGATTGGCTTTTGCCAAGTTGCGTCATTTATGGCGCAGGCGAGATATCCGCTTGCTAACCAAAGGACGAGTGTACCGTGCAGCAGTTCGCTCTGTCCTACTATACGGGAGCTGAAACATGGCCGTTAAGAGTAGAGGACATTCGTAGGTTACTGGTCTTCGATCATAGGTGTCTCCGAAGCATTGCTCGAGTATCGTGGGACAATCAAGTGAGCGATGCTATCGATAAGAAACGGGTTCTAGGAAAGGAGGGCAAATCAATAGATGAGGTATTGAAACTTCATCAGTTGAGGTGGTTGGGACATGTGTTACGCATGTCTAACTACCGACTGCCTCGACGAGCTATGTTTTGCGGCGTAGGAATAGGTTGGAAGAAAGCTAGAGGCGGCCAAACCAAAACATGGCAGAAATCGATGAAGTCACTGAACAAGTGGACTAAGTCATGTTGGTAGATGTAGGCTGCGTGGATGGGGTCCGCGAGACGAAAGTCATCAGTGGTTAGAGACCTTGAACGACATGGCTCAGAATCGTTTGCAATGGCGCAGGTGCATCCACTCGTTGTGTTCTCTCAAAATCTAACCTTCCTGAATTCTCTATCTTTATCCTTTCAAATTTATCTCACTGAATTATACTTTTCGAATCATATCTTCGCTCCCTAATTTTCTGTATTACTGCTAATACATCTACTATCGATATCACTCTTAGGATTTGAACTGACAGTTGCGTCTCTGTGCTGATGTGGCATGCCAACCTGAACTGATGTACGTACGTACGAAGTTCTGCGTTGTATCTGTCTGTCTGTCTACGGCTTTTACTGAATTGCATCAACTGTGGAGTAGACAACGTATATTTATCAAAGAAAGAACGGGCAACTCGCTGTGTATTAAAGTATGGCTGTGAAGCATAGACTATCAAAATAGGAGATACGCGTAGACTTCAGATCTTTGGTCATAGGCACCTTCGAAGTATAGCCAAGTAGAAAACAAGGAAGGAGAAAAATGAACTTAATGGGTAATGAATTAAGGAATGGGAACTGCTAATTAGCATATGAAATTCCAGTCGTATTCCATATCTGACTGTTGTATGTCAAGTTAAATATGTTATGTGAATATGATATGGGTAAATATTTAACTAAATATTTTCTTTACTTAACCGGAAATACAGTAAGCTTAAAAATAATTAAAAAACCAGCATAACACACGTAATTTCTAATCAACCTACAAGGACCATGTAAAAAAGAAATTTTCTTTAGGAAATCCAACGGTATGGAGTATAAGTTATGATTATATATAAATACTTTTATATAGTCTGTTCGTCTGAATAAGCAGTATAGATTACTTAGTTGTGAACATGGCATTTTCATGGACTGATATCAAACAAAAACGAAAGACCATTATATATCTCCTTTATCCTAATTTGAAACTTGTCAACCGGGCACACTCGTCATCATGACGGTGATCGAACACAAAGAGTCTATGCCTCGTAGAGGGCACTTTAATTTTAGATCACGATTTAGACTTCAGTCCATTCGCGATACAGTGAGACGGTTATCGACTCTCACTAGTGATGACTGTCTTACTCTCAACATGGCTATAGTCAGAAGCAAGTAATCATTAAATCAACTAACCTGGTTATATGTACACTTGGTCTGTTTACACTTTCCACACCGTAATAGATCAGTTTCTGTCCCGCCCGTTACAGCCATCTGATGATCTTCTATAGTTTCCTTAGTATATTTTTCACGTAGTTCTTTCATTTCTTTACTAGCCATTTCCTACATAAATAAATCAATGAATAACTGATTGAAAAAAACAGTCAAGTATCTTCGTGAAATACAATATTGAAGTAACTTATTATGAAGGGAAGCTTCGGATTAGGATTTGAGTACACTTTGCTAGTTAGGAGATAGAATTACTGTCACTAGTCCAAAAATGATCCTTCATTATAGAACAATACCACCTAGTCAGTGATTAAGGTTCGTTTTTTTGATAGAATGACAAATTCGCAAGGAAAATATTAACGCGAAAATAAGCACAATTAAATTCATTTAAAACACTAGCAGTTGTAGAATAGACTCTATGAAGACAGTTGTGTTCTGTTAAACGGAGGAATAGAAACAGTAAGTTACACAAGTCACATTAGAGCATGTGTCTTAAATGTTCATTATGATTAAAAACTTACCTTTGCCGGTGAACACTCATAGGTAAAACAATTTTTCTATTTATCAAAAAGATTTTCCTAATGTGTAGGAAATAATTTAAACTGTGATTTTGGGCCCATATCAAGCCTGAACACTTGAAAGCGTTAAAATTTAGTTTAAGCATTATTAGTTATGGTCAGATCCTGTGAAAGTTTTTAAAATAGCACTAGATTTGGTTTTATATTAGAATTATCACATATGACAGAATACTGATTGATAATCTAAAATTTTCATAGCCCTAATTTTCAGGCCCATTTTCAAGTCTTTTTAGACTATCATTTAGTAAGGTACTGTAAGTACATATAACAAGTTATTAGTCGGCCACGTTGCAATAGCTCACTTCAATTAAATAAAGTTTCAATGTAAACAGATCAATTGATCCCGTAAAAAACCTTATCAAGTACAATACTCCTAAATAAAAATTTAAAAAGTCGTCACTCAAATACTTTGTAAAGGACATATAGATCTAGATAACTCTACGATGTTCACCTACTTGTCGCCAAAGTACTCATACTTGAGCGTATAATCACCCTGGAGAAATGAAATAGCGTGTTCAAAAATCACCAGTACATAGTGAGTCTAAACCACTGGCTGATTTCATACAACTAAGATTGTGCGAGAATATCCGCAAACATGACTTATAGTTTCGCCGAACAAACGTAAGAAAGTGACCTTGAAAATAATAAGCCAGTCATATTAAAGAAAAGTAAAATGACTAGTTTTATGTGAAAACAAATTAAATTAACTTATATAATGCATTGTGACACTAATAAACTGTAAATACCAATGGAGAGATGTAAATCGTAATGGCTGCATCGTAATGCACACTTGTATTACGAACCTAATCCCTAACCTGCGCCACTAAATGATAACTCCTGAAGCAACGAGACTTCCCTGCAATTTTCCTATAGTATTCACACAGTTGTGTCACACTTTTTTGAAACATTAGTTAGAGCAGTAGCAACGGTCACTTGCGTTCCTATGATCCAATGCATCATCGTCATCAGCAGCATTAATCTTCGAAGTGTTAACTTAGAACAGCAAGGAGCGACTTCGTCCTGATAGATTTTGTATTCCAACAAATGTTGTGACAAAATACCATACCATCTGCAAATTTCTGACATTTCTGAACAATCATTTCAGTGTCACAACCACAAACAAGTGTCTTGTGATTAATCCCACATTTCGCGAATGCCCAAAATCCTTTCAGGAATAAAAATTTTACGTCAGCCAACCTAGAGTGACAATACCGATTGCATAACGTTCGTTTATCGGTACTATAAGTCAAATTAACCAGAATAGCTGATAGAGATCATACCAATTTTTATTTAGGCTACGTGTTTGAAAACTATGGCCTTCGATTTACTACGTTTCACTTGTGAAAAATATTTTAAAATCTTGAAACAAGAACATTTTAAGTGAAGAGAGGATGCATAATTATTTGCCTTTAGTTTTCATGAACAGCAAGAATATCCACCAATTCTGTCACTTTTCAAATCACATTTATGAAGGAGAGCCTAATGGTTTAGATAATAAGGAAGTAATTTTAATATTTTATAACGCGATCTATAAACATCACATTTAGTAAGCTAACGATCGGAATGTATGTTGTATTTTTTGATAACGAAGTTTAATGTGATCTTACAAAACTGTATCTGCATTCACTCTTCATCAATAGTTGTTGAAACTAGTCAGAAAATTAGTGTACCAATGTAGTTAAATGGTTAATGAAGATAATGAGATAGACTTAGACAAATTCTTTTATAACATAACCACACAGTTGATGCTAATAGAAGATACCATTTGCTCTATGGTGACGATGGTATGATTGTATGATATACAATTATTGTTAACGCCTGTATATAAGCCTGGCGAAAGAATGTTGATAAAGGCAGTTTTTTTCCATAGATTTTCATGGAATTTTAAAAAATGATTCAGATCTTTCAATGCTTTTTAAACACATGTTGATAAATTATAGTATCCATGAGCGATATGAAAATGATTACAATGAGTACGAAGAATCGATAATAAGTATACTTTAAATAACCAATTAACTAGTTAATTACGTCTTTAATGAATCATATTTTCTCAAATCTTATCTCGGATCTCTATACCTTTCCATTAGTATTTACTCTGTTACTACCTCTCATACTCTGGGATTTGATCTGACAATTAAATCCCTATCTGCTAATTGGGGCATGGCAACTCGAACTGATGTACGCACATAACAAGTTCTACGTTGTACCTGATTGACTGACCGACTTATTAGCCACATATCTATTTGAATGAATGATATTTACCAACTTGTCAGTTAGTGGTAATTAACGTACAACCTGGTACAAATCGGCGTTAAGCCGAGTTACTATACCACAATAACACGAGATTGAATTAACAATAAAATAATATGATACAGTAACGACTTTAGTGGTAATCAGCGTTTAAACAACCTGGTTAATGTAGAATGAATTTACAAAGCAGAAGCAAAAATACTAACCTAGAATTATCAAGGAATTGTAAATAGAGCTCTCGCCATTCACTACCAGAGACCATGAAATGTCAGTTTAGGAAAGCCATGTATGTGGAAAATTAGCATAAAAAAAACAACCCATTTTCTTAGATTGACTGTGAAAAAATTTATATCAACCAAGTAAATTATGAGGACCATTAAAGTCTTAATACTACGTTGATTACTTGGAAAAACTATAGAAACGATAGAACAAACTAGTCTTAATGCGAAAAGAATCATATTTGTGATCTGAACAGTTCATACCATATACAACGAAAATAGTAAATTGAAATGTCAGACACACATTGATATAGGTTGCTTTCAAGATAATACTATTGAGAAAACAATGTATAAGAATCGCTAACAAAACGGTAGAAACTCACTTCGGATGTCATGGATGCCAGTTTATCCGGACTTACATGTCCCATTAGGACATTGAGTCGTAAATTAGGATTGTTAGAATCACGTAGGTTCATGACTCGAGTACGTACTCGCTGTTTGTACTTGGGGTCAGTATTATTGAACAGGTCATATATAGAGCTTTCTATTCGTATTGCAAGGAACTCACTTTCATAAGCTCCACTGGGAATATCTACAAAATGAAGTTACTACGGATCTGATATTATCACAAACTTCCACTTTCTAGTGCTGACTGAAGCATCTCACGAGCTTTTAGGCGCACTTGATCATTTGTAGTTAAAGTATGGACAGGGAAAAAACCACGACTCGCATTTCCTGATGGTTCCGTGGGTTCCTTTTTTTCACTTGGCCGAGACCGTTTGGCATCTTGCGGTCCACTATCATCAGAGCCAACATAGGTACTTAACTCAGGAGAATGCTTAATGTTCCCGTTGCCACCATTATTAGTACTGCCAACAGTATTGGTGCAGGGTGCAGGTACGTCACTTTTATCTAAAATATACAATACAAAACTAAATACAGAATTATCAATTTCTTCGGTGATAATATCAATACTACTGATAGGCTATCCAGTCTACCGGCATAAAAACCACTACACTGTGATTCGTTCTGAAAGAATATATTAATGATTAGTAGCTACCTCGTTCGAAGAATGAAAGCACTAACTTCCTAAAAGATGAAATCAGTGCAAGTATGATGTATTTTTAATATATATGAATTGCAACCATAAAATTTGAGTTATTTATTTGCTATGCTGTTAATGATGATGTTATAGTAGAAACAGTTACAATAATTATTTGCGAAAACACAGGAGTGTTTCTGCCTACCATCCAAATTTCGTTTCACATTGAAGGCAAAGTATGACTGCACATTAATACTGCAATTTTAATGAACAGCCATCCAAAGTGTAGTTAGGTATGTGACACAACCTCCGGCTAATATTTAATTAAACTATAAGGCGGTTAATTATGTCTCTTGATCTAAGCCTAGCATTAATATCATCCATTCATTAAGTTATAGTTTAGACTATGCTCCCGAGATATCCTAATGTTTACAACCAACTTTATGACAATGTTCATAAACTTAATATTCTGAAAACCGCAAATTACTTCTAACGGCCCCTAAAAACTTACATGCTATCAAACGAGTAGTTTTAATGTGCTATATAATGCTAATGATAATAATAATAATAGTGTATGCATATGAGAAATCTTACACAAAATAAACCTACCCGGTACCAGCTTTTTCCACTGTTTTATCATATTTTTTCCAAGTGTAGCAACCTCTGGATCTTCTGACTCTTTTCTTATCTTATTGATGATTATACCTACACCAGTCTTGGTCAAAATTTCAAGTGTCATTTCAATGTTTCGTAGCCGTTTAAGGTACTTCAGTGCAGATTCATCGTCCTAGAAAGATAAACTAATAAAGTCAACCTAAAACATACTATTTTTTTATTTTTTAGCATGCGATCAAGTCGGCGGGCAACATGCTCTGTTTCCTCCATCTTAAGGGCAAAGGAATCAAACAGGGCGCTTAAAGTGAGGTTTCATTTAGACCATTAATTGCACCTCATAGTAATCACTTTTAATTAAAATGCTGAATATACGTTTGATATGCATGGATAAAGCAGCCACTAGCCTGTAGAAGTCTACGGATTGTTAATTTAAGGCTCTAATATTTCTTAGACTCACTTTGTTTGATCTTGAGACACACAGTGACGACTTTATTGAAACCACGTTAAAAGTCTGACTGTATACTTTTCCTGGTAAACTATCTTGTAAAATTCTCTCCATTTGGTAAAAAGGTGCACCTCTCGATAAAAGAAGTGCAGATGCTACGCAAATTATTCCCCTAAATAAATAGTTTCATAGGCTATCGTTATTGATACTGACCATTTTTGTTTTAGCAGATATGACCAGTCTAAGGTATTCAGTCAGGCATCACCGCTAGACCACGACACGACACAATTTAGGAAGCGACTCTCTGTCTAGTCGGCTAGCTTAGACGTTGCTATCTAATTGACACCCTACTCACGATTAAATATACTATCTTCATTTCTCACTGCCTTCTGATCTATTCTTATTCGTACTTGTGGGTTCGATCAATAGCATTTGCTCTGGTTATACTATAAGTATGGCTTGATTGCACACCGAGTGCACTTCACCGGTGAACATGACATTATCTGGGCACGAACCTAACTGTAAGTTCGTTCCTGTTTATAGTTTTAAACAGAATATTATTGTACAATTATATATTATTTCTACAATTTGATACTGTTCTTTGATATTCGCATATTTTCTATTTTTGTGATGACTGATCAAGCATCTACGCTCATTGGAATTGAAACCAATACGCCTCCAAACTTTCAGCTAATCCTTTTTCAGTTAGACAACATAGACGTTTGGTTCAGTTACTCAGAAGCCGAGTTTTAAGTTCACGGTGTGATAGATCGACGCGTTCAACGCCTTACCGTCGTAAGGTTAATTTTCAAACTAATCGACCTTCTTCCTTTTTGGTACTGACTGCATTGAACCTTATAACCAACTTAAAATGTCAATTCTTAGACGTGGAGACTTGTCCTACAGGCAACGTTTTGAATTTTTCAACACAATCGTGTTTGGTAACGGTTTAGCAACAGGAATGCTATCGCGCATAAGTCATTTATCAACGCACATTTTTACTAAGGTTTCTTTCTACAGTTTTCTTGCTAAAACTGTCACAACAACTACAAGCAGTTTTAGTAACATTTCATAACTACCAAGTAGACATTCTAACTTCATCTGCTGATCGAATCCTCGAGGTCAGCAGAACTGTCTACAATTAGGTTAATCCCATCATAGAAAACTTCATGCGACCCTAACTACGGAAACAACACAGGACAACGAAATCATTCACGTTAAAGATCTTCATCTCGACGTCGACGAGCGAAAAACTCACGTTTGTGTTAGTACAACATTATTAATGGCAAAACCTTGGAAAACTGTATAGATCTTTGTTGTTTTTGTAGCCAAAAATTCACCGCCGACGTATCAGGAAACTATTCCTCTGGCAAACAGTGACGACAACCGTGGCTAGGGGAAATTTCCTCTCGATATTCATCACTAATATAATGACGAAGGTTTGCTTCCTCGTAGATACTGACGCAGAAGTCAGTGTCCTGCCTACAACTTCATTCGATCACCAACATAAAGCTGCGTTCGATCTACAGGCGGCCGACGGTAAAGAAAGTGGAATGTATTGCAAAAGATATGTCTACTTGAATGTGTACTTACAAAAGCCCATACACTGGATTTTCGTTATCACAGATTTGAAAATACCTAAGCATACCTAAGCATAAATTTACTAAGCCATTACAACTTGCTTGTGGACCGAAACAAAAAGAGGCTAGTGGACAGCAACAAAGTCTACTATTTGAACGGATCTACATTAGTTTGAATGACACCTATATTTCATCGCGTTACTCACTCATTACTATACCAGTGTTCCTGGTTGATGCTTCATCTGTTAATTGTGGCTGCAGTATTAATACATGCCATAGGCTCACTAATTCCGCGTTTCGGCATTTGTTATAGCTGTGGAATTCACTAAACTAGTAAGCAGAATGAAACAGTCGAAAATTAAATGAGAAATATGTGTTATCAGTTGATATAAATACACAATACACAGTGGTAGTTTACATTAGTGTTGTTCATGTGTAGAAGCTATTATAAGCTTTACCTTGAGACCTACCGGTGGATACTTAATTAGTCGTGGCTAACAGGACTCACTGTACTGAGCAACGAACATGCTATATAGTCAGGTTGACATGTCCGATATTCTGGCTCCATGGAGTGTCTTAATTATGTTGATAATTAACCCCACTAAGGACATATATTTAAACACTCATCACTAGGAGTCGGTTTGATTACATAGACTACTTTTATTTGATAACCAACCACAATTTTCGTAAACAAGACTAGTAATTTCGATCATTCATTTTGACGTATTTCCCATCACAGTTCGGTTTGTTTTCCTGTTCCACTTTTAAATGACTATATTGATTATGTCATTGTACCAAATGTGTTAATTTACGTTTAAGAAACAGATACTGGTATTCCAAATTTTTGTTGTTTTGACTGTTGTTACGCTCAAACTCTGAGTCGACAGTTTTGCCGAAATCGCCTCTAAAGGTTACCTTTAGGTTTTAACATATCCTACAGTGTACAAAATTATTTCATGTAATTGTAGTGATCAGTTTGCGATTGTGAATTTTGTGGTCCGTTTGTTAAGAAATCCTTTCCAGTCACAGATACGTGATGCAGCTAAAATTTCTCCGTGCTTTGATCCATGTAGCAACCTGTGTAATTTTGGACATTGTACTTTTCGCTGTTGTTTTCATACTTAATTGTGTTATGAAACCCAGTCTGGAGGTTACTTTCTTCTGGCACTTGTCTTGATTCTGTGTTTTTGGGTCGACGTTGTGTTCAAATATAATCCTCGTTATTTCATCATCACTGACTTTTAATATATACACTTGCTTGATTGTTTGTGGGTGTATTAGTCAATTGGATATACGGTTATCAGTGGATAATTTGTGACTATATAATTACTGAACATAGCGCTGTCGTGATCCTGTACTAACAAGTACTAACGATTCGAATCTCGAACAACCATTTGAACACGCAGTTCGAAACCAGTCGTATATTTCTTATTTGTGTCCATAACGTTAACTATAGTCGATCGACTTCACTAAAAGTGGAGCGTTGAAAAATGACCCAAAGTCCATTGCTGCTTCACATCGTCAGCCAAATGAGTGTAACCGTGCACACTGTATACAACGTTTTCTTTATCGTAGGTTGCTGCGAAGTTGTCGACAAAATGCATCTAACTGATTTTTACTCACTTTCGAAGAATATGCATGCAGCTACTGACTACATTGAGCATATATAGAAAACGCTGATTCCTTAAGATGTCCATAGATAAATTTGAATGGTAACTTGTCGAAAATACATAGATCATCGTATTAAGGAAAGTGCCTTCATTATGTGTTCTTCCTGAGATTATTCTGAGATATCGGTCTGGCACATTCTCTAGAAGTTTCTGAGTATGTATTTCCAACTGGCAGTGATTCTATCTTTGATTTACTTAATACGATCCTGGTGCATTTCGTGCATTTCATCTGTTGATAGTTCTTACCAAAGGTAGTATATTTTCTTAACTGCATCTGGACAAACTAAATAAATGATCAATCGGAAACAATTGATTATATCGATCGGTGGCCTTTAAAAGTCTTGATATGTCCCGTTCTATTTGACAGAAGAAACCAGATTATCAGAGAGTAGATCCTTATTTTATTATCGTGGGCAGGAGATAGTGGGGCGGGATCCTAGTCATTCCTACACACAATGCTCCACAACATTCAATATAAGATAATAAAAAATATAATCCCATATGAAGAATGAGGAAGTAAATGAATACTTGAGCTTTATTGTTTTAGCGTATGTTTAAGGTTATAAGTCAACTCTTAACTAGTCAACCTAAGTTGCTACATTAGCTTCCCCCTAGAATCGACTTTCGTAGAAACGTCGGTTCGATCAATATATCAAACTAATTTATCCCTCTTTTGTCTCTGTAGCTCAATGGAGAATTACTAGTTTTCTAGCACCTTATATTCGAATCAATGGCAGTCGGTCTGTTAGTATTCGATGATACTAAGTGGATGACATTTTCTTTTAGAACTTATTATCTAATCTTGTAGCGTTTGCATTCTCCCACAAATGATGTTTGGCTACTTTATGAAATTAACCTCCTAACGGTAACCAGAGCTTGGAAAATAACAGAGGGTAATCAAATGAAGCAAGAATATCTGAGGAAGTACTGCGAGCGGGCTACTCAATGCCATTTTGGTGAGGTACGATCTTTCCATACTCATTCCGACTCTCAGGTGTTTGCTCACCTACCTCTTGAGTCGCCCTCAAGTCGAGATGAAAGAGGATTCTACCTCAAAAATATTGATCAAACTCCATCGCACTTAACTAATTGCTCAATTGTTTGTAAAATATATTAAAGTACAGAATGAAAATGTACAATTATAATTGATAAGTGTTCGTTTCTAAGTAAGTGTTCGTTTTCCACAATGGTTTGAAAACCTGGAAGAAAATAGACATGATGTAGATATCTTGTACACGCGAATGCACTAAAAAATCAATTTCATTAAAAATATCTATATAAGTGCGTGAACTTGCCAGAAGTTTAATCGGATAAGCGACCTTGAACATGTGACTACCAGGTTTTTGTAACGGTGGATCCCCCTTTTAGGACGGAAAATTATAACATGTGCTTATGAAAGCGAATTAATTATTGAGAATATGAGGGTACTTAGACTTATTAGAGTTAAAAATGTCATTCGCGTCTTGCAAAACGCTTACTCGATGAGTGGTAGGTGTGCACGTCATAGTAAACCTTACAGGTAAAGTACTGGACAATGTCTACAGTTAATTAGGTATTTGAATGTTGATAAGATAAATGCAGACAATGTGATTATCCGAGAGAGCATAGGTTTTAGCCAAGGGAATTATTACTCCTAACCCATGTTTATGATAATGGTATGGACTAATTAGAATTGTTTGTATAAAGATAACTGTGAGGAAACCACACTGCATTATGATAATTTTGAGTCAGTTTATCGACCCGGTTTGTTAATAGTTATCTAAGTTAACGACATTTAGGGTGGTTCACACTACAGTCATCATGATAACTTAGAGGTCAGCTGACTTATGCAAGCAGAGCTAGGTTGATCATTTAGCTGCATACTGATCGTATGTTTATTGTGTACAGACTGAGCGAGTGGCTTATGAAATAAAAGTATTTTGAAGAGTCATAGATAACATTGTTGTGTTTATAATTTTGAGTGAGATTTGAACAAAAGGTTGTTGGTTTTCACGTGGTTTGCATACTAGTGATTAGATTATGGGTAGCTTCTCAACAGGATCTATGTTCTGGACGTCACGGTTGTCGTCATTTTCCACATATAAAGTGTTATTGATGAGTGAAGATGGATTGCTATTAGATTGGTTACTTAGTAGTGGTAGAACTTAAGGTTGGTGTTCGTTATTAATCGTTGACCTAATAATGGTTGCAGGGCCGGGGAGTTTTAGTAAAACGAGTTGTGGACTGCTAAGTGATGATAACCTAAAAATGGTTCAAATGTGCGTATGTGATATGTGGATTATATAAATTCGGTAATGAGTTATAAGACGCAGTCAAGTAGTTATGGTTAAAACCATTTACTGTAGGAAACTATTTAGATCATAAGTTTTCATGTCCAAGAGGTCTCTTATATTGGTAGAATGAGTAATGAGTAATCACTCAAGTTATAGTTATCTTTTCCAGTATTTGGACTACATAGAAATAATATACGTAGTGGTAGGAAACTTTCCTACTTTGAAATAGCCTTTGGAGTTAGCGGCAATCGGTGCTATGATGTAGCTGAATGTGTTATTTCATAGTTTTTAAAGTATTTATAAGAGTGGGACAGACTTAAGGTAAGAGGAAACAACTTGTTTGTTGCTGTCATTAGCAGTGACTTTTAAATTTGATGAATAAGAAATATTGTACCTAGTTCTTTGGCATTTCTTGCTCATTTTTCCTCTCGGAATGTTAGGGAGAGGGCTATGCTGGGTATGACTGGAAGTTCAAGGACTATAGCATATGTAAAAATAAAGTTCGTATTTTGTATTTATTTTACGGTATAATAGTGGATTAAGTTGTAAGACTGTACTGTGTCTTCCACGTTATTCGGAAAAATAATTGTGCTCCCTATGAGTGTGACGAATAAACACATTAGGTTGCAACCATTCTCGTTAGTTATGCGAGACATTGTAGCATATATATGTTTTGATTAGGGTTGTTGGAATGTATAGCTTGGGTGGCTCTTCAGTTTTCAGTGTAGAGGGTGGCGAGGAATAATTTTGATGGCTTCGTACTATTAATAAAGTACATTGTAGAACTTGTTTCGGTAAATAATTTTCCGAATTGTTAATTCTAATTTGAGTTATTTTATGTTAAAATCAATGGTGTTGCAACGATTAGGGGGTCTTCATTGTATAGGCGCTTTATCAACAACTATTAATGTTTCTTTACTAAATATCATATCTAACATAATTTACTGATTTTATAAGGTACTCGCAATCTAGGGTGGATGTAAAGTGGAATAAATTTCAACACATAGCTTGCCAGTATTTTTGGCGATTTATCACATTCACATGGAATATATGACATACCACAAGCCAATAGGGTCACTTTTACCTTTTTAAGAGGAAAGTTCTAAGGGATATCAGGGACGATCGCTTTGTGAAACAAAATGAATCGCTTTCGAAATTCGGTTGTGATGATGTCACAGAATTTTTCAGTTTGCTATAACTTTTCTAATTCTATATCGTCATATTTGCTACAAAAGTGGGATATCAGGGCTAGGTCACTTTAGACAGATTGTATCTTAGTGATTGCTGATTCTACGTCATCGACTTTAGTTTTACAATCAGCAGTGTCACTATTCAAATTTTTAAAATCGATAACCCTGGCAATTGGTGTGCGATTGTCTCTCATTCGTGGCTTAATGATAAATGGGTCGTTAGGGCAAGGTTTAGTGTCTGCAGAAACGGCTATCAAACTTGGGCCTTTTAGCTTTATTTCAAGCCATGTTTACCTTAGATCTTATTGGACGAATAAGTAATGTACGTATACTGTGATTCCTATAGTTGTGTTCTATAGACCAAAAACTTTAATGAGAAGCCATCATTTAATAGGTAGCGGTAGGATTGTGGCTAGAATCTTTTGTTATTAATGTGAAAATTATGTAGCACGAATAGGATCATAATACGAATTTTACACCTACTGCTAAACAAGTCGTTATGGCTGCCTTGACTGAAAAAACCTTTATCAAAGTGCGTTAACAAATCACTTCCCTCATTCGCGACAACATTTCTGTTGCCAAATCTCTACCTGACTAATTGGCGCTGGACAGTTAGTTCACAAGTTGCTCGTTGGATAAGTCACCAAGATTGAAGATGGGCTTACGAACTTATCAAGAGGTTCCGGACAGTTTAGGTCAGAAAAGTTGTAGTGCATCTATTAAATTGAAGCAAACGTGACCGGACACTAAGAAATTGAACTCCGTGTTCTTAAAGCACGGTTTCTGAGTAACTGAACCAAACGTCTATGTTGTCTAACTGAAAAAGGATTAGCTGAAAGTTTGGAGGCGTATTGGTTTCAATTCCAATGAGCGTAGATGCTTGATCAGTCATCACAAAAATAGAAAATATGCGAATATCAAAGAACAGTATCAAATTGTGGAAATAATATATAATTGTACAATAATATTCTGTTTAAAACTATAAACAGGAACGAACTTACAGTTAGGTTCGTGCCCAGATAATGTCATGTTCACCGGTGAAGTGCACTCGGTGTGCAATCAAGCCATACTTATAGTATAACCAGAGCAAATGCTATTGATCGAACCCACAAGTACGAATAAGAATAGATCAGAAGGCAGTGAGAAATGAAGATAGTATATTTAATCGTGAGTAGGGTGTCAATTAGATAGCAACGTCTAAGCTAGCCAACTTGACAGAGAGTCTGTTAGGTCGGACCACAAAGAAGTGTAACAAACTTTCAGAACTGTGGTTTCGAACACTATTTCATTTATTCGAACTATCTGTAATGTAAACATTTTGTTTCTACTACTGTTACGCTCCGCTTGCCCTATCCTCCCGGTTAGCATAATTACTGTTATTACATTGTCTCTTATTATGAACTATAGTTAATTAATTGTGTACAAGTTGCTCCTATTCTCTACCACTATTTCCCTCGTTCTGTAATCATGTTAATTTTCTAATTGGTTTGTTGTGTGGTCTGAATTTGTGTATATATAAAAGAATGCTTGGAATATAATATGATTCTGTCTGGCTGACCTATTGGATCGCATTCTCCTTATTTCGGATTGGGACTAAGTGGGCACAGGGCAGACGCGCAATAATCGACTAGGCACTAGCAATTGGCACTCGGCCAACCCAATCACCCAATATCTTGCGTCATAACAGAGTCGCTTCCCAAATTGTGTCGTGTCGTGGTCTAGCGGTGATGTCTGACTGAATACCTTAGACTGGTCATGTCTGCTAAAACAAAAATGGTCAGTATCAATGACGATAGCCTATGCACCTATCTATTTACAGAATCATTTTTAGCTACAGTATTTTCTGTATTGACACTAACTGTTGCAAGTCTCAAAGATTTAGGACATTATGTTAACATAAATAAAACAACCTTCTATCCTTCCTTCTAATACATTGTTTTGTTCAACAACTTTATTTCAAACTTTCAAGGTAATGATAAGCAAAAATTTAAGTGTCATTACTTCTGTCTTACCAGGTATTATTGTGGTTTAGTGACAAACACTTTACTGGCACCTAATATCAGTATTCCTGATACATGAAGAAAACAGTACTTCAGTATCTGTTGTACGATGGAATGAATACAGAAGGCCAGTTATTCAGAATAAAGAAAGGTAATTGAAACTTTTACATTTCGTAATTCGTATTTTGAATAGACAATGTAGTCCACTTTATTCTGGATGTATCGTTAATTGGTCGCAATGTTCGATTTTTCATCAATTATCCTGATTCTGGTGTTTCGTTTAAGAGATCAGAATATCGAGAGCTTCATCTTAATAACCCTACTCCTTCGGGCAAACATTTAGATTGCTTTGATAATTATTTTGAACTAAAGAATATAAGTGTGTGTGGTTCCTTTCATTTCTATTTTTCGAAGGATGGCTCCGCTCCTCATCCGCCATTGTCCAAAACTTGCTCAGAGGAAGGTATAGCTGGTTCGGGATATATTATGGTCGATCCTGATTTCACTGGCACACAGGTCGTTAAAGGAACATCTGGAAATAGTTGTGGGAAAAAGTGGGATCTGAGCGGTGTCGTTCTTCAATCTTATTTATCCAAAAATCTTGGAATATTTCCCGAATGGGAGTCAAGGCTTCAAACAGCTATGGATGGTTGCTACAATATGATTCACTTTACTCCTCTTCAGGTTAGTAGCTTTTCTGATTATCCGTTCTATATGTTACTAATGATACTTGTTACTACTGGCAAATAGTTGTTTTCTTTGCAGGGTGGAGCTAGACGATAGCTATTTAAACAATCTAACCAAGTGCAGTTTAAAATTAGCTGCAATGGATATAGTTATTTATCTACAGATACTATGAGCTAGATATTGCGAAATATGTCTTAATAATTTAAGAACATGCGATTTATATTTAACGAAGATGGCTACAAAACTTTTTCAGTTGCTAAGAATTTCGGTAGAAAGTAGAACCGTTTTGATACATTTTTCAAATGCTCTTATATTACCTGATATTCCTCGTATTCTACCCATATACACAAAGCAGCTACTACCGTCCGTTGTTTGTGAATCGTAATGGTACAGTAATTGATACAGCAGTATAGTTTTTGTTTTCATATTATTGTCCATATCATCATTATATGCGACCTCATTTCTGATTGATTATACGTGTAGTGTGTGTAATAAATTCGTTTTCATGTTAGAAATGTCCACTATCACATGTAATCACTCACTATGAATCGTTGCTAAACATAGTAAATCAAACGGTACTTTACACAGGTGTAAGTTCAACTTATCGTGGTCTTTAAAGTGCAGGGAAATATCAGCAAGTCAGCAATAAGATACTAAAAATGTTTG
The DNA here is from genome assembly GCA_025215515.1 of Schistosoma japonicum. Lineage (NCBI taxonomy): Eukaryota > Metazoa > Platyhelminthes > Trematoda > Strigeidida > Schistosomatidae > Schistosoma > Schistosoma japonicum. Next base: position 68,648,098 of record CM046069.1, read on the forward strand.
TAAAAGTAAGTAGTTGAAATGTTCTAAAAAATTACAAACATAAAGAACAAATGAGCTTACATTACCTTATTCCACTAATAACCCAAATCGCTTATGTTAGTTAAGCACTAGTTTCTTTAGCCTTGACAACGTCATTCAATGAGTTCTCACCCCCCACACAACTCACGCTATAAGTAAGAAATATTGCTACTCCGCTATTTAAGTAACTCATTTCTTTGATTTGCTATACATAAGTTCCTACTTAGCAGTGGATAAAAACAAGCAGGTTAGATGGTTTCTTGAAAACATGCAGTATAACACCCAAATTCATTACATTTTTCCCAAATATTTCATTGGGCCACTGCATACTGATGCTACTTTCTTTACAATGAAGCTAATCGCATGAAATTGACAAAATCTCAAGATTTAACTCATTGTTGTGAATCTGATCCTATTAAACACACGGGTTAATTAATCTGCAAAATATGGTCTCAATATCACCTTGTGTCAAACACAGTAGAATTCGATAATCATTTCGCATATTTTCATCACACACTACAATAACCTATTAGGTTCAGGAAACAAATAAAATAGGCTTTCTGAAGGACTAATCTGTTGTAAATTAAACTTAAAAGGGTCTGAATTGTGGCAAAAGTATATCGGTAATACATCAAACGCTTCTTTTAAAACTATCGGTTTAGTGTACAAAGGTATTTTACGTTTCTCTTTACATTTCAGGAACTTGGATATTCTCGTTCCGCTTATTCTCTTAGAGACCAACTTACAGTCAATCCCAACTTTACTCCACCTGGGGCAAATAAAAAAGTGGACTGGATAGATATCGAATGTTTTGTCAGACACTTAGAAAATAATTGGGCAGTACTTAGTATGACCGACTTAGTCTTCAATCATACATCAAATGACAGCCCTTGGATTCATGAACATCCTGAATCTGCCTATAATGTCGTAAATTCACCTCATCTTGCCCCAGCTTACCTCCTGGATCACATTGTGTGGCGTCTGACAGTCGAAGCTAGTACAGGATCACTTACAAACCATGGCATTCCATCAGTCTTAAGTAATCCAAATAGTGAGCTTCCAGCTATGGAGGTGTGGCTTACCCAGAAAATCGAAGCAGTAAAACTGTATGAATTTTTTATGGCAGATGTTGACATGGTTTCACAGGAATTTATTTCGTGGCTGAGTAAGCTCTCACAAGTATTTTCATTTTATTTCAGCCTATTAGATTCTATAGCATAAATAGTTGCGACTGAAAATCTTAATAAGAAATAAAATGACGCTCTGACGTTTTAAAGCATCGTAGATCTAGCTTTTTTAAAGCACAAGTAGCTTTTACATTCTGATATTTTGGCATCATTATGAGCGAATCGAACTACATTATCAGTGAGTATATACGAATACATACTAGATAGACTTTTTGCTGTCTTCTTATTTACTTTAAAGTTAATAATATATTTTTGTAGTGAATGTGGATCCATATGAGGGGGGCTGTGAAATAGCGATTCAATATATATATATATATATATATATATATATATATATATATATATCGTAAAATCTATCAGTTAGCGTTATGTAATTATTTCGAAATATTACCCATATTAATGAAATAACACTTTGTTTTAAGTACAGTAGGATTCAGTGTTATGTCAAATGCTGTGACCATTTTCCCATCTTTTTCGGTATTAAAAACGTTTTTAGGTATTCGATCATTCATTCAAGTCATGAAGTAATTGACTGTTGGTTTAAGCTATAGTGATAGGTGCCGACTACATGGTTTTGAGCAACAAACTAACCGAAACAGTGGTCGGAGACATTCAGCGACATGACTCGGAACCAGTTAGAGTGGGGAAAAAACATATACTTCTTTATTCTTCATGTTCATCTTGAGCCCCATTATTTCTTTATACGCACCTTTTTATTCTTTCTCAAACATTACTTTCATTGTTCAGTTATTCTCAGTATCGTTGCATCTACATTTTTGTTTGCTTTGGTATTCACCTTGTTGGTTTTCTCTCGTTGTGTTGATGTGATAACCAACGCACATTTATTGTAGGCTCTGTGTTAATTAGCATTATTTATATCGTTGAAAAAATGCCAATGCGATCGAATAATATCAATATATATATAGATATTGAATTATCTTATTATCAGTAATTTTTAAGTCTTGGAACCCCTTAAAGTAGACTTTCTCCGTTCAACTTAGTTGTTATGTAGCATGAATCAAATATTTCCGATAGAATCTTATAGGGCGTAATGCGTCACTGAATAACGTATTAACAATTTTCACAGTATTATATAGAATCAAAGATTCAATATTAGACGTTTTAAAATTTGTTATCTTAAAGTTAGCTTGAAGTCAACGCCTTTTCTTTAGTTTTACCGTGGTGTATACTTCACTTGTAGTGCTAATTCATAAAACATCTGGTTTATTCTTTAAAGATGAGTTTCTATGATTCAGAACCTTGTGAATTATTAATCACATCCATTACTTCTCATATACCTATCATTCGTCTTCCTTGTTCTATATTGTCAGCTTTCTTAAAAACCATGAAGATTTATGTTTTTGTTGCATTTTTTAATCATAATAAAGTCGAAATGAAAAGCTGATAACCTTTTTGAACGTTTCTATATTTGTTTTCATACTATTTATCTACTTTTAGCAAAACAAAGTACATTTTCTTCGTCTCTTTCTTCGAACGATACCAATTTATCTCTGAAAATTGACGGACCTAGAAAAGGAAAGCGATTCGGAGCTACTGTTGACTTCTTATTAGCATGTCATGAAATTCTAGGGAAAAATGAGAATGAACTCCCAATTTCTCAGGGTGAGGCTGAAGCTGCTGCTGAAAAGCTACGAACGAAGTTGAAATCTCTAAATCATGACAAAATAAATGAAATTAAGCATCATTTGCAAGCTGCAGTAGGAAATGTTTTGGCGAATGCTCGTTATCGATTTTATGACCCATATGGACTTAGACTTTCCAAAGTCACACTAGACACACCAATAATGTGGGCGTGAGTATACACGGTATTCCTTTGTAATTGTATTTTTATATGTATGTGAAGTAAAATATGTTATATACATGTATATAATATGATGGTATATAATAATTATTATCACTTGAACTACGACAAATTACGGAATACGTATTAATATTCTTTCCAGAACTAATACAACAAACATGACACAAAGACTGGTTGTTCTATGCTCGTATCCCTCCTCTGATCTCGCTGGTCCCTAAACCAGGTCATAAAAACAAAAGAGATTGACAAGCTAAGTTCAAACTATGTGTGTGTCATATCTTATATTTTAGGCACTCACTTTTATATATACATTGAAAGTTAAACTGCACGTTAGACTAATTAGGACAATTACATCAACATCAAGGAAAGACAACAATTAAAAACGAGGTAACATCTACATAATTAAATAGCCTTAGTTCATGAATTGGAAATGGTAATATAATAGTTAACTGGTCAATCGGAATATTAGGACGAGGTAAATAAAAGATAGATAATTTGTGTTCCTTACATAAACAATCAAAATATGTAATGTAGTCTCTCGGGAAATATTTCTGGGAGGCTAATTACTAACTAAAATTTGTCCTGTGTAACGATAATATAGATATATACCGTTTATTAATCAATTATGGTTTTATCAGTCTTTCAATTTTGAACACTACGTAGTCTTTATTATCTTAAAACCGATCAAAGAATTACTTTTAATCATTAACTACTATTCACTTTACTTTCGTTTGTTTGTATACTTTCATCATTATTTGTCTTAGTTATTTCTTTTGTGTCATTATTTTTCAAACATCTCAGACGCAATAATTTCCTATTCAAATGTTGTTATGCCTGGTAAGAAACTGTTATTTCATTCTGTTAACTAAACTTAAAATTAAATGTAAGCCATTCAGTCTTACTTAAAGGTGTTTACCATAAATTAAATATTTCTCTGACACATTTGGTGTCTGATAGTGAAGTTCATTTGCATCTCCTACTCTTCTATATATATATTCTCCTATTACTGCTGTTATTTTTTAAAACTACTTTTGATATTTTATTTTACAAAATGTTTTCTGCTACGTTCGTGTCATTATTCCTCTTACTGTAAGATCTATCAAATTTTGTTCCCTCTTTAATTCCCTTTAATTATATTCATATGACACAGTAGGATACGTTTACCCAATTAGTTGAACAATATTTATTGGAAGAATCTGTTCTTTCATCATTTCTACATTTAAAATAGACTTTACTGTCATTTAAGCTATTATAATAAATTGATTTGTCAAAAATATTTATCAATGACTATTGACTTTCCTTTAGAGTTTGATATAATCCTGGTTTACTATGGTTCAATCAATCGTACTGATGCCCACAACTTAGTCACTTAATATGCTAGCGTTATTAACTTTGGCAGAATTCTTCTGTCTTCAAGCTCTAATCTTGAAATAGTAAAAAGCAGTTCACATTTATTCACAATTCACATTTATTGCTATAACCTAACAACTCACGATTATGTACATCAATTACAGAACCACCAAGCACGGAAATAAAAACTCATTACATGTCAACAGCTAGAACGTCAACGATAAACATCTGGATAACAAAGTCATAATTAATTGATAATAATTTTTTAAACAGATAATTACATAACAACAATTAATATATCGAATAGAAGCTTTCAATTAGGAGTATATAAGGATTTCATAAGCCAAGTGTTTAATAAATACGTACTAAAATTATGGATACAAATTTCGAAAATTATAACTTGCAACGTATGTTATTCTCGTCTATAGGTACATTTTGTCAAACTACACTTGCTATGTTATGCTGTATTGCTGCTTCCATTTTCAGTAACTAATTAACTATCCTTATAAATAAAAGTCAAGTAAGCAATCTGGTTATAGCTCTAAAAACCTATATTTTTCTTTGTCCATTGGCTTACTGAGAAAACGAAGAGGGACTGTATGCGTAGCTATTGGCTTCAAGTTACTATCTACAAAAATTATCATTTTCTTCAAACCTACAGAGGGTCGAATGCCCTAATAAATGAGCCATTGTTTTACTTAAAATAACTTTAAAGTGTTTTTGTTTGAAGAACATCTTTAATCATGGTAATGAAATAACCAACTGATTCCCATTTTCATGGATACGTTTTGTTGCGGGTATTACGTATAAGACTACTCATGAAACTCAGTGATCTATTATATGCTAACCTAAGAAGATGTAATTCATGCGCATTGTATAAAGGTTAATGAGATTACCTCCATCTCTTAACAGAATGGGAGGGGGGTTAAACCTTATAGTTCACTCTTAAAATAAAGTTCTTACGAGATGTCCACACTACTGGGGCAATCTTTATTGTGATAATTTTTTACACATTTGGTGATCATTTCACTTGAATCTTGGTATATTTGTGCGACTGTTAAGGTTATATTGATGACACTATCTCCAATTTATTTTGTAACGCTACACCAATTCACATATACAGTTTTTTTAGATGGTTGACTTCTATTAAAACAAAAGGGTATTCGTGATACACAGTAAGTTCATTTTTTAAAGTATTTCGTTAAAATATGACTTTTGTCCCTTTTTTATAAAGGTACTTTTATCATCCAGTCCCAGATGTGGAAACCATTGAAGAAGCTGAAGCTATTTTGTCAACTAAAGAAGCAGCAAAAATTATGGCTTTTAATGGATGGGTGATGAATGATGATCCTTTAAAAAATTTTGCAGAACCTAGTTCTTTTGTGTATTTACGTCGTGAACTTATTGTCTGGGGGGACTCAGTAAAGTTGCGGTAATTTTCAAAGCATTTAATTTTTCACAGTATAAAATGATACACATACATATTTACGAAAATTGCCAGTTTCCAACTAATCTTTTTCAAAATGACTAGATTGTTATCACAAAACATTTTAAGTGCTGAAATGAGATGTTGTTTGTACACTACTACACGTTCTCTGAATGGTTAATGTTCTGAGTTATTATTTCGGTGAAGAAGCGACTTGAAAAAAACAAGTATAGGATATATCGTATATATATATATATATATATATATATATATATATATATATATACTATGATTTTAGGCGGTATTGCTCAGGTTCGATCACAATAGCGTAGATAAATTTTTTCATTTTACTCTGTATCGGCAAAGAGGATATATGTTGACAAACTCAGACGAATGTTTAAATGATACTTGCAAACTTCTGACTCCCTGTCACCCAACCAGGAAACAGAAAACATGAATAAATTATTTTATAGTTGGAAATGAAGATATTTATGTAGCGTATATAAGTATAACATCCCTAACCCTAGTCCTATATCTTGATTTTATTTTTTAACTATAATCCTAAGCCCTAATTCTAAACACTAATCGTAAATTCTTAACCTTAGTGTTTAATGATTCTTTCCACCTTAAGATTAGTCACTATACGACCGATAGTCATTATTCTGTGTTAGTACATGAGTCGTGATCTCGATTTGACTTGGTTTTTCTTGATTGTATCGTCGGCATAAATAACCCCCTGAAAAAATAGTATGACTCAAAACAAAGTGTACGCACATGTATTTGTTAGGTGAATTATATTAGCATATTTTTTTAATGTAAAGATAGTGGAAACATTTCACCGAAATGAATGCAATACTGTCATAGCAACCAAATATGTAGCTACTTTACTTATGTATTTCTGTCTGACTTATCTTTATACTATATAGTGTTCTTTGGCTGGTTATAAAAGATTGTGGCTGATATTCATCAAACCTTTTTGACATATGTTTATCTTAGCAGTTTAGGAGAGTCATACATATTTGACATGTGACTATGAAGTTGCTGTTATTACCAACTGTAAGCATTCGTTGGTAGTTTTGGAAATTTGTAAAGCTGATTGATATTTGGCTTATAAAGCTATATTACTGTGTTCAAGGCAACAGTTGCAGATATTGTCTCTGATTTTATCATAGAAGTAAATTTGAACGAAGAATATTCTTTTCGATAAATGCTCATCAGGTTCTACATTTATTAGTACAAAATTATTAGTCACAAAAATAGCCAATTCTGAGGCAAGTAAAACATTATTTAGATATCAAGGAATAATTAGAAGTTTTTCACATCGAGTTATTTATAAAATATGAATGTTAATGTTGAAATAATAATCATCATCATGTAACTTGTGAAAGGTAAACGACAATTGAGATAAACAAGATTATTAGTCAAATATGTATGCAGGTATCTCTGTATATGGGTGACATAGGAGATGAGGTAGTATCAAAATACAAATAGATCAAGTGTTTATAGACCAAGGTCGAATCCTATTTAAAATGAAACCAAATGGGTAAGAGTTTGTAAAATGGAGTGAACGATAATCAAAATTCGTCAAATAGTAACAGTAACAATAATAGACATAATTACCATCACTTCATTTGTTTGATCTTAAAATGTGATATTCAAATTCATTCTGTGTACTTTGATTAATAATAATAATAATAATAATAATAATAATAATAATAATAATAATAATAATCTGGAAATACACATCCAGAGGGAGAATACATATGCATTAATCACATTAAATCGTCGCATGATTAAGGTAGTGATTGGTTTAGTGGATCTTGCGTCGGCCATGGCAGGAGAAGAGGTTGAACGTACTTCTTCTGTATGCACAGGCTCTTGACCCGTATAGCTATCGCCTCTGCCGTTTTAAGGACTTTGAATCCAACTGATCTTGGCAGATAACTGTTTACACAAAATATTATTGTGAATGACTGATTTATGCTGGCCACATGACCTGTTTGAATTAAATGAGCTAGTATTGAACTGTTAATACTTCTGACAACTCATTTGGTTAACCAGACCGGAAGGTGCTCCCGAACATGCAGGAGTAAATTCCTTGAGCATCTGCCAATTTAACTTGCTCCACAGAAGCAGAGATACCTGCATACATATTTGACTAATAATCTTGTCGTTTACGTTTCACAAGTTACGTAATGATTATTATTTCAACATTAACATTCATATTTTATAAATAACTCGATGTGAAAAACTTCTAATTATTCTTGATATCTAAATAATGTTTTACTTGCCTCAGAATTGGCTATTTTTGTGACTAATAATTTTGTACTAATAAATGTAGAACCTAATGAGCATTTATCGAAAAGAATATTCTTCGTTCAAATGTCTTTGTTTTTGATAAACATGGGAATTTTTAAACAATAGAAATAAATGTTAATGTTTTGAATTCATAACTTGATTATTGTGCTAATATGACCAGTCTGATTTCCGAATTAACTTTATTTGTTAAGAATGACGCATTCGTACCATCAGGATCTGTTCATTCAATGTTCATAATGTCTACTTGATTGTTATGTGAAAACTGTCAAATCAGCTAAACGAATATGAGTTCAGAACACTAGATTCTTTGTTCTAGATGTTAGATATCCATTGGTCAACATTTGTCACCATAAAAATATTTTCTCTAATTTTACTCAATCATGTTGGGTAGTACAACAGCCTATAATACATTCATTGATAGAAGCGGCTAAATAAGGTCTACTAGTAACAAAATGATAATACTTCTGATTCTATAACTCTATCATATTGCAGTCACGTTCAGATATGGTGACATTATGAACGGTGCTAGTCATCAAACTTTGAACAGAATGTCAAAAGATGATCACTGGTTATTGTACAATTATCTGATCTATTTTATTGGTAAAAATAAATAGTTCAAATAGTGCACTCGCTTCATTGTAGTGAATAATGTCAACATGTTCCATGGATGGATAAAAATGTATCATAGATATTTATACCCATTGTAACATAGATTACAGTGGGATTTTTGTGTTTGTTTGCAGATTTTTTTAACAGTATCATCATTAATATTCTGTAGTTTTCTCTAAATTTCAGTTATGGTGACAAACCTGAGGATAGTCCTCATTTATGGGATAGAATGACTAAATATACAGAATTGACTGCAAAGATATTCCATGCGGTGCGATTGGATAATTGCCACAGTACCCCACTTCATGTAGCACAATATATGATTGATAAAGCCAGAGCTATACGACCTAATCTATACGTAGTTGCAGAGTTATTTACTGGAGGCGAATATGTTGACAATATTTTTATTAATAAATTAGGTCTTAGCTCTCTAATACGAGGTAAAGGTTATAAAATGTCAATGATAGTTTTCCTTTTATGCCTTTTATTGTTTGCTGCGTGCAGTATTGCGCATGTTATTTACTGTTATACTATAACTGCATTTATTTACTGAGCAAATTATGTATACAACTTAGAGTAATGTTGATTTTTTTACCAGATGTAAAGTGAATCTTTTATACTCAATTCCAATCAATCTTTATCACTTGAAGAATGCGATATGATTACTAATTCAGGTAAAATAACATATGAATGCACATTTCAAAGTATTCAACACGAAACAATCTCAACATAAGTTTTCTGCTTATTGATAGTAATCAATAAGACGGGTCCATATATGATATAAGACGGTTAAAGGCAGTCCGCAGAAAATAATGAACCCAGTTTCCGTAATAGTTGGCACTCATCATTAAAGAGCACCTGGAGTATTGAGTAGGTTGTTGCTATTTGTGGGATTTGGATCTATTTATTGGACGTAGGTTGTACTTTCTCATCTAGTTATATGTGATTCGTTCATAGGTGCAGTTGGCAAATTTACTCTAGTACTAATGGAGAAGTCGGTAGAACATCAGTACTCAGGAAAACCCATTTTGTCTATTTTTAACTAATCATGAATTAGATCATATAAATAATTGACTTTTTATAAAAAAAGACGAGAAATTATTGAGAATATATGCATTATTCATGATTAGTAGCATTTTCAAGGTTCGTTTTGTATTTATTTATCGTAAATTCTGATTGCATTCTGAAATAAAACTCATCCATGTGGCTCTAATTCATTGTCACTTGGGATTCTGTGTATAATTGTAGATAGTTTGTTAACTGCATATCTGTAACTTTAAAATTGTTGGTGTACATTCTTCCTATACAGTGCAGGAAATGATGTCTGTAAACTTCTTGACGGTATATAAATCTGTCAAGGTACATGTACTTTTTTAAGTTATTCGTATTCACTGGCGTTATCAATTAACATTTGAATCGGAACTTTAAAATAAATTTTTTTAAGGATTTCTATCCTGTATAAAGAAAATCCATTAGACTTGAATAAACGAGCTACTTATCTATTCTATGTTTGGTCAAGTTTTCGTGTTCATACTTCCATAATATCCTTTTTTTAAATAATCTGAAAGTATTTAGTTATTATGTCCTTATCAAAATCGTCAAGACTTTATCAATTACTTAATCAAAGTATCTGTGTGCCTGAATATATGAGAATAGCCCCAGTAAGTGTTTGGATGGCAGATTCATTAGTATTTTTTCAATCTAGCGGACCCAGTTTAGTTTCCGTTGAAAGCACTAATTCATTTATTCATTCATGTATAATGTAGTAATCGACGTGTATGTACATGCGTCCAAGTTGTCATACCACATTGTCAAAGCGAGATCAAATTCACAAGATTAAAAAAGCAACATAATTCAATAGAAAGGTATTAAACAAATGAACGTACGAAAGAATAATAGAGCTTAAGATCTGGCAGAACATAAAGATTTAGTACATTTACGTTACTGTGACCGATTATGAGCCATGTTACTTATCGTCTCCAACCTCTGATCACAACTATCATGCGGGCCCCAGCCAGGTAACCTGCACCAACAGTCAAATGCTTCATGGATTGATGCTATGTTTATGTTTATCTTCTCCTACTTCTGTCCCATCCAACTCCTACCCCAGCTAACTTAGCACGATGAGGCAGACCGGTGGCCAGGCACACACACTACATCTCAGTTTATGAAGTTTTATGACCTCTTCGACTGATTCGCCATGTTTTCCTAGTAGTCGGTGCCTAGTATCCATATTACTTATTCAGTAATTTTATGATATACAGATGTTACTTCGAAGATTTCTATAATCGAAGACCTCTAGCCTACGTATATCTTCTGTTTCCGTGGTCTGTTTTTGCACCCATCTATTGGGTTGAGGCGACTTTATGAAGATTGGTATTTGTTTCATACTTTGTATTTATCACAAATTAGTCTCAGTAGAATACTTTTCAATATCATTGAACACTAGACTCCATTTCCGTCCTTCTATGTGACTCCTCAGGAGTCCAGGTTTCACAATGAACAATTAACTATCAACACTACTGAGTCGGCATAAAACGGTAAATTTCCTACTCTAGATAATCTGGGGTATAACACGATTGTCAGTCAATGCCTTTGGTAATATCTGCAGACATGTCAGCTCATTAGTGACTAACTTAATGATGTTCCTTAAGTTCTAGTGAGAAGTCGTGACTGGTGAAGTTCAGACTTATCGGGAGTGTGACATTTGTTATCAATGGAATTGACTGGTCATCGCACTATATCCATATTTTAATGATACAGGAAAATATATAATACCATCTGCATAGAAAAACAAAGCATTCATTGTGTTTACTTGATGATCAACCGATTGCCATTGGAAAGATGGTTACACAGTCAGCATCACTTTTTCGAAACACTATTAATTTGTAATCACCAACTTGTTACTGATTAGTCCACCCATTTGCAGTAGCTTTAGTGTTTTTTAAAATAAAAATTTAATAATTTACTTCGTTTAGCAAATTTTCTAGTAAGTTCTTACAATTTTTGTATATTGTGAATTGTTTATAATTTTAGAATCATTATCAGCCAAAGACTGTCATGATTTAGGTCGACAAGTACATCGTTATGGTGCAATTCGACCTGCTGGGGCTTTTTTCGAACGAGCCGGTTCACACCGTTTGTATCCGAGTATATCACATGCTGTCTTCTATGATCAAACTCATGATAATCCAAGTGTATTGGAAAAACATTCTGTTTTTAATTATCTACCCTTATCAGCAGTTGGATCATTTGCTTGTTGTGCAATCGGTAGTACACGTGGTTACGATGAATTGGTGCCGCATTATATCGACGTAGTTAAAGAAGAACGTTTCTATTCACAGTGGCCTAATCAAATCAATTATAATACTGGAATCGTTAAACCAAAATCTATTTTAAATGAATTACATCAATGGTTATCATCTGAAGGATTTTCTGAAACTTTTGTAGATCAAGTATGAAATTTCTTGTTTTATTCATTTATTGTATGTATTCTTCACACTTATTGTATACATAAAGCGGAAAACCATAATGTACGATAATTAGTAGATTGTAATATATGCCAAACTAGGACATTTTCAGTTCTCAAAGTGACATAGTGGAGGATATTTGCAGAATTTATGGTAATCCTGTATTTAATTCATTTGAAAGTTTGTATTTAGCCTATTGAATAACCCGTTTAATCGATATCTGATTCACTGCCACTACTGTGCGATTTTGAAGCTATTTACTGTCAGATATTTTCGCCACGTCCTGAAATTCTTCAATAACGGAAACCCTTTAACTTATATGGTAATGCCTATTCAAGTAATTGGACAAACGTATAAGATTAGGATAAGACTATATTATTAATATTTTACATTTAACAATCTGTCATAGTCAATACCTATTTGATACCCATTAAATATTGTCTTATAAATAAAATATAATACTACTGTATTCGCAGTTTTTATCGTCACAGATAATTTGGCGCTTACAGAATTCTATGAAGTATATTAATATTAGGTAGTTGGAGTTCGTCTTCAGGTAACTATGACCCTAGTTTTGATGTTATGTCGCACTTATTAGCACTAGGGAACCGGACAACTATTTCATTAGTCACTGATCAGTGATCAATTAGTGTAAATATCGTAATCCTACCTGAGGCTGGTTAGTGAGGAGCTCTAACTGGTATGAAACCTATATCCAAGGTTTATTGTCAAATACCTTTAACTATTTAAAATAAAGCAAGTTTCACGCGATATTGAATATTTTAGAGTTATAGCCATATTACATCTTGATCTATGGAATCTGATCAGCAATAAAGGCCAGATAAATATGACATTAGTCAATTTTCGCTGATCAATCACTGTTAAAGTATATTTTTGAACTCAGTAATATTTAAGCATCATCTTTTATGTATCAGCATTTACTTTTATTATTTCTTGTACAGTCACTTGATTTTAAAGTTCCATGTCGCGAATCAACCTTCAATGGTCACTGAAAATCAGAGAGCACTAGATATCTGTTTCATTCTAGTATGAGACTCCTCAGGAGCACGCACGTGTGTCCTCACTGGGTATTGAGCTTTAATATCTTTAGGCCTCATGGTGGACTCTTAACTTTTAAACCACTGGACCTGGATTCATTAGTTGTCAGTTCCATTTTTAGTCAATTCGTTAAAAATTGCATGTGTTTATTCAATGTCATTTGGTGGGTAACCGTCACACATCCGATTTTGTCGATTTCCACTATTCTAAATGTTTAGAGCGAGCTACAAAACCTGAAGATAATGGATTTGGTACTTGGTGGGATATTAGTGCTCACTGCTGTCCCTAATCAGGATAAAGTTGTTGTCCAGTTCTTGTTAGTTTTCAGTGGTCGTCTAAATACGCACGTTCAGTAATCTGAAACTTCGAAATCAGTAATATTCATAATACCCAATAAAGACTCTTAGTTATTGACGTTTAGGGAAAATTTGTCTCTCTGTATATGTTCACAATTTAGTTAGATAATTCGATCGGTTATGTATTAATGTCATAGAAATGAAAGATAATCGATATTACATTTTTTATTCTCTCGTTGTTATTGTTTTTATTCTTTATTTTCAAAGGTTACACCAGACATATTAGCTGTGACACGTTTTTGTCCAGAAACTCGTGAAGCTGTCTTACTGATAACACATACAGCATTTCATGATCCTGGACCTAATCCACACCATACGGATTTTCATCCAATTCGACTAGGTGGACGTGTGAATAGATTACTTTGCGAAATACTGTCAACATTTAAAGGTGATTATCCACCACAGAAGGATTTCAAAATGAATCCACAGGTATAGTGAGTTATGACTTACTTCAAATAATTTATTTCTTCTTTGTAATGATAATGTGATTCATTCATAGATCTATTCATTTAGATTTAAACTCACTGGAAGCTGGTTGATCTGAGTTGGAACCTGTAGCCACCTAATACATGCATATAAATTGTGGATCTTTAAAATAACATTTGTATTCTTCATAAACTGGTGTTGGTTGGGTGCCGTTAGAAACTAGGGAGCAGTGGATAACTGTTTCGTTCTAGCATTAGACTCAATGGAATTTCTCACCCATGACTTTTAGGCCTTAGCCATTTTAGGCTTAGCGATTCACACTACTGAATCAGCGTCCAGTGATGTTGTTGATTGTTAAGAGTTCACCACGAAATCTACAGATCTTAGACTTAATTTCATGTCATTTAATGGGTACGCCTTGACGTTGAGAAGTTCTCTACTCGAACAAAGTCGCTCCAGTGCTCCATGGTTTTCATTAACACTTAACTAAAATTAATCTGTGATGAATGTAAATAAGAAATTAAAAAAACCAATATTTACAAAACCACTTAAATTTGTTATATTATTTATTTGATTTCTAGAACCTAGTCATTCAATTAGATGACTTATCGAAATATTTATTTACCAATCAAAATAAAGGTTATTTCCAGTTGTTATAATACTGTTTTATATTAGGTAACATTACATGTATTTATGCAGCCTTATTTTCGTTACGTAATCATACTTAAGTTGTATTTTTTCAAGATTTTCTATACTCTCCGATTGTAATTACAATCTAATGAAATTATTTACATAGTTCAGTTCATATTTTAAACATCAATTTATTATTAGTAAATCTCAATAAATAGTAGATATGTGTCCAGCAATAAAATGAAATGAAATTTAGTAGTAATATATGTTCCATTGTATCATGTTTATAGAATACATACTTATTTAGCTAATGTTCTATTTATTATCGTAGTTTTCCATTGATTTCAATAAGTAGTTAATTATTTAGTAGTGCATACATTCTGCATAGTTGTTATCACCTATGCCTACAATATGTATATTTCAATCTATGACAACACATAGAAATATAGTGTATTAAATCTAGTTGATGAATTCATATTGTATTGAATATCGTGTTGTTTTATACGATAAAGATTTATGAAATATCCTACAACGTTTAGTTTTAACAGACCAAAATAATGTAAACGTGAAAAATGAACTTAAAGTTAAATGGATAGCATATGATGATTACATTAAGAATGGATGGTTTATGCAAAATTAGAAATATGCAAAAAAAGTTAATTTGTTGTTAGACAGTATTTTTTTGTATTCTTTAAATATAATATTATAAAAGCATTGATGTTAAAGTCATGGTATTGTTAAATGTTCATACTTCTTCATATCTTTTGTAAAATGCAGATGTCTAGCAATAGTGTCATTATGATGAAATTAATACAAAAAAAAAACTAGCAACCATTAATGCTTAGTGGATACTTGCTAATTAGTGATGAGAAAACAAATGTAACACACTTAACAAATATAGGTTTGTACATTTTGTTTTGAGTCACATTGTTTGTAGGAACGTGATACTACCTAGATAGCTTAACTAAAGTTGCTAGAGCTGACCCAGTGGTTCGAAGTTAAATGCAATAATCACTTAGTCAAACAATTTCTTACTACACCATCCATACAAACTAATGCACGAAGTACTTACTTATTGTTATTATTAAAGCAGTTATCAGATACTTCCTAATATTTGGCTTCGAACCACACTCCAATCCCATATCTGATCTATTCTTTTGGATTTAAGTAAAACTATTATTTTTTTCCAAAACGTCCATCCAGTGTTTACTATTGCTCATCTATTTCTCTGACACTGTTTAATTATTCAAACAATAAATCGAGGTCACTTAACTACAAATTAAAGTTTACTTTTACTCATCATTGTCGATAAGAATTCTTATAGATAATCCCTGTTAAACATATTAATGACGATATTTATACATACTTAATCAAATTTTCACAGTTTAGGTGTATGCGATTACCTACAATGTTCTCAATATTCACTAAATTCAGTGTACTAGTACATTCTAACGTTTTTATTTAGTGAATGAGTGCATCAATGTATTGTAATATTAGTCAAAGATTTGATTTCGATTTGTTGTCGACTTTGAACAAGTTTGGTTTAGTTTATCATGTCGGATATAAAACATAAATGCAATAAACATTAGTGCTTAAAATGAAATTTCTTATGATGGGTAATTTTTCAATGCAATAATTATCCACTAAATTAAGACTTTGGTTATCTGACATGTTATCACGTTATTTAAACAGATCATAATTCATAGATCTCGAATTTAGGGCTTTTCTTATCCGGGATGTTGTTAAACTATTCAAATTTATTGAGTTACGAGTGCCTATATTCTAATTAGATTAAATTCTAATTATGTTTAATCTACCTGGCAACTTGCGGGATAACTGAAGATGTCACATACAGCATTTTAAAATCTACAAACGATAGTCATAGGACTATTTATCATTATTATGATTGTTTAGTCATGCTTGTCGGAAACAAAAAACAATCAACATACAAGTTATGCACCAAGTACATGCCTAATTGGGTTTATTTCATTCATATACTTTTCCAACTCATTTTATTCTCCCCACGTTATTCTTCGTACACCTGACGTCTATTTATAATTGTTTGTATGCTAGTAAAGTTATGCTTTAAACTTCATTCTCTTTGGTCGTCTGTTAAAATGTGAAATTCCCCTTATGATTACGTGATTGTATGAATTTAGGCTTTGGTTATGTGGAATACTATCGGGTAATTTATGCATAATATGAATTCACTTAAAGTAGCATTTAGACACCATCGACCCTACAGCGTATCGTACAACTGATGCCTCAATTTACAAGATGTTAGTCATAAGGATTTTAATTAAAGATTAACTTTTTCAGTCCCCATCAATTATGCTGCTTGCATATTAAAATGCTTACATTATTATTGTTTTATGCAAAGGTTATACATTTTAGTAGTATCCTAGATTTATAAGACTTTTCCTCTTATTTCCTTTATTTTTCTTGTAGTATATAAATGGTTTAATGTGCATGAGTTACTCAATTTTACAAAATGTCCCGGCTACTGAAAGTAAAACTTTCCACGTAGAAAGTTATCAAGATGAACATGGTGTAAATGTGGATAGTTTGATATTTCATAATTTTCCACCGGCATCTGTTGTAATTGTGTCAATTAAATTAGATGATAGTCAACAACAAGCTATTGCTGATTTGCATAATTTCATGTCACAACAGGTTAGTGAAACTAGATTATGCTGATTGGTTTTGTGTGTGTGACTTTGTGCGTTTATGTTTTTCAGTATGCTACAACGTAGTTCCTTTATATATATGAATATAGCTTGTGTGAATAATACCACGTTTCATGAAGGTTCACACAATTTTATCCCCGAACTTCGAAACTCTATTCAATACAGGTTTTATAACTATTGTCTCACCTTACATTTTCAGGAAACTGATGTTCCTTATGGGGACTCTAACCTACATCATGTAGCTTCATATTTTTCAACCATTGTCATTAGACTATTCAGGTTTGCGAATTCCGAGCCCCACACAGAACGTCAGTTTCATCTTTTTATGTAAGTAATCCCTGAGGACGAGTGGCAACTAATACAAAACATAAGTTCACGGCATTTTGTGAATTACTTGCAACCATCTAACATCAACAACATATTATGCGTGATGTGAAACCACTTAGAATAATGTTCGTTGGGTTTGATCAGCGTTAAGAACTAGACAAACACAACATTGGTCAATCAATGTAGATAATTGTCTACTTGATATTATAAAGAAAGCGAAGATGTAAAAATCTTAGAGGTGATAATAGCAACTAATTGCCGACTGTGAAATATCAAAAGGTGTGGGGCGCGTTGTAGAATGAGAGTGTCAGTGCTACTTATGCTCACAGGATTCAGGCTTGAACTTTTATATAACTAAGGCTTCTGTAGTGTGTGAGTCTGTCGTTTGCCCTTCTTTTAATTTCGATTATTTGACTGGTTAGATGATTTTGAAAGATATCTCTATCAGGGCAGTTTTACCTGGACTGACGAGATGCTTCAATATTGGGCTGTTGATTGTTCTACTTTTTTTCTGAAATCTAGTAATCCTATGTAACTACCAAGTTTTTATAATCTCATATTCGGCGTGTTCATTTAGCAATTTAGTGTGATCACAACTCTACCTAATATTGTTTTTTTTATTTACAGTTTGATTGTCGTTTGTATGAACCACGAACAAGTCAAGCGATGGGTAAAGGTGAAAATGCCTATATTCCTTTAAGTTTACCATCCGGAGGCAACTCGCTCAAACCGAATTCAATTAGAGTAATTTTAGGCAATTTGAATTTAATAGAATTAAATAAATTACTCTTCAGATGTTCTCCTGAGGAAATAGCAGATGGATGTAATTTTAATTCATATCAGATACCTAATTGGGGTTGGCTAGTTTATTGTGGATTTCAGGTAAGCACCTCCATGTTTTTGTCCAACTTTTCCAATTTTCATGCAGCAGTTCTCAAGTTTGTGCTCTATTCCACGTATTTCTGTCTTAATTATCGGTTAACGTCGCTATTATTCAGATTGACAAATAAAAGCTCTATAGATATGCCACGTTTTGCTTTGCCCACCACTAGTTTACTTCCATCCTACTCCTACACAAGATAACGTCGTATATCGACTGGTGATTGGGTAAACGTAATACACGTCCCAACCACCTCAGACAGTAGAAATCTTCAGCTTAATAAGTTGCTTTACCATTTTTCCCTAATACACTTCATCTAACCTCATCATTACTTACTCGATAGCCTCATTAAATGCGAGCGATTTTCAGTTATATTTATGCCCAAGTACCAATAAACAACGAGTGTCATCAACTCAGTCAATCGTTAACAGCGTAGAACCTCGGATATATGCTCATAAGTTCAAGTCACCATACCACGTTAGCACGATGAGATCAAGTTTACAAAAATAACACGACAATGTAATACAAAAAGAAAGGATACAGTAAAAGTGTGTATGAAAGAACATAAGGTCTAGATGAACATAGAGCATCACTGTGACCTGTTCGCAGCTATGTCACCCAGTATCTCCAGCCGTTGATTGCAATTATCACACGGACCCCAACTATATCATCTGCATCTACCAACATGACTCGGACCAATAGTTAAAGACCTCATGAACTGATGCTATATTTTGGTTTGGCCGACCCTATCCTTCTTTCAAACTCCTTCTACACCAATCAACATCGCGCGACAAGATAGACGGTGGTCCGGCATACACAATACATGTCCCAATCATCTCAATCGATAAAGGATTACAACATCTTAGACTGAATCGCCATGTCTTCTTAGTACTCTGAGACTTACATCAATATTACTTAATCGATGACCTTATGATATACGAGCGATACTACGAAAATTTCTATAATCAAAGACCCCTCCCAGACTATGTATATCTTCCATTTTCATGGTTCCTGTTTCGCACCCATGGATTAAGACAGGGTGAAATGCTGCACAGTACACTGGGCCTTTTGTTGAGAGACGGATATCTCGACAACACCACAAGTGACGGTAATTGAGAAAAGTCAAAAGTTCTTTCTGAATCCGAGATAAGATTTCGTCCAACACCGACCCACTATGAGAGATGAGACTTTAGAGATAAGTGAAGTGGTCAATGTACTTAACTACTTCACTCCCTATGACCAAACTAGGCGATGATGCAGACCAGTCCTGAAGTAACATTTCGCACTTACACGGAGAGAAACTCATTCTGAATATGCTTGCATAGTTAGTTAAGGTGCTCAGGAGACTCTGTACATTATCAGCGTCTTTATGAGCGAGACTACATCGTCTGGGCACTCTAGGTTGACGAATGTGTTTCTTGTGAGCCAGTTAAATCATATGGAGTTAAATGAAGACGATGTGACTCCTAAGAGAACATCTATGACCAAATCAAATAGGAAGGGATATAATAGGAGAAGCTGGCGAACCCCACTTGTGGCTGTCAATCAACATGACAACTTGCCATAATTCCTAACTCGACCAGTCTTATTCGAGTAGAACCCTTATAAGGTTTGTGTACTTTAGAGATACGCCTTTTAATGACAAACACTGTCACAGAACTTCTCCATCTACGAAGTCGCAAGCTGTCTTCATGTCAAGGGATACCACTACTGTCGGACATTGGTAAGTATTCCTAAGTACTAAGAATGAATAATTGATCAATGCATCTAGGGGGACCGCCTGTCAACCTGAAATATGCAGACAGTATAGTCCTATTTAGTGAATATGCTGACAATATGCAGTATCCTAGACGCCATGATTAACAATGCAAGCATATATGATATACATTAAACCCTCCCCTTTCTCTAAATGCAAAATGTTACTTCAGCACTGGTCTGCATTACCTCTAAGTTGATTATTAGCAGCGAAATGGTTGAGTGCGTTGGACATTTTGTTTACCTTGGATGCCTGATGAACCCTAGTGCGTCGGGGTTCAATGAAATCTCACAAAGGATTTAGAATGCTCGTATGGCTTTTTTGGATTGCATCAACTGTGGAGTAGACAATGTATATTTATCAAAGAAAGAACGAGCATGTTAATTAGCAACTCACTGTGTATTCAAGTATGGCTGTGAAGCATAGACTATCAAAATAGGAGATACGCGTAGACTTCAGATCTTTGGTCATAGGCACCTTCGAAGTATAGCCAAGTAGAAAACAAGAAAGGAGAAAAATGAACTTAATGGGTAATGAATTAAGGAATGGGAGCTGCTAATTAGCATATGAAATTCCAGTCGTATTCCATATCTGACTGTTGTGTGTCAAGTTAAATGTGTTATGTGAATATGATTTGGGTAAATATTTAACTAAATATTTTCTTTAGTTAACCGGAAATACAGTAAGCTTGAAAAACCAGCATAACACACGTAATTTCTAATCAACCTACAAGGACCATGTAGAAAAGAAATTTTCTTTAGGAAATCCAACGGTATCAAGTATAAGTTATGATTAAATATAAATACTTTTATATAGTCTGTTCGTCTGAATAAGCAGTATAGATTACTTAGTTGTGAACATGGCATTTTCATGGACTGATATCAAACAAAAACGAAAGACCATTGTATATCTCCTTTATCCTAATTTGAAACTTGTCAACCGGGCACACTCGTCATCATGACGGTGATCAAACACAAAGAGTCTATGCCCCATATAGGGCACTTTAATTTTAGATCACGATTTAGACTTCAGTCCATTCGCGATACAGTGAGACGGTTATCGACTCTCACTAGTGATGACTGTCTTACTCTCAACATGGCTATAGTCAGAAGCAAGTAATCATTAAATCAACTAACCTGGTTATATGTACACTTGGTCTGTTTACACTTTCCACACCGTAATAGATCAGTTTCTGTCCCGCCCGTTACAGCCATCTGATGATCTTCTATAGTTTCCTTAGTATATTTTTCACGTAGTTCTTTCATTTCTTTACTAGCCATTTCCTACATAAATAAATCAATGAATAACTGATTGAAAAAAACAGTCAAGTATCTTCGTGAAATACAATATTGAAGTAACTTATTATGAAGGGAAGCTTCGGATTAGATTTGAGTACACTTTGCTAGTTAGGAGATAGAATTACTGTCACAAGTCCAAAAATAATCCTTTATTAGAGAAAAATTCCACTAGTCAGTGATTAAGGTTCGTTTTTTGGTAGAATGACAAATTTGCAAGGAAAATATTAACGCGAAAATAAGCACAATTAAATTCATTTAAAACACTGGTAGTTGTAGAATAGACTCTATGAAGACAGTTTTGTTCTGTTAAACGGAGGAATAGAAACAGTAAGTTACACAAGTCACATTAGAGCATGTATCTCAACTGTTCATTATGACTAAAAACTTACCTTTATCGGTGAACACTCATAGGTAAAACAATTTTTCTATTTATCAGAAAGATTTTCTCAATGTGTAGGAAATAATTTAAACTGTGATTTTTGGCCCATATCAAGCCTGAACAATTGAAAGCGTTAAAATTTAGTTTAAGCATTATTAGTTATGGTCAGATCCTGTGAAAGTTTTTAAAATAGCACTAGATTTGGTTTTATATTAGAATTATCACATATGACAGAATACTGATTGACAATCTAAAATTTTCATAGCCCTAATTTTCAGGCCCATTTTTAAGTCTTTTTAGACTATCATTTAGTAAGGTACTGTAAGTACATGTAACAAGTTATTAGTCGGCCACGTTGCAATAGCTCACTTCAGTTAAATAAAGTTTCAATGTAAACAGATCAATTGATCCAGTAAAAATCCTTATCAAGTACAATGCTCCTAAATAAAAATTTAAAAAATCGTCACTCAAATACTTTGTAAAGGACATATAGATCTAGATAACTCTACGATGTTCACCTACTTGTCACTAAAGTAGTCATACTTGAGCGTATAATCACCCTGGAGAAATGAAATAGCGTGTTCAAAAGTCACCAGTACATAGTGAGTCTAAACCACTGGCTGATTTCATACAACTAAGATTGTGCGAGAATATCCGCAAACATGACTTATAGTTTCGCCGAACAAACGTAAGAAAGTGACCTTGAAAACAATAAGCCAGTCATATTAAAGCAAAGTAAAATGACTAGTTTTATGTGAAAACAAATTAAATTAACTTATATAATGCATTGTGACACTAATAAACTGTAAATACCAATGGAGAGATGTAAATCGTAATGGCTGCATCGTAATGCACACTTGTATTACGAACCTAATCCCTAACCTGCGCCACTCCTGAAGCAACGAGACTTCCCTGCAATTTTCCTATAGTATTCACACAGTTGTGTCACACTTTTTTGAAACATTAGTTAGAGCAGTAGCAACGGTCACTTGCGTTCCTATAATCCAATGCATCGTCTTCATCAGCAGCATTAATCTTCGAAGTGTCAACTTAGAACAGCAAGGAGCGACTTGGTTATGATAGATTATGTATTGCGTATTCGTATTTCGTATATAACGGATATCCCACACACTCGATCTAAATTGCTAATATATTGAAAGTTGATAACTTAGTGGAGTACATTAAGTTAAGTGTTCAAGTTCGAGTTCATGTGAATTTCTAATTTTTATTTAATTACTGGACAACATGCCGGATAAACTCGTCTTGTGTTGTTATGTAATTTATTCAAAATTACTATTGTAATACCATTGATCAAATCAAACATAATAAAATGTATTCATTTTATTCGGTGTCAATTCTTGTTCTTGCTTTAATCGAAATTGTATTATACTTTTAATACTGACCATTCCTAGAATGAAAAAAAATTCGACAAATAAAGATGTATCTTACTTTCTTTAAACTCAGGTTTATTAACTTTGTATTGGGAAAATTTCACTGTAAAATATTGTTTTATTGAGATTATGTTCCATCGGGGGAAAGGAGGGGAGCAGTTGAACCAATGGTGGTAGTAAGATTTTAGGAAAAGTTTCACAATTATAATGTAAATATGATTTATTAAGTATTTTATGTAAATATGTTTTGTTTTATTCCCTTAACAATATCTCTTTTTTCTTGCATAAAAATCATAGAGTATTGCAGATATATTACAAGGAATTCGTGACTTAAATGATTTAGGCCATCCAATTTGTGCACATCTACGTCAAGGTGATTGGTTAGCACATTATCTAACTGAACGTTTAACAAAACTACCACTCAATTCTGATAAACTTATCACTGAAGCGTTAATTCAAATGAGTGATGTATTGAAAATTATGTATAAGCCGTTATCAAATATTCCACGATATCTAGTTCCTGCTTACTTTGAAGCATTAACTGTTACGTTGACTGAGTTTATCAAACGAGAGGTTAGTTACAGTCTTTCGTTTGTCGTTTACTTTTGATCTTCGTGGTTATTATTCTTTGATTACTATATTACCAATGATTTTGTAAGGGATCATTTCATTTAAACTATGCTTTTTCTATTTTACTTTGAAGTTAAGTGATCTGTCTTTGGTTGTTTACGAAGATCACTCAAGATGTTGTAGTTATTGCGTAGTTAATTTATTTTAATTTGACTAGTACGTATTAGTGCCCTATTAGTTGCATATCGTTCACATTACTATTTTAAAATGGATCAGTAAGATAGAATACATTTGTGGTTACTATTTTTTTAATTATTTTGTAAAGTAATATTGCTTCCTCAAAGTTCGTTGTCTTTGTTGTGCACTGAAGCACAGCAGTGGTTTGATGGTTGTTGGTTCAAGTCGTGTACCACTTTTGTTTGGGTAGCCGGCTGGTATCACCAGCCTTCATGGTTTGTGTATGACTCGAGACTGAGAACACGAATATGTACTTGGTAAATGGGTCATGTTAGTCGATAAATTGATGTGTAATAATACTTCGTTTAGATTTACTAGGTAGATTATAATTAAATATTTTAACAAAGCTATGCTTCAACTGAATTATTATGTTTTAGTATTTCTATTATGATTGGATATGTGCATTATTACTATTGTAACTGGGCGATCCCTCAAAATCTTACTGAAATGGTGCTGTGATATTTGCCTATCCAGAATGCCATTCCTCACTAAGTAACGACTTGGTGGGTTAATATTTATTGGTCCTCACAGTTTCTTCTGTCCTTAATGCCCAATTATATCATAAGACTCCAATAAACATGAATATGTATATCACATACCAGAATACAATGTATCATGTATAATAAGGCATATTTTGCACAGAATTGTAACATACTATCCAAATGTGAATAAAATGTTTTTCAATTACAAACATTAATTTACGAAAAGATAAAAAAATAGTTAGTAAGTTCAATGGAAGCATACAATCGTTACAAATCGTTTACTAAAGTTAGAATTGAAGAGAATAAAACAGCTAACAAGAATGTGGCTCTTACTCGTTTTGTCCACTTGGTATATGGATTACGCTACGCTAAACCGTATGCACTTAAGTTTGTGTTAATTTTAAATCTGAACGCAAATTCATTTCAACAACTTTGCAGAATTCTATGTTCATTGTTGAATCTGGTACATAGATCCATCAGTCTAAAATGCTAAAGCATTTCAATGTATCAAAGTAAATACCATAGTAGTAGAAATCATAGTAATATAATTAGTAGTAAAAATGACTGGATTTCTAAAAGAATGTCATTCGAAAATACAGAATCAATTCACAAAATGAATAGTATAGAATAATTTTGAACTTAGGATTTTAGGTTAAATAAAAATTGAATTCATCTGTATCATTTGGAGTGATTTTTGAACCTTTGGGTACGACGGTTGAGCTAACCTTAACTAGGTAGTTTTCCCCTACAAACACAGCTGAAACTAGCAGTCATCGATTCAATGTACTTATACCATGTTTTGGTATGGACATATTTAGGTTTCCTCATATCTGCTTTCACGCTTGATAGTGTCGCGAGCTAAGTTGGGCTGCGCTTTTTAGAAGACATAATACTAATTACTTATCAGAATGAAAAGGAGTTCTTAATATATATGGAACCTAATCCTATCAAGAGTTTAGATCAAATGAACCAATTAATATAAGTGTAGGCAATCAGGTACGTAAGAATCAATATGGATAGCCTTTAACTAGATTTTGAGGTTATATAAAACTAAATTCAAGACAGTCAGGGAAATATCATACGACAGATGCGATACAATTGTAAGGATCAAAATCAGTAGACACAGAAGTAGCAATAATCTCAATTGAACCGTAAGTAATTGGTATGTTCTTAATTGTAGATGTAATAGCCTGAGGGTTGCATACTAGATGGAACGACAGATTCTTCTCATATTCAACCGTTTACTGGATGAATTTTCTCACAGATAATAATTATTACATATAGACTAGTTTATTTCATTGAAAAGAAAAGTATCTTAACACCATAAAAGTTAATACATTTATGTGCTCTGAAGTAACAAGTTGCTTACCTTATTTATTTTTTAAGATAACATTACGATTTTCATCATGGATAAGAACCAGTTCATCAATCGCTAAAAATTTAGCAGTGGCAACTACTCAATTTTACGGTTTTATAGGAAATAGTCGAATACCTGGACGCATCCAATTTAACAAAGAAATTCCACAGAATTCACGAATTGAGGCAATGTACTGTAGTTTATCTGCAGGTTTACCACACTTTGCTGAAGGAATGTGGCGTTCTTGGGGAAGAGATACATTTATTGCTTTACGTGGTTGCCTTCTTTTAACAGGACGTTATCAAGTAAGTTATAAATTCATTTTCGACTATAATTTGCATTGTTAGATTGCTGTGAACTGAACATTCAGAGTCCCTCTCTCTTTTTATGTCTTCCAGATATGTACATTATTTGCCCTGTATTTTAAACTATAGAAGACATTATTAGTTTACAAGTAGTCTATAACTACTCAGATCAAAACACTGATCGTACGTGTCAGAAACAAAAGAACAGTCCTGTTGTAATTAAATTTTAAGTTGTTGGTAATAAAAGTGAAACATTTATTGTGATTTCGAACTATAGCTAACACATGTAGTTGCTAGTTCATGTGTTACGCCATTGTAGTCACCACCAGTTTTCACACTACTAGTTGATCAGGTCATTGTATCCAGAAAGTGTTCCGATTGAAGTTCATTACATTTTACGATATACATATATTACATATCTACACATCTAATTAGCTGTTATTTGACAAATGAGTAATATATGTTCCATCCGAACTCAGCGTATGGTGATTTGGTTTAGTAAACTAAACATTGGTGACCTTAAAAAGATTTAAATCCACAACTTTGCGGATAAAGTCAGTATAGTTTCATTAACAAATATTAGGTTCTATCTTCAATAAAACCTTATAGTTAATCTACATATTAATCTTGGTACAGAAATTTAAATGCTAGAAGTTGACTGGTGTAGGATTAAGATCGAAGAAAACTATGGAGGCGGACACATTTAAACGTAGCATCAGTTCATGAATTCGTTAACTTTTGATCTGAAGCCGACCACTTGGTTGAGATCCGCGCAATGATTGCTATCACAGTTTTGGCTCAGTACCGGTCACAGTGGCACAAGTACATTCACTCTTTATCTTAAGTTTTATTCGTTCATACATGCTTTTTCATTCTGATATTAATATTGTTGTGCAAACGCACAAATGTATCATGCTTTACGTATTCTATGACCGACCGATTTTTTCAGACTTGACTATTATCCATTAAGAAACACTCTCAGTACACACCAGTTTCTATCAAGATGTACGTGTATAAGATTTTTTACTTCATAAGTATATTCGTGATCAGTAACTTTGATTTATATGACTTGAAATAGTAATTTTATTATTATCTACAAACGATAATCAACTTGATATTCTAACTGTGTAATTTTTGATTATTAGTAGTCAAACTTTCGCATGGAATAGCTTAACTTTAAATATTCACAATGAATAGATTGATGTCTTGTTAATGGCATAATTAATTGAAGATGTACTTTGAATATTAAACAAAATGAATGATATACATTGAAAAATGTCACTTTTCATTATTGACCTTCATTATGATCATAATCTATACATTTTAATTATGTATTTTTAAGTAGTGAAAATTATTTAACTATTTATGTTATATTTAATTCATAGTGATATAAAGCTACATAGTTCAATCACATTAAATGTGACTGAAAACTTAATGCCTACCTCGATACACAATGTTTACTAGCATAGGTTAGGAGTAAGCTAAAAGTGATCAAACCATCACAAGACATCAGTCCATAAAGTTATTGACTTCGTCTGAACCATGTTAATAGACTAATCTGGTTGAGAGTAGGGCCGTAATCATAACAAGAATCCTGAAATAAATTCACTAATATTCCAATTTTGTAATGAATCTTCATTCATTTGCTCGAAATATCTCTGTAACTAACAAAATTATAATCATTTTAATTCAGTTATGCTTTTCATAAGAGTTAATTTAACAGTAAACTGTTATACTGTTGAATTCCATTGTGATTGATTTATTGAAAGTTTTCTACTGCAAATATTTCTTGTTTCAAATCATCAAACAGGATGCTGCTAACATTATTCTCAGTTATGCTAGTTTATTAAGACATGGGCTAATTCCAAATCTTGTTGGAGATGGTTTCACTGTTAAACCAAGATACAATTGTCGTGATGCAGTTTGGTATTGGTTATATTCTATTGTTACTTATGAACAATTTATTTCAAGTACTAAAGAATGCGGTTTGGAAGGAGATGATTCTTGTAGTATACTAAACTGTCCAGTTTATAGGTGGTTCCCAAACGATGATACAATTGGATGGCCTGATGAATATTTGACTAATGAAACAACACTTAGCCAACGTATTCAACCATTACATGAAATAATGCAAGAAGCTTTACAACGACATATTACAGGTATTGAGTTTACTGAAAGGAATGCTGGACCAAACTTAGATGAACAAATGAAACCAGAAGGATTTAAGGTTAGTAAGTGTGACTCATAATGTCACTTTGTTTTACATATGATTACAAGCAAATGTTATGCACAATGAAATTTAAAAAGGTATGAACTATTATAGTTAATGATTGAATATGGCTAGCCAGTGGAATCTAGGGCGCGCGTTTCGTTCTATTTAGGACTTGTCAGCTGGATGTATCGCATCAACACCAGTGCTGATGTTCACATTGGACCTTGGACTCAGTCCGTTTGTGTCAAACTCTACCTCGTTCATCAAGTAAGCTACCGAGTGCAAATAAATACGCTTGTACAACAGGGAGTATGCATATATAATTTGAAAATGCTTTTATTTTCCATCCTTAATCAAACTTGTGAAATATCGCTGTATTGGGGAAATCCCCTCAGAATTCACATATAGTAGCAGAAACTGATCAATTTCAGATTGTGACAACATCAGTGGGATGATACAAACACTTCCGAATTATTTTTGTTTGCAAGTGTGGCTGTCTGAACTTAGTAGCTTAGTGCTGGACGAGATAGGCGTTTGACTTTAACGGACTGAATTCAAGTTCCAACGTGAACATCAGCATTAACGTCGATAAAATACATCCAGCTGATGAGTCCTAAATAGAACGGAACTTGTGTTCTGTATTCCACCTACCATTTTCACTTCATCTTTAAAAATACTTTCGAAGTAAGACTTTATCGAGGTAACCAACTCAGTATGTATATTTAGCAACATCGACTGATCAATTTCAGTTCATGACAACATCAACGGGAAGATATAAACACTTTCAAATTATATTTGAACTAATTTTTCAAATGATGATATGAGAAATTAAAGTTATATGGCCTTTCCTTGCAATGTTGAATTTGAATTCATTCATTAATGGAGAAAATAATAATAACGATGTTAGATAATTTAACAGATAATGTAACTAAACTAGCCTGAAGTTTGCCCTCAATCAAAGTTAAAAAATTTTAATTTTGTAGTTTTTGTAATATTTTATTTTAGGTTCAGGCTAATATTGATCTAAATACCGGGTTTCCTCGTGGTGGCAACGCTTTTAATTGTGGCACATGGATGGATAAAATGGGCAGTTCAGCAAAAGCCGGGAATCAGGGTATACCCGCTACTCCTCGTGATGGTTCGGCAGTTGAATTAGTAGGCTTAGCATACGCAGTTGTTTCGTGGTTGGAACATTCTCACAACCAAGGTCGAAATCATTCTAACAACTATCCACATTCAGGTGTTCAACTAGCATCTGGTAAGCAATTTTCATGGAAAGAATGGTCCAGTTTGTTGGAAAATTCTTTCGAATCACATTTTTGGATTCCGGATAACACAGAAGATCCTAACTTATTATATAATAGGGGAATCTATAGGGATTCTGTCGGTTCATCTGGTGGATATACGGATAATCAGCTGCGTCCGAATTTCCTTGTAACTATGGTTGTAGTAAGTTCCAAATTATGTACAGTTCATATCATTACTATCATATTTGTATAATTCAGTTTTATGAACAATAAAATTATCTGTATAATTAAATAAATCCTGACTGAGAAGTAATGTTTTCTTCACCTGCTTTAATGATTGGTAAACCATCTATTATCACTACGTTATTGTACGGACAATAATTAGTCATTGTTGTCAACATACTGATGCGCATATATATTATGTTGCTAACAATAGAATACAGAAGACCCATTCAACCCTATTTATGACTCGTCAAGTGGATATAAATGCCACATCTTAGTGCTGATATTACAGTATTGATTTACAACAACAGCTAATTATATATTCTTACCAATACCTTCATCCCCACTGGACTATATTATGGCTAATTAGGCTCAATGGCTTGACAAACAACTTGAAGATGTAAGAGATAGGTACTGAGTTCCAGCATCATTTTTGTTAGAATTCATAGATAAATGTATGGTTCTAAAATGCATACATTCACTCTAATAGCCTGTAGTTGAAATCTTATTTTTATTTGTCTATTGAAATCAATCATTGAACTTGACACATTTATATTCATATGTTCTATTGTGGTAGGAAAGTCGGCAAAATTAAAAGTATTGATGTGAACTCTACTTTGTAATTCCTTTGTAAAGCAGAAGCGGACGGATAATGGGATATATTTTCCTTAAAATGTATGTATTTTGTCCTGTACAACAACTTTTCATCTGGAGTAAAATATTATCTAAGATCAATTGAAGCAGTCTATCATAAAATATAGAGGTGTGTTGCGTCATATAGCAAATTAGTCAAAGATTATCAAAAGTTAATTTAACACATGTAATATTAGGGAACAAAGTGGTATTGAGACAAAACTGTTTGAAACCACCAACTGTCAAGAGCAGGTCATGTAATCTTCAAATGGCTAGTTAATGAAAAGATATTCGGATGAAGATGATGAATAAGTTAGTATAGGGGATACAATAATTAATTGTTGTAATAATGATCAATTAATCTCAATGTAAGGAAAAGAACGGCGTGATAACGATCGATTGTTGAGAATTGTAGGCGGGGGTGGGGGGCTAACACCACTTTAGGTTTAGGGAATAAAGGTGTTAGTTCTGTATATAAAGATTAGGCCTAAATCTGTTGTTTGCCAAAACCTCCGTGGTACATGAATTTTTTATTTCTACTTCGGACTACTATATTTGATTGTGTGGAAAACTGTAAAAGAGGATTCTATTTGAGCTATATAACCTGCATTAACAAAATATCTTAGGATTAAACTGGTAAGAGATTTGCATAATCCTTTGGATAGCTAATTCATGGAATGCTCAAAGATACGTATCGAGAGAATTCTATTTACGAGACCAACGTATCCAGATCTCAGCGCTTGAATTTTTATTTTATAATAATTCTGTTCTCCATATTCACTTATTTATCGTTTCTAAGCTGCTTCCTTCCAAACATCTTTTTCCTAGCTATTTACTCATTGAATAACCTTGTCTTCATAATTAGCATTTTTAAACAATTTCGACTCAATATCACTTTGTTTCTTAAAATTACGCAAGTCAAACTAACATTTGTTGAAAAATTACACACATCAATAATGGATATTTTTTCACCGGTTTTAATCAGTGATTGTTAAGCTGATTGCTCATTCATCGAAGCTAAATAGTGTTTCAGATAATATAGATGATTCGATTAGTATTGCATATCACCAGGGCATAAATTATTCTACTATTTCCTTTCCTTTTTGATTGAAATTCAACAGGTTTATTAATAAGGTTAACTTGTCACTCTAATGATTCCATAATAACTAAATTTGTACAAACTACACTTATCGACTAGTATTATGTTATCACAAATTTTCTTTAATTAATTAATTTAAATGAAAATTTACTCATTAAAATAGGCCCCTGAATTATTTACACCTGAACGTGCATGGAATGCATTGGAAATAGTTCAGAAACGATTAACTGGTCCAATTGGTATGTGCACTTTAAGCCGAGATGATTTAGCTTATCGAGGATATTATGATAATTCAAATGACAGTTGTGATTATTCAATAGCTCGAGGTTTTAATTATCATCAAGTAGGTTATTTATTATTATTTTATGAAATATTCCCTACTTTTTGAAAAAATTAAGTTCTTATCATATATGAATTTGTAATGATCCTTGTTTTCATTCAAGAAAACAACATTATACTTCAACAGATTACTCTTATCAAATTCATTTACAATGCTATACAATCGCATATAGAAACATTTTTATTTATGGCAAAGATGTTTGTTAATATAGAAATAAACGAGTGAGCATAATTACAACGAAGACATAAAATGTTATCATCATTTAAAGAAAAAGTGAAAATACAAAGGGTGTTAAGACAGTAAGTACTCATCCAAATGCCATGGAAACTAATAATTGCAAAAAATGTCGTTGTATAATACCATATAATTTAAGTAAAATATTGTTTTCATTCTTCACAGATTGATCTTAGTTGGGTACCATTGAAAACCATATGTGCATTAAACATCTGTTTTATTTTGGATATGGGGACTACTCAGTAGTAGTACGCACCCAATGAAGGATTGACTCAAGGTCTTCGGTCCTCGCAACAAATGCTTAACCATCAGAATCACTGGATTAGCATTCGATTGTAGGATTCCCACCTTATTCAAGTTATAACCAATGACCATGAAATAATATCAACTTAAGTAAAATGAAATATATTTAGAAATGAGTGTGGTAACAAAATGCAAATTATTACTATGAAGCAAAATTTATATATTCCCGATTGTATTTTTGGAAATGAATTTGCCCAAGCGGATCTCTTCTCTGAAGCACATTTTTTGTTTTCGTCTTCATATTTCTCAATCCTGAGGTTTTTTAAGTATCATTAGATTGATTATTACATTTTGTATCCCTTTAATTAATTTTCCTGTTTTATATATAAGTCTATTCATTTCAAGTGCTGCTTTTGGATTGGTCATTTTATGATAACTAGTTAATGACATGAGATATACAATTGATTGGTTTTCCCTGCCCTTTCCAGTGTTTATTAAAAGTATTGTATCCAGCATGTTTGATCTTTTTACCACTCAATTAGTGACTGAGCTTTGGAGATTTTTATGATAGATTTTATCACAATTCAACTAGAGTTATCTATAACTATCTGTCATGAACATGTGATTGTAGTACATCCTGATGTTGTTAGGTTGGAAACGTAAATATAATTAGCTTCTGTAATTTGTCTGAGAGAAATAAAAACGAACTGATGACCGGAATAGGGTGAATTCATTTCATTATGATGGTTTCTCATCAATTGTTACTTTGTGGAAAACTTCACTCTGATTATCTCATAGAAGTGTTTATCATCGATGATTTTCAAAAGAAACCAGAAACGAATATGTTGAACTTGAAGATGCATTCATTCGTTAGTTTGAACATTTCTCCCAAATTTAGAGTCTTCCTTTTAAGTTTCATTGGTCAAATGCAAGTTAGTAATAAACCTCACTCACATTTTGTAATACATATTCCCAGATTGTAATTTAATATACCTTATGTGTGGTAGTCTCTTTACAATACCAATTATTTAACATTTTTAATTTAGGGCCCAGAATGGATATGGCCAACTGGATACTACTTACGCGCCCGTCTAAAGTTTGCTCGCATGCTTAGTCAATCGGATCCTAAAAAATGGGGTTACCTCACATTCTCAGTAGACACAGAATGTCAAAAGACATTCGCTAGACTTAATCAGAAATTAGAATCAAATCAGTGGTTCTCACTTCCGGAATTAACAAATTCCAACGGTCAGGTAAGATTTTTTTGTAGCCCTATTAATGTTGACTTAACAGATGTATTTTGATTACCATGATGAGTTTTATCTCTTGGTTACCTAGACTGATAAAAAAATTAGTTTACCATAACTTTGTTTCCTAATTAGTCAGTTATAAGCAAAACAGAACCTGTCATATATTTGCATCAGCCCAAGTCATCACACCACATCACAGCAAGATGAATTTATCATGATAAATATCAAAGTTATAGTGTCGGTGATCGTAAAGTAGATTTAACGTAGAGAATGCGATCCGAGTGAAGTAAATTTATAGAATAAAGGGTATGAAATAATTTTAAACCCGAGACTTAACAAAAATTAAATAATGAATGTGTCTGTACGATTGTGACCACTTCTGAGTCATTTTATCTACTAGTTTCCAGGGCGATTCCACAGATCCAACCATGTGGTGCAAGCCTACCGAGACGGCTCAAACAAACAGTTAATAGCCTCATGAACTGTTGCCAAGTTTTGTTGCCTCTGACCTAGCCTTTCAACAAACCGCCCTTCGAGACAGACTGTTTTTAAGAATACATAGAACATATCCCAGTCACTTTAGTAAATAAACATTCACAATCTTACCAAACAATTTGGTATCTTTACTTGTATTCAATGCTTAAATCAGCATTGCTCACTAACTGGTTCCAATATACTCGAAATTCAAAGTTTAGTCAGAGGTGAACAATTTTTACAAACGTCAGTCGAAATATGAATCCCATAGTTAATAACCGCCGTAATTATTTGACAGTATAATAACGTTGTAAGCAGGAACGGAAATATAAACTACTTTATTAACAATATTTTACCTCGATTGATAAGGTGATGTATTGTTTAAAAGACGTCTTGTTTGTAACCTTAGTATTTATGAACAACCTCTTGTGATACTTTTCAGTATATAAAAATCCAGACAATATATAAATACCTTCTGAATCATTTCTGCTAATTTCTCGATTCTGCTTGGATTATCAGTATTCAGAATATTAATTTTGTGATCTTAGTAGAGGGATTCACCAAGTATATAACATATTAGGGTTCATTGACAACGTCATTTGTTTCACTATTTCTTCAAGTCAGCCATTATATGGACATTTTGCTGATTACGAGCAAATGTATATTAATCCATAGAGAATATACCAGTGTTTTCTGCTCTTCACTTAATGTTTTTATGAATAAGATATCACAATACAGAACAACGGTCTTATGGTTGACATATCATGATAAAAACAACTTTTGTTTTTACAATGGTCTTGATGAACAATTTTCTAGAATCATTAAAGCTGGAATAAGATTAGCTGCTTTCGTCTTTTTCGGGATTCATCAATTGGATATACCTGCATCGTTATAATGTTAATTCCACTGGAATGATTCCATTTGCGCAACGAGGTAATCCGTTCAGCATGTATAAATAGAAATTTATCAATTTCAGTCTTTAACAAAGTGAGCTGGAAGATATGAACACTTACAAATGGAATTTTCCGCGTTTTAAAGATAATGTGTAATATCAACTAAAAATGTAAATAACATGATAAAATGATAATCAAGCCACACTCTGATAGTATTAATAGCTTCCACTCATCGCGACACCGTAGGATTCAGGAATGCTTATGTATGTATGATCAACATAGAACCTGGCATATGTGCATTAGTTCAAATTGGTATACCTCAAAAGTACAGCAAGATTAACACCACATTAGAAGTTACTTCAATGATAATAATAACGAAAACAAAGAAAAGTGAGCATATAGAGTATGGTTCAGGAAGAAAGAACTTAGTGCGTGGTAAAAAGCTATGAAATAATTTTAAGCTCACGATATAAGGGAGGACAAAGAGTGGATGCATATTTTAGTTCGAGAACAGAAAGGCCAAGAATACATTTGATGGAGGATTAGCTAAGAAGGCAGGTTCACCTCGAAGAAGCCTGGGATAATTTCCAAGCAGCTGCAGCCAACCTAAATCAAATAGTTAGCAAAGGCCAATGTATTTCTTAAACTCTTAGTGAACAGATGGAGGCTCCTAAACTCACATCAGCAAGGTTAGAAAATGATGAAGAGCGACGACAACTCAAGCGTGGACTGACAATTTTCGCTCAAAGATTGTAAGCAGTAGCAAGAACAAATCAACGAAGACGGTTTCTGTGTTAGGTAATACTACACAATTGTTCAAATTCATCAAGAAAACCGATATTAGTCTGTTGGCGAGACTGTTTCAGGGAAAATATGGGTCCATGATCCACTGTCAGATTAGATTGATGGATAGAACGCTTTTAGGGATAGTCCAAATGGCTTCCAGCTATCCTTCAGTTACCAACTATCCCTAAACTACCTGAATGGAAAATTTTCACATGTCCTTCAACTCTTAATGAAGTTGAGAAGGGTGTAAGTAATTTGAAGCCTAGGAAATCAGCAGGACTTTCTAGGTAAAGGATGGTATTGTATCCAAAGTTTGAGAACTGGACGTAATCTCATCTTGTCTCTTTCGATCCACAGATTTCCCCACTTTGTAAAAATGACGGAAACAGAAGAATCGATTTTTTTAGCTAGTGAACTACAAACTCGGAAAACCAGGCTGGCCTTAGACATTGTCGAGGATGCATTCATCAAATGCTCACGTTGCGTCAGCTTCTGTTCTGTGGGGATACCTACTAACAACTGCAGTATCCTTCACCTTAGAGGCAGCTTTCAACTCTGTAGATCGACAGGTTCTATGACAGTGTGTCATTAAAATGTGTACCTCAAAAGTACATAAACTTTATGAAAGTTCTCTACCTGAACAACACTGGTCGGATCAAGGCTTATGGTGAACTGTGGTCAGCATTGTCAATCTCAAGTGGTGTCCATCAAGATCACTTCCTCATCTTTTTTATTTAATTTCGTCATAGACATCCTTCTACATATTACACTTTCTTCATATAAGTTTTCGTGGGTTGGCCTCCTACTATGAGGCTCACTTATCGACCTAGAATATACAGACGATATAGTCCTGTTCAGTGAAGATGCTGGAACCTTGAGTAACAATGCTTGTTTGGGATGCGTTCATCCCCCCTCACTCTAAATGCAAAATGTTACTCTACCACATCGGTCTGCATTATCCTTGAATTGATTATAGGCAGTGAAGTGGTCGAGTGCGTTGATTTATTTTGAAAATTCCATAAACCCTGGTGCACTGGTATCCAAGGAAATTTCACCTAGCATTCAGCAAGCACGATTGGCTTAAGTTACTCGTGGCGTAGACGAGATATGCGTCTTTTAACGAATGACCGAGTATACTGGACATCAGTCCATTCTGTTTTAAGCTATGAATGCAAAACATAGGCTATAAAAATAGAACATATGCATGGGATTTAGGTATTTGATCACAGAAGTCTTCGAAGTATCACCCACATATCATAGAATGACCAAGTAAGCAGTATTGGTATTAGACAAATTACTAGAGAAACACGGCAAACAACCGTTGTCATGAACCTTCATGAGCTAAGGTGGTTGGGATATGTATTACGCATGCCCCAGCACCACCTTCCTCGCTACACGATATTGGCTAACATAGGAAGTAGAATGGAAGCTATGAGCGGCTAAATCAAAATGTTGTATCATTCTATGAAGTTTTTGACTATTGGTCCAAGCTATGTTGGTAAATGCATACTATCTGGTTGGGACTCGTGTGATAATCGCGACTAGTAGCCGAGTGTTATGGCTACGGATACACAACACTGGTGCAATGTGTATCCATTATTTATTTTATTCTGGACATTTAGTTCTACTATCCCTTCTCGTACACCTTTGCTTTGTTCCTTTATGTCGTATTTTATTATCGTGTTAATTTAATCCTGTCATGTTGATATGATATGAAACTCTAATTGATGCATGTCCGTAACTGACTGATATTGCTCTCACAATGTACAAGGAGAAAGCAGAGACAAAGAATATTGATGGAGTAATTTAAAATTCATTTTGTACCTGACTGAAAAGCCATGGCAAGCTATTTACGCATCAAATAAATGTTACTTAAGTTTTACAGATTACTAGTAAATAAGAAATCCTAAATATTTTGTTTTCAACTTTTAGGTATGTAAAGACAGTTGTGAAGCTCAAGCATGGAGTGTTGGTTGTATTTTAGAAGCTCTTTACGAACTAATCTTTAATCAGAATAAATGAAGTCTCTATATTTTACAATTATAATATTTATATTACTACCCTTATTATATGATATTAGTGTAGCAATCCCTTAATTTATCTTCAAATCATCATCACAATGTGAATGACAAACAACTCTTTAATTTTATCCTTATATTTTAAAATTTCATTAGATTTCTTTTCATTTTAGTTGTTTTGCTAGTCAGTTAGTACGTTGACCAGTGTGCATCCTAAACAAATATATATGAATCCTGTCATGTTCTCCCATATAAAATTGTTTGTCTAATGTTTACTGTTGTGTAGAAGCAGTAAAACGTAACGATCAGTGTTGTTAACCTTATATAAGTGATTTAAAAAATAGATCTAGTTGGACAAAAAGATTTAAGAAAATTCTGTGAACTTCCAAGTTCTAAAAATTTAGAAAGCATTACAAAAATAGAAATTTTGTTAAAACATAATAAGCTGAGTAATGTAAGTAGCTACATTATCTTGCCAACCATACTTGTATAGTAATAAGCTACGACTGATTTATTGATGTTATGCGAAGCATCATCTACATTTGACCTCTTGTAAAATATAATGGTTGGGAATTATTTTAACCAACTAAAATTCGAATCGTCGGTAATTTTATCAATAATGATAAAAAATATTTTAATCGGACCATAGTGATCAACATCTACGCCAAGTTGCCAGTAAAGGTTTACTATGTTGTTCACTCAATCTGCTTGAGACTGCGTCTACGGAAATTGATCGGTGATCACGTGTTATTTACGCTCTCAGTGAAGATCGAATATATGTAGCATTGGCATACTTTCTCAGATTGTCTTCAACATCGCATACATAAAATCAGGCACTCCTAATGTTTCGTTACGTACTTTCACAGACACCGTATATGGTGTGAGAATAAATGCTTAAATAAACGTCTCACTCCCTACAAGTCTGAACTCCACCGGTCACTTTTTACTAGAGCTTCAGGAACATTCTGGAGTAAGTCACTAGTGAGCTAATTATTATAGTTCGATTGAGATGCGGACCCAGTGGTTCAGAGGGTTGGCTGTTTGCCGTCAACCTAAAGCCTCCTGGTGTGCCCACTGCTGAGGAGTTCCACACTAGAACAAAACAGCTGTCCTGTGCTCCCTGGTTTTCAATAGGTACCTTCCAACATCAATGTGACATAATCAACTAGATAACCAATCTCCATAAAAAAATAACCACCCTCAATTGAGCTTAAATAAACGTAAGACATTTGTGGTTATCGACTACGCTAAGCAACCTCAATAAAAGTGATAGTCAATTGGTTATACAGAACTGCACTCCGGAATGGTCTGTTGAAGAAGGCTGTGTCAAAAAGGCGTACTAACATCTTAATAGATCTGTACAAAACTATCTAATAAAAGCATAGAACCAAATCTCCCTATCGTCCCAGTCCACTAGTGGAGTTAAGCAGAGTCGCCTACTTGTGCCATTACTCTTTAACTTTGCAATCCTGGAAATAGCTCAGAAGGAAGTGTGTGGTGATGTCGATCTGTTACCCGTAAACATTAATTGACCTTGAGTACTTGGATGCTGTCGCCTTACTTTGCAGTAATACAATGCATATGTTGGTGGTCGAGTATTTGAGTGACTATTCGTGCTAGTGGTGTGACAGATGAGATTAGTCAAACAATGAAGCCTGGATTGATTTACCCCTATCCACACTATCTTTGGAAACGCCATGATGAGTCTGGCTGCAGAAGTCCGAGTTTACAGCTCTCCAGGGAAAGTTACTCTGCCCTACGTTAGGGAGATCTGATCTTTTGGCTGAGGACATCAAGCAACTCTGTATTTAACCATCGTTATCACTGAAGGATTGTTGATATCTAGAGATAAATTTAAGTGATACGGAGGTCCCGCAATATGTTCAGCTACTGTGATAATAATTGAAATGGTCTGACCATCATGAAACAAAATTTTGTAGCTTGAAACTTTTACGAATGTCATCTCATCGGTTCCCGCATCGTCCATTACTTAACGATATAGAGTGGGTGGGGCGGAGCCGTCATCTATTACTTTTTATAAGCCTGAAGTGATCTCCGTTAATCCAATGACGTCTTTTACGAATGTATTTTCCACCTCTTGAATCTGTATCTTTTGATAGTGATGGCCTCCCCATCTCATTTAACGATATGTTTTTAGTTATGTGGCGCATACATAGTGTCCGCTTGTACTAAATTGTGTTTAAATAAATGTTGATAAAACAGTGGTAACTGGATCTTGGACTTTTCATCAGATAAATGAGTATATTCTTCATACAATTCCACATTATTAGTCGTAATAAAAGTCAAAACTCTTCATCCTGATTGTTTTGATTTTTATACTCGAGTATTGACACTACGACGTGCATATGAGACATGATCA
Source organism: Schistosoma japonicum (assembly GCA_025215515.1). Taxonomy (NCBI): domain Eukaryota; kingdom Metazoa; phylum Platyhelminthes; class Trematoda; order Strigeidida; family Schistosomatidae; genus Schistosoma; species Schistosoma japonicum. Next base: position 68,688,470 of record CM046069.1, read on the forward strand.
TAAACCTGAAACGTAGCCTTAAGACGATCATTACTGTAGTACTAACCTGTGTTTAATTTAGAAAAAAAGTACATGACCGACAGTAGCTTTTTAAATCATGCACAATAATAAACAAGCCAAATAGTACAAAAATTTGGACAACAAAGCTATTAGTTCCACAAAACCAGTGAATGGTGGAACTAATAGCTTTGTTGTCTAAATTTTAGGTGTCTCATACGCATGTATGATGCCGCAGACATTTTGTTCTTCAGTCTAACAAGACCACACCATACCGGTTGGAAAATTTCTATTGAAATATACATTGCAAAGTAGAATACAATGACGTGTTTTAAAAAGTTCTCTTGAGCTCGATTTCCTTTTTCTTTGTTTTTTCATTAGTTCCACCATTTTAATAAGGGGAAAAGTAATAACTACCACGTCGCCTAAAATCATGGAAGAAAAAGTAAACCTTAGACTCTCATTAAAAATAAACAAATCTTATTGGTGTTTACGATACTTACCGATATCGTGGGAATCGCATACGGCCGGCATATGTTGGACGGAAACCAAAAGACACTCCTCTGCCACGTGCGCGACCTCTTACAAAAGGAGGACGATTTGTCATGGACATTCCAGGAACATTTGTACGTTTAGGCAGGACTTTTAACTGTCGACTCCGAAAAGATGAATCATCTAGAGCGATCGCGGCTTCGACTGCATCACGAGTATCGAATTCAATGTATGCAAATCCTTTAGGATGTCCAGTAAATTTATTGCACAAAATAGTGACGCGGTTTATAGGTCCACAACCACGAAAATGTGCTTCCAGTTCATCGGCCGTGGAGCCATAGTCAACCTAAGGGTTAGATAGGACATAACACTGCCTTACATTCCCAACGTAAACGGAGCGCAAGTCAACTTCGGTCTTGTCTTCATCAGACAGATTCGAGTTATTCGATTCTGCAGCAGAAAAGAAAACTTGAGTTGCTAAAAGGAAGTCAAAACAATGTATAGTACAATACAAAATTGTTGGATAACCTACGCAAACAGGTTTGTTACAATCCACATATTCTAGTGAGAAAAAATACTGTACACAGCTTATCTGTACACATACGTAACAGTTTAAAATTAATCCGATTTGCAAGATGAGTCCAGAGAACAATGTTAATTGTCTGCCTGAAACTACGTGATATAGACGTCAACAGAAATAAACAATTTTATTCACACTCAATAACTCGTCCACATAATATAGAAGTGTGACGATATTGCCGGTTGATTGACTGGCTCAAGTCCTCAGCGGACAAATATTGCAAATATTAACGGATAACAAACTAGATTGGCTGCACAAAGTTTAAATTGAGTTGGTGAGTCTTTCAGCCTTATGGTTGTAAAACACTGTCCCTATGGTCTGGGGATAAGTAGGTTCATGTACGAACAATACCGACCGCCTATATTCAGTTGCAATAACATGTCACCTTGAGAAATCGAATACGTTGCCTTTAGTTGCAACTCAATGTGCTGTTAAGTGGTTTGCAACGTCTTCAACGCTCTAGAAAGCATTAATGATGAAAATGTTCAACAACTGGATAAGAAATTGCTGACAAGCTATGAAATCTAGAAATGGTCCACACAAAAAAATAAATAATGCAGCCTCCTATTTAAGTTAAATTCGGTCAACTACAGGATCCAAAATATTTAGTTGAAAAGATTTGAAACAGCACTCACTTGAAATCGGAGATTTGTCGATAACGCGGCGTAAGTCATGTAGTTTGTTAGCATCGGCTTCAATCTCTTTGAAACGTTCTTTAATAGCCTCAAGCTCCTATTGCAATATAAACATTTATAGTGTTATTTACAGCATCAAAATGCATTTCGTCTGTCACACTGACGTCTTCTTTCCCATTCTCGTCTCCGAACTCATCGCCATGAACATCGTGATCACCATCAAGCACATAATCGCTCATCCTTCAAACCCGCCTAAGGCCACGGCCGAAAACAGTTTAAACAATGAAGTCATTGAACACTCTACATGTACATGTCTTCGTGACAAGATCGTGCAAACACTTGAATTCTTTTAAGTTATTTCTTAATGATATAGTATGGTCCTATACCCTTAGTAGTTTCCGATTATGATAGTTTGATCCCCCTCAGTTACGTATATTGTTATTTTTGGTGAGTCTTGTGGTTGAGTTCGGTCGTCTAATTGCACTGCACAGTATTAAAACAGATAAGTATATATGTATACACTGCTAGTTAGCAGGGGCGCTCAATGCAGGATAAGGCCTGTTGATAATTGTAATTAGAAAAACACTGAATATGTCAAGTAACCTGCATGGATAGGTGTTAATGGATATTCCAGACAATGTATATAGATGCTCACTACCGCTATTAAAAGACGACATCTTTTAAACGTTTTTGGACTGTTTACCGACTGCATCAGCTTCAAGGGTGTCCCACTTAGGAAAGCCCACCTGAATACTCGCCCCCTAATTTGTAGTCTGTCAAGGGCCATTTCGAACGGTTGTAGGTTGGTGTTTCTATGTTTGACCTAGATCCCTTAGGTTATTCTTAGATCACCTATTATAATTTTGACCCTCAAAAAAATAATATAAAAAATTATTATCAGATCTCGAACAGTCTGTTTGGCAGTGCCACAACTAGTTTGTTACTCATCACGTTACACGACTCAAGAAATTCGGGATTTGTGTGAAGGAAGAAAGTTTAATAAAGTTAAAATTTTCAAAGATTGGAAGGACATAGACTTAATTAAGGAGGTAATATGAAAATCTGTTACTGAGCTTACGTTGAACGATAGATAGCAAACTTTGGTTACCTATCTAAATAACGACAGACTGTGGACGACAATTTAAATCTGAATTGTTTCACTCTCTGACAAAACTGTTTGGGACTACATTATAACGAACAAGTGCCTACGTTTCACAGTTCAACAGCTTGATGGAAATGATGTCACGGAACAGCTGTAAGCATCACTTCCAGCTACGAACAGCTTTTAGTGAAACGACGCTTTGGTATTATTTATACTTCAAATTCACAGCACTGTAAAAGCAGATTTTAGGTGCAGTGTTGCCGAATTTTATTACGGATGCATATTTCGACTATAATGTGAATTTGTGGGAATCGCTCCCACCTCATGAAACCTAGATTTCTACTTTTCCTTACATCAGCTTACAAATCCTATGTGTTTCCATTCAGTCTTCCTTGTAATATAGTACACACGATTTTGCACATCTCAAAACTCTACACCGACCTCCTGGCTCAACCTATGAATGAACACACAAGGTTTTGAAAAGAGAATCATAGTACTGTACTATCAACAGAAGTGTTCACGAAGAAAACGCCAACATCAACAGCCTCAATGCAGCTTGTCTAGAAGGATAACCTTTTAGTGTCGAATGAATTTTATAACCCCCTCCTCAAAGAAAAAATAACCCTGGCATGGAAACTAACAAGCAAGAAGAAACCTCGGGATGCTCCATCACGTCGAAAGCGACATGTTGGGGGTAAAACTGTGACATTCTCTGGACACCTGAAGGAATATAACATTTATTAATTTGCATCTAACTTCCAACTATCAAGGCATTGTGAAGATTTTTAAAAGATCGTTTGAAAATCTACGCTTAATTATGGTGTGCATTTGACATGAGTTTGTATGTTTAGCATAATATTTAAAAAGTTCTATTCAGGTGGGTGTTGTCAATGTTGTGAATGCTTTTCTAATTACGCTAGGCTTACAAATTCAACTGTTTTATGCAAAGTGCATATACCTAGGATTTCTTTTCGGTTTTCCAGGCCGTTTAGAAACGTAGAGAACAACGCTGGTAAAAAGGAATATATTCCTTAAAACATTTTTACGCAACGATACCACATGGTAAATGCAATCGACCAGAAGCTACACAACATCTCAATTCGTTAAAAAACGTTTACCAATATCTGACGCACTGGGTTTTATATTTTAGTTAATACTTCCCAGGGTCCTCACAAACACATAAGAAGGAAAAAGAGGCTGTAGCGGTGAATAAAGGCCTAAATAATAAGTTGTGTAGGCTACTGTAACTTTTGCCGATGACGTTTGCCTTAGCAGACGCGTCTGGTTGAAGGCGCTTAGTTAACCATCACCACCAGATCACGATAAGACGCAACGTGGAGAGCAACTCGTTCTCTACTTTACCAGTACAAACGCTGCTTCTTCTCCATCCTTTACTGCCGCCTGATTCATTCTTATTCGCACGTTAGGGGGGTATTCGTTAGAAATTGATCTGGTTATTCGACAAACGTAACTCGGTCAAATACCGCGTGCACTTCCCCCTAAAATATATCCACGTGTCACCTTAGGGCACAATTTTAGACTCGCATTTTTATTGACAACAGGCTACTTACAGTTATGTTCGAATCCTGCTACCTATCTTATTATGACATCATCACCTTGAATGGCGTCCTTCTGGAACGTCACTCATAAGTTCAAAAAACAATGGAGGACTCAAGAGAGCACTAATGATAGCCTTTGTAGCACATGTACCTAATAAATTAGACATGTGGAAACTGACTTGTTAAATTGCAGTAGTATGAATAATGGTCGATGTAAAATGACTTAACAAGTATATATTTTCCATCATCTATTTAGTCTAATTTTCATTGCATGATAAGTAGAATGGCGTAATTTCCCGCATAGGCTGTACCTTCTTACCACTCCTTTAAATCGGCTTATTCCAACCATGTCAAGGAGGTTTTTTCGACTTACATAAAGTTGGCTGTGGGTTGAGTTGTAGTCAGAACTTCAACAATAGAAAAAAGTACAATAGCAAGTATTCTACTGTACTGCCTAATTATGCAGTCATCCTTATTTTTAAACTTCACGTTTCGCCTTAAAGAACATGACACTTATCGATCACGTACGGCACAGAACAGTATGCTTGGAAGAATTGTATTATTACAACAACTTTGAAAACTGCTAAACATGTGGACGGGAAAAACATTATTGAAAGATTTGAATTATGCCTTCGTACTCATCACAAATTTGTATTATGTCGTATTTTTAGGGAAACTTTTAATTTCCACTTGGCTAGACAGAGATGTTAGTATTGCTCTATAGAGTCAAAATAACCCTATTATAAACAAATGACATGCACAAGCTAAGTAAACGTATGGGCTAAGAACTTTCAAGTGTGATAACCATTATTGTCTAATCTTCAATGTTTCACTAGATCTGGACTGAAAACTGTCAGGAAAGTGTTACGAAAACAACTGTTAAGGCGCCACTTATAATTCGTTTTCACTTCAGCTATCTAGGCCTTGTTTCCCAAATTCAGATAAGGCTACATGTTATGTTTCTAGTTATACCACTATTGAAGCAATTTGACTAAGTTTTCTTAGATGCTAAATAAAGATTCAACAGCAACAATAAGCTGATCGTTGAGAGGTGGTCACATCGCGAGAATAGGTACTGAAAACATGGACATAGTAAACACCAGCGGAAACATGAGTTGCTATATGGCCTTCATTACCTCATATTATGTCGATTTCATGGTCATCGTAATATAAAGCAGTTACTTACAATAATACATACAATACAGGTAACAAAGTACAATAAGTATGATTAGACATAGTTGATTTACATGGAATGGTAAACGCTCTTTTAAAATAACATTTGCTTAGCGTCCATTGCAATTGATACCTTGATACAACTTAATAATACGGAAGAACAATAGCAGAAAAGATCCAAGTCGTCACTTCGAGTCATCACATTATGACAGATGATGTTAATATTTATCATTCTGCGCAGTATGAATCAACGTATAAGTGCTAAGAAGAAAGAAGGAAAGCAAACAGCAGAATGGAAGAACAATATTATGACAGTTGCATTTTACTGGCTGTTTAGGCAATCAGAATAGTATAACTGTTTTAAGTGACGAGGACTCAGGTAGTACAATTAAGTTAGAGAGGGTTAACTTGTAACCTTTGACAAGTCATCTATCACTTAAGGTTAAGAAAGTAGTGTTCAAATTTGAATTTTGAAAAATGTGAGGCTTAATAGATAGTTGATTTCATGAGGTTGCAGTAGTTATGAGGAGAATATGGTGGTTATTAAGCTGGTTCATAGTATAACATTAAATTAAATGAAAGTTTAAGTACATGGATTATTTTATAAATGTTATTAGGTATCAACGTCCCACTCTATAGCTTAGAGGTCCGGTGTTTCTTGAAGTATGATATCATAAAGGATAGGTAGATACAACTAGACTTTATCTGTGTGATTTCAAGTGGCATATATTATAAAATTTAAAACATAACTACTAAATGATTGCATTATATCAGTACGTAGTCGTAAACGTAAAACAGATTTACTATCCAGTTAAGCATCGACAGCACATACCGCATATAAAAATTCAACTGTTAGTGGTAGTCTGGAATTTTCCAATTGCAATAACTTTCGACTGTTTTAAAAAGTATAGAAAACAACGGACGGTAACTTCATACGGTCAGAATCACAACATTTACTACATTTTTTTCTTTCTTCTCGAAAACCACAATTAATACATGCATCTACCAAGTCACAACAATTAATTTCAAATTAGTTCTTCTCCTGCATACACTCTTATTCATCTAACCACAGCCAACTACTTATCGTCAGTTCCAAACAGTATTCTTATTATTGGCGAAAATCACTTTCACAAATACACCTTATATACATTATTATCACTTAGTTTTATCATGGTTGACCAGTATTGAGGTTTAAATTATCTCGTTACCAGGCCACCAGCATACACAGCATAACTAAGACAAGACATGTGTTAGCTTTGATGTAATTCATTAAGTGACGTGTCATCACATGAAGAACCCGAAACAAAACTTCAGATATCGTTGACAGCTGTGTCTGAATTTATACTTTGAGGCACTAACAACAGAATTATCACTATTTACTGTAAAAACCATTTTCGTGCTCGCCTGAAAACCTATTTAAAATAGTATGCTGATAAGCCTCCAACTCCTTGACATTTAATGCCAACCTGTGACTCTTTGTTTAGTAAGGGCTCTTTGAATATCAGTATGTCTTTGTTATGACTGTTATTGAATTACTTTCTTAAATTTGGCTTTGTATATGTTTTTTCGTTATTATACGCCATCTATTGTGGTTGTCTCTAATTTACTTTAATAAGCTTCATGGACTTGTTGCAAACCCTATTGGTTAGCCGTCTTTGAATGTCCGCATTCAGACAATTGGCTCTATCTAGATGGATGCAAGTGGGAGGTAAGATGCTCAAAGTTCTAGACAGAATATATACATAAAAAGTAACCAGAGAATTTCTAGTTCTGAGAGAAGAGTATTTATTAAGAGGAGAGGTGTTCAAGTGATGTAACTGTGTAGCTCTCTGCTAGTCATTTTAAAAAAGTTGAACGACACAGTAATAACTCTGACTGCTAACGATCTTTTGCTTATGTAGTCCCTTCGCCTTTCCAATAGACATCCGCTTATACTCGTTGATTACAGTTTCTTCTAAAGTATTTGGTGGTCTACTCTTCCGAATACTTTGAAGTGCGAAAGGGAACTGTTCGATGGATAGTTATGCTCATCTAATAGAGTCCACTTATGCCATGTTTCATCAGGTTAGCTACACAGAACATACTTAACACGAAGCCGTGCTACAATGCAGATAGTAGGAATTTATTAAGAAAACGCCTATAAAGACGGGCAGGTGGGGAATCGTTATATGGACTATGATACAGTGGACTAGCCGAAAGATTAAAGAATGAATGAATGCTTACATTTCGCTATCGTCTCACTATGCACTAGTGGAATTACATTTACTTTTACTTAAAATGGTAGCTACAGAGCAGTTAAAGGGGACAACAAAGGCGAAACAGAGTAAATCCTCATATTCCTCAAGGACTTCAGGGGGCAGAAAAAAATAGATTCTACTTAAGCTAGCCTACTTATGAGGATTGAAGCATCTCAGTGTCCATTTCATTATGAAAGGCATGAACTGCACAATAGTTAGGACAGACGATTGGAAAGGGATAAGATGGTTGATAATTAATGTGGTGAAATTATGTCGTAGGAAGTTATAGTCGGAATTTGTAGACAGGTGGTTCAGCTGTCAGTGAATTTTGATTCAGCAAACTAAGGGTTGAACTGTCATTTCTTTTCATATGGGTAAATAACAGCCTATTGTCGTATCCCATAGGTCTCATCAGGACAACAGGATAGTTTGTCCTATTTTTTGACTTCAAAAGTGCATTTGTCACTCAAGGACCTTACAAAATAACCAGTCTTTCGGGTCACTAGAGATTCATTGAGCTCACCCTTGATTGTTTTACATGAGTCAAACACTATTTAGAATGTAATTCAATGCTTATTACGAGTTCGGAGAAAGTGGGGGAAATGAACGATAAGTCTAAGGAATGCCTTGAACTAAGATACAGTGTTACGTTCATCTCAACAATCCGAAGTTCACTCGACCAAAGGATATCTCCAAGGTCTTCTCTAATCCCCTAGTAGTAAGCCTCATGTAAATCCCTGCACACTGAAAATTTCATCATAAGAATGGAAACGAAAATTAAAACAGTAGTAAGATATCGTCACTATTATTTTATGAGTTTGGAAGTTGTAACTTCGAGACTTGAGTTTTTTAATCAGTGACATTGAGACAGGATCTACTAGATTTCTACTAGTGTTCCATTGGTACGTTGAGCTACGTTGTCGCGAGGGAGTGATCACCAATTCGGTCACTGGTTTGAAGTTGCGATTTGGCCAAATAGTTGAACACAAAAATCACTCAACAGCAGCATGTGAATGAATTTTAAATAAAGAGCTGCATTGATTGCTTGCGAAAATGACTCCATCAAGAAATCTGGGTGGGTTGGGGTTACCAACCATGAATAGAACCTAAATCGAGGTGGAACCACTAATGCTCTTCACAGTGCACTACATAACATAGCTGTTGTTAAGTTTAGGCGTAATAAGCTCATAGACACTAGGAGAAAAGAATACATGCACCATGATGAAAGGGTGGCAGTCTAAGGGAGCTAGTACTTCTTTAAGAAAACGTTGTGTACATGGAGCTTGACAGAAATACCTGAGTATTGAGCCTACTTTAATTGGATTTAAGTGTTTGATAATCTGGGTTATTCAAATTAGTTCATTCAGTGCCCATCAATCAAAATTGACATACTTACAAGATAAGTGAATAACTTAGAGTTTAATGTTTTCCGACAATTCTGATAAGTGGTTGTAAAATTATTCGATTTATTGAAATGACAATAAGACATATAAATTATTGGATAATAAAATATTTGTTAAGAACCTTTCTTAATGCTAGAGATTCATGCTTTCGCGTTAATGAAAATTGAATTTCTTAAAATTTTTCTCTGGTTCATCAATTTATGATGGCGCCCATAGTAACAGATGTAATAAGTTGACCTCGACCTTCACTTAAAACAGATAAGACCAGATATTGGCATTCTCACACTTTCCTGGTCAACATTTTAAATTTCAGTCTTGGCATCTTTTTTCAATACTAATGACATCAAATGCTACAGTGGACAAGCAATTCAACAACAGACAGAGTTGTAAAAAGTAAATTTGGGATTTTCTTGTTAAATATTTATTAATGTATGATTAAAATCTGGTCACACTAGTGAGACTAATTGCTGATTTTAGTTGTTAGATGAATAATTGCCTGATTGAAACTTTGTTAATGCATTTAGGTCTATACGCTTAAACCACTGGCTAAACATATATTTTACATGGTACTGTTAAAAGGAACTTCAAAAGACTGACTTACCATTTTCTGCCTTATTCCGTAAGCCGTAGTCATGCTCTTAGTTTTGTGTTCTAGGTAAACTTTTGATATTTCTCCGTCTAGATGCTTTTTCGAGTAAACGTTAGTCCAAACATAACAGTATCAACCATTTTTTGGACAGATACAGATGCAGGTTTCTATGTCATAATTTTGTTCGAACTGTAAAAGATATTTTCTATGGAAATGTACAGTTTTTAGGGTCATTTTTTAAAATACTAAGTAATGTGTGGTTTGGTGTATTATCCATCCTCTCTGTAACGTTAGGGATGAAGTAAATTTCAAGTTATTTTGTATGTAAAATTTGCAAACCTCATACTCTAACTTTGAAAATCCCTAATGATGTTTTTAAGAGCTGTTTCGTAATTTACTCATTCGAGTGCCTTTAACTTCTTTGCCGAACAAAACAGTGTATTGTTCATAAAGATATGATAAACATTCGTCTGATAGAAGAATAAGTGCGCTAAGTAACTTATCAATTGTCCTAAAGTGTTTGTGGTCTGCAAGCTACTTTACTTTATTTGCTTACTTGTTTAGAAGAGGTATATTATATTGCTATTATTGAAGTCTACTGTCAGATACTAATTTCTCGAACATTAGAGTGATATACAGGCTTTTATTTTGACAATAAATATAACTAAATGTAGAGGATCAAACGTTATGAATACAGGAGTCTTTGAGCTCTTTTTGAGAGTTTTAGGCTGTTTTAGTAAACAAGTAACCCATAGAGTATTCTTTTAACCTCTTGTCTTAGTTTTCTTCAACTTTTAATTAGATTGTTTGTGTTTAGTCAGTCACCACTTATTTCAACTCTGAACGTCATACTATTATCAAAGATGTTCACTTTTACTAATGGTGTTTGCAATATACCTAGCTAATAACTGTACATCCAACTGCTTTTTGTATTCACACCGATGAGTTGCTTAAAATATTCATCAGAACCCTTTTCTATAGTCTTTTATTTTGTCTACAAACGGCTTCCTGACTAAAATATTTGATCACAGATTTGTATTTAAGTAGAATATTACTCATAACTAATTCCAGTGAAATGAGTGATTATCTATTCGAAATAGTGGAAGAAAAGTAATCAACTAATAACCTATTATTTCAAACCGCTATTTCAGATCCAATTCTTATTGCGTATGAACAAAATACACACCTAAATATCTATAATCCCTTTCACTCCATTTGAAGCATACATCACATTCTCATTAAATATTTTACATATGGTACTAAATACAGTGCAAGTTTCGTGAATAAGCCGTTTGAGCCTTTCGTTCACAATGCTGCATAACTTCCATGTAATCGAAATTATACAACTTGGTAGGAAAATTTAACCTATGTTTACAGGCAGGCAGAATTACGATGCTAACATGAGATTTCAAGACTTCATAAGACTTAGTATCAAGAAAGTTGAGTTGAAGGCGAGTAGTAAACTATTCGCTGTCGTTCACATCAAAATCAGTGCTTGATTAGTAGTTATTTTGACAAAGCGAATTCAGTCATGATATTAGTTGATCAATTGTTCTTAAGAATCCAGAAGTTATTTATTAGCAATTATTATTTCAGTTTTCGAAAAGTAGTACATACAACTGAGTTGACGAATTCACTAGATTATCATGGACTCGTAAAGTTTAAAACGCGTTTTAGCTATGATTGATTTACTCATGTACCTAGTATAGATTTATGAACTCACCTTGGAGTCACATATTACTTGTTTGAATGTTAAGAATACTACTTGGTTATCCAAACCAATGAAGCGTAGCCACTACGCTTGCCTTCAATGGTAAGGCTTTTCATTACTTTCACGAATTGGCTAGAGTATACTTGTGTCAAAAAATTTGTTTAGAAAGAAAGACGTCAATCTTATCAACATGTATGATGTTTGTACTTGTCATTCGTCCAACGTGCTGATTTTTCTACTGTTTGCATTTTTTATTATTCAGCTGGTTTTATGGTTTATTTTAGTGTAACTGCTGATTATTATTTCTTAGTCTTTTTGGAGTAAATGATTGAAAACTAAGTTTTATAGAGTCTGTAGCTAGTGACTTTATTACTTCTGTTTATCATTATGCGAATATATGAATACGTGAAGTTTGCTTCAGTTCACTATTAAAGTAATGATAATAATGTTATCTATCTGCAAATAATTTCAATAGATTTGTTGTTAGTTAATGGCTTAAGCATGTTGCCTATGAGAAATTCTTGAACTACAATCATAGTGATTTTTATCTGATTTCCCATCTATATCTAGGTATTCCTCATCCTCCTACTCACCGTTTGACACTGGAAGAAGTGTTCGATAATAAAGGAGAGCCTCGGATTAAAGAATTAAAGCAACATTTTATACTCGAAGGTCGAGTTACAGAACAGGTTGCCCTAAAGATTATTCGTGCTGGTGCAGCGTTGCTTCGGGATGAGCATACAGTTTTGGATATTGATGCACCTGTTACTGGTAAGTGGATTTTTACTTGTAATTTCATGGCAAATAATTAATCTTATCCACTAGTGTGTGTTCAGATTTGTTATGGTATTGTACTTTAACTTGATAGTTTCAACGAATTTGTGGATTTATTCTGCAATAAGTTACCACTGAGTTTGGGATTTATTCGTAGATAATGTGTAATTTGTAGTAAAGTTTGGTTGATAATAGCGGTGAAATCTATAACGCACGTTTTATTCTGTTTGGAATTCGTTAGCTGAGTGTACTTCCATACCATTGTGAATGTTTACACTGGTAAGAAACGCACGTTCTGGATTCTGCTGCTTTCACTGTCCAACTTTAAGGAAATTTATGACTAAATGGAAATGTTTAGACACTTCGAGTAGCATGTACTTATGCGTATAGAAACTGATAGATTGTAGTACTCAAACCATCAACACGAAAATACAAATGCTACCTAATAAATGTTCAGTTCACCCATGTGTCTGAATATGACCATATTATAATGGATTATTTCATAAAACTTGATTGTATTTCATGTGCTTACAATGGTTTTCTTAATGTCATATGAAAAATCGTTCGTATCTGATATTTGTCGTTTTTAAACTACCAGTAAACAACATTAAACATGTTTCTGGGTTGTTGGCAGCAGTGTAATCAAGGATTTGTCTTACGTTTGTCGAATAATTTATTATCTAATTTACTTGGTAGCTTAATCGACAGTTGCTAGGTTCAAGTATTATTGTAAACACTAACTTACAGGTATATTCAGCTAGTGATACTCATATTAAAGGGAAGCACATCCTGTATGTTATTGCTAGGAACTGTCCAACAACATATTAAAACCGAATTAATGCAGTTCTGATTATCAACAGTAGTATAATACAGTCCCCTATGAATTCAAGCACAGTTCTATTTACTGTTTCAATGTATCTACACAACTTTTAAATGTGATGTTGAAGCTTTAAATGACTTTTGTTGTGGGATTATTACCAAAACTATTATTTATCAGAAGATTAAATGTGACTGAAGTAAGTTCCGTCATACTAAAATACATTGAACTTTGTACGGTGTTGGGAAGTATATGATCACTAGTTCTAAACTTAATCTTTGTCTCTTATATTATTGCCTTATTTATCAGGAGCATATTAGTATATCTGTCTTTGTGCTATACTGAAAGAGTAAATGTCAGCGATACTAGCCGTTTTACTTAATCGGAGTATTTATAGCTGCAATTTAGTCGAATGCCTTAATCACTAAACCACCTCTCTACCTCTCTTTGTCTTCATTAGTTCTTCAACCAACACTTACTTTTTCTTAATGAAACACTTGTTCTTTCTGCTGTACCATAGTAAAGGAAAATTGAAACTACTATTACTTACTTCACATATTTTCAATATACCACCATAACGTTCTGCAGAAATTAATTATTTCATGATTTCATTTTTGTCTTCTTTATTAGCGTACTTGGCTTTTTAATTTAAGTACCTAGTATCAACTTTTACTTTAATAGATTTAATTGTGACAGTTTTTTCATTTATTAAAGTACGGGGAATATTTATGCAGATCAATATCTTTCGGACTTTAATGTAAAAGAACCCAAATGGTCATTAGTGATTATTGAGTATTTTCATGTGATTCACTTATAAAATATAGCAAAAGTAACACTTATTTTAGTTGTGGATTAGATTTATGTATAAATATATGCATAATCATGATTTATCTATTTTACTTTACAAAAATCTCTCTATCTTACTTTCTCTTCAAGTAAAGTATGAACACCTGTTTTAATGCATATGAACTTATCACACAATATATCTTCCATGTGGTTAGCAACATTCTTTTGTTAAATGTTGCCTAATTCAAATATATACCTTGTACGTGTTATTTAAAGGCTAGTATTTTACTTTCATATTTAGCCTAATATTCAAAGAACAATATTTTAAATCTTACTGTATTATACCTTACTATCTTAGTGCTGTCATAGGATGATGGTATTATGTAGGATCACTCAGTAAAGTCGTTTACTGTTAACTTTAGCCATGTTGATAAGCATAAATCATCTGATGGAGATTAGCATTATAAGCCACAATCAATGGATGAAGACGTTTCGTAACACAACGGTGGTGCAGATGGATTCACAATTTTTCTTCCTATGGATATTAAATTCTTGTATTCTATCACTGATACCACCATTAGTTTACTTTATTTGTTATTTATCTTGCTAATTTAAGCTTATTATACTTCATTTGCATGATTGCTTGGGCTAACGCACATTCATGCTAATCTCTAATTATATTATGAATAACGGATAGCAGTTTTTAAGTCGATTAGTTAACAGTAGTGTGGGTAACTCATTAATTCATTTATTTATATGCCTGTTGTCTCTTGTGGAGCATAGGCCACTGACCAAGGTTCTCCAAGAAACCCTGTCTTGGGCTCTCCTTTTCAGATGCAATGTATTCTTTAGTATTTCTCTTCTTCTTTGACCTTGATAATTCCAAGTTAGGATTCGCCATATAACGCAGTTTGAGGATTTTTTCGATAAATGTTCTATTCACGTCCAGTGTCTTTTCCTAATTTCTTTTTCAGCTGGAACTTAGTTTACTCTCTGTCACAATAAATTCTTACCAATGGAATCTAGTCATGGGATCCGAAGTATTTTCTCCAAACAACTATTTATAAATACCCGTATCTTTTGAATGATGCTTTTCGTAGCTCCAAGTTTCAGCTCCATACAACAGAACTGTCTTACTATTGTTATCGAAATTTATGACTTTGGTGCTGGCTGACAGTTGTTATGAGTTCCAAATGCTTTTCAATTGTAGAAATGTTGTCCTTGCCTTATCTTGCCAATCTGTGTCTTCACATCTTCATATGGTCATTTTTCCCTCCCTCTGCTTGATAAATGCTACTACTGAGGTTTGTAAAACATTTTGCGTTTTCCAGAGCTTCTCCGTCATGTCAAGTGTAATTTGGTTGGCGATTGCTGTGTTTTATTCAAGGTTTATGCTTTTCCTCTTGTGTGCGTTGTGGTCAACTGCTGTAGATGCTTCTGCCACACTGTCCGTCCTTTTGTTTCTGAGTGTGGGATAGAAGAGTTAAGCCATCTGCAAAATCCAAATTACCTAACTGTATCCGAATTGTCCACTATATTCCATACGTTGAGTGAGATGTTGAGGTTTTTACAATTCAGTCTATTACCAGAAAGAGGAGAAAGAGTGAGAATAAGACACCTCGTTTGACATCTGTCTTCATTTAGGATGAATCTGTGAGCTGCTCTTTATTTATAATGTTACAGTATATTTCGTAGTACGAATTACGTATGATAGTGACTATCATCTCAGGCAAATTATAATTTCGAAGGAGGCTCCATAATGATATCTTGTCCATTTTGTTAAATACTTTCTCATAGTCAAGAAAGTTTATGCAAAGTGGTGAGTTTCAATCCATTGTTGTAGTGTTACTTACCAGATTTGATACTTCTTTTCACTCACTTGTTGGCTTTGTTTATTCAGCCTGTACTTTCCTGTTCGGTTGTTACTGATTGCTGTCTTCTCTTTCCCCCTTTATCGGATCATACTCACACAGCCAACAGAGATTCATTCCTCATGGTGGTGCTTCTCGCGGCCTAACACATGTTGGGGTTATTGCTTCTTTAATCTCTTTCCAGTTGTTTTCCATTGCAGTTCTTCTTCGCGTAGTTCGTGTAAAGCTTGGAACTTATTGCTGAGAGCTATCTTGAATTTGTTGAGTTTGTTAGTATTCTTAAGAAAGACCTTATTAAACTTTTGTAATGCTGTTACTTCAGCTGTCTAGTGTTTCTTTGACTTCAGTTTCACCAGATGATAATGTAAAGCTATATCAGGTCCTATCTTTGGTTTAACGTCATTCATGGTGTATCTGAACTTCTTATTAATGAAGATGTGATTGATATGATTCTCGGTAGTGTGGTCCTGTGAAACCCAAGTAACCTTGCGTGTGTTTGTTGGGAAGTGATATGATACTCAACTGAGATCAATGTGTAACGAATACAAACTACGAAAAATTATTAGTAAGATGCAAAAAGGGAGTATATTTTATAAATAGAATATCTTCTTAGTTCAAACATATCAGTGGATATATGAATTAGTGATGAAACAGCATTTTTAAATCAAGTGAATACTTCTGCATACATTAAAAATTCAATATTTCGCTTGATTAGTATATTTAAAAGAGTACATATTCTTTCTATTTATAATTAGTTATCAAAGTCCATATTATAAACGTAAATTATATGCTCTCCCAAAATGACTGATTATCTTATACACTGCCGAAGGTTTAGCAACCTGGCAGTTCAAGCCTCGTTTTCGCCTTCAGAAGCGTCAGTCCTTAACTTTAGCACTTACTCATTATTATTTCTGATTTGTTTTGATTTTTTTAATCTTTCATACTTTATAGTCAATTACGACAAACCTCTTTCAATTTTTCGTAATTACTACTATCTTTAGCACGCGCCCCTTTCTCATGTCGGTCAAGTAGATAATTATCTCTAATTTTTCCGATTTGCAAATTATTTTCACCATTTGGACCGTTTCGTAACATTTTTGTAATTCTTTTGATACTTGAAATATTTGAACACCTTATTATGTAATCTCTTTTTATTTTTAAATAGTCTAATATCTTGTACAAATCACTATATATATGGTTGTATGCCTACAGTAAATAATATTGTCGAACCGAAGATTCTTTCCGTTGTTTCGTCTTTATTGCGTTCTCGGTAAATCGTTTTCTTAGTATTAGGTAGTTGTAAAGAACGTTGAATTTTGTAGTTTTTCATCACGTAGAATAAATTATAATTATGAAACTACTGAAAATCAAAAATGATTTGACAGCTGTTCCATCATAGTATAAGACTACTCAGAGGTGAGCATTCATTGCCTAACCAAGAGTTAGATCTAGGGCTGTCAGGTTTCGCGATAAACACTTAACCTTTAGGTTGTTGATTTAACATCTAGTGGTTTACATTTCTAACTACCTATTTTGTTGTGGATGTGTTATTTCTCACAATAATATTAACAATAATCATAATAATAAAAGTTTTACAGAATTAAACTAATTAACTGGAGATTTTTTACTTTTTTTGTTTGACTCATTAATAAATACAAAATGATTCTTGATCAATGCTCCTTAAAATACAATTCAAATCTCTTGGTATTTGCAACAGTGGATTCTCAGGTAAACGGGGATATTATGAAACATTAAAGTAATATGATTAGAACCGAAGGCTTATGGTTTCAGAAATCTTCCCTGTTCTGTATATTCTTAATTTAAAAAACATTAGTATCTTTAGTTAAGAGTGGTAAATCAACTGCCGGGGCGTTCATCTTTGACTCACTAAGAAGCAGATTTTAATCCTACTCCACTCACTTTGGTTGCAATAATTGAATAACACCCTTAACCTCCATAATTAGAGTATGGATCGAAGTCAGGGACAAGAAACTGTAATAATAATATTAATAATAATGATAACTTTATTCTCAAGTAGCATTTCGTACTTGATAAGTTACTTTATATGTACATAGACTTTTAGCAACTGGATACTATATTTGAGGATTGTTAATAATATTTTGGTATATGTAATACATATCCTATTCATTTCGACATGACTTTTAATCTGTGCCGTAAGCTTACTGCTTTTTTTGGCTTTGTATAACGTTAATATGCTCAATGGGTGTTATTATTGTCACCTTTTCATCACAATTTTCATCTCTTTTTCTAGTCTGTGGTGACATTCATGGACAGTTTTTTGATTTGATGAAACTATTTGAGGTTGGAGGAGATCCTGCAACAACTCGATATCTTTTCCTTGGAGATTATGTAGATAGGGGATATTTTAGTATTGAGGTAAGATAATATATTTAATTAAATAAACTTTGCTATCCTTTCTTCTATCATATTTAATCTACTGATAAGTATTATGACGCAAAAAAACGGTTGATTTATCGTACGTCAATTAAGTGTGCCTAGTCGATAACTGCGCGTCCGCCTTATGCCCACTCGGTCCCAAGCCGGATATAGAACACAAGACGATAGATCAACTAGACAGAATCATATTCTATTTCACCCATTCCTTTATATATACATAAAATCAGACTGCACAGCAAGCCAATTAGGAATCTAACATTAATACAGAATAATGGAAATAGTGGTACTGAATAAGGACAACTTGTACACAACCAATTAATTGTAGTTTATTGTAAAAAGCAATATACTAAGAGTAATTATGCTAAACAGGAGGATAGGGTGAGAGGAGCGTAACAATCATAGAAATGAAATGTTTACACTACTCACAACCAAAATAATTGAAATAATCTTCCAAAATACAGTTTTGAAAGTTTGTTACTCTTTTTTAATCGCTCAACATAACATAATGCTTTGCGTTCTAAAATATTTTACTTATACATTTTATTGTTTATGGCCAATAGTTTTCTCTTTTTGATATGGAAGTGGTTTATGTCTTTCATATTTTGATAGTATTGTGTTCTCTGGTAGAATTTTCACTGTCGTCCTAGACAACATTATAAACGCCTACTTCATAAGGAAATGAGTTTTTCAGTTATTACATTAGTGCAGAATGAAAGTATGTTATTTAAACCATGTAGTTCACAGATCACAACACAAGTAAAATCATTCACTTGAAACAAAGATATTTTTCAGAATGCTATGCTTGTCATGAATTGATTAAAGTTGAGTCTATGAACTATTGAATACTAGCCTAATGGTTTAAGGTTGATAAACGCCTGGAGGCTGTGGGCTCAATCCATCCGTAAGATATCGTATACTCACATTGTTGAAGTACCTATGCTAGAACGAAGCATATACTCAGGACTACTTGGTTTTTAATAGCTGTCTAGTTGAATTTAGTTCAGGATATAAAATATTTTCATAAAGGATATTTTAATTATTTATTCCGTTTTAACTAAAGATTTATGGCGACTGATTCATTCGAAAAACACTTTTAATCGCTTTCATATTTAACAGTACAGCTATCCTTTTCTTGGACCTATAATATTAATTTAGTGTTTCTAGGTTTCACTGTGTTATTTTCAGTATTTCGAATCATTTTTATATTCGTTTGGTAGATGAATGTTGGATACTAGTATAATTTATCATAAACAACTTTATCTCAAGATCTAAACTTCATTATACTTATGTTTTTGTACCATATGTCTAGTTGAGCTACTCTGATACATTCATTACAGATACTTGCAGACAACTTCGAACAGTTTAATGGTATCTTTATTGAGCATTGCACTCTTATATGGTTAATTTAAATATATTTTGAGGATTTATCATCCACTCGACATATTGCGTTTGGTTAGCATTAAGATTTTAGTCTTCTGAGCCTGACAGTCAGTGTTTTCATTCAAATTAATATTTTAACTTATTCTTAGAAATCCATTACAAAATTTATGAATTCATGTCTTATGGAGTTATTTCAACCAGTTAACACTTTTGAATCTCTTATTAAACTTAATTAATTTGTGGTGTTGATATGTATCGTGTAATCTGTTGCATTTTGTGGAAGAATGGCACATTGGATTAAGCGCCTGACTTTTAATCAGTAGGTCTTAGATTCGAATTAGTTTCGTATAGGTAATTTAATATTATTCTTAACGTTCAAACAAGTAATATGTGACTCCAAGGTGAGTTCATAAATCTATACTAGGTACACGAGTAAATCAATCATAGCTAAACGCGTTTTAAACTTTACGAGTCCATGATAATCTAGTGAATTCGTCAACTCAGTTGTATGTACTACTTTTCGAAAACTGAAATAATAATTGCTAATAAATAACTTCTGGATTCTTAAGAACAATTGATCAACTAATACCATGACTGAATTCGCCTTGTCAAAATAACTACTAATCAAGCACTGATTTTGATGCGAATGACAGCGAATAGTTTATTACTCGCCTTCAACTCAACTTTCTTGATACTAAGTCTTATGAAGTCTTGAAATCTCATGTTAGCATGGTAATTCTGCCTGCCTGTAAACATAGGTTAAATTTTCCTACCAAGTTGTATAATTTCGATTACATGGAAGTTATGCAGCGTTGTGAACGAAAGGCTCAAACGGCTTATTCACGAAACTTGCACTGTAGTTCAGTACTATATGTAAAATATTTAATGAGAATGTGATGTATGCTTCAAATGGAGTGAAAGGGATTATAGATATTTAGGTGTGTATTTTGTTCATACGCAATAAGAATTGGATCCTAAAGTAGTAATCTCATGTTAATAGATAATATATATATATATATATATATATATATATATATATATATATATATATATGATAATTTTCATCAGTCATTATTCTTATCAATTTATCCATGTTCTTCTGTTGTTACCAGTGTTGTTTTCTTATAAATAAACTAATTATCTACCAGTGTTATAGCAATTTACTTAATTGAATAGAAATCCGGTTCTTATTGTTTTCCTATGAATAGTAAAATATTGAAAAGTAAATCACATTGCTGTGCCTATGTGTTAATAACGGAGTTTTTCAATTTGGAGGAAGGAAACTATTCTTAGTGTTTTCTCTTGATCAACTGACTGTATTTACTCAACCGTTTTTTTTGCTATTAATATTTAATACCATTAGTAGATTTATATTACATAGTAATCGTCCTGTTGTTGTTATTTTTATAATTTGTGTTCGTATTCGCTTTATCTTCTCGCATATTGATCAGAAATGCTTGTTTAATTAATTATTTATTTCAACGTATAAACATGTGGTACAACCAATACCAAATACATCCGTATCACTCAGCAATAAAAATAAGGTTGTATAATCATTAAAAATAAAGGATCATTTAATAAAGTTACAAGCAATTCACAGTGTAAGAGATACAGTTCTGATAGAAATATAATCAAAGAGGATTTTATTTCATCTGAAAAAGTCACCATTTTCATGAAGATTTTAGTAGAAAACTACAACAGGATCGCCGCTGGCTTCTATTTTTAGCCACATCTGATAACGTCTAGAGCCACTGAGTTGTACCACCTCATCGACTTCAAGCAGAAAGTTTAGATAGATCGTTATAATCCAATTTTATTCAGTTTCTTTTTATTCCACGAGTCTTGTCATAAACTAACCACCTCTTCGCTTTTGGTAACCAGTCCCAGCATCGGCATATAATGCACAATATAGATGATAGTCGCTAAACATTACCATGCCACTAAAGCCGGTGTTTCACAGTGGTGACCCCAATAAACTTGTCACTACTGAGGCCAAACGCACGATGCTAAACCTCAAAACTACTAACATGATGTTACCATCAGGTGTCAGCAACTCTTCAGAGACAAGGATTGTGGACTACAGCAAGACCCTGAATATCTTCAACTCAGAGGGGCCAAGTTTCACAAAAGAAAGGAAAACTTTTTTCACCGGAGCGTTGTAAACCTGGCTTTTTACAGGTCCCGTAACTATTTTCTACTTGTCATATATAGGACGAACAAATTCCAGTCGATTCTCTGTTGCCTATTTTTAAAGGGTGTGCAAGAAAAAAAGTGTAATATCAATTTTGTAAATATTGGCATTTAATTTGATTTTACCATTTAGACTTGTAAGGACAAAAGTAAGTAAAATACCAGTTCTTACAAGACCACCTCAAGTCAACTACAATAATCTACTAGCTATGAGTTAACTTCAAGATGTTCCTGAAGTTCGAATAAGAAGTCGTGACTGGTGAAGTGAAGACGTATCTGGAGCTGGACAGTTATCACCAGTGATAATGTATGATCATCACACTATATTACAAATTAATAGAAGTGAGAATCCTACCACTGGACACCAGATAACTCAACGGTGCGAACAGTTAGGCGTTCATCGTGAGAATTGAAGATCCTAGTTTGAATTTCCTCAGAGAATCAAGAGTCTCACACAGTGATGACACAGCTGTCCAATGCTCTGTCATTTTCAGTGGTAATTAGACGAAATCAATCTGTGACAAATAAAAACAACAATCCTTTAGGATTACTTTTTGAATCTTATCAGTATTTATAACGGCAATAATCTATAGTCATTGTGTAATAACACATGAGTACATGCAACAGTTATCATCTATAATTATTCATTTTAAACAATCCTACAATAGGATGCTTAATTGTACAATATTTGTACAGTTTAAAATTAACTGGACTAAATTTTTGATCAGACAGCCAATTTTTTTCAAGGTAACAGACGGTTGAAAATTTTAAATTTACTCCTAATTGTTCAGTGATTCAAGCATACTTCATTTTACATTATAGAATCTCATTTTCTAATTATGCTTCATTTACTTTGATATTAGAAGTTCTGTATTATTTCTGACGAAATCTTGATTACTAAGTTGCAGTATTATTTACTTATGTTAGCATAAAATGTGAATAACACTAGTTCTCATATCGAACATGTGATTCTAAATCAGGTACATAAATCTGTACTTGGTATATATGATCTGAATTTAAAGGATTAATGAAGTCACTGGGTTAATTGCTAGTCGAGTTTTCGCGATAGTATTCACTAACTATTCTTTCTTGTAAGTATCAAAAATCTTAATTTATCCCATTTTCATTTTGATGTCAATGGGCTTTTTTTTCCTCTATTTTCTTTCCATTTAGAAGGTATTGTTTTCGTGTCATTTAATTCACCATATTGTCTCAGTACTACTGTTTTTCATTATATTTCTATTATTTTATCCGATTTTTTGTACCCATTGAATTGTGTTTCATAATTGTCGAACTACATTATGTACAATAATTGTCGTTTAGTAAAATCAATTTTTCAAGTAAATGCATTTATAGACTTTAAAATTAACAATAACTCTACTCAATTAGTACCGGACACAACATTATTATATAATATTTACTATATAACTAGCTTACTAATTGTTTAATGTACACCCCTCCCCTTAGGGTAATGTATAGTTTGTCATTACGAAAGGCTCATTGGATTGTAACTTAACCACATTCGTAGCTTTTTTAATTCTTTTCATAAAGATAGTTGTATGCATGTTAGATTGATGATTATGACTTTGTTTTTCAAAAAATACTTTCTGTTATAAAATTATTTCACCTTTGATTGTGCATAATACTCTGCATTCTATAGATTACATTTAGTAACATCTGTCCAATAGATGTGTATTTGAAATAATCCTAGTAATCAGATCTTTTCAGTTAACATATGTTGAATCTATTTTGTACCAACCTTATAATATCTGTAAATTAATGTACCACTTGTAATTATTTGATATATTCTAGAATAGTTGTAAAGTCAAACATTTATTTTTTGGAAGATCATTGTTTTCATTTCTCTGGGTCTGTGATGTAAACTAATGATCACGACACTCACTGTCTACTAAGCAATAATTTGAACAATGACTTAAAATAAATGAGACTATATTTATCTTCTGCATCGTTGTCCACTAAATAGGGATTTATATCTAATTTATTCAGATGATTTAAACCACAATGAAGCGTGTGAAATATTAATCAAAGCATATGTTTCTTACGTATAGATATAATTATAGCATCCTTAGAAATATGATAATGTGTGGAAACCAATGAAGCAAGATTATCTTTTAAAGCGAAAAGAACAACAATCTAATGACACGAAAGATTTTTACACGAAAATCACTAAATTTAAATTAATTTAAAATAAGTTACAAACTATATAAGTTTTACAGGTTAATTTTATAGATACGATGTCCCAAACACATTCGATTAGTTAGTAACTAACGTGACCTGATTTTTTGTGTGTAAGTATAAGATATGTATTTATTTTAAATGGTTACAGTTTACATTTAAACTCACGCAACAATGATTTTTTATGTATTCACTTGGATTATTTTGTCTACTACTGTACCATCTGTTGTGTTTTAATGAAGTTGATGATTTGATGTAATGCAAATTTTTTTTGAGAACAGATTCTATCGATAAAGTTGATTGAAGTTGTTTTCGAAAATATTCATTTTAATTATCTTTCATATACTTATAAAATTTTTGTCTATATACAACTTGATCGTTTCAACAATTTTATACATAAGAAACAGTTTCCTCAAAGTACAGAGTAAACGAATGTATACTTTGTAGAATGTATTCATCACAGAGTTTTCTTATTTAGAGTACTATTAGAAGCTAGTAAACATTACACAGCTGTTTCATTTTAATACAAGGTTTTTTAGCACTGTGAACCTAGGATTCTGACAGGGATAGGAATTGGAATCTTCAATTATCGTAGTGAATATTTTATCATTTTAACCATTTAGTTATCGTTTATTGTTATTCATTGTCAACACGGTTATCTAGCTTTCAAATTAAACTAATCTACTATGAACCCTTTAAATAAACAAGGTTCAAAAACATTCTACATCTAAAATATGATTAAAGAATATAAGAAAGGTATAAAACGATTTCAAAACTCATAATCTATTGATAAATGCCGCCTCGTATCTCAGACATGCTACCGAACGTCTCTAGACATAATATACAAGCTTAAGCAGGTAGTCTGCATGCATTAGCATGTTTTATGCTGATATCTGAAAATATTTTCAAATTGTTATACTAACCAAATAGCTCTTGTTCAAGTTTTATATATAATCTGCAAATAATAGAATCACAACAAGTAATATCATTCTCTGTAAAGTAAGAACAAAGTGTATTGATTCCTTCATTTCGTGTACTTTAAATCTTCCACATGAGTAGTCAATTTTTATTAATAATTTTTTTACCAAAGTGTATAACATATATAAACTCACTTAGTTCACAAGTGAACACGATGAACAACTGTGTTTGCATGACATAGAAATCTACTATTATTCTATCTACTTATTATTCATAAAGCGCTATCAGGATCTACTTAATGACCCCATATTCATGATATATCTCTTTATTGTATCCCTGAATAATTTGAAGTCATTCATTTTCGTATTCTTTGGTGTATATTCTGACATCAGTTTAAAAAAAAAACTAAGCTCTGTTCTTTCAACTTCAGTAAATAGGTGGATGCAACTAGTGTATGCCAAACTCTCTACATAGGCTTTTCTTTTCACATGTGGTATATTAATTTAGCCATTAGTAAATGCCAGTTTTTTTTATACTTCTGCAAGCTTAATTGTATTTTTAACGGTTGATTTTCTTTAGATTTTGACTTTAATTAAAAATTAAGAAAACGCTTTATTAAAACCAATAGGCTAATAAGTCCATAACTCGTAATAAATTGAACTCTGAACATTCAATTTTCACTGGTTATTTTTAAAATACTTTTTCAAAACTTAGTAGTCAACATTTATAAATCAGATTATGAAATACAAAAGAAATATTGGTTCTATTTTTTCTTAAGTGTTTAGATCTATATTGATATATAGTTTATTCTATAATTCAATAAGTAACCTACTCAAAACTTCAATTCAGTTCAGTTGTTTTCTTTCTTCAAACGTTATCTTTTTCTTTTTTAAAATACTCCTTGGTAATTGTTTAATTATTTATAGGGTAGGGAGATGTGTAGTGATTATTATTATTTTTTTTCGATATACTTTTCGTACAAATTAATGATTTTTTTTAAGGATTTAATTCATTTTGATTGTTTGTTTTAGTAGAGTTTACAATAGTTTATTGATTATTTTTATGTTACATTTTTGTAAAGTTTCTTATCAGTTATTCAGGGAAAGAATTTTTTTTATTTATTAAATATTTACTATGAATAATGCATTCATTAATTTATTCTAATTGGTTCTATTTAGTTTATGTAACAGTTAGTTATAGTAGACAGAAACTCAGTTTAGTGATATTATTGATTGATACATGTGAAATACTTAGGTAGTCGGTTTTGTTTTCTTAAGATTATTGCATACATATAAGTAGATGATATAGTATACTCATTGTTTTGAGTATCTTACTAATTACATGGTATTTTTGAGTAGCACTAGTAAGTATCGTTTTTAACGTAGTTAAATTGAACTAATTTTAGAAACTTTCAGATTTCATATAATTTAAGAATATTCTAGTCTTGCTTTGTTGAATAAGGTTGATAGATAAATGAGATTAACAGGGGATTATTTTAAATTGTTGGAAATATTCATCGTGGATTTCAGTTAGTTGAGTTTAACTAATCTCCATTAAACCTTTTCATTTAGAATGAAATTATCAGCTTTTTAGTGAAATACTTTGAAATTATTTCCTTTTGAGGGGTCGTGCATGACTACTGGAATTCATACATGTCTAGAGAATAAAATACTCATTTACAGCGGGTGATCCTTGCACTAGATTGACAATGGTTATTGTGTATTAGGTATATATCAACCTAGTATTATTAATGATTAAGCATTCACCGCATTATCTGAATTTGATTGACTATGGAGTTGTTTGTGTTTACTACTGCTTAGAAGTGTTATATTAGGAGGAAACAGTTATGCATTTCTTTCTTGTTTGCAATGGTATTGCAAATGAAATCAATCATTCACGAATATCCCTTTTAATGTTAGTTAAGTTTCGGCTATTTTCAATTAAGTAGTAGGTTTCTATTAGTTGCTTTTGTGAATCTAAATTCATACTGTGCACAGAGTTAAAAGTGACTTATGTTTTTTAAAGATGGATGATAATAGCTAGGTAAGTTGATGGAATTACTGCCTTATCGTTTATTTATTACCCGCAACTTTGTACTAAAAATGATTTATATTTTCATGAGTGCAACACTCAGTGGCCGATTTTTCGTTTGAAATCTTTTAATTTTCTTTAAAGACTGACTATTGCTAGAAAATCGTTGAAAACCGGTTTCACTCTAATTCAGATTCCTCAACTGCTTATTGCTCCTTGATTTGTACTTATTATTTTCATGGCTGTAGTCACTATGTAAGGTAATTTACAACATTCAACAATTGTATCGACTCATTGCTGATTGACATAGTAGTAGTAGGATGCAGGGAGGTTGGGGATGGCCAAACTAGAACATACCATCAGTCCATAAAGAGATTGGCTGTTAGTCTAGGCTGTGCTGCCATATACAGATTATTTGGTCAAGATCTGCACGATTGTTGTAAGCATTGGTTGATGACTCTATGTAATATTGACTCAGAGTCAGTCAGAGTACCACTGGTACATTCCCTCTTTGTTTTCGACTAGATCATGGGTTCAGTTATTTTATATTTTTCTATTTACTAGTTAATTTTGTCAGAATCATGTTTTTCATGCCCACTCTTTTTCTACTCTCACTGAATTCACTACTGCTTCGACTCCGTTTTTTTCCATTGTGCTGTATTAATAGGGACCGATATAAATGTATTCTACTATTCTATGTAGTACGTGGTCAAATAATTGGGCATAACTTTGTAAAGGGTTTTGTTTTTTATGAAGAGTAGTTTTTTTAATTTGATTGTAAAGATTCATATCCGAAGTGGAGAATTGGGATTTTGATGATGTTACATCCTTTGAACTGCATCATTTAATCCATTCTTCTTAAGTCATATAATTTAATTTAATTATGAATGTAGTATAGAATAATGCAGAAAAGAATTTTAAGCAACAATCTGTTTGATTCCTCTTACTTCTCTCATCTTTATCAAACTGTATTGTATACTAAGTATAATTATTACTTTTCTCTTTTCTTACCATAATTTGATTAATGTTGATTTCGTTATTACTAACAACTACTTGTTAAGTTAAACAGTAAGTATTTTAATTCCCAAGTTGATATTACACTTTCCAATTAATTTGTTATAACTGTTCATATTCTCCCCCTTTTTTTTTTAAAATTTTTAAAACTCATCTGAGCATTATTTATCATCATAGTTTCACATTTTCTACAAATAAAATGTAAATTTACTTAACCGTTTGAGTACTTCACTTATTGTTAAACCTTTTTTATTTCTTCATTTTCAACTTTAACATCAAAAACAATCGTTACACTTTCTTTTCCTTCTATTTTTCTTATTGTTGGTTATTTATTTATTACTTTATTATATAATTTGTTACATAATGTTATTGTGTTTTTTTGTTGTTATGCGTAGGTTTAGTAGATGTTTTTCTGCGCTTTTATCATTACGTCTTTTTTTGCTTAAGAAGATTGTCGATATTGTCTTCTAATTATGCTTGTATTTTTATGGTAAAAATTACACTACAATTTATATAGTCTTCTACTGCATTAGTAATAGTAATTGTAATGAAGTTAGTTATTCATTCCAATGGTAGGTTAGGGAAGGGGTACTCAATCTCACCATTCTTCTTCAATCTCGTGATCGATGGTATTATGGAAATAACGCTAATAAAGGAACATGATAGTGTTAATCTACTTTTTGTAAAAGTTCTCTAGCAGTGAGTATACGGATGATATTATCTTACTGTGTTATAGTGGATAGTCCATCTAAATCTCAGATAATCGGTTGTCAGTCACTGTCTGTCCGAACGACTCATATCTTTTCACAATTTGTCTGCCCATTGTTCTTAATTTCTGAAGTTATTTTTATACCTTCATATTCCGCATATTAATTCTTTCTTTTCGAGCCATATTTTTTTTATGTAAATATTTTTTATATCATTTATATTACTACTACTTTAGTAGTCATCTCTCTGTGCTGATGTTTTATGACAACTTGAACTGATATGTATGTATGCCAGGTTCTATGTTGCTTACAACTAACTGGCTGAAGGGTCTCGAATTAAGGCTGTATGATTAACTAAAAAAAAAGATTATTTCAGTATATATATACGTGTACACTTCCGCAACTTTCCAATTATTATCCTCTAATTCACAGATGTATATTATAACTCTACTAATCACAATAACTTAAATGTTCTGCATAAGTCAACTGTAAAGCGTGATGAGAAATTAATAAAAAAAAACGCCTGTTTTAAATAAATTTTATAATAGGAATATTCGCCTTAAAGGACAAAGTGGTATACTACTGGTGTATAATTGTCTACCAATCGAAGTTGTTTTGCGACGTTACTCATTGATTGACGTTTTTGGTTTTCATTCGTTAAGTTACATATTCAAGCTCTTCTTCATCTACCTCGGTTTCAGCTAATGGATAGTATCACTTATCCTCGATTATAAAATGTGACTTGAAGTTGAATACACGAATTTGGTAAATAAGTCAAAAATGATTTAAGTTGTCGTTCTGTTGTATCGCTTATTTCCGCTTTTTATAAATTCTTAATTTAATCTCGCACAGATCTACTGGTGTTAATTTAACCAGATTATAGTGCAACAAATTAAACGATTTTTGACTAGTAATAGATAAGTCGACAACATAGATTACTGTTATCTCTAAAACGTTTTATCTTAATAAGCCGCAGTATATCAGAAAACAAAAAAAACTATTCTATAGCTGAAAATAACTCTTATGTATAGAAACATGAATCGAAGTCAAGGATAGAAATTTTCTGTCTAACCAATGAATGACCAAAACTTTTGATTTCAGTTTAAACCGTTTCCTGTCATAGTCGTTTGTATTATTTGAGTATATTTTATAATTTCAACTCATGCTGACTCCATTTAAATGCTTCACTATGAATTTAACTATTTAGTATTCATCAATTGGATTATTGTATGCTTTAGAATCCTTCATTCTCACTTACTTATATTTTCGGTTTAAGGTAGTTTCAGAAAAAAAAAGATTATTATGGAAATATTGTAAATATTAACTTATTATTGTAAATTACTCAATGAAAGCATCTCTTTTCAACGAATTCATTATCAAATTGTACAATCGTATATACGTATGTATTCTAACTTAGAGATCATTGAATAATTGTAAGAATTTGATTAGTTTTGATGTAAAATTTTTTTACGACTAAGTGTTGTAAATAATCAGTTAGTAATTGAAAAAGGAAATTTGTGAAACATGCAAATAGTGTAATCAGTAAGGTGGCGACATTAATTGCAGAAGCTTTGGATACCTATAATTATAAGCCTGAGACGTGCATATGGAAGTAATTTGTGAGGTCTCTCTTTACTATGGTCTTACTTTAGATTTAACTATATTTGATTTATTTAATTTATTTGTATTTTTTCATTTCTCCATATCTCATTCATATCTCTTACATGACTGTTCATGTTTAGCATAACAATAATAATTATTATCATCTTACTTTAACAAAGACTGATTTCATCCAGATTTTATCGATTTACATTCACATATCTTCATCCTAATTTAACGATGCTCATAGATACTGCGTTTCCATCCTAATGACTACACAATTTTCATGCTTCAGTAATCCTCTCCAACTTCTAATTAATTAATTGAAATACTAGGCAGTCGAAAAACCTTCACAATTATTTGTTGACAGCTTGATCCCATCGCTGAATGAATTTATTTTAAGATTAAATGGGTATATTTAAATTAATAGTTTAAATTATATGAAAGTTTGAATGAAACGTTTTTTTCCAACTATTAGTACGCTTTGGTATAATCTGTATATTAATTGGAAATATTCTCTCTGGTTGTTTTCCTGTAAGATCAGAATCAACCTTTTATAGTTTAATAGTATAGGTTATGGTAGCGTCCTATAGTCGTTACTTATTATTTTGCCGATTTATAGTACCCTCTTAGTTCTAAGTACCTCGTAAGATTGATATTTTTTCTCTGGGTTCTCAATTACAAATACCATCGCATCAAAGTACTGATTTGTTCCAGTACATTATTTGATTCTAACAATGGATCCTATACCTTTCTGAAGAGAATAGAGTGTCAATGCATTCTATTATTGAATTCCGATTCGCATTAAACGTTATTTTACTTAAGTAAAGTTGGCTTGTGACTGATAATAGAAATCAGGATTTGTATATCATCCTATTTAGGCACATTACCTGAGTACATCTAAAACTTGGTTTTAATTTCGACTCTGAAACTCAAACTGATGGATCGAGCAAGTCAAGAAAACTGACTACCTGTCAGCACTGTATTTCAGAAGATTATTTTATACATCATGATTATTTATATAATGAACATTTTGTTTCTATTATCCGAATACTCTCTTAGTCCGAACTCCACCTTTGACTCATCAGTTGTTATTATATCGTCTTCTGTTCATGAACTAGAGCTAATTATTTGTTTACCTATCGCCTTATTTCTCTATCTTTATTATCATTGTTTTATTTTGATATTATTATTCTAGTTGGTCTGTTTTATGGTTTCTTTCCAAGTGTACATAAACGAATAATTGAGTATTGATTGACCTGGCTGATTAATTTGTCAGTCTTGTGTTCACATCCTGCTAGGGACCAGAAGTATTAAGTTAGACATACGGGCATAGAGTAAAGTCTTGTGTTATCGATCACTGTATTGGTACAAACTAGTTGATTATCTATAATTGGTCTAACTTTTAAGACAGCACAGACAATTCATGAAAACTCAATCCCTTAGATTAAGGATTTTACTGTCTTGGGATAAATTGGATTTCCGTACAATTGTATTTCTTATTATTGTTAGTTATCTGTGGAAACAAGGTGCCAAGTGTGCATTTTTGTTATATTTCTTTTATCTTTCAGTGGAAACCTGGATTTGATTTTGTTCTATTATGCCTTAGTCGTCGATCTCCGTTTAATATTCATGGTTTTATATCGTAATATGTAAAATTGACTTAAGGGTGATACAGAAGACATGAAAAATACAGGTTCTAATAATTTTGCCTTATGAGACTATGAAAAACAAATTCATAGTTCACTATAAATTCTCCAGATAATCTAAAAAAAGTTATATGACCCCATGTCACGAATATTTTGATTACAAGCTATCTTACTTTGTACTTAATTAGTGCTTCTCAGTAAAGAAATATATATCTGATACAAAACCCGATTTGTTTGTTAGTGATACTTCTCAGTCTGTGGAACGATAGCTCGGTGCCTAATGGTTATGGCTTCCAGCTACTAAGACTCAGGTTCAAAACCCTTCACTACTTAATTCTGTTTATGCAATCGTATTGTATTACCAGCATTCACTTATTGAGTCTGATTCGAATGAAATACACTAATCTGTGCTTAATAAGTAAAATGTTTAATATAATGTGATGCTACTTAATTACTGAAACTAAAGTGTGTACAGATTAGGTCTTAAGTCTAAGTTTAAGTGGTAAACTAAAAGCGCTTTTACTGTCAGGCTACTGCTTTGCAAATATCAGCTACATACGCTACGTTGTGAACACTAATTTATGTACTTGTTATCGTTGGTACTCATTGATCACGTACCTACTACATCTAACACAGATTATAGCAATTTCATGTCAATATTATTTCCATCAATATATGATAGTTCTACTACTGGTTTGTTAAATCTCAGTCATATATTCTGTTTTTTCTTTATTTTCCAAGGAAACATTTATTTTTCTCAATTCTTCCCAAAACATATATTACATATGTATACATATTCTTTGCTCATCAGTGTCTATCTCCGTTTGACATATAATTAATTGTCGATGGAAATAGTAGTTGTAATGCGTCTAAAGTTTATAAATAATATTGTTTTCACTTTGTATTTCCTCATTACTGATGATTTATTGTCTATTATTACAATTCCTGCTAGTGCTACTGCTAGTCAATGACAAGCATTCGTTTTGTAATCAGAATGTAGATATATAACTACTGATTGTCAGTTTGTTGCATTTAGTAGACTTAGTTGGGCTCTATTTTTCTCTAAAAAAGTTCCATTCAACTATATTTGTCAGTTGAAGGGAGCGATATGATGAGGAAGAGAGTTGTTAAAATCTAGTTGTTAAAATCTAACAACTTTTCAATAAACCATTATTATTATTAATATTATTATTGAATAGACATTAATTAATTTCCGGTAGTTGTTTATTTTCTTCAAAGTGTCTCATATTAACCTAAACACACCCATTTCAACGTAGATATGTTCCTCTTCAGTGTTGGTTACACTACGTGTAAATGCATGTAGAAATCATTAAAAGTTTTTAGTGTACTACTACTAATTAGTGCTTTATTTAGGTGAATGATAGTGTTATTTAAACTGGATCGTTTGAATTATGGGAATGAACGTTGCTGTGGATTTACTTTAATGCTACTAGATCTTAAGTTCCAGTATTCCCTTATGTGTACCTCTCCATTCCTCATAGTCGACATTTTTTTTACCTGTGCTGAATTCCCCTTGTTACTTTTATTTCATCGTGCTAATGTGTGATATGACAAATTATGCTAGATTATTTGTTGATTATGAGTGGATGACTTACTTATTCCATTGTCTAACTAATTATTGTAAAGATATTTATTCACTTTTCAGTTGTGATTCGAACTGTATTCAATTGTTATTGTACTTTTCTACTCAGTGCATTGATACTTTACTCTGTATGCTTAGTATTCGACAATTTAGCTCCATACAGACTGATGACTGGAAGTTTCATTTCAATTATTTTGTTATTTTAGTGAACACTATCTTACTTGTTCTTATTTTATTTTATTAAGTAAAGTGAGTTTGGTCTTTTTCTTGGTTTGAAAACTTATTATTTATGGAAAGGAAATAAAACCAACTGTGAAAATTTTTTTTACTATTTTATACTTATTGACTATTTAATCTTCATCTCTTTTGATGACGTTGTGAATAATATTACGCCATTAAACGACGATTGATTTTTTAATGGTAGTATAACATTAGTTAGGTAACTAATGCAAACTGCTCTGGATTGGATAGCTGTTTCGTTCTACTATGTGACTTCCTAGTAGTACGCATCCAAAGACAGAGACAAAGACCTTCTGTCCTTACAATGTACACTTTCATTTTGAATCACTAATCCGACATCTATTGGTTTACGTTCCTGACATCCTACATTATTGAACTCCAATGGTCGTGTCTCCGCACTGTGAAATCATCTCGTGTAAATCTTCTTAATATATGTCACATAAATCACTTATATAGAAATCCCCAGTCAGTTGGGTTTTTCATGCACACTTTTTATTTTGTGATTTCTTAAGCATTATCAAATCCAATTATTTCATACGCTTGATTGTTTTTGTTTAGTCGATTAAATTTCTGTTGTAACTTCAAGGAAAGAAAATAAATTGTTCTTATTGATTAATCTTTATCTCATTTTCTGGTTATGAAATTAATTGAGAACAATTTTCTTTTTATCGTTATGCATTAAATAGGATCAGATCTATGTTGTTGTTGTGCTTTGAGTCTTGCTTCATTTGTTGAATGCCGTTTAGTAACTGGTTATATATATATATATATATATATATATATATATATATATATATTTGGCAGTTTTTCATTTCATCAATTTCCTTTCTTCTTCTTTGCTTCTCTTTTATGATCTTTTCTACCTTAACCCCCCCCCCACGGCTAACTACCTGTTTGGTATGACAGTAAATGTTCACTCATTCACTTGTTATATTTATTCATTCGTGGCTTTTATTTAATTTGTTTTATTGTTATTCATTTAAATAAATTTTACACTAATTTTACGCTAGTTGATTGTTAGCCACAACAACAAAATAACCAATAAATGTTTCTAAAGTTTTCGTCTTAGTACCTTAGTATGTATTTATTCATTTTGGGGAAAATAAACATAAATTTTCAGATAGATACATATGTTTTATTTTATCATTTAACTTTATGCCTCTGTATACTTGTGTTTGTGGAGAGGTAAAGACAGGAGTATTTATATATTGTCCTTTTTTTGTGCTTACTTGCGATTACTATGTTGTTATGCCTTGTATAGTGTTGGTTATTCAATGTAATAATAATAGTTATAATAATAATCGTCGTAAGTGTTTGTAATTTAGGTTAGAAAGTTATATTAAATCTCATTTGTTGAATATAATCAAAGTTGCTCGTGTCAGATTTAATTGTAAGCAGTATATGATTGATTAGTTGTTTATTATTTTTGAATGAACAGAAAACATACTTATTGAAACATGAAAATGAAAGCAAGGGTAGTTTGGTGAAGAGATTTTAATGTAGGTTGATATCAATGTTACAAGTTCTTTGCAAAACCAATAGCTCAGAAAAATCAGGCAGTGATTGTGAATCATGTTTGAGTCCTCTCTCTCTCTTTCAAGGTTGCAGATATACCTTTCTGATGAGTGGTATAAAACTAGTAAGATGTTTAAATGAGATAAGTTATCATTTTAATGATTACCTACGACCACTTAATATCAAGAGCAGTCTTTTTTCTTGGCAAATGCATTCTCAAATCTGTATGGTCGCATGTATACTATTCAAATTGGGACAATCATCAATGTGTTTCTTGATAATGATGATAATTTACTAAACATAGTAACATTATTTTTTGTTAAGAATACCAAGGAGCAATAAACAACTAGTCTGTCTTAGTCCTAAACTTTCCAGTGGCAGTAGGAACCTATGCCCGAACCTGGAACCTGATCAAGTGTTTTTGATTTAACGCTTGTCAAGTAGGGCTGTTAGTATCGTTATATTTACCTGTTTGATTAAACTTTTGTTCAATTTATTTCACTTTACGGCAAATGTAATAATGCTCTATCACGATATATTTAATAAGTGTTTATATACTCTTAGCATTTATGTTTTGTTTTAATGTCATTTTGTCATTGTTTCACTAAAAGCTATCGCATGAAAGTTTATGCTCCATGGATAGCTATTTTTGTCACTAACGGACTCACGCTATAACATGAATTTTTGGTAAAATGATACAGCACATATGATTGGTGGCCTAATGTTAAATGCATTTAGTTTTGATAAGTCTACATCTTGAACACTTGATACTGACTTTTTGTTTATTTCTATGTCTTCAAAATATGCTATACTTGAGCCCTACGCCGAAAACAAAATACGGAAAATATGAAAAGTAGCTTTACATGCAAAGTGTACAACATATATGAGTATTTATAATTATTATACTTAGTAACTATCCAGCTTAAAAATGCATACATCTCAAAGCTAGGTATTCATCCGGTTAGGATATGACATGAATTTTAAAAACATTGACTGGACTAAATATTCGCTTTGCTTTCAGTCTTCTGAAGTTTTTTCTCTATAGTTTTCATTTTGGTTGCAACCAGTATGTCACAAGTTTTAACTTGATTCCAGCAACTTTGGTTCGAACATCTATATAATATCAGTAACTCACACGTATGAACAGTGTAACTCATAGCCGATTATATAATTCTATACCTTATATTACAGTATATGTCTGATACTAAGTCATACACTGATGGTTGATATTTAATGAAAGATTATTACTTATTGTTATATGAAAGGGATTGTTACAGCGGTGTGTATAGTGTGTAGTTAGCGATATTATCAGGAAACTTTGGCCACTTAATTGTTAGACCATTGAGCAGACCAGCATTCAATGGTTTATATTTATAACTTTAATCAAATCGGCATTTATTTACACGACCTCATACACTACCATCTGTGAGTAACTGGTTGGGATCATGTAAATAAATATCGAGTTGACTGAAGTTAACGATATTAGCCATTGGATGCTGGCCTATTCGGTGGTTTATTGGTTTAACGTTCGCCTCAAAGCCTGAAGGTCCTGGGCTCAATCCCCTAGTGGGATCGTAGATACACAGTCCTGATGAGACATATACTAGGGTGACACGGCTGTCCAGTGCCACTTCTTGGTTTTTATTGCTTGTCTAACTCGGATCAATTAGTAACCTTAAATTAAAATATGACATTAGTCACTACACATTAATCAGTTAGTGATTTTATGCAATAAAGCGTTTAAGGATATAAAACAAAGATTTGCATCACTTTTTCAAGGGGTTTGTCAGCGGTTTATGTGGACTGATTGTGTATGAAATTGCAAATCATGAATGCTAGAGTAAGACTGTTTGTCTGACGATAACTCTTTTGTGTTATTTATATTTTCTCTAAACATATGCTAGATAAGATTTCCGAATAGTTTATTGCTTTGAAGCATTTTAGTTTTTTACTATTTCTCTGCTGTGTTACATATTCTGATGATTAGTAGTGCATAAGGTGCGGAATTTCCGAAGACTATTCATTTTTAAATCAGCCTTTATTCGTGATTTAAGTGTACCACTATTTTGAAAACAAGATTTTAAAGTTTTGACTTCGACATTTGTAACGGTCGTAGATGCATGTATGGATTATTAAGAGTACTTATTCTAAATGCTTTTTCTTAAATTTTCATTTGTTATTATGATGACTCAGTAGTTAATATATTTGGATTACATGCAGTAGATTACAGAATTGATCTTCGCTCCGTTTACTTTGATTTCAGGAAAACAGGTAGTGTAATTAGCATTCTTACTTAGACTGTTGTTTAAATCTGAATAATTAAACCTATATATGGTTCGTGGGTTATTAGTATACTTAGCATTTAGTGAATCTCCTTTCAATATCAATTTGCTCCATGATAACAAATTGACTTTGAATAATTTCAGAACATTATGTCTTAGTAACATGATTAGAACAATTATATTGATTTATTATTTTTCATAAATGAAATACACATTATAATGAAGTATTTATTTATTAAACGCTATTCTAATAGAATGTTTTTGTTTCTTTTGTTATCTTTTTTTTTTTCAATAGTGTGTTTTATATTTATGGGCATTGAAAATTCTGCATCCAACAACATTTTTTCTCTTACGTGGCAATCATGAATGTCGACATTTAACGGAATATTTCACATTTAAACAAGAATGCACGTGAATTAAATTTCTATTATTATTATTATTATTATTATTATTATTATTATTACTATTATTATTATTATTATTATTATTATTATTATTATTATTATTATTAGCATTAGCATTAGCATTAGCATTAGCATTAGCATTATTTTATGGTGTTTTTCTTATCTTATTGTAATAAATAACTTTTTCATATTTACTTTGATCATAAATATTCATTGTGTTATCATATTTGTTTATATTGATAAGTCGATGTAAGGAATTATGCAGTTAATAAGATGATATTAAATATTTATTGTTTTTTTTTATCTAATTCAATGATCATGTAGTTGTGTTACATATTGTCAGTGTAGATTAGCCAGTATATAATGTTACTCTAAGTTATAATAATGTGCATCAAATATGTGCTTACTATATGAGTAAATTAATCAATCATTACACCCTAATTCATTATTAAGCAACTAATGAATTTGAAATTCTCAACATTTTATTAGACTAACTGGATATCATATAATTGACGCAAAATAGAATTTTATATACTAGTCAAACTTAGTTTGTAAATACTTTTGTTTAAGAAATTATTGTTTCTCATGATTTTTATAATATTTAGTATCAGACTTTACTGATCCTATTGATTCACTTTGTTTTAGACCTATCAATAAAAAAATGGCATAAACTGTGTAGATTACGAATTCAACTTATGTTTCGAATTCTTAGTAACTGGAATCTAGTTGTCGGCTAATTAATGCTATTTGCATAATTTTGATCTTTTACTCGAATGAGTTGTTACTGACAAGTTGTTTTTGATTATAGTCTGAATAAGTGGTGTGTTTCATTTTTGCCTTCTGCTAATATATCTTCAGGTTACCTACATTTCCTGTTGCATATAGTACTAAATGGATTGATTCTAATCCCTTTCGGTTGTAAAATATTAATGTATTTTGTTTTGGATTAAATTCACTCATATTGAAAATAGAACCTAAGAGTGATACTCATTTCTTCATGACTGTTATGTACATATTTAGTCACTAATATATCATACATACACTATGTGTAGTAGATATTTGTCGTTATTTGTTTACTAGCTTGTTAAAATACCAATTTATAGCGCCAAAGCTTTCTTTGATCAATAGGATTTTTGTAGATATGTATGTAGTCTTCAATTTTTTTCTTAGATCCTTTGAATTACGAACGTTGGGAGAGTTAGCTACTGCAAGTTTAATTTTCCTGTATAAATCGATACTCTTACAGTAATTTCATTTTTATTTTCCTCAGTGACCTTGACCTCCTGTGTTCCGTGGTAATAACTAAAAAAAGGACTCATGATAAACTATTATTGTTGGAAAAAACGAATAACTAATCGAACATTTTCTCAAATATGTATCTTGTGATGCATTTAGTTATATATGTGATTATAGTAAGTTATATCACTCGTCATTAGATCAGGTACACTACTTCGAAGCACAAAAGACTGGAGCCTATAATGACGTCGTTCTTCGCACTTGTTTATGTCACTTTTTATGACGATGTCTAGAATACATGCAAATGTATCTTCTGTTTCTACAGAAATAAAATCTTTCATTTTTAGTTGTTTCTTACTTTCATCTAATTTAAGTAATTTATTGGTTTTGTTTTCGTAAGTTACAGCCCAGGAATGATTTATAATGTTTAGTTTTGTAAACTAAATGGCTTAATTAAAACTATATCATTGTCGTTGTAGTCAACATCATTATTGATGACTAATTCATGTAAAAGTCAGCACTTTGTCTTAATGGCCGTTTTTTGTAATTGATCGTCATCATGGACTTTATTTCAACCAAACACGGACAAGGTTATCGGGATGAGCTACTGTAGCGATATTGAAATAATTAGAAAGCCTATCTACACACAAGATAAGCTCTGATTATGTTGTCTAAAGCAATAATAAAATCTTCATAATTAAATTTTTAGTCCACAGAACACAATAGCACTAAAATGGATGGAAATATTCTACAATTATTTTCCATTACTTTAAAATATTATCACCTAATTGTGATTATTCAACTGCAAAATTCCTCGCATTATAATTTAACTATGAGAATCAATACTCATTAATACTTTACGGTTCATTGCAAAACATATTGTCGGTTAATATCTTCTATTATATGGTTAGGTTATTTAAGATAGATTTTGTAAAGTAAAAGTAATATCTTATAATTATAATCATTAACATTTTCCATAAAACTTCGCTTTATTTCCGGTAAATGGTACAGTAATATATATATATATATATATATATATATATATATATATATATATGATTGTAATCAATTCTGGCAGACAAGGTTTGTAGATCGCATATTCTAGTATGAGCATATAACATTGTAGTACATATGTTTAACATGAGATGTTTAATTACTAGAATATACACGTGAATAAACAGATTAATTTGTTATGAGTTTGTGAATTTCCAATGTTGGTATTCATTAAGATAATTGGTCAGTCTCTGTTGGCAATGTAATTCCTAAGAATAATGTTATTTAATTAGGATCTTACCAA
This sequence comes from Schistosoma japonicum, assembly GCA_025215515.1. Taxonomy (NCBI): domain Eukaryota; kingdom Metazoa; phylum Platyhelminthes; class Trematoda; order Strigeidida; family Schistosomatidae; genus Schistosoma; species Schistosoma japonicum. The sequence goes on from CM046069.1 coordinate 68,728,875, forward strand.
TACCTTCACGTCTGTTACACAAGTTAGTGAGTATCCGAACTCAGATAACGCGACACTCATTTGGTTCGAGTCCTAATGTGTAGGTATTCCCAATTTCCAAGTTCCAAGTACAACAAAATACCTGACGAAGATCCCACTTCTGGCCGTATTCTATGTATGCTAGATCGATATTCACCTTATCATTATATTAGGAGAGAGGTGACGATATTTTGTACAATCTGACAACAAATTGTTTCAAAAAGTGAAATCAATTTTAAAACTAATGAAAATTAGACCGTATTGAGAAGCTATTTTGGTCTAGTTTAGAATTTTTTAAAGTAGGGATCACCTGCCTACAAGGAGGATCCTAGAACATACATATTTTTGTCTCAGAGTGAAGATCGTAAATTTTAATTACTGAGTCATAATGCTATGTTCCATTCTGAAATTCAGTTGATGTTAGTTTACTATGAAAGTTCCACGAAAACTACATTAGAGTAATGATCTTGTGCAATATCAAGAATGCTTTTCAAATACTTATTTCTCTTTATTAGTTAACTAGGATGCAGATTATTTTTACTACAAAGATTAACCCATTGGAAAGATGAATATTCATTTACTTTATTTTTACATAAATATTCTTACAAATGATTCCTGATTGTTCTCACAATGTTTGCCTAAAAGCTTTTTAAAATGTCGGCGTAATGACGTCGAGTTGTGAGCACCCTACAAATAAAAAATTCCATCTTTTCAGACAATTTGTGTACTTTAAATTTAGTTCTGCAGTATTTATACGATTTAGTTTGCAAATTTGGGCAAAAATTAATGACGTCTTTATGTTTTTGAATTGGTAGTACTAAACAATTCAGTAATTTCTATCTCACATCCTACTACTGTATTATCAGTTAATAGTTCCAAGCTATTTAGGCACTAACTACAAGTACCTTCTACAATGTTCTACTGCCAGTTGATATCACTTTTGTTTGCATAAATTGGTTGGAGAATGCTGGTTGGCGGCTTATACTGGATGTGGGGTAACAAGCAATGATTGATGGACAAGTTGTCAAAATATACATTGTCTCATTCCTTGTTTGTCATGATGATGAAGTCTTAGCGAAATAACATCTCTTAGTCTTGGCTCTGTGCTGATCTCATTTGAAAGTGACCCTTTCATCACTAATCACATTTTGTACTTAGAAAGATACATTCAACGGCGATGCATAAATCATAAGATGCTTTGCGCAGTTGTATGTATTTATTTTCGATAGACGTTTCGTTCTTAGCCAATATTTTCATTTTCTTATTTTACTCATTTAACGTCGGACAATATATGGCGATTGAATTGTTTCCCCCCTTAGATGCAACCTGAAACTTCTCTTTTTCGTTGTGGTGGGTTTTTATTACTGAATTAAATCGGTGTAGCAGCAAATTTGATATGTATATTATGTCTCACTCTTAATACGACTGTAGTGTGTTTTCTGGAATTATTGCTGCTTCTCGGACATTATATTACAATTAGGTTGAGCTTGTATCTTCCTGTTGATTAGTCATGAACTGTTGCTACATATGCATCCTTAGCGGATTTCCTTGATATAGCGGTAGTTCACAAGTAATGTTCAAATGTGACTGTCTGAATGCAGTGACGTTTGGCACGAAGCAGACTGAATTCGAATCCTAGTGTGAACATCAATATTGAAATGCAGATACATCCAGCCTATGAGTCCCAGATAGGATGAAACGCGCGTCCCGAATTCAACTTGCCAGTCACAATTCAACTTAAACATCAAATTACGATTGTTTGTTTTCCTTTTAAGTCGAACGTTTGAACAACATTGCTCGGATTTCTTTCTGTATTAAATTATATTATATTGTTAGAGGTGGTTGGCAGGAAAATACTAACCACTACATATTGTACTAGATAGCACTTGCCAGCAATCTTGAGGGGCTGATGTTCCATGTGGAGGATTTGAACCTTAATTTCCATATGTACTTTGTGTGAAGTTACCGTGAATGTTTTTTTAACGGATGAACTTTTTTCCGATTTAATTCAAAACATGAGATAGGCTTACAGATACATTTCCTTAGTACTTATTATGAAATAGTATTTTTTAAGTATTGTATTAACTTCACAGTATTTTCTCCTTCCCTATCCCTCGTTCCCGTCTACAAAAATACGTCTACAATTTTCTAGGCCTATATTATTGTATGTTATTGTTGTTATGGTGTCTACTAATTCCACATCACTTAGTTTTATAGTAAGAAAAATAAATTATTTGTTACAAGTGAAATATTGCGATTCCATCTAATAACTCTCAGTTTCTGTTTATTCAAAGGAATAGCAAACTACATATTATCCACAGTTTTTTCGTCGTTTTCAACATTTCTGTCGTTCATTATAGAATTATGGTAGTAAACGGTTGACATTAGAACTGTATACGTGCAAGTTAATCATTAGTATAATTTGTTCTCATTGTAATATGAATAAATTTCTAGACTTGATATCAACAAGCAATTTCTTGAGTTGTGATGAAAAGCCCCGAACGCATGAAATTTAATTATTTTGTAAGACAGTTATCTACTTTCGATATGAAATAATAATCGCAGATTAGTGCCGATTAACTGAAGTTAAAAGTGTATACCATCTGATACAAGCTATGTAGTTCATGTATTAAACCTTCCTCGTGGGATTTGAATGTTCTAGGTTGAATCCCTGACAATGACATCGTGAGTGTACACTACGAGGATGAAGCAGTTGTTTAGTACCTCTTGGTTGCAAGTGGTTATTTGGCAACAATCGGTTCTTGATGACTGCTACAAAACTATTAGTTTACCTAATATTTTTGACAATAAATGCATAAATAGATAGATTTCATGTTTTATTCGTTTCTTGTTTCATCATTTGATTCCTAAAATTACTTATCAAGTCATACGGCATTCGTTTTTTACTTGTTTAAATAGTAGTATTTATAGATTTTTACGTCAGTTATTAATTTTAAGGGACTATTTACTTAAGCATGGCCAATATTTTCTTTAATATTCCTACCAATAACATTTCTATTTGTATTTATCTGCGTGGACTAAATTATCAATAACTCTGTTGTCACTATTTACTTGAATGTTTTATCACTCGTAGGGAAGGTTTGTAATACATATTCCACTAATACAGGGCAAATGTTCCCACTCTTTCGTCTAACACGATCTTGTGAAGTTAGATTCTTAACAATCAGTCGATATTTGCATTGCTTATTGTAGATCACTTTCTTGTTGTCTGACAGTCTGAATGTTGATTACTCACCGACGGTCTAGCTGCGTAGATCCGTTCTCAGTAGAAGAATAATAGTCTGTTTAATAACCTGTGTCAGACACAGTAATGCGTTATCTATTTCATAAGTAATTGTTTAAAATGCTTATTCATTCAACTTGCTGAAGTAATAGAAAAGTTTTTAAAAGTTTAAAAATGCGGTTCTTTGAAAAAGTAGGCTTGTAATCAGTTGTTTTTCATAAATTTAGTACAAATAAAAGGAATAAATAGTTTTAATAAAACGTTTATAAATAATTAACAAACTTTAGAAATGGACTACTAGACTACTATTTTGTTTTGATTTATTGTTGAAACTAGGAGTATTGTTTTCACAGTTCATTAAGTCGTTGTATCTAGCACTTGATAATTTTGTCCGTTTACTTAGTAGATAAATACTGCATACTAAAGCTTGTTTCTTATTAAAGATATTAATTTCAACTTTATGGTTCATTCTTTGTACTTTTCCTTCATCATCTAAACCTGGGCTATGTTCATACCACAGAGTTATACATTATTCCAATCACTTTAAATGAAATCTTTGATGAAAATCACATCTTAATGTGATGCACTCATTCACTAAGTGAACATAAAGACGATTAAAATTCCACATAAACACTTTCAGTGAGAATTAAAAACAGTTGTGAATAACCGTAGCCGTAACAAGTAACTGACGAAAAATTATTTAATGCAAGCAAACTTTTCTGTATAACAAATACAGATGTATGTTTGCATGTGTGATCAACAGTAGAACATGGCACATGTATGCATCGGTCCAGGATGCCATACCTCTATAGCACAGCAAGATTAACATCAATTAGTAGCAGTGAAAGTTACTTCAATGACAATAATAAGAGTGAGCATATAAAATATAGTTAAGGGAATAAAGAGGTGGAGCGTGGAATGAAAGCTTATGAATTAATTTTATGCTCACGATTTAAGGAAGGACAATGAGTAGATACAGTCTGCGCCACTATGACCGATTCTGAGCCATGTCACAACGTTTCCAATTACTGGTTTCGGTATTCACGCGGACCCCTAACTAGGTAGTCTGCATCTACCTGACACGACTCGAACAATCAGTCAGGTGATTTAATGAACTAATGCCATATTTTGGTTAGGTCTCTACTAACTCTCCTTCATCCAACTCTTATATCAACCAGCATCTTGCGTCGAGGCAGACGGTGATTGGCCATATGTAACACATATTCCAACCACCTCAGTCGATGAAGATTCACAACCTCGTCGACTGATTAACCTCCTTTACCTAATACCCTGTCGTTTAACCTCGTTATTGCCTACTCGGTGATCCGAGCTGACGCGTGCGAATGTTGCGGAGATATCGATAGCCAAAAACGTATAACCTTCAAATGTCATCTACCCTTATTAGCCACGTCTCACATCCATACAGTAAGACAGCGAACCGTTGCTTAGTACAATCTTACCTTCGTTGAGAGATGAATATCTCGTCTACGCCATAGGTGACGTAAGTTGAAAAAAGCCAAACGAGCTTTTTGAATTCGTACTGAGATTTTGTTAGAGACCAACTCATGAGGGCTAATCAGACTTCCAAGATAAGTGAAGTAGTCGACGTACTCAACTGCTTCACCTCCTACTTTTAGTTCAGGTTTTGACGAAGATCGAATCTCGAAGCAATAGTTTGCATTTAGAGTAGGCGGAGAAACTGCATTCCGAACATGGTTGCGATGGAACCTTATCGCTGTTAAAAGACTGCATCTTATCAGCGTCTTCGCCAATCAGGACTGTCGTCACCGTATTCTAAGTCAATAAATGGATCTCCTGGTAGAAGATCAATTCCTGAAACGTCAGATAAGGAGAGTGTAGTTTTCCAACAGTAATCGACTTTCGAATAAACCAAAAATGGAGATAGTGAGCAGCCTTGACGAACACCACTTGAGTTTACAAGTTCGGATGACAGTTCTCTATACGCTCTGACACGATTAATAGTGTTTCAGTAAAGAGCCTTAACAAGATTTATGTTCATCCGGGGTATACCTTTTAATGAATGATGCCGTCAAAAACACATTTAAATTAGATGCTATAGAGATTATTGAGCTTGGATTGATATGGTTTATACAACTATAGCAAACCATAGGAGCTTTAAACAGCTTCTTCACCTTGGTATGAGATTAGTAAGGCGATGGGCATCCACGGTCCCATTGGTGAAGGGAGAGGATTGGGTCTAAGATGTTCAAGTTTTACGTCGAAAGATCAGCATTCAGATCAAGCCATTATTAAACAAATGATATTTCTAACCTCAGCCAATTCTCAATATATTGTAGGGCCTCATTGATTGCTATTATTAGATAGCTGCCACACGCCCAGTACACTTGAACTCCACTAGTTACATTTCAACTAGAGCTTAGTAACATTCACCTTATTTTTCTGGTGGTGATTATGTGAAAGTAAATTTGCATTACATTTATTAGAGCTTGAATATTTGACATTGGATACTAAGACCATAAGTTTTTCCTCTGTTATTATATGATATATTGTTGTGTTTTTACTAAGAGTGAGTGACTTGTTATCAATATGTGGTTACATGACTGCTTAAAGTTTCATAATGTCATTCATATAGTAGTAGTGGTAGTAGTTTTGCATCAAAGTTTCTAGAACAGTTGTCAGTGTTGTCTCCTAAAACAGTTATTATCTTCTTCGATACTTATTTACTGTTGACAATGTGACTAGGTTTATTAAAATTTCTTCAGATTTCAGAAATAATTGTTTCTTTTGTTTGTGGAAATTAAAATGGTATTCAAAAGAAAGTCATGAATCATCACTTATCTTGGTTGTATATAGTAATCTATTGTAATGAAGAAATGCTCAAATACAGTAAAAAATATGATTTTTGTACGAGTTTTGGTGTAAAAACCATGTGATTTTTATTAGTATTAATATTGTTTATTTAGACTGGAGGGAGGGGATGGGCATCTTTTTCTTAGTAATAATAACTAACAATCTGTTAACTTTTTCTCTATTTTTCGGGTTTTATATTCACTAGTTGTTGATCCTAATGACTATAATTTGTCATTATATGTGCACCTTTAGCAGACTGAAGACCTTAGCGATAGAAAATTGCAATTACTAAGAAATGAATTCATACCAATTATATGATAGGGGAGTGATTGTCCTAACTGAATAACCCAGTGTATAACGTGTTGAGCATTCTGATTGAAAGGTAACAAGTTCTACTTTCAGTGTGAATATCAACACTGAAATAAATCATGTATTTCTAGCTGATACCTGCAGATAATGACGAAACAAATACAGCAGATTTCCTCTTTTAACCATAATTCAACTTACCAAAACTGTTGATCATTTTGAATATTTTACCTATTTTTTCCACCAGGAACGACTCATCTTTAGAAATATTTTCATAATGATTCTGTTATTGCTTTGTGTATTGGAATTCAGTGGAAACATATCTCTTTCTCGGCTATCTGTCTCAAGGATATATTAGAAGTCGCCTAACACTTTTCAGCTTGTTAAACTATTTTGTTATATCGTGAATAGATAAATTATAGTTAATTTCAGATGCATTCATATATATATATATATATATATATATATATATATATATATATATATATATATATAGCATCTGTCTCATGTATAGTCTTATGGTATGGATTATACCTTCATGCTTAGACAAGAAACAAAGTTCTATAAATCATCAAGCAAAAATGTATTTGTATCAGCATGTTAGGGCAGTTTCAGTTTCACGTTTCGCCAAACACAGAGTTCTTTCATTTAATGGGACGATCAGTACAAGATGACAACCTACTAACAACATCCGAGATCACTGTAATTGATTGATTTGTTTTAACAGATTTCATATAGAGTTAAACTTTTACAGCACTCTAAGTTAAATTTTCAATATAAAATCATTAAATACTTTTTATGATTATTTCTTTGATAACCTATTACGTTGTTTTCTTTTTCATCAGTAGTATTGAGTTATAATTTAGTATAATTATATGACAGCTTTTGCATGAAGTATAAGTTGAGGCATAGTAAATTGAAATTAAGGTGGCTTTGTAGGAATAGATATTAAATTTACTTGTTTGTATTTTGTCATAGTAGTGCAAAGAGTTAGGCGTTCACTAACTCAAAAGCCCTACGTCTGACTCTGGTGAAATCGATGGTGTACACTGCTGAGGAGTCCCATACTAGGGCGAAACAACTGCGTTTTACTGGTGCCCAACCAACATAATCAATTTATTTCATATTGTTATGATGTTTTCCGAACACGGAAACAGATTTTACAAATATTTTCTATACGCCTAACAAAAATATTGTATGCAAAATCCTATTATTATATGCTTGTGCGGAATTTTTTTTGGTATGTAAGAAATAAATAATCCATATCGTCCAAATTATTGAAGGTGTTCTGTTTAAACTTGACGAAAAGTATACACAATAACAAAAATACAATCTGGTGTTTTATTAACTAGAACTTTATTTTCTTGTACAATGAACATATGGCTTCAACTATTACTGTTTACGTCATTATTAAATCTAATGAACTGTGATAAATGTACTCTGTACGCTTACTTAGTATCTTCTGTATATTTACTCGAATTTATCTACACCAAAACTATTTGTGGTAATAGTAGTATTGATAATGAAAGAAAAATAAAAATAAGGAACTGGATATTTACAAGATTTCATAAAAGTGCACAACAATCTCTGTTTATGTGAATATTGGTAACATTTCGGTTTTATTCTTTGTTACTAACTGATTTTATCGTTACATACAAACTGAATAGTATTACCCGCTATATTTTTGTCAACTAAAATATATTTGAACAAATGAGAATAACGTGGAATAAAATTTGTAGACATATATACAAGCGGATATGCATGTGTCGTCAAGGCATAATTTTTTACATGTTAAGTTTCTTTTTTTTTTTTTTAAAAGATTTCGCATTGTTACTTTGTTTTCTTCATTATCATACACTGTTACTGTCTCTACTGGATCCAAAATTGAAAAGTTTAATAAAAAGCAAAAGTACGCATCTTTGTAAAATGTAAAGAAAATTAAGAATGACACAGTTCTTCCTTGTAGTTTGTTACAAATATTATATACACAAATTTCACTGAATGCCGACATTTATTACACTGAATTGAAACATAGAACGACTGGAGCTTATGATACTCAGCACATGTGTAAATATAGTATTTTTACTGCTTCCTTAATAGATTTCATTATAATCTCCAAAAGATTAAATTATTTTTACTCAGACTAATGTATTTTAGACTGGAGTCAGATATATCTCGAACGTTAAAGCAAAACACTCGTCGATAAATGTTGCCTGTAGGAACAAATGACTGATTATTTATATAATGTATTAATAAAGTCAATTTATACTTTCCATTTCATAGCTGTATAATGTTTTTTTGTTGCCTACAGGGAGGATCTTTTTCTCCGTTGTAAATATAATGATTTGAGCATATATATAACTATATATTGCATGTTACTTTCTCTCTGTGTAGAACATTTGCATAGATTATTAATGATTGCTAGCCATACTCGGTGTTGTGATTGTGTATTCATACTAAGATATTCTGTAAATTACTTCAATAAATTTTGTATCATATACAACCAATCTAAAACCCATCTCTAAGTGAATAGATTCTATAGAAAAACTGATGAGATGTGTAAAAAAAGAAAGAGTAATAGAGGTTTCCATTTTTATCATTATTGATTTGTAAATAGCTAAAATATTTTTTTAATACTTACTATTATTAAAGTAAATCATTTACAACAAATTTAATCAGAAAATATTCTAGGCATTTATCTAACTCAAAAACATGCATTCCTTAATACTAGGTAGTTATTTTAATGTTTTGGAGACTGCTAATTTTAAAGTTTTTCATCATGGATTGATTTTAAGTTAGATAACTATTGAAGTGAGAAATATTAGTTATTTGATGACAACTAAATAATCTGATGGTTAGGCTCTCAGTGTGGAGCCTGAAGATACTAGTTTCAACTTCCAGCAGTGGGATGTGGAATTTCACACTTCTAAGTGTTCCAATGCAACAAAGAGTCAGCTGTCCAAAGTTTGCTTCTTAGTGGTTACCTAACTTGAATCAGTCTTTCACGTGAAACTCCAAAACAGTATTGGACAGCTGTTAAAATTCACATATATTTGTAGAATGAACACATTTACTTATCAATAAACGACACGGCTATTACCATCCAAATTTATACACAGTTGTTTCAATCACCTGATTTTGTTTTGCAACTAGCTGTTTTGCTGTTTCAAAATACTAAGAATTCCCATGTAAGTTAGAACGACATATATAGGCGAACAATATTATTTCCTATTAGATCATAATGCCTTGCTTAAATATATGAAAAGCGTTAAACTGTTCATGGCAATTTGTGAGACAGTGATTATAATGAAATAGATGGATTGTACATCTCTAGTCTATGTGTTTCGATGGATTTTTTAACGCCCTTATCTCTTCCTTGGCCCCATGTGACTTAATGAACGATTTCACGAACTTTTCATATGTTTTGTTTTGTTTTCTCCCTTTTTTCGTATATTTTCTCTACCACCCTGTATTATTTGAACTTCCATTAGCATAATTCTCAACTATCTTAGTTTGAATGATGAAAACAGTGAACGAAGAAATTTATTTTTATTTATGCCCTGCATTAATATCTTTATAAATACTTGGATACTTGTTACACTATAACCTGACTCACAAGTATCCAAGTGTTCTAATTGGTTAACAAAGAAGGTTAGGTTGGCAAAGTTACTACTAGTCATTCACAAATCATAGGTGGATAAATTAAGACATGTTGATATAAAAGTGATCTATTAGACAATATAATCATTATTTTAATAAGTTTATTTTCTCAAGTCTTGATGTACTTTCTATATTGAAATATTTGTTCAAGATATTATTCTTTCCATCATAAGTACACTTGTCCTCTTACTATTGATTTGTACCTTTTACCTATAATGAATATAAGTTGTATAATGAGTCTACGTGATTTCTACCATTATCTCATAAATCACTTTGATTAGTCTAAATCTTTCCATATTTGCATTTAAATATTACAGTACATTTCAGTATAAACCGATGAAGATCTAATTAAAAATAATATTGTTTACTTTTGTGTTCTTCTAACTTACATCATGTAGTTGTTATGAGTATTCTTTACAAGACAGGTTAAATAATTCCATATCTGCCATTATAGTATATAAAATATTAAACAATGTGTGCATGTTTCACACGCCATAAATGGTCACTTTATGTAGTGGGTTTGTTAAACGTTCTGTTATTTTGGAATACGCAGTTATAGATGCAAATACGTATATATTGAAATGAGGTACTGCTTTGGAGATTAGTATTACATTTAGTCGATTGGATTCCTCACAGATTGATGTTGGTAAGGTACTACTGAAAACCAGGGAACAGTGGACGATTGTTTCGTTCTAGTACGGGACCCTTCATCAGCTCTCATCCTCGATTCCGCCAGGAAAAGAAACTTAAAGCCATCAAAGTGACGAACACTTGACTTTCTGCACCACTGCGGCTGCATTCAATGGTAGAATTTTTACTTCCATCAGTTTACGATATAACACGATGATCATCCATTGCAACGAATCCAATCAACTATACCTACATATTATTTAATATTTCTTGTCATTTACTTAAATATGTGGCCTAGATGCTGTTTTGGGATAGGCACAATAACGTCTAATCTATCTTTTAAATCATTTGTTCTGTCTTTACATATACACACATTCACGCAATCTACACTCTAAATTACTAACCTTTAAATGTTTTCACATGATCTCATTAGAGATATAATTAAAAGATAAAGATTGATTGAATAATTTTTATAATACGTATTTCTTCTGTTTTCATAGTCTACCCCTTCACTTGGCATAATTTTGAAAAAATATTCATGCAGTTAACTATAATTTAGGTCATAAACAAAAACAAGTTGATTCGTTTTTAATTCGATTATGGATTGTTGAAACTTTTCAAAAAACTTGCATCATAACCTAAACATATATGTATATATTGTTTGTTTATGTTTTAACTACTCGTTAAACTTTGATTTATCTCAAGATTAACATTGAATGACTATGGTATTATCTAACATTAAAAGTTGAAGTCTGTAAAACTCATGAAATGCAAATAGTAATAATGTGGTCAATTGCACTAAATATAATCCACAATTTAGTATATTTGATACAATAATTAGAAGTGAAATCTAGGACACTGCTGCCCTGGATTCAACTGACATATCTCAACATTATTATTCATAGTGAGGTTCAAACTCTGTACTTGTCGCTTCAAAATCCAACGCAATATACACCAAACCAATGTGTTCAAATCGATACTGATAAGTTCAACGAGTATTGAGCCATAGTTTGTTATCTCAGATTGTTCATATTAGAAAATTTAATTAAGCAGTTTCTGTCTGTCTCTCGTCATATATATATATATATATATATATATATATATATATATATATATATATATATGGTCTGGACACATTACCTCGATGTATTTTAGAGTTAGAAATTTCAGTATACTTGCTTTTCAGCCATTAGTAGGACTCAGTTTCATTCTACCAATAGAAATGTACCTACATCCCGGTGTTTTATATACTTTCAATAGCTCGTGTACTTTACTAAATTATTCACTTTATGCTGTGTCACAAATGTTAAGATCCTTAGTATTTATTACAGTTTTAGTTCATCCGTTTCTAATTTATGAAATTTAATTTACTAATTCTTAAATAAGAATGAATTGTTGTCTTACTAATTTGCATTGTATCGTATGTTTGTAATTGCTGCACTATTCGAACTGACTGAGATATAGATTGTTCAGATTTATTTTCATAATATACTGCAGGCAGTGATTTAAAAGTGTATGGGAGATAACATTGCATATTTTCCCTGATGCATTTTATCGTGTTGTTATTAATTGTATCATATATGAGATAAGGAACAACTGTTTAATTTTTCGAAACATAATTTTGATATCAAAGAGAGTAACTAAGTTTATGCTTGGCAAATGTTATATACAGCTTTCATGATAAGAACTCGGAAATATTTTAAAACTGTAGTGAATTCACTGATGTTAATATACTCGCCTTTGGACAACATCATTTATTGCTACCTGGAAGGGGGGGGGAGGCTCAAATCGATTTCGCTGTTGCACAGTTTAAACTTACAACTTAGTTGCAACTAGAGTGCTTCAGTTGTTATGCTACTTCATCTAACTGTTACATAATATCCTCTAGATTTTATTGTTGGAGCGTGTTGTTTTTACACTCTAGGTGGGTATGTGTTTTGTTTAACAAAGTTGTCGCAAGTCAATATTGACGGGTTTTCAGTTACTTAATCTTATAAATCAGTCAACACTTTTTTCTACTTAGGTAATTATATCTAGGATATATAACTAGAGTTATCTCTTAGTGATTTAAGGATCAGACATTTTAAAATCTACCTCATTTCAAGTTGGTTTGGGTTGACGAATAGTAGCCTTCGTGACCTGGCACAAATTCGTACTCTTTTACAGTGTTACTGAATAACGGAAACTATAATTTCGAACTAAACTGTTTGGTGTTTATACTACAAAGTTTTTCACGTTTTGTAAACTATTGCGATAGCTTCATCAATTCATCCAACCGTAATCTTATTAGTTAAAGTTAATGATTATACCAAATGAAATTTTTGGTATATTTATGTATTCTCTATTGCGATGTAAAATCAGTTAACTGAGGTGAGATGTAGGAAAATGTTAGGTAACTGTTTATCCTTATTGTTAGCGTCTCATAGTCAAATGGCTATATTCCTATCTCCTTTCCGAAAAACATGCCTCCAGTATTACTCCGTGATATAATCTAAATCCTTTGAGATTGTTTTATAATATTTTGTATTACGCTTTATTTAGTAAGTGAATATATAATGTTCTTCCTATTTTCTAGGTAAAATAAAATATACAGAAGAAGTTTATGAAGCATGTATGGAAGCATTCGATTGTTTACCATTGGCAGCTTTGATGAATCAACAGTTTTTATGTGTGCATGGTGGTCTGTCTCCAGAAATTCATACTTTGGATGATATACGTCGTGTAAGTATGCATTTTATTATCAAGTGCTGATTATATATATATATATATATATATATATATATATATATATATATTATTTAGAAGTAAATTGATTTTGGTTAGACAACTATTGCACATTATTAAGTACTAGATAGCTGTTTCATCCTCATGTGAAGCTCCTTATTTAGTGCACATCCTAAATTCAATGAGCATTTTCAAATTTCGCGATGTGTGCTTGACCTTTATGAAAATTAATTGGTTACCATGGGTCTACATTTCTGACTTTGGTAACCATTTCAACCTTCTCCAGTCCATATAATAGTAATAAACATGGGTCCATTAATGGCTTATTTCAAAAGTAATTTTTAGAGTTATAAAGATGTGACCAATCGTGTTCATTCATGTCGCGAGTTGGGAAGTTGTTTATCAGTGGCGCTAAATGATAGTTATGTAAAATGGCACACTGTCTAGGTTGAAAGTGTAAACTATTAAATGGTAACTGGCATTCTGAATGTTTAGCACTCACCGCATACCCTCAAGTCTTATATTGTATCCATGCTAGTGTCATGGTTATGTACTTTGATTAATCCACTACTCGGATGAAATAAATCTAAATAATTCCTGATTTTTAGTGGTTATATAGGTGCGATCAGTAAGTAATGTAAATTGGGTCCTTCACCAAAGAAGTATCTTAACTTAGGCGAATAGAGTTTTTGGTCCAGAAAATATATTGAGGTTATGTCTGTTACAATATCTATCTAGTCAAACTGTTGGAAAGTTGTTTTTACTCAAATCAAAGTGTATTTCTGATAACTTACTCATCGATCGGTGGCAGGATAAGCTAGTTATACTCTATTGTAAATTCGAGCTGGCTTTTTCTGTTTTCGGTTTTTATTTCTGTACTATGTTCACAGTTCATAAGTTGAGAGGTGGAATCCTAGTTGTATGAACTAGGTAGCATGAGTGTAATTAAGTACAATGCACTCTGTCATTAGAATTTATTACTTAAGAGATAGTTTACCCAAATAGCCGGATTATTTTCGACCGTTGATGATGTGAACCGTTGAGTTTTGTTTTCGTAATTTTTGTTGCTTGAAATAAGCTTTAATGTTATAGAATCTAATTGAAGATTGTAGATATTGATGTCTATCTTATAAATAAATCAATGGTTTGATTGAATGTGTGGAGTTAAGTAGCATGATGAGATGGTACTGTGTTTAGGTAATAGTGTTGCATACACGATATAGTGAATCTCGAATTGAATTTGACTTATCCTATTACGTTCTCAGTCAATGAGAAAACATTGATTCTGATTGAATAGTGTGAAGGCTGGAATAGATTGATGTGTGCATATTTCACATGATTAATGCATTTATTGGAGTTTTCTTTTGATGTTTGTATGCGTAAGCTGTAAAAACAGGTATTTATAAATTTGTCCATATATAACTATTTATCAACCATTCTGTGGAGTGCATCCCACACTAGTTGTATATTGTTGGAGTAGACACGAATGGATGTGTTGTTGGAATGATTATTTTGTTCAACAAGTTGATGATTATAACTTATTCTGGAAATGCATTTATTCTCGGTGGCAAATATTTGTATGGATATTTGTTTGTAATTTATTGAATTAATTTCAGTGCTTTTGTGGTTTCCACATTTTGGAAGTGATGTTTATAGAGTGTTCTACTATATATTCTGACGACGTGGGACAGTTAGATTAGAGACTACTGAATTACTCAACTTATACACTCCTTCTTCTTCTGCCTGTTTTTTTCGTTTTCTGATCATGGATCCATTAATTTTAACTCTTGTATCTATCACGTCAAGCGTTGTCTTTTAACGAAGCAATTCAGTCTAAGCTATGTATATCATTTGTAATAATTCTAGTCTTATGCGATTACTTATATTGCATCCTTCGGTTTAATTTTATTTGTCACCGGGGTAACTGAAACCTATTATATAACAATATAACTGGTTCTTCAAAACTTTGCTTGAAACAAAATCTCTGTTATAATGTACTTTTTTTGCTTTTTAAATACTGATTATTTCTCTATGTACACCAATGCCTAATGGTTTGTGAATAATTTAATTTTAGTAGACTTTATATAATCCTTACTGTAACCAATTTTATCTGCATATCTAAATGACTTTCAAAAGTTTATAAATTCATGCACATGCAACGTGTAAATTTTCTTCAAGGTTTGTTTGATTGGTTTCATCAGAAGTTAATTTCTATTTATGCATGAAAACATTCAGTATAGTATAATGTATAAGAAATTAGAGTTTCTTCATGTTACTCAAGCATATATCTTGTCCGAAGTTTTCACGAAAATACTTTGTGTTAGGTTTACCATAGGCAAATATTACTTCAGAAACAATGCTGCTTCACAATGATTGTTTAATTATGCTTATAGTAATTATGATCATAGGATGATTGTTAGTGAATTAACGACTTTTATTGTTTACCTGTGTTTGTTTTATATGTATAGTAGTTCACTTGTCAAAGTCTGGCCATTAGCCATAATCAGGGTAATACTAGTCGTTCTTGATTATTATAAAAGTTGAAGGTTGATTGAAGTAAACTGGACTGATCAAAATATGTGTTTATCAATTGCAAATACGTTAAAAATATGTTGTTTGTGGAGTCCATAATGACTGGTTTTCAGCACCAAGATATAACCGAATGCCTTCCATTTACCTCTAAAAGTTTTTTCATCGTCAATATTAGTGTCGTTTTCATTGATTGTTATGTAGTTATCAATCTAGCAATCTAACTCTCTTATGGTAATTTATGGATGTACTTCAATATTTAAATTATTTTTTATCGGTTGCTGATGTATTCATACAAATATAATATATATGTTCAAGTTATTTGTAGCTGTGAATGATTCATAGAAGAAATACGCATATATAGTTTTTAGTTGTTTTATATTCCCTGAGTTTACCTTACTTTTTTTTCTTGACAGCGTATTCAGTGTTTGCTTCCTGTAGAAGTAATCTGTTTTATTATTTTTGAGGTGTCCAATCAGCCAGCTCTAGTATTTTTGTGTGGGAACTATTGTTTTTGAAAGTTTTATCCACTTCATTTTTTAAAATAGTATTTTTGTTGACTATCTTGTTCGTTTAATCTTTTTTCTATGTAGATCAGTAAGCAAAGTCAACATGGATAGGCTTATTAATTAGTAATCGATCTAAGTATTTTACTTTTAGAAATTCGATAATATTTTCCAAATTTCTTAGATGTGAGATTTTAAAGTTATTTTAATGATTAGTGTGAGTGATATCATTTCATGGCGTCTTCTCACTAGCTTGTATTCATGTAGATTTATACAAAAAAAGTATTCACTTTGTCCAGTGGCATAATTATCTCGATTGATACAATGCATTTAGTGTAGAAAGACATTTCATTTGTCATGTTTTACTGTTGTTATTCGATTCACATAAAGTCAAATAAACTAAAATTTCAGGATAATTTGTTTTCTAGTTTGTAGAGGGAGTGATTTTCGCTATCGTATTGACTCGCCAGATATACTTTAATTGAAGTTGTAAGGATAGCCACTTTTTGCTATAGAAATTGACTATATGTTGATTTCTTCAGTTAATCGTCTAGAGAATGTCTGACGGTGAGTTGTTGTTCTTTTGAACAACGTCTGTACTGAACTCCTTTTATTGTCTGTTGAGTGGTTACTATGATAATTATGCATGCACTTCTACTAGTAGTTATCTATTTACTTCACTGACCCCAACGTAATTAGATTTGAATGAAAAATTAACCTGGAAAAGGGGTCAAAATTAGACATAGCATTAGTCAATAGAAGTAACTGATTACCAGTCAGAACCGTATTGCTATATACTAATTATCTAGTTAGTGTTCTATCAGCTGTTGTAGAAGCTGGGTTGTATGAGTTGATATCGATCACAGTGGCGCAGGTGTATTTACCCTTTATCTTTCTTTCAAGTTGATTCTCAATATTCTGAAATACTCACCCTTACATTTTAACTTGAACTTTATTCTAGTATTCATTTTACTAGTTTCATCTAGTTGTGGTCATATGGCATGGAGATTTGAGCTAGTGTACATATATGCCAGGCTCTGTGTTACTTGTTACTAACTAGCTGACTGTATGGTTTCGATTAACGTGGAGTAGTCATAAAAATATGATTTATTTATGCTGTTCATGTGTGGATTAAGAAAGGGGGTGAGGTAATGATTATGGGCGAGAGATGTGAATACTATTCAATCTTTAAGCGAGGAAGTTAATCAGGCAAATGATTGATAATTACTATATAAGATAAAGGGAGAGTGAAGGTTAGTTTTTTAGTCCTTTATCTAAATGTAATGTATCCCATATTCTTACAAATAACATAGGAATACATTAAAATCTTTAAACGGAGTGTGCACATGCCATTAATATGAGTTTATAACAATCTTCCTTTTGATATTCATTGATTGTTGGATTTATATTTGCGCTTAATTTCTTCGTTTTTCCTAGGTGGCTAATTATTATTTGCTTATTGTTGTTGGTGGTACATAAATATATTTGACGATACGCCAACATGTTGTGCTATCTCTATTGGAAAATGAATAAAATACTTTTTCCTATAACTTTCGTTATTGACAGCAGTTTGTCAAACCTAGTGATTTGATGTTAGGTAGTTGTTAGATGTAAATTTTACATCACATTGGTTCTATGATAATAGATACATTGGTTGAACATACTTGTAGTTAAGCGAGAAATAATACCGTGTGTAGAACAGTTTGACACATTATCAACCAGTTACTATTCAGTGATCATTTAGCGTAAACCATGACATTACTAGAAAGTTGTTATTTCTTTCCAGTTTATCGACTATTCAACAGTATACATATTCGTAAACATGCTGTGAAGGCTAAACTGAATCATTTTTCTGATCTCTAAAACGAACTTGTGATTTGAGATCGATTGATTCAATTTGAAGAAATTAAATTGATTCAACACCTCGTATTTATTTGAATCAAATTACTTTTACGATTATTATTTCTATGTTTGAATATCTGTTAAGAATAATACTGCGTTTTCTCCTGTCACTATTCTGTTGTTGTGAACGTTCATGGTTCTTTAAATCCATGAATTGCAGAATCATGCTGCTACATAAATATACAATATATGTATTCAATGATCATTCAGCGTATATTTCTTAGTTCTACTGACGGTCGTTTGCTGTTCTTATAACTATGAGGTAAGATCCTATACTGCAAAAGTGGATAGCATTGGTTTGAATTTCAAACAGATTAGTGCTATAGAGATTGTAAGTAATCTATGCTGATTAGACCGACTACTACGATAATGATAACGAAGATCCCCTGCTGATTATCCCTGACCATGTAATACATACAAATATTCTGTCAACTTTTTATATCAATGAGAATGTCTTTGTTTTAAAAATGTTATTTATGTGAGTTGATTTTAATTTTACTTGGCTAATAATCATATGTGATTAATTAACCATCTTCATGCTTCACACTTATACGTTCTTAAGTTTCCTAGTAAAAAATTAAGCACATTCCATTGAACTGCATTTGACAAGTGATAAAAAATATGCATTATTGATAAATTGTTGTGGTTTTTAAATAAACATAATAGAATAAAACTTATGTCTCCTTCATAAGCAGTTATTTTCTCTACCTTCATTTTGTTTATTTGAATAATTCCCATTCGCTTGAAGATTTGTTTCAAGATGACGAATGATCGTTAAATGTAATTTGTGCTAGCTATTCTTGATTAAGTAACAGAGAATGAACATTTTTGAAGTATTGATGGTACTACTGAAAATGTTGACGAATGACACTGTTTCTTTCATGTTTTCCTCACAGTGAAACGTTCTGTTCTTATTTTTGTCATTTGTTTCACCATTTACGATTTTGACAACTTTTCAATCTATCTCAATAGACTGTTAAAATTTGTCATTGAGAAGAGTAGTATAATAAATAATTTGATTTCGTTATATTGTTGAAGTATTCATGATGATTTGGACTACCAGTGTAGATATATATTAAGAAGATTAGTAACTGAGTAGGAGGATTTTGGAGATGTTATATTGTGTATTGTGACTGATTTAGTCGTAACGCTTTTCTGTTTTTTCTGGAAACCATGATCAGTTCATATTTACTTCAAAGTGAAGTTGGTAATTGAAATTTCTGTGCAGTGGTCGACAAACAGGTTGTTGTATTGGTGTGTGATTTGATTGGTTGTTTTTATTGTTTAAATGTTTCATTTTGATTATTCTGTCTATTCGCGTGATCACAGAGGTTGGAGTTGATTTTACTTTTAACTTATGGACTGATGTATTGTGTAAATTAAGATATGTTTATAGATTGGTGAGTGAGTGAGTGGAGTGTGAGGGCTTTGAGAATGGGTTGTTTTTGTTTGGTTTGTTGAGTATTGCTACAATTTCTGAGTGGAAGTGATGTTGGTGGTTGTTTGATGTGTTGATATAAGTGAGGTAATGTGGTTGTGTTTAACAAGGAGTAGTTGATATTGATGTGGTTGTGTTTGAAGTATAAGTTGTTTGTGAATTGTGTAGAAATGTTGATGATTGAGTTGTTCATGAAGTATGTGGTGTTTGATAATAATGTGTAGTAGTGTATTTATAGTTTTATTACTTGTTTTTGGGTATCGGAGCATTCAGCATCTTCATAAACATGTCACGGAATACGCTTTAACAAAGGCACTATTCACTTTTATTATATTTATTTTACTTTGTTTATTTTCAGATTGATCGATTTAGAGAACCTCCTGCATTCGGACCAATGTGTGATTTATTATGGTCTGATCCACTAGAAGATTTTGGTAGTGAAAAATCATTAGATCATTTCTCTCATAATAGTGTCCGCGGTTGTTCCTTCTTTTTCAGGTAAGAATATTTTAATTTTGTATTTCAACTAGCTTATAGTTTCTTTTTGACAAATAAATAGACTAAAGCTATCCGCTACATTTCAATTGCTTACTAATTATGTTTCATCTAACATGTTAATCATTTTTCTGTTTGTATAGTAAGTGAGTGTTGCATATTGAAGAGCAATTGTCTTCAGTGCTTTAATTTCAAGGTGTAGCCTCCGGTATATCAGGTCACGTGACAGAAAATACATTCTTATCAGGCTAACGTACTGTCCAAACGTTCAGGTCATCTTTTCTCCATCTTTGCATATATTTCAGTTTAAGTATTATTATTATTATCCCCTTTTTATGTGTTCACGCATCATTCCCAACGGCTTGCAAATCATAGAGATGCAAACTTTCAGAGAATTTAAATTGAAACATTGGTTTGTTTCCATGTCTTTCCCAGAAACGTCTGGAGACAGTCATATTGGAATGTATGTATCTTGTGTATGATTGATGAAAAAAAAGTTGTAGCAGCCGAACTGATATCGCATGTATGGCGATTAAAATTTGGTGGCACATATTGATTATTACATTTCAGTTTCCTGCTAATCTGAACCTTCTTGGAACGTTGGTCGCCTAGAGCTGAAATTGTTTTACTGTAACATAATTTATATTATCAAGTTATTATATATAGATAATTCTTTTTTTAAATGTAATCTTCAAAGTAATCTATACTCTACTTTGCGGTACCTACCCATCATATAAACTGGAAAATGACTAAAAATGTTGACCATAACATGCTAAGTGAACAGTGGAAATGTTTTGAATAGTCATCCTATATATATATAAACTATTAATGAAAAATGTAATGTTCTATGCATTATTTAGTTTCTTTTTTCTTTTACACAATTATGTTAATTATTTTTTTACTTCATTTAAGGAAAGACGGTTCATTTACATCGAAAAAAAAAATTTACTGCTAATCGTTACTCTCGCTTATTTATTATTATTATCTTTATCTTTAACGTTCAAGTAATTTTCACATATGCGGAACACACATTATGCTATGCGATGACTGCTGCCACCACCTCCTTTAATGACGCCTCAAGATAAAAAAAATTAAGATGCAGTTGTTGTGAACATCGTACATAAATAACATTGTGTGCGTTTCTCGTATAAAACTCCACTCTTTGTTGTCTTTAATTGCGATAACAGTAAGCTTGGTTTGCTGCTGATGTTGCAAATAATTTATATATATATATATATATATATATATATATATATATATATATATATATATATGCTGAAGCGAAATACAGTGGCACAAATGTTTATATTCATTTTTTGTACTAATTTATATCATGAATTCTAATATTTCCTTATTTATACCTTATCATCCCTTCTTCTTGATCTGCATTTTCAGTGTGTTTCATTTTCATTATTACAACTTCTGCATTATTTTAACTCCTTTATTTTTCATCTTGTTAATTTCATTACGTCACATTGATATCGTATGACAACTTGAATGAGCATTTGTGTAAGGCCTTAAGTTGATTATGATTATGATAAAGTGAATTAACAATATCTTACTCAATTATACCTGGATTACGGATAAATTTTTAGAAGTTCTAGTGTTAAGAATTGACCCATAAAGTCAAAATTGTTGGAAATGAGATAACATATATAAAAGATATTGTATGAGGACGATGTTGTATCAAACGTTTATTCACTTTACGTTGGATTTCATCCAGTAGTCTGTAGTTATCAAACTCGTTAAGAATCTTCATTACTCGTTTTCATCTCTATTGTTATTATCATTGTCTACGATGTTGGAAATACAGACTCGGGATGTGTTTGAACAATTGATAGCATGTTCACAACGATTTATTTTACTTTAAATTAATAATTTCTATCCATAAATCTAATTCTTGTTATTCAGAAAACGTAAATAATTGAATAATTTTTTTGTTCAATATAATCCTGTAAAGCCTATACAAACTTTACATGGTTAAGTGAATTTAATGGAGTTTTCTACTAGACCTTGTGTCTGAAAATTGAAAAAAAAAAGACTTAAATCCGTTCATATAGCCATTTGGGCAGAGGGTTGAATTAATTAAATGGCTCTAACTTTGATTACAGAGAAATACCTCGATTTGTACGTCCAGGTGCTTGTATTAAATTATTGTATATCATATAATAAAATGAACGATACTGTTATTGCACAATGAGTTGGTTACTCTATCTCTTTCACGGTCTCCTGATTCAATTACAATTTGATTGTAGATAAATTTGCTTTAGAGAAAGAGGTTGTTTTTAATTGATTTTCAGTTTTTCACATAGGAGATACATAATATAGAATTGTGTAATAAAGAGATGTAAAGCGTAGGGTTAATTTGATATTGATCATGTGGAAATCGGTCATGTATTGACATGATTTACTTAACTTCATTAATTTCTACATTTACTCGTATTCCTTAAATCGTTTGGTCCAAATGCTATTTTGCGAAAAGTCACATTATTTTCTGAAATTTATATTTAAGTTATTGGCATAGGAATCTGTCATGATTAGGTATTTTCATTGCATCATAAATTTTGAATAGTATAGTTGTAACCCACATCTTACAAGATTTTTTAGAGCGAACCTCCCTTTTTTTTGGTAATATAATATTATGTCATCAGAAATGTACAAAAGCCTATCAACTTTATGCATATTTTGTCCAAATATGCTTTGTTATCTGTTCGTTATTGAGTAGTTGGTCTTTATGATGTAAAGAAATGTTTTTCAACCTTCTTTTTCATCATAATTGTTCAATACTTTTGGTTTTGCAACTTGTTCTGCTTTATCTTTAGTTTTTAATGTTTTTCACATGAAGTGGCTGTTTTAGTAGTTTTCGCACTCATATTTCAGACAATCGGTCGCATATCGTTCGTGATTCTGTCTTTTTTTTCCTAAATATTAACTCAGTTTCTGTAACCTTGATACAGACAATATGCTTTGATGTCGATTGAGTAAATCTTGATTTGTTAAATGATAACTACAATATTTCTTCAGCTTACACTGGTATTTTCGTTAAAAAATCCATCTTCGAGAAGTTTTTCCAAAGTCCTAGTAATAATTACAATAGTATATCAAAAGTTTCTTCAATTTTATTTTTAAAAATTTCGTTAAAATATTGTTATGTCTAATGGATACATCCTTAATTCTTGTTTAAGTACTAGTTTATCACTGCATAGTGGGAGTTGGTATTTGTATGTGTGTGTGCGCGATGTTTTTGTTTCATTCCAATTCAATCGTTATTGTCTGCATAATTGACATCCTTGTTTAGTTTTCATTTATTTTGTACATAAATTGATTTATATGTATATAGTGGAACCCTAGATTAAATATAAACTGTCAATAGCTAAGGTATGGTGTGTAACCTTGATTTCAAAGTATATTCTGAGCTATATTTGGCTGAAGTTGTTATATAATATGTTGTTTATGTGGCATAATTATTATAACAATGTGTAGACTGAAGTAGTAAGACTGGATCTATTTGTACAAAAAGAGTTGCTTAAACTTTTGGACTATCGTTTCCCTCAAACGCCATTACTTCTTCTGTTTTGTTCCTACTTTAATTAACTGATTCTCTTTTTTTCAGCTTTGTGTAATTACGTGTTATCATACATTGTTAACAATCTATTATGAATCTAAATATTGTGGAACTAAAAAAGTATCATCAAGGTGTAGCCTTTTGGATAAACGAGAGTCGACTATTTTAGAATTCATACATCAATTATACTTGGTGATAAAAGATTTCAGATGTCGTTGCAATCTTGCATAATTTTTGCTGAAAACTTTTTTATTGTAATCAAACATGTTATTGAATAAATCAAGTATTAGTATTAACTAAACTATTAAATTGACATTAAATAACGCAAGGAATACAATAATTTTGTGTAAATTATTTCAATCGTAAAACAGTTATACTTCATTCATTATTTTGATGTGGATAATATTGGCGAAATTCTGAATTGATTGGTCGTAGTTGTCCAATGACATTTTAGAAATGGTTGCATCAATAAGTATGCAATTGGTCTTTATGTTCCAGATCTTGATTTCCAATATTACTTCATGCCTGCCTTTTTATTGCGTATTTTCGAATCATATTCTCATTTTTGTTTTTCTACCTTGTAAGATTGTTCAAACACCCTTTTTTCATCTTGTTGATTTAATATCAGTGTACTTATTTAGTATGACAGTTTGAACTAATACACATTTGCGCAGTCTGTACGTTGATGAACACAAACTGGTTAATATAAAGTCACATAACTTCCCTTTAAAACCTGGAGTTCCTTGCTTCGATTATTTCTATATGTTTTGCTGGCCAGGCGTCTCCGACTAGGAAGAAATGGCTTTCATATGTTGATGTGTTTCTATTTTTTCCAACGTTGACATCTATCCGTAAGGAAAATTATTTTTAGTGTATGAATAACTTAACGTTTTGACAATTTTCAAACTCTTCAGTTTGTTAGCTCGTTTGGACTTCAAACTAGTTACCGGTTGATCTTTGATTTAAACCTGTTTTATAGTCTGATTTCAACTATATATACTCTCGCAAATAGATCCTTATTTAATGCACAGTATTTTAGAGAGCTTTATTATTATTGTTATTAGTATCGAGTATACATTGACTGATCACTCATCACCATTATTAAATTTGTCTATTCCTTTAGTTCCGATCGAATTCTCTTAATCTAGTTACAATATATCCATTGAACTAAGTAACTTATTGTTGTGTTGCGCGGATTTTGAGAGTTTCGTGAGCGTACGCTATGTCTGATACTTGTACCTCGGACGTATACCGCGACTTGTTCACTTCCCAGCCAGCTGCTATTACAAAAGACTAAGCTAGTAGAAAGATTGTATTGTGGAGCAAAAGTGAGACGAGAGAATAGTCAACCAGCAAACCAGTGAATTCGTATTTTGAAATACATCGATTTTTTATATTAATCAATTTACAATGATTATTCATTAAGTAAAATCAATAACATTTAATTAATACAATCAAATACTGTTAACTGTATTTTTAGGGATTATGAATCCCTAACACCTCCCCCCTTGTTAGTAGCGCACTGCTTCGGGATTCACTTGTAATCGCACTGTCTTTCGCCGGCATCGTTCGGACCTTCTAATTGGTAGTAATTTCGGTTTAGGAGTCTTATTTATTTGCTTGTTTTCATAATTGGGCAAATTAAAAGTGTCCAATAAAATATCCAACGGCATTGTTGTTGTTGTACTCGGTTCGGACACTTTTCTCTTGCGTAATTGGTTAAAATGTCTCATCCATTTGTCCTTTCCCACAGTCACTTCATACAATACTGTCCCCTGCCTTCTTGTCACATATCCTTCTATCCATTTATTCCCTTGATGCCGGTAATCCCGAGCGAATACTGGCGTACCAACTTCGAATCCTGGGGAGTTTGTGCGAGTTATTGGGTATCTCTGTGGTAGCATGGCGTAATGAGTCGTCCTCAACTTTCGGTTCATCAAAGCTTCGGCGGGTGATACCTTATTAGGAGTAGCATCATTTGGTGTTGTGCGATAAACCAACAAGAAGCTTTGTAGACTATCAACAACCCCCTCTCCTTTTGATTTCATGTGCAATGTCTTTCTAATATCTGGTGGTTAGAAACAATCAGAAAGAAACCGTAAACCTAGGCTTCACACTTACGGGTACTCATCAGCTATGTGTGATTGCAATCTTGAGAAAATTAGTGCTCCTTGGTGGATTCTAATCCCCTGTTACCCAGTTTCACTTTTTGGGACGTGAGACTGAGTGATACAAGTTTGAATATCATCTGGCGCATCTATTCCCTAAAGTTTGCAGGTGCTCTTTTGTGACAGTTGTTGAATTTCACAAAACTTATACCGGGATTCCTACTGATTACCTTTAATCACTTAATACTATTATGTCTGTTAGTGTATTTGTTTGTATTTCATTTTTTTATTTGCATATATTTTACTTGTTTAGTGAGTAGATCAAGTTATTGAGTTGGTATGTACTTGTGTATTTCGTTTGGGCATATATTGTTTTTCCATCTGCAGGGTATATTTTGCTATTCAGCTTAGTAAAAACCACTTCATTTAAGAGTATTCTGCACACATTAATAAAGGATAGTTTGTAGACAAAAATGAGAATGGCTATTATTATTATCGTCAATCTCAGTATTATTGACAGAGAACGGAGAAAGTGGGATACAATCCTACAAACAATATAAGATTTTTTTGTACATTCAAGTAGGGTTTTGATTAGTGTATTCTATCATGATAATAATAGTAATAATATTGTTGGTGATTATCATGATCGTTATTAATTTTCTCTCTTTAATTTCCCTTTCTGATTTTCCACATCAGTAAACATAAAATGATATTAACAGTGTGAAGTAGTGTTGTTGGCATACATCAGTGCGTTTTTCTTGACTGTTAATTTTGTTGTTTTTCGTTTTAGTTATAAATGGTCTTTTCGTATTAAGACTTTGTTTTCCTTCACAACAGTCTCTTTGATGTTGTTCAAAACAAATATACTCTGTTTTTCTCTCCCTATTTTTCCTTCTAATAGATCAGTTTAGTAGATATGCCATGTGTGTATTTAGTATTTAGACTTACTTGGTGACGACGTTGACGTAATGCAGAATCTCCTACAAGCTCTAGATAACAATGCAAAAATGTTTAGGATGAGTTACTCTCCCTTGAAATGCATAATAGTACTTTATGATTAGTTTGTGTCATTGATTGGAGACAGTGAGTATACACAGTAGTCTATCGAGTTCATCATTGCACTTATTTTGGAAGTCTCGTTGGCCATGGTGGGTTTATTTGCGACAAAACCTCTACACATATTCAGATAACTTACTTGACTTCTGTCAAATTACTTCGCTTATGATGTTGGGGTAGTGTCTTTACAGAATAAGTAAACTGAGCAGCAATGTGTGAATTGTAGCCTTTAAAAGGAGATGAGATTCATTAGTTAATATTATTCAATCAAAAGTATCTTCGAAACATTGCTTATATTCTTCTAAACCATCATGTAAACAATCTTGGAGTTATAGGCCGGGTGGTAAGCTGAATGGAAAATCAGTTAACCGATTTTAGATCTCTGACTGAAATAGTTGAAACATGTACTATGCATTCCCACCTTCTGTGACATGACGATTGGCATAAAAATATGATGAAAAGTAGAGGCAGCCAAACCCAAACACGATATAAGTTCATGAAGTCGTTGAATGTTGTTTTAGGCCTTTTTTTAATTGCGAATTTCTTGGTGGTAACCATTGGTTTGAGACGTTGTATGATAGTCGCACCGATACGAGTGCATTGACTACTTTTTTTTCTATAGACTGAGCTGTAAATTTATTTCATACCTTTCTTTTCTTTTCACGAATTAAATTTTTCCTCTCCAAACATATTCCCCTTACCTGCTCTTTTTACCACTATTGATATTACCACAACTTCTACTACTATGATATGACAACATACTTACCAGATTCTACGTTTTTATAACTGGCGCTTTTGAAATAACAAGAAATAATAAATCTATTAGAAATCGATGAATTATATGTATAATAAATGCAAATAAATAATCTTAACAATTGAATTAATAGAAAACGATAATGGTTGAATATGTTTTACTGGTACTGACTTTTAAAAGAATTTGTTACAGTAATACACAAGATGGTAGCGAAAATTTCTATTATAGTAAAAGAAGTATAGTAGTATTATATACAGTTATTATAATTATTATTCACTGACGTGCCCACACTCAATTCAACCGTTTCATAGTTAAATAATCCATCATTTTGTTAGTTAATTTATGATGATATAAATTAATGGGATGTGACTAGATACCATATAAAATGTCAAGTATGTATGTTTTTGAAAACTGTTACATTTTTGTATTCATTGCTTTTGTTCGCCAACTCTTCATACATATTCTACAGTGTGTCAATTATATTTCCATTATCGTTTCATTTACTTATGATGTTATTTGAAATATATTCGCTGAATGAAAATAAATTCAGTTATTTTTGTTTAAAAATTTTATTTATCTGATATAGTTTTATCAAAATTTTACTAAATAAAATTGTTTTTCTCTCTTGTTTCTCTTTTTTCCTCTCCTGTTTGACTTATTTAATTGTTTCAAATAATGATTATGTCACACGAATCATTTTAACGACCGATCTGCCAAATATAGTTATGCTGCATGCTGTGATTTTCTACAGTCGAACAGTCTTCTGTCCATAATACGTGCACATGAAGCTCAAGATGCTGGGTTAGTGAAAACATTCTTTTTATTTCATTGCTGTTCGTCATATTGCTTATTATATATATGTATGGTTGTGTTTTTATTTGGACTGTTAGAGTTATGTCTATAGTATCAAATGTCTATCCCTGAGTAAGGCTATGCTCAATAATTTCAGTAGTCACAATGTTCATTGCATCCATAATTTTTAGGCATTTTTCTGTGCATTTGGTGAACAAAAACTGGAGCTATCCGCAACATTCTTAAATAAATATGTCCACTATAACACTACGGCAAGCCATAAAGGAAACACAAATACGGAAGAAGAAATCGGAACAGAATTTTCCAAAGAATATATATGTTAGTATAAAGTACTCATCCATTAAGTAGATATTGAAAATACTACGGATAACTTCAACTGACATTAACTGAGCGAAGATTTTACGTTGAATTCGTTTCTGTCACTTGTATTAATTATTTTTTATATACGATCTCACAGGTATTTATATTTCTTTCTATGATGACTACTTTTTATTTACGCACAGTAGCAATTAGTCATAGTTACATTTCATTTGATTTTCTTAGCGTGCTTCCATTCTGTCTTATCTAACTGTTACATAATACACTATATATATATATATATATATATATATATATATATATATATATATAACATTTAAGTTATTCTTTTCTTGCGCCTATAGGTAATTTCTTCTCTGTAGCAGTGTCATTTTATTATTCGATATGTATCATATGAATCTTGTTAATTTTCTCCCACCCCCTATCCATCTTCATTGTACTGTATTGTTTTCTAAGTTTACTCAGTTTTACTATCCTATGTGTAATTTACAACTTCATATATAGATTCATAACATACTTGTTCAAACATCGTTTCTAATGCACTTATATACCACTGGTAACGTGATTTGCAACTATATATAGATATGATTTTATTAGTTAGTTGGGTTATTATAATTTCCACCAATTTATGGAGTTTATAGTATATAGTACATGTGTGTGTGTGTGTGCAATTATCATTTTGAACTTTTGATTTCCTTTAATATTTCACAATAAGTTTGATAAGTATGATAAAATATTGATGCAAAAATGTAAGAATAATCTCTATATCTATCTCCGGATACACATAGACAACAAAGACATATCAATCCCAGCTCATTACAGTATCAATAAAAGTGTACAAACACATTCAAGCTATAATACAAACATTTGCTTCCTTTTACTCCTTTTGAAACTATACGTAATAATGAATGGATTTCAGCTGTTTATCTTTGATGAATATAGTTAAGCTTTTTGATGCTTATATGAATATCATCACAATTACTAGAATAATAATTGTTATTATTATTTATTTAGTATTGCTATGTATGTAATAAAAAGAATGATTGTAAACAACAATAGCAGCAACAACGGTAATGGTTGGATTGAAAATGTAATAAGATTTTTTGTGCTTGATGAAAAGTCAGAAATTTCGTTGATTGTCAATTTTGTTTGCAGGTTTTATTTCGATCGTCTCCTGTAGCCATGTGATAATTTACTTTAGAGTTGATTTTGCTTCCTCCATTAGTGGTTATTTTCTCTAGCTTCATTTTGTTTATTTGAATAATTCCCATTCGCTTGAAGATTTGTTTCAAGATGACGAATGATCGTTAAATGTAATTTGTGCTAGCTATTCTTGATTAGGTAACAGAGAATGAACATTTTTGAAGTATTGATGGTACTACTGAAAATGTTGACGAATGACACTGTTTCTTTCATGTTTTCCTCACAGTGAAACGTTCTGTTCTTATTTTTGTCATTTGTTTCACCATTTACGATTTTGACAACTTTTCAATCTATCTCAATAGACTGTTAAAATTTGTCATTGAGAAGAGTAGTATAATAAATAATTTGATTTCGTTATATTGTTGAAGTGTTCATGATGATTTGGACTACCAGTGTAGATATATATTAAGAAGATTAGTAACTGAGTAGGAGGATTTTGGAGATGTTATATTGTGTATTGTGACTGATTTAGTCGTAACGCTTTTCTGTTTTTCCTGGAAACCATGATCAGTTCATATTTACTTCAAAGTGAAGTTGGTAATTGAAATTTCTGTGCAGTGGTCGACAAATAGGTTGTTGTATTGGTGTGTGATTTGATTGGTTGTTTTTATTGTTTAAATGTTTCATTTTGATTATTCTGTCTATTCGCGTGATCACAGAGGTTGGAGTTGATTTTACTTTTAACTTATGGACTGATGGATTGTGTAAGTTAAGATATGTCTATAGATTGGTGAGTGAGTGAGTGAGTGGAGTGTGATGGCTTTGAGAACGGGTTGTTTTTGTTTGGTTTGTTGAGTATTGCTACAATTTCTGAGTGGAAGTGATATTGGTGGTTGTTCGATGTGTTGATATAAGTGAGGTAATGTGGTTGTGTTTAACAAGGAGTAGTTGATATTGATGTGGTTGTGTTTGAAGTATAAGTTGTTGGTGAATTGTGTAGAAATGTTGATGATTGATTTGTTTTTGATTTATGTAGTGTTTGATGATAATGTGTATTATAGATGTGTATTATAAGTTTTATGGCTTTTCTTTCGAGGTCAGAGAGCATGGTCCCTTCTGAATCATATTTCTTAAATACACTTATTCCTTATTTCAACATTTATACATATATTTACTAATTTGACGTTAAACAGCATATTTAAAATATGACTACTCTTTATTGTTCAATTCATCTTTTTTTTTTAAATAAAAAATATACCATTAGTTAATTGAATCCACTTTACTCCTTTGAAAACCATTTGGCTTATGTTTTTTAATTATGGTAATAATCATTTATGTTACTATTCCCTTAAGAATTCAATCCATTGAATACTTAAGTTAGTCTAAATGTTAATATTTGTTGATTATAATAATTTTATCGTATTTTAACTGTACATAACCTATTTCGTTTTGGTTTGTTTTAAATATCAGAAGTCTTCTAAATTGTTAATAAGAATGTTTAGTTAATTACTTGAAAGATAGAATCGATTTGGAATTATTAGTTTTTTTAATAATGTAGCATATGAAAGTTTTTTCGTTATACTGTGTTCTCTGAGCTAGATGGTTTAATGACGAAACTTCTATCTTCACTCTGGACGACCTCATCGGCTTATACTTTGTTAGAAGTAGGATATGAAAATTTTTCCTTAGATCGATATCAGTCTGTTCTGCTGATGGTAAATTGGAAACGAAATTAAATAACAAGCTAGCTTTCTTAGATGTTCTGATCACAGTTATAGTAATTTATCGAAGTAATATTTGTTGATAACCGGCTTACTCAATGATACATTTATTAGGAATACGTGGATGCATTTAAACCCTTCATCAAAATTTAACTCAATGAATTTTAGTTAATTTTCCATGTATATAAATCCCAGGTTGTATTTCTTTTTATTATTATGTTGCATTTTGGTATCCTGTATGTCGTCACGTAACCGCAGTACAATTACAATCAGCTTGAATTAGATTTCATACCCTGTTAACTTTCGTATAGCTTATCATCATAATGGATATTCACACCTTAATATCTTTTTTATTTAATAATTATTTCATGAGTTTGTCTTTTCCACCTCATGTCTCCTATCCAGTATGTGGATCACAATCATACTACGCAGATTATCTTGTCCTTTGTTTTTGGAAATGCGTTCTAAGAAAAATGATGAAAAAAAAGGAACACAATGGATTCAAAGTATTCTGCAGACATTGTCATTTGTTTAAATTTGTTAAGGCACCAAATAAATGAAACGATTATAAACTGCCTGGTTCCAGTTGATATATATATATATATATATATATATATATCTTTTTTGTAATATAATGATGTAATAACACATTAACTAATCTATACATATGTATACAGTTACAAATTTACAGATAAGCATCTGTCGAATTATACTAAGAAAAAAATTGTGAATTGTGTACCCTTGGGAATTCGAAAACATAAAATGACCTGGAATAGTATTTAACATAATAAATTTGTTTGTAGTAGTTTTTAAGCTTGACTAAAGTAATTGTAAATTGTATAAAAATTACATTTTTTCAATTATTCGAAACAAATTGCTTGTTTCTGCTATAATATATTTTCTATTTATAACCAATTTGTTGTATGTTGTTTGCATTCATCACAGATTGGTCTCTATTAGGTACCATTGATTACCTCCAAACACTAAACAGTTTCTTTGTCCTAGAACGGAGCACCTGTTGGAGTGCAAAGTATTGACCCCCACCAAGGAATAGAACTGATTACCTTCAGATCTACTATCTATACATTATCTTATTCTCATTTCTATTTTTGTCAACTATTTTTTTCAGGTATCGTATGTATCGAAAAAATCAAGCCACTAATTTTCCTTCACTTATAACCATATTTAGTGCCCCTAATTATCTCGATGTGTATAACAATAAAGGTAAGTCTATGTCATTCTTTATAGAATTTCTCTTTTTTGGCATCAATAGTTTTGGTAAATTATTTGTAAGAAGCTATTCATTCAAAGAACTTGAGGACAACCTATTACAGTTTTGTAAACCTTAACTGATTATCCTTTTATTAATTAATAGTATCTGTAGTCGATAATTCATTGCTTATTGTATGACTAGGTTAACAGCTTAGTGTAATCGAAATAGTCTTCAGTTCACAACGAATCTACATAATGCACGCATACATTATTTGTCTAGTAAGTAAACTATGAACATTCTACCTTGTTCAAAAGTAATACTTTTCAACAGTATACATTCATAACGCTCCTTTTCCTGGGTCTGACATCACAATAAGGATAAACATTGTTGTTCTGTATCCTTTTGGTTTTTATGAGCTTCCTCCTTGATATCAATTATTAATATGGAAATATCTTTAAATTATCGATGGTTGTTTTTTCTTTCGTACCAACAAACCGTCAGTCATAATCAGCATAACCATTAGGGCGAATATGAGTTAGCATAAGTTATTATACTACATCACGACAATGAGACGAAATTAACCAGTTGACTGACAATGAAGTTAAAACTATGATATTACCTATGATATTGAAGATGATTATAGTGGAATGGATGAAAATTAGTTATGAATGAACACTGGAAAACACGATCAAGACGATGAAAAAGTGTGAATGCGTTTGCGTTATTGGCCGATTCGGGGCCATTCCGTCCAACATCTGAAACTTCTAACTAATATTATTCTGCAAACATTAAACAGGTTATCTCTGCTTACTGATATGGTTCAACACAACAGTGGATAACTTCATGAAATAGTACTGTATTTCTGTATGATCTTCTTTTAACTTTCTTTTGATTTACTCTTGCGCCAGTCATCATCAAACATGTAGGTAATACATGTCAAGTACCAAAATGTCGTATTACCATACCTACTGATTTTTTAATGTTACACAGTACTTTATATCTGTGTTCAGTGCTGTTCATCCAGTCGTTTCACGATACACAGTCAAAGATTCAAAAACGCATGCAGTGCATCTTACTATCCGTATCGACTCTGTTTGCTATTTTTTGATTTTTTTTTATAACTTATGTTTAATACTTATAACAACAGTTGATAAATTAATGATATTCCAATCAGTAGAAATTAAAATTTCTGATGTTTCACCAAGTAGAGAAAGCCACTTTTTCAGTGAAAAGATAACCAAATTAAATTTATATAAGTTTACATAATATTCAGTATTTAATGACAGTTCGATGTTGTTGATAAGTAAATTGATTATTAACTGAATGAAGCGATCGCAAAGTTGAAGTGAAACATTGTAAATAATAGAAAATGAAGCTAAAAAATTACAATTAAGTACGGTCATCTGAAACCACTCCTATGCGCAAACTAATCAGATGTTCATCTGCAACATCCGAGCTGAAGTAACCAGTTAAGCTTACTTTATTACATGAAGTAGACACTGGTAATGTTGTCCAAAATAAAAACGAAATCTCTATAATTAAACCATCTGCTTTAGGAAAT
This sequence comes from Schistosoma japonicum, assembly GCA_025215515.1. NCBI lineage: Eukaryota > Metazoa > Platyhelminthes > Trematoda > Strigeidida > Schistosomatidae > Schistosoma > Schistosoma japonicum. Next base: position 68,763,411 of record CM046069.1, read on the forward strand.
GAAACACTGTCAAAACTATCCACTTTAACAGCAAATCGTCTCCAACATTTCAATGACAGCATTTATAGTGTTACATTACTCAACATTTCAGAGATTCTTATATGCTGACCAATGTAATTCAATGCAATATATAAAATATGCACATAATTGAATCTATTCAAAGGGATTATGTGAATATTCATGTGATGATTAAACTAAAGACTGTGTAGAGTAAAAATGATGTTTTATGTTTACATGATAATTCTCGATTATCAACAAACATTGATTTGATGTGATTTTATGGAGATTGGTATTGAGTTTAGTTGTTTGAATTCATCACACAGTAATGTTAGTAGTGTGGGACAGAAGATTAGAGGGCACTGGATAACTGATTGAGCTTGGTATGTGACTTTTGAGTAGTGACCACCGTAGATTCCACCATGAAATCGAACCAATAGCCTTCAGTTTGGTGAACGCTTAGCAGTCTGCACCAGTTGGATGGCGTCGAATTGTAGAATTTCCATTTCTGTCAGTTTGTGAAATAGGGCGATGATCGTGGATTTGCATCTATCTCACTTCTCGATAAGTGTGAGCTCCACTGTAGACGATTTCTCACTGGTACTTCAGGAACATTGTGAAGTTAATGACTAGTGAGTTGATTATTGTAATTGAATGGAGTTTGTTTGCGGTGGTGTTATACCCAGTTTAATCTGTGACGAGTGTAATTAAATGTCAACAAATGTGGTGAGTATGAATAGTTGTGAAATTGTTTAACTAAGCTTATAATGAGATTGTTTGTTATGAATTGATATGATGAATGAGGGAAGCGTGATAGATTGTCTAATAAAGGAAGGGATTTGTTAGTGATATTGGTATGAGTGTAGCTTGGAAGGTAGTGATGTTTGTGGAGTTTGTGTGAGTGGTTTGTCGAGAGAATATAATGTGGAATTGAATTGACACAAGTGAAAATGTGTTAGAGGTGAAGGTATTTAAATTGGGTAAAGCATTTAGTCGTATGAACATGATTACAAGATTGATGTAATTAGTGTTGATTGATGAAGATACATGTGATGTTGCGTGAGTTGTATTTGTTGATGATTGTGAGAGTATGATTTTGTGTTTGAGAGTTGTGATTATTGTATTGATAATGTGAGGTAGTTGAGATGGTGTTGTGTGTGTGTGTGTTTGTGATTATACATGTTAGATTTGACGAAGTTTGATTGTGACTGTTTTGAATGTAGTCGTTGTTCGATGGATAATTATTGCTTTCTTCATTTTTATTAATACCTTACTGTTTAGGAATTCGTAAAATTTGTGAAGTGCTCGTTGTCGAAGGTTAATCGTATTTTAATTATCGATTTAGCGGCAGTTGTAAATTGTATATACTGCCATCGGTAACTTCATTTACAATTTTTAAGAATTTTTATGATTTTTCGTGGCCTTTTTTTCTTGCCTTCCCATTAGTGGGATTAGTGAATGTTTTTTTTTGGCAGGACTCTTTGTTGTAGAAGGCGTCACAGTCAACGTAATTAATTAATGAATATCATTCTATGTAAAGTTGAGAAGATTCTTAAACATCTCGAACAGTATTGATAATTTTTCTGAATACTTGAATTTGTTTTACAATATTATCATTAGGTCCTTGTGATTGCACTTTCCGTACTGATAACATTGGTTACTTGTGTTTTTTTTATATACATAGTTAGTGACAAGATTAAGTTTAGTAGTATTTTTTTATATAACCTAATGAACTACTACTGAATACCATAGAAACTTCGCTTTAATTACTTATTTTTAATGTTCTATATTGTTATTATTGTTTGAATTATTTGTTTTTCATCTATTCTTTTTTCTGAAATAATCCCTTTCGCTTCTTCATCAACTGACTATTAGTTTATGTATGATAAACATTCTTTGCGTAATTCATATTTTATTGTTTAAATTAGCCGCTATACTTAAATATGAAAACAATACAATGAATATCAGACAATTTAATTGTTCACCTCATCCTTATTGGCTTCCGAATTTTATGGATGTATTTACTTGGTCGTTACCATTCGTTGGTGAAAAAGGTTAGTTTTAATGTTGACATTAGAGCGTATTATTATTTTTAAATATAAAAAGGAATATACTATAGATAAAATAAGTATAAGCTAGTCGAAACCGAGATAATGATTGTCGAATTTGAGCTTCAAATTCTAAAGTAAATAACTTTCATTTTTCACAAAATCCTAAGCTGAAATACCTATTTTTAGTCTTTTCACTATTTGGATTTTTTTTACTGATTATTGCCTTTTTGACATTATGAAGTAAAATGATTGTATTAAACTTGTCAAATGCGTAGTTCTTTTTAAGTACTTATTATGCGATAAATACGCAAATCAATCCTATCCTTAAACCTAAATCCTAAATTTCTAATCCATTAGCCACAGAGCATCACTTATATCTCTACAAATGTTAGACAGATTGCGTGTTTTCTAGTCACATGAAGGAATATACATGCATTGTGATGTTTTTTCCTATATATAACCAGAGGTAATTGTAAAAATCTACTATATTTATCAACCATGTGAAATCTTTTCATTTGCGGTAAAATCTACAATAACTGATTTCTGATTGGTTAAAGGTGTTCTAACAGTGTTTACCATTTCCTTCCTGATTGGCAATATGAAATTCCGATTACGTTCATTTTGGTCATGGCCCAAGCTGGTCTCTATTTTACTGCATAATCATATATATGTGTATAATTGTTACTATTAACGTAGTTCTTTTATTTTTAGACTGCCTCCAATTTACCTTTTTAGTTCTTTTGGGGTTCTGTCTCTCTTCCTTGTCTCTAAGAAATCAACATTAATTCTTTTTGTTGAATAACAGTAATAAGTGTTTATAGAATTAACCAACTAACTAACTTCGTTCATCTCATATCACCAATACAGTTAACATAAATTATTCATCTGGAAATAAAAAGATCTGAAACAATGCTTAGGTTTCGCTTTTGCTTTTCCAATTGACTCGTTCCGCTTTCTTTTATATTTGATTGGTAGACGTACTCAATAATTATCTCTATGTTACCAGATGGAATGTGGTTGTTTGTTGACGATGTTTTTTTTCGCTGTTTGCGTATTGTGTACACCTATGTATGTATGATCCATGCTAATCTATTCCCAAGGATGAGGAAAAATATGTTTGCTTTTACCAATTCACTGTTATTATTATCAGAATTATGCTAATCATCATGTTTTAATTGTTTTTCATCACTTTTGTTTCAAATGAATTACTATCCCATTTATTATTATTATTATTATTATTATTATTATTATTATTATTATTATTATTATTGCTACCACTACTACTAATTTGTACATGTTTAATCCGTATGTACCGTGTGTTTATGTGTAGAATGATGAATGTGTACGTACATTTATTTACTGTGTATGTGTGTGTCACATTATTTTAGTACAACAAAAGATTTTTTACAGTTGTTGGGATTAAAACATCGTTTTATCTCTCATTCTATTGGTTAGACAAAGTTAACCAATAAGAGTGTGGGAAATCTAAATCATTGATTTTTAGTATAATGATTATAAAAGTTAAATAAAATGTAAACGTTTTTCCTTACTCTATGCCTCTCTCTCTTTCCTGGAGTTTTGTCACGAAGCCATATCATACTTATGTTGTTATTTATTCGTTAATATATTTAATGTTCTCTCTCCCTTCATTATTTTTATTAAATAAATGTTATTGAGAACTGTAATTTCTCGAAATGATTTTTTAACGTGATAAAATCCTGGTTTATAATAAGAATAGTTGTTATTTATTCTAGATCAAAGAGTAACTTGGTATTGTGTGTGTGTGTGTGTGTGTGTGTCGTAAACATGTGAGTAGTTGAAACTAACGATCTGATTATTAATTTATTTGGGACTTATCGATTTCCAGTAGATTTTTTGTTTATCGGTTTTTTAATATGTTAAAACTCGTTTACGGATAAGAAGCAGGTATTCATTCTTTTTTTTCTTTTACTGTAATATATTATTTACGAAGGAGTTATTGAATTCTTTATTTTAATTAATCAGTTTTTCTCTTAATTTTCTATGGTTTATCTTACCTTGATATTTACTGTATGAATGTCAGACATGATAATATATATGCAAAGACTGTACATATTAGTTGAGATGTATTCAGTTGTCCAGGACCATTGTTTGTAGTAAATCACCTAAACTTCATTGATGGTGTAAACTTGATGAATGTATGTTGTAATTTCTTGGAATATAAACTAAATTGGGGCAGTTGTTTCATAATCAAGACGTTCAATCTTCAGCTGTTAAGTTGACAAGTTTTTCTTCCTTCCTAGCTTTAGTTGGTTTGAGTAAGCAGATAGTATCAAAACCAGTTACATGAATCTTTGTACTGGGCAATTAAGTTGATGTTTAAACTGAACGTTTACTCAATTATGTTTTTGAAAATGGTTTATATCTTTGATCCAGAAGTGTAAAATACTAACAGGGTTCTTCTATCCTGATCACTGAAAACTCATTGACTGTATTGTTCATCACTCACGACAACATTTGGAATAAATCGATCTACTGTTTCCCTCAACCATTAGTATAAATAGCGTGTTCCTATAACATATTGAATTTTAATAATGTTTCGGATCAATGTAAGCTATTATTTTATAATGGCGTAAATAAATCGCTATCATATATGACTTATAGCATCAAACTTCTCAGATAAATGGAAACTCTATTAAGTATATTAACCTAGTCTATTTTAAGTTCCCTTTTCTATGAATATTATTTCTTGAATGCAACGTAAAAAAACAATGTACTTTCCATTTATCGAGGCCAAAGTATATGAAGTAAGGTTCTCATTTAAGAATATTTAATTATTATTCCTATTATCAAATGATTTAAACTACGGGGTTCGACGTAAGCCATAGAGAATAGTAGAAATGAGGAAATATTTATGAATACTATCGATGTTTATATTTTTAATTCCAAATACAGTGGAAATCAGACGTAGAACGTTGTTAAACAAGCTTACAAGCTTCACTTAACTATCTAGGAAAATTTAACTATACAGCCTTATCACTTAAAGAAGTTTGCTTAAAACATCTGAATATAATTATGGGATTATCTAAATAACTGAAGGAGATAATGGATGAAATGTTATGTGCTACGCAAATTTACTTGTGCTAATAGTATAGGCTTGTGGATTCTAATGGTTCAGAGGTAGTTTTCTAAAGTTGATAACTTGATCTTGTATCCAGTATATGGGATCATGAATATAAGCATGCTTTTTTCTATAGTTCTAGACTGCAAAAGCATAATCCATTCACTAAACGATAAGAAAAACTGTTAAAGATGACAAATACAGTTTAATACGCGAACATTTTATGCATTGAAGTAAAAGGTTTTCATCATGGTTTAATTTCACTATGATCTCATCGTATTAAACTTGTAATCATTGTAATTTTTGCATTTTCTTAGCTTATATTCTGATTTTTGTGTACATTGATATTTTTTTGTTCTGCTTCCGATTTGTTTAGTCACAGAAATGCTTATGAATGTATTAAGTATATGTTCTGATGATGAATTGATGAAGGAAGGTGACGATACATTTGAAGGTATGCAATTTTTCTTCTAATCATTCTGATTTCCTGAATGCGATTAGCTATTAGAGCATAATAATGGTAATAATGAAATATTCTTGACTAAAAATATTATTTTACTAATAATAATTAATGAAGTACTTTTTCGTTACTTTAGTGACTTATTAATGAAATATGCTATCACTAAGTTTAGCTTAGCATATTCGTGTTGAACTTGAAACGTGCGACTAGTCAGTACGCGTACATGTCTGCCCTGTGATTGCTAGTCCCCAAAGCCGGAATGAAGAATACAAAACAACTGAGCCGATTACCAAACAAAAACATTATATTTCAAATGTTCCTTTATATATATATATAAAACAGGCGTCGCAGCCAGACAATTAGGGAATTAACACTAATAGAAAACAAGAGAGACAATGGTAGTGAATTGAGTTGACGTGCACACAATCAATTAACTATATTTCATAAATGACAAATGATATGTTTTCAGTAAATGTGTTAAACTGGAGGATAGGGTATGAGTGACATAATAATGATAAGAAATAAAATGTTTACTTTACACAACTAAAGCAACCGAAAAAGTCTTCTAAAACAGTTCTGAAAGTTGGTTATTCTTCTTTAGTCGTCCAACATAACAATTCAGTGTAAGCACAAAAACGTCAACCGGTAAATGACATCATACAGACTAATTTCCTCGCCTTTACCTATAATTTTTTAAGGTTTGATGAAAATGTGTAACCTGTATGTTAATCTAGTTATGTTTAATGCTGAGTAAATTCAGTCGATGAAGATTTAATGTTGTCACTAATCTCAGTGACTCGATATCACGTTTATTATATTCTGATGTATAGTAACTGAAGGTAGTTGACAGGACCAAGAGAATTATATCAGAAATCAGTCTAAATTTCTCAGTCTTGTTAGAGGTCAGTTGTTACCCGATTATCTTAATGGGAGCGCATTATACAAGTTTGAATACTTCAATAAGCAGCAATTTTTTATGGATACCACTTATCCCGAAACTTAAGTCCAACGTTTTTCGCCATTTAAATTCAATCACTTTGAATCCAAACCGAAGTTTGTTAGGTCTCAGATTTTGTGTTTTACAGTATATTTCTCCTTTTCCTTTTTATACTTTCTTATTTCTTACTTCCACTAAATAAATTTAAAAAATAATTTTTTCATCTTTCACCCTTTAGTTGGTTTGTTAGTATTAACTAAGCATATACCTATTGTAATTATTATTGTTATTATTTAAGTTGAATTATTACGAACCATGAAATGTAGGATGCATGTTTCGCCCTATTTGGAACTCGTTATCTGAATACACCTTCATCCCACTGTTTGTATCCATTGAATAAGTTATCTGGCATGTAGTCTTAGTAGTCCAGTAGACAGTGAATTAGAATTAGAAGCGAACGATGTTATGTATGAGCCCATTCGAAGATTCTTAAGTAAGATGAAACATGTGTCCTATATCATACTGTTAGCCATAATTCAACTTTATCAAAACCAATAATTTGAGGAAACATTTTTATAATGTAAAGCTAGTAATAGAAACTTGTCAAATGCAATACTTAATATACCTATCCGGAAGACTCAAGCCCTAGAATCTATTTTTATTAATATTCATACAGTTAATCAATCATTCTATAATCTGTTATTCTGTTTTGATACACGTGATAGGTGGAACTGTAGCTGCTCGTAAAGAAGTGATTCGTAATAAAATACGTGCAATTGGCAAAATGGCTCGTACTTTCACAGTGTTAAGGTAAGTACGAATAGGTATTTGTTTATATATATATATATATCAAAAATATAATTAATATTAATCCTATTTACAAAAATTAAAGAAGTATTTTTGTTGTTTCATAACAGTATTCGTAAGAAGCTTTATTAGTTTATATTTATCACTATTCCTGTTCTTTATTTTCGTTTGAACAGAAGACATTTTTAGAATGGCATGTATACTGTTTGCTAAAATCTGTATGGTGTATTTTGGCAATGATATAAATTTTCTTCGTGTACGCGTGTATAGATGTGTCATATTTAGGTATTGCACTTAGAAGAATGTTAAGCGATCACTTACCACGATAAATGCTAAAGTAGCAATAGTAGTAGTAATATAGTGACTGTAAAAACGGTTAAGCATGAAGACTATGATCAAAACCTCACATTTTGTCTATGCCTATATATATGACTCAAATAATTTATTAGTGACTTAATGAACAGATGCCAAGCTTCCATCTAGTCGCCTTTAATTATCTTGTAATTTATTGTAAATGTAACTTTACTACGAACGTTAATTATCTCTTGTTTAACAATAAGCATTCTTTATTTTTATTATTCTAGTAGATGAATGTGAATTTTATAAACCGTTTGATTTCTATATCACATGTATTTTATCGAGGTGTTCATGTATTCTTTATAATGATATACTAGCAATCCATTTTTATAAACCGTTTAAAGAAAAATTGCTACTACAAGTATTGAAACTTTTTAAAATTTATTCAATGATATTTCTGATTAGATGGCATGTTAGTTTAATTTACTCAAGTCATGTCTATTTAGGTGCCGTTTAACATATTAATGTATTGATAAACTGTAGCAACTTCTGTTTGTATTTGTAACTGGTTGGTCTTTCTTAGATATCAGTGAAAGTTAGAATGTACTGGAAAACCGTTGGGTCGTAGTATAGAGCTTTTCAGTGACAAAACGCACTCATGACTCCACCAGGGACCGAAACCATACTATTAGATCTCATGGCGAGCACATTATTACCAACACCACTGGGGGCGGAAGTTCTACTCTTGGGGTCTGACCAAAAGATGTTAACAGTTATGAATCCGCCAAGAGATTTAAATGACCTTGGTACTATTCCTGGTAGGGTCACGTGAGCACGTGGTCACTTATAAGCCTTATACTACGACCGAACAGTTATCCAGTGCTTCTCGATATTTATTAATGCACGACTGAGATCATTCTGTGACAGATAAGAGCGACAAATTAAAACCACAAAATCACTTAACTATAACGACTTTTGATTCAAAAGTATTTGTGTCTTACCACCGATTTGTTATAGACTAAAAGTAATCATTCACAAATTATGCATACATATCCGCTGTACAAGTGTGGCTACCCAGACTCAGTAGTGTAGTTGTGAATGTCATGATATTTGACACGGAACCAACTAAGTTCGAGTCTCAGTGTAAACATCAATGCGGATGCAGCGACATTCATCTGACGAGTCTCATATAAGACGGAACGTACTTCGTGGATTTCACTTTGTAGTTGCAACCCAATTTACTTCTGAACGGTTTCTCTTTATTTGAAAACCTTATTTGCATTCGTTAGCGATATTTTAGATCTAGTTGTCATTTTCGAGTCTGGTTAGTGAATTATATAAACTTGCATATCAAATAGAGCTAACAGTAAGTGTACTAGATTCAAACATCGACTTCAAATGTTAGCAGGTTTGTGTTTATTATTAATGTTGAGTTCTTCAAGATGGATAGTTTAATTATGAATCTCTCACCGTCGTCCTTGATAACATCAACATCTAATTCCTTGTTTCTGACTGTTTGTTTTTACGTGTTTCATTATTATCATGTCTTATAAATCTGTTGTCTTTTTTGTCCCGTTGATCTCTGAGCATATGGTTAATTGATCAACTAAATAAATTATGACTACTCAGCATAGTAATTTCCTGTTTTTCTATCTCTCTCTACTATTACCTTTCGTTTCTCTAACGCCCCTACATATTTTTACATGGCAGATATTTATCATCATTGAACTTTAATTTTTTGTCCCTTTACATTTCTTGACATAACTCTTTTTCTAGGAAAAATGATTTTCTTTTAAACTACGATTGAAGTAGGAGTGAGTTTCAGTCGTATGTAGAGTGACATTATTGTCATTGATGTCAGAGGCCGGTGACATTTATTTAATATCACTAATTAATTGAATTTAGAAACGTCAACCTTTTGGTAAAAACCAACACAGCACTATAAGAGAACTGTACTGATTTTATGGCTTAGACGTAATTGATAAGGTCATTGTTGTACATTATTATGGATTCTGAAACCAGGATGAAATATATGTTTTCTGCTTCCTAATTTTCAATAATTGTCTAGATAGCGTTAACTGTCCATAAAGCTGGGCAGTTTTCAACGAATTAGGTTACCTAGTAATAATAATAACTATTATTATTACTATATGAAGAAGAAGAAATAGATACAGCTCTTCTGTCTAAATATTATCATTCCATCTTGATTATTCCGTCTCCTCTTTTGTATTATCATACAATATAATCAGTTTATTTTACATTGACACTTGTTGGTGTATTCCGCAATGATTAGGTTACATTTTTGTCTTAAAGGCTTAATGTTACAAAATCAAAATAATTGCATAATGAACCATTCAATGAACATACAATGTTTATTCATATATTCTCACTATTACATAGTATAAAAGAAAGTAGACACGGATAAATAATAAACTTTGAACAAAATTGTTTCATATGAGTATAATATAGGTACTATAGTGTATAATAAACTGCATTACTGAAATCGTTAATCGTTAGATGACTTAGCGCATTGTAATTTATCTCTAATGTTATCTGTTTCTATAAGCCAAGCTTATCTACAACGTCTTAAACGTTCACAAAGTGTACTGTATCAAACATTTCCGGTAATTTTCTGTCAAGGATAAAATAATGTAACAAGATTACACAATTTCATCTTACTCTATTACTAGTTTGAAATAATTTATAGGCGCTGTTTAACATTTTCTAAAGGATACTTCTTTTAAATAGTTAATTCTAAAGTATTATCTCTAATAAATAAATATGACTCTGAATCCAAGTATTAAAGCAATTGACTGGCGTTTTATACTTAATAGCGTTCACGTCATAATCTAGTGCATCTGCTGCGTGAACATAGTCTTACTTAGGCGTTACAAGTCTACTCATAATCTCTCAATTATTTAATAATACTAATCAATATGTTAGTCGTCGATCTTATTGAAATTATGTTGTAAAAAAAACACAAATGATTACTAAGTACTGATTAATAAAACTTATTTCATAAAGCTAATTATGCATACTACAGTGATGCACCTGTAGTTTGATTAACTTATCAACTATAAACGTATACACTCAACTCTGAACCAAAGTTTAGTTTTATACACAGTTGAGTAAACTAAAATAGATGGAACTAGATTTGGACCTGCAACCTACAAATAGAATGCTAAATGATCTAGTCATTGATTCATCACCCCATTTATTTTAGCCTAATCGATGTTTTGTTGTTTTTCTATTTAGAGAGGAAAGTGAATCGGTATTTGAACTAAAAGGTTTAACACCGAATGGAATGTTGCCATTAGGTGCTTTGTCTGGAGGAAAGGAATCATTAAATAAAGGTAGCTTTAATTATCGTTCATTTAGTAACATGTTTTAATACTGTAATACCGTCTATCAATTACTGTCAATAAATTGAAAACCATTTTTTACACGGTACCTTATAACTTCTTAGTGCAATAGCTTTAGGATTTATACTCGTCACTTTGCAGTTGAATGCTAAGGTGAATTAATTGCGTTTAGTATACAGTGAAAATCAGTAATCTGCTAAAGTAAACTTAAATCTTCCCATATTCTCATAGTAGTGTCCATAAAATGGATATGCATATTCTTTTGACAAGCCTCTGTGCACAAACAGTCAATCTAATACATTTTACTGATAAAGATATAGAGAGACTTATGTGTACTGCAGTAGACTAACTGTAAATTAATAATCTCTAAATACAGTATAAATAGTATTGTGATCGGAAAAGTAAACTGAATGTCTGTTTAAATTGAAAACAAATGAAAACATAGTATTTGCCGAACCGGACAAAGAATCAGGAGTAATATTTGCCAATAAAACTACTTATGTGTAGAAATAAAGATCTTCGTAAATTTCAGAAGTTATCACAAAATAGTGACCTAACAGATATGATCGAGCAACAAATGACTCAATAGCTAAATGGCTCTGGTACAAATATGTTTAATTTTCTGTAACTTATATGCAACTGTCAAATCTACTGGTACTCAGTAGATCAGAACATCCTCAAAGCAATCATTAGTGGTTAACCACTTAGCCTTATTCAAATGCATTCACCTTAACATGCAATTGCGAAGCCGCTAGTTGTACGTATAAAACTACTACACCAAGACGTTATTAAGTGTAATGTAAGGAGTTGTTTTGGATATATCGTTAGAATTAGTAATTGTTATTTGCGTATCGAGTTTTACATGAGTGCTTTATTGATGAAAAATACATCAATTTTTATTCTCCGTCTCTTTCTACTCCCTAGCACTTTCTGGTGTTTCACCTAGAAATAAAATCATATCTTTTGAACAAGCAAAAGCATATGACCAGATCAATGAACGTATGCCTCCAAGACGAGATAGTTCAGCTTCAGCTACAACGCCTACTTCTGTTCGAACATTTGGTTCTGCATCCCGTCAAAGTGATAAAAAACCAGCGCCTAATCCACCTGGTGTTGCTGCTGTCAATGCTGTGGACTCAAACTATCGGCGACTTAGCGCAAAAAGCAATACGAGTCAAGCAGTCACCAATGAAAATGATATACATCGTTCTTCAAGTACTAGTGGTATCCGGTCATGTAGTAATGGTGAGACTGGAATTAATTCCTTGACAAAGTCATCTGATCCCACATTAAATTCATTCCCATCCATTTCATCTAGTAGTCGAGTCTCTGGAAACGCAAATAATATAAATCCTCGAATACCGGCTACTAGCACTGATAATTCCACTAAAAAATGATTTTTTTTTTGTTTTGATTTTTAGCTTGCTTCCAGTTCACTTCGGGTTTTGTTTTTGGAATTTTCTCTCTCCCTTCCTCTAAAATACCACCATTCACTCGAAACATTTGAATCCCAAATAATCTGTCGTTTAGTTGATTCGCTTTCTGTTTCCCTCCTTTCTATAATTTTCCTCATTTTCTTTAGTTTGTCTTCATAGCCTCCTCCACCTAATTATTATTATTTTTCCCAAGATTTGTTTTATCTTATTTTTCTGTACAATCGTCTTTTTAAAGTATCAGTTGTTATTTGTTTTATCTGCCTATGTTTACAAAGACTAGTGTTTACCTGTGTTTTCTAGTATTGTATAAATAAACATGTACAACTGCTAGTTAGTTGCCATGCACATTTTTTAAAATGTTTGATTGTTAAAAAGAGTCAAGAAAAATACTATGATACTAAATTGAATGTGACAGGGAATCACCCTCTCCCCTTCTATATATATATACAATTATCAATTCATTATTCCTTGTGATAATATTCAACCTGAAAAACTATACATACATGCCTCTGAATTCTTCACTCTCATTGTGCGTAAACAAATGACAACAAAAAAGCGACATTTAATATTGAACGTTATTCTGACTAAATTTGCTCACATTTGCATACATGTACTGTTCGATTGGTTTTTCACAGTGTTGGAGCGGTGCATGAAGCGAATAGTTTTTTTCAATATTCGATCCTCTATTATTGTATTATATGTAATAATAAACTTTTTACTTTTTTCATCGGGAAATACGCTTCATTATTTCATCATACTTATTGTTTCCATTCTTTCATAGTTTTGTTTTGTTTTGTTCGTTGTCTAATCATATGTTTGCTGTGCTGTTAATTATCAAGTATGTTTTCAACTGGTTGAAAATAACACACATTTCCGTTCCTCTTTTTCTCTGTTTATCCAATATATGTTTGTATTTTTATGCGAATACAATGACTGCTGTTGCACACTTTGTATTTTCCTCTTTTGTCCGTTAATTTGAGTATAATCAATAGTTTTTACTCATTAATCTAGATATGTGTCTGAATGTAGTCGATGCTTCGCATTTTTGAAATATCAGATTTGTTTCCTTGTTTTTCATTGTGTATTATTATGCGTAATTTGTAATAACAATAATAATGCTGATAGTAATGTTATTGCTTAGTATATTTTTAGTGAAATGAACTCATTATGTATAGATGATACTGTTACGTTTTCTTTGTTTATCAAGATTTTTAGTTGCTCTCTCTCTCTCTCTCACTCTTATTCACTTCTGTCGATATTGTAAAGAAGACTGTGTACCCCGGTTGTTTAAACTGTTTTTCACACTTTTCTGAGTTCATTCCTTGTAGATATTGATCAGTTCTTCTTTTTATATCTCATATCTAAAGATCTGATCACTAAAGAGTTGTTGTATGTGAATGTGTAAATGAATTCGATTCAGTCTTTCCCCCTCTATTCTCCGTCAGTCTTTTTCTGTCAAACTTAATTCTTTTTACTTTCCTCTGAATATTATTACTTCTATCGGCTTATCTTGATCAATTTGTTAACCTTTTTAAACAAAGATGAGATTCATATAATTGCTTTTCTCTTTTTTTCAAATATACATTTATACAAAAAAAAACGATTCAGAAAACAACTAATGGTAATGATGATCAGATAGAACTTTGCTTAGGAAAACTAAAAGAGTGGATGTTATGTAACAAAATGTTAAATGAGCAACACTTATGTACTGTCCTCTATGCGCATATTCACACATATGTACATGACATATTTCATCTTTCTATCTTCTCCTTATCGTTATTATTACTGGTGTAGTTATACACTTTTTTTAGAATAAAAGACTATCAGTTCTTTATTAAAACATAGTAGTTAATCAGCTGATTAGCTCTTTTATTTTCTGAAAAACGATTATTTTCTTCCCTCTCTTCGATCAAAATAAGTTTCATTTTCAAAATTTTAGTTCAAATGTATATTTTCTTTGTCGATTTTATCTCCTTAATATTTTTGTTTCTGTTTACACAATCCAGCTACATAATATGAACTTTATTTCATTTAATTATACTAGAACACAAGACATAATACTAGTTTGAAACTTCAATTCTTTCTATCAATGTATTTACACAAAATATTCTCAAGATCATCAATCTAAGTTACAGTGTATGTAAATACAAGGAGGTTCGATCATAACATTGTGTTCACATCTTGATGATTTCTTTCTGCTTACTCTTTGTAATACTATATTTTCCCATACTTTCAGTTATTACTGTCTAATACTTTCCTGATGGTATATGTATCGTTAAGTGGGAAGGAAGCTTCTATTCATCAGTTATCTTATTAATGTCTTTGTCGTAATTTGTTATTAGTATGGATTATAGTATACAAGTATTCGAGATTTTGCCTACCTTGGTGAATGTGTGTGTCCTTACTGATGATAATGTTAGTAAATCGTAAAAGCGTTGTTGGATAATGACTGAAAACATGTTTTGTTTCTTATTCCGACTGTTTTTATCACATCTTTGTGTGTATTAATGGGTTATTTCTATTCTCCTTGATTTTAGTTCTCTACATATTATTGATTTTTTGTTCTTATGAATCTCTCTCTCTCTTATATATATATATATATATATATATATATATATATATATACGATTGTAGTGACGGAAGAGGAATGCTTTTAGGGAGACTAACAGATCAATGAAGAAAATTGGGAATTATCGTCCAGTTTATATGACAAACGGATGAGGGGTGATGTGGGCAGATAGTGTTTGTTATGTTTTCTATCCGACCACATGATCCCTTTTAACATAAAACGTAGTTAACAAAAGTGACAAATAACAGCTGAAAAGAATCCAAGTTGCCTTTTTGTATTGTTTAAAATGTTTATGTATGGAGTGAATTCTTCTTCTAGTGGTCCTCATCACTTTCTTTCAGTTGTTTTTATTTCCATTTTGTCGTTGACATTACATATGTGCATGTTTACTGATTTACTAATTACTTACACCATGATGATATTGTTTGATTTTGTGATTTTGTCAATTCATATTTCCTCTAATTTACAATCATACATTTTTCTCTTCTTCTAATGACCCAGTCTTTCTGTGTTTTTGAAAGGTAAAAACAGACAGAAATTTAGCGTATTTATGTTCAGTAAAAAAGAAAGTTCATTATTTGAGAATCGTTTTTTTTTCTTCTTTTGTGTCTCTATTTCATTTTCTTTCCATTCAATAAGTTGGTAGTTGGTATACAGACCAGATGATGATCAGTTTTGTTTTATTTGAAAATTTTTATTTGTTTCCTTGCCTTTGTTTTGCATATATCTTCTTTAATGTATGTGTGTTATAATATTCTGATTGTCATCATCACAAAATTACTACTAATATTATTATTAGTAGTAGTAGTACTACTGGAACACATCTGCTACGACAATGTTGATTACTATTATCGTTAATGCTAATACATCAAACTCTACAATGTAATGATGATGTTAAGAACTATGAATATGTGACTTATTTTTTACTATTTTCATTGTTATTTGAGATGGTTATACATATACATATATATATATAAATATTGTTCTTTTACTAATAATAAGTATTTTCTTTTACAAAGAGCATTTGGTTCGACTGTAATTATCCAACTTGTTTGTATACGAGAAAATTAATAAATGCATGTGCAAGCACATTTAAACTAACTAATTACGCAAGGTGTTACTAGTAGTTCACAATTTCTTATTTGAACACATAGGAACATTGTGTAGCTATTTCACCCTGATATGACAACCCTTAGCAGCGTATATCCATTAACACACTAAAAATGAGGTTTTGGATCTTTAAATGTTTAGCTTAGCCCTTAATCTTTAAGCCATGACGTCGGTACTCAATGGCTTATATTTCTTTCTAATGCTCTCAATCTAACAATTTCCACATTTATTAATAACAACCACCATATGGTAACTAGTGACTTCTTTCGAGAGAAAATTCCTAAATATCTAGTGACGAGACTTAGATATATCTAGTGTGATTCATTTACCCACCAATAATATTTAGTGATGATTACAAAATAAATCAAGTTGATTGAAGTCAGAAATGTAAACCGTTGGATGCTGACTCACTGAAACTAAACATTTCATTGAGGACTGAACACCCTGAATTAAATCCCTGGTTGAGTGTTTGACAAGCATTACTGAAGAGTTTGGTGCTGGAGTGAAATGGTCAATAAGGGATTCCTGGTTTTCATTGGTTGTATAACTAAAGTCATTCGTCTTGTGAAACTACAAAATTCATCGTTCTCCATCACAGCCCATGATAATAATAATAATAATAATATTTCGTGGTCATAAAAGTGCCAGGTTCGTATACTAGTCATCCCCGTAGAAGTTTAACTTTTGTTTAATTACTTTGTGGAAATTAGGCTGACTAGTTGAACGTTTTGTCTCACACTCACGAACCTATGTTTCTGTAGAAAAGCTTAATCATTTTACTACTTTATCGTCATCCGTTAGTTTATAGTTTAACCCACTTTACTAATTATTATGATCAGCACCAAGTTTCATCACTGATTCACACCACCTCTCAATATTGATGCTCAATGTAAGAGAAACAAATAGCTGTCCAACGCTCATTAATCCCCTGAAATACTGTCGTCAAAATATCATAATTAATTAGCTCGCTGTCGTTTGTAGCATTGTTTATACCTAAGAAAAATAATACTAATTAAATATATTCTTTGCAATACGTCACCTGTGACGAAAATTAGGTGACTAGTAAAAACGAATAAGAATTAGACAGGCGTTTTGTTCCAATAGAAGACTTCTCAGTAGTCTGCGTCTATGTTCGAACCCAACATCCTCAAATATATTGACGAACTACTAACCTACAGATCATCGGCCCATCTTTGTAAATTTTACAGTCTTTGTAACCTAAGTCATATTTCTGATGTTTTACGAACTCGTTGCATGCCATTGGTAGGTTCTCAATTATGAAACATTGTTGGTTCTCTTACATAGCTAAGATAAGATACAGATTTATTTGATCTCAAATTTCGGATCACAACTTTACGATGTTTTGTATAATGTGTTGTAGGAACTTACATTTTATTCTCTCCTAAGAAAAGCTACTAATGTTTTGCCTGTTCACAGGATTGGACAATAAAATATCTCCACAACCCCCCAATTCTAAGTAAATATTAGCTCACTAGTGACTAGCTCCTTGAGGTAATTCCTAGATTTTTAGTGTGCAAGACGTGACTGGTGGTTCAACGGTGTCGGGCGTGAGGCAGTTACCCACCGATGACAATGGATGAGGTTGCGCAAACGTATCACGTATTGACTGAATTAGAAATATCATATGTTAGGAGCCGAATCAACGGTCTAATTGTAAAGCGTTCGCCGCGGAGCTAGAGGGTCCTGGGTTCGTTTCCTGATGGGATCGTGAATGCGTACTGCTGAAGAGTCCCATGCTAGGACGAAACAGCTGGCCAGTGCTTCCAGGTGATTAATGGTTGTCTGATTTAGATCAATTCGTGATATTAGGATCGACAGTAAACTATATCCACCACCCCATAATTGTTCACAGATTACATTGACACTACTTGTACCCTTTGTTAGTTAAGGTTATGGATAATCTATTTCCTATGTTCATAGCTTTGAGTTAACACAATTTATTGTAATATGTACAATAATAAAAGGTATTATAGTGATGTATCACTTTGAATTGTAGATTCTAGTGAGCTCATCGTCAGTTGGTGTGGTGAATCAATGATTTAGTTAAATCTCCAAAAACTCAGTAGTTAATTTACAACTCACATCAAGAATCAAAAATATTCATGAGTTTTCAGTCCCATGTCTTACTTCACAAGGCGAATAAGATGGTATTCTCTAAGGAAAAGTTGCTAATGTGTTTTTTGTCACGAAAGACTTTTATCAGCTTCATAAGGTCAAAGAATTTCCCATACGAGACAGTGGTCATCTAGATAGTCGCCTTATTAACTTCTACCAGATAGAATTTCTTTCTGAGAGCTCATTAAGAATGTAGTTCGTAAATTAGTTCACTCATATCTAAGATTATATGCTAGTTGTTTTAAAATTATGTCTCTGGAATCATTTATCTACACTAATAGATGATTGTAGTCTCACATCACAGATATCAGTTATGAGACAAATAACATGAATAGTTAGTAAAGGTACAATAATGACTGGTTAAAACGTGTAAATCACTGGATTCAAACTCAATAGTTTGATGGTTGAGCATATACTTGAAGACGATTCCTTCCGTCTCTGATCAAATCTTGAATGTGCACCACTGAATAAATTTTATTACCTGGATGACATGGTTGTCTAATGTTTTCTGAAGTCAATTGGCTAAGTGAAGCGATTAAATTTGACAATTTACACAACCTTCTTTACTGAAATTAATAATCAGCTTTGGTAAGGATATTTATTCTTCTGTTCTCTCAGTTATGCTTAACTGTCTATATTTCAATTAGTGGTTGCATAAAAACTTGCATATCCTATTTAGATATCTGCTTCCTATAAGAATTGTAATCAATTTTTCAGTTGTTGGATGAAGACCTACAATGGGAATTATGAATACTTAATCCATATTCAGAGTATATCGTAACAAATGTCAGTGAATCATTTTAACTTAATGTTTAGTGCAGTTTAAGTAACTCAATCCTACAGATGACTAAACACAACCTAAATAACTCAGTAGTAACTTCACAGATTATTAAACTGAAACTATATCAGTTTCAATTAATATTGCATGCACACTTTACCCACCTAATCTTAACCAATATCAAATTGAAATTAAGTAGGATTTATTTCCCTACTATTTGCAACTACATAAGATGTATATAATACCATTTTTGACCAATTCAATCAATGTTTCATATCTAACTGGTTATAATTATTAACGTCTTTTTAAAAATAAGTACTGAATATATTTCTATTTATAACTTATTATATCTTCTTGTTTTCACTTCAATTGCAATCCAATACTACTAATTATATTTATTGTTTGTATTAGTAAGTTCACACGTGATTATCTAATCACACTAATTTTATTCTCACTATATTTAAGTAATATTTTTAAGTAGTTTAATATATTTGTTTGTTTTTTTTTGCTTAGATTACATAAGTATATCTAATTGAATTAAAACAAAGTATTATAAATTGTTCATACTTTTATTTATCTTCTGTTGTATGAAGCCGAAACTAGGAGAACTTGAAAAGAATCATTCAAAAGATACATGTATTTATAAACAGCTGTCTGCGTAAGATATTACGGATCCATTGGGTAGATATCATTAACAACAACCTTCTGTGATAGAAAACAAAACAACTTTTTTTTGAGGAAGATATTAGAAAAAGACGCTGGAGATGGATAGGACACATTGAGGAAATCATTAGACTGCGTCATAAGACAAGTACTATCTTGGAATCTTAAGGCCAAAGGAATAGATGAAGATCGAATAACACATTGCGTCTGGAATTGGAGACAGACATGAAGAGAAAAAGGAGCACTTGGGAAGAGGTGGAAAGGGCCGCCTAAGACAGAGTTGGTTGTAGAATGCTGGTCGACGGCCTATGATCAACATGTGGTAACAGACATTGATTGATTGATTTATCTTAAACAACTGTTCTTATTTAATGAATTATCAGATGAAGTATCTTTAAAGCTGAAATGTCTTGGGTGTTCATTGTCTAATTGTGCTGATTGTGAATAAATTGTTGAATTTATGCAATACAATAGATACTACTTATCACGTTTGTTCCTTCAGGTAATCTTGTGGTGAATGGGATGAGTACAATGTGCGTGTAAGCTACAGTACTATCAGATTTTTTTATTTTACTTATCATCAATCATATCACTGACTTAATCAGTTTCGACACCTACAATATCAAAGTTAATTCTGTTCAAATACTTGTTTTCAAGTTTCCGTAATTTCATTTATATAATAACTTACGTCTCAGTTGTAAGCCTTCATTAGTATTCTTTGTATTCGTTAAAGATTGACTCCAGTTGACTGCCTCTGAAAGTCATGGGACACTAGATAGCTGTTTTAGTCTTAGTGTAGGACACCTTAGTTGCACTGCTCACTCTTAATTCCTACAGGAAGTCAAAACCGATACCTTCAAATTTTTTGATGAACTCTTAATCATCTTCACCATGGGACTGAAATCGAATAGCGAAATTTCTACTTAAGTTAATTTGTCATTTGTGTCTTGTAACAGTGTGTATAGATTTGTCAAGAAAGATTCAGCAGTTAAGTATGTTTACTTTGGCAAAACTGCAATAATTATTATTTACATGTAAAGCAATCGATTGTTTTCAGGTTAAATGTCTAAGTTTACAAACAAAATAACAATTTTAAAAACAAGAACATAACATTACAGTAGATGAGAAACAAAACATTGTTATCATGACAACTGAAAGCAACAACATTCCGAAATTCATCAGCATGTATGTGAGTAAATGAAGAGAAAATTGGTAGGACATTCTGAATTTAGGGATATACCCATATATAGATATATTTACTAGTCACATGTTTGTATGCTATTCCAGTGGCTTGAAATAAATTTACATGGGTAAAATATGCGGTGGATTTTGGCAAAGATATATTTTGTCTATCTGTATAAAAATGTATTGGAAAAAGTTACCAAGATCATCGTTTTGTGCTACATTTCATTGATTATCAAAACATGTGTACCGTCAAGTGGAAACTAATGTGTTCCTGTGAAATTTAAATGTTAGTCATCTACTTACACTGTTTGATATATTACCACTAATTTATTCAGACTGCAATTGACCTCCTGTAGAATGGAGATAATTACATCAATTCACTATTGAGTAGATACTAATCCCATGTTTATCTAGCTAATTCTTAGTGCTGATTGAATTAAATTGATGAAGTTTGAAAAATAACGATTAGTGTAAATGTTACAATATTTTATTTCAGTTATGGTTTTATCTTACTAATATAAGAAGTATGTCTTTGAAGAATGCTGTCACTTATTTTTAGAAGGTTTGTGATATGAAAATGACAATGATCAGAATGTTAAGTTCTAGCAGATTAGTAGTTGAAGAATGATGGAATGTTACACAATATTTAATTCCATCGAATATAGATTTGATAAAACAATATATACCCTTTGTTGTACATAAATAGCTTACATTCAGTGAAGCAGTAATTCAATGGTTAAGGTATTCAGATTTAAAAAAACCTAATGTACCAGGTTCAGAGGCGCTTCGTCCCTGCTTTGATTAAGGTAACAGAGTAGTATTACAAGCCATCAAAGTTAAAGTGACTCGAAGCCAAGTATAGTTAATATTGTCGTTTTTAGTGAGGTGATCATTTTTAATGTACTGTTTACTAAGCATCATTTGTATTGAACCGGATAATAACTATGCAAGCTTTTTCCATGTCGTCTTTCTGCAAATGTATTGTTTGATTTAGCCATCTTCCGTCTGATCAAGTTATATCTCAAAAAAAAACAAAGTCTCTTTTTTCTATCACTACTTGATAGACTATTATGATTTTGAAGAGTGTAAAGTTTACTTAATATATTGTTTATCAATTACCTCGTATGTGATTAAAATTATAATAATACACTGCCTACAAAGACAGTTTTATTACCGAATCTTAAACTAAATTTTTACGAATATCATAAACGCATCAGCTAGTAATGGTCCCAAACTACTATCAACTTTAAATGAGATAAAGTGACACATTTAGCTTAAATGTCATCAAGAAAGCTGTGGCAATAATTGGTAAACTTATGATATTTTAATCCGTAGAAACTGAAATCTCTGACGTTTCGCTAAGTAGTGTAAGCCGCTTGTTCAATAAGAAAATAACGGAATTAAATTTATGTATGATAGGCAGTTGTGATGTTATTGATAAGTGGCCGACTAGCAATTGAAGTGTTACATTACTCAACATTTCAGAGATTCTTATATGCTGACCATTGTAATTCAATGCCAATATATAAAATATGCATATAATTGAATCTATTCAAAGGGATTATGTGAATATTCATGTGGTCATTAAACTAAAGACTATGTAGAGTAAAGAGGATGTTTTATGCTTACATGATAATTCTCGATTATCGACAAACATTGATTTGATGTGATTTTATGGAGATTGGTATTGAGTTTAGTTATTTGAATTCATCACACAGTAATGTTAGTAGTGTGGGACAAAAGATTAGAGGGCACTGGATAACTGATTGAGCTTGGTATGTAAGTTTTGAGTAGTGACCACCGTAGATTGCACCAGGATATCGAACCGATGGCCTTCAGTTTGGTACACGCTTAGCAGTCTGCACCAGTTAGACGGCGTCGAATTGTAGAATTTCCAGTTCCATAAATTTGTGAAATAGGGCGATGATCGTGGATTGTCATCTATCTCATTCTCGATAAGTGTGAGCTCCACTGTTGACGATTTCTCACTGGTACTTCAGGAACATTGTGGAGTTAATGATTAGTGAGTTGTTTATTGTAATTGAATGGAGTTTGTTTGCGGTGGTGTTATACCCAGTTTAATCTGTGACGAGTGTAATTAAATGTCAACAAATGTGGTGAGTATGAATGGTTGTGAAATTGTTTAACTAAGCTTATAATGAGATTGTTTGTTATGAATTGATATGATGATTGAGGTAAGCGTGATAGATTGTCTAATAGACGAAGGGATTTGTTAGTGATATTGGTATGAGTGTAGCTTGGAAGGTAGTGATGTTTGTGGAGTTTGTGTGAGTGGTTTGTCGAGAGAATATAATGTGGAATTGAATTGACACAAGTGAAAATGTGTTAGAGATGAAGGTATTTGAATTGGGAAAAGCATTTAGTCGTATGAACATGAATACAAGATTGATGTAACTAATGTTGATTGATGAAGATGTATGTGATATTGCGTGAGTTGTATTTGTTGATGATTGTGAGAGTATGATTTTGTGTTTGAGAGATTGTGATTAGTGTATTGATAATGTGAGGTAGTTGAGATGGTGTTGTGTGTGTGTTTGTGATTATACATGTTAGATTTGACGAAGTTTGATTGTGACTGTTTTGAATGTAGTCGTTGTTCGATGGATATTAATTACTTTCTTTATTTTTATTAATTGTAGTAATATGTCTGAATGTGAAAAACATCTTATGTACTCGTCATTCTAAATAAAAGGTCTTCCTGAATATTGTGTACAATCTTTTTTAAAACGCTGAAAATAAAAATAAATGTTCGGAGAATCTTCTCTCTATTTGGTTGTTCTTCATGATTCTACACATACGTATATATACATAATTTACAATATAATAATATTTTGATTTCACTCAAGTTATAGTATGTTAGATTAAATTATAACAAGTTATTGTATTCTTTATATAATATGTACTAAAGTGTTAAACTAAATAATTATGAATAATTGGTATAAAGTTGAGGTGAATGAAGTTATCACTATTGGAAAGTCATAAATCATAGGTGAATTAATTAGGACATGTAAATATGAAATTGATGGATTACATAATAGCAAATAAGTGAATTAAAGGTAACTTTTTTGTTACGTGATCTAATATTGATGCTACACTATATAAGGTTAAACAGTATGTTACAGATATTCATACCCACAAAAAAGAAGACAGGCTTATAAAGCAACAAGATATTGAAATATTCGGTAACATGGGGTCTATATTAAGTTATTTGTAAATTAACATAAGAGTTGGCAAAATATTTTTTTAATTAATTACGTAATAATAATCAGATGAATACTGATATTATATAAACACACTTAGACGTCCTGTCTTACTGAATAATGTGAAACGTGGCCATTGGTCAACAGAATTTTTAAACGTCACTACTACTTCATAGGACAAGCGGGTAAGTAATAATGAGGTCAGACTGATGAGGTTGTGAGTCTTCATAGACTGAGATTTTCGGAACATGGGATATTTATAACTAACCACAACTAACCTTGACGCTCTATATTAAACGATATAGGAGTAGGATGACAGAATGTTAGAGGCAATCAAACCAAAGGGTGGCATTAGTTCATGACGTTATTGACTGTGAATTTAAATAGTGTGGGTAGATGCAGTACACTTGGTTGGAGTTATTACGATTATCGTAACGAATGGTTGGAGACTATGGGTAACATGGCACAGGATTGATTACAGTGGCGCACGTGAATTTACTATTTGTCCTTCCTTAAATAGTGAGCTTAAAATTATTTTATACCTTTTTTATTTTTCCCTGGACTATACCCTACATGTCCAATGTTTTTTATTATTTTCACTAAAGTAACTGATACTTTACTGATTTGGTGTTATTCTTGTTGTGCTACTGAGATGTGACAACTTGGACAGATGCACATATGTTTCTAGTCCTGTATTGTACATGCATACATGAAGACTAAAGATTTGATAAGGTAACTGAAATTGATAATAGGATGTTTCAAAGGTTCTGTTTTATTATGCGTCGATATAGCCTATGTCGATAACCGAGATAAAGGGAATAATAGTAGTGTAAATTTATGAATACAAAAATCTGATTTTTCAGTATTAATTTCAATGGATTCAGCCATGTACAAATGATGAACCTGTAAGGCATATGCAAAACTTGATGAAATTTTGATGAATAATTTGAAAGATTTATTTAGATTGTTTCGTTCTTAATGTATCTAGATTGTTCTCGGCTGTAGGATGATGGACCTATCAAAGTGTGTTGTATATATACCTGACTCTACAGGAGAATACGAATTGGTAAATAAATGAAAATGGGATGAATTCATGAGTTTATCTTTACTGACGATGTGAGTATCTATTTCGTGATGTTAAACTCAAATCCATCGATTCCCACAACACCTGTTTGTTAAAAATTTTTATATATTCAGTCTTGATTCTATGACTGTTGTAAATGGTATTATTTAATATGTACATTCTTGAAATGTGCATGATAAGCAGGAGATTGTTTATATAGCTTACATGTTCGTTGGTACTAGTCAATGGTTTCTCAAAAAGACTCATAAATGTAGATTGTATCACAATCAACACAACTTAATCTGTAGATGCTGTTCTTTACTTAAATTCTTGTTATTATGTCATATATGGAAAACATGTACAAAACAGAGAGGGATTTATAAGGTCTATATAATACATTAGTGCACTAGACGTAGGTGGATATTCCACTCGGTGAATAAAATAACTAGTTTTTGAATGATTCTTACGTATTCGAGTAAACTGTGAATGTGTTTATTATGTTTGTTTAGCTAGTAAGTCATCCGATACTGCAGAAAAATAGACAAAATGTTTTTGTAAGGGAACTACTTTTAACACTATAGATCTGTAATTTCAAAAGGAATGAATTACATATGCAAGGATGATACACTGGTCTCAGGTAAACAAAATGTTGGAATTTTTTGGCAAAGGATGGTATCTCATACGTTATCTATAAAGTGGTAATGGAGTTAGGTACGAATAAGGAGATGGCTATTAATATTTAAGTACACAGCGACGAAAGATTTGAAGGAATTAGGGATTTAACGTTAGATACATTTCTATTTTAATCCAGCTTTGGTTGGTATGGCCTCTATTAATGGCCAGGGTAAAATAAAGGGTTATACAAACTTTTTCTAAATACATGAATCAGATTTATGGATATGAACATCAGTATTGTCACCCATGGTTAAAAGATGGATTTATAAGCCATATGGAATGGTTGGTTGAATTCGATAAATAATAAGGAGATTTATTTAGGTCAACTGGATGTCCTGTGTTAATCGATTGGGCCAGAGTAGATTATGTAATGTCTAGTTTATTCTTTGTTTAGCTAGAACGGATGACTTTCTGCTGTACGCTGACGTAGCTCTCGGATTGTGCTTTCTACATAACTGACCTGAGAAGAGCAGTTAGACTAATAAATACACATATAGTTGGCAAAATTTGATAGTCTCTTATTCGAAGCAGTAGAAATCAAGGTTGATTGTAAAATATTACATTCATTTTGGCTTCATTAAAAGTTTTGCGGAGCATTTCGTTTTTAATTTATGACTTACTATCTCTCTGATTTATAAACTATAACTTTAAAGATAATGTTTTTGTTGGCGCAAGGACTAACTCCCGATTTCATTTTATTTAGCTCAGTTGTTTACTAATGAATTTAGTTATCAGCAAACACACCTTGAAGCCTTGATCTGTATCATGAGCATTATATAAGCATGTTGAAGGTTATTTATCAAGTAATCATTATTTTATTCTCTTATTTTACTCTGATAAGTGTCACGTCATACTTAGGCCTCATCAGAGTTGGGACAGTATAATTTCAGTCTTCTTGGAGTACCAAGGTTTTCTGCTGTTTAGACTGGTCGATAATTCTGTTAATGTGTCGTTGTGTTAATGACTACTGGTTTCAATCTGTTTCACGTAGATTTACTTTCCCTTGTTCGTAAAACCTCAAGCAAAGCAAATTTTAATATAAATCTAACTTAGGATATGGTAGCGGTGAAGTGATAAGTTGTAATATTGAATCGAGAGAACTTTAAACCTTTCGCCAAACAATGGTGCAATGATGACTGAGATTTTAATTAACATCCTACCCCCTTCCCTACTAATAATTCTACACCTTCCGTCACTTCTGTTGTCATGCTTTGTGACGATATCACCAATATAGCTGAGATCCAGTATGATTTATCTACAGACATAGCATTTTATACTTGATTTAAACTCTACAATGACATACTTAATGTTGATTTCGGCAACCAGGAAAGTTTATGTTTTTGGATAAGGTATTAAGTAAGTTTACAGCCTTTTCTACAATAGAGACAATACAGTGAAGAGATTTATCATTTAAATGTCGTTAAATGAAATTGTACGTTCGTTTTAGTAGCGAAATCAGTAGAATTTTATTCTTTAGAAAAATATAACATCATGAACATTTTCTGGAATTTCAAGTATCACTAGGATCGTGGAGCCGTGTTGAAATTGTCAGATTAAGAACATGTTTAAGACGAAAAACAACCTATATATCAGAAAAATGAAAGACGTTTATCCACTTGAAGAGAAATGGAGACACGTGGCAAAGCTAGTAAACATTAGGACAGCTGGGAGACACTTTTGACAAAAGATTCTTAAGTGTACGAAGTAAAAATTGAAAATTAAGAAAATAAAGCAACGGAAATATTGAAACAGTGGTGTTAAGGCCAATGAATGAATTAATGATTCAATGTGTTGTTTTTGGATGCAGAGTTTAAGTTTAAATTACAGTATAAATATGGAATATGTGCTTCTTTCGATCACAAAAGTTTGATGGTATGGATGATGCAGAAGGAAGAATCAAGTGTGACATAATAACTGGAATTGATAAGATAGATCTATATAACATTTTCTTTTAAAAAGATGAATCAGGAAATGTTCAGATATGCATTTACAAAGCATTTGCTTTGTATAGTTAATTTAACTAACCTACTCTACATGAGAAAGTAAACATGCAAATCTACATAAATAAGGCCTAAAGCGTAATTCATGTTTAACACATTCACATTTGATAATAGGTCTGAAAGAGTAGATAATCTAATGAATTTCAGAAATAAAATGTGAAATGCAACTTTTCCAACTATGTTTGTCTACGTCGCCTTTAAATTCGATGTTCATGAAGACAGTTATCTTTGGAATAATAGTAAAAATTTCATGTTATGGTTTTAGCCTAAGATTACTATCAACAAACCTTACTAAAATAATAACTTTTTGTTTCATAATTATCAACTAAACATACAATTATCATGTGAATAAAATAGAAGTAAGTAGAAAATTCTCGCCTACCTAACTATTCTTTTCAGCACCAACCACACCCTAACCTACTTACAACTTACCAAATAAACAACTTGTTAACTTCACCTTTAAATTTTACCTTTTCAATTCTAATCATGTGTTTCTGTAAATCATTTTAAATTGTATGTAATCAAGAAAAAACAAAAACAAACTTTCAACAACAAACATTTTTCATTCATCGTGGTATCTACCCAACCCCCTCCACCCCCACAAGAAGAAAATATTATTTTGTTTATTTACAATATTAAGTTATATTCAATCATCGAAATTTGGCATATGATTAAAATTTAATGAAAATAATGAAAAAAGGAAAAGAAAATGGTTATGAGAATCATTTAAAGTGATGAATTACAACTTTTTTTTCACTTTATTTTGGCTTCATTTTTTTTATTTTATCGTTTTCTTTATGAATTAATTCTTTATTGTTTTTTTGTTTTTCTTTTTCATTTTTACATTGGTCAGTTTATATACTGGCTATTTTGTTCAGATCACATGTACATTATGTATTGAATTAATTTCTAATGAGTTGAAATGATTTTGTATAGGTTGGTATTTAATTTTATTGAATGTGTTTATTAAAAACTTAATTTCAATTAGAGACCACTTAGGGTTACTGTGGATTGAATGAACAGGATAAAAAAGGACGGTTGGGTATGGGGTTAACAACTCCATCACGTATAAGACAACTTTGTGATAAAAAAAGCCAGAAAATCTTTTAAACTTTATTAAACTCTGCAATGGGAGTTGATGGGTCTTTATTTCGAAGAGTTATAACATCTTATAGTGAAGGCCTAGATTCTTCAAAAGTCACAAGACTGATGCCTTTTTTGATAAACAGAGAAACAAATTTTATAGGTACATGGAATGTCCGTACAGTGTGGTAGACCTGGTGAAAATTTGCTACCTGGAGATATCTGGAATTAGTGAAACTTATTGGTTACAAGCTAAACAGGAAAGATTAGCTACAGAAGATAAACTGTTTTACTTCAAACATGATGGAGGAAATACCTAGCACAACCAAGTAGTTGTACAGACGTTGTCCAGAAAATCACTGAAAAGTCCTTATAGGATGAGAATCGCATGAATTTAGGATCCTCATAACATCATTTAAGATAAACAAGAAGGGGATCACAATGAATACCCACCAACAAAAGCGATGATGACGGTAATGACCAGTTTTATCAGAGGCGACAGTCAACAATCAAGAAATGCCCAGCCAGACACCTTATCATTTAGATGGGAGACCTAAACGCCAAGGTTGGATCGAAGAACACTAGATATGAGGGCATCATAGGACTACAAGTACTGGGAGAAATGAACGAAAACAGTGATAGATTTATGAATCTATATGCCTTCAACAAAATGTTTGTAGGTGACATCATATCCATACCCAACAAACACACGCACAATGTTACATGGGTTTCACAGGACCACACTACCGAGAATCGAATCGATCACATCATCAATAAGAAGTTCAAATGCACCATGAATGACGTTAAACCAAAGATAGGACCTGATATAGCTTTACATTATCATCTGGTGAAACTGAAGTCAAAGAAACACTAGACAGCTGAAGTAACAGCATTACAAAAGTTTAATAAGGTCTTTTTTCAGAATACTAACAAACTCAACAAATTCAAGATAGCTCTCAGCAATAAGTTCCAAGCTTTACACGAACTACGCGAAGAAAAACTACAATGGAAAACAACTGGAAAGAGATTAAAGAAGCAATAACCCCAACATGTGTTAGGCCGCGAGAAGCACCACAATGAGGAATGGATCTCTGTTGGCTGTCTGAGTATGATCCGATAAAGGGGGAAACAGAGAAGACAGAAATCAGTAACAACCGAACAGGAAATTATAGACTGAATAAACAGAGCCAACAAGTGAGTGAAAAGAAGTATCAAATCTGGTAAGTAACACTATGTGGAAGACCTAGAAATGACTGGTAAGAAGGGTGATCATCAGAATACAGAAATAAGGAAAATCCTTAGCAGGTGCAAGAACTATACAGGCATCACTTTACTATTAATACTACAAAAAGTCTTCAACCGAGTGCTATCGGATGGAATGAAATATCCAGTAGACTTCTAACTTCCATATCAACAGGCCGGAATTCGTAAGGATTTATCGTGTATCGACCGAATCGTGAAAATATGGATCACTGTTGAACAACAATGGACTGGAACTCACCACTTTGCCCAAACTTTCTTGACTATGAGAAAGTATTTAACAAAATGGACAAGATATCATTATGGAGCCTCCTTCGAAATTATAATTTGCCTGAGATGATAGTCACTATAATACGTAAGTGGTACTACGAAATATACTGTAACATTATAAATAAAGAGCAGCTCACAGATTCATCCTAAATGAAGACAGATGTCAAACGAGGTGTCTTATTCTCACTCTTTCTCCTCTTTCTGGTAATAGACTGAATTGTGAAAACCTCAACATCTCACTCAACGTATGGAATATAGTGGACAATTCGGATACAGTTAGATAATTTGGATTTCATAGATGGCTTAACTCTTCTATCCCACACTCAGAAACAAAAGGACGGACAGTGTGGCAGAAGCATCTACATCAGTTGACCACAACGCACACAAGAGGAAAAGCATAAACCTTGAATAAAACACAGCAAGCGCCAACCAAATTACACTTGACATGACGGAGAAGCTCTGAAAGGTGCAAAATGTTTTACAAACCTTGGAAGCAGCATTTATTAAGCAGAGGGAGGGAAAAATGATCAGATGAAGATGTGAGGACAGATTGGCAAGATAAGGGAAGGACAACATTTCTACAATCGAAAAGCATTTGGAACTCATAACAACTGTCAGCCAGCACCAAAGTCATAAATTTCGATAACAACAGTAAGACAGTTCTATTGTATGGAGCTGAAACTTGGAGCTATTAAAAGCATCATTCAAAAGATACGGGTATTTATAAATAGCTGTTTGGAGAAAACTGCGTTACATTGCAAATCCCAACTTGGAATTATCAAGGTCAAAGGAGAAAAGAAAGACTAAAGAACACTGCATCTGAAATCGGAAGCAAACATCAAAATAATGAATAGCACTTGGGGAGAACTGGAAAGGAGAGACCAGGGTATATTTGGTTGGAGTGTACTCTTCGGCGGCTTATGCCTCAACAGGAGGAACAGGTTTTTACTGATTTATTTATTTATCAGAAATTAATTGGAGCTGGTTACCATCATTATCCATGGTGCAGTGGAAAATTGTTCCGTTTGATTTGCACTGTCCACATTAGACCTCATGGGATTGAAACCAAACCTTTAGGTCTTATGCATAATATATTTAGCCATCAAAACCACTGTGTTGCGTTCCACTTGTAGAATTTCCACTTTAATCAATATGTGATATACAGTGATGATCAGTTATACCACTGTTGCTAACATTATCACTCGTTATATATCTGAAAGTTACCAGTTACAACTTGTCACCAAAACTAAAGGAACATCTTGAAGTTAGTGACTAGTGAATTTGTGATTTTCATACTGGGGTGAAAGAGTATTCCTTAACCTTCAGGAGTATTTAAGAAACATCATTATATGATGAATGCAAATAACATAATTTCAAATGATTTAAAAATTATCTATTCGTTTTAGTGATAAGAAAATAACACTTTTAACATTGAAGATAAATGCATCCAGTAGACTGTATATACAAATAAATGTTAAAGGTTTGTAAAGAGTGACTGAGTTGATAATTTATTTGACGTAAATTCATGTTGACATCTAGTCCAATATAGTTTTGGTATATTTAGATTGTGGCTAATTGTGGAATACAAGATATCAACAACAGGAAAAATACAATTCCTTGCAAAAAATACATGACCATTACATAAGTGATTGACTGAGCGAACTAATTAACACACATGATAATACGGTGGCGTTTGAGAAGAAAGGTTCTAGATTGGGTTCAAGTTTTATTATGAACGTCAACACTAAAATAAAACCAGTAAATCCACCCAACAATTCCAAAGTATTACAAAACTCGTATCCTAGATTGCACTTCTGACCACAATTCAACTTTACTAAAATGTATACGTTTTAATTAGTTATGTAATCTAGGCTTATCCTTTATATAAGACTAAATTTTGACTTTTATTATTTTATTCAATAACAAATCTATGGTTCACTATTGAATTCTCTGAATAAGACACTTCAGTATGTCTCTATCATTTTCATCTTTCCGAAGAAAATAAATCACATACATGCAACCTCAAATATCAACAACCTTCATGTTTAATCACATCAACCTTCACAACCATTTCATTGAATAATTCATGAGCTGGATCTAATATTGTTAAGCTTCACTTATTTTTCATCTCGTGCATGAACTTTAATGTACTTTTGTCTCATCCTACTTAAAGGTATATAAAGCGAAAAATGATAATAGAGTAATGAATGGATGATTTTTACAAAATTTCAAGTGTTTATCTACAATCCTATTCATATTAATGTTAAGAGTTATACCCCTCACTATATTTACAGACTGCTAAGTGATACTGAGTAGTCTTTACTCAAAAGCCCGGGTGAAAATAATGTAGAACAATGTAGGATATCAATAAAAATATAGTAAGCTAAAGTAAGCATACAGTAATGTTAAGAATACATAGATTCTTTGTTCTATATCGACATAATATGAATAATTCCATTATTGATATATTTATGTTTATTAGATAATTATATTAACTATCTAGTTATACGTTGTTTAGACGTCATCAGTCATATTACGGACAGTTACAAACGTCATCATATCAGTGAGAATAGTAGTGTTCTTATTACTAACATTGTTAATATATAGAAATAACTAAATGAGAGAAAAAAAATCCCTATTATTTAACAACTCTCTTGAGGAATGAAACCCTTTTATCCCCTCCCCCTCCAGTTTCATAATGTATACTGATAAGTTACAAATTGTGAAAATACTTTTAACAGACAATTTACACGTAGAAATTAACTTCAGAAACCTTATTAAAAATGTAATAAATAGACAATTTACAATGTTATTACATTTAAATCAACATATAGCCTTAATGATAGTTTATAATTCCCTGTTGATGATATTCACAATTGCAGTTGACTTTTCTTTATTGCCGTACTTGTATAATTATCGGGTTGTCCATATATAATCACTTCTGTTACAAGTTTTAGTATATTTAACTGGTTCATAGTAGGATGAAACGTATGTGTGACACTTGCTAAACATAAAACAAATACATTGCAATCTGGAATAGGGTATGATGTAGTTGCACCAAAAATGACTAGTTTATTTCACTCTGGAAGAAGAAATTGAAAATGTTTTCTATAAACCTTTACATATCAACATAGAGATTTAGATATATCTAAGTAAGTAAACTGAATGAAAATAGGATGCGACTCTTGAATTGTAGTGCTAAAAGTATTTACACACAGGTATTTTAAGATTTAGTTGATTTATCACAGAATGATGTTGAGTGAGTGCAGCTGAAAACCTTGAAGCACTCGACAGATGTTTCATTCTAATATCCAACTCCTCAGCAATGAGAACGCACATTTCCTCTAAGGACTTTAAGTCTCAGGGAGAACGCTAAACCATGTTCACCACTCTGCTGGCCCTGGGTTTCGATTCTCTGGTTGAATCATGGGTGCTAACAGCTGTTGTTAGCATGATGGTTTTCAGAGGCAATCAATCAACATCAATCTGCGACGAATACAGTCAAATAAACGTAATACCTATCTCTATTAAACAATGATTTTAGATTTTATTATATGCTTAGACAAAAATATACACTACGGACTTGCCGAACAAATACTGGACATTAGTAATTAAGTTATGTTTCGCCAGTTAGGATTAACTGAATTATCTGCCAGAAAATCTATGACATGTTTTGCGATCTCCTTGATCCAGAATTTAAACGTTTTTCTAATCAAACAGGTGTTCTTACTTGTCTCCTTACAATGATATAGGTGAAGTTAGTACCGAAGATGTAGTCCAGAGTAATAACCAAAGCTCTCCAATCAAACCATTCAGCTCACAAGACTCAACATCACCATAACCATCTACGTGAGTTACAGTTAATCATCTCCATCACCTCAGCTTATGAAGTGAACATATTTTAGTCAGTTACGATGGATTCCGATTTCGATAATTTAAATAAGGTACCAGTTTAATGCTTGTTTACGTTGTCTATAATTTTTGTTGTTTTAATTTATTGAGATTTTAGTCAAATTTGTCAATCATAAAATTTATTTCACAAGAAAAGGATGAATCTGGTGCATATATTTTAATCGCAGATTGAACCCAATGAACTTGAAACTGAATTTAATAATCGACAAAAATAAACTGGGAAGTTATTTTATCTTGGACAGTATGCATTCAAAAACTCAGGTTCTACGGGTTACTTAATGAATGGAGAACATTTAGGCATCTAAAATGGTAATTAGTGAATTACATTTCTAACTGTAGTGTACTGTATAACCTCATCCAATATTATTGTTGGGTAAGTAATACACTTTTGATATGGATGAATTCTACCGGTTCATATCTTCTATTAAGTTAATCACTAGTGGAGACATGATAATCATGATTGAGTTTATTGTCTAACTAAAATCACTTGTTGCTATACACTATTACAGTTAACAATCTCATCAATCTAATCATTGAGTACACTGAAAATTCTTCTTTAATACTAGAAAAATTATCTATTTTTAATAATATGCAAAGTAGAATTCTACATTACTTTTTATGTTTCATCAATGAATACATTACTTATAAATGTCCATGTAGAAATTTCATGTTCTTCTGCAAGTTGACTAAGAGATCATTCTATAAAGCTTTCACTACTTATTATCTATCTATACCTATATACATAGTAACATTGTATAGATTACTAGCTAGTTCATGTTTATCACATGTTTTGCATACAATTAAACATGAAAAACAGTTATCATTTGTTTTTTTTATATTAAATTTCTCTAATAGATCTTATAGTTTCTTTCTTCTCTGAGAACAATTTCTATTATCTACCTATCTACATTTCCTTGGGGGGTACATAACACAAATGATGTGATTGTTGAAATAATATTTAAAAAAAACTATTTGAATAATGAATGTTCATTTATATAAATTCAATTAGAAAGTTTAAATCTCACGAATAATTCAAAGTATACTTCTATATTGTAAATTGAAATTATTTCCTTCTTTTGTTAAATTATCAATTTTGGGAAATAATATGAATTAAATTTAATTTGGATTGTGACTGGTAAGTGGAATCCAGGTCGGGCGTTTCGTCCTATTTGGGATTCATCGGTTGGATGTACCTGCATCTCAATGTTGATGTTCACAGTGGGATTCGAACTCAGTCCGTTTCGTGTCAAACGCCACCGCGTACACCACTAGACTACTGAGTTCAGACAGTCACATTTGTGCAACGGGCGAATCGGTAGTAGGATGAATTTGTATATTATCATTGATTTGTTATAGACTGAAGTTGGTCAGTCTCTAAGACGAAACGCACGTCCTGGATTTCACTTGCCAGTCACAATTCAAATTAAATGATACTTGTGAATATTCGCTATATCGAGGCAATCCGCTCAGGATGCACATATAGCAATAGAGACTGATCAGCTTCAGTCTATAATAAATCAGTGGGAATATACAGATTCATTCTACTAATATGAATTAAAGTTTTATATTATCCAGAAATCTATGCGATGTATATTTGTTGTGAATAATGCGCAAACATTACATGGATTGCATTTCATGATAATAAACTTCTGTAACTATTATGTGTATTACTGTCTACTTTATACACGGAAGTACTAATCACAACTCACTAAATTTCGAATTGATCTATGTGGACAAAGCAGATACTTGCAACCAGTGAACGACAACTCAACAGCTGAATTACCCGCCCAAACCTAATCAAGATGACAGGAATGTAGCACTAAGAAGATTTGATTCTATTTCGTTCTAATGTTTTATATATAGGCCTTATAACAAATAGAAATAATAGCACACTAGAAATCACTGCAACCAATCAAATTAGAGCGGAAGGAATGAACAGTAGTATTGGTTTACTCTAAATTTACAGTTAATAAAAATATAGCAAAAATAAGAATATCTACAAGAGGAATAAACAGTTGTGATTCTTTTTAGCACCTCCCCTTTTCAAAAGAAGTTCACTTTCTTGAAACCTCACTGTTCGTTTCCGTTTTCGTTCACTGCGTCTTAATGGAGGTTCTTCCAAAGACGTTCGTTCCTCCCTGTTTTTTATTATCATTGTCAACGTTTACGTCGTAAACTTGAAGGTACCGAAGAGAAATTCGAATGCCAAGCTGGGTTATTCTGTTTTCTTCGTCACTAAATCTTCTGTGTAATTAATTGCGATGTCAAACCCATTCTTATCAATCTACTGCTACCTCATATATCACCTTTCCGTGTTTTCATTTAATCATCCTTCTTTTTCATGTCTCACTTCCGGGTCTGTAGTACTGCATAAAAATATTTGTCCCATTCTTATTGAAATTGTCTATTTAGTGGCCGGTTTCATTTTCCTCATTTATTGCTCTAAATTTTTGACCTATAAGTGCTTCCGTCTGTGATTATTGTTTGGGAACACTGCTGTTAAGGGTGTTTCTGAACACAAGTAGGGGGGACGCTGAATAACTTTTGCTAAGGTTATCCCCCCTTGTCTTTAATGCAGTTGATTTGAATGTATCCACGAATAGGTTTGCCTGTCCATTTGATTGTGGGTCGTATGGTGGGGAGTGAATATAAGCTATGTCGTTCTGTCAAAAATAATCACTGAAAAATTGTGAAGTGAATCGGGATCCGTTGTCGGTAACGGGTGTTTCTGGGAACCCATGACTCGCAAAAATCCTCGTCAATATTTCCAAAGTTTTTCTCGTACTCGAAAGGACCACTGGATGAATTTCCGGCCATTTGGAGTATGAATCTACTAGCACTAAATAATAGATTCCTAGGATGAAGCAGGCAAATTTTAGATGTGCTCCACTGCAAGGTCTCACGGGATGTGGCCAGTTTACTGGTTTAACCTCTGGTGGATTTTTTGATGCCTGATGAAAGCAATCGCATTTCATCACTCAGTCTCCGATATGCTCATCCAACTTTGGTTAGTATACGTAACTCCGTGCCACTAATCTCATTAGGGTTGTTCCACGGTATCTAGTACGAAACCATTTGAATACTCCTAGACGTAATTCATGTAGTATCATCACTCGTTCCTCAAACATTAGGTACCTGTCGATAATACGTAGAGATTGTCAACGTTGATATAGCCTCCTCAGTTATTCGTCTAAAAAATTTGGCCACAAGTGCTGCATACGATGGATCGCCTGTTGAAGCGTTTTGTCCCTTTTCGTGAATTTAGACACTTGATGGGTGGTTATTGGAAGTTCTCCTATAGCATCAATCGAACATTTTCAGTGCAATCTCTTGTATCAACGGCGGTGATAAGATACTCTTCATTGGTCGTATGGTAGTATAAGACAAATACTACCGCAAATTGAGCAAACACCATTCGACAATGTTAGGTGATTAAAGACAATCAAAAAAGCTGTTTGGGTCCAAGGTTCGATTTGATTAGTATCATTACTTATTGTGAGAATCATAAGCTTATCATAATCAAATAAGTTACCATTAAGATATCTAGTCATTGACTCATTCAAATAATAAATTCATTTTATTTCAATCAATGATTAACAATGAAGTAATTAGTGATAATATTGTTCTCAACAACGATAGGACCTACAGAATAAGACCCTTCAGCAATGTGCATCCTCTCAGGGCTCGAACCAAGCACCTTCAGGTTTTTCAATGAATGCCATACCAATAGAACACTGAGTAGACTCCCAATAGTTGATACTTCTGATTCAATTAATTTGCAGTAAGTTTATGAGACCTCAATCTTTGCCATCAGTGGGTAAGTGCTTTACACTCGACACGATTGAACTCCACCGGTCATGTTTTCACACTAGAACTCTATGAATTACATCGAGAAGTTAGTCGCTTGTCAGGTGACATTGATTGAAATTGGTATTACGGAGATTTTTAGATGGTAAACGTATTTATTATGTTTTATATGACAACATCATGCTGCAATATAGAAAATTCAAAAATAAATCAATGATTACTAGTAACAATGACATGAAATGGTTTGTAATGTAACCGTTGGTTCACATTAAATTGTAAATATTTGGAGATATCACTGCTGAAGAGTTCCATATTAAAGCGAAACAGCTGTTCAGCGCTCCCTGGTTTCCAGTGGTACCCTATAAACATCAGTCTGTGAATAATTCAACCAACAAGACCTGATATTATTTCTTACAGAAAAAAGTATATATACTGATCCCAGATAATCATTTGTGAAATTAATGTGGCGTATCATAAAAATGAAGAAAATAATGTCTCTGGTGTTTATTAAGCATTATAAGGAGTAAATAAAGGTAAACTTTATCAGGATCAATTTTTCAAAGCTGAAATGAATAAGCATTTTGATTCTGGGTGTGTTTAATCGTCATTACATTTCAAGAATTTAGGATCATATACTGATTGATCACTGAGTACTAACCAGTGTGAAGCATACCCAGTTCTTTATAGTGTTCGTCGTCTATCCGCTGTCGTCCACCTTACAGTCGTCTATCGCAACAAAATAGCATGTATGGTGTCAAGTCACTTATACTTATGTTCAAATTGTAAGCTGATCAATAGAATGTTAATAGCAACCCCAACAGCTGAGTGATAATAGTCAAAAACCGTGGAACTGGGTAACTAGAAATCAAGTTCAAAGAACGTCAGTTCGTTCATGCTTGCAGGAATGCGCTGGTGACGAGTAATAACTGGCATAAAACTTGAATCCAGGGTTTCTTGCCGACCACTTCCATACCACCTTTCATTCAAGCTTCTTATTTCATATTTTTCAGTAATCTGTACCATCCATACTGTCTAGACTAAGGAAATATTTTTCAAGGACAAGTTCATGTGATTACTATACCTAGGTAATTATACATTAAGAACATTAATTAATGTTAGGGTAAGTTATATTTTGCAAGGATATCCAGTCGTAGTAAGAGTAAGCGAAAATTCTATTTTGAATGCATTTTTATTCCACTTTAATAACATGATATAATCTTGGCTGTTCAAAGTCGTTGTTTATTTCTCAAATCGATTGGAATGTCCATGACGAGTAGCTGAAAGTGAACCATCTTTTACAAAATATTGGTGGTAAAACAGAACCTAGTAAAATTTCAGGAAGTGGGGGGGGGGAATGAAAATAGTAGAAGATAAAAGAAATCTTCGGTGAAGTATTTCGCTGGATGAAAATCAAAATGATAATGAAATCTATGACGACTCCAACTTATGGTCAATTGATAGCATGTTCTCAAGCTAAAATGAATCACTTAACAAAAAGATATTTATACAGACGATTCATATCACTTACAAATGAGAAGCTTATATTCTAGAGTGAACTGATGCTCTACAGAAGATTCGAAACTATGTCATTCAGAATAATTATTAAATTCGTTTTCAACTAAGAGCTTTGGGCAGATGTTGTCCACTGAGAAAATAAAATCTAAGATGAATGACCACCGAATGCAAATAAATATCATGTTTCGTAGTCTCTGGTACTATTTGATTGATATCGGTTAATTTACAATTTTGCAGAAATTTATCTAATTCAACATCGTGGTACATTTTGTATTTAATGATACAGAACGTTAACTATTAGAATACCTGGACTGTGGCTTGCAGTATAATCCAGGGCTCAAGTTATCACATATTTTCATTCATCAGTTAGATATACCTATCACGCTTAAGTGTTGAAATTCATACTGCCCCCCGCCTCTAGAACATGGCACACTTTACTGCAAGTGTCCATTGATTCTATTAATCTATTGAGCTCAGATAGTAATTAACTTATTTCACAAGTATTATATTTTAGTAGTAGTAAGTCTTAATTATCAACAGTTTGATAATTCACACTCCAATAACATTGATAACACTTCACTCGTCAAACATGTTAGTGGTGAAATGAACTCATTAGTTCAGTGGAGGATTCATCCATGTTTAAGGCAAAAAATCTAGATTCGAGATCCAATGTAAAAATTAACAGTTGAACGAAGGGAGATATTTACTTTCAGGAGGGAAAGTATGTTGAAATGCCCATAATTTTTTCAGTACAAGCCACAATCAATGATAATATGAAGGCTATCAGCTGAGGATGAACACATGCCAATGTGGACAAATCAAAATTTGATCTTGAATATCAACAGTAGGAAGGTTAAAGACTTTACCAACAATATCAACACAATGCTCTAACTAATTTAAATGTAATGAAAGAGGACAATTATGTCACTGGGGAGAAAAAATTAAAACAGTTCAGCAAAGGAAATTTTCCTATCGACGATGTCATTTACTAGAAATTTATAGTTGTATTTACAGTGAAATTCTAAACATAGTGCTATTAATTCTTTTGATGTTGTTAATTGAATCATAAATATCAGTGTGACTTGTAGAAAATTGATGTCGCTGAATGTCTTTTCTCTCTTCACACATAGTTCCTTTTACCGAGACAATATGCCTCCTATGCAACTATATTGGAAATAATAATAATGATAATAATGCTAAACACTGTTTATAATAATTACTTCTGCG
The DNA here is from genome assembly GCA_025215515.1 of Schistosoma japonicum. Taxonomy (NCBI): domain Eukaryota; kingdom Metazoa; phylum Platyhelminthes; class Trematoda; order Strigeidida; family Schistosomatidae; genus Schistosoma; species Schistosoma japonicum. Next base: position 68,804,332 of record CM046069.1, read on the forward strand.
ATGTACTTTCAAGTACTATTCAAATTTAACGGTAATCTCTATACACAAAAGGATGTCGTTACAATGAGGTCACGACTGAGTCCCATCCAGCTGATTTCTTCATAGCAAATCTGGTAAATACAATCCGTCCACCTACAAATGAAAGTTTAACTTTGTATATGAGTTATATAGATACATTGGTAAGTGATCAAAGACGATTATCATACAAGGTTCAGTGACTGCAACCTTAGACAAAAATCAAAATCTGAAATGTTTACTGCTTTTTTGAAGTAGGTTATCATCATGAATGCAGAATTTAAGGAAATATAGCCAAACAAATTTTGGAAAATCACACTTCGAAACCTTCAAAGAGTATTAGAATGAATTTGTATATTCCCATCGATTTGTTATAGACTGAAGCTGGTCAGTCTCTATCGCTATATGTGCATCCTGAGCGGATTGCCTCGATATAGCGAATATTCACAAGTATCATTTAATTTGTATTGTGACTGGCAAGTGGAATCCAGGACGCGCGTTTCGTCCTATTTGGGACTCATCGGCTGGACATCAACATTGAGATGCAGGTACATCCAGCCGATGAGTCCCAAATAGGACGAAACGCGCGTCCTGGATTCCACTTGCCAGTCACAATACAAATTAAATGATACTTCAAACAGTATGTTTTATTTTGCAGTGCTTTGCACTATCTTCTCTTTCCGACCTTTTATTAAATGTAAATGTGTTGGAGATGAAGTTCCATGTTGGGCCACATCCATATGAAACTGGTTGGTTAAATTAAGCAAATGCCGTCTGAAAGCATCTCTAAGCATTTGCTAGTTTGATTACTAAACGAGGATCATTCGTCTATTACGAATTTTACACGTTCATTTTACCAATTCAAGTTATTATGCTCCACTTAATACATCTTTCAATGTCATCTAGATTCACTGATATAATGATATTGCATTTAGGCTCACAACTTGAAAATAAATTAAATTTTGTGTAATAACTGCTAAGGCTGCAAACTGAACTAATTCGTCTATTCAACAATCTCCTTTCTTATTCATCAATTTACCAGTTAATGTACGTACATTCTGAAAATTTCTATTTGTCATTTTACATCAACTTAGATAACATTTAGACCGATTAATTACATTTCATGAGATACGTTTATATTTTAATCCATATCACATGACGCATAATTTCGTAATGATTACAGAACATAATCATATGATTGTATATTATGTCATAGTGCTAACAGTTACGTGTAATAATAATAATAGTAATAATAATAATAATTATTATTATTATTATTGCATAATGTCCTTTATTCCCTTAAGTACAAAAACCGAATAATTAATTGTCAAGGTTTTTTCTGAAGTCCCATGATGTTATTCTGATAATTATATAATTTGCTATTTTTTTTAGCATTTAATGTCTATAAAATGTACTGATATAAATCTGTATTAAAAAGAGTACACTAATAGGGAATTATGTAATTGTAACAATAGTAACTATGGTAGAAGAAAGGTTCTTTCATCCTAGATATTAACTTATTTGAGTCAATCTGAATAAAACTTTGAATACAGATTTCATCTAAAGGGTTATTTATTAGTCTGGCCTAACTTCAACCTTGAAGGAACTGATAAACCCCAAAAATTCGAATCTACATTATATATTGATACAGTTTGAGATGCTGAAGTAAGATATTGGGTTGCGACTTACCTTCTATAGTATTTATGGATTTATATCAATAAATCAATTAGTAGTAGTATCTCTACTTCCTATTCATTTTAGTTGTCAATCCAATTTTAATAATAAGTAAATATGCCAATGAAACAATTTGGTATATTAAAATTTGTGCCCTTCAGTTGCAAAGTTATGTATCCAGTGTAGTTACGTCAGGATAAAGGATCGGAAATAACAGTCTGTCGAGTCTATTCTTCGTGATAGTATGACTATTAAGGCTAAGTTCATTTGGAAGCTTTCACATTCTCAATAATTGTTATCAGACGTATTTTCATAACCGAATTATTAGAATCTTATTACGATCCTATTATTATGAATATTGTGCACAACCCCGTTAATTCAGCTTTTATTGCAACCCAGGACCTTTAGGCCTCTCGGTAAACGTCTCACCCTCAGCAATATTGGGTCACCCGGCGTCCATTGGTAGAATTCCCACTTCCGCCATTATTTGTTTTAGCAAAATGTGTATTAAAAAATTTACTTCCTTCTGATAACTTTATTTGTGTTTAAAAACAACACTAACATGCCAACATTCATGATAACGACGCCCTTACTGATGATAGAAATATGTACATCACGAGCCAATACACTTATCAAATACTAACTACATTATTCAGTTCATAAAATATATAGATTGTAACTGGCTATTGAATATCAGTAATTACGTTCACATTTAGACTGAAACCAAATACATCTCATTGAAAACGCCAAAAACGTTATCTACCAAACAAATGAATTTTGACAACCTGTAAAGTGCATAGGAACGTATTAGTAAGAAATTTGAAATTTCCTAATGTTGACAATAAGGTTTGTGAAACGATCTTTAGGTTGAAAGGGTGGCAATATGTGCCAATAGAACTTGTTGTATGACTACGGCTTGGTAGACCTGGAAAACAATGATTGGTTGGTATGATGTTTCAGTAACTAAAACCTTCCCACCTGCCACTGAATATATGGATAGAAAGAATAAACACCGGTGGATGATACTTAAAACCATGTCATTTATTGAGCAAAAACAATGACATTTATATGTCATATACTGGATCAACTAGTAACCAGAAATATAAAAGATAATAAAGGCTGGATAAGTTAAGTTATGCACTGGTTTAAAATAATAAGATCATAATATGCATGCAACAATTTGGAAGGGGAACACATTTAACATTTATTAATAAGAATGCGAATGCCTGCAGTTTTAGCAATACAAATATCATAGTTATTATATAGTCCGAATATCACGGAGAATAGGCTTGCGATTCGTTGACCCATATTACACATTATATTTAGCCAACTATTTAGATTCTATTACGACTACGTATCATGCAATCTGAAATGAGTGATCTACTCAGGATGCAAATATAACGTGAATAATTGGTTGAAATTCAGTTAACAACTAAGTTATTTGTAACTAGGGTGTTGTTGGGATGCAGGCACATCTAACCGACGAGTCCCAAATAGGACGAAACGCGCGTCCTGGATTCTACTTGCCAGACACAATTCAGCTTAAACTGATCTTTCTTTTACTACTTTGACATAATTCAGCGAATAGTCACAAACAATAACAACAGTAGAAGATACACTATTACCATTCTGTCAAAAGTTGAGTACAACTAAAGAAAATTATGCTTTTCGGTTTACTTCAAAAGTTTGATTATTTCCCTCTTCTATGAGGTTTGAAATCCTCTATATATTTTAACTGTACAATAAAGTAATTGTTTAGAATCAATAAGATTATCATCTACTGAACTAGATAAAATATGCAAGATATACTGTTTTTTCATCAGACCTCTACACTAATATACTTATATTATGCAATAAAGCAGTGGGTATAAAGTAAGAACTGCTGTGTTGTGTCATAATGTTATCAATCAGATATGTTTATGCAACTGATTGCAAATGCTTAGTAAAACAATTACAGATTATAATTGGGTGTTGTGGAAATTGGCGACTGTTAACTTGATATCGCGAATTAGTTTGAATTAGACAACCATTTATCACCTGGATGCATTGGATAGCTGTTTCGTCCTAGTTTGCGAGTCTTCAACGATGCGCATCCACGACCCCATCGCGAAACCTAGGACGTTCTGATTCCACGGTGAACGCTTTACCGTTAAACCATTTCAGACATTTGGTACTATTACTTCAGTCAGCTCGTGAGAGGTTAGCGCGATCTCATTCATTGTTATTGGTGGGTAATTTGTTCACACCCGACCCCAGTGGGTTCGTGGAGGCCGATTGTTGAAGAGTCACATACTAGGATGTAACAGCTGTCTATAGCTTCCGGATGATTAATGGTTGTCTAATTCGAACTAATTCGTGATATCCAATTACAGATTATTTATATAGAATGATTAACTTTCATGGTTAATATTTAGTGAACGAGAGAATTGGTACAGATGATTATAATAGTTGATGAATTACATAATAACTTTGAACCAAAGAGTTGGGAATGTTACTAAGGGGTCGATTAGTAGGTGATTGTGGTTGAATAGAAGAATGTAACAATTATGTAATAGTACAGGCAAAGACAAATATAAAGATTTTGATAATAAAGAAAATAAAGAAAAAGCGGACTAAAAGACATATTATAACTCACTCCATTATCGGCTATAAAAATGATCATGGTAATAAAAGTGGCTGTATAAATTTCCTTTATATACAAATATCACGTTTATTGATGGGAATGTCAATGACTTTTGTTGTGCATAATAGACCTATGTGTAAGCCATGACGTAAATTAATTTGGACATAATAGATTACTTAAAAGGCTTCATTGATGCTTATTTTATATCTACTATCTACTAGATAATTGAGTATAGAACATTTTATCGTCTTTTATCATTCCTTTCTTAACCAGGAGAGTTGATGAAAATCACCCAGTCACAATAGAGTCAAGGTATCAGTTATCTTAACTAACAATCATATTCTCTATTATATCATTGATCTAAATATTCAGTTATTCTCTATTTAATCAATATAACTAGATATACATAAATCAAAAGCAAACAAAAGAAAAATCATTGTCTATTAAACTTGTTTTCTGACATTCTATTCATCAATTTAACTTTACATGTTTTTATTTCAATTACAGAATGTTTTTCACCTTTATTCTAAGCTAATGTTGTTGTTGTTTTTCTCTTTTCTTTCATTATTATTAATAAATGATGCAAATAATCTGTATGGTTACATTGGGTTAGTGATTAGATTCTATTGTTTTTGGTAAATGTATAATAGATTGCCACATAATTGATAATAGTAATAAGTAGTATAAATGTTCAACTGTTTAATTATAATTTATGCTAGTAACAATTCCATTTAGAATGAATAATAAAATAATTCATGGTAAAAGTGGTAGGTAAATTGTGTTAGATAAACAAATTTATCTTAATCTGAATTTGAATTGAACAACCATTGATAATTAGGAAGCGATAGGCAATAGTGTGGAGATCTCTTAGCGATGCACAACCACAACTCCACTAAGAAAAGAACCCAGGACATTCTGGCTCGCGATATGTTTGCACGACCTTATCCATTGTCATCAGTGATTGAACTTCACTAATCATATCGGGTGTGAGGCAGTTACCCACCGATGGCAATGAATGAGGTCGCGCAAACTTATTTCAAATTGACTGAGTTGGAAATATCATACGTGGAGAATGGTAGAATGTTCACCAAGAAACTTGCAAATTCTGGACTTGGTTTCTTGGTAGAGTTGTGAATGCAGAATACTGGAGTCCCATATAAGGGGGAAACGACTGTCTGCTGTTTCCTGGTTGTCAGTGGTTGTCTAATTTAGACTAATTAGTGATGTCAAATTAACAATCAGCAATCTTCGTAACGCCTAATTGCAAAAATTTATTTTACTTCTAATAATTTGACTAACAGTTATGACTACATGTTTTATACTACATAACGATTGAAATGTCAGATCAGTTAAACGCATCTAACAATCACAAAGAATGTTTCTCCGATGTTGTTATGTTCACTGAGCTTATTTATTATTTTAGACAATATTATCAGTGATCAATTTAGTACGTTTTGATAACGTTGTTAATTTTAGGATATTGTCTTTATGTATTCATGTATTTTCTTAGATTATCTTCATATGACCATTGATTTACTAATTAATTCGTCTACTTTCGTATGGATTGTCAAAATGGCTATATACCAACACGATTGAAGATTAAGGTTAATGTCATACCTACACAAATTCTTTGAAATTCATGTTTACGCTTATTAGTATCCATGACAACATACAGTATATACATTTATGCATATAGTATGAGTTCATGTTTTCTAAAGTAAAGCGATCATTAACTATGTGTATATAGTAGCAATTTCTATCCTAGATATTATCTCTTTGTCAATTTTTCGTTATGTACATAGTAAAATGAATTGATTACATTAATTTAATAGGGAGTATCATTTCAGATAGGATTTCGAAATCTGTGTGTAATTTCAAAATATTTCACATATGTAGTAAGATTATCCATTTTCTAACTAGTGACGTTCACTTCTCAATGGAATGTTAATTTGCCAAATAGATTTTAGTTGTTTTATTTGATTAACATTATTTTCTGAAGAATCTTAGAAATTAGCTTCCTTCTAATTATGTCATAATGAGTATTAAACTTTCATGAATAATATCTACTTGTGTGTGTTTATTTGTTGCTATTGACATTTTATGTATTTTATACGTGACATGAGTTCCTCTTCAGTGTTTCTTTTACACATTAAAACAATTTAAAGAATAGAATTTTAATTATTAATTCTTATCTTACAAATTTTATGTCAATGAATACGTTGTTAAACTGATAACCAATATCACGAATTGGTCTAAGTTAAACAATCACTTAGAAATTAGGCAGATCTAGAGACCTGTTTTGTTTTAGTATGGGATTCTTCAGAAGTACGCATCCATGAGCTTACCAAAAAATTAAGCTCAGGACCTTCAGGACATCCTCAGCAAACTCTTAAATGTTAAACCAATGAACTACCAATACTGTTATAAATGTAACACATTCCATTACTTGATATAGGTTGTAATTAAAACTGTATTTAGTCTTAATGTATGTTAGTCCATTCGTAGCTCCTCCGACCTACTTATTTATCTAGTTGAGTTATACATTATTTTACTATTACTCTTCATACTCATTTCGGATAGCTGGAAGAAAAAAGTGGAAAACCCTGAGCCTAGTTTATTTATTTATTTCTATTTAACAACATAGGGTATCCAGAATATTGAAAAAACCAGTGCCTATAGACCTGTTGGTATACCACAATCCATATTAATCATAAATTAATTTGTGTCTAGTATCGGGATACATACGTTATCACTATATGTCTAAGATTGTTCTGAAAGATAGGTTATTAGTTAACTTAACGTTTAAGGGTAATATCAACGAAGGTAATAGACGGGAATACAAGAAAAATGCAGTAATACAAATTAGCAGGTGCACAATTTAAATAACTAGTCTACTTCTACTGAGTAAAAGTTTACAATACCTAATAAAGACAACCACTACTTATGTAGTAGTAACTAAATTTGCAACTTAATTTCCATATCTGGGATGACATAATTTCCACTGAGAGCAACGGATAATAGCCAAGCAATACAGTCAATTTATGTACATAACAAAATACAAATAATTGGAAAGCAAATTAACATTTTATACATTGAACTTTCTCCGTGAAGGCATTAAATCCTAGATTTCATAGTTTACATGTGTTGCCTAACCAAGACTATTGTATGATTCAAAATTAATGGGTTAAAATTGCCATTTTATTTTAGAGCTCAGTTGTTAACTTGCAGTTAACTGCCTGTACGATTTACGTGATCATTTTGCCCTTTTTGATTCGAAAGTTCAGAACGCTATTTTTAAGTTAAGCCTGGTGTGTTTTTAGTTGGTCCCTGTGTAGTGATTAATTTAATGTTAGCCAATTATTGCATAGTGCTCACTGAATTGTAATGTTGCCACCACTTCAAGTGACTCGACATCACCGATACTGTAGTGAGATGGGAAAGTTATTGGATTCAGTATAGCTAGTTTAATGGAATTTACTCTGTGGTATAAAAGATTTCATAGAAAATAAGTTGGTCACTACACAATGATCCACTATTACATATATCTATGTACTGTAGGAATATGATTACAGCCTGGTCAGTTAAGTACTGACTACCGCATACTGTAGAATTATGCTTTCTGGGTTGCATAACCTTTCTTGGACTTCTCAAATGTAGCTTTCTGATGAGCCTCAACTAGTACAAAACACAGTTTCAGGGTTTTTCATAAACTACTTTTCAAGAAATAACCTTCTTGCTTATCACCTCCTATCGTCTGGATACTATGAACATTGTTTTGAGAATACTTGAAATATGGCTAGAAGTTGAATTCAACTGATATTTTACATCCTATTTGAGATTTCTCAAACACGTGATAAGGTTTCTCAACTAGTCACTAATTAAAATTCGAAAAGTTTATTTCAATCTATAAGTTTCCATTAGTATTCAAGACCTAAAAATTGAACTGTAAAATTCAAAATCTCTAACAGAATCAATTTATAATTGATTATTATGGAAAATGTAAACATTCTCTTTGATACCAGCTCATTGATTTAACAGTTAAGAGTTTTCTGTAAAACCTGAATATCCTGGAATAGACTTCTTCCCCCCCCCCTATTTCATTCAAGTTAATAATGTTTTCTGAAAAGAATAAATTTCTCTTTTTCTAAATCAATACAACATCATATACATTTACTTATAATCCTATTGTTTCCATCTGTTGAATATTCTCTATTCCACTGACATTCTACAAATTTAATTGACCTTAAATAGAACAATTTAATTTTGATTTTCATGTTTTAAGAAGTTTATTAATTTTCCTCTGAATAAAGAATTCTATTACATGAAATAAGTTGTTTATCATGTTACACTTTTTGTTTCTCTCTCTATTTGATTATTTACTTTATAAATTGATAAGATTTGATTCTATGTCAATATGATTCTCTACTATTTACTTAACTAGATACAAAGAAAGAAGTTTAACCTCTAATTTCTGTTTTTCCATAAAGAGAGAGAGAGAGAGGAAAAAATACAAAGTTAAAATTATGTTTACAAAAGAGAACTTGTTGATTTTGTATACCAACTGATGTTTTGATAATGATTAAGCATTTAGAGATTATGGTGATTAGTTTAAAAATTTGGGTTATCATTAATTTTTTTCTAAATAAGTTAAGTTACTTTTTTTGTTTAGTTTTGTTTTAATTATTTCATCATGTCCTAAAATAGCATTGTGTACTGTTGAGTAATACATCGAGATCTAAGCGAATAAATCCTAGTGGCTGGCAATATTTTAGATCACCATCTGATAGTTTTCAAAATGAAACTGAAGCTAAAGAAGCAATAGATAACTGAAGTAACAGAATTACAACAGCTGAATGCAACTTTTCTTCGACAGACTGATAAACTCAAGAAATTCAAAATAGCACTCAACAACAGATTCCAAGCCTTACAAGATCTGCTAAAGAAGGTGAAACCACTATGAAGAGCAACTGGAAAGGAATCAAAGAAGCACTTACTTCAGCTTGTCAGGAGGTTCTGGGGAGCAAGTAGCTTCATTATAAAGAATAGATTTCCACCGGAACCCTGAGCTAAATTCAACAAAGGAAGAACAAGAAGACAGTAATCAACAACAGCAAAACTAGAGCAGAGAAAAACAAGGCACAAATTGAATACACAGAAGTAAATAAGTAAGGAAAGAAGAGTATTAGAGCCGACAAACGGAAATACTTTGGAAGCCTTGCAACGACAGCGGAAAACGCTGCAATAGATGGAAATATGAAACAGATATATGACACAACAAAGAAACTGGAAGGGAAATATAGTAAACCAGAGCGACCTGTCACGAAAAAAGGAAGCAAGCCAATCACCGAGATTCTACAACAAAGGAACAGAGGGGAAGAACACTTAGAGGAACTCTTAAATAGGTCAGCTCCCCTGAACCCACCAGACATCGAATCGGGATCTACAAATGTTTCGTTATGTCACTCCACCAACAATTGGGAAAATGCAGATAGCCATCAAACAAATCAGAAAAGGTAAAGCAGTAGGACTTGACAATATACCAGCTGAGGCACAAAAACATCAGACATAGATGTAACAGAAAGGATGCTTCACATTTTATTCAGGAGGATTTGGAAGGAAGAAAAAGTGCCAGCAGACTGGAAAGAAAAACACCATATCAAGATACCAGTGAAAGGAGATTTGATTAAATGTAAGAACTACAGGGAAATCACACCGTTGTCAGTACCAGGTAAATCTTTAACAAAGTGTTGCTGAACAGAATGAAAGATTCAGTGGATGCTCAACGTCGAGATTTCTGATAACCAAATTAATAAAACCTAGATGGAATCGCTTACTGATGAGAACAGTGAATTTCATTGAGACCATGTTATGACTGTGTAATATCCTAAAAGAGACTACTGAACACGTCAGTACAGTATAATTGTTTAGACTAAATCATAAATTCCTTATTACATAATGTAATTTTATTCAGATGGAGTGAGGCGGATGGAGTTAAATGTTTCAATAAGGGAACATATATTACCACTTTATTCTAACATAAAAAACTATTATTTATTAAAAGAGGTGGTTTGTAGTATTAAGTTTTAGTAAATAAATTCATCACCCACTAATGTTGTCAGGGTACCATTGAAAACCAGGAAACACTGGACAGTTGTTTCGTCCCAGTATTGAACTCCCCAGCAATATGTTCGCTAAATTCTGCCTCACGAACCGACAAGTTTACGAATACCTAACCCACTATACCATTTGAACGGTATACGATTGTAGAATTCCAACCTCCATCAATTTGTGTTATAGCACAACGATCACCCATTATCATCAAGTGATAAGTGTCTCATCCCCGACAACTATGAACTCCAACAATCTTGGCTTCTCACAAGAACTTCAAGAATATACTGAAATCAGTCACTAGTAAGCTGATTATTATGATTTTTCTAAAACATAAAGAACTTTACTGATTACTAGAATAAATCACTTGAATATAAATAACATAAGTAGTATTTTCAACGATCTACAATAGAATGTTAACTATACTTTTTAAATTTCCCCTAAGTGAGTATTTTTTAAATAATTAGTTTATTAAACAATAGTTCTAATTGGGTAGAATATTTTAATTAAACTAGAATTAACTACTGATAATCGTATAATGATTCTTATGCAAGTATATATGGTAACATAATTATTATAGTAGCCATTATTTACATGGAAACAAATGATAAAACAAAGAAGTATTGTATATATGGTTTTTTTTCCGTTATGTTTAATCAGTCTTGCATAAATTAATTTGAATAATAGTTTTCATGTTAGTTTATTATATTTAACCAGTTGTGTAATTTAAGACAACATTTATGTAACCAGTAGTAACAACAACAACACTGATGACATTCATGTTGACTTATTATATTAGACATAAATTCTGTATTGTAAATATCTTAGTATGTTTCGATTTTTGTAATGAAACAGTACTAACTTTTGTTTTAGTAACAATAAAAGTTACATAAGGAGTATATAAAAGACTTTATTGACATGAATGACTGAATCCAATGTTCAGTATTGCAGTTTATTAAGATTAGAAATTCACCACAGTACTCAAGAGTTATCTTGTATAAAACATTTAGAACTGGGCGCATAGGTGAAATGATGTTTAGCATGACATATAACATTACTTTGTAATAATTCAATATGAAATCTATTGTTTATGGTCAACTATTTCAATTGTAAATGATATACGTTTTGCTAATTATCACTTACAAAGTAAAATCTATGCATAAATGAATATCGACTTTTGTTTAATAATTAGAATCTCTAAATGATGATAAATATTTGTAGTTCATTAGGATAACACCATCTCAAAGTTGAGTTATTAGTTTTTCTCCGTAATTGATAAACCACTTGTTCTGTTAGCCAAGTGTTTGCGAAAACATTCTAAAAGCTCATTTCAATCTGAACTACGTAATGATTCTGTTGTCTAGTAGGTAAATGAAAGCAGCAAAACCAAACCGTGCAGCTCAGTAATTACAATACTTTACAAAAATCTTTAATTACTATAAGTGTTTGTCTTTCACCAAGCATTATGAAAATTATAGTTAATTCTCTTACTGTTCAGTTCTGTAATATATAACGGTAGCTATTTGTATAGGGTGTTCTGATAACTGACAATAATCATCCAACAGTTTAAACACAGAGCACTTGATTTCCAGGTACTTGAATTATTGATTATATTACAAGTTAATTGGTACAGTTATAAGGAGTAGACAAATATTTGATTCTACCCAATAATCAACAGTGAATTTGATTGTATGTATTTCATAACAATTAACTTTAACAGTAATCCATTATGCATTATGTTACACATAACGAATGCAGTAAGCAAAGCACGTAGTTTATCTTAAGTTAAACTATTTAAACATTTCATGTCTGTACATAAATATCTGCTTAAGGATTCTTGATATAGAAGACAGTGACTGAATTTCAACAGTCTGTCTTTATGAGAACATTTATTAGATATAGAATTTATACTTATTTAAAAAGTTGATGATTATCTGAACGCTATTTTATTTTGTTTGATAGACAACGTATTAGGTGTTCAAGTGAAAAGTAATGAGTTCGAGTCTTGATGTAAAGATAAACATCAGTATATAAGTTCATTCAAATTGAAAGTACAAAAATCAAACAAACATACATGTTAGGCTTCATTCCCATTCACAAAACAAAGTTAATAATCAAAGTACTGGTTTAGTTTTATTCACTCTCGAAATGATTGTCATCAAAGAATCAGAGTGATACAAAACCATTATACTCAATTTTTTCTAAAAATTAAGTTGAATATTCATATACTATTCTGTTTATATTATGATTAAAAAGTTATAAAACCTCAGTAACTTTCCAAAGTTATCAGTATTTTCCTGAAGCACTAGTTAGAAATTGTGATTGGTGGAATTCATAATTGTCTGGAGTGAAGCGGTTATAACCGGTGGCATTAGATGATCATCGTACTGTATCACAAAGTGATGAGTGGGGGTCGAAATTCTTACATTAAATGTCAACCGAGTAATGCAGATAGTTAAGCATTTCACCAACTCGAAGGTTCATGTGTGTGTATTGTTGAGTAATCTAATACTGAAACGAAACTGCTGTCTACTGTACCCTAGTTTCAAATGGTGCCCTACCAACATCAATGTATGACGAATTTATTAACTAAAACTTAATACTAATCCATAAACCACATCGATTCACTTACAATGATCAACTCACTAATGACTAACTTCACAATTTTACAGTAACTCTAATAAGAAATTTCGACTAGTAGAGTTCAAACTTATCAGATGATTAAAAATAACTAAATATTTTCAATAACAGTGATGCATTTTATTTTTTTTTATTCTACAAGGAAGAATGCAAAAAACTATTTAATGCCATAAGGAATAGAAAAAAAAGTGAACGCAAGTGAGATAGAGACAGTAAAAAAATTGTACATCAATATCTTTCAATTTTTACATTTATACAAATGAAATGTTGACGTAAGCTAATGGTAGATTAAGGAAATAACTAATTAATAATAATAATAATAATAATAATAATAATAATATTAATGCATAAGTTAGTTAGAGAAGTAACAAAAGTGATATCAGTAGTAATATCAGTAGTCATTTTATTTAATAAGCTTGATATTTTTGACAAATTTTATTTTTTTCTAGTGAAGTTATTTAATGTTACCATTTATACTGAACTAATTCATAAGTCAATGTTGAATGTCTATCTTAGGTGATATTTTTCATTTTCTCATTATTGAAGTAACATTTAAAAAAAAACTATGTTTGTTTGAATGTTGTAGATATCGAACCTTGATGATGGATGGCATCAATATCATGACAAAGAAGCTGTGATATGGCGTCAGTTATTCAATGTTTATTTGAATACTGCTATTTCATGATGTAAAGATTTAAGAGATAAAATCTGGGTACAATGAGAAATAATCAAAATAACTGTAATAACTGTCGACTTAAATAAAAAGATATCTATCAATCATTGTAAGCTTAAAGTACTATGAATAGAAACTATTCATTCATATGAATTCACTAAATAACTATCAGTGAAGTCTATAATCTGGAAGACATTTTATGCTTGAAATTTGTTTTAATATTTAGTTATGCAGATGTTAATAATGATGCAACTATGTTTACTTATGCTTTGAGACTGTGCATTGTCACAATTCTTATAATATAAACAAGTGAAATACACTGTAGATTTCTATAGTCAACATTTAGTAGTAAGTTCTCTTTTCTATAATTTATGCTTATTGACGAATCATTTTTAAATACAAAGTTTATCAGTGGTATGATTCAATCTCTTGAGAAAAAATATAGTAAGAATTATGTTTAAGATTTTTCCGTTTATAAGAAATACATTTCTTCCAAATGTGAATATTTAAGCAAATCTCATTTTAGCTGAATGATGTAGAGATTACTAGAATTTGATGAAGTATAATGGGTTAAACAATCATTGAAAACCACGAAGCAGTTAAACTTAACAGTATAAATACATTACACTAACAGGCGATCGAGCCTAATACTTTCTAGTTTTGAACAATACGCTTAATCATTAAACCACTAAACCGGTATCCAATTATTGAAATTCGTAAATTATTAGACTAGTGCTGTAGTTTAAATGTCTATTATGAACATCTCACTCTTACTCAGCTAGACATGTTGAATGAAGATCAAAAATAAAGTGAAAGTTAGTGTTTGAAAATTGCAAACTAGTGCATACTACACTCTCATTAATTGATCATAAATTACTAGATAGAACCATATTGTAACAGGGTAAGCCACAAACTGTGAAGTTTATTGTTCTTGATATTGAAACCCTTAATGCTACACTAAATTTTGAATGGAAGTTTAGTCACTATATATGTCATGAGGTTGCAAGCTTTTCATAGTCACATTAGTTAGTATCAAATCTGTTTTCTTTCCCGAATTACTGTAATCCTACTATAACTTTATCTACCCAACTTTTGTACAAAAGTCTCTTGGTTTGTTTCTTAATGCATTCTGTATTTTCTATTAACGTTCGTTTGAGCAAATGGTATATAAGAACCATTGTTTTCATTCACTAAATAACTTCATTTTCTCATTTGCTGGTGCATATTTAATTTATTTGCACCACTGGGGGTGGCTTTGATCGCTCAGCCATTGTACTGACCAATAACCTTTCTTAAGTACATCAGGTCACAGTTCTAGTGTAGGCTTAATTGGCTAGCTTTCTCCGGGAAATTCCTAGCAAGATCGTTACAGACACATTTATCAAATAGTGAGATTGTTGAGAATAACCTCTATTGTTCGCGATTTAGAAACTTCATCTTTTCAGCCATATTAACATTGAATATGCACATATATGGTCTACCTTAAATGAGTGTAGTTATAGGTATATAGCATCTTCAATTTCATTATTAATTTGTATTATGTAATATAATTTAGTGTGAATACTTATATCGCGTTGAATCTATTTTATGAAGACCTTTTGTTAAACAACATTTCGTAGTAACTAGGTAATTTGAAATAAATGTGAACAATTGTTTTGTCCCTTAAGGAGACTAATCAACCCTAAATGTTTTTTTTTTTCATGTATAACTTTTATGATGCAGTTTTAAAGGAGCATTCTAATAGCGTCAATAACGTATTGGTTAGAAGACTCATTGTTTTATAACTGGATATAGTTCATTTAGGATAGTTTCAACTGGCACACGAAACCACATTACAATTTACCAGTACAATGTACTTTTTTGATCAAATGTTAAATAACCATCAAAGTAAATAAGATAAGAAAATATGATTCGTAACTAATGGAATTTTTTTTAACTTGATATCAGAATAACTTTATAAGTGACAGTGAACGCAACTTCACAACTGACTTCAAAACAGCTTAACAGGTAATTCAAATATATTGCTGCATAAAACAAGTGAGAAACACAAGTAGTTCTCGGATCTGTATGAAATTCGTAATAACAAGCTATAATCATTAGTAACATATTTGTTTAATCTTCTAGTACTGACTTAACTCTATCAATTAAGTTGTAATGTGGCTACTACTAGCCAATGATCAATCAGTATATATGTCTTAATCACAAAAAATTTGAATTATTTATCTAAAAATCCCCAATGAGAACATCTTAAACTTTGAAGTCGATTGAGACATATATCAATCTCATAAAGGAAACTAATTCATTCAATATTTCATCATGTCATGCTTGTTATGTGTTAGTGAAAATACACTGTGCCCTTGATGATTGCTAATCACTGTAAGGGCACATCTACCTCACGACTACCAGAATAGAGAAAACAACGACTGGTGAGCCCAACAGACAGAATCGCATCGGATTTCAATCATGCCTTTATATATACACAAAATCAGACCACACAACGAATTAGTTAGGTAACTAACATCAATACAGAACTAAGGAAATAGTGGTAGTGAATAGGCACAATTTGTACCCAACTAATCAACTGTAAGAGACAATATAATAACAGTAAATATGCCAAACGAGAGGATAGAGTAAGAGGAACGTAACAATAATAGAAATGTTATGTTTACACTACTCACTACCAGAATAAGTGAATTAGTTCTCTAAAAACACAGTTCTGGAAGTTTTTCACTCTTCATTAGCGGTTCGACATAACATTGTTAATAACTATCAAATAGCTTGAAATCATGATTCCTTAGTTATCCTGTTAACCAGCACTAACCATCTAAGATTAATCAAGTTGATACATATAAATGTTAATTAACCAATTAATTCAGTAATATGTACTGGGTTAATAATAAACATTATCAATGATGCTATGCACATAGGTGTTATTCTATTCCAGACATCATAGAATACACTAATTTGTAAAATTAAATAATCAAAAAAAAATGTTTTAAACAAAACGAAAAAAAATTAATTTTCTGAAAAAAAAAATTAACTAATTTGAATCTATTGAAAAATTGTGAAAAATTGAATTAAACTGAAAACTAAATAAACAATACACATTAAAACAAAATTATTTATTTATATTGAAATATATAAACTTCCGGTATATAAACTTACACTGATTACAATATTGTTTACATGACATTTACATTGAAAGATATACACATGGTATATGCATATGAATATTTAGTGAACTTAACTAATTTTCATTGTAACAATAGACAATTAATCATTTGAGTATATAAGTAGTATAAAGTTAATAAAATGTATAAATTCATTTATTTTATATTGATATTTGTCTTTTTTTCATGATTCTTTAATTTTATAAAGTTTATATTATTTATTAATAATATATTGTATTGTTATTAATGCCAATATTATGTTACATTATCAGATGAATAAGTATGAAATAGACAGTTTAAAATGACGCAATTAATAGATATTACATGACTTATTTAATTGAATTAATTCAAATAAATATCTCTAATATGATATACGTAGTATACAAATACGTTTTGTATGATAATTAAGTTAATCATCTATTGAACAATTAAGCTAGAATAGAATAAAAGTTTCACTGTGTATTTTTGAAATCAAATTATACTTGGCTATGGTTATCCGTAATGTATTCATTGTTAACTGAGTATGATTAAAGTTGGATTGTTAACACCGACTTTAATCGTACTTGTTAAATATAATTATTTCAAGGCAGTTTGATCGGCTGGATTTAGCAAGAATCGATCATGTACTGACCAAGTCACAACTCTTCGCATCATTGTAGAACAGTCAATTGAATGAAATTCACCTTTCAACATCAATTTCCTTGACTATGAGAAGGTATTTTACAGCATGTACGGGTAAATATTATGAAGTCTTCTTCGGAATTATGGTATACCCTAGAAAATAGTCAATATCATACGGAATTCTTTTGGCAGCTCATAGATTCATTCAAAGTGAAGACCGGTGTCAGACAGGACTTCCTACTTTCACCTTTTCCGTTTTTTCTATTAATTGGCTGGATTATGAAAACTGCAACATATCAAAGGAAGTACGTAATACAGTTGACAACCTGGATGTAACTAAATGACTTAGGCTTTATAAACAACCTAGCTCTTTTATCTCACATACAGCTACAAGAGCAGTTGAAGACGGACAGTGTATTAACAGCAGGCTATGCAACAGTAAGCCTCAGCATACATAAGGTAAAAAAAAGAGATCCTTAGATACAAAACAACGGACACTAACCCAATCGCAGTTGACTGAGGAACTCTGTAAGATGTAGAAACGTTTATATACTTCGGAAGCTTCATGGATAAACAAGGAGAAGCTGATGTGAATGCGGATTTGAAAGGCAAGGGTAATATTTCTACAACTAAAAAGCATCTGGAACTCAAACCAACTGTCAGTCAACATCAAAGTCAGAATTTCTAATACAAATGCGAAGAGGGTTTTATTGTATTGGGCTGAAACTTGTAGAACTACGAGAGACATCATTCAAAAAATACAGGTATTAATAAACATCTTTTTACGCAAGATACTTCGAATTCGTTTGTTAGATACCATCAACAACCACTTACTGTTGTAGAAAACCAACCAACCAAAATTCAACTGTGGAGGAAATTAGGAAAAGACCCTGAAGGTGGATAAGACACATATTGAAGAAATCATCAAACTACGTCAGTAAGACTAGCCCTAACATGGAATCCTCAAATTCAAAGAAAATAAGAAAAACCAAAGAACACATTGCGTTGGGGATCGAAGACAGATATGAAAAGAATGAGCAGCACTTGGGACAAACTGAAAAGAAAAGCTCAGGACAGAGTTGGTTAGATAATACTGGTCGGCGGCTGATGTTTCTCGTGGGGTAACAGGCACTGACAGTCTGGTCAGGATGTATGTGTATTACCATCATTAAAAAAAGTATGAACGCTTTCAAATTATGTCTACTAAGTGTGCCCAAATTCGACACATTAAGTAATATGTTTCCATCTTATTTGTTGACAATTACTGCATTTTAGTGCATTATTTACATAAAAAATTTAATTATGATTCCTTAATTTTAGTATGCTTGTATCTTTTACTTATCACATTAAGATACGCTACAACGATATGTTTACAACAGAAAGATTGGACAAACTCCAACCACTTAAAACGAAATACGTAATAAAGATTACACTAAGACACTCAGTAATCACCTACTAAATCAACAGACAAATAACTGAAACTATTGGATACGAAACTCTAAGTAAACATAAAAAAGATTTCAGGGAGCTCTAGCCATTTAGTCAGTAAGTTGCTACTGTCATTCTAATTTGACTTAACATGAAGAGAAAAAAAGATGCATATTATGAATCCATGTCATACACCAATGAACATTCACGATTCGCAGTCGTCACTACTGTCAATAAATGGCTGTAACACTATATCAGAAATTAACTGTAATTGCTAGTTTATAGCACTGAAGGTCTATTCAGTGGTCTCATAGTAAAGTATTTACCACAAAGCCTAATGATACTATATAGGATTCCCTGCAAGATTGCGAATAAGGACTAATGAGACGTTCCATTCTAAAATAAAGCATCTCCTTAGTGTTTCCATGCTTCTTATCTTTCTCTAGTCGATATTATTTGGTAAATAACAGTTTTGTGCTCTATCTTTTCATCAACCGATATTGCTTTTAAAAACATATATGAATACATGCTTTCAAAATTTATCAGTTATTAGTGGACTAAGAGCGGAATGCTCATTTTGATTCATTTAATTCTTGAAAGAACTTTTTTTCTTACATACCAGCGATGTATATGAGAGTATAGCATAGAGTGAGTAGTAAAATTTTAAGAGAAAATTCTATTGGGAATTGTGAAACATAAAATTTTACTATATTTATGAAGCACGAGAAAGTAGGATCCATGAAATGTTTATTATCCTCACAAAAATATGTGTAGCTTTAATTTACCAAACTTTGTTTTAAACAACTAATGTATGAGGTCGATAAAAACTTCTTTTAGTTAACAATGAGCTCATATTGTTATTTTTTTCAAAATTCGTTGCTGTTTATATTTGAGAGCTAAAAACAACTCATTTTTACGTATAGAGCTTTCGTGGATTGTATTCATCAAAGTTAGACGCAAGTTGGGTATCAGTTAAAATCAAGAAACATTAGATAACCACTATGTCCATAGTATGTGGCTTTAAAGCAATGCATACCTTTCCCCCATATTCCTCTAGGTAAATGAACCTAGGTCTTATAGATCTCAAGGCGAACGCTTAACAGTCTACACCAGTGAGCCGGTTTGTATCCGATGGAAAAATTATCGTTTCCATCAATTTGTGACCACAGGTTTCGTTTATGTGATGTTTTCAAAATAACTTTAAAGCACCAACTTGTTTTATTCCACTTAGTTACTGTTTTCTCGCATTTCATTTCAGTGTCATATATTTGAGTTATAAAAGTGTCGAAATTCGTCATCCGTGGTCTAATGATTTACGTTAGACAATAACAACAGAAAGTCGTTGGTAACGAATTAAAGCAACTAACATTCTTCATACAAATACAAAACCAAAGATACATTTTTAACCACCTAGATATTTACACACATTTGAAATGTAACTGAAATTAAATTTATTCTGTTCATTTATTGTATCATGATGTATTTCAATTATAACCCAGAATCGAGTGATGCCTAGAAATTCGGTGATGAAACGTTACTGTTCATGAGTATACAAATTAGGTGCAAATTATTAATTTCGAAATGAAATAACTGATTTTACTTTAGCCTTCGTGGTCAATTATTGTGATAATTTCAGTCCTTAGGAAATTTAAAAACCACTGTGAAAGCACGGTGGATGACCTATTTAAGCTAGATGATATACTTTTGAATTATATGGGAATTGTCAATTCCCTTTAAACTATAAATTCCCCTTCTTAACTAGTGACATATAGCACCGAACTTGGGTCACTGTTTAGGGTTTCCTGTCAATTAACTTCCCACTCCATGAATTCATCATATATACGTTAAATATCGTTAGTCTTTTTCATACTATTATGTATCGTTTAGTAACTTACATTGTTTTTGATTTTTTCATATGAAAGCCAGTTATAATTATTTGTTCGAAATACTATTTTAAGTTATAAATTCAATACATTTTACTAATTATGCTCAATGCATATCAATATTACATTTATCATAACCCCTATCTATACAGTTCAAATGGAAACAGAATTAAATAATAAGATGTAAAATAC
The DNA here is from genome assembly GCA_025215515.1 of Schistosoma japonicum. NCBI lineage: Eukaryota > Metazoa > Platyhelminthes > Trematoda > Strigeidida > Schistosomatidae > Schistosoma > Schistosoma japonicum. The sequence continues at coordinate 68,825,359 of CM046069.1, forward strand.
TTATTAATTCCATAGTACTCTTTTACTGAAGTTTTCCTTGTATAGTAAATATCCATTTCACTGATCAGTTTACTAACAACAAAGGTATATATGCATATTTGAAAATTGTATGAAATCACATTTTCCTACTAAATACGCTTCCTATTTACATATTCTTTATTCTGATTGAAAATATTCATAGATCAGTATAAAATGGTATGAGATATTTATGTTCCGGTTCGATTTTGTTCCGAAACTTTTAGTAATACTACTACTGTTATAGATAAACATAAACAAAAACATAGAAATCAAAGAAAGTATTTGTAAATTGTAACAATATCAATAAATAGAAGTCAGCTGTTTTATTTACTTCTAAATGTAATACTATTTAAAGATCATTCACCTTATTGTATGCTGCGAAATTCATGAGGTATGAAAACACAAGTATTTCGATAGTTAAAGTAAATATTTGACTACAATAACCTAACAGTGAATAAAAATGTGTTGAACACACAAGAGCTATAACCCAATTTACAATTAATATTAAACATAAAAATAAAAAGAGGAAGGCTAAAGAACACTCTGCGTCGAGAGCTGGAAGCAGACATTAAAACGATGAACAGTAACAGCTGAAAAGGATTGCTCAGGATAGAGTTCAGTGGAGAATACTGGTGAGCGGCCTATGCTTCTTCTTGAGGGGTAACAGGCGTAAGTAATTAAGTAATAAAAATGAAAGTGAATTTCTCCGGTCTGCTTTTCTTTATTTAAAGATGTCTAACAAATTGACATAACAATAAAAATCAACTACGATAACCATGAATTACATCATGATAGCATATATGATTAACATCCAAGTGATAACTACTGAAGGTTTGAATACCCTTTAAAATCATTGTCGTCCAGAAACCAACAGAATCGATTTACTGTATTTTATTCAAGCCAATAGAATCAAAAACACTTGCATAACATTGAATAAAACAGACATAGCCTCTTTACTTACATATGCACAAAGATTGATTAGCAGTGGAACGAAGCGTTATATTTTCGTCGATATCAATTTATACGGATAACCATGAGTATCAGTGTGATTAGAACTATATTGAGGAAAATCTTAAAGTTTCTAGGTGAATGGAATTGAGGTTGGATAGCAAATATTAGTCACATTGACAACAGAGATCAAATGAACTGAGGCCAACAAAAAAATGCAATTTACACAAACTCAAAAATAAAATTACACCAAAAAAATACTAGGTGAAATATTTGACTAAAAAGTTCAGTTTAGCATTAAGAGAAGGTGACGACAAGTTATTCCAAAAGAATAAGTCTAAGAATGCAATCATTACTAAAATGATGTGCATTTCATGTATACTACGCTAAGTTACAATAAATTGAACAGTTATCACTTTGCATGTTAATCGTCATTCTGAAACATTTTATCATTGAGTTAGCTAGATTCCATAGTAGTATATTCATCTTTATCTTCAAACTGCTAACTCAGTCATGCATGCAAATAGATACGAATTAAATGTCTTACAAACTATTGGTATTCATCATAATGTATTGATACATATAACATTATTCTAATGAAAAATATCTGTCACATGGTATAGATACACAATTCATAGATACCTTTTTGTCATCTACTGGACAAAATGTCAATAGTAAAATAGAAAACCCTGGAAATTTTTATTATTCTATTTTCTATATAATAAATGAAGTTTTGACTAAAACAAAAAGCAATTATCATTTGTTAACCAATTGGTTATATTATCAATGCCCTTATATATTAAATGGGAAAACATAAATTGTCATTAACATTATGGCTTATCTAAAGTCAACTAACTAAAAATCATAGATAGGTAGTAGGGAGAGGGGGTAGATGAGGAGTGTTGACGAAGGACAAAACTAAAAGAGACAGGATTCAAAAATCATCTAGGGAAGAAATCTAAATTTAATCAATGAAAAATTTGATTGTATTTTCTAATTGTTTTATGCTTACTAGGGATTAGAATGTGAGGTTCTGTAATAAGAAAATAAGAATTTCTATTGATTTACAAGCGACATTTGATGCTGAATTGAAAGTAGGAGATGCTATGAATAATTATTATTTACTAATTAGTATCGACAACTAAACGATTTCTAATTAAGGATACTTCACTCATGAACTGGATCAGAATCAACAAATATTGATTGTAATCAATCGCCTAATTCAGATCCATAACACACATAATACCAAAGAAACTGTTTTCATTCATTTATTTGTAATCCAAAACCAAATCGAAGTAGAGTTTTAAAAGCACCCATTAGCGAAAAGTAGTAAGAATGTATTTCTAAGCTTCAGTTTCTTGAATTGTCTTCTGTAGTCAATAAATGGTTAAAGCGTGTGTTATTGCTGCTTTAGATCAATGAAATGTGTATTCTTAAGTTCACTTGCATTAGCATAAAAAGAGAAATCATTCTTTTGTTTCATACTTTTGTGAATTCTGGTTATGCAACTCTTTTAGAAATAGGCATTAAAATCATTTATGAAGTTAGATCACTTGGATTAACAGGATTACCAATCAAAAATCTGTGCATAACACAAGCATTGATAATTTATTCAGATTTGATTCATTTATTCTAAAATGTCAGGTCGATATCATTACTACGTTGGTTTTAAAAGTTAACAAGAAGTTTGACAATATTACACTCGTCAACTTTTTTCATATATTATTCAAGCATACAATCTTCCGTTTATCTTTAAATAGGATTTCACTTCCTCAGTGAATAACTTCGTTAAGAATAATACTGTATTAGATTTCTTTCATCTTTCTTATTTATTTTGAATAACGCGTCAAAATATACATTTATTTATAAGTGATACTTTCTGATTGTGATATGTTTTGCGTAAGGATATAATGACTTAATGAAAATGATTGATTATTTGTAAGTTAGAATGTTGTGTCTACATAACGAATACTAACACTTTAGAACTAGGCTTGTATCGGATTGAATTCGAATCCCAGTGTGAACATCAACTTAGGATGCAGGTATATCCAGCCGACGAGTCCCAAATAAGACGAAACGCGTGTCCTGGATTCCACTTGCCAGTCACAATCCAACTTGAATACTAACACTGTTTCATCATGGTATATTGTTAACTAGCAAAGAAATGTATGTAATGAAATGATTAATTTAAAGTAGCTTAGAAAGTATTTATTCAATAATAATAGTAACCTGCATTACAATAATGGATGATTGGAAGATAAATTTCTTCTAGTATGATATCATGACTTTTGGAATTGATCTGTCTACAGTAAGATCTTTACTAATTAATGACAATGAATGAAGCTTGCATTATTACCGAATTTCATAACTGTAATTTAAGGAGTGTATTTTCTGGTATGGGATATGATGATCATTGCCTATAAGTTATTAGTCTTAAAAATATCTATAAAACCATATTTGGAAATTTGCTTATGATCAACTTCATAGTGATTGTTTGTTTTTTTCATTTCATTGGTTCTCTTGTTCACAAACAAAACTTTCACTGTTGATGATTTGAGTTCGCTTTTATGAAGTTGAATAACATTCGCTTTTTCTATCAGTTAACACATTCAAATGAATTGATACTTAAATTGAAATCTAGTACTTTATTGTATGTTTCTATGCGGTTTAAAACATTGTTTAATTCTAGTTGAAATATATCTGAATCTTTCGGTTGATTTAGTATGAGCTAAAATTGATCAACTTAAGTGGATTGCGTCGAAACGGCTAAAGTGTCATATGTATGATATCGGTTGGACTGTGGCTGATGAATTCAATATAGGACTAAACACGCAACCTGAATTCAACTTATCTACTACAATCCAACTTAAATGTTCTTTTCATCTATAGTTTCAATGAGAATATCAACGTTAGAATGAGTATGGTGAAAAAGTAGGAAAGCAATATAATGAATTTTAGACTGCTATCACATCCTAGAGACCAGAAATCTAATGACAGTCGTCTCGTCCTATTGTAGGACTCTTCAGTAGTACTTATCTATGACGCAACCAAGGAATTAGTCCGAATACCTTCAGCCCTCACAGTAAGTGCCTAATCGTCAGACCGTTATGAGAGCATATAATGGTTGACATTTACAACTCAGTCAATTGGCGATATACTTGCGTAACCTCATACATTGTCATCAGCGGATAACTGTCTGAAAGTCAACAAGGCTGAACTTCACTGGTCACGTTTTCTCACTGGAAATTTCATCTAGAGGTAAGTCACTATAATGAGTTAACACTGATTATTACTGTGTCCTGTACCATAACGTAAACGTTGTCCATTGAATCAATGTTTACAGCGATTGTGTGTGATATCCAACTAAAATTTAACAATTTCCACAATACTCAAGCACAGATTTCCCCTTCTTGTAAATATGAACAATGTAATCAATTTGGTTATGTTATGGACAATGCGATAATCATCTAAAACTATCATACTCGTGTAGATACTGATTAATTTCCTTCTTCATTATCTTTAATGAACCGGAAGCGAATAGACTACATAAAAAAATTGAGTACATTTATTCATAATATTCTGACTTTATAATTCTAACTGAGAATAAAGATGCATTCTACATTACGTTAATCTATGTTTCTCGATATAGTTTACTTCTTCATCAAGAATATATTCCATTCATAAAGAATAATGTTATAATCTCAAAGTATTTCAAGCTTTTACAGGAGAAAACAGTTACTTAAAGATAATTTTAGTTAACTTGATTATTCCATTGTACAAACGTCAAAATATGAAGTGAAAAGCTTATCATTTTATTGAGAATATTAGTTTATTTTAAATGTGATAATATCTGTATCTTCTCGTTGGTGTTGATATTAACTAAAATTAATCAAACACTGTTATCATAGTTTCATCCTGAGCGAATTCCCACGATACACAAGTAGTTTAAAAGTATGAAGTAATCCAGAATACATGCTTTATCTTACTTCTGACTCAAGATTTACATATAATATCAGTGATTGTTCATTTGTATCAACGGATAGATACAAATAGTTTCATACTATGTATTCATCTTTGTTGCATGATCGTAGATGTCTAAACTTAATACTACAGTGGTAAGAGCCAAGGCTATTAGCCTAAATAGTTTGAGTTTGAATCCCGGTATGAACATCAGCACTAGGATTAGAGAATATTCAGCTAGTGAGTCTCAACTACGATGACGGGTGAGGTTTGGATTACATTATGCCGGTCACAATCTAAATTTAATCAGTATTTACTTTGATTGCGTTTCAACAATTATTAATTGAAATATTTTCTTATTTAACTATCAGTCAAATTAAGTGAACATTTAATGAAAATAACGTAACATTGTTTACTTTGGAAAATAACTCATTTAACCTATAATTGTACATTAATTGATAAATATAGAAATATATGTGAAGATGTTTTTTATTGACCGATTGGTCATGGTCACAAAATGGAAGCCAGAATGCGTATTTTCATGTCCTATTTAATACTTCTTATATGGATATATCTTCAATGTTAAGTTTTTTATGATTACAGAAGTCGACCAATAAAAGTGATGTACAAAAAATGAAAGAATAATTGACAACAGTGAAAACCATGCAAACGATAAATTAATTTTCACACTTATGGAATAAATGTAAAAAAACTCAGTTCTACATAAAGTAGACTGTAGTACTTAACAGTTAAGCTGTGTACTTCACAGAAGACAACATTATGAAAATCATTTATTTGAAGTGAGATTCTTTTCTATCATTCTTTCTAGTTAATGATAAAGTATTTTACTCATCTAAAAAAGCATGTCTGCCACGAGATATTTTCACTAGACATAAAATTTGTAACATTGTTGTTCATGTTAAGTAATCACCAAATACGTGTCTAAAATAGAGAGGTATTTTTTGAAAGAAATATGTCAAGTGATTACAGCTTATTAACGTACTTTATTCTACTCTGTGCTTTCCTTCAACATTTGCTTCATACTTAAAGTATATACTGAATGTAACTTGCTTACAATTTGAGAAACCGTCAACTTTTCTAAAGATATAAACGTTACTAAGATAATTTCTTCGATTAATCTATGTATTATGTATTCAGCATAATAGTAATTTAGCCTATTTACTTAACTCCTCCAGCAGCTCTCTTAGGGTTGCTGCAGGTCCCAAGCACGGGTAAAGGAGAAGGGTTGAGCATAGGGCTAGCACCCCTATCTCGTAAAGCACAAGCTCGCTGAAAAACGCTAACCATTTTAAACAGCCTATTTACTTCTTAATCTATTAGTTGAAGGAATGACAGTCTATAACGATACACAATTGAAACAACTGGATTATTTTGTTCTACGAAAAACTTTTTATCCAGTATCGCATAGATTGTTTACATCATAGACTAACTGAGGCTAGACAACTACTGAAAATCAAGAATCACCGTGAATCGCTTTGTTGCAATGTGAAATTTCTCAGCAGTAATCATTCATGACCTCACAAGAGAACGCTTAAGTTGGGTAGGAAACTCTTATTTCATTGAACAATATTACCATCATTATTATTATTATCATTGTTATTGCTCTTATTATTATCAGTTACGTATTCAATTCATCACAGAATAATTACATCATTAGATTTAATTGTTGATGAAATTTTATAATTAACAATAGTATTTAATTATATGGTGAACACCAGATGTTTTTCATATCAACGTAGTTTATAACAGAGACAGAGTTTTTAAGTTTACTTATTGAAAGAATTTCTCAACTGTTAGTTATGAACAAGATATGTATCATCAAGGGAAAAAGTTTCTAGAACTGAGTGCTGTAGAGATTATTAAATGCTAATTTGATATTATGAATTGGTCTGAATTAGATAACCAATGATTACCAAGAAACACTGGACAACTGTTTCATCCTAGTATGGGATAATTCAGCTCACTGTTGATTAAATTCTGGAGGCAATTCATGGACTTCTAGTGAGAAGACATGACCAGTGGGGTTCAACCGTATCAAGTGTAATGCAGCTACAAATAGGTGGTAATGTATGAGGTCATGCGGACATATTATAAATTGACTGAATCTGAAATATCACATATTGGAAACTGACTCAGTGGTCTATTGATAAAGTGTTCACTGCATGGCCAGATGGTCATAGGTTTGATTCAAATTTGTCAAATTTGTCAAATTTGTCGAATTCAGATCAATTCGTGATAATAGATGGAAAATTTTCCGTTTATTCCCTTGTTCTATCTTTTGTTCATCTTAATTGTTACCTTTTTTTCATATTAACCTGTTAAGTAACATTTAACGTGGTTTTTTATTACTTCATGCTAAATAACTCATTGATATGATCTTTTGAATATTCGTCACTTATTAATAGTCCTAGATTATGTTCCCAATGATTTCTATTTGCATTTATGATAAACCCCTAGACTATATTCAGTGATAAAGAATATTCATAACATATTTTATTATCGTAAAGGAAGTGATCTAATAAATTCAAGAAATTCCCATGATATAATTTAAGACAAGACCTATAAGAGAGAAAATATTTTCATCCCTTAGATCTTCATGAAGCTTTACTCAAATGTACCGTAATGTTTATATGCAAATATGAAAACATTTTAAGCTAATCAAAGCAATTTATGAATTAAGGGTGATAATGAAATAGATGGATAACATAATTTGTTATAATCAGTAAGGAATACAAAATGATAGTCAGTAGACAGGTACACTAGTAGTAGAGATAAGAATAATTAAAATCAGATTGAATAAATATTTCAATACAGAAAGTTTATTAAAACTTTACAAAGATTTAAGCTTCAAGATAAAGTTATTGAAATAATAGTCGTCAAAGATGCTTACTGAATGGAAAGATGATAGTAGAGAGTTCTTAACAAAGTGGATAGTGTAGACTATAAATGATAGGGGAGAATGAGGGCAAAAGTACAGGATGTTCAGAATTCATACAATTATTTATTAACTGTTATTTAGCTAAAGAATCGATAAGGGTTTTACATATTTCCCTTGAACAAATAAACTAAGGTTTCAAGCTCGAATTCCTGTAGCTTCTGATATGTGTGTAATGAGCTCATTTAGACCTTATTAAGTTGTAGCGGTATACGGAGTACTAATTTAAATGACTTTAATTTCTCAAATACATGGCTGTTATCCATCAGATGAGTTATGATGAAGTTGTGGATATACTTTGTTTAGTTCACTTCAAACCATAATGAAAGATGTTCATTCATTCGTTTCTGAAGTTGTTTAATGGTACTCCCTTGATATCTTATTCCACTGTAGGCTTCAAAAATGAAATAATAACATGGAAAATCTGAATACTGGTAGCTTATTCTTAATTTAAATGAAATCTACTAACTGAATGGAAAACAGTAGGTAATATTTTGTTGCGTAAAATGTCTTTGCAACAGCTTTTACTATCCTATCGTATAAGACATCACAGGCAACATCTCTTTTTAGTTGAGATTTCAAAAATATAGGTTTCGTACTAATGTTCCATATCAAAAACATTTTATTCTTTACATTCAGGTATTTATTTACAAATGATTACGAATATCCTAGTTTAGTTAGAGCATTATTGAAAAACTCTAATTCCTGCTTCATGATGTTCTTTCACGAATCCTTTTTGCCCTATAAGCTATACATCTAACAAAATATTTTTTTGTACTTGATAGGTGTAATGCTATATAAGTGAGTGTATTGACTTACAACTTAATTCTTCCTGTATACACTTCTGCATATCAATTCATCTTCTTGTCTATTCATTGAAATGTTGAGGAAATTGTAATTTGTTATCATAATTAGTTCTTATAAGTAAAAGTGTTGACTAGGTGTACGATCATAAACTGTATTAATAATTCCTATCCTTAGATCAAAGATAATAGAAGTATCATTATTGTAATGACAATAAAACTACTATTTATCAATAGTGTCCTCTTACATTTTTAGCGTTTTAATTTTTTTCTGCAGAAGAAAACTGTAGTTAACCTTTATTAGGAAATACAAATAACATTTTAATGAAATAAATTTATCTACTTTATAGTCATATTCATGTTTATATATGTTATTTATAGTCATATTCATGTTTATATATGTTATGACGAGAGAGAATTGGGGGGTGGATGACCGAGTGTTAATTACTTGTGCCTAGTTGGTTATTGCGCGTCTGCCCTGTGCCCACTTAGTCCCAAGCCGAAATAAGAAGAATGCGAGCCGATAGGTTAGCCAGACAGAATCGAATCGAATCGAGTCCTATTATATTTCAAGCATTGTTTTATATATACATAAAATCAGACCACATAGCAAACCAATTAGAAAATTAACATGAATACAGAACGAGGGAAATAGTGGTAGTGAATAGGAACAACTTGTACACAACTAATTAACTGTAGTCCATAATAAGAGACAATGTAATAACAGTAATTATGCAAAACGGGAGGATAGGGCAAGCGGAGCGTAACAATAATAGAAACAAAATGTTTACATTACACAGAGTTAGAATAATTGAAATAGTATTCTTAAAACACAGTTCTGAAAGTTTGTTAAACTTTTTTGTGGTCCGGCATAACAATATATTAATTTGATTTTAACATTAATTGGTTACCTATATTATATAGTTTATTATTGTATATTTTATCCAAATTAGGTTGTAACTATGACAACTTAACATAACTAATCATTTTCATTTTTATATTGAACATTTGAATATGCATGAAGTATAACGTTATGTAATACATGTTACTTGATAGTGTTTATTATAATAATAATTTTGTTTAAGTTGTCTAGATAAATCTTACTAAGTAAAGTATATTAAGATATTGCTTCTAATTACATTACTGTTTTGATTCTTGAGGTTATTCATAGATGATGAAATGTTTCATAACAGAGTGAATTCGTTATATTCTACGGATTTTATTATTCTTACGTTACTTAAACAAAGTTGTTTTATACTTCACTGATAGCAAATATTTCCGAATTACTCGAAACTTTAAAGAAGTAAAAACAAGGATTCAACAAAAGGAGTGGATTGATAATGTGATTGTATTACACAGAAACAGAACTTAAAAAGCGATTAAAAGGATTTTAAATGGGCATAGTATACAAGTCATTTCCTAATGAACGGTGTACTTGGCTCTACCTTTGCTAATATTAATCATAGAGTATCAGAAAGATAGTAGACGAACTGTGTTAATGGCATCAAATGTGCTGAATGTAATGTTAAATGAGTAAAGAAGACATCATGACAGTCGAATATAGAGGTATAAGTATACATACGTTGTTTTAAGCATATTCACAAATCCTCTGAAAATCTAGACAAACTTGACAATAAGTCTAAAACAGCATTAAAATCAATAGAAACATAGCATAGTGTCAATATTGACGAAGCAAAAATCCTTTACAACTGTATTAATAACAGCAGAAGCCCAATATATTTACAACAATTTAAATGATATAAGCAGATGAGACAGAGTACTGTTAGTTGCATCATGGAGACTAGAAATGTTTTGAAATATAAGAACAGTCAGATTTAATTATAAAAGTTCAAATACTTAAAATGTTCATAATTTAAAAATAATAATGGGTATTAGTAAGATTTAATGCGACAACATAGGAAACAATTGCGAGTAAAAATAATTAAAGAATAAAAGAGGGGGGGGGGAAGGAAACATTTAATTTTCACTAAGCAAAGACAGAATTAGCAACTATTACTTCTGCTTCTTTTTCTCCACCTTCTCTTCATCCTCCTTCTAATACTACTACCAACACTACTATAAAGACGATGACTGATGATAGCGACGACTACTGTTAATAGTAATATTAATAATAACATTTAAAAAGAGTTCAAGGCAAGCTTCCAACTTCAAATCTTGATTATCCACGGTTTCAGTTGTTTTATGAAGTGAAACACCAAAAAGTTTTGTTAGAAAGGAACGCAGTTTCAAAATCAACTTTATATAACATGTACGTTAGGTGAATAATCCTAATCAATTAAACGTTCAAGGAGAGAACATCTAACTACTTTTCTTCTGCTACTAAAGTGTTAAGCAGGAATATATTTTTGTATTCATGTTGAAAGCGAACTCTGGTTACGGGGTATGTACCCTGCTTCATGCAAGCAGCTGAACTGGAAAATAGACTTATTAGTGACCAAGTTTGTGGGCATATCTTTTGCGGATGCATAAGAAAAATCCGGATGATGATAGTTAGACGTGATTTAGGCAGCATCAGAAGTTCTTTTGATTGCTGTAGGCAAAAAACTAAGTATATTGGAAATTAGGTACCCTTCAGAATCCAAATTGATGAATAAATACTTGTCAGGAATGCAAACTAACGAATACTTTATTCAGAGCTTCTTTCGTGCTCGTATCTATAAAAGCATTGTATAGCCATTTCCACATAGCGTTTTTTGAAAAAATAAAGTTCTTTATCAAGGCCCTTTACATTGCAGATATTCTGTGCGGTTGAATACAGTAGATGAGATTACTCTTTCTGCCTAATTCTACTCAGCTATACAAGCTAATTAGTTGGCTATTCCATCTAAGTTTTCTACAGGGAGGGAAGATAATTTTAGTATCATTTTTACACTGTCTTGTCAGAAGTACATCGAGAAATGAGATTTAAGAACTTTGCCAATTTTGTAGTATGAATTCTAGGGCTGGACGAAAGGTAATGAAGGAATATAGAACGTCTTGTTGGTCAATATTCTTGTCACTACATGGTAAACATATCGCACTTGTATCTATCGTATACATCAAATCTTTTTACGACTAGTCTTCGATTGTTCTCGAGTTCAGACATAAGTCAATTCATGAAGAGTATGCCAAATCTAGATTTAATCGTGATTATGTCTATTCGCCCGTACTTTCCATTACTGCGAGTAGATTAGACGTTTGGTGTGTAACGTAAGCGATAGTTCCTACACGTCATTGGTTGGCAAGTCAAAATCTATGTCATGGGAATCATTCTGATCACAAAAATTTAGTTTGTCATTTCTGTCAGTAGTGAAAGCTAGGGAGAAGAAAACATACGTTTCTCGCGAATGTTAACATTCTTAATAAAATAAATAGAAAAGTGTGATATTACTCCTCTCACTGTTCCAAAATGTTGATCAGACATTAGGCAATTCGATGATAAGGAGAGTTTGACATAACCAGAACTAGTCGCAATGTTAAACCGGGTTTATAGATTTTATGTAACCTATTGAAACTTGGGTTAGTCGAATCCTATGAGACGCAGTTGATAATATAATTCAGGTGTTACTTATTTTCGAATTTTTCGCATAATTCAACAAGTCAATCTTCAGATTATCTATTCGTCTCAGTGATCATTCCTGTGGTCTATGAATGTGCACAAACGATTTTAAAACATATGAACTAAATACAGATACAAACCGTTGTATTTTGTCGACATACTAAACATTAGTTTATTTATAATGACCCATATAATATGTTTATACTCTGTTGAAAGCTGGACAATCATGGCGACAGTTTATCTCTTACCTACATCTGTATTCAATGTAACTGGCATCAGTTTATCGAATAAAATGTTGAAATTTTTATTTAATTTTATTATCTGAAACTGTTTACAAATATAATTTATTCAAATATTTTTCATACACTCAGCATCAACATCTCATGAATTAATTAGTTCTATTTTAAACAAAAATTCCTATAAAATGTTTGATAAACAAAGCTTAAAGTGTTTACAACAGTGTAATGGTGAAGGGGGGGGAATTACGCAACAATGGAATGTATTAAAGTCGTAATCACTAGCTGCTTTATAAATGCCAATGAATGATTAACATTGAGCTTAGAAATTATCATCTGTTAGCTGATTTCTATTTGAACCTTTTAGTTAACTATGCTTATATGCACATGAAATTAGTCTCAGAAACAAAAATCCAAATTGTTATGGTAGAGATACTGATAACTTTTATACTGAGTAATTTTCAGTTTTTCTCTCTAAAAGTTTTTGTTATAACATACTGCTTTTCATCGAATTTGTCCTTTTTTTTTATAAATGTTTCCTGAGGCATTTTTAATATGATCATGAATGTTAAAATAATTACAACAACTACAATGAAATCATATTCCATTATACTACTAATATCCAGTAGTGCCTAGAATGCTAATATTATTTACTTACTTATCATTTACTTACCTCTCACAAAGGAGCATAGGCTGCTCATCAATATTCTGAACTCAACTCTGTCCTAAGCAATCCTTCCCAGTTGTTTCCAGTTGCTGTTCATCCTTTTGACATCTTATAATTCTCAAAACCGTGTGTTCTTTGGCCTTCCTCTTTCCCGTTTTACAACAGAATTCCGAGTTATTGCTTGTTCGTGATGCAATCTGATGATTTCCGCAATGTATGTCCTATCCAGTTCCAACGTGTTTTCCTGATTTCCTCTTCAGCTGGAAGTTGGTTTGTTCTCTTTCATAGTAGATTGTTGTTGCTGCTTTCCGGCCAATGGACATTCAGTATCTTGCGTAGGTAGTTGTTTATTAATGCTTGAATCTTCCTGAGGATGTTTGAAGAAGTTCTTCACGTTTCAGCTCCATATACCAGAACTGTTTTGACGTTCGAATTGAAGAGTCAGACTTTGAGGTTGGTTGACAGTTGATTGGACTCCCATATATTTTTCAACTGTAGGAATGCTGCCCTTACTTTGCCAATTCTTGCATTTGCATCTGCATCGAAACCTGCTTGTTCGTCAATGATGTATCCTAGATACGTGAAAGTATTAACTTCTTTCAGAGTTTCTCCATTAAGTCCGATTGAGTTGGTGAGACCTGTGTTGTATTAGGGGATCTTGCTCTTTCCTTTATGTATGTTCAGGATTATTGATTCTGAGGTTGCTAATACATTGGTTGTCTTCACTTGCATTTATTGGTGTGTATGGGCTAGAAGAGCACGATCATCTGCATAGTCCAGATCACTAAGTCTCACCTTACTTGTCCACTGAATTCCGTGCATCGTTTCTGATGTGGAGGTCTTCATGATTCAGTCAACCACTAGAAGGAGAAGAAGAGACGAGAGTAGGCAGCCATGTCTGCTTCTAGTCCTCACTAGGAATGCAAGTGTCAGTTGTCTTCTATGCACGATTTTGCACTGTAGTCCTTTGTAAGAATTTTGGACGATGTTGAGTTTCTCTGGTACGCCGTAGTGTCGATGTTTCCATGGTGATCTACTTGTCTACGCTGTTAAACGCCTTTTTGTAATCAATGGAGTTGATGTATGGTGACGAGTTGCATTCAATGAATTGAACAACGATGATCCGTAGTGTTGTGATTTGCTCTGTGCACGACCTATCCTTTCAAAAACCATCCTGTTAATTTTGAAGTTGAGCATCCACTGAATCTTTCATTTTGTTCAATAACACTCTGCTGAAGACTTACGCTGGTACTGACAATAGTGTGATACCTCTGTAGTTTCACATTTGATCAAATCTCCTTTCATCGGTATCTTGATAAAGTGACCTTCTTTTTAGTCTGCTGGCACTTTTCCTTCCTCCTAGATCCTCCTGAATAAAATGTAGAGCATCCTTTCCGTTACATCTACATCTGACTTGAGTGCTTCAATTAGCATATTATCATTTTCTGCAGAATTCTAGGTTTAATTTTTTTAGTAATATATCCAATAACACGTGTAATATCTAAGTAACATGATAATCATAGGCGGTTTTGTAGAATGTAGACATTCAAATAGAAATTTTTACATTCACTTATGAATTCATTACAACTTTTAAACCAGACATATAAAAAATTCCATATACTTTTGATTATCTAAACAAAGTGAATAATGATAGCCGTTAGGATAAAATCTAATTAAATTAAATTACTGAGTAGTATATTTTAGATTTTATTACTCCGGAAATGTAAGATTATCTACTGATAAGTAGATATAGTAGGATATTTCAGTATGAATTTGTTATGGATTCAACCCAAGAAAGACAATGTATGTATATTAAGTAAATATTCTCCTAAGAGTGAAATAGTGTAATAATAACTGGCTAACTGATCATTATCACTAAATTTATTTGTACTAAGGGTTTAATGGTAATTTTGTTTTTAGGTTAGATGAAAAAATATCATGGTAATGACTATAAGAAACTTCTAGAATCTTAGACCAAGGTAATATTTTACATTTTCATTTTAGAACTGGACAATTCATATTTGAATGTAGTAGAGATTAAATGTTAATTGCCTAACAATAATGTAGTTACATCACACTTTCTTATATGAAATTTTCTTTGAAGTGAAATCAACGATAAGATTGCAAATGTATTACAAAAGAATTAAAGTTGACAAAATGGTAGAGGATTGTGTAGTATGACGAAGTAGATTCTGGCGTTTACTTATAGTAAGTGTATTGGGAATGATTTAATTTGTAGGAGTAATCGTGAAAACATTTATATGTGCATATTTAATGCAAAGAAATGTGGGAATTATAAGTACTCATATCACGAATTGATTTTAATCAAACAACTATTCATCACCTAGAAGCATTGAACAGCTGTTTCGTCCTAGTATGGGACTCTTCAGTAATGTGCATCCATGACCCCGTTGGGGATCAAACTCGGGACCCTCTGGCTCCACGACAAGCGCTTTACCATTGGTCCTGGGTTCGATCCCCAACGGGGTCGTGGATGCACATTGCTGAAGAGTCCCATACTAGGACGAAACAGCTGTTCAATGCTTCTAGGTGATGAATGGTTGTCTGATTAAGATTAATTTGTGATATCATCATTGGCAAATTGAATATCTCCACAACAACCCCCTTAATTGTAATTATAGATACATTTGGCAATGAAAATATCCATTTTAATTGGTCAATGGATAGGATAAAGGAATATTCTCAGGAACATAATTTATGTGTCAAATCAAATAGCACTCACACAGAGACAATGCTAATACGTTATATGGGTTGGTCCGGGTTGCTGCACTGCATGAACTTATTAGGATTAGTACTAAAGTAGTAAGCACATTAGTGGTACAACGCTTAGACAGGTAATATTTTTTTGTTGGGCTGAATTTTGTGCCAGTGTATATCACTAGCGTCCCCGATTAGATTGTCTGCACTTATCATCATGGTTCAGGACACAACAGCCATATATTGATGTCAAGTTTTAGTTTAGTTATCCTTACAATTCTCATAACCTACTTCTTTCATAGTCAGGACCCATCTACAAGGTAGCCAACAGTTGGGCATGCATAATATATGTTCCAACTACTTAATCCATGGGAATCTACAAACTACTGAGCTGATTAACTGTATCTTCACAGAATCATATATTTAGCTTCAGGATTGATCACTCACTTGATAAACAAACAATATTGAAAATAAATCTGTAATCAAATAATGATATTTTTAAAGGCTATGTTAGATATTCACATTACAAATCACAAAGACTTCTGGGCAGTCTACTGATTTACTTATTCAACTAATGGAAATTTCTCCCGCCTCAAAGGAGGAAAAAGTTAATAAAAGCCAACACAGGCTATCTTACTGAATCAGAGCAGGGATTTTTTTAGACGCCAGGACTGAGGAGCCTACCAAAATAGTTAAGGTTGTCGGCACGCTTATCGTCTTTTAACTACTTGATATCAGTTCAATCGTTGATCCTCAACAAACTTAAATCAATATTTAACATATAAAATGGGGAGAGGGGGGTAACCAACCTTATGCACTATGGAATTATTTTCACAGGTAATCGAAGAATTGTAGTTTTCCACCACATTCACTTAACAGGACTATATCTTCTACGTATGCTGAGTCAAGTAAACGGATATTCTAGTATGGAATTAAAGATGTTGATAAAAGCTCTAAATTGAGTTAAATTTATTTACATTAATAAATTGTATGCAATAATTAAGAGGACTGACAGAATTTGGTATTTTTAGTAGAACAAAACAAATTGTATTAAACACCTACCCTTATGGTTATCGGCATGAATATTATGAAAATTATTTCAGTCAGATGAACTAAAGGAGTATTTGTGTTAAATTAGAATCCTTCATAACCAGAGACAGATAGAATACCCATTTTCATAGATTCTACAGTAAAAACATTGTTCAAACAGAATAAACAAAGACTAATTGGAATACTTTAATTCAAATTGATATCACTTGATATCATATCATTAAACTCTACGGTACTATTCAACCTATAACTCACTGTCATTGGAACTAAGGTATAAACCAATTGATAATCATGTATTGTGTCAGTGGTCTACTTAAAAATTTGGGCTACAATTATGCTGTCTTTCCAAATATTTAAACAAGTCATTTTTTGTTTCGCATTAATTTCGTAATTGTTTCAGTCATATTGTATATTTTCGCTCTTATATAAGGAATCTACGACCTATTGTGAAAAGTAATACAATGAAGTTGAATTAGAGACACAAAGGTACCTGGGAATGTGTATTTAAAAAAAAATATTTATTGTATGCCTAGTTCGGAAATTCTTGGGGTTAACTTCAGATCAGTTATTGGAAAAAATGAATTGTATCCAATTTCTCCTTAGCCTAAGCATATGTCAAAAGTGCAGCTTAATCACAATTGAAGAATATTGGCTGCAAGTCTAATATGATGACAATTTGATGTTGCCATGATGTTTTCAGATATTTTCTCCGAATCGTTCCAGGATCAAGCGAAGAGGCGACGGCAACCATGTTGCTCTTGTAAACGTGAGCTAGTATACATTTAACCGCTTATGCTTTAGGTTTTTAAATGATTACACTCACTGCATGACATTAAGATGTCATCCACATTGTCTGAACAAGCATAAATACATGTTTATTACTAATGTCTATGTAACTTTAGACTGTACATCTTCTGTACTGATGAGTTCTCTGAGCCTGTTGTAACTTCACTCAACGGATCTTATTTAGTAGTTTATGGTGATTTCAGTTCATTAAATTTCTCTTTTTCGTCCTTAGGTCACCAAAACTTAATACAATTTTAAACTCTCTGTTATGCTTCTCATGACTTAGTTTTGTCAAACATGTACGAATATGTAAGACTCGTAGTAAACTTCGCTTGTAAATTTCGACCACTGCTGAATGATGAACTGACTGTATTCTTATTTCTCTAAAAGAGAACAATATACTGTGTAAATGGAAAGTGTTTTGTTTATCTATTAAAATAAATTAATATGCATCAAGGTACTGTTCTTTTCCCCCTTCTCGTCTATCCTGAATGTCTTACTCTTTTCTATGAAAAATGTCATTGTTAAGTATGCAGGTTTTCTTATTATTTGCATGGCTGTTTAACAATCCTTAAATTATTCCTAAATGAATGAATTCATAGCTAGTGTTGAAACGTGGTCATGTTTGAATAGTCTTACACTTAATCCTATCAAATGTCCGACTGTCAATTACAGTCGAAGATATGAGTGAGACCTAAATACCATTGCGAACTCTCATGATATTTAAACAGTTAGGAACTAAGTCTAACGTTATATACCTTCTTGTAATTTTTATTTTTTACCTATCTTGATCTTCAGACATTTTGTCAGTACTGAAGAAAGATATTTATTAGAAATTACTTAGCTTTAGTATTGCCAAACGATTATAATTACAATTCTCTAGTTTCTGAATATTACGAAATATTCTAAACTTCTCCTTACTATTTCTTCCCAGACTTTTGAGAAAATACTATGTCGTGTTGTGTAGAGTAATGAAAGCAGTCAGTAAAGTGTATGATGAGGCGTTCGATGTTATTATGAAAACGGTTGTGGATAAGCATTTGAAACCCTGTGAACAACTATCTAGTATTATTCCATCCTCTTTATTCATATTTTTCACTTTGTATATCATATGGTAGAACCAGACGCTAATAAATTGAAATTCATACACGTAAGTTTAGGGATAGAAGCTCCCCTATTCCATATCTAGCACATGTTTTGTTAAATAAAAAACGTTGTAAAGGCTGATCTAATTAGAAATCTATGCTCTTTCTAAAATAAGTACATAGAAATAGGGTAGCTGATTAAAAATATGGTATGCTGAAAACTCATAGTGCTAAATATATTATCGAATGAAGCTATTATTGTTATTAGGATGAATTTGTATGTTTCCACTGATTTGTTATAGACTGAATCTGGTCAGTCACTGTTGCTATATGTGCACCCTAAGCGGATTGCCTGGATATAGCGAATATTCACAAGTCTCATTTACCCGACGAGTCCCAAATATGACGAAACGCTCGTCCTGGATTCCACTTACCAGTCACAGTCCAAATTAAATGATATTATTGTTATTATTAGTCGTTGGTACCAGTTAAAATAATACTAATTACGTTTTCATATGCCCAGCAGTCAAAAGTACTGTACCATCTTCTGACCATTTCCCAATAGCCAATCACATTATAGAACAATTGTATTTATGTTTAGAGTCAATTACTTTAGTGGCAGCATCGCAGATTTATAGATAGTCGTTATAAACGACACAACACTAAATTGGTTATTTCTAATTAAGATATTATATTGTAATATTATGTATGGCATTCAACTTACAATCTCTTCACATTCTTCGTTTTATAACTGTAATATCTAAGATGGATATTGACCATCAACAGTGCAAATCATTTTCCGTTTTCAAAACAGTTTGGAAGTTAGTTTTGGAGTGATGAATGTGACAAAAGTATATTTGGTCGGTAATCATTAGTTAAGTAAAACGAAAAGTAAATTTTTAATTAACCAACATTTTTCGTTTTTGTATTGTTCACCAAATTGAATTTTTCTTGTATTACCATTTTTACATTACTGACTGACATATAGTTTAATATGTTGCTACATTAGTTAACAATATTAATTAGTTGGTGGTAGTTGTTAGGATACGCTATTTGCCTATACTCAATGTATATTAGCAATAATAGGCAAACCTCTGACCATGAGAGAATTGATTTGCCCTGTAGGATTTGATCCCTTTCAGAAGATATGAATATGAATCATCATTGCTTGTTTCTACTGGATTACAAACTAACTTTGTTCCGCAATATTATAATACCAAACTGTCTATAAATCACCTTATATAATATTGACTCATACACATTCAGAATTTTTAAGATGAGTGTATATATTGAAAGTCAGTAACGATGAATGTAGGTGAATTATATTTGGAATCAACGTAAATCCGACAAGCATGAAATTTAAACAAGCTGGGGAGTGGGAGAGGGAAGGAAACAACACCAATTTTGTGTTCAATCATTCTACAACACTCAAACCGTAAAATAATAGATGTACAACCAGTAAAACTAGTTAGTATGCTTACGGGGTATTAACGACTGCTACACCACACATTATTCATTCTCATTTTAACACTGAGTTATCAAGACTACTACTGAACCTTTCAGTTTATAATTTATTAAGTATTCTTCCTCATTAAGTATGAAATAATAATAACACTGATATGAGGAGAATTGTGCTTTGCGAAGATTTGTCAAGCTTTGCTGTTTTCGTTGGTCACAGATTAATCAAAGTTAAGTACCACTGAAGCCAAGAAAGCACTGGATATGGTGCTTTACAGCAGAACATTCTCCAGGAATCGAACCTAGAACCTTCAAGTGATGCAGTGGTTCCATGCTAAGGTGAAATAATTGTCCGGTGCTTACCCCCCGTCGACTTGTATAGTATCAGAGGGAGACCAGTTTACTATAGGTTCATAAACAACAAATCGAAGTCTCATCAGCAATAATAAATACATAACGTTTAAGTGAAAGATAGTGAATGATGGAGACTAACCATGTCAAAATTGGACTAGTTATCGCTACTGGAATTGAATGGTCTCCGCTCAACTTCATAAACTAAAGGAAATGCAAATCCTATCATAGTATACATGCTCAGTGGTACAGATGATTAAGCATTTATTATCAAATGTAAATGTATGAAGTACGGTATTACTAGTCAGTTATTTTAAGTTAGTGTTATTTTAAAATCAGCATCCTGGAAATTGATTTCGCTGTCAATGAATTCCTTATCTGGTTAAAGGTTTCAATGTTCTCTAATCGGTACCAGTGTGCATAAATTGGTCAATATTATTATGATACTTAAATAAAATATCGCCTATAACTATTTTGGATTTGTACTATAGATGATATAATACAATTAGTTCAAATTTTAATTATCCTGCTGTTGATATTAGGAAGTGAATTTTACATCGTCGTTATTGCCGTATGTACATTTGGAGTGGATTCGATTAATATAGCCATTTTGCTATAGGCTTTTATGGTATATAGATTGTAGCTATAAATGGAATGCATTATGAGCATTTCATTATATTCTCAATTTTTCAGTTGAATTTACTAGGATTTCAGTGTCGTTAATCACAATAAGACACAACTTCACTACTTATTGCTAATCAGTGGGTGTTGTACATGAAATGGGTTTGAATTCTGTTGTAGTACGAATGAAAAGTGCAGAGAAAATCCCTTTAGAATGTACATATGCCGACTAAAACTCGACAAAATTTACTTCTGAATTTCAACAAGAAGTTAATTTAAGCAAATACTAATTGTAATTTTAAGATATTGTTTCGTAAGCAGTTTAGTGCATCAAGACTTATCAGCATAATTGATAATATGCTAGGCGTATGTGACTCATGGTACCTAGTTTCAACCATGAGGTGACTATCAGTATTAAAATCCAGATGACAAGTTATAAATAAGAGCATAAGCTTATCCAAAGCACCACTACCAGCTCTTATGTGTCTATTCATTTTAGAAAAGCAAAAACTCTATTAAGAATAAATTTACCCAAAGTTGAGTAGTTTCAACTTCAATTTATTGTGTGAAATATTAATGGTGTGTAATAAAACAAACACTGGGTGATTTATTAAATCACTTGTATACGAGAAACAATATTTCGAACAAAAAATAACCGTATAGTTGAGAAGCCAGTTGTTTTTAGGTTACCAGGATATAACCTTTCAATTATTTTGGAAAAGATCTAGAAACTATCGAAGGAAAATTCAAGAAATCCGCGAAAATAGATTATGCTAGGAACCTGAGTGACTCCAAGAAACCTTAAGAATTTATCTGTAGGTGATACAAATGAATAATAAATTATAGAAAAATGTAAGGAATTATGGTGTTTTATAGACGTTTTATGCTATCAATGAAATGAGATAAAAGTCCCTGTATTAGGATTTTTCATCGAAATCTGATGTAAAGTGACCAAATTTACAAACAAATGACAAAATAGTTAGGATGTATATTTAAAGTAAAGATTTAGAATGAAAGAAGTGATTGAGGCTAAGATTATGACTAGTTTAATTGTACACTATTCTTATTGTTTATACTGGATTCATAATTCAGATGTCGTCTCATAACGGACACTTCATTTTTGACACCAAGTGACATCCGATTGCACTTCTTCCCCATCACACTTTTGCAGACTAGGAATGAATGGATAAAATTTCATAACTTTACTTAATATTCCTGGTGGGATGTTTAATGCGGAAAATCTGACCTTATTTACTACACGATCCGAAAGTACTAATTCTTTATCAATCAATCCTTCTCAAGTTATCTATTCTATATGCATTGTTTTTCCATGATATAGTAAACTTTATCGTGAAGTCAGTTAAAGAATGATGTTCATATTATTTATTCCTACATACTTTTCTATTTTATGCAACTTGGTAACTAAATATTGACTGTTTTCGCTTACATTTTAATGAAGTATAAACTACTTAACACCACATTTCAACTCCCTTGTTAACATCCAAGAACCAATATCATCAATTTGACTGACTTTCTGGCAACGTTTAGTTTAATCGATCCGGTTGTGCAACTGATTTGCAAAATGAAATTTTTTCTTTTCTAATTATAGAAAACATTTAAGTTATGACAATGTACTCATCAGGGATAATATTTAATTATACCAAGCATTTTACAAACAACCAATTAATGTAATCATTTACTGAACTTTTAATAAAGTTGAGTTTTCTCTTTACTTGTTTGATTACAAGTAACAAGATACAACAGTTAATCTATTAGACACTCTTGAAATGATTAGATGATCATGTTTCAACAAGAAAACTATAATTACAAAGATTAGTAACAAATTAAAAATTGTATATGGTAAATAAGTGTATTGTTATAAAAAGTATAACATTTATTTAAGTTTTACAAAACATTTTTTATGGATACTAAGTGAATTAAAACATGAATTTTATTAATAATTGACAAGTGTAGATATTCAGAACATGTTGTAACTGATTATTTAAGTTGGATTGTGACTGATAATTGGAATCTAGAACTCGCGTTTTGTCCTATTTGGGACTCATCAGCTTCATGTACCTGCATTCCAATGTTACCAGTCACAATCTAACATAAATAATACTTGTGAATAATCGCTAATATCAAGGCAATCCGCTCAGGATACACATATAGCAACAGAGACTGATCAGCTTCAGTTTATAAAAAATCAATTGGAATATACAAATTCATCCTAATGTTGTAACTAAGTTATTTTTTTAAATAACTAGATTTGAATGAAATGAATTAAGGTTTTATTACATTGTAAATTTGTGCTATCCATCATGTTTACAATTTTTAATCATTTTGTGAATGAGTGTTAAATGTAACAGTTTAAACTTCAAGAATGATTTCATTGTAAACATTAACTTTTACTATATAAATGATTATCATACGATAAGCTGGTGTAGACTATGTATTGATGACAATAAAAAGAATGATTGATATCACTTCAGTTTTGTAATCAAGTCTTAACTTTCGACTTAGTTGCATTATTCACTCACTTAATGAATAAGAAAATACTGGATACAATATGCTTAATGAGTATTGAAAGTGTTTTGGAAAACTATAGTCTAGAATGTACTATGTAAGCATGCATACATACACATTGGATGTTCATTACTAATTACCATTTTTTGAGAAGATTCTATGAAACTGTTGCTAAAATACTTTCTATTATGATTACAGATGCTTAATAATGTGCCAGTTTCGTATACTTACATATTCCGTTAACGAACAGAAACTGATAAATGATATTAAATTAATATTAAGTAGCAACCATTGTCATATTTTCCAAATAAGTTCATGTTAATCACTGGTTGAAATGACTAGCCATCTTGTGCACTACAGATTTATGTAAAATGGTGATCTATTAAAAATCCTGTTTGATCCCAGATTTTGACTACTTAATACTCTTCTTCAAGTATATCAGCAATCGCAAAGAAATTAGTGCTTTTCGTGATTCAAACAACTCATTGGCAATTATCGATAAAGATGAGCCACATGAAGAACGACAAAAAAACATCCCATAGAATTACAGCCACTCTTTGTTATTATGTGCTAGTGAGCATGAAAAGTAAAAACTACCCACCTCCTACATCTTTACAGAAATTGACAAATTACGCAGTAACATTAGAATGAAGTTACATTTTTATAACAAGTAGTTGATATACATTCCGTTTAAATTTCAACTACACTTAAATTTACTGATTCTATACAGCTGATAAGAACCAAATACAATGAAACATATTCACATTATTCTGCCTAGTTAGTTGTTCATGCTTTTCATAAGTTAATAAAGTGAACATAGTATAGAATGTATTAAACTGATTTTCTCACATTCTGCATGTTAAAAATAAACTTTAAATAAAAATTTGAATAAGCAATGGAGTTTAGCACGAAGCAGACTGAGTTCGAATCCCAGGGTGTATATCAACATTGGAATGCAGGTACATCATGCCGATGAGTCCCTAATAGGACGAAACGTTCGTCTTGTATTCCACTTGCCATTCACGATCCAACTTGAATAGAAATAAAAATGAGTAATTTTTTTTCTTTATTTGTCATCAAAAACTAAAATATCTCAATTATTCATAATGCATAACATAGAAACTGAATTGCATTTGTTTTCACTTCAATGCATTTTAGACTTTATCACTAAGTACATATACAAAATTTGATAGTAAATGTCAAAATAAGCAGAACTAATCGCAGCTTATCAATGTTAAATAATATTTTGATCAATTTTCTATTGATTATTTAATAGGTAAGTAATGCATAATATAATGCAATTTTCAATAAAGATTTTATTTTATGCTGTAGATTGTACTAAAAAATTGTTTTTTTTTTTGTTTTGTAAATTGAATCTTACTATACTGTCATATTCATTTCACATGTTAACAGATCACTTAAAACGATTGAAATATAGTTCTCTTATGAAAATTACTCTTTGATATTCACAATCTGAGCTAATTCCTGGAGTTCCAGTGACAAGACGGGACTAGTAGAGTTCAATCATATCGGATGTGAAGCAGTTATTCACCGGTGGCAATGGATGAGATCGCATAAAAACAATAAGAATTAACTGAAGTTGGTAATATTAACCATTCGGTGTCGCTTCGATGGTCTAATAGTTAAGTGTTTACTGTGAAGTCTGAATATCTTGGGCTCAATCCCTGGTGGGACATAGATGCAAACTGCTTAGGAGTTCCATACTGGGATGAAACAGCTTTCTAATACTTTTTGGTCACCAATGGTTGACTAATTAGGACTAATTCATGATATAAAATTACTTTTTACCAATCTCCACAATAATCAATTACAAAACGTTCTGGATACAATACATTGATAAAGTACTGAAAATACTGTGGATTATCATACCCTATCAAATCAGTCAATTCAGTTTTATAACACTAATTTAGGTTAGTCAAGTAAAAATATCGATGATAATATGACGCATGTACCAGTTGTACTGATAAGAGTAATAAACAGGCCATAATAATTCATGTAAACATTCGGGAGTGAAACAGTTATTACAAATGACATTAAATATTTGTCGCAGTTTATCATAAATTGATAAGAGTGAAAATTCTACCACTGGAAGTTGACCGACCAGCCATGTATTGTACATGATTTTGTAGTAGATGTAAGACATGGATTTTCGGTGTTAGATTCCTTATCAAAGTGATTGGTGAGCACTACTGAGGAGTAGCATACTAGGATGAAACAGTAGTCGAGCATTTCATGGTTTTCAGTGATACATAATTAGCATCATCTGTGACTAAAATGCAAAAACTAATTTTAGTATCTCCACAAAACCACCTTAATACTGATTAGTTTAAAATTTAAGAAAATTAACTTAATAAATCGAAACTCATCAAAGACTACGCTATACTAAAGGAAGTGTTTGAATAACTATAGTACTTGAACAATAAAAGTAAGATAGGAATACAATGCAAAATGTTTTCATGATTATCCACCAGATAATCTTTAGACAAAGAGGAGATTAAAACTTTTCAAACCTGTCTTAGAAATACAAGAACTACGGTAATTATCTTGAATCTCAATGACACATGTGATATGAATTAGATATAATTGTAACATGTGACGGAATATAGTATATAAACATGATTATCTTCTACTTTGAACCCATCAGAAACAGACCTTATTTGTGACATGGAGTTATGAATCAACTTTGTTAACTGTATTAAACCATATAATAAATTGATCCCTAATAGGCATATTATTGTTATTCCGACAGGAGTAACTGGATAGATCATATTTATCATCACTATCACTGAGTCAGCTCCTAACGGGTGATGTTTCAAAGTGACTAGCTCCTTGGGATAATTCCTGGAGTTCTAGTGTGAAGACGTGACTGGTGGAGTTCAGCCGTGTCTAATGTGAAGCAGTTACCCACCGATGACATGGATGAGGTCGCCCAAACTTATCACGAATTGACTGAATTTGAAATGTCAAGCGTTAAAAGTTGACTTAGTGATCCAATGGTTAAGCGTTCGCTGCTGAGTCAGAGGGTCCTGGGTTCGACCCCCATGGGGTCGTAGATGCACACTGCTGAAGTGTTCCATACTAGAACGAAACAGCTTTCCAGTGCTTCTAGGTGATCAGTAGTTGTCTGATTCAGATCAATTCGTGATATCAGGATTGACAGTTAACAATTGCCCCAACCCCCGTATTATACAATTCATACAAACTAGAATCTCAACTTTGTTGATAAAGTCTATGATAAGATTTAATCAAAAATGAAATTTTCAATTGATTCAATTATTATAAACACATAGATAATGATATCTTCTTATTGTAGTTTGATAATTGCGCTTATTAATTATTTCAATATGTTTTTCTGTTGTATTCTAATTATTTCTATCATGTTACTATTCATTAATAACATTTGTTCACTAAGAAAATTGTTTTAATTTATGTTAATTTAAGTATGCAACTGATAAACATTGTTTAGAATACTTATATTGTTACTACCCACCTTCTCTTCACTCCACACCCACTCATCTCACCTCCATCATTGTAATCACTGGGGTCAAGTTCAATCTTTAGATGTTTTTTGGTTCAATGTAATATACAATTCAAAGCAGTAACAGTCATATTGTTTGTTGATATATAAATTATCATATCATATTCAGTATATTAATAAAATCTACTTGAATGTATTAATCTGAATGTGAACTAAAAATGTAAATATACTGTTTAGGAAAAATTTCACAACCATAAATATGAATATTAACCAATAAAAATAAAATGGGATTTTCATCACTACTTTTTAGATTTTTGAATTGATTTATGTAAAGTGAAGAGATTGAAATCTTATTATTATACTGTTGTGAACATTTTTAGAAAAATGTTTACATTCAGCTGGTTGAATATGTCACAGATTTATGTTGGCAGGGTACCACTAAAAACCAGGGAGTACTGGACAGCTGTTTCGTTCTAGTGTGGAGCTCCTCAGTAGTACGTACCCTGGATTCGGCACCATGGGCTTCAGGTTGACGACAAACGCCTAACCCTCTGGACCACTGAATCGACATCTAATGGTAGAGTTCCCACTTTCATCAATTTTTGATATATATAACGCAACATTTATCCACTGTCATTGGCAATAACTGTCTCACTTCTGACAAGTCTAAACTCTACTTGTCACGATTTCCCACTAGAGCTTCAGAAACATCCTGGAGTTAGGCATTAGTGAGCTCATTAGTATAGTTTCATTGGGATAGTTATTTTTTTGGATATTGGCATTTTTAGTTGATTGAATATATCACAAATTGATGAAAGTGAGAATTATGCCATGGGATGCCAACTCAGTGATTCAGAGGGTTAGGCGTTCGCCGTCAACCTAAAGCCCATGGTGTGGAATCTAGAGTGGGAATTATTGAGGTGTCTCCCACTACGGCTGTCCATCGCTCCCTGGTTTTCAGTGGTACCGTGCTAACACCAATATGTGACATTCAATCGGCTAAAAGTTCTAATATCCACAAAAAATAACGACCTAAATTGAATTAAAATGTTTATTCTGAACAAATTTTATGTGAACTAAACTGATCCGTTTCAAAAGTCAGTTTTATCTTGAACGTTTATTCTCTTACTAATGTGTATAGATACTATAAGTAACAATGGAAGCTTCATGAATTCATTAACATTCTTTACATATATTATTTTGTTCATATGCCTTAAGCTGAAAAACCAGTACTATGGAAAAAACAGATGAAAGAAACGTAGATTACTTCCACTCCAGGATTAGAACTTGAGCCATTCAACTTGTAACGCTATCACTGAACCATTTGGTTAGAGGACGGCTATTAGTAAGAGTGATTGGTGATCATATACTGTATATATTGAATAATTCCTACTGTATCTTGGGTTTCGACTGAGATTGAAGATGCCAGCTTCTGGATTCCACAATTTATATTTTGTGTAGAGTTTATAGACTAGAATGTCGGTCTACGAAGAACCTTATCTTTTAGTGTAATAATCATTTAACTCTTTGAAATGAAAAAAGCAACGAAAATGTGACCAAATCAATATCATAGAATAAGGTGAGACAAATAACTGAAAAACTATGGAATATGAATGATAGAAATTCAAGTTATTATTTATACACATGAATGACAATGTTGAATACTAATGATTTGTTTCTCATAGTATTTTGTTCTCAGAGCTGAACAGTCAGTTCAAATTTTGGATAGTAAAACATTTAAGAATACAAGAGAATTTCTAGAATTATGACATACAAAACAATTAACAAACTGTTGATACGATGATATATATTCGATTTATCAAGACTTATTGACGTGGTCAAATGTCACCAGAAAAAGATAATCAATAAAATTGTCACCGTAGACGATGAAAAGAAAACTTTCGTTTAGAATCTAGCATACATGATGGCATTATAACAAACACTTACGGATTAACTGAAAACTTCATTTATATATGATGTATATAGAATTGATATTGTCTATAATAATGATGATATTCGTGACACTTAATCAATGTAGCTTAATGAAGATAACATTATTAAAATTATTCATGTGAGTTGGAAATTTTTTTCATCAGATATGAATTATGTACGATATTGTCTAGCAAGTATAATTTAAGTTGGATTGCAGCCGGTAAGTAGAATCCAGAAAGCTATTTTTCTTCTAATACGGCATTCGTCAGTTGGATATACCTGTATCCCAGTATTGATGCTCACACTGGAATTTGAACTCAGTTCCTTCCATGTCAGACCCCGCTTTCACAACTAGATTATTGGATCAAAACAGCCTTTTTTTTCTACGATTAAGCAGAAACTAATACTCTTAAATATCAGATTGGTTTTATGTTATTTACAAAGTACCCAGTAATCAATAAATTATCAAACCCTACATTTCCTATTCTCTACCTGGACTAGAACGCAGTTCATGTGTATCAAATTTAACTTATAACATTTTTGCTTGTCTAGGTTCAATGGATTATTTCTAAACATGGTGGCTTCTGGCACAAATAAAGTTAGTTCCAATCCTAGTGTGAAAATCAACACTGGGATGTACGTACATCCAACTGGTGAGTCTCAAATAGGGCGAAACTTGTATCATGGATTCCACTTACTAGGCATAATCCAACTTATGCCATACACGTGATCTTCAGCTACATCGAACCAGTCAACTCAGAATGTACATAAAGCTAAAGAGAATGATCCGCTTTAGTTCATATCAAACTAACAGGAAAATTCAAACACTTTCAAATTATCTTGTAAGTATACTTTTGAAATCAGTATGATCAACATGAAGTTCACAATACATAAATGATTACTCAATTGTTAACTCATTGAAAAATTTTATTTTAAAAGAAAGACAGAACAATCGACAGAGCTGCTAAACAGTTTTCAGATTGTTTTATTTTTCAATTGTAGACTCAAAATTGAATTAACGCATATTTTCTATGATGTCATTCATTTGTAAAAATATCCAATAATGGGAGTTACATATTCAAAAGCTTTTGCACTAGCTACTATCTAAATTGACATTTTGGTCAGTAATTAATATTGAACTGAGGGATATTGTGGAGGCAGATATTAAGATTAGTTGTTTATTTTCGTCCCAGATTGATGTTGGTTGGGTATCACTAAAAACCATGAGGCATTTGACATCCCTTTCAGCCTAGTATGTGACCTGTCAGCTGTGTGCATCATCTATTTTTGGTATACAATATAATCTAGGGAATTCAGGTCTCACGGCTAACGCTTAATCATTTACACTATTGGCCTGGTACGCTGATGTCTTACACCCATTAGTTCATGATATAGCTTGACAATCATCTGTTGTTATTAGTTATAAGTGTCTTATTCCAGACATGTCTGAACTCGACGAGTTGCGATTTCGCAAAAATTTAGAGAAGTAGGAATCCTACCAGTGAACGCTTACTAAAATAAAACAGCTATTGTGTTCTCCATGGTATTGATTGGTACTCAATCAACACCAATCTGTGACAAAAGTAAGCAGCAAAACTTAGTGCCTATTTTCTAAAAGCCACTTTGATTCAATTAGTAAAATAGTATATTATGATTTTTGAGCACAAGAAAGAAACAACGGTGTTGCAAGTTTCGCTTAAATTCAAACTAGGGTTATCAGCGCAAATTCCTGTTGTTTTTAATAGGTATCGTAGAAGAATTCGGACGAGTTTGGAAATTATTGACATGCCTTGTATTACCTTCAGTGATTTTATTTTGTCTTCTAATCGACAATTATCAACGAAATCTAATAAAATTGATCTTGGCATTTATCGGACTTCCCCTCCCACACACACATACATTAGTCGGCCATGTAGGAAATCACTAGATGCATCATCATTGAACTGGAGAGATTCGCTTTGTACATCGAATTTCTTGTTCCTTGCATAAATGTACGTCTCAAAAATATTTCACGTGTAACTTGCTTTCGTTCGGCAAATTATTGATAAACTCTAACTTTATTATTTACCAGATCTGTTGTGTACGTTGTCTAGTATAGTTTATTTTATGCTGAATGGAAATGAATCCATGGGAGGGCATGTATTGAGACTTATTCTGTTCCAACTCATATTTCCGTATATTTTTTTGAAATATTATGTAATGTGTTGACTGATTTCAACTATCCAAAGGCAACTTTAGTAGCTAAATATGACCAATTCTATTAATGACATTTACTGTGTATTTAGGAAGTATTATGACAAAATCATCATTTCTTGATTAGTCTTTCCAGTTAACATGCAATTGAACATGTCTATCTGTGTTTCAGTGAATGCTAGTTTTCTTTCTTACAACATATAAACAAAATCCTTTCTATAACATTTACTACAAAAAATGAATATGATTATTCCTAGTGGTTGTTGGCTCATTCTTGAATTAACAGGTATAATAAGATAGTTGAAACAACAGTTAGTTATATTTAGTCTTCTGTATATATATAAATAATGCTAACTTACAACAGTAACTGTTTCAAATACGTAAATACTTCTTGAAACATTAATTTTTCTGAATAAAATATAATAAAGTGCAAATTTTCGTTACAATGTTTAGTCTGATCATTTCAGGAGATTGTAGATACCTTTTCAACTTCTTTGTCCTTATTTCCAAAAATTGTTCATCAGTTTACGTAAGTTCAAATGTAACGTCATCATTCTAGTTCATAACGAATTCATAATGGATTTATTTTAATAAAACAATATTGACATTATATTTATATAGATTTCAATAACAATCTCATATCACATGATGATGATTACCTGGAAACGGAACACTGCATAAATTAGTATTAAAATACGATTCACAAGTTATCAAGTTGTACTCAGTTTTTTTTAAATATGTTAGATACTCGGATCTAGATGATTAGACTGTAAAGCTGTTGCTTTTGTTCGGATCAATGTACCTAATCTAAATGATGGAAAGAAAATGAAATTTGATTTACAAACTAGGATCATACCTAACGTAAGAGTATGTTTGAGAATTTACCTTGGTGAAATGCATTAAGTATTAAATTACCTATAGGAGTAGTTAGCTGTATATCTGGTAAAAATTGATTAAATAACTCCACTGAACAAAACGTGCAAAAATTACTCTAAAACTACTACAATGTACATGGCATTACCATAGAAAGTTATCTGAAAGTCAAGGTATATCTTGTATTACTTACTATTCAACTAAGTGAATGTCTTCTATTCCACAGTCACTACTAATAATTCAAACAAAGATATTGAAAACCATGAAATAATGACTTATAGCTAGATTTAAAAAGTATTTTTATAGACTATTCTTGTCAATTAGTTGACTTAAGGATAATATTGAATTCGATGCTTTACAATATATATATTGGCCTAAGTTAGACAACTATTACAATCTATGTAACAATGGTTATGTGGTACGAAACTCTTCAGAACTGCTTACTCATAGGTTTCTAGATACAGAATAGTTATTCTTCAAAATAAACACTTAACCCTTAGACCAGTTATACAGCATTCATTGGTTTACAATTTTAACTTCTTTCTTCTATTGCCATTGGTTTTTAACTGCTTTAAACTTGATTTATTTAAATTATGTCAGTTCTACTGACTCACTATAAATCTAGAATTATCTCTTGAAGTAAGTACCAAGGACGAGCATGTTGACAGCTATTGATTAGTGTTACAACTATCTTCGAATTTTAAGTCACACATCAATAAGTTTAATAATCTAAACCATTGGATGTTGTCACAGATGTTTAGAAGTTAAACGCAGCTAGGGTATAGTATAAGAAAGAGGTTGAGTGATCTTTAAAATGCCAGCGAAATAAATATTTTAGACTATCATTATAGGATTTGCAAATTTGAGTTTAAAGATAAATCCAACAAGACTCACAAATTTATAGCCCATCTTAATTTATTCAGAAGACAGAAATCCTAAATAAATATTGTTTCCTCATTACAGATGATACTAGGAATAGCATAGAGATTTTCTATAGTTGATGTAATTATTCAAGCTTTCTATATACACTTCTGATTAGAAATAAGAGAATAACCACATTATCGCTCTTTTGTTTGACGCCTACATTCTGTAATTTTTAACTGAAGCTCCAATTGTGCGCTATTTTTGTTCATCATCATCATTAACGTAGAACCAAGCAAATACGCCCATAGGTTGACGTTGTCATAAAACATTAGCACTACGAGATTGCGAAGCTAATATAATGACAGAATACAAGAGGGGAGTGTGAAGTAAAGGTGTGCAGAAACTAATAATAGGATTCAAGATTTTGACGAAGTTAAAGAGTGAGTACACTCGCGCCACTGTGACCGATTCTGAGCCATGTCTTAAAGTGTCTCCAGCCATTTATTGCGACTATCACGCAAACCACAACTAGGTAATCGACATCTACCAACATGGCTTAGACCAACAGTCAAAGACTTCATAAACTGATACCATGTTTTGGTTTGGCCGCCCCCACCCTTCTTCCATCCTCTGTCAACCCTAGTTAGTATGACGCGACGAGGCAGACGGCAGTCTGGCATGCACAACATATGTCCTAGCCATCTCAGTCGATGAAGGTTAATTTCCCCTCCGACGGATTTACCATATTTCCCGAAAATCTTTTGTCTAACCTCCATATTACTTATTCGACTGTTCCATGATTCTAAGAAGATTTCTGTGGTCAAATACCTGAAACCGATGCACATCTTGTGTTTTTATGGCTCACGTTTTGCAGCAATATGTTAGGACAGTGGGGACTGCTACGCATTATACCCGGCCTTTCGTTGAGAGACGGATATCTCGCCTGCGTTACAAGTGGCGTAAATTGGCAAATACCAAATTATGATTAATTTGAAATTAGGTTAAACTCAAGGTTAGTTTAGTGTTAGTTTGATTTAATGACTTCGGTTTAAGTATACTGTTAATTAGTGTTATACACATCAATTATTAACAAGAACTTAGTATATTTATGCATTCAATACTACAATGTTTATCTTATCGTGTCAAAAATGGGATTGTTTTTTTATAGCAATTTTGTAATTTCTAGGAAATAGAAATAAGTTCAACAAGAAATGCTTTTAACTGAATAGAGATTTTCTATATTGTGTCTAACTAGTAATGTTTATTCTATGTGAACAATTTAAAGATCATTGAAATTAATCCCTGTACTCTTTATTCATTCAATAATTTATAATCTACCTTTTTCACCTCTAGTGAATCTGTTAATTTTTAATTCAATGCTACAAATGTATAAATGAATCAATGAAAATTCTTTACTATCTTAATTACATTAACTAGAACAATAAAAGTATCCGACTGAAATAAACTTCAAAAATAAGTAGTTGATTAAATATTAAAGAAAAAGAAAAAAAAAGAAAGAGAACAAATACAACAACAAAAATATCAAGGGAATCAACTGAAAAAAAAACAATCCAAATTTCGAGTAACATAACATTAAAAGAAACACTTCCATTAAGAACTATTTGTTATTTAATCTAATGAAACAATATTAAATTGTAATACATTTTGTTCTATTAGTAAATAATGAATAATCAAATAAACAAATTAGTTATTACATCAAGTTAATTTTGTTAGTTGGATAGATAGAAAATGTTATGGTTTCTTTAATGAGAGCATGAAATATTGGTTAGTTTCGACATTATAAGTGATTTAACAAACGATTAAACATTTATATATTCATAGTTAGAATGTATTTGAAACTTCTCAATGATTTATCATAAGCTGAAATTAATCAATCTCTATTGTCATATGTATATCCTGATCAGATTGTCAATGATAATAGTGATAATTCACAAGTACTATTTGAATTGAATTGTGACTGTTAAGCAGAATTCAAGTCGTGTATTTTGTCCTATTTATATTCATAAATGTCTCCATGTAACAGATATTAAAATGTGTATTATACAACTAAGAATTAACAAAGAACATTTTGTAATTTGAAATGCTGAAATAATGAATATCCAAGATTTTATACTAAGTTGAACAGTGAACTATCGGGTTAGCTCGTAAAACTGTATTTAATGATAAAATTTAAAGCGCTTAATTCAATACAACAAATCTCTTTATAAAGCGTTACATTTAAGAGGACTGCTACCAAATAACTAGTTATGATTTAAATACGAATGTTAGAAATCAAAATCACAGTGTGAACATTAAATCATGTATCTGGAATGTAAACTCAGAATATGACTAGATAAATTTGTTTAAAACATGATATATACGTTTTTTTTATCAGGAAACTATCATGTAGACAATTATACATCTACATCGTTTAAGTATGATAAAGAGGCGAATATTCTCTAACTCATACTTAAAAATACAAAATCGTTGGATAACAATAAAGTTCTTTTTTCAATTTCATTATTAAAGCAAAATATCAATTAAGGGTACTAGATTAAGCTGCTTACTTAAACCAATAAACGTGGTTAAATCGCAAAGTTTTCTTTATCTTTCTAAACATCATCGACAATCCTTACTTTATGTGAAAGTTATCTGATTAATTATTCTATAGCTGTGAAATCAATCTATTTTAATAATTTAGTTTGCCAATCAATATTATTAGTAGTTAGGTGTTTGTCTTTTGCTGATAGTTCTCTCTAACTGACCTCTAGCTAATATGGTTATTTTAATTAACGTATAGATTAGTGATCTATTAATTGCTGAATGATCTGAATGGATTACTTTCAAACATCTCTTTGGAATATTTGAAATTTAATGTTTTTAAAATCATACTCATGTTTACATTTGTTTGTCTGTATTGATTCATAAATAACATGCCACCGCGTTTTACTGCTAGTTTTCGTCAATATATTGATAAAAGGAATGGGAGATGTTCACTTTGTCTAATGTAGTATTTGTTACACATGAAACAATTCATGTTGACGATACTTTTTAATCTTCAAAAGATGATTGTGTCAAAAATAATTTTTGATGAATTTTGTGCTGTTTCTTGCCTATTGTAAGATGATTTGTTTCTTAGAATCTGGTAATAAATCGGTTCTATTGTATCAGCTTGCGAGTTATGACTGTACTATACTATTAACAAATTAGTGTTCTTAGATAGAAACCATCTTTAGATATTTTAATGGTAAGTACTACATGTTATTAAAGTTGGCACTTATGTTTAAAAAGCAGCCATGTTTAAAAGTAGAATGTGTTATAGGCTATTGATACAATTTTAATAATCGTTAATACACTTATATATATATATATATATATATATATATATATATATATATATATATATATATATATATATTAGACAGTATTATATAAGAAGAGTAATAGTGTTATACAGGAATAAGTTAATACAATTGTCTCCAGTTAAATTGAAAAATCCAGATAGAATAAAGATAACTGAATGAAAGCACAACTAAACCAATTAGGTTAGGATTATTATGTTATTGAATGCATCAATTAGAAAACGAAAAAAAAGGTTGATAGGTGATCCATTCTAGAACTTAGAGCATATTTCAAATAATGAACAGTTAATATCAAAGTTATTGTTATAAGTAATAACATGTAACAAACACTAAAATGTTACAATAGATATTTTCATGAACATTCCAATATGATAAACTGCAGTAAAACTGATAAACAATTGATTACAA
Organism: Schistosoma japonicum; assembly: GCA_025215515.1. Taxonomy (NCBI): domain Eukaryota; kingdom Metazoa; phylum Platyhelminthes; class Trematoda; order Strigeidida; family Schistosomatidae; genus Schistosoma; species Schistosoma japonicum. The sequence continues at coordinate 68,862,232 of CM046069.1, forward strand.
TATTATCCAAAATACATATCATCACAATACTACTTCGTTGTATTTAGCTTCCCCTACATGAAGGTTTATCTATAACTTCACAGTCCGAAATAGTCCCTGAAATGCATAGGAAAGTAATAAATATTAAAAAAATGGAAAGAAATAGAATGATAACTGTGAATAATTAGCGTCACCTTAACTTCAGCATCGCATTCTTTTACATTTTGTAATATATACTTGCGTATTTATACTCTATTTAGTATATGTAACTTTTCATCGTCTTTTAGTAAGAAGCTTAATATTTTCAAAGTTTGATAAAAATCCAAGCAGTTTACACTATCCACGTCATTGCCCCTTCCTCTCATATGGACCTTCCTAATAGTATTGACTGAACATGAAGTTATTACCAAACACTGTTCACTTAAGTATTATTATTATAAGATACTCACTGATTTCAATAATTATCAGCAGTATTTTGTAATAATATGTATTAAGTAATTTTAAAAACTGACGTTGTTTACAGGAAACACTTCATGACCTATACTTGTGCCAGTCTGTACACATCAGTACGGTTTACCAGTAATCATATGAAAATTGGTACTATTTTTGATATTCAGGATTAGTTTACACAGTTTCGTTATGTCAGACGATACCACTGAGCTAACGAAGTTGTCATTCATCTACTGTAGGGCTTATAAATTTACGCTGATTGATCATGAATTAGCAATCAATGTCATTTGTATCTAGTCTATAATGCTAATCGAATTCCATTGATCTACCTCTAACAGCGTAACATAGTCCATGAGAGGTTTAATTATTTACACTGGTTGCTATATTGTAATTTGAACAATGTAGTTTACATGACATTGAAGACTAGACAGTTAAGATATTAGTCGCCACTATGATACTGTCTACTAGCGAGTATGATTGACACTAAACTAATGCATTTCTATTGGCTTCTATTCACAAGAAATCCGGATATGAGAATTTTGTTTATTGTTTAAACATGATGTAAAACATATGACAACGTTTAAAATTGGTCACTCTTAAGCAGTGGATATTGTTTCGTAATTAGATATTTCCCACTGATGTCATAATTTTGAAAAGAGTTCTTGCGTCACTGTGAAATTGTTCAACATAATCTATTTGGAGGAGGATTCGAACATGATTGAAACTAGAAAGCTCAAAACACATCATTCAACAAATGCTTACTAATTTTCTATAAGTATGCATTTCAAAGTGTTTAAGTACCCTTTAATCAGTAAGATTTTAAATGTTGTCAAATCGTTTGCAAGGATATACCCTGAGATTTGTATTCTCCATTAAATAAGTTAGTTGACAGTAAGATTCATGCACCAGTGAGATATATAAATCACAACCCACTATCAACGTTAGTGAAGATAGTAGATGTCAATCATCTTCTCACCACTTTAACGTTTTGTTAGGTACAAAATTAGTCACATATGAACAGTTGCGCACAATAGTGTATTTCATATGACTCTATTCCCTGTATCGACTTCCTTATTTCATTCCACAGTATAGCACTGAAATTATTCTCTCATAAGTTTTAATAAAACACCATCGGAATACCATACGTCTAATTAGATAGATGAGCTGGTAGTGGAAATAATCATTTCAGTCATCCTTCTAAGCTATGATAGTCATTGTATTTTACTATATTTGCTTTCACATTGACTTAAGAAACTTACTGCGATTTCTGACTTTTCAGTTTACTCATTTAAGTCACGCTTGAGGTGAAGGCATTGCTGATTGTTTGGTGGACACCACTTTGAAGTAAGATTATACCGCTGGTTCTAAAACTCTACTATGAATGCATATATATTCGAAAATATATTTATAGCATTTTTATACATAAATCCAGATCAACTATAATTACAGCCTAATAGTAATAGCGATCATTAACGAGGCAATTGTCGATCAATAAAATATCAGTTGAATTTCATCAGTTTTAGAAAAAGAACGTTAAAATTAGGCTAAAGTGGTTTTGTGAAGAATGGTTTTCAATTTGATGTTTATAATAATCCCAGACTGGTATTGGTTGGATAGCATTAAAAACCAAGGAATACTGGACAGCTATTTCGTCTTAGTATGAGACTCCTCAGTTGTCCATATTCTCAACCATACTGTCAATGTATTCACAAGATAGTAATGTTGTCATTAGAACAAACTGATTTGTTGAGATTGGTATTTTTAATTGATTAATTACGTTACAGACTAATATTGATAGGCTATCAATGAAAACCACAGAGCGCTAATCAACTGTTTTGTTCTGGTGTGGAACACCTCAGCAGTGCACACCCAAGATCCCGCCCCAGAGGCTTCAAGTTGGCAAACACCTGACCCTCTGCACCATTGGGTCGGGCATCCAATTGTATAACTCCCAATTCTACTAATTTGTGATACATAGCACGACATACATCCAATGTGATTAGTGGTAACTGTTTCACTCCTGAAAAGTTTGAGCTACATCAGTCAAAATCTGGCGTTCGTACTGTTGAATATCTATATACTACAACAAAACGGCTATCCAGTGCTTCCTGGTATTCAATGGTACCCTACCAACATTAGTCTGTGACGTAATTAATCAATTGGAAATACCAACCTCCACAAAAGATAACCATCTCAATTCAATTTTATAATTATCAACTCCTACTATTATTCCGTTCTAAAGAAAAATAAAAATTTCATGTTCTCACTAAGTTGAATAAGGAGTATTATTTTAAGTAGTAAATTACCGTGTCAATCTTATTGATAAGTAACCATTCAATATAGATTTACACTTGACTTACCAAATTTCTAAAATTGGGCTGATTACGTTTTGTTCATTAATGATAATCGACTTTATGTTGAACTGTTCTCTGTAATGAATAAAATTAAATTGGAGATGCAATCTAATCTTATTACACTTTATACAAGTGAATACAGCTTTATTCATAAGTGTAAGATGAAATGGTCAAAGTGATTTTGAGTGTTACTGGTGGGTATTAGGCCGTTGTCACTTCCCGATTGTCAACAATGGAGGAAGAATAGTTATTGTCTGATGATATACAGAAGAAAATGGGTTAGAATAGATCTTGATCACTTTGGAGTGTAACTGCTGATTTCAACGGACAATTGTTTGAGAATAGCCATATATGGTATTTCTCTGAATAATTTTTAATATATTAGCCTCATACCTTTATGATTTTACATAAGATAACATAAATCCATGTAAAATGATGAGGTTTAGGTTTATTTAGGGCCGAAAATTCCTAATTGTCTTATTCTGTAGGGAGAAAAAAACATTTTATTGTACTCCAATCGATTTGACCATCATAGCAATGCCTGGAAGAATAATTGTTTCAGAGAGTACCGCTCAATTAGTTTGATGAATGAAAAATGGACCTCTTTTAAAGAATGTCTAGTTATTTTATCCAATAAGTAGTTATAATGAGTTACAAGATATCGATGTTTACTTTTCAAAATGATTATGAATAAAGACTGTATGAGGAAAAAACATATAAAATGGAAAGAACTTATAAAGTCAAAGAACAATAAGCATCCTGTAATCATTAGTGACTAATAGAAACTCATGAAGTCCGACAAGTCGGATAATGACGCACATATTCATTCAGTTCACCACATGACAGTATCACGTTATCAACTGAGGTTGGAAATGAATTCCTACTTCATGAAGCTGGAAGCTAGTGTATATTGTTGAAGACACCCATACTAGAACTTACTAGTTATGCAATATTTGTTTATCACGAAATGACATGTGATGTAAACAAATTACTTTATCAACAGTTCTAAGAGGTTTTGTCTTGACTGGTATTTAAATTGTCATCTAAACTAGTCACAGATTAAAGCTGGCTGTTTTCCAGTGAAAACCAAGGAAACACTGAACGGATACTTCGTTCTAGTATGGGACTCCTCAGAAGTAAGTACATTCCGTATCGTTGAAGAACTAAACCCAAGATAGTTAGGTCTCGAAGGGAACATCTAACTATCGACACAGCTAAACCAGAGTTTAAAGACCTCATCTAAGCTTGTTGGTTGATCAATCAGCACCACTGGTAATAACTGTCTCAGTCTCGGCACACTAGAACAAAAGAGATGTCCAAAGCATGTTCATCAGATTTCAATCTTACTTAACCTGGATCAATCTGTGATGATTACAATCAATGAACTTAGTAGTGATTTGTTGAAATATTCTTGTGAAAATTAACTCAGCACAAATTTGTAATAAATTGCAAGATTGTTTTTTTACACTTGAAATATACTCTCTATGCTCATAGCATATTAACAATTACGTTTCCATAAGTTTGCATTTCTTTGAATTCATTATGAATATGCTGCTAAAATATTTTAGAAGAAATGAATAAAATAACATGAATCTAAGCATTTCAAATTGAAACTGCCGTCGACTTAGATGTCATTGATTTCATACTTATAACAGTTTGATATCTGTTGGCTACCAGTGTAATCCAAAGAGTATTGGATAATCGTTTCGTTCAAGTACGAAACTCCTTCGCATTGTGCACCTTTCATTCCGTCAGCTAGTCGAAGCAATAAAATTAAGGTCTTAGGATGAAAGCTTAATCATTAGATCAATTGGCTGTCATTCAATGTCATGATTCCCGCTTCCATCAGTTTATGATATGGCGCGATAATCATCCATTGTTGTTGATGTAAACTGTCTCATTTCGAACAAGTTTGAACTTTATCAGTGTTACTTTGGGCAAATCACTAAAAATAACTAATTTTCGGAATTATCTTTTAGAAGACTATTTCATTTATTATGAGTACATGAAAATTGATCATCTTATCTTCATTATTGCCATGTAAACATGACTCTAACTTCCCACTAGACCATTGAGCTATAGTCATATTATTTACCATTCGCAGATAATAACTAATTAACTATGCATGTATTTCATCAATTGCTGGATATTATTGTCATTCCATTGTATAAATGTTATTCATCTTTGTGTTTAAATAAACAAATGAGTGTAACAAAATTTAACTGGTTGGTTGTTGGCTTAACTCTCTTGTGTTCTTCTATCTGGCTTGGCGACTAAAATTCAACGGGAAGACCTGCTGGCATTAAACAACGGTCTTAGTATCTGGATTTTTTGTATTGGTTACGATCAAGGTATGTGCATATCACATAGTTCATATCATAATAACCAGCCACCACCTCTCACTAGTAAGCTGGTTATTGTAATCGATTCAAGATAGTTATGTGAAGATAGGTATAAGTTTAACCTATCGTATTTGTAACAAATTGATGTTGGTTGGGTACCACTGGAAACAGTCATCACCAGCGATGATGAATGGTCGTCAAGCTATATTACAAATTAATGAAAGTGGGGATTCTTCAATTAAGCATAGACCGGCCTAGTAATTTAAATGATCAAGCGTTAGCCGTGACATCTGAATGTCCTGGATCGGTTTCTTAAGTGAAATGGAAGGTGTGCACTGCTGAGACGTCCCTTACTGGGACAAACCGATTGTCCATTACTGCATCGTTTTCGGTGATACCCAAGAAATATTAGTCTTTGACGAATTCAAATAGCTAAATTTCTTCAAATGTTTTAGTATATAATTCATTGAAACAATAAAAAGGAAAATGCCTTCGATGATAAAAAACAAAAAATACTTAATACTCATACAATGGTTATTGATGGAAATCTTTTTCAAAAAGTGGCTAGTGACTATTTTGTAAAATACCATAGTGATATTGATATGCACAGAATCACTTTATTTCTCATGGAACAATTAATTCATTAAACAAATTTTGATAGTTCAGTAAGAAAATATACTTGATATGAAGAGTGTGATTTATTTGAGCGTAGCATTTAGAATAGTCTGGTCACTTAAACAGATTTAACATCGTAAAACAAACGACATAATATTGACCTACGCTAAAGAAAATAACAATGAATTGTCATTTCTAGATATACTACTAAATTGAAGAAATGATGTTTTCACAAAAAGATTGCATTTTGAGAGAATAACTTATTCGTTTAACTATTATCGAGGCCTGGTAAAGTCCTCCTTCAAGGGGGTTCAATAAATCTACGTATCAAATATTATTATAGTAGATATAGAATTAATGATTAAAGCACTGATGTAAAAGTGAATATTCGTTCAAACTTAAAAACAGATTTAATGAGGATTTACCGTATTAACTGACTATGCACTGATTTGTAAGAGAAATATTTATATTAAGTTACCATGTAAAGAGAGTGGAGTTGCGGAATCCAGAACTTAATTTTGAAACACTCATTGAAAGAAAACCTATTTCGCTAATAATATAATCGTCATCGTAAACTGGAAGATTATGTCTAATAAACAGAAACCAAGACGAACATTTCTTAATTCTAACTAGATATTTTTATATTTCAATGCTGATGTTCACAATTTAATCCAAATACATTACATTTCTCAGCTAACCTTCGTAACGTCATCGATTGATCAATTGACTTAATAGACAACTACTAGTTACATATTAGTTAGGATTTTGGATAGATTCGTATGAAATGAAATGAGACGTTAGATTTCAATTAAATAGTGCTGTGTTTTGTTCATTCTATGGAATCTTCTAATATCCAAATGACATAAATATAGTGTGATGGATACTACTCATAAGGTCATCCATAAATAGTAGGTAGCGGGAAGTAGCATGAAATTGGAAAGAATTAGTAAATAGCATATGAGGCAAGCTGCGAGGTGGCAAGGAGCAAAACATGATTAGAATACATAGGAGAATCGAGGACAACCAAAGAAAGAAAACCCACACGGATGAGAGAGCGCGAAGGACGTGCAAATTGATTATTAGAAGTAATGCATATAATATTTTATGATGTTCTCTGTTTTTATCAAACATACATTTGCTTTTCCAGTTGGTCTTTTCACAGTAACATGTTTATTACCAATAAAAAATGACTTTGGCTATTAAAATAAGACGATCGTCTAAGCCCTAGAATGTACATTTCGGTTATAGCCCTATTAACAAAGTAAGATTTACAGACTTCATTATCAACATAATCATATAGAACTATTAAATTGAAAGTTTTTATTCGGTGTAAAGCATAATGAAAACTTAATTAGGTTGGAAATTCTTGGTGACAATCATTCCGGAATAATGAAATATGAGAATTCGGTTAGGTCACAGTTGTCTGTTGGCTCAAATTACCGTATCAAAATCAATGTAACGAGGTGAATATCACAAGAAGTTAATACAAGTATAGTGGAGTTGATTCTAAGTAAGGAAATACATATAATAAAAAGGTATGTATGTAAGAAAACTAGAACTTCAAATATGAGAAGTTAGAGGTTAACATGACTTATAGTAAATTAAAGACGTAACAATGAAGGCATTTCGTCAATCAGAAGACATGAGGTTAAAATAACTTTCTATTACAAGATGTTAATTCTTTTTTATAGCATTAATAAGCTTATAAAAATTACTAATAGTCTGGAAATCATAAAACGTAAGATAAAGAAACTCATATATATGGATAAATACGATGTCACTTTTAGAATCTTTATAAAAATTTTAATAGATTTGTCTCCGGCACCACATACATTTGATGTTATTGACATATACTTCAGTAGTCGACAAAGTACTTCTTATGTACAATTGTATGATGGTGGTAGCTAGATATTTTGATTCATTTATGCAACTTCCTGTCACCAGTGTGAACAATGGTTCTTGACATTATACTCTCCTGGTATATTGGAAGCAGTATAAACACTTTCCCATTAGGAAAATTTTAAAAATGTCCAGTTGAAGTGTCACCGTCCCAAATTCTGGAAGTCTACATCGAAAGTCACTTTTATGAAACCGACTACTGAACAATCAGTCTTCTGGTTTCTACTTTTAATATACTTTCTAACTCACAAATGAATGTTTTTTTAATAATCTGCTATTTTGTATATTCGTAATAAATTTTGACCAATAAATGACTCATTGTACGGTACAGTGTCACAACATCTTTGACGAACGTCATCCTCAAATGACTTATGAGCCTTGATCATGAAAGGATTATTTCACTCCTTACTGGTTCATTTTTCAATAATCGTTGTTCGGTATTATAAATTATGTAAGCTGATAATACTAATCTGCATAGGTTTTACAGAGAAGAAGGTCGTCTTCAATAAAAATTACACTCTAATAAAAATCATTATCTACTCAATTAATGGAATATATACGTATACTAGTGAACATTGAATTTATTTAATAAATTTATGGAAGTGGTAGTTCTACTGTTGGATAGGGAACTAGTTGTGCCAACCTGAAGCCACCGAGTCGGAAACTGGGGTACGTTCTGCTGAAAAGTCTCATGCTAGGAAGAAATAGCCATCCATTGTTTGTCGGTATTCAATAGAACTCTTCCAACATTAATCTGTGACGAATTCAATTAAGCAAAATATATGTATACCTATTAATATCAAATATTCTCCATTTCATTTAGAATAAAGTAAAATGAAAAACCATGTATCATTAAACAACATTATTCTACTAACTATATATTGCTAATCAGTAGTATTTTAATGACAATGTAAACTCACGTGAAAATCATCTTGTTTACTTTGATTATCCTTTATTGCATTACATTCATGTTTGTATAGAGTTTTAAATTGATGATTATTTTGTAGTGAATTACTTACAGTGTTGTAATTCATATTGTTTCCAATGATACTTTTTCCATCTCTGATATTTCTGTCATTGCATAGTTTTGGTAAATTAGTACAACTAATAGAATATTTAAGGTATGTATAAAAAAAGAAGTAGTAAAACATTTAGAGTATGTTCAATTTACATGCAGTAATCATTATTTTATTAGAACATTATTAGATATTCAGTATAAACTTATTTAATAGTTGAACTCTGTAGTCAACTATCTACATGAGGCAAGATCTAACACAACAAACTAAAATGACTATTAATACATTGGTAGGAAAACATCTATCTCATCTACATCTCACTAACAAAAATGCATACACCTTGGTCAAAAGTTCTTCTCGTCATTTCAAGCAATGAAATCATATAGGAATTACAGTATAAAACATCCTCACTGGTGAACAATTACTAATCTAGATTCACCTATGTCAAGAAACCCTATATCTATTACAACGAGCTACTTGAAAATCAATGCTTTGTATTTACCAGATTTGCAGTATTCACGAAGCTGCTTGTTCATCACCGAATATAGTCAAATATTGTTCAAATACAGTACTATAAATAAATGTCTTAAGAATATAGTAATTCTACAAAACAACACTATTCGACAAAGTATAGTCTTTTCATTGAAATTGAAGTTGTAAATGAAGAAAGTTATTTTTTTTCTAAATTTATTTCTAGTATAAATCTAATATCAACTACAGAATTACTGTTGATCAGTAAGTGTTGATGACCTATTGACTAAAACTTCTTAAAAATACAAAACCACTTTATTATACAGAATATTATATTCAGATATTCATGTATCACTGTAAGTAAAATACTATCCAGCTGATTTTATTCAGCTACAACAACGAACTATATTACATTTTAAGTGAAGTATTTTTCATTGAAACTTTAAAAGATATATTTCAAAGGCAATCACTATTTCATAGTAAACATGTATATTAATTCTTCTTCTTCTGTATGGAGCTGAAACGTGGAGAACTACTGCAAACATCCTAAAGAAGGTATAGGTATTTATAAACAACTGTCTACGCAGAATATTGAATGTCCGTTGGCCGAAAACCATCAGCAACAGCCTACTTTGGAAGAGAACAAACCAACTTCCAGCTGAAGAGGAAGTCAGGAAACGATGTTGGAAATGGATAGGACATACATTGCGGGAATCATCTGACTGCAACACGAGACAAGCACTAACTTGGAACCCTGTTGGGAAACGGAAAAGAAGAAGGCCAAAGAACACACTGCGTGGAGAGCTGGAAGCAAACATTAAAAGGATGAACAGCAACTGGGAAAAGCTGGATAAGGATTGCTCAAGACAGAGTTGAATGGAGAATACTGGTGAGCGGCTTAAGCTCCTCCGAGAGGGGTAACAGGCGTAAGTAAGTATGTATATTAATGAAAGTGTTAAACAATCACTGTTTAATGTCACAAGACAAACAAGGTGTAAACTGTTACTACAATTTAAACATATTCTGATGATTTCAGGCTAAATCTTGTAGTTATTCACAAGTAGCGTTTGCCCAGTTCATTACCTTAACAGATTACAATTAATTTAATTAATAGTAGGTTTTGTTAGTTAAGTGTAAATTGAAAACAATTAGTAGGGTTTATCAGAGTAGAAAAAGTTATCAACCAACTCTCGCTAAGTATAGTGGGATTAGCTGGAGTTAGAAATTCATAGTACTAGATATCAACTCTATGATTCAAAAAAGTTAAACTCCCGGCAAATGTTCTAAAGATACTGGGTTCAATCTATGTTGAGTATCCTCGATACTTTAAACACACAACTCTCCATTACTTTTTGATTAATAAATAAATATCTTAATACATTTGGGTCATGATTTGAAACTTCAAATTTAAGAATCTATATAACACCTACTTATAGGACATTGTCATTTGTGTTAAGTGTAGTTACCTATTGACAAACATATTAAACCTGCAAACTATTAAGCAAAGAAAGAAACAAGAAAAAGTATTTTCAACTGATGTATACATGTATTTTATGTATAGCGTATTCCATAAATCAACCACATTAAATCAATTCTGGTTGAATAATCATACGAAAACTTATGTAGAAAAAATTAGTGTCTATTTTATCTTCTGACAAAATATAAAACAGGGAAATTAAACTTTGCTGGAGAACTTGAGCGAATCCAAGTGACTGAGAACTTACCCTATATAAGCGATATGAAGAAACAATAGACTGCAGAAAATGAAGAACATTATGGTATTTATAAACGTTTTATAAGACTAGTGAACCTGTGAAGTAAGGTAGAACTCACTGAATGGGACTGTCCATGGAAATCTCTTGTAAGGTGACAAAATTTACCAACAAATGCTGAAAAAGTTAAGATGTAGTTTTAGAGTAAAGATCCGACTAGGATGTCGTTTCATGAACGAGCACTTCATTCTTAACCTCATCCTAGTCACTAAGTGACATACCGATGCACACACCCCAAACTTTTGCAGTCTGAGCATTAGCAGGGTAATTTTCTACAATTTATTTAAAGTTCCTGGAGAGATATCCTAATACAATAATCTGATTTCATTTACTAAATGATGCGAAAGCACTAATTTCTATTAATCAATCCTTCTCACATTGTTCTTATATATATATATATATATATATATATATATATATATATATATATAGTTTTTCCATGACACAGTAAACTTTCACTTGAGGTCATTTTGAGAATGATGAACCAGTTCGCAATGTGTATTCTCTCCACATTTATCGACTTTATGCAACTTAGTAATTAAATATTGATGGACATCACATAAATTTCGAATAAATGTGATTTATCCATGATTTCTTTTAGAATCCTGCTGGGCAATCGTGAAATCGCTATTCTGATTGAATACCTTGACTTCAACAGCAAAGTTTAATCTCATTCATAACTTTCATGAAGTTATCAACTATAATTAACTTTGAATACAACAAATAAATTGATTTTAATAATACGAATAAAATGTCATTGTGTAATTCAGTAATAATTTGAAAAACTATAGTGATACAATACTACTATCAGTATGATACTACCTGTAAATATCGTGAAACATACTAGTTCATAATTATTCAGTTATTATGTAACTATGTTAGTATAAATGAAAGTCAACATACATTGATCATCAACGTATTACGATGTAGCATATTCAATAAATCCAAATGAATTAGTTTATAAGTGGTGTTCATTGTAAACTATCATTAAACAGAGTACCGTCGAAACTAAGTGGTGTTTAATACGTGTTTTGATCTTGCATGTGATAATATAATAACGCTTAACCAAGATTCTAAATTAAACCAAGATATTGCTACTACATGACGAAAGCCTAACCAATAGATTATTGGATTAGAATTCATTAATTAATTGAACAGTTATAAATGTAACGTAACTAAAGTAAATTTGAATCTGTCCATCGATTTGTCATGGACTGAAATTGATTAGTTTCTGATCAAACTTAAACAACAGTTGTGAACTACCTCCACATCCTAGCAAACCCCTTAGGATGTACATATGTTAACAGAGATTGGTCAATTTTAATATATAACAAATCAATGGGAAAAATTGAATGCATTCTAATTATATGCACACGCTCGTTGCACAAGTTGCTTGTTACCTAGTGCTGAACGCAGAAGAGTTTGGCACGAAACAAACTGAATTCGAGTTTCGGTGTGAACAACAACATTCGGATGCAGGTACATTCTGCTGGTGAGTCCCAAATAGGACGAAATGCGCTACCTGAATTCTGCATGCTAACCACAATCTAACTCAAATAGTAATAAGCGTCGTACTGTTGAATTCTTAAAGTTGATTGAATTTTAGTTTCTAAGTAGTAAAGTATTAGCTAATGATGTGAACTAATGAAGTGAACACATTGAAAAGGCTCCTTTTCTAAACACTTAATACTGATTGTTGTTAACTGTGAAATATTTAAGCACTTTCTTTGAAATGACACTTTTTTACTTTTGTTAATCGAATATATACTTGTCAGTCACATTCCAAGACTATACGATTACATAGGTAACGACTATGTACTGCAGCATATATTTTCCTATTTATGTTGTCATATTATATGCATGGATGTTTATAGTCACATGTCGATGAAAATGGCTAAAAACAACAAACACTTATGAACGTTAAATTTAATCTATTCTGTACTTCGAGAACTGAAACTGTAAGCACTCGTTATTTCTTTCAGTAATTACTGAAAGGTTGTCAACTAGATACTTAACAATATTCCCTATATGATTACCGTAAAGTAGATGTTATATTAAGTTTATTCGTATAACAGAATTACATCGAGTAGAAAACTAACAATACCTAGGAAACAATCAACAACTGTTTCTTCGGATTTAGAAACTCTTCTACGATCATCGCTCTACTTCACATGATATCAAACATAAGTTTTAAAGCTTGAAGCAAGATGATTCAATGCATGGTCATTAGTAAGTGCCGCTAGCAAGTTTCTAATTATACTGAAATACCTACACATTTTTACTTGAATTGTAATGATTATTGATATTAAAAACGAACTTTGAACAGTCTCTTTCATTTTGTATCATCTTATTCATTGTGAGTTACCTGTATGTAGAATGTTGTTGCTGTGACTTGCACCTTATCTAAAAAATTGAATTAACTGTGTAAACTAAGATTATGTATATGATTTATACCAAAATAATCATGCATCTCATGTATCTAAATGTAGAATTCATAACATAAAACAGTGATATACAACATTCAAAATATCACTTACCTTGAGTAGTGCTTCTTCAATGTACCTTTGTTCATAAGTGAATTATCCATTAAGCATAATCCCATATTCCTTGAATTGTAATGATCGATAGCTTTGAAGGTAGGTGAAATTTTATTGAAGTGAATCTCTGGTCTTAAAATATTACCTTATGTAATGTACAAAAGACAACATGAATGATAATATTAATTAAATAAGTAGATATAAGTAGATAGTAAAATTTTAACATAAGTGAGAACATCATATTACTTAACAATCATTCTCATCGATTTCAGAGGTAGACAAAAACGATTATGTAAAGGACGATAAACAGTTCAATTATTCGTTGATAGTCACTTGACAATTAAGTTTTGCACAAATACATGTTGATTAACCTTAAACTAATTTTGTATTTCGATTACATTTCCAGGAACATCATCATCTTGATTGATTATCAGAAGTAAAGTAGTCATGCATGTTAACAACATAAGCTAGTCTTGAAAGCCTTTGATAAAATCTCAATACAGATTTGTCCACACCGACTGAGGTGGTTAAAAACTATATCAATAATACTGAATAATATCTCACCTCACCGCTCACTAATACAGAATTAGATTAAAAGATAGGTAAGAACGACTAAATCATAGTGTTAAACAGTTTATAAATTCATTGATTATTTAGTCTGAGCCACGTAAACAGGTGTACACTACTATAACCAGTGGTTAGTAACATTAGGTAGTGAAGGTGTATTCACTTTATTTCACGTTCTAGATCCTTAATTTTAGTATCTCATCATTAATATATTTACATCACTTTTATTCTGATTATGTTCTCATTCACATTATCGTTACCAAAATATTGTTTTCACTATTCTGTCTCTACCTTTAGTTTCATTTCATAGTTGCTGATATGAAATAGCAACTTAGGCTAAAGAAGATATATGCGAAATTCAACGTTGATCCTTACTGACTGACTAACAGGCAAAATTCTATTCGAAATTTTAAGTTAAAGATCGTGACAGTTTAATGAAATACTTAATACTAACAACAGTGAATGGTCATTACGCCATGTTGTAAATTAATGAAAGTAGATATTCTACTCGCCCGCTCAGTGATAAGGATAGTTAGGCATTCATCATAAGACTGGAAGACCCTAGATCTGATTCTTTGACATAATGAAGAGCATGCACTACCATGGAGCCTCATATTATGACGAAACAGATATCCAGTTCCCATTAGTTTACAGTATTCTTCAACCAATTTTAGTATGAGATGAACACAAACAAATTAACCTTTCGTTATGCACTAAACTAATTTGTTAATACATGGAACACTCTATTTACTTAGTACAACAGGATAACAAATTCATAGACAACGATCACAAATGTAGTAACATTAAAAAAATATCTTTTATTTACTTTACACTGCAAGAAATATTTAGATTGATTAAATCAATGAAAACTGAACTATTGTACATCAATTCATAAATTTCTCAGTAAACATGTAGTGACTTTACATTGTGAAGAGACTAAATTATGTATTTAAGAAAAGATACATTCACCCAAACTGGATAAATCTAGCTTCCAGTAAGTTACAAAACAGAATACATTCACTTACATTTATCCCATACTTTAACTTGGATAAGTTACAATTTACTGTATATTATTGTAAGTAACATATATTACAACATTTATAAAGATAATTCTGTTGGTAAGAATGTAATGCCTACTTTGTTAACAGAACCCAAAAAAATTAGGATGAATTTGTATATTCTTATTGATTTGTAATAGACTGAAGCTGGTCAGTCTCTGTTGCTCTATGTGCATCCTGAGCAGATTGTCTCGATATACCGATTATTGATATATATCATTTAAGTTGGATTGTAACTGGCAAGTGGAATCCAGGACACGCGTTTCGTCCCATTTTGGACTCGTCATCTGGATGTATCTGCATTTCATTGTTGATGTTCACAGTGGGATTTGAAGTCAATCCATTTCGTGTCAAACGCCATCGCGTTCACCATTAGAAAGTTGCACTTGTCCTGTTACAGGCGTCCTGGATTACAATTGCCAGTCACAATCCATTTTAAAAATAAACCTAAGAAGTTACAATCATCATCTAACAGTTTCATTTGTCAACTACATTCAGATGTAGACATAAAAGACATTGCAATAAATTAAACAAAGTATTGGAAGAAGTTAATTATTCTTTCATTATTTTAATAATCATAATAAACAGTCAACTCTATTCAGTATTAAGCCTAACAATAATAATAATAATAAACATAATGAGATTTATTCATTCTATTTAGTGTTAATTAACAGTTCATTATTTATTCTTTCTTTTTCTTCTATGCTTCCAATTAAGGTGAACATCTATAACAAACAGTAACTATTATCATTCTATCAATAAAAGAAGCAAATGAATCTGTTATTGTGCATTTGGTTATAGTAATATATTTGCTTAAAAGTTTAGAATATTTAGTTGCTTTATGTATATGGTATGCTTCATTAATGAATAGGATCTTAGTTTACATTTGATTAATTGTTTATATGTACAATTATATGTTTAATTATATGTTCATGTACTTCATTAAATATAGACTGAAGTCATCAACTTTAAGGTAGATTACATGTAAAAAGACTCTAAAGAAAGTAGATGGAACAGGAATCCATTATATAACTTTATAGCTGAAAGTAGAACATCTTTACCACTCATTAATCTCTCCATATACAAGTTAAATTCAGTTAATCATTATACAAAAGAGGTAAATGATAAACACTTAATAAACTTCCTATAATTAAAAACATTATGATAAAAACTACACCAGAACAAAAGAATGAAATTAACTTACTTGTCGTTGTTAAACGATCCGATCGACCCCAAGTAGTGGTATCTTTAAAAGGTTCAAATATAGGTGGTGCAATTATTTGTGGTATAGGCTTTGCACCCCAATATCGCCATTTTGGACGATTTATATTCTTTACTTGATCTTTTACCCATTTAATATGCATTTTTCCATATTTTAACTCTGAATCTACATACGTTGCAACATCTTTCATTTGATTGTATATTCTGTAAGCTAATTAAAAGAGTAGAAATATTTCAAAGCTAAAATATAACTTAAAAAGTTACACAGTAATTAAAAACTAGTTTATTCTTGCAAAAACCATAAAACTGGATTAATCGATAGAAGTTGATCTACACTAAGAATTACATAGACTTGTTATTAATAGTAAAATTAGTGTAAATGTATCAATTCTATAGAAGACTGATTACAGCATGAATAGTTCAGCAATATTATTTTAGATCATAAAATAGAGTGATAATGTTTCAAATAACATAGAGAATATCAATTTTCATCAAGACTATATGTACTCTCGACTGATGAGTGATAACTAAGATGAAATGTAGGTTTAAGATTTCACATCTACAGCTTCTAACAACTTAACAACACTAACTTGTATACATTAAGTGTCCCATAGAAGATTGTAACATATATCACTTAATATCATATACTATTACGGTAATCACTTTCAGTTACAATTCAACGTCAATTGTAATCATTATTATTGTTTACAGAAATCAGTCTATAATAACTACATTCGTTGTTAAAAGATTGAATATTGATGAAAGAAATTGACATTTACTACTTCATGTTTATGTACACAAGTAAAAAGAAGAATGGATAGATTAAGATGTCTTTATATTGAAAAAGTTAGATAACTATCATCAGTAAAGAGTTGGAGAAATAAAAACAAATTAATGATGATTTCTTATTTTGATCAGTTTAATATTTTATAATTTACTTGTTTGTAGTCTCTTTTCTGATTTGTTATGAGTGAACAAAAGGTAAACAAAATATAATACGTACTGTTTAAGTTGGATTGTAAGTGTCAAGTGAAATGCAGGATGCATGTTTCGTCCTATTCGGGACTCATCAGCTGAATGTACCTGCATCCGAAATGATGGTGTTGACATCGGGATTCCGAACTCAAGTTTATTCTAATAATACGAACTGCTAAGAAGTCCCATACTAGAACGTAACAGTTGTTTATTGCTCTTTGATTTTTATTGCTACTTTACCAACATAAATCTGTAACGAATTAAATCAACTATAACTTTATACTAATCTCCACACACCACTTCAATGTAATGAAAATATAAAACAATCTAGAGTTTACTAGCTACTTAAAATTTCATTTAGCGGTACACTATATATTTCAGTGATATGTATAATGTTATATTTTTTTAGTCTGGAAATGGTGTACCATATGATGCTTAAATTTATTTGATTATCTACTTACTTTCAATAACAGAAATATAGAGAGATAGGAGGCTATTAGATGGATTGCATAAACTTATCATCAAAAGTATTCATCTTTGAGATACAGTTCGTGCAATTCCAGTAAGATGACTTAATCAGTTAAGCAACAGTAGATACACAGTGACTAGGGTTAAGAATACACGGTTGAGTAGCGTCATATTAATAATAAGACAGAAAGTACAATCAGTTGCAGTTTAAACTGAAGCAAAACAGCTACTAATTACTTCTTAGCTTTAAACTGGTTCATCAGTTGAGGTCGGTTTATTCATCTTTCAGTTCAACAGATCACCTAACTTTATATCACTGTCCATCAATTAATCGCTGAGTAGTTATAAATGTAATGCATATTTTGTTCTTTATAGTCCTTATTGAATTATATCTATCAATTTACAGTGGGGCAACTAGTTCTTGTAATTCACTGTGGCATGTATTATACACTGATGTATATTGGTTGTAGATAATCTCCAGGAAATCCTGTTTGATGTATTCTCATGCTAACATTTACATAGGATCTAACACTGTTTGCAAACTTCAACTCTGAGTCAATCAGGTTCAAAGTCTGAGAGGTTACCAATGACCTTTGTATATCATCACGTTTATCTACTATTGTATATCAAGTGAATTTACTTAAATTCCAATTTTTCTCTGTTTTCTATCAGTATTCTTTCAATCTTGTTCTTTTACCACTACTTTTATCCATAGTAGTAGTATTTTCATTAACTAACTAATTTATTCATGATTTATTATTAAAAGCAAAAAGACAATCTACAATAGAATCATAAAATACTTTGTGATTGTTAAACTAATATAAATGAAAATATCTGACCACAATACAATTCAAATGAAGGAGAAAATGCTAAAAAAATCTAACTAATATTTGCATAGCAACAAACGATAAAAGGTATTTCATACTTCAATACAACATAGATCATTGATCAGTTGTTTTAAAGATAATAAAATCAGCTGAATGAGGGAAATGAATAGTGATTTAAATTTAAAATGACAGTCGGATAATTTGTTTTTGTTTTTGTTTTTCTCTTTTTTTTAAATGTCATTGTTTAATTGGTTGAGTGATTGAAAAATCGGTTGAATATTATCAAATGTAAAGTTTAATTTCATACAGATCTCATTGAATAATAAGTTAGTTAAATAGTTCTTTGATTGCTTATATTTCTCATAGATTGATTTTAGTTAGGTGACATTAAAAATCAAAGAGCAGTGAATAGATATTTCGTTATAATAATGGATTCGTCAATACAAACTTCTAGTTTCACAAAGAAATCGGATCCAGGATATTTAGGTCTTATGGTGCAAGCATGATTATCGGCACAACCGGGTAGGGATGAGATGACAGAATTATCACTTTGGTCGATTTGTGAAATAGACGTAGTTAGTCAATATTACTGATTATGACTAGCTAACTCATGTCATATCTGAATTCCGTACTAGGACTTACTACACGAATGTTCAGTGTTCCCTGCTTTTTAATGGTATACCCAACCGAGATCAATCTGTGATGAATACAAGACGATCTCAAACGTTACTTTTATTTTTAACTGTAATTAGTAGATGAACCATTTAAATGTTGATTTACTTTTGTTCTATTGTATGTGTTTAATCATTTGAATTACTTGTAGACAAGTAATAAATTAAATTTTACACTAAACTAAGCATGTTCTAAACAGTCTACTTTTACTAGACTTCACTCTTAATTACAGAATGACTCTATCATTATCTCAATGATCTTGTGTATTTCCTGAATATTCTATGCTACGGAGATGTATATCAACTACTAAACTACAAACACTGTAGACTAATTGTAGCTTCATAGAATTCTGAATCATGATTCATGATTGTTCAAATATACACAGGCATACTCGTTCATAGAATCAAATGTTAAACTTTGAATTCAATATCAACTATTTGTAATAATTAATTCAGAGATAATGTTGGAGAAGAAAAGGCAATGCACAGTTATAAGACCTTGATTTACAAACACTTTACCTATCTTTGTCGCAGAATGGAATCAACAGTAGAGCTAGTGAAAGTGGAGTAGCATCAATAGGAGTAATTAAAGTATATGACCTAAAACCAGTTGATCAGTAATAAGAATCCACTTTATTTCTGACTTCATAAGTTATGATTTCAAAAAAAGGAATTAGGAACATTGCCAAATCACATGACGAATATTTCTTACTGTTGATGATACCATAATCTGACGAAACTTACTTCAAATAGTATTGAAACTATGTTTAAGATGATGTTTTCGATAAATTTTCTATAGAGTACTCAAATATCTTGTTTAAAATTGATTGGATAAACGATGAAGTTTAAACGATGTCAAAACATTAACATGTTTTACTCTGAATTCTGATCTTTAATCCGTAGATAGAGTAAACGATTTAAATATATAGGGGTATTATTATCAACTTCAGTTGACTAGCCTCTATTGATATATGGGCATCTTGATAAAGTTGCTTTAAGCTTGTTCTTTATTTACAGAGTTTTGGTAAAGTTAAAATATGGTCAGCAATATAATTTAGGACGCTCTTATTACCTTATTAGTGACTCATCATAATACAAAAATATGAATATGAACTAGTCAGATAGTATCCACATTAACATGAACGAGTAGAATAAAACTCATGAATTTAAAATCCCATCAGCCAAGGGAAATCAACCAATATCTAGTCTTAGTAGCTCAGTGAATAGGGCTTCAGTGTTTTAAGAGATAGTTGATATTACATCCGAGTAGATGTGTGTACCTTAACATTGAGATAGAGGTAAATTTACACTACGTGTATTCTGAATTTCAATGACAGCCATGTTCCATCTATACTAGAGCAATCTTTATTTAATGGATTACGCTTTGAATTTCAGCAACCAAAATTGTCGTTACATTAATACTTTTTTAAAGTTCATGAAAATTAATACAGTCACATGACTAACTGTTGGTATTCAATTAGAATGTCATCAGTGATATAAGCGCATATGAAACTAAAGACGATCTTCATGCTTTAGTGAATCAACAGAATAACTCCAAAAAGTTTAAACAAAGAAACTCCAGCTTGAAGAATAAGAAAATATGTGAAACATACATAGTCGAAACCCTACTTATTCGTCATAGTATTTTCTACACTGTTGGAATAATAATGCAAAAAAAAATGTAGATTACGAAGAAATAGAATTTAGCGATAGTCAACAAATTGTAATTAAACAAAAGATGTGAAGTAAATCTTATTCTAACATAGTTGCCATACTCCTAATCAGTACAATAAGAGGAATGAAAAATGTCGGAATAATTATTTGAATAAAAGTTGACAAATAACCATTCGAGTGAATTAAATCAAGAAAGGAGAATTCAGTAATAAGAATTAAATTAAAAATTTAGAAGAATTGATAGGATACAAATAGTTTCTCAAGGTGACTGGATTTGAGACAAGCTATCTAGGGTCTAGATTATGGTTATTTCACTAACCCCGCCTTTCCCCTCTCCTTAATTTAGAAAGCTTACATTTAAGTAAATAGATAAATATGCATACCTTCTTTATTGATTGGACGATGAATTTTTTCACTTTCATAACTTTTACTTTCTACAAATTGATTTGCACTATCTGAATGAAAATCATAAAATGCTTCAGACAAATGTTGGATTCTGATTTTGAGATTTTCTTTTTTTGATGATTACTATTACTGCCAATTTCATCCATACTTGATGCATAATCTGAATCAATGAATTCATTCTTCATTTGATCTAATTGATCTTTTGTATAAGCATAATTTAATCCTTTTTCTTTATTACAATTATCTTTATTATTAACACCACCAATAGAAAATGGAGCTAATTCATTAAATGGTCTTAAAAGATTTTTATTCGATTTCATTACTTCAGTATTTTGTGTATTGTATACTGATGATGTAGTTTTATTTATACTAGATGAAGTAGGATTACTTGTTTTTACATTTACATTATGTGATTCTTCAGTAGATGGAATAAATTCCCATTGAATAGTTCTTGATAAAAATTTCTTTTCAAATAAATCATTTGGTATCCAAATAACAATATTGAATGGAAGTTGAAATTTTCTATTTGATATTGAATCATTATTTGTATGTCTTATGAATTCTATTGTAATCGGTGTATCAAATAATGTATTGCCTTAGAATCAATTGAAATGAAATAGAAGTTCATAAATACACTTTCATATTGGGAGAAAATTTGAATTAAATTACTACAATATACTAAATAAATTACGATAAATTTTTAAAATTCTCACTGATTTATTATAGACTGAAGCTGTGAACATCAACATTAGGATCCAGGTACATCCGGCTGATGAGTCCCAAATAGGACGAAATGCGCGTCCTGGATTCTACTTGACAGTCACAATCCAAATTAAATAATACTAAATAAATGTTTGTTTATATCCATTAATGTGATTTATTTCACCTTTATAGTTCACTATTTAAAAGTATAAATCATTTATTATTAAGAAATTGGAACTTACTACTACCATTTGTACTGTCATCTGATTCTACTATAAGAATCTTCTTACTAATGACTACATTTTGTACTACTATAATGTTTTTAGGATTGTAAATTTATAGAAACTATTATTACTAAGGATACTTAGTCAACTTTGATTTATAAAAAGATGTAATGCTTAAATATTGTCACAGGCTTCTATTATAAACCCCTAACTTAACGGTTTGTTAAACTAATAATCAATTCACTAGTTTCTTGAAAATGTTTTTCTATTGTTCTACGTTTTATTTTCCTTCTTTTTAGTTGTAAGTGGTTAGATATACGATGTAAATGAACTGGAATTACTCTGTGGTATATCGTTTGTTACTTTACGTCAGAAATCTATTATTCTGATTCTCCTATGATTAATGGATTGATTCAGATTGATTGTACTTCAGTGTTTAGTTAATCATTTCAAAAAATGCTTAATAGCGCAGATGGTCTTCTACTTTCTATGTGTACTTATGCTGCTTTGTACAATCTATGTAATAACTTGGTAAGTTTCCAAGGATTCATTCCAATAACAATTCATTTAAGGAACATGCTAATAATTCTGATTATATATTTTGTCTGAAATATTATAATTGAATGTTATGGAGATTCCTGAATTTGATATTACAAGATAGTTTTAGTTTGACAGCAGTTGAAAGCCAAGAATTTACATTAAAAAGATATCTTTTCCTAGCATCCAACTTCCGGGTAGTGTGGATCCACGACCCTATTAGGAGATCAAGCTCAGGACCTTCAAGTTTTGCCGCAAATGCTTAATCTTTAGACCTCTGAGCCAGTTTCAGACAGTTGACATTTTTAATTCAATCACTTCACACGATCTCATTCATTGCTATCGGTGGGTAACAGTCTCACACTTGACATAGTTGAACTTTATTGGTCGAATGCTCTTATCAGAACTCCAGGAACCTACCACTTAAAGTTATATTCTAGTGAGTTGATACTGATTGTAACTGGATGTTGTAAACGTCACTGAATTTAAATTTGGTATCATGAATTGGTCTGAATTAGATAACCACTGAAAACCACCAATAAGCACCCAAATTATTTCGTAATATCAAACTTTGTAATACCTTTATTATCAGTTAACAAGATGATTATGTTGTCAATATGATGAAACTTTTGTTTTCTGTTAATTAACTCTAAACAATTTGTATTTTAATGGATAAACAATAGTAAAAACTGTGGACTAATAAAACTCATTATAAGATGAAAGTTGTTGTTCATTGGTAGATGATGGTGCTCATAAATTGTCCCTTCAGTGTATATTACATAGAAAACAATAATTTAGGCATTCAGTATTTAGAGCATCAAGTAACTGAATATCTCATATAAATGCTAATTCATTTGTTGATTGATGTAATAGTTCCTAGATTTCCTTAATAATCAAACTTTAAATCATACACTGTTAACATGAAATAGATAGAACTAGTACACCATACATAATCAATACAATTGAATCCTTCTTTATGGTATGATAATGCAGTATGTTAATTGACTGAAGATAGACGGTTTTATGAAACCCAATACATCAATATTTGAACAAATCTACATTTCATATGATCAAGATTAATTTGATTTGAAAATAATTCACTTTACAAATTTCTATCAGTTGAATTAATTCTAAAACTATGAAATTTTCTAGTTAGGTTTATGTTGAAAACTATTTTTGTTTATTAAACAGAAATACCATTTCTAACTACTACATTAATTGAAAGATACGATATAATGAAGAAATTCGTCTGGAGCTCCATAGTTAACTACACATTTATCTTACTACTTACAAAATACAAGTAATATAATATCCAATACAAAATAGTTATCAAAATTGATCAAAATCATTTTAACAGTTAAAATATTTGTTTTTTTTTGTGGGAAAAGAAACGAAATACTGACATGTTTGAAGAATACGACTTACACATTGTGTCGAAAGAATTCGAAGAGGTACAGTATATCAAAGATTAAACACAATACACTTTATACTTGACTAATGGTTGTTAGATAAATTCAGTTCTTGATACGTCATGGTCTTAATATATCTAGCCTATTCATAGTAATAATTCACTTACAGTTATTTCCTAAGTAAAGTAACTTCATCAATTTTCACGGTCTTATTTGTTCTCCCTCTAAATCTAAATGTTATTATGGCACATCAAATTATTTCAATGAACTTCATGGATTTATTAGAATAATTTCTATCATTTTTAATTTGTGTAGTGACTGGCAAGTGGAATCCAGGACGCGCGTTTCGTCCTATTCGGGACTCATCGGCTGGATGTACCTGCATCCCAATGTTGATGTTCACAGTCTATAACAAATCAATGGGAATATACAAATTCATCCTACTAATTCGCCCATTGCACAAACGTGACTGTCTGGACTCAGTAGTCTAGTGGTGTACGCGGTGGCGTATGACACGAACCGGACTGAGTTCGAATCCCACTGTGAACATCAACATCGGGATGCAGGTACATCCAGCCGATGAGTCCCAAATAGGACGAAACGCGCGTCCTGGATTCCACTTGCCAGTCACAACACAAATTAAAAATGATATTTCTGAATAATCGCTATATCGAGGCAATCCGATCAGGATGCACATATAGCAACAGTGACTGACCAGCTTCAGTCTATAACAAATCAATGGGAATATACAAATTCATCCTACTAATAATTTCTATGTTTTATACTTGTGGTAGTATTAAGTGTTGGTGTGATGTCAGGGTTAATTTGTATGGGCTGATGATGTATTAAAGTTCATGGAATATACCATGTAATTTAGAATTCATTCAATCATTTTAAGTATATATGACATTACGTTTTTTTCAATCAACTGAACGAAGTTAAATGTATTTTGGTAATAACAACAACTATTCTAAAGGGTAGTTGACGAACAAAATCTCAATAAACATCGTTACGATCTAACATTCAACTTAAACTATTCAAACATTCTAAAATTATATTTCAGTATCCATAATTTTTCATTAGTCAAATCAATGTGATAGTTTGCACATATCACTACTGCTTCATCGTAGTGAATTCAGTTGAGCTATTTAGTAATACAATCTGCTTACTATCAGATGAAAAATGAACCTTATAGTACTATGCATAAAGCTGTTTATAAGTAAACGTTTGAACAGTATTGTTTCATAATGTATCGCATAAATGAGTCTAGTTTTAATGGTAAGAGATATATGTATATAGGTTTATTGATTGTCAGGTACCTGTCACTGGTACCTGAAGTCACATGTACTTGAAGTTGTTCGGTAAGAAGTTTAAATTGATCGAAGATATTCGATCATCATTAAGAATGAAACAAATGTGACATTGATCTCAAATTAGTGTATCATCAGTATAAATATTTCAATCGTTCAAGAAATTATTGAAATTTCAAATAACTTAGTGGTAACGTTTTCAATCTAAACTTCATATGAAGTAATAGTGTATACAAGATTACAGGTATATCTTGCTATCAATTACCAATCGTTATTGAAACCTTTATCATGGGTTTCCACTGAACTACCTCCAGCTAAAGTGTTTAACTCATTAATGATTATTTTGAAGTAATGTGAAAAGTAGATTACATTAACTTTACGAATTCATTATCAAGTAAGTAAATTGTTTTCTATCATAAAAATACATTGTACATAAGAATAAACATTACCTTTTTTAAATGATGAACGTGATTCATAACCTGATAAAACTTTTCCAACATAATAAGGTACAAGATAATGTTTATGTGAATTTTTTAATTGATCACAATTTGTTATACATTGAGGTACAAGAACATAATCACCTGGATTAATTGGATGACGATAAAAGTCTAAATATGATAATAATTCATGTACATGTGTTTCTTGAATGTTTTCACGATGTTTTATTTCTAAATTAGGATCTTCAAAGCTAATAATAAATGTATAGTAATCCACCTATAAAATACATTGTAAAAGAAGTTATGTTAGGAAATCATAGTAACTTACTGTGAATGTTAGAATACAATGTATGCATGTTTATTTTACCTCTTTTGTCCAGTGTTAACATAAAAATAAATCGATTATGATATGACAACCAGGAGCGTTATTTAAACCTTACTTAGGGAGAAAATATACAGAGTAAATTGTTCTATAGTAATACTGAATAGGTCGCTTATATGTTGTACATGGTTATGGTTTAACGCTTAGATCATTATCAGGTTCATATCATGATCCACCAACTATGATAAAAACGTCTATCTGAAAGCTAAGTTTATAAAGATGTAATTGATAAATGAATTTCTACGTTTTTTATCAAGTACATCATATCTGGTGTTGGGCGGTTCAAAACTGACGAATACTGTCTTATAAATCTAAACTGATGACATTGACCAATTGCAAGGCATTTCAAGTGCTAATTTTAATAAACAGGTATTTATTCAGTAGAAAGAACTTACTTGAGAAAGTACAGTACCCAGAAATAACTGATTTCCTTCGTTATACTTTGGTGCTAGTACAGTGTGACCCAAAAGTAAAGCACCAGCTGATGGAGCTATTCGAATATCATCAGCCCACCAATCAAGTTGTGAGCGACCATTTATAAAAGATCTATCATAATCTACAAAAAGCCACTATATAAATGAGATAGTGATACTTAATTTAAAATTTAGAAAAACTGTTTTTGTTTCAATGTAAACCGAAATCCTGTTACTAGGCTTCTTTAGAGTCATCTTTAGTCTAAAACTTCAATACCCAGAAAAATTCAAAAGCCAAAATAGTAAGTCATATGATTTATGGACTAGCAAACAGAACTGAAAGTTAAGCAGCACCTAAATCTACGAGAAAGCACTAAAATATTTTTTTGAGTATTTAATTGTTTTATATGTATTTTCTTCATTACGCACTGAACTTAGTTAGACCGAGAATCAAAATGATTGGGCAGTAGATAGCTGTTTTATCAGAAGTGTGATCCATCAGAGGAGAAAAACCCATGACCTGTGGGCTTTGCTGTTAGTTCTTGACCTTACAACAATTGAATTAGTGTTCATTGGTCATCATTTTTAGCTTTATTTTTTTTTACGTCTTGTCTTACATTGCTGAAATTCATCCGTCATGTCTTTCCATTAGGATTCCTAGAATTACCTATTGAAGTTAGTCACCAGTAAATACAAAATAATTGTTTACTATAGAAGAGTTGTGAAGAATGTTGACGCCTATAGTTATACATGTATCTGACAAGAGGATAATGATTTACTTTATTGTAAATACAAGTTTACGGAGGTGGTTACGAATGATAATAAATATCATAAACCTTACTAGTTAACTCAGAAAACATAAAACCAACGAAGTATAATAATATTTAATATGTAATACATGCACAGTATCATTAGTATTCACCTTGCTGCACGATATCTACTTTCTTTAAATTTATTATTATCAGTATAATTTTGTGGATTATCACACACAAGACATGAATTATGCATACAACGATGATTATAATTTTCATCATATTCATTATGTGATGGAGAAGTGATAATTTGATTTGAATCTGTTACTTCTTCTGATGTTCCAGAAACTGTTTGAGTTTGAGAATCATTCATTCCATGAATTGTATTTGTTTGAATTTGTTGTTGATCAGTATTGTTTAATCGATCAATAGAATCTTCTGTTAATAATGTATCATTTGAAGGGTCGGAAACTTGACAAGCACTGTCTTTATGTAATAAGTAAATATATAAAACTACAATTAGATAATATAAAGGTTGTTGAATTTGAAGTTGCAGTATTATCAAAAAAATGCCCATATTTTGAGCCAATTGTCACGAGATTATCAATGATTGTCACTAAATATGTTGACAAGCTTAATGATAATGAACCGAATAGCGAGTAATAAAATAAAAATTGGAAGTAATATCTATGTAATTACCATTAAATTTAAGTTATATTAGTTACGACTACTGACCAGTAATTTATGAAACTTAAAAGATTTAAATGTATTGACTGAGATTTACAGATGAGTTGCTAGGAGATGAAAGGTAAGTTGAAGGTTGTTGACGAGAAATCTAGGTCTTGGATTTCCTCCTGACCTCTCTTGAACCACGTCCTATCTCACCATAGCGTAAATTATGTTGAATCACTTAGACAAGTGGATACATTACAACTTGGTAGCATTATAAAAGTATTTGATGAACATTAAATTGATCACTACACAGTGATCAACCAATGTAGATAAACTGCCATTGTATAGCCCACTACAGCATATCTTTTTAAGAGAATGGTAGTAATGTCGTGATTGTGAGCACGATATGAAAATATTGGGTTCATTTTAATATAGCATTATAAACGCATATTGATGAAGAGATCTAGGATAGGACGAAACATCTGTTTAGTTCTTGTTAGTTTTCAATTCTATTTTAGTTAGTATCCCATTCTAATGAAAATTGACGGAATAGATAGTGAAAGATAAAAACACATGTTAAGTTCTTTTTGATATATATTTTCTAATCTTATAACGTTTTCAGTGAAATAAAGCATGATAACATAAGACTCTTAATTTTCCTCTCATTACAAATTATAAAAAAACTTTATTGAATAGAAATGGTTATTTTTTGTGGAGATTGGCATTTTTATTTGATTAAATAAGTCACAGATTCATGTTAGCAGAGTACCATCAAAAACTAGGTAGCACTGAACAGGCGTTTTGTTATCACTTCCATCAATTTGTGATACATAACAAGACGATCATCCATTGTCATTAGTGATAACTGTCTTATTCCCGACACGTTTGAACTCCACCAGTCATGACTTCTCACTAGAACTTTAAAAGTATCCTGAAGTTTGCCACAGAAATAACCATTTCAATTCAATTACAAGAATCTGCTCACTAGTGAGAAGTTGTGACTGGCGGAGTTCAGACTTGTCGGAAGTGAGACAGTTATCACCAATGACAGTGGAGGATCGTCGCGCTTTTTGTCACAAGTTGATGGAAGTGGGAATTCTACCATTGAATGCCGACTCACTGGTGCAGAGGGTTAGATGTTTGCCAACTTGAAGCTCTTGGGGCGGAATCTGGGGTGCTCACTACTGGGGAGTTCCAAACTAGAACGAAACAGTTGTCTAGTGCTCCGTGGTTCTTAATGGTACCCTCCCAACATCAATCTGTGACGCATTCACTGAAATACAAAAGCTTTATTCTTCTAGTATTTTTCACCTTCATACAATATTTTCCCACTTTCGCAAAATCAGAATCAGACTAAACTTTTCACATATTTGATTGTAACATTATTTACAAAGTAAATCTGATGTGTAAGATGAAATGGTAACTGAAGTAAATGATGTTACTCCATACCTCGAATATGTCATTATCGTCTAGAGCACGATATAAACTTTATTTAAACCTATTTGGTCAGTTTTTAATTCAAACACATAGAATTCTAGAAAAGCATCTTTAATCATCTGTTACGATAATCTCAGAGACATCAATTACGTAGTCGGCATCGACCATTATGCTTCAGACTATCAATCGTGAAGTGATGTCAAGTTTTGTTTTGATTAATTCAATTATTCAAACAGCCTAGTACTAGGCTATCTGAACTCGACTAATCACAATCTCTCACAAATTGAAAGTAGTGAGATTATATCACTGAACGCCGATTACATGGTAGAGATAATTAAACGTTCACTATAAAACCTGTTGGTCATGAGTCCAATTCTCTGGCGGATTCAAGGGTATGTACCGCTTAGAATTTGTATACCATGGCGAAAAGTTGTTCAGCACTCCATAGTTTTCACTAATACAAATACAAATAACTAAACTTAATACTTTTCTTCCTAAACCTCTTGAATTCAATTCTTATTCAGAAAAGAACAAACAAAAGGCAAATCTATTAAAATTTAACACATTATCATTTATTTAAGTTGGATTGTGACTGGCAAGCGAAATCCAGGACGTGCGTTTCGTCCTATTTG
This sequence comes from Schistosoma japonicum, assembly GCA_025215515.1. Lineage (NCBI taxonomy): Eukaryota > Metazoa > Platyhelminthes > Trematoda > Strigeidida > Schistosomatidae > Schistosoma > Schistosoma japonicum. The sequence goes on from CM046069.1 coordinate 68,892,440, forward strand.
GGACTTATCGGTTGGATGTACCTGCATCCCAATGTTGATGCTCACACTGGGATTGGAACTCAGTCCGCTTCGTGTCAAACGCCACCGCGTTCATCACTAGGCTACTGTGTCCAGACAGTCACGCTTGTGCAACGGGTACATATGTAATTCATTTATGTTTGATTAATCTAAATTACTGAATTTTAATATTATTCAATGTAGCTTACAGTTTAATTATGCTTTCTAAATTAATTAGAAAGGTAAAAGTTACTTGATAAACAACTGTGTTATACATTGAAAAGTGAAGGTTAATCAGTAAGAAATAAAAAGTTATTTATTCATTTATTTTTTGTTTCTTTCATATCAATTTAAACTAATAAATGAAATTTTTATAATAACAACAATGTAATACATAACTTCTAAAATAAGTTATAAATATGAATTAGTTACTCATGGATACGTAAACACCGATGACCTAAGTTACATTCATACATAAAACTGATATGGATAACTTTACTATGACATAAGAAAGATTATAACTTTCTTAAGGTCACTAATAAAAAATGTAAATTGTATCAACAAAAAAGGAATTATTCAAATACATTTTCCTTTGACAAGGTTTTTCAATGTCGGTTAAAAAAAAGTTCTACACTTTGATTTTTGTTTATTTTTACTTAATTGTTATTAATTCCTAATGAAAAATAACAGAGTTAATAACTTAATGTTTAAGATACTCTACTTTCAGTCAGTCAATCTACATTTGACTTCAGTTATCGGATTATATCTTGATCCATTATACAGAGAGTTAACTATACAAATTTAGATTCTATAGATAAGTTTAAATAAGATGCCATTATAGATAATAATTTAGTCAGATATATTCATATCTGATTGATCTGTATATGAATAATCTCTTATCAAACTATTGAAATTATTCAGTAGTCTTAATGATTTTGTGTTCTCTAATGTTCATTTTTTAACTGCAAAACTTTTGTTGTCTTTTAAGACAACAAATTTAGCATATAACTTGAAAAGATGGAAGTTATTACAGTTTTTTTACAGATCGTCTACATCTTGGTCTAACATTCGATTGATTAATTTTTAAAATTGTATCGCGACTGTTTGTACTCATATTTTTATGGCCTTCCACCCCTTGTCGGCATCTAACCTTTTCATTGTTTATCATTTCATTAATCAACTAATAACTAGTTTGATTTTTGTATATTTTGCCAGATACCTGGTTATATGCTAGACCACAGAAAGATTCTGTTTTTTGTCTAGTGTTTGGACATTTTCCCAGTTCACTTCATACCTCCATTTGTCTACACCTGTTAATAAGAGTAACGCAGTGTTTTAGAGTTTAATAGCCGATTGGTTTTTACGTGCATGAAAATGACAGCCAGTTTATCTGATGTAATTGTTCTTTCAGTTGCCGTAATTTATATTACAGATATTTACCTTCCTCCTTTTACGTAATTGTATAATATTGGTTTTAATGAATGGGTATGTCTATGAAATGAACCTATTTCTTTAAATTAAAATTCTTTTGTGTTATTTAACCTAGACTCTTACAAGCTAAGCTTCTTTGCAATTAACTGCTTTAGTTGTAAATGAATTAAATGTAAAAACAAATAAGAAATTTAAAGCCTAAAATTTTGCTAAGTAACATTTATTGCGAAGGTAAATCTTATTGGGCTTCAATTTGTAATCTTTGTATTCAAAATACCAGTTGTATACTAATCTGATATATTATTGACAAAATAACCTAGAGTGAGTGGTTGGAAGTGCTCATTGCACAATATTTAAATGAACAAATGTAACTGTTGTAAATGTGGAAAGGAAGTATGAATAATTTCAGAACCTGTTTATTAGTTAAAAACATGATAATTCACCTTATGTAAACATAAATCTTTTCAATAATTGGCACCAAAATGAGCATAACAAAAATATGACTGGAGATATCACAAGATTTATTCTACCAGGGAGATTTCGCTCTGTAAAATTTACTGTAGAAATGCAAAGCTGATCTTATTACGTTTGTTCAAGTTTCAGTCACATTGAAATCTTGAAGCTATTTGCATTATTATTAAGTTAAGTACCATTGTGTTCACAAGCACACGAAAAAGAAGTTATGGTATAAACTTAATACCATTTTCAGACTATTACGGTTTAAAGACCAAAATGTTTGAATTTTTTACAGTATACTGAAAAATCTGAATATCAGGACGGTCAGCTACAGTAGGATTACGATAAAATTCAGATATTTGTTAAAAACAAAAAAGTACATTATATGCAACATGAAACAGTACCAATATTACGAGTATTTATAATACTGTAGAACATTCAATTAACACGAATATCCAGCTTCATTGGTTAGGTAATCACATAACACTTTATATAGGTATACATCATTACCAAGGTTAATTTTGATAATTTCAAATAAATTGAGCATTGGATAGGTTGTTTATAAAATGAGTTATATATATTTGTAAAATTCCAATGAGTAGAAATTAAAATTTCTGACGTTTCGCAGGCTTAGTGTAAATCGCTTCTTCATTTCTCTGAAGAAGCGACTTACACTAAGCCGCGAAACGTCAGAAATTTTAATTTCTACTCATTGGAATTTTACAAATATATATAACTCATTTTATAAACTTTATATAGGTGTTAGTGAGCTACATGTTTTAACCCTACTACCTAGTGTAAGAAACAATCCTCGGATATTCTTAATTTGATATTACATAGATGCACACCCAACAAGGCAAGATCTGGGAATAATTGGTAAAAATGCCATATCATTCCATAAAGTAAGTGGCTTTTGTTTTTAACAGTTTTTAACCAGGCCAAGTACAACTGGTAGGTGGAGTCAAAATTCTCACTAGTGCAACAAACAGACATTTTATCAAAAGTTGACAGACAGTGGACAAGAAAGCTCAGTCAGAGTAATCAATAGACGGAGGACATTGCTTTCACCAAGCTTCTCATAGGCATTAAACTCTTTCCACTAAGCTTTTTCTAGTTCAAACTTTGTACACAATTAAAAGGCTTACCTAATGTTTTCTTTATTGTAGTAAGACAATTACGCTGATTACTACATTTTGCTGTCTGTCATGAAACTAGTTAATTATTTTTATTGATCATTTTTCATGGTGCCAAAGCTGTCATTTCATATTAACTATCTGGATTGACTAAGTATTACTTATTTGGTAAAAGAATTATACCATTTCGTCTCTTAATTTTGTATCTGTAGCGTCGCCCACACCTAATTACGCATCCAATTATGAGAATATAAATACTTCTTTATCTTAACTACTATGCAGACATAAGCGGTGCTTTCTTTTTGTCTTTTCTTTTGTGTCACAATATTCCCAAATATTTTGGCAATCCGATCCTCAAGGACTATAGCGTTTAACCCATTAAAAATATTAGTAACTTCAATTTTAATTTTGTCCCGTCAGCCATTCGTACAAAGGTACGAAATGGAATGAATTTATTTCATTTTACAAATCGTTTTTTTTCTTGATGTATGTTATCCATAAAATTTATGACTTGGACAGAAACTTCTACAGTCTCGTAGTGCTACATTTTTTGACTTCAGCTGATTTCAATCCTATGCTGTTTGCTGCTGATAAAAAGTCACAAAGCAAACTGAACCTACTTTATTCATTCTGTTTTTCTGCTCTGTTCGAGGTTTTAAACCGTCCATGTTGTAAAACATAAATTAGACCCATCAAAGAACAAAACTGCAATAATAATACTAAAGCCATTACATTGTAGCACTCTGAATAAACCTTACTAACAATATTTTATTAAAATACCTAGACTGTATAGCTTTTAACACACAAAAGAACTAATAAAGTTATTTATATGTCACCGTTTGCATTTACTTAAGCATATTCCAGTAATTTTCCAAAGTAAAAATTACTTTTATAAATTACACGTCATGTGTGCGTTTATTTAGAATCACTAGGAAGCAGAAAGCCTTGTTAATACACTACACGCATAGCTGAAGATTTGACATAATCCGGTAAAAATGCTTTAAGTAAACAGTAAAGGAATTCTAAGTGGAGATTCAGAAACGTTGACCATCGTTTTTAATAATGATGGATAAAGACTAGTAGAAAGTAAAAAAAAAGCTTTATGTTATTACACTAATATTTCAGGCATCATGCCTTTTCTACAAACATTGTTTAAAAGCTCTTGGACAAAATATCTTAGATCTTACCTTTAACAGCATTTTGGCATGATAAATTATGTGTCTGCGAATTTTTAACGGAACACAATCCTCCAGTTGTTCCGTCCTGAGATTTGTGCAGGTTTTCAAGCACATATTTATAGCATGAGTTAGGACATCCATACAGCTTTGAGGGAACTTTGATACACCACTCAAGGGGTGAAAGCTGTACAAAACATCCACTAAAGGTAGTTATTATAACATTTAATTTGCTTTTTGGACAACAAGTCATCAATATTAACTTGGAAGCTAACTCAATCGCCTTGTTATCCGGCTTCGCATCATCCGTTAAAAGAGTGAAATAGAGAGGAACGTGAGTTGCAAACGGCAGATAACTGTTTTATTTCATACAACTCCTGTAAATTATCATTAAAAATAAAAATTATTAATGAACTACCTACCTTAGTTACCAAACCATCTGTAACTAGTATTACACACTCCGCGTTCACATGCGAGTATGATGCCAATAAAGCAGGAAAAATATAGCTGCTGGTCCCAAAACATACACTTCTTAACCACCTACTTAGCTCCTGTATGTTGACGTAAGAAGCTATTACTAGCCTCTTACGGAAACGTCTGACCTATTTAACGAATACATGCAAATGTGAAACGCTTACGTAGTCATCAAAAGTTATTACATTGAAATACAAAGCTTTGTTGATCAGTGCTACCTTGCACAAATGCTCAATAACATGAGAGCAGATCTGATCCCATACTTTGTAAGTACTCCCCGAGGTATCAATACAAAAAACAATACGAGACTCTTTAACATCATCAAATATTGTCTTGCGCCTTGATATCTGCGAGCGATGGCTTCTAGAACAACATAATCTTTCTATTTGCATGCTATATCATTTCAAGCATTTCAAATATTCGCACGGACTCGCAGTTACAGTGACATAGAGATAAACAACTTTGACTCAATATCCAATATATTTCATTCGGCTTTGTATAAACTAGTTGATGCCATTTCTTCTGACTCTTGATATTAGGTCCCTGTGCTAGGTCTTTAGTAGCGCTTATTAAGATTAGCCTAACCACTTCAAAATGCGAATTCTATGGAAAATCCGTATACAAGCGGAAGCTTGTTTTGTTTCACTTTGCTTGAGAACAGAAAAGTGCGCTGAAACATAAACTCATCTCGATAGTCGACAAGGCCCATACAAATCCGCATCTTGGAGTTTGGACTATCACTGGACCTTCTAACTTCAAATTAAATGATAACACCTTGGGACATGATACTTGGGGAAAATCTTTAAGGCGATCCACTCTTGGTTTATTCTCGCTCATCTACAAAAAAAATGTAGAGGATACCATGACGGCGTTTGAAAATACGCATAATCTAGGGCCACTCATTTAAGTTGATCCCACAACTAGCAGGGATCTAACACCAATGGGTGAATTCTTAAACACCATGATGAGGCCACACCTTTTCTATCTACACCTCATCTAGAGCCTTCCACCGCCAGTCTTAATCACAGCCTCTTCACGTAGTGGTTAGACGACTATGTGTATATCCACAGAGTCCAGTAGTTTGTTTGCAGAATTGATTTGCTACATTTGATTAGTCGTTCATGCTACACATCCTGACACATTCAACGTTATTATAAATTGTGCGTACCATTGATGCACTCATTGTCTACGTTCACAGAACACGCCTGGATTCTCATCGTAATAGTGAATTACTTTACTGTGTCAATTTTTCTATTCATTTATTTCGATTCTGTCTTACTTGCCTATTTGACTGCTTTTTTATCACTATCTTGACCTCTTGTTCGTCGTATTCCTCTGTATTATAACTTCACAATTCTTATTCATAACTAACTAGTCAATTGTTCAGTAACATTATAGCTTCCTACACTGGCAACTCTACCGATCTACGACAAACTAGTTCACGAATCACAAGACATATTAACTCTTAAAATAACTACCATATTCGCCAGATACGGGCGCATCCAATTTCCTTTTTTTATATTACATTTTGTAACCTATTGTTATCAACTCAAATGAACTCATTTTCAAAGGGGGATATGTGAGGAAAATAAAGAACAGGAGAGGAATGAGAGTAGAACATAACAAACTCTTGGCTTTACACTGCGTAAGCGTTATACACTAATAGAGAACTCTCTAATTAGTAGGTAGTTTTGGAGTGAAGAAAGAATTGGTTCACTATTATCTTATGATGACCAAGTTAAAGGTTTTCGCAAGTTCTAAAAACATTACATGTTTAACAGCAATCTTATCCCAACAAGATGCCCAGTTACACTTCGAGAATACAGGGTGTATGGTTAAAGATTAAATACCTCCTATATCTTGTGCAAAACGTTTGTTTTCTCTATAAATTTCAGTATGATTGTCTCCCAGACATTTTTACAACATTGCATGGCAATAGAAGCAATTTCACTGATCCATACTAGGTAGGACAGCCTTCAGTAGTTATACAGTAGACTGTGAAATCAATAAGCCGTTCACACTCTTTGGAACGTGGCTTTGGAAGTAATAATTGCCGAAAGATATCACCATAGGAATAACAAAAGACTTTTGGGCACTGTTTTTGGACGACTGGATGTATATAGTCTCAATTCGATGGCTTTTTAACACTGGTACTAATAAATTTCTAAGGATCAGCCCAAATTGGGCTCAACAGACTGTGTTTGAATTTGTGGTAGAAGGCTGGACTGAAAGAGTTAGCTAATGGCTCATTTGTCTTTCAAAATAGGCACTGAGGACGTTGATCGCCTCGTTGTTAGCGGGAGTTTCTACCAGAGGTTTTGTAGCAGGATTTGCAGCTATTCTTCGTACAATGAATCGGTACAGTTGATTCATTTTTCGCCTGAAATCCTTCGGCTAGACTAAATTTGAAGTGTAGCTCATTACTTTTAACTCACCTGTTACATCTCCCCCTTAGTAGTAAGTACGATTTATGACCGGAGACACTTAGTTCAATCCTTCCTGCCTATGCCAAAAACACTTCAGGGTATGAAGCAGGTGCTTAGTACTTCGCTTTGCTTATGAACCCCTTAAGATTCTCTCACTTGCCACTTCTAGGGTACAATTTGAATCTACTTTGAATATAGTGCCCTCAATAAAGAATAAGTATTTGCCTACATACATTTTTCTACAACGCGATGACATGCGAGTTACCACTACACTAAAACCTCCCCGAAACATTAGTTCTTGTGCAAAACTAGTAACATTGCATTTGTATCAGAATTTCACTGACACAGTTTAGGATAAATAATTTGACAATATATCCTTGAAACGTATCAGTGATATAACGGTAGCCTTGACTTTTTCAGTAGGGTTCCATGTATGGTTTGCACCTGTGTTTTTTACATCCTTCGTTGTCATTCAAGTTGACGGTGTCGAATGAGAACTAGTTATTATTTCTTATCATAGGTTGGACTATGGACTCATTCCGGTTTAGTACTGGTGCTGTAAAATCTTTCTAGTTATGTCTGATGTAATCTTGTTTTTCTGGGTACTGTATCTGCGGACTATAAAATGTAATGAAGCTTTTGTAATTTACTCTTCTGATGTTATGTCATAACTGATGCAGGTGACGTAGTTGCTAAAAGGTTCTATTTCGCACTAGACAATTTAGGTTAACTGTTAATATATGCATTCTCCTTCTTTGGATTTACGTACCTTGCACAGGTGTTCTACACTCAGTAACACCATTATAAAACTTGATAACTAGTGATATACTAAAAAGTTAGTGGCAGTGTAACATAAAGCAGGCAGACTTGAGTACATAAGAAGCATGCAATTAAAAATTAATAAATATTACTTCTTTAAAACAAGATGGCCGGGGAGATTTAAACCTGATCTTAAGCATAGAAAAAAGTTTCTTTATTTATACTTCAATTATAACTCAGGGCGTGCAGTGTTCTAAGAGTTGCTTTGGCTGTGTGGTAATTTGTGATAACAACTGGGTTTTTGAAGCCTGCAGAAGACCTAGTGCGTGATTTTGCGATTTGGGTATTTTGTCTTTGATTTCTTATTTTCACTGGTACTGGATAAATTAGCTCTTCACTTTTTCTAATGTGACTAAATTTAAAAATCCTCTGTCAGTTGACTTGATAAGCAAAACTGATTCGCTCCAAAATAATTCCTTTACATCTCAAAAAGGAAGCAGTTTTCCACGTGGGATAAAAGTTGATTGATTCCCAGCTAAATTTCGTAGCAAGAGCTTAGCGGGGATTTCCAAATTTCGCTCATATTATAATTTGTTTTCTGACTAGTAGAAACTATACTACTTACTCCACAGTCGCTGAGTCTCTTAATACGGTCTACAGCCTCTTGCAGTTTTGATGTACAATTAACTCTTGCTTCAACGTGTATTAACCCAGAAGTCAAGAAAGCGCTTAATTTTGCCTAAAGCTTTTGCCAAATGTGAATGTTTCCAAATCGGCTACAAATGATGGATCATAACAAAAACTTGGATGTGACAATCGAACTGCCTTATACTCAAGATACTTAAATATACATTTTCCATGAAATGTTAACCTAAACAGAAATAATTACCAGGCATCTTCGCCTTCAATCTCCTATATCGGTATCAACTGTTTTAACTTTATAAAACATGACTGCATCTTTTCATCAGATGTTTGCAATTTGTCATAATCCTTATTTAGTGGTACTGCAGGAGTTTATACCAACCTGTGAAATTTTCACTATATAAGTACACAAGTGGAAATATGACCATAAGTACAAAATATTTTAATACTAGAAGCGCTTGGTTATTCCTCGTCGACTTTGATCTTCCCCTAATAATAACCTATACCTTTCCTAGAAGTAAAAGAAGATAGTTAGGTAGAATAAAGTAAACGAAACTACGCAAATCAGCCCAGTGTGTGACGCGAGTCGTACAGACTTAAACCAACTTGTCCACGAAATGTCGTTTAAAAAGTGCTTTGTCGAAGTTCCGCAAAAACTAAATTTACAGGTAACGAATGGGTTGGTTATAATAATATTAATAATGGCTTTTTAAGTAGCAGGTTTAGTACAATATAAGTTTCAAGCACTCACTATCTCAAGAAGTTATCGTTTCTCCATGTACACATCTAAAATTTGATATATATATATATATATGCATAGGAATATACAGATAAATATATGATATCAACAAAAAGCCTGATAAAAAAATTGCGTGTTTATTTATAAGAGTTAGATTACGGTAACATAAAAAACAAGGGGTTTTTGTTACATAATGATCCGTATTTTATGAGCACAGATTTCTAATTAGATTCCCTCTTACAAATTTTTTCATCACACAGAATATGCATCAAATACGGAATAGTGGATGATCTGTACTTTTTCTCATGTGCTTGAATTCTAATGTAGCAGCGTCTGGTCCTGTCAGATGATATACAAGGCGAAAGATGTGAATGAAAAGAGTGGTTTATATCAAATAGAATAGCCCCAGGGAGCTGACAACAGGATTTTAAATGCTTGTTTGTGATGGCGTCGTAGTTTTCCCTCCACACAACTTACTAACAGCTTTCAGTACTCTACGCTACACAACATAGTCCCTTCCATCTGTACAAAAGCAACTTTCGTGTTCACAAAAAGCCATTGAGCTCAGCACTTCAGATAGAACCAATATGAAATCAGTTGAAGACACACTTGACACAAGTGTATGAGATTGTGAATTCTTTGTGTCTGCTAAAGGTCATGCCAGGCCGAATCTAACAAATCCTGACCCATCATGTTCAATTTCGTTATCACTTTAGATGCTAGTCATATTATTAATATCAATCTGTTATTTGGAAGGATAACAATGTTTAAAAAAATATGAATTACTTGCAATAGGACCACCACCCAACTTCGAGTAAAATGAATCGTTTTTCCGAAAAAATTTAAATCAGGCAGGGAAAGCCCTTGTTTTAAGCACGGTCATCCGACTAATTTGAAAAGTGACAACAAGACCAGTTCTGCGACTATGAACACACATTAAGCAGACGCATGTCGAATTGATGCACGGTTCGTCTTCCTATCTCAAAATTACAGTAAGCCTTTTAATACTGGTACCAAAAATCAACCACCTTTTGCTTTTACCAATTATGCTTAAGCACTCATTAGGAGAGCTACTCTTTACCCCAGTACTACATAGATATATTCAGGCTGCCCTACAAGGAAAGTCCCAATGTCCCATGTTGGTGAGAGGCATTCCACTGATATATTTGACGACTGCAGGCAGCAATTCGCTACCACCTGAAACACATATGTCTCGCGAAATCAACTGTTATCAAAACTTGCACAATAGCGTAGTATCATAATATACCCCTACCGTATAAATAAGTTGCGGAAAACTCTTTAGTCCATTTCGTGATCAGACCCTTCAAATCAAAAGTGGCCTAAATAATACAAACTACTGACAAACTAACATCCTGCATAACTCTTTCGTTACCTCTTCCATAGCTCAAAAATCTGTGAAAGCTACATCTAGCTCGAAGCAACAGTAGTAATATGGGTCTCCTTGAAAACTAGCCTAATAGTTTCAAAAATTACCAACATTTCCCCTCCCAACTCACCAACATTTTCCACAATACTTCCAGCAGCGCATCATATTTTTCGACTCCCCCTCCCTCAAAATTAATACTTTACGGTTTCCAACTGGCTAAGGAGATATTTTAGTATGTTTAGAGACACCTCCAAATATGGTTCTTGAGGTAAGTTATATTGTCCGTTTGAAATAAAACAAACCCCTTTCTCAAACAGCTTCACTATTCGTTACCTGAAAACGCTCTAGAATCTTCTCACTTCTACTCGCCTTGTTTAGCTCTTGTTTGCATTTTCCCTAATTTATCACTACTACTAAGTCGTACTGAAAATACTTTGTGCACAACCGGTAGGCAGAGTAATGTATACAGCGTCCGTACACTTCGTCCATCTTCCTACGTACCATATTCACATACAAACTGCGACCTGCTGCGTTTACACGACGAATTAATACGGAAGGTATTAGTATATGTGAAACAAAGATAAGCTTTTGAACTATTACTCAGTAATGCCCGGTCTATTATGAACAAGCTTTGATATCTATATTTCTTAATCCCAAACTGCAAATAGCATTATAGAAGCATGATACTTTTCCGACATCATTGACAAATCTACTCTTATTGAAGAATACCAGCTGTTTCGAATCCGACCAGCGTAGCGGCTACCTTGACGTGCTGGTCGAGCTTGCCTATCGCGATGATTCAACCGAGCTATATTGGCTGTTCCTCTAGGTCCTACCATGCCAAGCAGGTCTGTCGTAGAGCGATAAGACTAAAGGCAGCAGCCTAAGATCTGAGTGCGAAGTCGTACTGTTGACTGAAGCGAGGTGTGACAGCAGTAAGGTGTTTCCATCGGATAACCAGCATCTTCAGTGATGCTGCCTTCTTAAAGGAAGAACGGGGTTAGGAAACGTTGACCCTAAAAATGTCACACCTCACCTTACTCCACGGATTTCCGTCTCCAGCAGTGAGGCTTTTTAAAGAACAGAGCTAACACTTCAAAAACTTCCCATAACAAGGCCATGCGTGATCGGCATTAAGCAGTCGTTCCTTGGGCTCTGTGATCACGTTCCTAGGTCACTATGACCAACACTAACTCCGTTTCTTTTTCAGATACCTCAAGAAGTAATATCCTTCCATAGTATGGGCAGCCGGGGAGTGACAATCGCCCTTATACCTCTAACAGCACATGAGATCATCTTATTCAAGGTCAAATCTCACTATCAACTCCTAATAACTCTCTTATCACCATGCTTATCCTTCTAACATAATTTTATCACCTCGCGCCTCTAATGATTTGAGTTCACGAAACGTTATCCCTGGTATCCTAAAACCGCGCACTAAGTTGCATATTGGAGCTTTCAACGTTCGAACGTTATGTCAAAGAGGACAACAGGTTTCCTTAGCTATGACTCTAGAATCCCGCTTAATCGATTTATACTGCATCACTGAAACGCGTATACAGGATCCAAGTATGATGACTCGTTTGACCTCACCATGCCAAAATGAAGAACCGACCGGGCTCACTTTTCGTGTTTCCGGAGACCCCACCGCTACCACCTTGAGGCCTTGCTAGCGTAGGTATAGCGTTTAGTTAAAAGCTAGACAGGCTCTCCTCGACTGGATTCCAACAGACAGTCACTTGTGCGCTGTCCGTCTAAATAGAACGACCAGTGACATACCGTTCTCTTTGTTGTCTCTGCCTATGCTTCTACTGACTGCAGCTCAGATGAAGTGGAAGACGAATTTTACAGAAAGCTTTCTGACCTTCTTCGTAAAGCTAAGCGCACTGATGTAGTAATAAGTGGCTGGTGATTTTAATTCCTAAGTAGGTAGACTAGATGAAACTGAAACGGCAACTAGGTGGATCCTACGGTGTTGAGGCTCAACGAACAGACAGTCGCGACCGTTTACTACAACTATGTTCAGATAAGCGTTTATTTTTCGCAAACACCAACTTTAAGCATAAGGAAAGACATCGGTTGACATGGCGGCCTCCACAATTAACTCAACGCTGGACTCAAATAGACCACATTGCCATCAAGCCATCGTTGGAGAGGTTCGATAGAAGACTGTCGCTCGTTTTGGTGCACATGTTTAGACTCAGATTATACCCTAGTACGAGCGTGTATTAGTCTACGTCTCACTGGACATCAAAGATCACCGTCAAGGATTCCTATCAGAGTTACAACATAATGATGAAAAAGTGAAGAATACATTTCAAGAACAACTAGAAAGCCAATTAGTCAACTGTGTAAACTGTACTCATCCCGAGCTAGCTTAAATGATATCCGAAAAGCTGTTGAAACAGCAGTAGTGTTTACTAGTGAACTAAACCAAAAGGTTAAGAAAACGCAGTGGATTTCAACTGCATCTACTGAACTGATAGATGCTCGGTAACATATCCCGTCTGTTTCTGAACATGATCAGGAACGAAGACAACTTAAACACAAGCTGGTTAAAAGCTTACACAACGCACGTAGCAGTGGTGGGTGGCGAAATCTAAAGAGGTGGAGCAGGCAGCGGAAATAGGTAACAGTAGGCAACTGTTCAGACTTATCAAGGAAACTGGTATCAGAAACCCAACTGTAAGTGAAACTATCTCCGAAAAAGATGGTTCCATTATTCACCTGTCAAGTCTAGAAGATTAGACCAATGGGGAGAACTCTTTATGGAACAGTTCGACTGGCCCTCAGCTTCATCCCTAGTTGCCCACCATCCCAGAATAATCTGAATGGCAAATTAACATTGGTCCCCCAAGTCTCAGTGAGTTTGAGAAGGCTATAGGAAACTTAAAGCGAGGTAGAGCAGCAGGACCAGATGGATTAACCCCTGAGATATTTAAGGAAGGTGGTCCAGCTACTTCAGCGAGATAAACTGAGATCTTGGCTAGAATTCGGGAACTGGACGTAATCCCATCTGACTGGTCTCGAACACTAATCGTCCCAATCTATAAGAAGGCCAAGGAGTCCTTGTGTGACAATTACCAAGGAATCCGTTTAACGAATATAATGTCTAAAATATTGGCCTTAATAATACTTCGACGTCTAACTAAAGCTTTTAAAGAGCAAACTCGAGAAAACCAAGGTGGCTTCAGACTCGGACGTGGTTGTATAGACCAAATATTCACACTTAAGCAGATTCTGGAACATAGGCACACTTTCAGACACCCAACATTGGCTGTATTCCTTGACCTTATGGTGGCGTGTGACTCTATTGGTCGTGACGTTATGTAGCAATGTCTATCACTGAAAGGCGTACCGCAGAAGTACATTACCTTTATACAAGCTCTCTACTCTAACACGACATGTCGTGTTAGAGCTTATGGCAGATTGTCGCCGGAATTTATCACCTCTAGTGATGTTCGTCAAGGTTGTCCGCTTTCCCCATTTTTATTTAATTTTATCACGGACATACTTTTAGAGATAACACTGTTATTGTCTAATTACTCCGAGGTTGACCTCCTTCCAGGAGATAAACTTACCGACTTAGAATATGCAGATGATATAGTTCAATTGAGTGAAGATGCTGATAAAACTGCAGAATCTTTTGACAACCTTAAACATGAATGTAGGCATGTGTGGGATGTGATTGTCCCCATCCCAAAGCAAAATGCTATTTCAGGACTGGCTAAGTTCAGCACCAAAGTTTTTGATTGGGAGCGAAACTATTGAGTGTGTTAATTGTTCGACTTATCTCGGGAGCCTCATTAATCCTGACGGTCTGGTGTCTTATGAAATCTCAGCTGGTATACATAAGGCCCGATTGGCTTATGCCAATTTGCGTCACTTGTGGTGTAGTCGAGACATTTGTTTACTGATGAAAGGACGCTTTTACTGCGCAGCAGGTAGATCCGTCTTACTTTATTGATGTGAAACATTGCCATTAAGGTTAGAGGATATTCATAGCCTCCTAGTATTTGATCATAGATGTCATCGAATCATTGCTCGTGTTTGCTGGGACCACCGAGTAATCAATACGTGGATTAGGAATAGAGTACTAGGTAAATACGGTAAGGCTATTGATGAAGTAGTGAATCTTCACCAGCTGAGGTGGTTAAGACATGTGTTGCGTATGCCTGACCACCGTCTACCTCGACGAACAATGTTGTCTGTTATGGGAGTAGGCTGGAAGAAAGTTAGGGGCGGCCAAACCAAAACATGGCACCAATCCATGATGTCATTGACAACTGGACTGAGCCATGTTAATAGATGCAGACTACCTGGTTGGGGCCAACGCGATGATCGTAACAAATGGTTAGAGACTTTAGGTGATATGGCTCAAAATCGTTTCCAATGGCACAGGTGCATCCACTCCTTGTCTTTCTCCAACTTCTAGTTTTTGAGCTTCTCATAATTTGCTCTTTACTGAATCACTTTTTATTTCAAACATCATCTCTGATCTCTATGCCTTTCCATTAGTGCTAACTTCTTTACTACCTCCCCTACTCTGGGATTTGGTCTGATAATTTAATCTCTATCTGCTAATTGAGGCATGGCAACTTGAACTGATGTACGCATGTACCAAGTTCTGCGTTGTAACTGACTGACTCTTATGAATCTGCAGGTCAAATAGTCGACGTGGTGAGTACACTGTACGTGTAAAACGCACTCGTGTGGCAGCGACATATGATGTAAACCTTCAGTCCCCTTAACTCACTATTGGTTGCCACTAAGAAACACTAGTTTTAATACACATCCCTCTTGTGTTTACAGACCGCTTAACTGCAATACGCAGCTTCTAAATGATATAATAAAAGATTTTGATTAAGTACCCTGTTCGCAATTTACCTACAAAATAGTTGTTGGTGACTTCAACTTGCTAGATGTTAAGTAGAATTCAGTGAGGCTCTCATAAAGTACGATAAGTTCATTTTATAGATGGACGTAAAATGTACTGTCTCTTAAAATATAAATTTTAATAAAGCCCGTTAGATTAATTGTTCTCGAATTGTGAATAGTCTTAATTGATACACCGTCCCCTCAAGCGATGGCTTGATCACAGCTCTAGTTGAATTATACTCAAACATCGAGTATTGTTTGCATCAGGCTATTCCATGGCACTACCACAGATATCCGGACTAACATAGTTCCACTATAAGTAAATTTCACAAAAATAAACCTCACCACCTCCATTCCTAGTCTTTATACTCTCGGCAACTTCCCAAGCCATGTAAGCATTCACTGCATCCGTGATGACATTTAGGGTTAAATCAAACGGCTTATGAAAGAGGAGCACAATTCAGTGACAAGTAGCAGTGACATAGCTCCGCGTTTCTAGTCTTCAACAAAAGACTAATTCTCCTGGAAACCCTTATTCCGTTTGCCTTCTCTGAAGGCAACAATAATAGCAATCAAAATCTTTGTGAGCTATTTAATACTCATTTTTTTAAGTTCTTTATCCACAACTTTGTGCGCATGTCTCCCGAATCACCTTTACGACTAGTCTATAAGCTCCACACAATTAATATAGGCATTGGACAGTTCAGTAATGCTAAAAAGTCACTAAAGTACTGGAACAGCCTGGAAACTAACAACGCACCTTTGCATGAGAGTAAGAACAAATATTTGTGCAGAACAAGATGAATTTATTTTATTTCGTTGACTTCTCATCAGCTGCATACAACTTAGGATAATGTTTTACAAAATTAATATTTGAAACAAGTTTTAACATACTCATGAGAATGCATGGAGTTAGTTAAAATCAAGATTATATAAACATATGAACATGGACACCAGATTGATATTGATGAATCATTCAAAGTGTTCAATAGACAAAAAACTTCAAATCTTCTAAAATATGCCGAAGCAATTGGCATTAAACGATTTAAACCTAACTTATATGTTTAAGAAGAAACCGTTATAATCCTTTCTTCACCTCGGTAATTTAACTTTGGCGTAATTATTTTCATCGTTATTATTCTCTCGCTAAGTTTCTTTTAATACGTTTTCTCTTTTGATCAGAATTTGCAATTCCTTTTCTTGGTTGCATCATGGTTTTTTAGATGGTTAAGTTTAACTTCCGTGTTTAATTAGATCATTTAAAGTTTCATAACTGAGTTTTATCCACTTTATTCTTAAATATTTCCAACCACCTCTTGTTGTGTAATAAATTGACCTCTGATCTCTATTTTGTTTACTGGTACCTTCTCTTGGATGGTAGATGTATTCACAGCATTTTCTCTAACATTTTAAGCCATGTTCACATGTTTATATAATCTTGATTTTAACTAACTCCATGCATTCTCATGAGTATGTTAAAACTTGTTTCAAATATTAATTTTGTAAAACATTATCATAAGTTATATGCAGCTGATGAGAAGCCAACGAAATAAAATAAATTCATCTTGTTCTGCACAAATATTTGTTCTTGCTCTCATGAAAATAATGAAGGGAACAAAGTGTATGAAACATACGTTTGACATTCCGTGAATTCAATGGCTAGAATATACTGCATTTACTGCTTAATATTTTTGGTGTCTATGGCCTTTAGCTGTTATACAGACACATGAAAGAATACATACATTATCCCTCGCCATTAAGCTGGCCTGGGAACAGATGTGTCTAACTACTTATCTATTAATATTACATTTGTACTCTAACACACGCTAGAAATAATTGTTAAATCAGACACTCTTCAAAGAAAACAACCTATCTCCCATGCTCAACATAGTTCCATAAAAAAGCGTTCCATCGTATATAGCTGCTTAGAATTTTATGACCTCGGAACTAAAGTTAAAGGCAACAGATCTGTTGTTTTTGTACTACATCTAGATTTGCGTAAGGCCTTCAGAAAAAGTTTTACGACTCACTACGAATAAAATTAAAATCTTATGGAATAGAATCTCTTTACGTTACAGCCGTTATCTTATTTCCCAAACAAATGGTTTCAAGTCGTAAAAATGATTTATAGAACCTCTACCTACAGCTATCGTCATGGTCCATGTTCCTGTGTCAGACCATTGTTGTCTACAACCTACTTTAATAATGTACACAATCCTGTAAATCACACAAGCCTTTCGTGTACACCGATAGTCATGAAATCGTATATTTTTTCTCCTCCCATGATGTGCACCTTATTATGAACAATATTCATCATGATATTGTTCAGTAGTATAACTTGTGTCATATCCGGAAAATACGTCTTGAATGAACAAATGTGGATTGCTATACCGAACGATTTCAAAGTGCTACCAGTATCTTCTTAAACAATCTGAACATAGTGCAACACTCAGGCATAAAGTACTCCTCAACCTTTAATTTGTCGGAATATGTAAGCTCTCAAAGTTTGAAAGCTAAAAAGCTTATTGGATTCGTTTTCGAAATCTTTGGTACTCAGAGAGTTAAGAGGATCCTAAACAGCAGTTGTAAAAGACCTCTACCAGAACACTGTCCACACATGGTTTATAGTACGTCTAAACCAGAAAAAACTCAAGGTTCACGGAACGCAAAGGAAATTTACCAAAAAGATATATCGGTGGGATAACACATAATCCGGCTTCTCCAGACTTGAATGACCACGCTTCGAACCACTGTCTCGGAAGAAAATAGTGTAATCTCACGTTTGGTTCTAGAATTCTCATTGGCTTAATGTACCTCCAAGCTAAGGGTTTTAGCTTCAAACATTTAATGGAATACAATCCTTTTTCAAATTAGCTACAGTAATTTATCACAGCTGAGAAGTTACTAGAGCTTCACAGTACTACTACGATTCTTCAGTCAACCAGACGTTTCCTTAATCGGCAAGCAACCTTGACGAATATCCCCAAACTAAAATGAAATAAAAATACGGTGTTATCAAACAAACCTTTATCATTTTTGATAAGAAAACTTAAAGTCAAGAACAGCACAATATAATACACACAAAATAAAGAGAGTTACGCTCCTGAAAGATATAAAATCCCGGTAATAGCAAGAATGCTCACCTCAATCAGTTCTCGAAACAATGTTTTCTAATATGAATATTCGGGCCATCCAAAAAATTTATTAGTACCAACACCCCAGCTTCATTAACACCTTTGCGAAGACAAATTCATTTTAATATTGTTCAGCTGTAGTGCAACTTTCATCACAAACTGTTATAATATTAAATACAAGAAGTCATGGAACAATTTGTAGGATGTTCAGCCACCTTACTTACAGTTACTACGTTCACTAATAAACTTTCTACTGGCAGTGATCGTATCGTCCTAAGTAGTCGTTTGAGTTTTCAAGGTATGGCAAAGCTGTTTCAAACCCAGGATCCCCAGACGGGGTCATGGATGCACACTGCTGAAGAGTCTCATACTAGGACGAAACAGCTGTCCAGTTCTTCCAGGTGATCAATGGTTGTCTGATTCAGATCGATTCGTGATATTAACATTGACAAATATGAATATTTGTTTTACAGTAATTTTTAAACTCGGGATTTATCTGTATTACGTGACTTGAATAATAATTCTTTCATCTGGCTTGTAAAGTGCCTTGCTCCTGGTGTCAGAAAGTAAATAAGTAAAACTTAATGTTAAAGACTACACAACTAATTATTTTTCTTTGGGGCTGGGGGTTACGGCTAAAGCTCGCTCCTTCGTAATTGGCTCCCAAGGACCCTAAGACCCATCAACTAAAAAATAGCTTGAAATGTTGTACAGCTTCCGGGCGCCTGCATTTAAGCTGTAATATAATTGCATAATTGACTGAACATATTACATATGCCTTTTCCCTTGTTCTTCTCCTCTTTTTCGGACAGTCGGAAAACAAAAAAGGTTTGTTAAACGTGTTTTCTTAGAAAGTAAATAAATTTGCAGTCTCACTTCAACTAGCAGAGGAGCAAAATAAAATAACTGACACACGTAAGTAAAACGCTTTCCTGTTGCATATGATAAAGTAAAAAAACGATTTTTCATTGATTTCCTTCTAACTTTTAAATACAAGCGAATTAATTTATACTCCTTTGAAAATGTAAGGAGGGGGGATCAGTTAAAATGTGTATGGTGCTTGTTTAAGCGTTCTGGAAGCCACACAGTTCTACCATTATGTGTTGCTCTTGGTCTGTCGACGATTCTCGAACTATTTTCCTCCGTCGTTGGTCGCTGATCGTAAGATCCAAACTAAGGCAGTTTGGATTGAAGAATAACTATGCACGTTGGTTTAGATACGCGTACACTTGTTTAGTTGAAATTCAAAACAAATAATTAGGGTGAGGAACAGTTCTATGTGAAATTATTTATACAAATGTACATTGTAACCTAAACAAATGTTACCACCAGTTATTCAACCAAAATTTATCCCAAAAATTAGAATGAGCAGTTTGGTCTGAAGGAATAAACGAGAATGTTATTTAATCCTTTCAGGACAGATCGCATATTGCCTGTCCAGAAAGTAAGGTCTAAATCTGTAGAAACATCAATAAAAAAGTATTAAAAGTTACTTGTTACAACATAATATTTCAACTGCTAGAAGTGTGCGTCAACCCACAATTAACTGTTAGCCATATAACTATTGTTGAGTTTATAGGTCAATGAAACTTGTAGGCTCACCTTTTATTAGCTGTGTGTCTTTACAACCAAATATTGAAAATGGAAAGTATACTAAATTCTTCGATTCGTGGGTTATTTAGACGACAAGCGACGTACGAAAATGGGAATACAATCGTCATTTGTGAGAGTTAGTGAATAGCGACCAGGCAGCAAATCTTACCGTTCAAGGTCATAGAAACATACTGAGGAAATTCAAACTCAAGTGACATATGGGGATTGCCGTATAATAGATTTATGCTTAGGATTATCACATAAAGTAAGGATTACTGTTCAGGTTAAGGCCAGTATTTTTATGCAATATTTCTGAATACTGATGTGAATCTTAAATCTGCAACTCATCCACTCATTTGTATTAAGTTTTTCCCTCAATAATGTGTAAATATGCAGACGCGTCTAGACAAACCGGACAAACTATATGAGGTCAATGTGTAAATAAATAGACATCTCTGTTTATTTACACGTAACAGGCGAAAAAGGCACAAAGTGTTTCATTGTAGCCTTTATTCATTAAAATTTCGCTTTTATTTACACTTTACAGGTTGTTTTGGCATTTTACTAAGAAGTCTTAATTAGGAGCACAATACAGTCTAATCCCAAATACATTATATCGCAAATCCCTCTTGTCTAAGGTCGATTATTCTATTTGGACTTTATTGTCTTTCAGTGATAATCACTTGAAGGCGCTTAACGAATTATCCCACCTTGCAAGGTGTAGACATATCTGCATCTTTTGATGTGTTTACATTTATCCATTCGTTTATTTTTTAATATTTTAATGCTGACAGGTTTTACCTGTCAGAGTAAAATTTAAGCCGTCTATATCCAGGATGAGTTGTCATTGGCATTTCATTCCCAGTCTCGTTTTCTGGTGTGACCTGAAATTGTTTTCGCTTTTTTCAGGGAATTTTTCGGATATGAGTTACCGTTATTTGCCGTCGCTGATCCGAAACGCCCCTCGTTTAAAAGCCCGAGGCATTGAAATTTTGCGCAACCCTAGGACAAACAAAGTTAGTTTTCTCCGTGTTGTGCCTAGGTTCTTCAGGGCTTCTCGTATACTCTTCACGAACGTCAACTCCTTGGTATTCATGGACTGTTGCCACCGAATCCTCAAAACCAAGATGTGGAAGAACAGCGAGTTATGTCAAACCTTTACCAACTCGATGATAATCTTAGCCGTTATATGATGCTTATGGCTCTTCAGGATCTTAACGAAAAGCTGTTTTATAAAGTAGTAATCATCTAATAGAATTATTTTGTAGACTATTAGAACGCATTTGGAATATTGCTTACCAATTATTTATACACCTACCGTAGGCTTAGCATGTTTAAATTTCGGTTTTGTTTTTCGAAGACCTCGGTAAGCTGTGATATTTGTCGTATTTTTCAGAGGCATTTATATTACTATTCAGGATAAAGGACACATTTTTACCTTGCTTAAAAATTGGCCTAATGATACAATCAAGGTAAATACAAAGTACCAAGTTACAGACAGATTCATAAAAGACCGTAGTCATGACTGATGGCGAACGCATTTTGGGTTTCGGAGATATGGGTGCTAATGGAATGGCTATTCCCTTGAGCAAGGCTGCTCTTTACACTGCCTTTGGAGGCCTGCAACCTTACCATTGTCTGCCTATAATGTTGGATGTTGGTACAAACAATGAAAAGCTTTTGGAGGTATTCGTCATTATTGTGTAGTTGGTTAGATAGTCTCGACCGGTTATTTTCATAGCTTTTTCAGTAACTTTTAGCTTATTTACCATTAATGACTCATATGTATTTTGAAAACTTGATATTTCGGCATTATTCTGTAGTACATTAGAGATCTATGCAACTAAGTTATGTTATGTATTTATTTTTGATCCCTTCAATTAACTATTATAAGTATTACGAAGTCATTTAAGCAGACGTCTTCTTTTTCAAACATGTAAATGGATTGTGCTTGACGTTTCTGAAAATTGTTGCGACAGACTTAATTATCTCCTATCGCTCACAGAAAAAAATCAATTTTATTTGAAGTTTTTCGAAAGACCATATGAATCTAGGTTTCTCAAGCTGTAAATCTACAATAAACAAACATGGAGTGAGTTAACTTGAATGTTTTCTTTGAATTTAGACAGCTTTATCGATAAATGTTCTTTAAAATTCTACATCATAACCGCCAATACGGGCTAAAAACACCTGTCGCGATGTTTGCTTACACTAATATAATAACCTTTATAATAAATTAACCTCAATTTTCAGGGCATGGCAACGTTAATAATGCTCTGAGTAAGACATTCAAATGTTAATTGATTAGAGGATTAGTAAATTGAGGAACTGGTTTGCTGCTTTTGGTGTTATTTTAAGGTTGGTTTTGTGTACATATACTCTTTTTCTATTGGATAAAACCTGCTCTTCGGTCTTGTTTTAGATTCATCTAGGTGGGGGTGGTATAAATTAGTAGTCGTATCTGACGAGAAATTGTTACTTGGTCATAGTATATCACTGCATTATATCTACTTGTTAACATTGCATCCTTTGGTTTAATAGTTTAAAAACCCATCCAACTTATCAGAATTATAATTCATAAATGTTATAATTTTCCTTCTTCGATATCTAAATTAATTTGTAGTGCATGACAATTAATTCTCTTTGCTTCGAGTATCTTCGAAGAACGAAACGATAAGTACGCGGGTTTCATAAACTGTTCATCGGGATTTCTTTTCAGAAATAGCTATAGCCTGGTGACTTGAATTCACCTTCCATTTTGTAGGTTATGAAATTGGACTCCATTTGATTGAGGTGTGAACAGTCACTTGCAGGATAAGTGGCCCTTAAACTAGCATCTTGTTCGTTTAGTCACGTTATTGTCATTATTATTATTATTATTATTATTATTATTATTATTATTATTATTATTATTATTATTATTATTATTATTATTATCGTACTTTAGTACTCACTACTCCTCATTGTGAGGCTAGATTGTGAATATTAAGAAGCCACCATACAGTCTTTGTGATCTATGGATGCTTTTAACTCTAATTTATATTATAATCGATTCTCCATCTAGGATTATGGTGAAAGGTTATGAAAATGTACCTATTTTATTTACAATTTTTCCAGGAATATACAACTTTAATGTTGACTTATTTACTATCGGTTTTGTCTTTGTCAGGATGAGTTTTATGTTGGTCTTCGTCGAAAACGGGCTACTGGGGAGGAATATATTTCTTTCATGGATGAAGTTGTGGAGTCGTTGTCTGCTCAGTATGTTATAGTATGATTTGTATCACATTACTTGTAGTTATGGACCAAACGTTTGTCTACATTTTGCAGACTTAAAGAATTCAAACGCTTTTCAACTTTTAGAGAGATATCGTCCAAATTACATAACATTCAATGACGATATACAAGGTTAGTGAAATGCTAATTTTTTCGCCTATTACTTAAATGTTACTTTTATTGATCTAGAGGACCTATAGGTATACAAAGGATCCAATAAACTAAGTTGTATAATTCTAGTTCTATTATGGGGTTGGCTAGATCAAATTTGATTGACAGATTATAACTCATGTACTTTCTTATGGCCAATGATACAACTTTATATAGGTATAGCACATCTCACGACTGTGATCTAGTGTTTTAAAGTTATCTTGGGTCAAAACAATAGTACAAACCTCCCAAAGCGAATCATTACAGAAAAAGTCAATGAAAAGTACTTAATAAATTAGAATTTGACATAAATGTATACACTTTCCAGCACAACAACGAATTCATGATGTCATTTACTGTTTGGATACTTTCAGTAACATGTCTGTTTTATAACACTTTTCAGTCTTCTGAATAACCAGTAGTCCACTACTCATGCTGCTCATCCCTAGTTAACTGTTACTTTATAAGATTGTGCAATGATCCTATATTCTGTGGTTCTGGGGTCTGTTACCCAACAATTAATTTACTTTTGAACTTCATATTACGATTTCGAATCCCTCTAGACCTTTTGTTTAAGAGACCGAATAGTATCGCTGGTTATCACGAAGATATATATCGTGTCTATAAGCCTTGGTTGTGTACTACAGTTACTATTCGTATAAGGAGTGTTTTAATTTGAAAGTTACTTTCAATAATAGTCGTTATACTTAGTGGCTGCAATCCTCTTAGTACTGGATTTGTCAGTGTTTGTGTCTCTACATTTTATGATGGACTTAGATTTTTTTTAAAACTGTTTGTTATTAGAGAGGAGAGGTATTTAAAGATAGTTTGTCATTATGACAACTGGTCGCATTTTTGGTAAACTTTTACTGCGTAGTCACTATTTTTGAGACATTAATTTCATATCTGAAGTTTTAAACTCAACCACTGGGAGGCAGCTTCGGTCTAGGCAACCGAGTTATTCCGCTGCTCTTCATACCATTGGTGCAGCTCCAGTCTTGACAAACTCAACGTGAGTTACGCCTATATGTTATTATATATTCACTTTTATCTTATGAATCAAGAAGTTTTACAGTGAAAATCTTATTTAAATTTAGGTTGGTGGCTTGCGACAAAATTCAGGACTCACTTTTGTCTAGTGTTGAATGTTCTTACATTCTTCTACATTCTGCGTTAGTTATGAAACTAATGGTTATCATGGCTCAGTAATTTAGGAAGCGAAAAGCATCGGCTTTCAGTCTCGTTGTGAACATTAGCATTGGGATACAAATTCACCTAGTTAGCGAGTTTCAAGTAAGACATAGAATGCGTTCATCTCTCAAATGTAATTAGCTTGTAGGTGCTAGGAATATTGAGGCATCTGTTCGATGCATCCACGTTTAAGCATAAAATCTTTACGTATGGAAATCTATATTATTAACCAATAAAATTTAAGCATGGGAAAAGTACCTAAAGAGTTGTGACAAATCAGACTTCTTCAGTAATGATGTCTATCTGTGTCAATGTAAAGTGGTAGCTTAGCGATTATAAAGGTCGACTTTCAACCTCTACGTATAAGGTTTGAATATCGTCCTACTTTAGTTTAGAAAACCGTGTAATATTACTACTCCTCGTCAGACAGACAGACAGACAGATACAACGTAGGACCAGGCACATAAGTGCATCGGTCCAAGTTGCCACACCTCAACAGCATAGCAAGATGATCACCGAATTCATAGAATCAGTTACTTTAATGGTAGTAATATATAAAAGGAAGATTGCATATAAGGATATAATATGTAGAGAGAGAGAGAAAAAAAAATTAGTTTGTAGAAAGAAAGGTAGAGTAATTTTAGTCTCAAGGTGTACGTGAAGACAAAGAATGTATACACCTACGCCATTGTGATCGATTCTGAGCCATGTCACCAAGTCTCCAACCACTGGGTACGGCAGTCACGCGGACCCCAACCAGGTAGTGGACATCTACCAATGTGGCTCAGACCAGAAGTTAGTGACTTCAACGACTGATGCCACGTTTTGGTTTGGCCGCCCCTAACCCTTTTCCAACCCACCCCAATACTAGTCATCATTGAGCGACGTGGTAACCGGTGTTCGGACATACGTAACACATGCCCCAACCATCTCAGTCGATGAAGTTTCATAACCTCATCAACAGATTTACCATTATTCCCTAATACCCTTCGTCTAACCTCATTATTAGTTACCCGGAGATCCCAGCAGGTACGAGATATATTTCTAAGACATCTGTGATCGAATGCTAGTAACCTACGAGTGTCTTCTACCTTTAATGGCCATGTTTCACAGCCGTAAAGTAGAACAGGACGAACTGCTGTGCAATATACTCGTCCTTTAGTTGATAGACGAATATCACGCCTACGCCATAGATGACGTAATTAGAATGTAACCCAAAATCAAGTACACAAATTCGTACCTAATAAAGGCGTTGCCCTAAAAAGCTCAACTCAAACAGTTTATATTTTGTCTTCATTTTTTGTGACTAGTCGTCTTAATGGTTTGTCATTTTTACGAAATTTATGTCATGTACTTGTTATAAATTGACTCATTTTAGTAACAAATGTTGAGGAATTGCCCATGAAATTAATATGGAATATAAAGCTGAAGGAATTAGAGGTCTCATTAAACTCGGAGTGAATTACTTACTTTTCGTTAGCTGATAAAAGCCACTTCTTGATAAAGTTAATATTATTTTGTATCGAACACTGTATACTTAGACAACAACCTAGTGGAAAATCTAGACCAAATTATCAATCAGTTATTGACTATGTAGGACTAGTCCGAATCTTGCTCCACCTACTTTGGTTTATGCAGGCGAGTAGTATTACCAGCCCTCACCTAAACATTATGGCTGGAAGCCGAGTAAGTAAAGGTTTACTTGATAAATGAGTTACATTTACAGTGCCACTCTTCACATTGGGACGAGAAAATAAATTTCGAAAAGTAGCAAGCTGTCGAAGTAGTGATAACAGTAAAAACTGTAATCCAATAGTAGAAGTATAAGTAAAAATGAATCAGTGATATCTAACGACTTATTTTATGTCATATTAATCCAGGTCTTCAACAATTATCTCTCATAGAACAACCAAGGAATCTACATATTTCCTATGCAGTTTAGCCTAACAGTTAATCACCTTCGTAAACCAGTTCACTTTTTTTTAACCAATATGCCGGTAGGCTTCCTCTCACCCACTGATTTACTGAACTTCACTACACCTTATCTTAAGCAGTAGTTTTGGTGTATGTTACACATTCATAGGTGGTCACCTTAACCTACAAATGTGATTATAGCTTCATTAAGCGACAGCGTTTCGATGTATAGCAGTGGGTTTAATGCCATACTAGTTCGATAATGAGCGTTACTAAACAGTAAACTAGGTTAAACATAGCTACTTGTTGTTCCCCAATTTTCAATAGTTCAATATTTTGTATCAGATTGTTATGTATGTATATATAATGGTAGTGACATTTCTACACAATTCATTTGTTATTTATTATCTGTTCGTAGAAGAAAGTAAGGTAAAATGAAATCTGTAGTTGGACGTAGCCACACTACATATGTACGTAAACGTGTTTAAGATTCTTTTTTTCACTAATTATGGTGTTTTTATGAATTGCATATTAAATCGGTTCTAATTACTCGTACGATATGCATTCACAATTGTTTTTTATCTGTATTCATCGTATCAGGTTCTGCTGTTGTTATTGTATCTGGTCTGTTAACTGCATCTAGAATAACAAAGAAGAAAATATCACAGAACACTTATCTATTCTATGGTAGTGGAGGAGTAAGTTATACCTTTGTTTTATTCCTTCACTTAAATATGCACGTGAGAGATCGTATAATAATAGTACGAAACCTAAAGTCAATCCATACAGTATGTGTTCATAACGAAGTTTTGTTTGTAGGTATAATGAAATAATAATATCCATCGACCTAAGTGTGTATACATTTTACATCTTAAAGCTCTTACAGTCATATGCTAAAAGTTAAGAGATGGTCACTAAAGTCCTTTCACTTAAAGGCATTTAATTCTTAAGTGTCAAGTGTGATTTCATTTTAAATTAAGGATCTTCAGCTTGGCTTATATAGGTACTCAGTATTCATTATGTGCACAATAATGAAACAATTGCTGTATAAGTAGTAGTTTTTCCGTGACTGTATTTCTATTTTTACTTAGATTGATTTAGTTTTATGGTAAGTAATCAAGGTATAAGAAGTATATGACAGTGTTATGTTCGAATGCATTTGCATTAGTACAACAATTTGTGGACCGCTTAATTGTAATTCCTCAATTATGAATAACAATCATTTCATGAACTTCAACATGAAAGCCTACATCTTACATAACTTAGACCACTAGTCATCAACTTCACGAACTAATGCAATGCTCTACTTGGATACTTATAGTCTTCTTTCATTCAGTTCTCATTTAGATAATGGCTAAGCGTGTGTTAATGTAACGTAATTTGACTGTATTTATAAAGGTTCATAATCTAGTCAATCGATATACCACTTCTCTCGACCATAGCTACCTACCTTGATGTGATCGTCGAGTTTGCATATCGTAATAACCCTGTTGAGCTATATTACCTAAAACATTCGCAGCCTTTAAATCCTGCCATCCCAGTCAGGTCAGTTAGGAAGCATCAAAGCTGTGCTATCAACCGCGCTGTGGTGTGACGGCGGCGAGATGTCTTCCCCCAGCCATTGTCTGTAGTGGTGCTAAATTCTCACAACAGAAGGGGGAGTTCAGATAAAGTCGACCTTAAGAACATCACACCTCACTGAACCTTCTTCACTACCCATGGTAAGATCTAAAAAATACAATAGTAGCATCGAGAACTACTTAAAAGTCTTTGTGTTTGACCAGTCTCAATTAACTATCCCTTGGGCTATGTGGTCACATTCTCAGATCATCAAGTCCATACCTAACTTAGTTTTACTTTAGAGTCATTCAAGAAGAATTATCCTATGGGAAACCGGGAAGTGACGGCAGCCCTCATACCTCTTGCAACACTTGATATCACCTTGTCCTGTGGTGTTTTATGGTTTATTTCCTGTTGTTCCCACTTTTATCCATTCTCTATACCTAATAACGCAAGTACCATTGTATTAAAATGCGTCATCATGTTTAGAATATTATTACTGATTCATTTTTGTTGAATTATTTATTTATTTAGGCTTCCATCGGTATTGCTCGATTGTTAGTACAAGCAATTATTGAGGAGGGTTTCACCGAAGATGAAGCTAAATCACGCATTTTTATGATGGATTCTAGAGGTTTACTTGTTACAGTAAGTAGACGCTTATTAAATTTAATGTAACTACTCGTTGATCAATTTGTTGTTTTCCGTTGATTATCTTTGAGTAATGACAATGATGATCTGTCATGTGTTCACTTGGATTACTATGATTTTATCTACGTTTTAAGCTAAAGACAATAGTGAGAATAAAACAATATGAATAAGTATTTTAATAAAGTAAGGACGATAACATTCGTAGAATACAGTGAACTCATCGCTTTCTCTTCAGCTACATATACGCACGTAGTTACTTGTGAGTTATTGATATAATGTACTATTTGAATAGACGGTATGTTCATCAATAAAGAACTATCTGTTTGGAAAGTAAGTGAATTTAAACATTGGAGTTTTAAAAGGGGGTTTTAGTGGTTGTTTGATACGACAGTTACAAGATCTTTAAGACAGCTGAATTTCACAATAGAACAACGAATTGGAAGATTCGTAATGAAGAACATGTATTAGTTTAATTCATCAGTTTGTATTTGTAATTAATTAAAGAATAAGATAAAAATAAAGAAACATATTACAATATTTACATCGCCTATCCAACCAAGGTAGTTGATCATTGGCTCTTTTTCGACTATAGTGGCCATGTTTAAACCTTCTATCGCAATGACTTTAGCGATTTTTAACAAAGATGGATTCACATTGTTTATTTGTAACTGTAAGTATATTCGTTAATTCCACCCTTTCCGATGTTTAATCAATAGCATGTTATTAAACCGGATAGACTATCCTGTCCTCGAGGACAAGTTCTTGATAATTCGTTCAATAAAAAATTACATTCCTTTGTTCGTACATGTAATTTGGTATACACACTTAAAGATAACATATGATGAGTATCTACCTACTTTTGTTCGTGTCAGTAAGCACTTTATTATAACACTGTTGCCGCTGGAAGTGTACTTTTTAGTTCTGTCTTTAGTCTCCGATTACTGGTGGTCCGGTCACTTTTTGACGTCAGTAGGATGAACAGCATTTTTAGTTGTCTGCTTCTCGACTTGTATTCGTTCAACGTGTTTGGTAATATACTTCATTACAACTACCGTAGGGTAGCTATTTTCGCGGAGACTGTATGAGTTCATATTCTTTAAGTGGCGAGGATAATTTAGTGTTTTGTTATTTTAACTTGTTCTCTAACTGTTGTCAATGAAACAGAAATAACTTTTTAATTAAACACTTTATTTCAGAATTAAATGGAATTGTGATTAAGTCTTAATAATTCGTTTTAATTCCATTTCGTAAAATTTGGGAGTACTGATAATCTATGTCCCACATGAACTCATGACTCCACGCAAATTTCAATATGTGATGTCTAAATCGAATGATGACCTCGATGTACACTAATTAGATTAGACAGTGTAAATGGTCATGAATACTTTCCACTCCCTAATTTACCGAGGAATATAATAAATGAGCAAATTCGTGACACAACCAACCACGGGGAATAGTAATTACAACAACGAAAAGGATTGTGGTAAAAATTATTATAACTAACGCCTAAAATGAAAAAGGTGTAAAATTATAGATATCTTAGATGTTATATCACGTGTTCCGTAACATTAAGATGAGCTTAAGAATATATATTAGATAAGAAAACAGGTAAACTGAACAACCTGTATTACTGTAATTGAGTTAAACATAGTTCGAATTTCTGTATGTACTCATTTATCGATAACGATGCTTTCCGAAACTTCTGTGTGATCTTTCATAGGCTACCTTTGGACCAGTAATATTTATACCTGTGATTCAGTAGTCTGATGTGTTAACACTGACCAACACGAAATCTTCATTTCCAATCCCTAATCGAAAAACGAGAAAAAGCAGATAATTACATCCCATTTCGTTTATTATGTATAACCTCATACTAAAGATTATATGAATCACATAGTAGGCTACAACGCACACTATATAATAAGACATGATGTGTACATAACTTGGCAATTGGTGATACAGAAATTGCTAGACAATTTTTAATTAATTTACAATATCTCGTGGATGCAACAAGGTGTAACGGTAGGTCGATTAGAAGTTTGCACTTAGGGAATATAAAAGCCTATAAACCGAATGTTTAATAAATACACTTCAAAAATAGAAGACATGATATTTCATAATATTGTTTATTGGCCTGATTAGTCCCATTAATTTATCTTATGGTAACACAAGTTAGAAAATTCTTGTAGGACAGGTATGTTCAATTTATTTTCACTATGGATAAGTTTGTTAGTGAGAATTGATGATATAGAAGAATTACCGATGTATCATTACATAGTAGACAAAAACGTAATGCCATATATTGCCTATATGAACTAGGCTATAAAGTTTGGCCATTTATCGACTAAATCTAAACGTATGATAATTGATGTTATGTTATTATAAACAATATAAATACATACTTGAATGTGTCAGTAAAATGTTTGAGGTTTTAATCAAGTTCTAAGGTTTTCATAAATTAATCTTAATAAAGAATGATAATAAAACTTAAATAGTTAACTTGGGGATTCTTTTTTGATTTCAACACACATTCTAAATTACTGTAAACATATAAGTCATTGACTATTGAAACTAAATTGTTAAGTTTACTATTTAAGTTGATTGTTTTTACATCATGACTTCATTGAATATAAACCTTAAAGTACTTATTGATTAATGAACATGATTATTGGCAGATTTAGTTAAGAGTGTATAGTAGTAATAACACATTTCATGCTTCTCTAAAAACTGTAAAGATTTCTATGTATATATTCCTATTTTGCATACAGCATTAAATATTTAACCTGAAAATAAACAAGTTTATAAAGACAATTATGCGTATGAAATTTGTAAGGTTTATATTTCCCTCTTATTGATTTATCAGTTACAATCCGAAACATCAATAATAAGATAGTACGAACCTATACAGATCAATTCATACTCGTTTGTACAAGTTAATGATTGTCTGAGCTCAGTGGCTCATTGGATAATGTCTAGGTCATGTAAGCTAATAGTTCTGGGCTTAGATCTCAATGTGAATATCAGCAATGGGATAATAAATATTTAAAAAAAGCAGATGGTGCATTACAATTGGTTGGATAGAAAGCTTTAACTTACATATTTCTCTGTCATTTTGATACATGACTGATTTCTCTGTATCTGTCGTGTGAGACTGCTGTATAGTTGGTGTTAATGAGTTTTTTTTACATTCCTTATCTCGTTCTCAATTATTAGTCAGGATATTTTATCGGTCGCCACATGTATCATATCGACATGCTTAGTAACATATAGGTCTACCTCTCTCGCGAAGACCTCCAGTTTTTTTTGTGTGTACTAGAAGTATGTCTTCCGAAACGATAACATCCCGTCCATCTACTCATACTTTACAACATAGATACATCCAACCAATGAGTCTCAAATAGGAATTTCACTGACAGACGCGATCCAACCTTACTTAAAGTTATGGGTGCAAAATATTAATTGCTCGTTCGGTTAAATGTATGAATGTGCACATCAATGCTTTTAAAGCATCATCTAATAATCCCTTGTTTCTTAATTTCATTCTATGGTTTCGGATTGTATCCTTTGTATTTAATTGTTTTTTTTTGCTGTCTTGGTGATATTATTTCTCTTTGTTTTTCACCTTATTGATCGCCTCTTGATGCTCTAGTGTGGACTCAGAGCTTTTCAAGTAATATGTGACGTAGTAATATATTTTACATCAATTTGATTACTAAATATGCAATTCACTATTCAAATTGAGGCTGCTTTTTAGATTGCTTTTAGTTTGTTGTTTGTATTCGTCACAGATTTATGTTGGTTGGGTACCAGTGAAATCTATTGAGAAGTCAAATACTAGGAGGAGACATATCTAAAGGTCCTTGGTTTCCAGTTTCGCCCTATCGAGATCAGTTTGTGACGAATACAAGCATCAAATATTTACTTTCTGTTTAAAAATATCCTGGTTATTTTATCTTATTAAAGAATCGTGAACTTACTAAAGCAAAGTCAGAATTCGCTCGTTCTGATTATCCCCAAATAGATTCACTGTTGGAAGCTATTCGACTCATTCCGTCCTTCTGTTTTGATTGGTAAGTCACTCAATGTTTATGAGTAGTTTTTTTTTCAATGAAATGATTTTAATGATGTTGAGTATCGTTAACTCTGTTTGCGGGACGTTACAATTCTTAATAATTGTCAACTTCTTTCTTATTCTGGACTATCAATTTTAAAAATATCCTCCACTTAATAGTGTGATTTAGTTCAAACATGGATAAATTATCGTCAACATTCGTCAGCTTTTAAGCAATACTTTACTAGATGCTAACTATTAACTATCTTAATTTGATTTCTCCTAAGCCTTCAGTAATTCAAGCTCTCCTTCGAACTCATTAATCAATGCCTTGATTATCTTTACTAAAATCATTGAATAAAACAATGTTATCTTGATCATTGTTATTAGAAAAGTAACGTTTCTTTCATGTGTACTATTTTGGCTATTTATCAGCTTTTATCTAACTGTGGTCTTACCACAATGTCAATCAGAAACATTTGTCTCAATAGTTTGTAAAATAAGTTAAAACTCTCTCTCTCTCTCTCTCTCTCTCTCTATATATATATATATATATATATATATATATATATATATATATATATATATATATATATATATATATGGTTTTCAATTGTTTAGAGTCATTTATATTAAACTTTCATGGTGAAACCTTTTATTTTGTTCTAGGTTCTTCTGCCCAAAGTGGTGCATTTTCACGTGATATTCTTCGTGAATTGTCTGCAATCAGTAGAATTCCTATTATATTCGTCTTAAGCAATTCATCGAATTTAGGTGAATGTACTGCTCAAATGGCTTACAAGGCTACGGAAGTATGTGTTCACGTGTTTATTTACCGAAATTACTGTATATGTTTATATATATTTGTTTGAATACATCACAGATTGATGTTGGCAGGGTACCATTGAAAATCAGGAAGCATTGGACAACTGTTTCGTTCTAGTGTGGAAGTCCTCTATAGTGTGCACCCCAGATTCCGCTCCAGGAGCTTCAAGTTGGCGAAAACCTAACCCTCTACACCACTGAGTCGCCGTCCTACGGTTAAATTTCCACTTCCATCGATTTGTGATATATAGCGCGACGATCATCCATTGTTATTAGTGATAACCGTCTCACTCCCAAGAAGTCTGAACTCCACCAGTCATGACTTCTCACTAGAGCTTCTTCAAGAACATCCTGTAGTTAGCCACAAAAATAACCATCTCAATTCAATTATAATAATCAGCTTCACTAGTAACTTTGAATCTACTGTGTCGATGTTAAGTAGAGATCATCGAAGTTGTTTAATGTGGCATATAGTATTATCAACTGTTTGCTGAGCACACCGTAAGAACATGAGTACTCTACAATTGACGTTAATCTTAAAATTCCTATTATTTGTTTTCCATATTCTAACGACTAACATCAATAAATTTAAATTCCTTCATTTTATTGTAGCTTAGTGTAAATGTCTTTGTCTTACTGTATTTTAATGTTTACACTGATGCTTTCCTGCTTGAAATCATTCGTTAGAAGACAGTGAAAGTTTGGCGACGTATTTGCTAATTTTTCTACAACTGCTGTCCTAAATTCAATACTATTTAGTTCATAATCTAGATGAAGATGCTACTTTGTTGATGCTTACACTTTCCTAAACTTGTCCTAATTCATCACATGAAGTGATACCTTTTGAATACTATCTTTAAGCTATGCTACTTAAATTTACTCTAAAACTGTAACTGACAAACTGCATATCTAAAGCTTTTGGTTTTATCAATAAGTAACTCTCCAAGACGTATACAGTCTCTGAATTTGTAGTGACAGAAACTGCTTGTTTATTAAAATCCTTCATATTACGTAACTATAGTTAACATTTATTACGAAGCTTAAAATGTTTACCCAAATAATTTGGTTCACCCACCTCGTAATATTTTATGGTTTTCTATCTTATTCTATCTAGGTATCTTTTGTAACTTTGCTTTATCCTGGTGTAGTCAAAGTAGTATTTTCCGTAGCAAAAGAACTTCATAAGTAGAAACGCTTCATTTCGTAGTGGATTGCGTATTTTTCTGACCGTAGTGATTTATCAAATGTAATGAAAGCTCTACACTCAACGTTCTTATGTTCTGTTCACACTTAAATTGAAAATAACTTTTTATGTGCTGCCTATTTTATTAATTTCATTTTTATCCTATGTACTACTCTTAAATGTGGCAACTTTAACTAGTGCAAGCTGGCATTAGGTCAGACGTCAATAATTCTTAGGGAATTGGCTGTATTTTTAACTTTTTATGAAGTCATATTTAGGATATTATGTGAACAGTTTGTCTTTTAGTTGTTACAATTCGCATTATTCAACCTTGTAGTCAAGTACGTTATATTTAAATGACCTATTTATAAACATTTTTATGTTATTTTGAATCTATGTTTAAGTTTTCTCCGCTTTTTATATGTATAGTGGAGATGTATATTTGTCAGTGGTTCTCCTTCAGAACCTGTTCTAACTCCAGATGATCGCATATTGAAACCGAGTCAAGGAAACAATTGTTATGTCTTTCCAAGTTTGATTAATGCATTATCATTGGCTGTGATTCGTCCACTTACGAATAAGCTATTACTAACTGCTGCAAAGGTAGTCTTTATTACTAATAGTAGTTATTTCCCTTATATTTATAATTATGTTATACTATGATAAAAACTTTCGAAAATATTAATTGCCCTAATTCTACTTCAACGTCTTAGTCAAGATGTATTAGCTTCATAATCGTCTATTTTACCGACAATTGTATTAGGCTGTATTTTTCTCTGTTTTCGGGTCTTGTTAGTTGTTTAAGATGGCCATTTCGCTCGTCACTAGGGGATTTAGCCGACCAACATAAGGAAAGCTTGCCCCTCTTAAATGTTGAGCTATATACTTGTTCAACAGCTGAAATACCATCCGGAGTACAATGTGTTATTGGCTAGCGAGTTTCCGATGAACAGCTTTTTGGTTTGTCTCCTTCGAAAGGTGCTGCAGGTAATTAAAATAGTACTAATTGCCTTTTAAAATATAGTTGAAGAACTAGCATTCTGTGTTGAAGTTCAACAAAATCCCGCTCTAAGGTTATACTTAACTAGATGCTCTGATTCTATAGGGTCGTAAAAGTTACATATTGTAAATAATGTTTTATTCTACTTATTTGTAGGCAGAATTTTCACATTTCTAAAAAGGTAAAAGAGATGGTGAGGACCATTTATCATAGTTTACGATTTGATTTTCTTTTATTACTTACCGTTTTTAGTGACGGACTGTGAGTAGTCATGATTGCATTCAGATCAGTGATGTAAGTTCAAGCGTTTTAATTAGCACAGGCTGATGAAATGGAGGTCTGCCACTCACGTCTCATAAACAACAAAAGCGTCCAGTTTAGTCACAGAATGTTGTTCATCATATGTAATACCACCATCCCAATTACTCAAAAAGGAAATTTAGACTAGGATTGTTGCCATATCGCCTGCAGGAAAGTTGTTGGACACCTTTTAGCTTTATTCTTTCCTTGCTTGCCTGTTTGGTATACAATTCCATTATTTTATTATTGCGTAGTTTAGTCTATATTCAAACATTCGTAAAGTTTGCATATTTGAATGAATATTATTGATGTAACTGAGTAAGAATATTTACCATACATTGTGTTCTTATGTTTTATATCTATTCACCAATTCAGAGGCACTAGGTCTTTTTTCGCTGATTTCCTTCTTGGAACTTCACAGTCATAAATATGTACAACCAAAGCGGTATTTTGTTTTATGTATTTAATCACTATAATTTATCAGCAAGTGACAAAATTATCATCATGAATATATTTAAAGCACATCACTCTTACTAAGGCGCTAAAGTTACAATTGTGATGGTATGTTTAGGGTTGTCATAGATAACGCTAGATATTAATAGTTATTGGATATTGCTCCCGGACTTTATACCTTGTTACCTTCTGTATATGGATTATCTTTATCTTTCTGAAAATTTTCTATTTATAATTCGGGTACAACATACTTCATATAATCTCTCTGATATAAATCACCGGCATGCTACTTGTCAGGTTTTAGCCAACCGGGTGAATCCTATTACTGACCATCAACATGTTCTTGGTCAGTACGTCCTTTATTTCACACTGAAGATGCATTTCGGATTCTTTTCCTCGTTCTTTTTAGTTGTTAGTATTTCATAGTCATGTTTGATAAGACCTTGGTTTGATCAGGCCAGTCTGCCACATATTTTTCACTTATGGTACAAAGGTCGTTTCATCGCTACTATATTTTTAAAATATTCCGTTTTTCACTATCTGTGATATCCAGTTTGTAAGTGCTGTATATTTGGCAATTACATCAAGTTTTCATTTTTTGTTTATGATTCTTATTTTAGAAGCTATCTGAGTTAGTTACAGACGATGATTTACATCAAGGTAGTGTTTTACCTTCAATTACCAGATTACCCGCAATTTCAAAAGAAGTCTCTTGTGCAATTATAGAACAGGCGTATAAAGACAACATTGCATATTATACACCAGAACCACAAGATAAGATGGAATTTATCGAATCTCATTACTATGATCATAGATACATTAATTTTACACCTGATCAGTATGTTTGGTAGTCCCGTGACTGTACTTCTATCCTTTTTCCTCTGTTCATCTTCTCAATTAAACATCAGCTGATTGTCTCCTTTCTTTATGAGACATAAAAATTATTTTAATTTCTTACTAATGTGATTATTACTTGCTATCTAATCTTCTATAAAGGTATTGACGTTCACTATTTTCCGTAAGATAATTTGTCTTTTTAAAGCTTGTACGAGATGCGTAGAATGTCTCCTAGTGATTTTGTTGATTAAACAAGTAGAGGGGACCTTCATCGTGTTTTCATCATCGAAGTACGTCAGTACGTTACTGGTAATAAACAAATAACAGGGTCTCGTGAGCTCCATCACCTGGAATTTACCGATAGCTCAAATCTCAGAATATCAATTGGTAATAGGGTTAGGTGCTGCTGTTGAGTATTTCCTAGATTTGAGTCGCTGAACAAAGTGCGAATAATTAGTTAGGGGGGACCGAGGGATATAGTCCTGGGGACAGTAACCTTGTAATGCAATGAGTGGCCTGGTGTCACAGTAGGCACCTAAGTAATAGCTGCACAGAAGCTTGTGGTCCTAACACATTCGGGGTTGGGCAGACTAGATATTTTTGTCAAGACAAGTTTGGGGAAACTGCGAAGAAAAGAAAATGTAGTCGTTATATCAAACACCGACTGGGTGCCTGGTCGATAACTGCACGTCTGCTCTATCTCCACAGTCCCAAATCGGAGATAGAAGAACACAATTTAATTGGCCAAGCAGATGGAATAAGTACTGTGTTTCACAAGATTTTTTTATGTATACAAAAATCAGGCCACCCTGTTAACCGATTGGGAAACTAGCATTTACACAAAATAGTGAATATGAAGCTGGCGTACGTATACACAATTGATTAACCATAGTTCATCATTAAGAAGTGATATACTAATAGTTAGTGTGTCAGATGGGAGGGTAGAGAGAACTGAATAATGAATAGAATGTTAACCTTGTATACAACCAAAATTAATCTAACAGTGTACAAATAAATAGCTCTCGAAAATAATCTATCTTCTTTAGGTGCACAGGGTATCAAGAACCACTATTCCGGGCGATGCCTAAAGGCAGTCTAGAGTCATTTTATAGGTTCGTGCTCAGATATACTACTTGTGCCTACCATTATTATCTTTCTTATTACCTCTTAGGCTCCACAACCGTCCCATTGTTATCGCTTTACAGACAAGAGTTTACCTTCTGAATTACATATGCTTAATAAAAAAGTACATCAGATTTGGCACTCAGATTTCCTCGTTCACGTTTAAAGTGCCTTAAGGGTCATAGGCAGTCCGTCAGCGAGTGGCCTGCGTTTGTTCTAAACATATTCTAAACAAACAGGACTACTTCATCAGTGTGGAGGTAACTCATCACACTGGAGCGCAAAAATCGCCATACCTTCAAGATAATTTGCCCGTTTTGGGGTTTTTTTTCCGTCCCGATACACTGGAACAGGGTTTCATAAGTAACATAAAAAATAAATATTAGTAAGCAGAAAATATTTCCAGTTCGCAACTAAGTAACTTAATCAAATTCTACAGGTACAGAATATATTCAAGTCTTGCTTCATTCATTTCTTTAACTTTCGTACTGTGAAATAAAAGGTGCATAGTCATTAGTTACTCAATTTCATGTTTAGAGTTATTTGTTATAACAACAATGTGAGCCCATTCACGGAGTCATCGAATGATATACCTTTAGTATAAAACTGTATAAGTAAGACGGTTATATCGTTCTTAACAGATTGAGTGGAATTCGATTGATATTTAATATACCTGAAACAACTATAAACGAATTATCAATCATTTACCAAATTAAGAAGACAGAACCCAAACTTTACGATAATTTAAATTTACGGTCAGGCATCCGGAAGTACTAGCAGTATAATACCATCGCATTTAGAAGTAAGAGCTGAGAAGACAGATTGCTTATCTCAGCGACCCTAAATATTTATTAGATGTGTCGAAATCGCACCTCTGCTTTTTACGGTGGCTAGGTAAAGTCAAGCTCATCATTAACTTTATTGGAATTAAAAAATGTAAACTAAATTTTACAAAACAAGATACGTGCTGAAAATCATTACGTGTTTTCCTGAGCCAAAGTATGGCTTCGAGACAGGTGGAAGGTAGGCTTAATTCATTGTAATCTTTAAAGGATCCCGACATAATGACCCTGAAAACTATGAGATAGTGACTTTCCTTTTTTCATGACCTAAGATTACAGAAGACATAGTCTGTGATAACCTATGTAGCCACCTTAGATTCCATTGATTTCCTTGCACCCCAACAATTATGTTTTTAGCAAAGAGACTTCAGCATATCAGTTTTAACTCCAAACAGGATTGCTGGTCAGTGTGGTGGTACGATTTTCCACGCATCTTTCATTAGTAATATTCGTTTTTATTTAGAATACGAAAGCATGTTGTTTCCTTCCTCACCCCAAGAAGGCTGAAATACTCTGAAACAAATTCAAAGATAATTCCCGAATTCGGTTCAATATACTCAAGTTCAAACTAAACAAGGAAATTCGATCATCGCCAGATTCGTATTCCTTAGAATATGAGCAGCTTAGAGGAGACCTGACAACGACTTATAAAATTCTAAACATCTTCTGGAGCCCATCTGAGTGACCATTTAAAGTGAATTCAGATACCCAGTTTAATGGGAACACAATAACATGGAGCATGGGGGGGGGGTGGAATACAGCAGGTGAGATGTTAGGCACAATCTATTTACCTTAACGACACCGAAGTCCTATAACTCTCTCCTGGCAGAAGCAGCCAATGTAAATTCTACCAAAAACTTTAATAATGCGTGACTTATTCTAAAGGATTTAGATCGAATTTCCTTGTTAACTGGTTAATATTTCTTTTAACCATACATGTCTTGTTTACTCATGTCTCTGGTGACTTATATCGGTAAGTCCAATGCTATTAGACACAAAATTCCATGGAGTTGATGAATATTCTACTTCGTTCCTAGGTATTTAAATTACTTTGATATTTGCTCAATACTTTTTTGTTTAATTGCTCCTAAATGTTTCATAGTCGTTACTATACTGTACACTAACTTTTGACTTTCGTTGAGGTTTTCGCGTGCTTTAGAGAATGAACTGTGAATATTTTTTAAATTTGAATGGATGACTTCACCGATGAGGAGCTACAGAGATGGTTGAAGTTCTCTAATAAACCTGACCCTAAATATTTTAAACCATACGTTTTATATCGTGGTCTTTTCTACAGTGATAACATGTGCAATTATGTTATAAAATTTGCAATCAGCTTAAAGCCCCAGACGAAGTAGCTTACAAAACCCTTCGAAATGTTTGACAGGTTTCTGCTGTTTTATTTTAAAGATCTGTCGTTTGGAGATTCTATGTTTAATTTTGATTGGCCCTGCATACCAATGAAGAGGAAAATAATGCTTTTTCTCATCGTTGTTCTACAGGTGGTTACAAAGTTAATATACAGACATAAAATACTTAAAACATCAGATGCAGAGAAGATTATGCTAAAATTAGGCCATCCTATTCTTGAAAAACGAAATTATAAATGCTGAATTATGCGTAATCAACACTTTACAGGATTCATTTATGTACAGAACACTACAAGAGTGTGTGGAGTTTCTTTCTGTGTACTTATGTAATAAAGTTAACGGAATAAGTTTTGTTCTGAAAAACGAGGTTGTATTTTACGTCTATTGTAGATACAATTACTTGCGAGTAGAACTTGGAAAATTTCAGCTTCTTTTCAAGTCATCTACTGGAACGACGATTCTCCTTGGCTCGGCTGTTTTATTTGCATGTTTGATACTAAGTAATCACAGCAATAAAATAAACATGATACTTTCTGCTTTCAAGTCACTACGAATTATGAATACACAAGATGTTCTTAAAGCAACATTTATTATATTAACTTCAATTTAGACTTCACCGATAATCATTTGCTGTTTTTTGCAGATAGTTTTACATGTAATTATACTGACAAACTTCTGTGACTTAAGAACTTTGTTTCTGAAATTTTCAACAGATATTATCTTTGCTTACTTCAGAGTAATTTTCTTGGTTCTGAATTTTCGGATGTCTACTACTTCAACAAAACTTTCACCACCTATTCTAAAACGATAGCTGAAACTCAAATATTAAAATAGTATCAGTGAAATTCTGCAACTTGTTTATAAGTTCTTACTTTGCATAGTATTCGTTAAAAATATATTTATGCAATTGTTGGCAAAATATTCATAAACCTAACCATACTTACAGCACGGTATATATAACTATAATTATTAAACTGATCGTTTTTCCTCTTTGTTTGCCATCCTTAGCGTTTTTTTCTTTTGATATTATTACCACTATGACGAGTATATAAAGAACTCTATGTGACTTAATAATAAATTAATCATTTTAAATGACCCACTAAAAACGAATGAGTTGTTTTTTTCTTTGATTGGTCTGAAATTTTACTGCGAAAAATGGCTTATTGTATTTATCTAGTTAAATAGCTCAAGGCTCTTCCAGGTTCTTTTAACTATTCTGTTGATAAAACTGTTTTGTAAGTCAGTGGCAAGTACATTTTATGGCATTATAGTTGCAAAATTTGGTAACCAACAATTCTAATAGTTGGTGGTACAGGATATTGATAAACTAAACACTTTAGTTACCAAGAAAACTGATATTGTGACCTTCTTTGACCACTTATTCAAGGGGTTTATTAGATACACTTAATGTATCCTCTTTAAACCAATGGTCGACACTCTTAGTCACTTAACAATCAATTAATGTGTTCTGGTTAGCGTGCAGCCTAATTTTTATTTTCATTTTGAAATTTGACACATTATTTACTTAATAAACTACAAAAAATAATATCAGTTGTTAATGACGCTAACTTTGGTAACTACTTAGTCGCCTTGTCGAACAGATTTCTATTTTCCAAAATAAGGTATCTTAATGCTGTTAACGACGTCATCTCAAATTATTTCTAGGGTGTTTATTAATAGGCAACTACATTTTTAGAGATCTAAATTACTATTAGTACCTAATAATTAAATAACTTATATGCAAACTTGAAGGGCGTTGTCTGATGTTTTACTTTCTGATACACTAGGAGTGTATACGTTAGCAAACATATATTTTATGATTCTAAATTCTATGTACATTCTGAGTATCCAGTAGCTTACTGCTTACATTTAAATTCGGTTTCAGACATTATTGTTGGTGCTAAAGTTCTTTTCGTAACTTTAAGACTTTATTCATTACACTGACATCATATCATTTGATAAATAATGTAAAAACCTGAGAAATGTTGGATATGAAAACTAAGAAGTAGAAGTGATTTGCAAACTCCAAAGTAGGTAAGAAGCCTCAGGAAACTAAGTTATCATTATAATCTTTGACTAATCATGACCAAATACTTCAGTGACTGGTGATAATTATCATGTTAAGATCAGCCAGAAGATAAAAATAGTTCAGAATAGCAGTGACTATCCAGGATACTCCCTTATACTGGCCTGATTTCCCTAGCTGTTATGCAAGCTGTTTGTACTCGTACTAGAATACAGTAGTAGAAAATATGAAATTAAAAGATATGACACACTTTGTTATCATTTCAACAGACTTTTGCAACGGATATATAGGCCTGACACAATTATCTACAATCAGAATTGCTAACGCTAGTATTTTAACTTGCAAAGAAATGTTTCGAAAGTGCACACAGTGTACATATACCTTCTAGTTACGATGTCCACCAATTGCCAAGACAATTAAAGTACTTTTAAAGAGAAATGTCTCAATTTTTTTCTGCAGCTATCTCTCGTGTCATTATATAGACAGAATAAATAGAAGCTTATTTCTATTTCAAGATTTTGTCAGCAGTAATCCTACAATCACTGATCAGATTCCCAGTGAAATTAAAATAAATAGTGCTTTAATGTCACTTGTCCTTTTGATTTATAATGTGATTGGAGTTAGAGTGACATGAAACGTAATGCAGTGATTTCAGCATTATACTGCAGATTCAACAGCATACCTGTAAATGGGCAATAAGTCAATCAAATGTCAAGTGATTTAAATACTACCACCAAAAGCTGATTTATCGCCAACAAGAAAAGCTTCATGTGATTCTTTACTACTACTCACGTCGATTAAATCAGAATTATCTTCTCAACTGTGGCAGTAATATGAAATACTAAACACAGAATAAGTTTTTGCTTAAATTTGCGACAAACTACTTTATAATTCAAGTAGTGTGAGTGAGTTTTTGACAGGTTTAAATTTGTTTCTGTTCAAAACCATTTCACTCGTGGTCGGCAACATAAATATTAGGATGGAATCATTTCCTGAACAGATGGAGACAATAGTGCTGAACCTAAGTGATCTAATCTTATCGTCTTGTTATATCATTTACAATGTCAAATATACCAGGTAGCGAAAACTTTTAATAGCATTTCTAAATTGTCATAACTTCTGGCACGCTACAAAGTATATTTATCAATAACTAATATTTTTCAAAATGATATTTGTAAGGAGTCTCATTTTTAGGACATTTGTCTCGAAAATGTTTCTGAATTAGCATAGAAGGTTTACCGTCTTGGTTGTTGGCATATGTGGCTTCAAGTTAGAAAAATGATGTGATCTTATCTAAAGAGAGATTGATTTATTATCATTTTTAATTCAGAGTTGTCAAATAATTCACTTGAAAGTTCTAATGACGAGAGTGTGAACCGGATTTCTTTGGAATAAATTTGCATGATGTAGCTTTACAGGAACAAAAATATCCATTTCTGTGGAAAAGCAAGAGTTTACAATGAGTGATATTTAAACTCTTATATGCTCTGCAATAATGTTTATGCAACAGTAGTTTGTGTATTCT
The DNA here is from genome assembly GCA_025215515.1 of Schistosoma japonicum. Lineage (NCBI taxonomy): Eukaryota > Metazoa > Platyhelminthes > Trematoda > Strigeidida > Schistosomatidae > Schistosoma > Schistosoma japonicum. Next base: position 68,936,940 of record CM046069.1, read on the forward strand.
ACATTACTTTGATTCATCACCTAGTAGTATTTCTATAACGACTATTATTTATAATATGGTATCAAGCAAACTCTTTAAATGAACATGGAGAGGAAAATTATTGAATAATACAATGGACGATAAAAAGGCTACCTAATTTTTTAAACGCGAAAGCTGGTCAGTTGGTGTCACCAATCTTTTCCATTTTTTTTGCGACTTCATGGAAAGAAGTCTAATTCTAGATGCAGTTATTCGAAAGGAGGTTATCGGAAAATGTCAATGTAAGATTCTTAATGACTTGTTTACGGTACCATCGACAAGTGTTTTGATCATTCCAAACCTTCACCTTAATACAATTATGTGATGCTCTAATGATAAAAATCAATTAGTAGATCTTGCTAACAAATCCTTATAAAATTAGTTTTAAAATACCTATTTCAATATAACGTACGTTTGAAAATTCTAAATATATGAGGATTACTCACTGAATCAAATAGTTTATACAATTTGACATTAACCACCTCCCACCAGCAAGTGACAATTCCTAAGGATTAACTCGTCAGATTTTTGATTTAGCATAAACTGCTTATTCTTATGACACTGTGTAACCTCTGTAGATTTACGCTGTTTACGAATATGGTGTCATGATTAAGTGAATATTAATGATTTAAAAGTACATCATTTTGAGTTATCTTACATATTTTTGTTTAAGATAACCAATTCATTTGAAAATACGACTCAAAGTCATACGCGTATCTCCATTAAACTTTGATAATTGTCTGTTCCATTTATATTTCAAATAGAGTGGTCAAAATCCTTACAATTACCCATTGACCTATAATGCATTATATATATATATATATATGATTGTACAGATTGATAACGGATTATTTGACAAGAGATCCCATCGCTGAATAAACATGTTCGAGAAATCGATATTTAGATCATTGTTAAGAAAAAATCGTAAATTATACTTCGACAGCAATTAGAATATATAAATAAACAATTCGCTACTGAATCATATGTTTTTATATGCGTGTTAACAAAACATTTTAGTTGATTGAATACGCCAAAGATTAGTGTTGGTAGGGTACCATTGAAACCAGAGAGCACTGGACGGTTGTTTTGTCCTAGTTTAAGACTCCTTAACAGTATTCATCCTAGATTATAGTGCTGTATAGTTTTCAATGGTACTGTGCCAACATCAATCTGTGATGAATTTAATCAATTTTAAACGTATTGCCAATCTTTACAAACCACCTCAATTCAATTGCAAAGCACTTTGTTTCGTGATTAGAATATAATATGACAAATATTTTATGTGAATAATTTTATTATTTCCAAGTGAATTGTCAACATATAAAGTTAATCAGTTAGATATGTTTATTTTGTTTTTGTTTATTTGTTTACTATTCAAAGCGCTTCACTGACACTTTCAATTCAACTGATTAAGTTTACAGAAAAATGATTAAAACATTTCTTATAAACCTTTTGTCTTATATGCTTCTTTTTTTCTATTCTTTAAAATAAAATAGAAATTGACCATTCCCTATCATATGCAAAGAAAATGAAGTTTGTAAATACCGTCATTAAAAGGAATTAGTAATCCTATTAGTTATAGAGATTATTGTTTTAATTCTATGAGGCGTTTACATGCAGGCGTTAAATGATAAAAACTTCGGAACTATGCTACAAAACGAACAATTTTGATTATTTTGTTACTGTCATTTTACTCATTTAAATTTATTAGTCAGATATGTTGGAATGACAAATGAAAATTGAAATGAATGTAAATAAATGCGAACAAAATAATAAATAACGAGCTATATTTTAACAAAGGATGAAGAAAACCATAGAAGAAGAAAGTTGTATGAATATGACGAATTTTATATCTCTTTCTATTTTCCTTTTCTGTTATTAGATTGTCATTGTTTCAAGTTTGTGTTATTTCATAGTTTGATTGACTTCTTTCATTACTAATGTAAGTATACCTTCTGTGCTTGATGAGTCGTCGGCTTATCACTTAATTTTTTTCATTTTTTTTCTGAATGTTCTTATGCACGTGATTTTACACTCCTCGGAATACGAAACACCTGGCTAGAACCGTTATAATGATGAAAAATGATTGCAATAAACAGAAGTATTCGAAAGGTATGAATATGAAATATTTTCGGTGACGAAAGTAGAGAATTAAACTGATCACCCTTATGAACTTCAGTATTCCTTCGTTAATTTATGTTTTATTCGTATAATTAATACTTGTTAATCGCAGTTACAGCATTGTCATGATAATTTCACAAAGGTTAAAGATATTACATCTCTTCTTGCAATAATGGATCATAAATAGTATTTAGGTTTAAACTAGTATGTTTATAAATATGTATATATATGCATACTAGGTAGAGATAGTTGTTTGGGAAAACTGAATCCACTGTTTAGAATAGTAAACAGGGATTAGCAAGATGCACGAAAACTTGAATGGAAGTAAGACTGTCTATAACACTGTAACTCATATACGACAGTTTAACGAACTCGGTTAAGTCTTACTTATGAGTATCAACTAACTCCAAGCGTAGATTTAAAATTTGCTGCTAAATACTAAGCACAAAAAATAATTATGCATACGATATTGAGTCAGTGAGACTTGTTACTATATTATGGCTTTATAGATAGAATGTTACCACTGCTAATGGACTAGACAAATATGTTAGTGGTTACTACTCAATGATAAGTCGATGCGTATGTCTTTATTAGTCAATGTAATTTGAATACCTTACATATAAGTTGTTTTGTCTTTATTATGTGATTATCTACAAAGTATTCGGTTTTATAGTGAACATCACGTAACATAAATATTTGCTTTTTAGTGAAATGAGTAAACTGATCATGAATAACCTATCATTCGACAGTTTATCTATAATAACTACTGGTCACTCCTCAGTTACTTTAGTTTAGCAGAACAAAAATTATAGTAATTCAAAGTTTAGTCATAATCAGCTTATATTGTTATTTTTTTGGCTTATGTTAAGCAAACACCACTTCAATCTCCTTAACTTTGATGTTGATTCAGCGTAAATACTGTATTTTATGTGTCTTTTATTAATCATATTATGTCATTATTACTAAAAATGATCTAACATCTTTCTTTTCTTGCATATCACATAGCATGTAATTAATCACTTGTATCTTTTCTTATTATGAACCTTCTCTTGCAATTTAACATTTGATTAGTAAATATCTTAACATAAAGGAGAATTTCGATATTCACATTATTGTCTATGATAAACTCAAATCTAATTAAAGTTATTTAAACATTTCATTAAATTGCCTCCATTGAAAATTACCTTGATGTAATTTTATGTATAGTTTTTGTTGCAAAGTGTAAGAATGTTATCTGCATGGCTAATTTCATGGTTCACTACTATGAAATCATTAATCGTTTAACTAAATCTAAAATTAAGCAAACGTATATTTGCCAAACCAATGATGTATTTTAGAATATGTAGTGGCTAAACGTGGAATTGAAGGCACGTCTAGTTATTTTACTTTTGCTTCAGATTTATCCATTCAGCATAAATATGTAGCTGTCCTGAAGATAAACAATAGAAAAATACAAACCCTTGCATATTAACTGGCATTAAATGTTTTAACTATATTAAGTGCAAGGTTTTTATATATATAAGTATGTATATTCACTAATTAACTTATATCTTAGTTTTCTACTAACTTCTCACACGTCATTAATATACTACTGAATACAATATGAAATTTCTTTCCATTCTAAACATGTTTATTAACAATGTAGATATTTTCGTACTACTAATAAGGTCATTTATTACCAACTATTTTTCACATCTATGCTTATCACTTATATGATCTTTTTAATTATTGTTATATTCATAACATTTTGTATAGTTTTTTTTTTCTAAAAAAAATTAGGTCATTAATAAATAAGTATTCTCTTTTTTGTGATTTAGAAAAAAAAAAACAAAATAAAACACTAATAATAATTAAAACAATCACTGTACTTCAGTAGGAATTTGTTTTCCCTGTTTCTCTATGGTGTATATCTTTGAATATAACACACAAGGAGAGAATACTATTTTAACACAGTAATAATAATAATGCACGCAAATACAAGTAAGAAGTTTAAAAATAGAAATGAAATAAGCCAATATCACCAATATACCATAAATAAATAGAAGAAACATAAAGATTCATATTATATGGCTGTTATGGCATCTATTTATTGTGTACAACAAAATGGTAAAATAGTGAATTGTAAAATTATAAAGAAGTTTCTTTTCTTTTTTTCTTTCATTCATTTAAAAGAAAATGACAGATTTTGTTTGTTTTGTTTGTTTTTTTTGATGAAGTAATGAACACATGAATTTAACTTTTTGGGCGTTTACACATTGATAAGAAAAGTAGACGATTATTATTCTAACAGGTTTAGGTCATCTATTCATTTGTTGTGAATATTACACTATTTGGTTGTTCGCATTAATTTTTTTACTTCAGTAGTATGAATAGTAGTAGTAAAAATAAGAATCTTTAAAATTTTTTACTTATATTGACAGTTGGTTTACTATTCAATAAACGAGAGAACATTAGATGTAGACGAGAAATGTTTCATTTTTTCGGATTATTTTAAGAAATCAGATAAATGTATACAAGTTTAATTGTCGTCATATCCATACACATATTTTTGAATGAGCGAGAGGTGCGGTAGAGAGGATGTAAACTATTCATCAGTTTACTTTATGCCTTCATTAAAAATGACATACTTCGTAGTTTGTTTTTCGTAAGCCGATAAATATACGGTGTATGCCATTCATTACAAGAATTGATACAATAGTAAAAAAGTAAGCCGAATAATATTACAAGAACGAATTAGAATAAGTGAAAATTAACAATTTAAGTAAAAAGTTATCAATATTATTACCACTAATAGTATAGTTGTTTTTAAGTAACTAACAGTAATATAAGTATTAGTTGATTTAATTCGTCATAAATTGATGTTATTGGGGTACAATTGAAAACTATGGAGCATTGGATAGCTGTTTCGTCCTAGTATGATACTTTTCAGGAGTCCATACCATAGATTTCATCTGAGAGGCCCTAGGTTGGCAAACACCTAACTTTCTGCTGACATTCAATAGTAGAATCCCCACTTCTATCAATTTGTAATATAAGTAAAAATAAATATCGTCTTGTTAAATCTGATATGTAATTTGTATACAATAACATATAACAAATAGTAATAATAATTACTTATTTGATTAAATAAAATTAGAGGTTATTTTTCCATCTGTTATTTTGGTTAATCATAGAATCTGTTTTTTTATCATCTATCCTTTATGAAGATAAATAAAATAACAATTATATACGCTTATATACTACTTATTTTCTTCATATTATTGGCGTCAAATGAAAACAGAAAACTATGATTTGTTTTTCCCCACATCTAATCATATTGCATGCAATAAAATAAGATGAAACAATAAACAACAAAAATAAAAGAAATTAATTTGTAGTGTTGTTTTTTTGTTCCTGTATACAAATAAAATAAAGTTAAATTTGCATTTTATGTCTGTATGTGTACATTTGTCACGGTGAAATACACAAAGTGTTACACTAGTAGAGTTTAGTTTACACGTGAACACAACTATGCATAACTCATATAAACGAATGCAATACAAGTGAGGATGAATTTTTTTTCTGTTTTTCTCTTCTTCTTTTTTTTTTTTTAATAATGGTGAATGATTATTGAAAGACTAAAAGAGATATGCATATAATCCACCCAAACTAATGGTTTTCATTTGAAATATTAACTAGAAAATTAAAACAAAACAACTATACAGTGACAAAAAGAATAACACAACTATTTACTTATTTATTATATTTTGCTTCAATTTATTACCACTCCCTTTAATTTAAAGTGTGAGTTAACTTTAAAATGAATTAATGAAATGTATTTCTATTGTAGACAATACAAATGAAATTGTAATATACAAAATGTATAACTGAATTAAGGTGAAATTAAAGTCTTCAATTATGAATAAGAATTCAGCTTTTTGGAATCTGGAGAAGGAGATATATATATATATCTGTATACATAGGAATCATTCAATCACGTCTATTAGTACTATATCCATACACGACATACTTACTATTTACTATATTTTATAAAGTTGGTTACATATAGTGTAACCATATAATTTTGACAAATCATTTATGTATGGTTAAATCACGAGAAATTTGATTGGATGTGCCCTTATGCCCATTAAGTGTGCCTAGTCGGTAATTGCGCGTCTGCCCTATGCCCACTGAGTCCCAAGCCAAATTAAGAACACAAGCCGATCAGACATAACTGGCGAACTAGCGAACTATATTTACATAAATGCGTCAGCCTTTTTAATAAGTTAATTAATAAAATGAAATGCTGTCAAACTGTACTTAGGAATAGGACTCACATTGAAATTAAATTAATTGATGAATGTCTACAAATCAGTCTTATAAAAAAAAACCAATACAACTTCTTTCGTTTAATTAAATCAACAATTTTATCATTGGAGGTTATGAATCCCCAACATGTACACATTACAATCTCTTAACTAAAAGTGCATTGTCGTCATGAATACAATTTTATTTCAAGTGATTTTCATTAAAGATTGAAATCACTTGATGAAACTAATGAAAATGAAAGAGTATTTATTAGCTATTCTTTCTTAGTATTGAATTCATCAGCAGTTTATACGTGTAAATCCATTAAGAAATTTGATGCATTCATGATAAATAACAATAATCATCGAATATCTAATGATGATTATTTCACTTTTACTATAGTTGACTAACAAGTCTTGACTTTTCAGTTACCATAAAAATAAGCTTTAACACTGATTAAGGACAGTAGTAAACCAAAAGAAAAACAAGTATCTACAAATATCTCTGATTACAAACTAATTGTTTTCAAGATAATTAGTAAAAAATTTAACTTTTAACTAATTATCTAAATTCATTAGCTTTTTGAAGTAGAGCAAAAATAAACTGAATATGATAGCGGTAGGGTGTCACTAAAAAGGAGGGAGCACTAAACAGCTGTTTCGTCCTAGTATGGGACTCAGCTGTATACACCCTGGATTCTGCTTCATAACTAAAGGTTGACGGACGTCCAACCCTCTGCACCAATGGACCAGCATCTAATCGTAGAATTCCTACTCGTAAATTAGGATGAAGCAGCTGTCTAGTATCCCATAAATTTCACTGGTATCCTACCAACATCAATCTTTGGCGAATTCAGTCAAGCAAACTTAATACCGACCTCCGCAAACCACCTTAATTGGATACTGTAGTACTTAGAAATAAGGACACTTTAAAGCTCCCGCATACATATCGACTATAATTTGTATGAAACATAACAAAAATAATCATATTTTCAGATGACAGATATTGCCAGTCAGAATATTCTGGGACAATCTCTTCTACTAAATGGCACCAGGTAACGAATGGATGATTTTGATTTCAGCTGTCATAAATAAGTGCTTGAAGTGTGTTACTTTCAAACGGAACAACTGTATTGCGCAATATCTATTATTTTCAAATACTGTTTAATTGACATTGATTCATCATAGATCTAATCCTTAAGTTTATTAGTAATGTCTAATTAGAACAGTTGATGCTTGTAGCCCATATGACTTTTAATTTAAAGATTGATTAATATTTATTGTATAATTAAAGTAGTTTCAAATACACTAGATTAATTATGTAAGTTCTGTAAGCTATTTAGTACGATGAACAGACGAAGTTATTTCTATGATTCTCATTTGAACCAACTGGCTTATGTTCGCTTACTCAACTTGCTAAGAGGAACTATATGCATTCCTTAGAAATCAATGCTTGTTTCATTAGATCGCTAAACAAAGTTCTTACTAGTTAGAAATGAAGACTAATCTTTGAGTGAATAAGACATTTCTAGTTGTTCTAGGTGCCCATTATCAATTGACTATAAATACATGAACATACTGATTAGAACATGGAGTCTCTTTATTGTTTTATTTGTATTATGAGGCTTATGAATAATTATATTTATTGTTATGGTATTGTGTAACCTACAGAATGTAATCCTAGTAATATTGTGAACCTACAAATCCTAATGGATTAAGTGTTTCAGATAAAATTAACGTATTACGATATCGGTATGGTAGACGAATTTCGATTTTCATCGGTATCACTTTTTGTATGCAATGACTACTTTTCTACGTAAAGCATTTTTTATATATAAGATAATTTAATAGAAAGAAATAAGTTTTGCATTCCCAGTTATTTCATGCCTAAATATTCGTCTGTTTTGCTTATTATTTTATGCACAGTCGATCTTACATTTCGTTAATAAAATGTTTTTCGTAACTGCACGCATATCACTGAACCGGATGCTATAAAAAAACTGAAACCTTGAATTGCTGATTCCCAAGAATAATCTGTTCTATCGTTGGTTAGAGGAAGAACATATAGTTGAATTTTGTTGTCTTCTCATTAAATTGAACGGCAGAGTCAAGAGATATTTGGAGCAGAATAGAAGTTCAGTTAAAATATGCTTGTGTTACGCTAACTCATTTCATTAACTGCAGTGTTAATATTTCCAATTTTTATCAATTGTGCATTTTGTATCCAATTCATGATATGATACACAACTGAACTCACGGCTGTCTTCAGGAGAACAAATGAGCTGAAATTCCTCTTTTCATATATTATAAATTGTAATTATATAATGATTAAACCATGCTTTTCATTAATTTTTCCCGGTTAGGACATCATATTAAATGTTTTCAGAAGTTTATTCTCAAGTTTACTGCTTCTAAATAAATGCTACCAACCAGAAAATATATTGTAACCGATAACTGGATAATGACAACTGTCACTTGTATCAAATTTTTATTACAATACTGGTAAAGTCTATTAATCGAATCCTTTCTCAACATAGTACCAGATATACTGAGTCAATTAGACTAATGGCTACATTACAACTTGTTCGTTAAAATTGTATCAGCTTATATAGGACTCAACAATCATGATATTTGGTACTATTAAGTGATCAGTTAATGTATACACTTCGGTCACTAGCTGCGCAAATAATTTATTGGTATCAGTGGCTAGCTTTGAAATCATATATATGTCTTGCCTAAAACCCCTCCCCCTCCCACGTCTGAAGATCATCTTCCATCACATTAATAAAATACAAACAAACCTTTACAAACCACCTTTACTTTAAAATATGTTTCATTTATATTTTACTTAGAACATTACACCATAATCAATTCATGATACAATTTAACTTATTTACTAAATTTATGCTTAATTCATTGACTGATTTAATTTTTAATTAATTCTTTCAAAGAAGTAAAACATGCATTATCTTTTTCTTCTCTTCTATTCACCAACTTTTACTCACGCATAATTCTATAAAGAATAAATGAATAGACATAGAAGAACATGTGACTATTTCAATTATATTTGAAATGTGTATTATTATTATTTATTCGTTATATGTTAAATATAATCAAGATACAACAATCTACTTCAAATGAAATTACTTTTCTATTGTTTTACTAAATATGTACACATGTACAATTATCAATATCAATATAATACATATACATATACCAATATATGTATATGTTTAAAGACAAAAATTTCCATGTTCAAATGGATTGTTGTATCTATCTGTCTACATCTTAAATATATATTCTTTTACATTTATCTAATTTGTATAAATATGTATATAGTATTATTATTGAAAATAATTATACTATTCTAATTGGCGTCAATAGTATAATTGTCAAATGAAGGTAGCACGCAATATGTAAGTTTTACTTCATTACTTTTCATAAAGATTTATACAGTGTTTCTATAAGTAATGATAGTAATAATAACGGTGGAAAAAAGAAGAAGAATCAAACGGGATGTATCTTTTAGAATTTCGATTTTATGTTATTCTATTGAATAGACAAGGAATATTGGAGTATCTAAGTAAAAAGAAATGAAAACATATTCTGTTGTGTTTTTTTTTGTTTAAGCTAAAAATAATTCATTGATTTTGTTGATCGAAATTCACTAATGATTTTACAGTGAAAAGTTTTGTTTCTATTCAATGATATTCACTAGTGTTAACATATAGAATAGAAATTTTACTTACTTAACTAATTTAACCATAAAATAAATTATTATCTGTTAAGTTGTTAAGAATGTGATGAATTAAGAAAACACCTCGATACCACGCTAGCGAATGTATGTTCAGCGACACAACAACAGGTGAGCTAAACTATTCACAGTGTCCCAGCCTCTTTGACTAGAGGAAGAAATCTAACGTCAGTAAGAAGCGTTTATTTTACAGGTAGCCTGGCAGATATTTTATACGTATCTTCGTCCAAAAATGAACGAAAATATTTACAAAACTTGGGCGAAACGTTGGAATTTTTCATTAATTTCATCCGCTGAGATTATTAACAAATATATTCTATTCATAAGCGTGGCAGATAGTCTACAAACATTTAACAAAATATTCGTATAGCCATAGTGATTATTCATCAAATTGAAAATAGAAAAACATTTTTAACAATACAAGTTAAATGTTGTCAAATGTGCTCGTGAGTACGATTCACATGAACTCACGTAAATGTGATGACAGTTTATATTCAAGTTAACAAAAAATCAATACAACTTGATTAAATGAACAATTGTATCTGCTTTTAGGGATTTTGAATCCCAAACACAAGTATTTATCAATGTTGATATCACGAACTTGATCTGAACCAGACAACCAATTGATCACCTGGAAGCACTGGACTAGCTGTTTCGTCTTAGTATGGAACTCCTCAGCAGTGCGCATCCACGACCCTGTTGGGGATCGAACCCAGAACTCTCTGGCTCCGCGACGAGCGCACTGCTGAGGAGTCACATACTAGGACGAAACAGCTGTCCAGTGCTTCCAGGTGATCAATGGTTGTCTGGTTCAGATCAGTTCGTGATATCAACATTGACAAATTAACTATCTCCACAACAAACCCCCTTAATTGTAACAAGTATTTATATTAGGTTACTATAAAAAGGTCATTGTCATCATTCTCATGAAAGCTAGTCTAAAGTTTAACTATAACATACTTACTAACTTATTCGCTTATTACACTATGTCAATGTAACCAACTATGTTTTCTATAGACATTATGTTTAGTTAAGAAGTTGGGTATGAAAATGAATTAGTGAATAATTATTTACTTAGTTGATTGAATATGCCACAGATTGATGTTGGCAGGGTACCACTAAAAACCAGGTAGCACTGGACAGCTGATTTTCCCAGTGTGAATCTCTTCAGCAGTGCACACCCGAAATTCTGCCCTAGGGGATTCAGGTTGACGGCGAACATCTAACCATCTGCACTAATGAGTCGGCATCCAGTGAAAAAATTCCTACTTTTATCAATTTGTGATATACAGCACGACGATAATCCATTGTTACTGGGGATAACTGTCTCACTTCTAACTAAACTATAACATTCACCTCACTAGTGGCTAACTTTACGATGTTCCTGAAGCTCTAGTGAGAAGTCATGATTGGTGGATTTCAGAGTTGTCGGGAGTGAAATAGTTGTCACCAACAGCAATGTATGAATGTCGCGCTACATATATATGCATCACAAATTAATGAAAGTATGAATTCTACCTGAAGCCCCTAGTGAGGAATCTGGGGCGACCACGGCTAAGGAGTTCTACACTCGGGATGAAACAGTTGTCCAATGCTCCCTGGTTTCCAATGGTACCCTACTAACATCAATATGCGATATATTCAGTCAACTAAGTAACCGATCTCCACAAAAATAACCATATAAATTATTTATTTATTACTTCAAAATAATAATTTTACAAACTGTCAAGTTGTCTGTAATTATGATTGAAATTCATTCAGAGTTACACTATTATACATCAATACAGTAATAATAATATTAATAAACAATCATGAAACAATTATTGCAAAGCGTTCGCCGCGGAGCTAGAGGGTCCTGGGTTCGATCCCCGATGAGGTTGTGGATGCGCACTGCTGAAGAATCCCATGCTGGGACGAAACAGCTGTCCAGTGTTTCCAGGTGATCAAAAGTTGTCTGATTCAGATCGATTCGTGATATCAGGATTGACAATTATGGAAATACCAACATCTACAAAAATAACTATCCCAATTAGAATAATGAAAGATATTGAGACATGTAAATAGAAAATAATTATGATTAACTGTTAACTTAAAAATAATTAATTAAAGTCTAAAATAAGTATATTGCCGAGTAGGATGAAAATAAAAGTTGCTTTCTTTAAATTATAAGGGAAACTAACTTTTTTTCTTCACTTTCTGTTATTTTCTATCATAAAGAATAAAGAGAAAAGTAGAATCAATCATATAATTAAATTGAGATAGTTTGTGATCATTGGTATCAAGTTTAGTTGATTGAATTCGTCACAGATTGATGTTAGTAGGGTATCATTGAAAATCAGGGAACACTGAACAGCTATTGTGTTCTAGTATGGGACTCTTTAGCAGTGCACATTCTAAAGGTTGGCTAAAGCCTAGCCATCTGCACAATTAAGTTGACGTCCAATAATAGAATTCTCACCTCTGTCAATTTATGATATAGCTCGACGAGCGTGTTTACAGCTAAAGAGTCTCATACTAGAACGAAACAGCTGTCCAGTGTTCCCTAGTTTTCAGCGGCACCACCCAGCATTAATATGTGACGAATTTAATCAATTAATCAAATATTTCTTTACGTATATGATTTAACTTCCCTATTCACCATTAGATGAAGATAGGATGATAAAAAATATTTCATACAATTAATTCCCTCTATGAATTTAATGTAGTCTTATATGAATTCGTTTTTATTTCATGGATTCTCATCAGATGCACTACAATTGTCATTTTTTATTTATCTAATGACATCATAGTAGGCAATCATAAACATTAGTAATGGAAAATGATGAAATTAAAATGACATAGAAAATTCGTGGTTGACGTTTAGTATCCAACATTTCAATGTCATCATTTTTTTAGATATGAAGTGATTAGTTGACGTGGAAATAAATTTCTGTAATAAGTGCAGGTTTTTTGAACTGTCACAAAATATCACTTTTTAATGCATAACATAATCTTCTAACAAGTATTTGTGTAGATTTGTATTTAGCTTAGATTTATTTCTTCTTTTGACCCATTACCTTTATCATTTCAACTGATGTATATATTCATTTAAGTTGACTTCACATAGAATAGTCACCTTGTCATTTACAATTTAATGACCATCTTGAACATTGTTAGTTATCTCTGTTCTATAATATGCCATTCATTAGAATTAACTATTAATTCCTAATTACTAAGTGTATAACTCAATTCATGTTCACAGAAATGAGTGTTCCGTATTACTTTCAATAAGGGACATATAGAATTACCATTAAAATAATGAATAAATGTGATTCTGATAATGCATAATAATCCGATTTCAATTATCTCATTCTACTTATGGCTTCCTATCCGCTTGATGTGATCTTTAGATAGCTGTAAGGACAAATTATTTCGGTAGACAGATTACCGGTATATGACTATAAAATGTGACACTGAAATATTATGATTATGCAATATACACTATTTGGAACCTTATACAAATGTCACAGCATTTTGTAAAAGATAAAACCTGCTTTGATTTTTCGGATACCAATGATCAAATTTCAGCTTAAACGCCATGAGCTATTCATTGTTCTGTTTATCGGTAAATCAACCATCAATATTCATAAATGCTTTAAAACGTGTAATTTGAGTGATGGGAACAAGACACACAGTGTAAATATTTAGCAACTTTTAATCTCATTTTATGTTGGTTTATATGACCTAGTATAATTCATGGTCCAAGAAAGTTTTCCTAATAGGATAGATAGTATGATGTGTGTGCTTTTGTGATGTTTTAATAAAATGCATTTTGTTTACTCATAAGTCATTCTACTATAAACATAATTTCAGCTATTTATCACCAGTAATCAATAACTACTATGAATTCACAACCAAGAATAACTTGTCTTGGAATAAGTTCTCAGTAACAGTAAGTACATAACAATCGATTCCCATAATACAGTTTTCATGATTATTTCTGTTCGTCACTAGGAAAGAAGGTAATATTTTTCAGGAATAAATTATTCATATACCCTCCTAAAACCCTCAAAAAAGAAGAGGAATCCAAGTGCTGTTAATTTATTATTGGACATATTGAAACAGGGGGGGGAGTAAGAAAACCTGTTTATTCATGTAAACGATTTGTTGTGTACTAAAGGACCATCGTGTATATGTGTATGAAGTCATCTAAAAGGTAAAACTGTGCCGAGAATGTGATTATTTTAAGTTCGAAAATCAATAAGATAAAGTGTACAGTATCCATAGTAGATTTGATTGTAGGTTATATAAAATCCTTTTAGGTGAGCTAAAATCATAGACAACTAGCGCAATGATTATAAAGTGAATGAGAAAGCGTATATGGTGCATAGCATAATGCAAACAACTAAACAATTAAAATGAAGAGTATAAATAAGTGACTTAATGCTATTATTACTATTATTATTATTATTATTATTATTATTATTAGTAGTAGTAGTAGTAGTAGTAATAATAATAATAATAATAATAAGTAATAATAATAATAATAATAATAATAATAATGATAATCGGGATTTAATTGGATTTGCCATGGTAGCGACAAATTGTCTAATTTTTAAATATACAGATATAGCGTAATGCTTTTCGATTGTTACTGCCTCAGTGAATCGTAGTGAATTTGTATTCATTTGCTTACTGATTATTTTAAAAGATTGGAAAGTGTTGATTGTTTTACCACTAGAGAATAGACGACGAGATAATGAACTACTCAGGACTGTAGTATATTTTAGTTCAAACTTCTTGAAACATGACTGGAGACACGAATATGTAATCTTCTATCAGTTCTTCGAATGTACCTGCCAAAACATATACATACGGAGTGATATAGGCTGTTGGTGGCACTTGAAAATGAAAACTTTCGAGTTTTGTCTGAATCAGGGAACACTTTATTCCATTCGGAATTATAAGCCCTACGTCTGGATAAGTATCTGTCATTGATGAAGTTAATCTGTGGTTAGTGAGCTCCATATTTTCACCATCTTTAAATACAAGGCATGTGAAACCAGCTTTCTTTTCAACTGTAACGTGGTGACATGTTCATTCAGTAGTTAGGAATACTTATTTATAAACCTTTCCGAGCGTCCGTTTTTTCATGTAAGCATTTTCTGATGGCATAACTTTGTGTCTCTAGTTTTCCAGTTGTATCAAAACTGGTTAGAAAAACCTCTCTTTTGTAACCTAAGGGGTGGAAATTCTTATAATTCACGTACATTCCTGGTTATGTATGTTATCGATGGATGTATCTTCGTAACTCCTCATCAGGCATTCTTAGAAATCACGGGTATAAGTAGAGAATTTTTTGATTGTTTTCATATTTGATTGTAAATACTATTTTCTGATGCGCTTTGCTGAATAAATTAAGTTATTATGAAGTGTTCCAGATGGCCAGAAGCAATGAACATATCATTGACATATCTACAGTGGAATGTTGTTTCATTAATTTCATCCTTTAGTTTCGACTGTTTAGGGCTTTTAACAAATATGTTAGCCAGAAATGGATCCAAAAGGCTACTCATGGCGACATCATCAAGTTGGTGATGAACTCCAATTATATGTCGTTGGTGCACATAACAAAAAGGCATCTGAATTCACTGGTTGGTAAGGGAAGAAGACTAAAATATTGATGCATAACAACATAAGCTTCTTCTAAAAAAAATCTTCGTAAAAATAATTGAATCTATATTATTCTGCATCAATTCTTGATCTCACTTTATTGCGATCGAAAAAGGAATAAGAAAAAAGTGAATGTGATTGTAGTAGAGAATAGAAATGAAATTGTTAACATCACTATAGAGAAGAATGTAGGCATTAAAACTCATAAATTAATGAACTGAAATTAACAAAGTAATAAATAAGCAGATTAAATTATTATCATCATTCAATTCATTCATTCAGTGACTATCACTTCACGTGGATGACAGGTTGCCGACTAATATTTTCGAACCAACTTTGTTATGGGCTCTCCTTTTCAGTTATTCTCTAATGCTATCCATTCTTTTCTTATCTGCCTGTAATTCCCGATACAATCAGCTATTGGATCGTCCACTTTCTGTCTGATCTTGGGGGAAGAGAGGGTTCCAAGTTGGGGCTTGTCTTGCTACTTAGTTTGGTAATTTCTTCACTGTGTCCTATCCACATCCAACATGTTTTATAATTTCCTTCTCAGCTTAAAGTTGGTTTGTTGCTGATGGTGTCCGGTCAACGGATTCGGAGTAACCTACGTAGACAACCGTTTATAAATACCTGTGTCTTCTGAATGGTAGTTTTCATAGTCTTCTAAGTTTGAATGTTTTGATTCATAACTTTTATTAATTTTTTGTTTCATCCTGTAAATGTGTTATTTCTCTGATCGGCAAATTTTCTATCTCATTTAAGATTTTTAAAAGTCCATAAATGTATCTCTTCTTAGTGTATTCAATAGGCTAAAAAGGAAGTGGAAAAAAATCACTTTGTGTTTAATTTTTGTGCATACTTTCATATGTTCTCTGAGACCATGAATTAACACACTGGCAATTACTGAGCTTAAAGATTACATAACTTTTCTAATAATGAATTCATTTTATCAAATTAAGAGGAAAATGCCTTTATAGAAATAGTTAGTAGAAAACACTTTAATATGGTATTGTGCAATTTAATTAATGTTCCAGTACATGTTAGTAATTAGTGATCAGATGTACGGAAGAAGTTTAAGCAAAAGCTTTCAATGGTAAGTGCAAAGACTATTGTTCATAACTGATCTTAACTTACTTTATTTTAAGTGAATTGGTATTCTATCTTTGGAATATTCAATAAGTTGACTATGTATTGCCCTTAACGGCGGCATGAAGTAATACAGTTGTCGCCAACTTGGTCGATGCTCTACATCAAAAATTGATGTGAAATGGAACTGTACCGCTGGACGCCAGCAAGTCCAGCGGTGATGATGGTTAAGCGTTTACTATCAGACTTGACAGACCTAGGTTTGACTCCGTGGAGGGTGGGGACCAAGCGTGTGCATCCGTATGAAGTCCCATATTAATACAAAATAGATGTCTGGTGCCTCCTGGCTTTTACTGGTACCTGATGGACATCGATCTGTGATAAATACAATTAACTGACAAAAATAAATGACAGTTCAACTAAAAGTTGAAAGTATGACGACAAAATAAAATCACCTCACCGTAAAAATCTTTACTTCATAGCCTCTCACAAAGGACAATAATACTTTACCTACTCACATTTTACCGCAAAAGTAATTTACCTTTACGACCCCTCAAAACGTTAAGGAAACCTCAGAAGATTAGATTCATGTTTTATTTGACAATTGCATCCTTTATAATGCATGCTAATCTTGAAACACTTAAATTAAACATTGGTTACAACCATATGGCTCAAATCATTATTAGTGACTACAAATGATTAGTGAGTTGAATGAAGTAAATTACTTTGAACACAATAGGTCTCTGAACTTAGTTTATTTCTTTGAAATAGGTAGCACTCTATGAAATAGCATCAAATATAGTTATCTTATAAAAATTGGTAGTCAACCCTGATGTCCAACAAAGAATAAAGTCCCCCCCATCCAAATAGTGCATTTGTATGCTTTGTCGGTAAACACTGATAGTATGTTTGCTTTTATCTAACTGCCTAAAAACGTCAGAAATGAACGCAGTTTGAATCACGATGTGAACATGAACCCTGGGATGTAGGCACACTCGACTGACGAGCCCAAGTCAGGACAAAACAAACAGTGTATTTCGTCTGTCAGCCACAAGTGAACTCTAAAGAGTAAGATTACGTCATTTTTAAACTCGATTAAATTTAACCAGCTGTAATTTCTCAGCGGTTCGTGGCAAAGTGATAACACAATGACTAACTTCAATTTAATTTGATCGTTTGATTGTGAACATCGGAAAATTACACCACAACAAATAACCATTAACATTTTTCTTTTTTAAAACACTTTGATATATAAAACTGATCACTAAGTGTTGCAATACATTGCATGAATGGTAGAAGCCAACATGAAACTCCGTGTGTAGGTTTCGTGTTGTTTGGTATTCATTAGCGAAACAGGATACTCTCCATTTGATTTGAATCAACCTACTTCACCTACCTTCAGGCTATACCTTTCTGATGAATTTCATCTAGCATGAAAGGTAGGTCAGTCAAAGTTTCATATCGACTTCCATTTAACATTATTTAAGATGTCAAGTTTCACCGATAGTAAAGGACTAAATAAGTAAGTCAGTGGTGAATACTCAACAACCAGCTACTGTCTATTGTTTTAGTTAGATTCTAATTTACATTAATGAATTATTCAACAAAGGAAATAATAATAAAATACTTGTATGTAAGTAGGAATGGTCTTTTCATTTCATTTTGATAAATGTAATGATGATAGTAAGAAATTTATGATTGGCTAATATTCATCAGAGTATTTCTTTTTTTCTTTTCTGTAATACACCTCGTTTCACTGGTATTCCATGTCTTATTTCTTATTCATGTATTCATTCTTCTTTTCTAATTCTGTTCAATTTATGTATAACAGGTTTAGCGAAGTAGTTCATTTGTATGCATGTACATTCATACACAAACGTTATTTCTTACATAATTCTCTATTTAAGCAGTTCTAATGACAGGCATGCATGAACACCATAGCGTCTTACATTAATGTATATGATATATGTATATTTGTGTATACATGTCTTTAAACTAAGCATGTGCATCGTGGCGTGGTTTCATACTAGACTGATTTAGAGCTGTTATTTTAAAGAATAGGCATAATTCTAAAATTGTTCATTTATATCCTCTGGGAAGAATTGCCTACAAGCGTATACATGCTAGCATTTGTGTCTCATTTCAATTGTGATTATGTGATAGTTATTCATCCTAGCAAGCAAACAAAAGAACAAAAGATTGAAAATTTTTGTATTTTCTTATAGTGATTATAGATTTCTTTATTGCCATTCTCCCCCCCCTCCTTCCCTCCAAAATAATCTCACCACCCTTATTCAATAATGTTAAGTCATCCTACTGAATGAATGTGAACCACTTAAAGATAGATATATGAATACAATCATGGATATTTATTTTCATTTTATTACAAATGAAGAAACAATCCACAAAAATAAACTGTCATTTAATATTTTTTGAAATTGTCTACAGTTAAATAGATCATTGCATTGATTCCATAGATGATAGTAATATTGTCTATCAATAAACTCTACAAATCTCTTCCATGTTGTATGTGTATAAAAAGTAAATGACATAAATCACTTTCAGCATCTTACTAAGTGAATGCAAAAATGTTACTTCTTAGTAATTCAATATTGACCAATCTAATTTTTCTTTCTTTCTTTTTTCTTCATATGAAACTATGACAAGATAAGAATAATTTGTTTTAATTAAAAATACACATTCATTTATATTCACCACATATCTTTTTCTGTGTATTTTTCTTTGTTTTACTTTACTTTTCTCTTTTAGTATTTTAAGATTCATCATTTAAAGAAAAATTTCTAAAAAAAGAAAAAATAAAGAATGATCAAACATATTCAATTTATTTTTCTCTATTTTTTTTCTTTTTATCTATTTGTAACCATACAATGAGGTGAGAATTAGTTACTTCAAAATAAATGAATATTGAATCAAGAAAAAGTTTTCTAAAAAAAAGAAGAAGAAAGAATTCAACATGAAGATGAATGTGTACAATACAAATGAACTAAAAAGAGAGAGAGAGAGAGACAAAAAAGTGAATTTTAATTTCAGTAGAAATTCTTCTAAAAATATTCTCTATTGAAATCATTTATTTGATTAAAAGAAAAGAAAAAAAATCGGTTTGTTTTAATTAAACTTAGATATTTTACTTTAAATTAACTTTTATGTTAATTTTTAGAATGTTTAAAAATTCAATGAGAACAGATGAATTTCATAGGAAGTGGGGGGGGGGGAAAGAAGGTTTTTTTTCCCTTTTGAAACATAATAATGTTGTTCATTAAATGTCAAAATAGGATAGTTTTTCTTTTTTTTTGTCAATTGAATTGATTCATGATGACATAGAACTTCTAGAATTCAATCTTATTGAAAAGTAGATAAAATTAAAAGAAAAGATATTATAAATAGATAATTAAATTAGAAATTCAACAATTTTCACAACAACCAATTATCAATAATATCAGCTTGATAGGGCTTGACTTCTTAAAGTAATTTATGAAGTTTTAATGAGAAAAGGTAATCACTGAAGTTCAAGCTACATCAAATGTGAGTCATTTACCCACCGATGACAATAGATTGAGTCGCAGAAATGTATTGTGAATCGACTTGAATTAGAAATATAAACCTTTGACAGCCAACTCAGTGATCTAATGGTAATGTGTTCAACTAGGAGCTGGAGGGTCCTGGGTTCAACTCTTAACGAGGTCATGTATGCATGTTGCTAAAGAGTCCCTTATTAGGGTATAATAGCAGTCTAATGCTTCCTGGTGATCAGTGGTTTTCTAATTCACGCCAATTTGTGATATAAAATAGATAATGTTAACTAAAATTTCATTCAAAGTGATTAAATATTGGGACAGACTTCATATGACGAGGTCAAAATCTATCGAGCCTATGTTAGCTACATATCAATTGTTTCTAACTCATGTTAGAAATATAAACTATTCTACATCACTTCATTAATCTGACAGTTAAGCTATCGATTTATTGATAATTGGTCCGATTTCTGATGGCAATATGAAGTCTCAAACTAGAACATAGCAATTGTCCATTACTACTCGGTTTTCAGCAGTTATCTGACATGGGTTATTTCATAATTCCATAACTAAACACGTTCGAATACATTACCAATATGGTCATTTGGAATATAACGAAAAGATTGATTGGTAGAGTTTTAAATCATTTATGTGATTTGAAAAATTGTTCTGTATTTCGATCAACCATTACTCCTTCTACTCTCAAAAATTGCTAAGTCTAAATTAAAAAGTAGTATGACCTCAACGATTTTACTGATAGGTAAAAATATCTTTCTCCTCTTTCTACCAGTACTGTTATTAAATATCGTCTTTAAGTACTATTGACTATTCTCTGGTATTAAATGTGATTCAGTTCTTCTACTCACCAAATTATATGCAAACGAAATATGACAGGAGACAACAGAATGGAGAAAGGATAAAAGCAGCAGATATAAATTTATCTCCCACCGAAACTTTATATTAAAAACTTATCAGTTCATAAGCTAAATAAGCTTAAACTTTATTCTTTTCTGACTAAACTACTGCAAACCTAGTAGAAATGGAAATTCTTTGTCATGGTATAACATTGGAAATAGCTCAATTATTATTGTTTCTTAGACTTTTCACCTTTAAAAATAAGCATAACATCAAGTCAAACGAAGTAAGCTGGTTTATACAATTTAGAGGTTTAACTCAGATTTAGTAGGATCCTATAATTGAACTGAGAGCGGAACTGATAGTTTTCACCATTAGAAGTGAAATGATTAAGTAAACATTATTTCGAGACCTACCTTTCTTTGTTAACCTCACTTATTTGTATCTATTTCACAATCACTCTAATAAGTCAATCATTGTTCAAATGTATGTAACAGTAACAGCAACAAAAACTTTAAACTAATGTTTCACTTTGTCTCATTGTGTCCTTCTACATATTTCAGCTTCAATTGGGAATAATCGTCAAGTACTAAAATCACAAATCCATTAATTAAAAGGTTAAAATAACTCCATTGATAGAAAAAGAACATATACATCTAACAAATGACTAGTGAATAATTTGCGTGTTTCATTAAATTATCATAATGAACACTGCAATACACTAATCTTATCTATCATATATACACTAGACATTTCATGTTAAGTATAAAATAAATAAATGATTTGTTTTTTGTATACTACTCACATCATTAACATCATCATCTTCATCTTCTTCTCTTCCTATTGCCTTAATCTCATGTGACAGTTCATAGAATAAATTTCCTTTCTCCTATTTGTATTCATGAACAATTTCAGCTATTATATTCACGTCTAGTTCTAATACTTTATTCCTATTCTAATTGTATTACTAACTGTATTTATGTTGTATATATTATGGTTATTATGAGTATTATTATTTATTGTTAATAATATGATTATTTTTATCATTTCAATCATTATTAATGTTCAAATAAACAGGACAATCATATAACAATCTTAATCTTTTACGTATGTTTAGTTTACGAATTAATGATATGAGTAGTATAGTAATGATAATTATCTAATATTAAATAATATAAACTATACTGAAATAGTTTATTTCATATATCTGATTAATAGAAAATACAGTCTGTAATTAACTGATTAATAACTATGTGAAACTAATGGAACTGAAAGATATTCCTTACTTACTATTTATCTCTGAGGAAAAATATATCTAGTTACTAAGTGAGAAATATTTGATTAACTTAATAAACATTTAGGATATTCATTTGATTTGCTTAGATAAGTAAAAGATGAAAGTTAATCATTTCGGTAAATTCTCGATCAATAAGAATGGAATATAACTGACACTTAAGTTGAGCATAAAAAAAATACCTAATAACAAGATCATTTCTGAATAAACCATGATGTTCTTATAAAAATGTATCTTCTTCAATCTGAACATTGAACTAATCTACTTACAAGTATGTTCCTTATTTATTTAGTTTTTAAACCATTACCTAATTAGAGATAGTGAAATCAAGGGGGATGAGGTGGGGAAGAGTTACATGCTGGTATTTCGTTCCACTGGAATTTAATGCAATAGACAAATTTAATAATGTAAGTACTTTGTTTTATCACAGTGATAGTTAACACCTAAAGATTTTAATAGCAACGTTAGAATAATTTAATGAATGAACATTTACCTCACTTGTTGAAGATTACGAACATCACACCTGTAGTAATAAAATTCAGTAAATCAGTTTATTCAGAAGGCTTGGATAGTTTCACTTATCGTGTGCATCTCATCATATTAGACCGATTTGGATATGGTTGTTACTGTCTTCAATTGTGCTTAATATCAACTTGTTATTTCAAGTCTTACATAATTATTTCACAAATGAGTTACGTAATTCACTCAAAATATCATTTGCATTGTTTATTGTTTATAAGAAACTAATGAAACGGATAGACTTTAAAAATAGTTTGTTTATTTCACCTTTTCTAGTCATATCATCACTGGTAAAGTGGGCTCGTACTTCAAAGTTGTTACTGTAAAACAAATTTAATGTCGAATTACTGAAATAATAGTTGCTGTTACTCTTTGATTTATCTAGTTGTACTGCGCTCTCTGTAACCGATACTTCAATTGTTAGGCATTTTTGTCATTCTAGACAAAAATCAGCGCCTGCTACATTAAAAAGTGAGTTACACACTTAATTCACATTTGCTAAATCAGTCTGTTCTAATGACTTTATTTGTTAATAGTTGTTTTCAAAGAGACTGTTAGCTTTATCTGGCTCTGTACTTTCATTCACTAATCCGTTCGATTAACTTCTAAGCACTTGATTTACTGATCATTTTTATGGATTGCTAATTAGAGTTTATGTTAATTTATCTATTGATTGTAGACTGGCTTGAATTTCAAGCTATCAGGAGTTCTCTAGCATGTCGTGAATTTTTCTCAATTCAGAATTTCGATATGAAAATACTTCATGTCTTTATAATGCCAGTTTACTTTCTCATAGATGTAGATGAGAAGCACATCACTTACAATATCTATTATGATAAGCTTCACAGTCAGTATAATTTATTTTGTAGCTGATGATATTTCATTCTTCTCCTTTGTAGTTTTATTCTTGGTCATGATTAACGCAAAATATATGTTTATGTACGATTTTCGTTCGGGGAAGCATTCAAACTTTAAAAATGATTCGTGAGATATTTCTTACATTAAGGTGATTGGTCTATTTTCTGGTATCTAGGAATGGAGTAATAAAGTTAAAGCTAGTTACGTTATCCAGAATAACAGTAAGTGCTTTATAGTTTAACCAGCTAGTTGAAATATCAAAATAAAACTAACTAGCAGAGTTATAAATCTTTATCTTACTGATTGATTAAGATAATTTGTAGCCATTTAATATGGATAAGTTTGAGGATAATTCATAAATTTGAAGCTCATAGCATGTTGCATTATTAGGGAAGATTTTGTGATGTGAGTCATATGTTCACCTATCAAATAGATAGAAGTGAACCACACTACTGAGTACAATTACTGTAATACATGTTCGAAATTGTGGTTATTAACCTGCTTTTCTGTTATTTCAAATCAGAATCTTCAGTTACCTTACATGTCAAATGGTAAACTCAATTGAATATGTCAAGGTGAATGTAATTCTTTGATTCTGTTTGTCTGAAGAACGATTTGTTTAGCACACTAAGACCTAATCAACAAACAAACCTAATGCATTCACTTCGATGAGTTATACACACATTCACCCTAGTTAATTTATCCATTTATAGTTCTGTTGTCATCCAATTGGATTATGTAAAGATTTATCTCCTCATTAAAAAGGTGTTTATACAATTCTTATTATTTCTATTTCATACTGATTGTCATGCAGAAATTTTAATGTTGTATTTTTCAGAAGAGCCGTCTGGTTTAAACTATTCACTTATTAACCTCATTAGAGGTTCAGTAGCAATTCATTACCATCCATAATTATTGATAAACAAAGTATTAAAAAGAAAATCATTTCATATCTTGTGGTGATGTGCGTAAATATTTTGCAGTGTTCCACTTATTGTTTATACTTATCACAGGTTGATTTCGTATGAATATCAATGGTACCCTGAGAATACAATACAGCTATTTCGTTTTAGCAGAGGTTAGCTAGTGACGGGTGGAGTTCATATGTTTTAGGAGTAAGACAGCTGTTAATAGTCACAGTAAGTAATCTTCATCCTATATCACGAGTTGACTAAAGTTGGTATTCTAAAAATATACACGATTTTACAAAAGGCGAATTAGTATGATAATAAGCTTCGTTCTTTTAGATTTAGTCGACACATGCTATAAATTTGACATTACTTCACCATTTAGAGTGGTGTATCGAATCCACATGAATATATCCTTTACCTCCAGATGTCGTCTACTTCAAACAGTAAATGCCATAGGCTATTCATTTTAATAAATTTAATTTTTGTATTAATATAACATTTGTAGAGCCGATTTCTTTGTCCTGGCTATCAATCTAATGTTCAGTCGTTACACATTTATATTGATCTTTTATTTGGTTTTTGTCTTCATCCCAATCTACGGTTATGGAATTATTTCAAATATTCAACATGAATTTTTCTAAACATACCCTTAGATTTTTGGTTCTTTGCAATTAAGTCTAGTAAGTAACTGATTCTTAAACTCGTTCTATAATTTCGTAATTTTTAGAGAAGATTAATTAATCATAGCATCAGTGACTAACTTTATGATACTCTTGAAGCTCTAGTGTGAAGTCATGGCTGGTGGAATTCAGACTTGTCAGGGATGAGACAGTTGCCACTAATGACAATGATTAACGCGTTGCATCACATACCGATGGACGTAGGAATTCTACCACTGGATGCCAGCCCATTGTTAAGCAGGGCTAGGTATTTGCCAAACTGAGGGCAATAGGTACGATTTTCTTGGCGGAAACTAGAGTGCACACCGTTGAGAAGCCCGATTCCAGGACGAAACAGCTGTCCAGTACTCTTTGATTTCCATTGGTACCTTACCAACATCAATATGAAACAAATTAAATCAACTACAAATTAATATTTTTTTGTTTTGTTTGCATACAATTATTATGATAATTTAAGTGGTCGTGACATCGTATTTAAATGTAAAACAATACATATTAGTGTTAAACCCATGATAAGAAGCTAATTAAAGATAAATTTCCTTACTCTGTTTATATTCTTAATGACTTGATGAGAATATTTAATGAATGGAAACAGACACTAGTTCAAAGATACTGATAGTTAGACATTCGTCGCAAATTCCAAAAGTCTTGGACTTAATTTCTTAGTAGCATTGATTGTGACCGCTACTAAACAGTTTCTTACTAAGACATGTTAATGTTCCATAGTTTTCAGACATTCAATTGAGATCAACCTGTGAATAGTACAAATATCAATCATCAGATTACTATCTTAATCCACAGCTTACATTTATTCTCATCCTTATTTTATCTTTTAATTATATATTGAAACGAAATATGGATCTTGTTATTGTTTATTGATAATAAATAGATGGATAACATAATGTATACATATGCATTATATGATATTCATTTCCGTATTCGTGTAGATTGATTATTTACATATAAATTATCATTTAATTATTAATTAATTGAACACTTCCGTATAAGTAATCAGTAGTATATAACCATAATCATTTAATATGTCCATTTTACATTAGAATATGTAAAAAAAACCAAAACAAATTTGCTTAAAAGAAAACGGATATATCAATCAGAGTTATAAAAACAAAAAATAATGTTTATTAATTTTTTTTGGGGGGGGGTGGGGTTTCACAACTGAAATGTTCTTCAATTTGAGTAAACAAGTGTTTTTCTTTCTTCTTCTTATTCTTTACATTTGTTTATTTTTCATTATAATTGATTGAACAACAATGAACAATCTATAGATTTATGCGGTTGTATTTACCATTCATTTATGTTTTATTATAAACATTAAAATGGATTCAATTAATTTTCAATTGCAAAAATTGTATTCACTATTCAATGTTCATATTATTAATTCATTAATTGAATGTGACAAGTATGTATTGTATTCTATGTTAATTTGTTTTACTGTTACTGCCGCTATAACTGGCTTCATTTAATTTTGATTATTTTTAAAAGTATAAATGAATTTCAATGATGATGTTATGAATCTAAAGCGTTTATACATTTGAATATAGATAAACTTCTTGATTATTAGCTAATTGATAGAGTTGACATTTTGATAATCATTTCTAGAAAACGAAAAATCTCAATTAATTTATCAGTCTGTTACTCTTTTAGACAGTTCAATGATTTATTCAATTCATTTATAATTCTGTACAGATGAAACGACGAAGTAAACAGACAGTGAATATAAAATAAGAACGTCAGCTTTTTTTTAACTGATAATCAACTGATTCCTAGCGAATAAAACATTTTGTATTGCTGAGATAAGGTTATATCATTAGCTCAGTTAAACAGCTTAGTGAAGTATTATGAAGTATTTAATCTGAATACTTAGTACATTTAACTGTTACATTCTTTGTTTAATTATTGATTTGAGAAGTAGTAAGTAAATCTAATTAATTGGCTTTAATTTCCTCGGATATCTAACGTACATTGACAATAGAAATGAATGTTGACTATGTTGATTTAGTACAAAATGCTTTTATATCAGTATCTTATTTAACTAGATAAGAAACAACAAATAATTATATTGTCTTCTGACGATTGTTCATTATGTGGATTGCATCATTTTGCTCAGTTTTATTGAATTTAAGCAATTAGTCAACTGTCTTGCAATCAACATTTTTATACATTTGGTTCGCTTTGTTAACACAGTTTTTATCAACGTTTTCTGTTGTTCACTAGGTATTTGCCAAGTATTTTCAGTTATTTTAGTATTCATTTATTGAATGACTATCAGATTGTAGAATGTAATTTTTATTGGCATTTTCATGTCAAGTGCTTAGAACTATCATTAGTTATTTGTTATGGACATATTTCAACTCAGTATGTGGGATAAAATATACGTGTATGATCAAATCCAAGGATGAATCTTATTGAAGACTATACGATAACTTGCTACATACATATCCTAATTGAAAACAAACTGGTTGAAAGGTGTTGTATATAACACCTTCAATACATAACAGAAACCTTCTTCCGTCTCAGTATATTACATAATCTGTTTCAATACTAAATTAGGTTGTGACTGTATTATGCAGACGGAAAGTATTATCCTAGAACTAGACATATGTTATATCCTGCATAATTCCCGGTTTTCTCCTCGAAAGTGATATTAATTTGGGCTTAATGTAAGGAAATTACGTGTATTATCAGTTTAATAAACTACAAATAAGTAAACAGTGATCAATTCTTGATGAGAAACTTAAAACTCTGAAATTTTTACAACACTTAATGATAATATTACTTATGCACCTACTTAATATGGTAATTATGGAGCTTCAGTAAGAAGACATCGCCAATGGCATTTATTCATTTCGAATATGAGGTGATTATGCACGATTATATCATTAACAACATAAAGTTAGAAACATGTAAACTATTAGATGCCAACATATTGACTTAAATCTAGGCATTTAAGGAAAGCTCTAATTATTCTAAGTTGTATCCTATTGTTGGCCTTCTCGAAATCTTGGGCTACCACTTTTACCAAATCTCAACAGGTTGCTCTTCACTTTCTGTTCTGTTTTAATTGCCAAATCATGTCTCAAAATCGCTTCGTGTACTCTAGGGCCTTTATAAAATGTTTGCCACCTATCATGAGTTATTCAGTTAAATTTGAAAGAAAACATTATAGGTGGCTGGCAACATATATATGGATAGTGAAACCTGTTGCTAAATCATAGGTATGAAAGTGTACCGGAATGAAATGTGATCAACAAATTATTGGTGATTCAGTGAATCGAGAACAACCTGAAACCTGTATTGTCTCACGGCATATAACTAATCCATTTTTATTATGTGGACGTGAATTCGATTTACGTGTCTATGTTCTATTCAATCTAATGAAACTGTGGGTTTACAGAGATGGATTAGCTCGATTCTACAATACACGGTTTTCATTTGATTCTATTGATGATCATTATATACATTTCATAAATGTTGGTGTACAAAAGACTGCACCTGATTATGATTCTAAAAAAGGTTGTAAATGGTCAATTGGTCGTTCACGTCAATATCTTCTGGCTAAATATGGTTATGAAAAGACGTTCACACGGTAAAAGAATAACTTGTTAAGACATTGTATGCTGAAAATTCATATTGTACTAAACATACTAATGAATAAAGCTATTATTATAGTCTTGTATAGGGCAATAGATAGGCACTGTTAAGTTATTACAAAACTACTGTTCTATGCTTCCTGATGTTCAGTAATCTTGCAAGTACAACACACATAGATCTCATTGTATATCAATCTTAATAAATACTACTCCTTTTTCTTTCTTTCTTTCAACATAAGTTTATATTGAATGATTAAGTGTATTGATGTTTAGAACACTTTTATTTGTCCATCATGATAACACTACTAATAAGCAGTTTAATCTAAATATACACATTATTCACAAATATAAAATACAAACTTAACATAACAAAATTTTTTAAAGGAAATTTTCATTTACATTCATTCAGTTTATTTCTATGCAATTTTGATAGAGATAATCAACATTACAAAAATAACATAAGATGATAACTTAAATGAAGAATAATGATCTGTTACCGTCAATCCTTAATAGTAAGTACATTTATATTCAACATGTAAACACTATGATACACTATCTACACTTGTATACATGATGTATAAACATATATATATATATATATACACCCTATATTATAAACATTGGTTGTTAATAAGTAAGGAGAAAAAAAAGCTTTAAGCATACCAAACTACACTTAGACACTTCATTTTTCACTTAAATATGTACATGTTTTAACTGATAAGATTATATACGTGAATGTAGAAATAGATTCATTATTTTTAACTTGGTATATACATTAAATGCATTTTAACATTATTTCATAAACATAACTACATACAATGCAGTTTCTATTTGTTTCTACTGTTAGTGATAATTTTCTTTTAGTGTTAAATATTTTTCACTGTATAATATTTTTTTATTTTATTTTTCTTCATTTCACACCACCCTACCGCTTATTCTTACTTTTGTGACCCTTACTCTACTGTTCAGTCTCCTCCTCATCCTCCACCTTTTTCTTCTTCTTTCTCCTTTAGAAATTATTGTACCAATCATTAAAATAGAATAAAGTTAACTTGTTTCTTTAGATAATTTATATGTACATATGCAGAATATTTGTATTATAATCAATGTTTACACAAGAAATGTATGTCAATCACATTAGTTAAGTATAATAAAGAAGGTGTATACATCAGAGCAATGTGATAACAATAATGATAATAATAATAATAATAATAATAATAATAATAATAAGTAATATTAAAGTAGTATACATTTATATACATCTATTTGTTGTTATTTGTTTGTGATTGTAATTGTTGTCTCTCTCTCTCTCTCGTATATTTTACACGAGATATTCTAAATTAAATATAGAATATCTCACTATATCATTTCACTGTTACCTTACTTTACTTTATATTACTTTTCTATGCATTTTTTCTAGAAAAAAATGAATACATGCATAGATAATGATATATGTATATACTTCTACAGGGAATGCTTAAATATAAATAAACAAACTAATAAGCCAGTTAAATAATGAATGAATGATTGATGATGATAGATTGTATAGAATTATGTTTAGAAATGTTTATTTCAATTAAGATGGTTATTTTTGTGGAAGCTGGTTATTTAATTGATTGAATATATCACAGATTGTTGTTGGTAAGGTATCATTGAAAACCAGAGAGTACTGGACAAATGTTTCGTTTGATTATGAAACTCCTTAGCAGGATGCACCCCAGATTACGCTCTAGGAGCTTCAAGTTGACAGCAAATACCTAAACCTCTGCATCACTGGATTGGCATCCAATGGTAGAATTGTTACTTCCACCAATTTGTGAGGAGTTCTATACTAGAACGATACAGTTGTCCAGT
Organism: Schistosoma japonicum; assembly: GCA_025215515.1. Lineage (NCBI taxonomy): Eukaryota > Metazoa > Platyhelminthes > Trematoda > Strigeidida > Schistosomatidae > Schistosoma > Schistosoma japonicum. The sequence goes on from CM046069.1 coordinate 68,967,972, forward strand.
GCTCCCTTGTTTTCAATGGTACCCTACCAACATCAATCTGTGATATATTCAATCAACTAAATGTTTATTTATTAATTTACCATTTTGTATGTTTGTTTTCTGCCAATTCTGTTTATTTATGTCGTTCTATTTTTACAGAAAAAAAAGGTAAACAATTGAACTTTAATGATACATGTACGTGTACTTGCAAGTTATTGGGTTACTTTGTCTTTTCTAGTCATTGTATAGAATGAGTGTACACTTTATTTACATTTTTTTCTTTTTACCAGTTTTTATCTCAATTTTTTTCACTTAAATGTTATTCTCTTGACATTCTTTTTCTATATCATGATAATGTTTTCACTTTTTTTCTTTTCTTTTTCAATTTTGTTTACATAATTTTGTGATCTATTGATGGTAATAAGAATGAGATTGAGTGTAATATAAAACAAAACGTTGAACAATTTACTTGATTGTTGTTTCTTTGCATACTGGACTACTTATATTGTATGAGATTTAAAAAATAAAGTACTATATCTGTTCTTTTTACTAGTCTATTGAAATTTTTAAGTTGCCTATCCTTTCAACAGTGTTAATAGTACACTTAACCTTTTTCTTATAAGCATATTTGTAATGAATCATTATGAATACTAACTGATGTTCTGTTATAAAAATCTTAAAAACCATATTTCATTGCTAAGTAATAGAAAGTTTAAGTGGAAATTGTTATTTTGATATTATGGATTAAGCTAAATCATACAATCCTTGATCACCAGAATGCATCAGAGAGCTATTACGTCCTAATATAGTACTTTTCATGACCCCACAAGGGATCAAACTTAGAACTCTATGGCTCCGCGACGGACATTTTATAATTAGGCCAATTAGTTAGCTGTCAACTGGTTGATATTTCTAATATAAGCATTTCGCAGTAAATTTTCGTGATCTCATCCACTACCATCAATGGGTAACTGCCTCATACCCAATATGGCTGATCTCCACTAGTCACGTCTTCTCACTAGATCTCCATGAATCACCTCGGAAACTTAGTCACTAGTGACCTGATATTAACATTAAAATACTAAATTTGTTAACATAATAACCTCCTTTTCCAGCATTTTCACAAAATAGACAAGAAAAGATTCTACAGGAAAAATGTAGTTGTAATGGCTGAACAGGTAGAAAACTGTCATGATCGAAGTTCGGTGACAGATATTGATTATCGGAAAACAATTATAAAATGCGAACGATATACAACATTATAGCGATGAAATTTTTCATTTTCGACAAATTTGTTTATGAAAGCTATACGTTCGTATTTATAGTAATTTAATAAGTTACTAGTCTATTGAAAAATAAGAGGTCAGTTGCTTTATGAATTTGTCAATGCTAATATCACAAATTCATCTGAATCAGTCAACCATTGATCACCTGGAAGCACTGGATAACTGTTTCGTCCTAGTATGGGACTCTTCAGCAGTGCGCATCCACGACCCAGTCAGGAATCGAACAAAGGACCCTCTGGTTCCGCGACGAGCGCTTTATCCATTGAATCACTGATTCGGATCCTAACGGTTGATATTTTCAATTCAGTGAATTGTTGAGTAGGTGTGAAAAGGGAGGCTAATGAACCGAATTGTGAAATTAATTGTCCACTTAACAGGTGTGATAAACAGTACAGAACGCAGAATTTTAAAACTTTGGGATTATTAAAGAGGTGATAAGTAGTTAATGATTTTAAAGAATGTCAAAAAATGTCAGAAATTAAAATCTAGAAAGGAAGAAAGAAAAAATTTGGACCTAGGGCCATGTTAAAATAAAGGATTGTACTTATCGCTTCAGTACTCAGAGATCCACTTTAAAACTATGGATAGCTAATGCCTCAACGGTGCAAAGGTTGTTGGTTTGGGTTCCCTTTGATGTTGTCCGTATGATTTTGTAATCGACTCTAAACGAGACCACAAGTAATACAGAATGATTGGTAACCACTAGATGTTTCAGAATCAAGCTATTTGTGCTTTTCTGTTGTTTCTTAATCAATTATAATTTGAAAATGCGCTTGACAGAAATTTACTAGAACAATCCTAAATTATTGCTGAGAATATCTTACTGTAACAAATTTAGTACTAGTGAATAAGGTCATTACCATCGAAACAATGTCATTAACTGGAGTTCAGATGTTGATTGGTCTATAAGTTAAATAAGTAAAAACTTCCGGATACTGTTTATGTAAAAGTATGCACTGAATTAGAACTTCTGGATCTAATAACTCTATTGACCCGAATCCTATTAAACGTAGGTTCCATCACATTTCATGTCTACGAAAATGAATGCACATTAATCGACGAAATGTGACTTTTGGGAAAATGAATTGTTTTGCTGATAATTAAACTTCCTTTACCGACTTTAGAAACATTTTTTAACTGTCTGAAGTTAAGTATGGCTATTAACGACTGGCTAGTGGTATCACTCATATGTAGCTAGAGCTCGTTATGCACAATTTTCTCAAACACAAACATTAGCAGCAAGCAGTAGAGTCTAGCTATCTGAAGGAAAAGTGAATCCACTTACCATGCCTAGTAGCTTTTAGATAGTAAATGCATGAGTTAACTGGGTGAACTGATTTGTTTCAACAGAATATAGGCAAAATTAATTCTCATGACCATCAAGGCTTAAGTATATCGGATGTCATATATTTGCTGATAGGCGACATTGAATAACGATCGTTAAGTATTAATATATATTTGAAATGGAAAGTGTAAACCACTGGATTCCAATTTATTCGTGGTATCGTGAATGCGCACTGCTGAGTTGTTATATATTAAAACAACTCATCTATTCAATCCCTCTAGGTTTTCACTGATTATTTACTAACTGAATAGTCCATACTGTAAAGCTTCAAATTCATCGATCTCCACAACATCCTGTAATAAAAATTTGATTTGACACCATATGTAAACTCATTTATCAAAATATAGTGTCATTAAAGGAATTTCTATCAGTAATATATACAAAGAAATTAAAATAATTCTAATTGATATGCTTATTTGTAAAGAAACATCCAGTATTAGATAACAGATCTCACTTCAAATGATACAATTCCATAATTTTGACTTATCATTACATCCAATTTCAAAACTATCCAGTTAAATGTTAATGATATTCACAACTATATCTCTAACTTAAACATACTTTTGAGTATCTAGAAATCATTTAATAAATCAACAATACCATATTGATGAAGAAAATGATCTAAGTAGTATCATAACATGAATCAACTTCAGTAGACTCAACCTCATTGATGTAAAAGATTATAGTTTATATTGTATTTCATTTATATTGATAAGTTTATAGATTTACTGATGCATTAAATATATTCAAAATGGAATTAATTAAAAGTATCAATTATATTCAATATCTCTTCAAGGACTCTATTCAGATGTTACATATGTTCATTATCTTCTTTTATGATAAATATATAAATGGTAACAAATAGAACTTATCATTGCTAACATCACATACTTTACTACTTTATTCTTATCAATATTGTTATTATTTTAAAATATTTGAACAATCAAAAGTAGAATGTAAATTGTAAAATATTCAATCAGGTTGTAACTAAACCAATAAGGTTCAGGAAAACCATCTGTTTCAGAATAACAACAACAATAACAGGAACTATAACAGCAACTTTTAAAAGAAAAGATCAGAAAAACATCTAATAACTTAATGATGATAGAACAATAAGAAAATTATCAGTGATCAATTTTTAATTGATAACTATAGTCAACAAATGAATATAGATTTATGTTTAAAGGATTTTAGGTAAGTTAATTGAATGCATCATTTATTTAGTGACAATGAAGTTAATGACCTCTGTCATGTTGGCACCCGCATTTTAAACAAAATTGTTTTCTTTCCTCCCTCCCCCCTGACACTTTTATTAAATTTGGAAATGTTTCATATCTTCTCTTTAATGCTGTTATAGACTGAAATTACATACTGATCAATTTCAATTATAATTACGTTATTATGAATGTTAGTAGGTTAATATTAAAGTCAACAGAGTTCGATTAGAACAGAATGAAATTGTATACCGGTGTGAATTTCAATATAGACGTTAAGACGTTCAGAAGACGAGTCCCCAACTGGATGAAATACGATTCTTCAATCAATCTAACTTTAACACTGTTTCCTATTAAATAATGTTTTCTGTTGTTATTCATTCACAGTGTTATTTTTTATATATTCCCAAACATCACAATACATCACTAGATTTCACATTCTCAGTTATTTCTTCTCGTCAAGTATTTGTGTTAAAATGCTAAACAATCCATTCAGATTTTAGTTTTCTTCAAACCAATTAACTGTAAATAGGGCATCCAAAGCTCTATCTAATAAATGTAAAGTATATAAAGTGCCTGGATTACAAAATGAATCAAAAGTATGCATGAGAATACTTATTGCTACACTTGTTGGTTACGTGAAATCCAGGTTCTTCAAAAGCTCGAGACCGTATTGCTTATATTTATGGCGATATATTGATGGAGTTGTTTCAAATACAACAAGTTGTCATATCAAAAGAAACTAATGACATTTATAAGTTATCTCTTTTGTGCAGAGATGAAAGTGTCAGGTTAACGTTTTGATTTCGTAAAATCTGAAAAATACCTAAAAGACTGCTTCTAGACAGAATTATCAGCAGCTTCAGTGAACTGTTTCTTAATTTTACAGTCTTTGGGTATACACCATTGGAAGTCTATAAACTAAACCGGAACAGTTGTCAGTTTCTCATATTTAATTCTCATTCTAACTGTGCATTTGGACAAATCACAAAACTCATAAGTTTTAAAAATTTTAAGAAATGCTAATATGAAGTCAATTACTTCTTGAATAATTATTCTTTGATACTTTAGAGTAAATTGTATTCATAAGTAGGATCTTGATTTTTGGGATGAATTGGTTTTTGATAAATTTCAATGAAGTCATAATGTCAAGCAATTACTTCAAGATACTCATTGAATTGAACAACATACCCCATCAAAGATAACAAATTGACATTCATTTAATTAGTGATTTCAAATAATAATCTGATACCCTGTAGAATGTAAAACTGCCTATCCTGTGAAGTGAAGTACTAGCTTTAGTTTATACTGTTTAATATCATGTATACTTGGTGTCTATCAACCTTCATCATAAATTGACAAACCTTTTGATTGACTGAGGAATAAAACACAGTTCCGTCAATTTATACTTTTTAAAATGACGAAGTATTAGAAGGAAACTTACACAACAAATTACTGTATAAAATGATTCTAATATTTCGTTATAAAACGGACTTTAGACACCTAAGTATTAGAAACTACGAGACACTAGACATCGGCTTCATTCTAGTATACGACTTCTTTGCTTTGAATACTGATGGCTGTACAGGTGACGTAACATCACATAAGCAGGCTTTTTGGTGAACGTGCAACTTTCAGATAATTGAGTTGATATGTAATATTTTACTTTTCTAACTTTAGTCATATTACCATCATTCAGTTTTAATGATTGGCAAAAATAAAAGAAATTACCACAAGAAACCAATCATTAATGATTACATGATTCAATTGAGATGGTTATTTTTATGGAGATTGGCAATTTAGTTGATTGAATATATCGCAGGCTGATGCTAGTAGGGTATCATTGAAAACCAGGAAGCACTGGACAACTGTTTCGTTCCAGTGTGGAACTCATCGGCAGTGCGAACCCCCAGATTCCGCAAAAGGGGATTCGGGTTGACGGTGAACGCCTAACCATCTGCACAACTGGGTCGGCATCCAACAAGTGAATTCCCACTTGCATCAACTTGTGATATATAGCGTGATGATCATTTATTGTGATTGGGGATAACTATCTCACTCCCAATAAGTCTGAACTCCACCAGCAATGACTTCATACTAGAGCTTCAGGAATATCGTGGAGTTGGTCACTAGTGAGCTGATTATTATAGTGCTACCTAGTTTTCAATGGTGCCATGCTACATTAATCTGTGGCATATTCAATCAACTGAATACACAATTATTTGAATAGGGTGCTTGTGAAATTTAATAAATTGTAAATGTAAATTTTAGTCTTGAAGGGTTCATGTCAACAATATTACTGCAAGACAGTAGTTTACAACTTGACTGAAGTAAAAAATATGCACTATCTGGCACTGAACCAGTGATCATAAGGTTAAGTGGTTTTTACGAAGGATGAGTGTGCTGAATTAAATCTCTGATTCAGTCGTCGATGCACAATTATAAGGAGTCCCACACTAGGACGAAGCAACTGTTTAGTACCTCCTGGATATCAACGTCCGTTCAACTACAGTCAGTCTATTATTTGAACTACATAGTTTCCGTTTATTAATTTTGATATTACCTGTTTTAGTTATCAGTGTCGTCTGAATAGAAAATGTTCAGCTAAAACAATATATTATTGAACTATTCAGAATTGTAATAAAACTTCAGTTTATTGATTACATTTGTTACAGATTGATCTCAAGTGAGAATAACTAAAAATCATGGAATTATAACATGGAATTATTCTTTACAAATTATCTTTGATTTCATTTGATAAGATAACTCGGGACGCACAGGTTTCATAGCGAAAGTTCAACTATCGTCAACACTAAATCATTTCTTAATAGCACAATTCCAACTTCAATCATTTCAAATAAATCTCAAGTCATGAAACGTTTGGTTATTGACTCACTAAGCTTATTCAACAAAACATTTCATCTATACAAGATGACTGATTGACAAGATTGTATCAGCATAAGGGTACTTTAGTTAATCCAAAAAAAAAAAAAAAACGAGAAACATTGTAAAAATAATGAGAGAACGTTCATGGATTGATTTTATTAAGCTCATCACTAATTGTTATCATTATATCACCATCATTATTGAAAGCTTATACATTATGGTAATACATAGGTTCTGCTGAATAGGTAATTTGACAACTATGAGATTTAACTTTACATAATTACAATAATTGTTTATTTGACACGTTTTGTCTAACACATAAGATTAGTGTTAATTCCTTTAATCTCTTTTATATGAAGGTTATATACGTGATGATTGAATTTCCTTGTTCTATCAGTTTCCATTCACCTGATAATCCATAAGCTACTAGATAAAATGTAAAACGATATTTCTGGCAATAAAAAAGAGTCTTTGTATTGAGATTATAACACTATGAACTACTGATTACCAGTGTTTCTTACTGTAATCATAAATGACAAATCTTTCAATAGAAACTACTGAAATCATTGAATAAAATGTTGCCATTTTATTGTTTATATCATTAACTGACTATAATAAAATAACCAAGAAGTATTCGATAGTTGTTTCATTCCAGTAGTATAACTCTTCAGTAGTTTGTGTTCATAACACAAGATCTTTAGTACCAAAGTTAGGTGCTTAACCTACAAATCACCAAGTTAGTATTTAATGATTTGAAATTCTAACTCCAATTAGTTGAATATACAAATAGATATTCAATTTTAGTACATGGATATTGTTTAGAAAAACTATTATCTACTGTATAAATAGTACATGTAAAGTATCATTTTAATCAGAAGAGAATGATTTCATCTGACTATATAAATATGTACGATTGATAACTAACTAGTTGTAAGTAACTTGTAAAGTTGAAAGACATTTATATACCCAATTTCTCCTTCTCTGTATACATTAAAAAATTCACTTCACGTTCACCAGAACTTTATTACACAGGGTAACATTTGACAGATAATCACTACTGTATCTAGTAAATAGACTGAGGTAAAAATACTCTGACTTTAAACAAAAAAAATTAAACTTTTATTGACTCCACTCAGAACAACTTTAAATTTAAAGTAAGTAATTTACTCTACAAATATCAACTATTTTGTTGATATTACATACCCGATTCTAGGTTGTTTAATTGCGCACATGTAATTCATGCAGTTCAGAGAATGTGGTTCCAATGAAATAATCTTCTATCATGTATCATTTAATTTGGATTGTGACTGGCAAGTGGAATCCAGTGGAATCCAGTGGCAAGTGGAATCCCACTGTGAACATCAACATTGGGATACAGGTACATTCAGCCGATGAGGCCCAAATAGGACGAAACGCGCGTCCTGGATTCCACTTGCCAGTCACAATCCAAATTAAGTGATACTTGTAAATATTCGCTATATCGAGGCAATCCGCTCAGGATGCACACACAGCAACATTGAGTGGCCAGCTTCAGTCTATAACAAATCAGTGGGAATATACAAATTCATCCTACTAATCTTCTATCATCTTTATATCTACTAATAAAATGTGACAAAAGCTAATGGAAAATACATTTTACAAAATAAGTAGAAATATACCTTTTTTATGATACAAACAATACTGTACAAAAGTAATTCATGTAATAATTTCTATTCAGAGGAATAATAGCCTAAGTGACAATTCATATTTCGTCTAAACTGAGCAAGGAATTCGGCTGTTATGGATTATCAGAACATTCTATTCAGTTTGCTAACAGGTTAGTAAGAATTTTTCCATTGCCATTATTTTTTCTAGAATGATTCTAATTCCATCGGTAATTCATAAAAAGCAAAACTTCACAGAGGTATCAGGAAATTTTAAAACTTAGAATACAGAGATTACGTAATCTATGGTTTCAACGTGTTACACAATCGTCCCAGCATTCATTAAAGTCAATTGTTCAGTAGCCTAGAAAAAAATTATATGTATATCAAAGTTATCTGATTTTCAAAATATAATTGTGGACAACTATAAATATGTAAACAATATATAACCGTTATTTAATCGTGGATTATATAAACTGCAAAATCTCATGGCAAGCACACAATACAGTGAACGATATGGACGCAACTGAACGACTTGAAATTTGACGATGAATTAGTTCTTCTACCTCACACACAATAACAAATGCAGGTGAAGATGGTCAGTATAGCAGCAGCATTTAATGTGATCAGTGGGCCTACACATACACAACAGAAAATGCAAAATTAATGAATACAACATAATAAGCACCAACCCTATTACATTTGACATGACAGAAGATGTGGAAACTTACATACCCATGCAACATCATCGAGTAACAACAGAGGGAAATCTCATTTAAATGTGAACACACCGATTGGCAAAACAAGGCTAAAACAACATTCTTACAACTAAAAATTATCTTCAATTCAAACCAACTATCAGCAAAAATCACAGTCACAATTTCACTACAAATGTCATGACAGCTCATTGTATGGAGCCGAAACCTAGATAATGACGAAATGCATCATTCAAAAGATGCAAGTACCTATGGATAGATATCTGTTCAAGATACTTCTGATCCGTTGTATACTCACAATCAGTAACAACGTTCTGTAACAGAGAACAAACCTGCCAAAATTCTAGTTTGGAACAAATTAAGAACAAACGTTGGATTTGGATAGGGCACATATCGAGGAAATCACCGAGCAGTATCACAAGACAGGTACTAACTTGGAATGTTTAAAGTCTGAGGAAAAGAGGAATGCCGAAGAACATATTGTATTGTGAGTTAGAGGTAGACGTGAAAAAGATAGATGGGAGTTGGGAAGAATCGGAAAGGATATTTGAGAACAGTGTTCGTTGTAGAATGCTGGTAAGCGGCATATACTCCACGTGGGGTAGCAAGGAGTGATTGATGTGATGTAATTCCACTAAGGTGTTTGAATTTCAGTGACCTACTTTGGATAAATTCCTAAGTAACTTCCCATGTTTCGTAACCCAACTCATGACTACTATATTGATACATATTTGAATTCAGGTATAAAATTTTAGAAAGGCTTATTTACCAGAAATCAGATGATCTCCATCTAAGCCAATTGGTTTAGTTTTCTTATGTTTTCATCTTTATTTTATAATGAACAGACTATTCCAAATCAAATCAATCTCTATAGCATCTAAAAATGTACTTGGTTAATGCATTAGTTAAAATGTTTCGATCGATATAAGTTACAATTGGAATCTCGCTTCTACAAACTCAAAGAAATCGACCATGCAGTAAACTACACATACACACACACACACACAAATAAACAAATAAGAATAGCCAAAAGTCAGTCCATCAAACAACTAATAATCAAAAACCTCGAATAATACAATCACTAGTATACTTTTCATCTATTCTATTGTGAAATGAATTCTCAGCTCCAATTTTGAACTAGATGATTTTACAATTTAACCATTTATTCAATATTGTCATAAAACAAACTAATCTTTTATCACTGGTCAACACTACCGATGGGACATCAACTACACTGAAGTTCCTATATATATATATATATATATATATATATATATATATATATATATATATATATATATATATATATTTATATATATATATATAATTGTATACGTTTCCATAGACAAACCCGACGTTTACTCACATGTTTTGTTCAGTATACGCCTTTTTATGAAATTGAATTTTGAATAAATGAATGGTACCATTTTTTAATTAGATTACATTAAAACAATTCGGTAAACAATTATTGTTATTATTATTGTATTACATGAATTAAAACAACTAGTTTATCATTACTACTATCATAATTATTGTTATTGGTATTGTTGTGTAGACTAAACAAACTAAAGTAATGCATGTGTAGTTTCTTCTTTTAAAGAGAGAAAACATAACAATATCTTGCTAATGATATGATAATGACAATGAAAGTACAAAGATTAACAGGAAACTAACTACCTAGTGAAAATGTTAGATCCGATGTAGTTTTTTATGAGAATATGAGATTATTAAAAAAATAATTCATTCAAAAAGTTAAATGAACTTTTATTACAATCAATTTAATTCATTGTGATAACTTTGATTGTAGCAATAGTTTCAATTCAATGTGATCTATGCAAAAATAATCATTCATATCAATTTTGTCATGTTTGCCTAGTTAACGATTTTAATAATCACCATGATTCTATTGAGATTTATATATTCATGAGTTGTGAGTTGTTTTGTTTGTATTCCAAGGTGTTATTTAATTATATTTTTCTCATCAGGTTGATTGTCGCCTTTTAGTTAGCTGGGTCGGAATGCTAAATATGGAAACAATCACTTCTTGAATTATTGATGGTTGTAAATAATTAGCTGGTAGTTTAGATATTATTAATGCCTAAGAATGGAGCATTATTAAGCTCATAAAACGACTCGTTCTTTTTAACATCATAAAATTACGTAGTGGGGAATGAAATCATTAAATTATTAAGTTATAGTGAATAACTGGTTAAAATAACCTTATCCTGTTACTCTTTAAGTGTAAACTACAAGTGTGCGTGTATGCTTCAAAACCGCTTAGATTAAAAAAGAAAGGTGTACTGAACAAAACAGCTATCCAGTGGTCCCTCGTTGTCTGGCTCAGATCAATTCGTGATATCAGATTAATATACAACAATCTTCATAACACTCTATTACAGCTGCTCTATTGTTAATAATACCAAATCTTTCAGAGTAATTACTAATCAAAAAAATTTTTATTTAATTAAATAGTTTCCACCGAAGTTTACACACTAAAGCTAGACCACCGGAAACAAACAGAAGTTAGTTTGATACTCTTATAAAACATGATTTTAATTGCTTATCTTCTTCTGAATTCATCGTATTCTTTTTTTTATCACACTATCTGTTACTTGATATACTTCAGAAATACAATCGTATTTATAGTATGTTTTACATTTAGATAATTTTTGAAGTTCTATATAGTCTATTTTCCACCTTAACAGGTTTCTTATCTCACTGGCAACTTTAACTATTTCATTTAATCAGGATCACTAATGTTGATAGCATTGCAGCTGAGAACAATTTATGGTGTATCCATGGGATCCAGTTTATCTTAGTTCACTTCATTACTCTTGATTTGCTAAAACTAATAGAGGGATCTACTAACAGAAGAGTTGAATATGGTATTCACTCAATCTTACCATATATATTAGCATTTATGCATGCATTTATAAAATACAAATTGTTTTTAAACAGCATAAGTAATTTGATTGTACTGAAATATCTTAGTCTCGAAAGAGGACATTTGTGGATTAAATAGTTCCGTGTTCATGTTAATAGATTGATAGTATCAATCGTAACATATAGAGAGCATCAGTTTCCTCAGAATTGTAGATATTCATTGTTAAAGAATACTGACTTGAACAATGAGTGAATTCACACCTTTTCACTAATATATACAACAGATTCGCAATTTATTATAGTGCAAACAATATCAAGTTACTTAGACTGTCCCCGTATAAAACTTAATTGACGGAATTTGATAAGGATCATGCACTAGATGAATACAATAACAGTCACTAATTAGTGAGTGATCAGTGTCATTTTGTTGATTATATAAGACACTTTGATTGTGACATCAGAAAATAATGCTGATATGGATTTAATTTTGCCTATATCTGGATATAACACAGACTAATTAATTTCATGATAACCATCTGACCAATAAATTTGATAACAGTAACTCTTTTTTCTATGAATTAAGTATGTTATGATCAATAGTTTTAATAGAACAAAATATTTTTATTTTTATTTATACTGTCATGTTAAGAAATCCCAGACTTAAACTGCAATGTTTAACTACAATCTCCGAGAGGGAGGACTGATTTTTCTGGATTGCTCCGTTACTAGACCACACAGTTTCACGTTTAATGACTCATAGTACTCAGCTATTTTGGTTACGAATGAAATATTTTTAAGTGATTATTAACTTTGACCATTGTTCTGATTATAGTATCAGTTTTCGTATTGATCCACTTCTACAGATCAATTTCCATTGTGGTCATTTGTTTAAGTAACGGTAGTAAAATGTGAAATTAAGTGATGTGAATTTTAATTCATTGGGTAGTATCATTTTGTATCCTACTCACAAGATTCTAGTTAATCTATCCATACCAGTTACTAACTCTCACAAAAGCTACGTCAAACAGAATTTTCTCTACCTTCAAAAATCGAACGCAGTTCTGTGATGAGTTTCAGACAGAAATAACAATGTTGTACTGAACAATATTCTGTATGATAATTTTGAAAGGTGAAAGCTACAACGTTTTTATTTTTCTTCAAAGTTGTTTTATTTACTGGTTATATATATACCAAGTATCAGTTTGATAACGTACAATGTAAATCAAGCATAGTTCATTTATACATTCTAGTTATATTGGGTTTATGAAATAAAATAAATTATTTATCATTTCACTACCATAAGATAAACATAGTCAATCTCTACTCAATTACATGTTTAAAGAAAAAATACACATTGACTTTATATTGTTATATTTTACTTATTATTGTTTAACTGTTTCTTTTATTCATGGGTATATTCTAGAAATTTACTTGTATATACACTACTACATGTTAATATGATCAAGGAATTTAGAATTTAATAAGAATCTTACTGAAAACATTCATCAAATCAGATAAGTATATTCTTCACTTTATTTTATTATTTCAAACTTTATTACTAACAAATAGTAGTATGTTTATGTGAAAAGGTTTTTATGACAATGATCTGTAGTCATAATACGCCTCAATTTATTCATTTTCTGTCATTTAAAACAAATACACATGTGTATATGAATGTATATTGAATAGACAAAAGTTACTTTTATTATATCTTCAAGAACTTGTAAACAAATAAACAGTCTTTTAAAAAAAAAGACCTCCTGAATATATACACATAGAGTATCCTGTTTATGTTACTGTATTCACATTTTGTATAGAATACATATTAAAGAAATTTCGAATATTTTCTCTAGTTATCATGATAGTTGAACAGAACACGACTAAAATTGGTTTTATTTTTTTTTAAATTTCATTCGAAGTATCATTAAATTATTCATTCATTTTCTTGTTATCGTACGTGGAGCACAAGCTAACAGACTAGGATTTTTCAACGAATTCTATCCTAGGCTCTCTCCTGTTTAGTTACTCTAGAGTGCTATTCATTCTTTTCATATTTTCCTGCACTTTTTGATGTAACGTGTTCTTTATTTTTGAGAATTCTAAGTTCGGACATACCGTGTAATTCAGTTTCGAGATTACCCATATGTTTCCCATCCACATCTAGAGTTTTTTTTTCCTAATCTCTTCCTCAGCTGGAAGTTGGTTGGTTTGTTCTTTAATATACAAGATTGTTACTGTTGGTGTCTGGTTATTGGATCAGGAGTATCTTGAGTAGATAACTGATAATGAATATTTGTATCTTTTCAACGATGATTCTCATGGTTCTCCAAGTTTCAATTTCATACAATAGAACTGTCCTCGTATTTGCATTGAAATTTCGGATTGTCGTGTTAGTCAACTGATGTTTTGAGTTCTATTCTTTAGTTGTAGCAATGTTGCCCTTGCCTTGCCAATCTATGTCTTGGCATCTACATTAGATCCCCCTTTGTTTATGAATGGTGCTTCCTAGGTATGTAAAAGTCTCTATATTTTCCAGAGCAGCTGGGTTAGTGCTCTGTATTCCATTTGAGGGTCTTGTTTTTTTTCCGTGTATGCTGAGGCCTACTACTTCAGAGGATGGTACTACTCTGGTCGTCTTCAACTGCATTTATTTTTGCATGTGGAGCAGCATCAACGTTACATAGATGATAGTTTAATCACTTGTATGAAGTGTAGTACTTCAATTTAGTCACTATCATAAGATCTCATCACGTGACATTATTAATTTACTAGATATTCGGTAAACTAACAAATTGTTTCTACAATAAGTATCCATATTTACTATTCTTCATTTTCATAATGAGATAAATAGATAACCATGTGACTTACATAATAGTCATAGATACTTTATATTTTTATCTATGAAGAATGATGTAATATATATATACCACATGTGTTGAGTGAAGAATGGGATATAAATGAATTTAATTCAGAATACGCTACATTCTCAATGGTATTTTCTATATTACACAAAAATGATATAAATAGTTCCTTAGAATAACTTGGTATTTACTTTTAGTCCTATGCCTAAATTTACATGTACACAATAATATTCTTATTATTTTGTGGAATACCATGAGTAGAGACAATGATCACATTGTAAATAAGATATTTACTAATTGATACAACTGACTGAGTATTACACTATATCATTTATTGAATAATGTAAGGGATTATGAAACAGTGGATGGTGGTTTTACTAGCTGAATGATATTTTGGTCACCATTAAAACACCTTAAATTTCGTATGACAAGTAGGGGTGAATGTACGATTAACTATTATTTCATTTCTCTGAAGAAGCGACTTACACTAAGCCGCGAAACGTCAGAAATTTTAATTTCTACTCATTGAAATTTTACAAATATATATAACTCATTTTATTATTTCATGAATTTGACCGAGTAGATAAATGACGTTAGATCTTGTTGAAATGAATGATTATCATAAAGACTTTAGTATTATGAATAAATTTATAATTGCCATGTAAATTCAAGTACAAATGTCTGATTGAATGATACATCAGTCTATCCAGCTAGTATTTAAGTTACATTAACATACAATTATTGATGGTGATATAGTACAAATCATTATTATAACCCACATATCTTACGTTGTCGGTTACTTAAAATAATGTTGACAGAATTTCATTGGTTAAGTTGAACGTCATTATGAGTCTAAGTTAATTAGTATCTCATTCACTTTGTTGAAACGGAAGTTGATTTGACAGTAGTTGGCAGGAAACCTTGAACATATATTCCGTGTTAGTTAGCGATGATCAACAAGGCTTACTTAAAATCATAAGGGAACTAATACTCTCTGGCTGGTTCAATAGCAAGTCACCTAACCGAATGTCACATATATCATTACTCAGTGGTTACTCAGTGTATTCATTACAGCATTACACAAAGTAAATCATAACCCAAATCGCTCAATGGTAACTGCAGCAGATTGTGAAACTTAGCTATCCTGGGTATTAATTACAATGGAGCAGTCGTACTTTCAAAATTACAAGTACACCTCTCTTCTTATACAGACAGACAGTGGAGAAGAATCTTAAGAAGTTAGATGTTTAAATTACATAATATCTTTCATCTAATCGTCACTATTATGTAGGGAGAAAATTATTTTATTATTTTTTGTGAAGGTTCACTTAGACTAATCAGACTTCTGGACACTTTCAGTACTAAGACTACTTATTTTGTCAATATATTGTATAAACTTTTCCCAAAGTAACTACTTTATATGATATTGCGGAGAGTGAAACGATAAGTTTTGTTTGATCCAGTTTACGGTTTCTTACAACTTAATAGTCAACTATACGCCTGGATGCTGAAATTTAGGCTAGATATTTTTATGGAGTGTAGTAATGCAACGCTAGGCTAGTTGATGAAAAACCTTTACCAGGCGAATATAACAATCGCTTTATAGTAACCCACAACGTAATAGAGACTATCTTCATCGTTAAATTATTGAAGGTATTTTTATCTACAACACTGGATGGAAGTTTACAAAGTAGGGAAGTCATTAAAGATTAACAGAGTAGCAAATCTTTCAATTATACTCATTTATTTCAAACCAGGATGTACTAGACATCTGTTTCACAGTAATATGAAACCAAATAACACACCAAATTACAATTAATATCAGCTCACTAATGATTAACTTTTGGAAGCTATTTGCAGAGTCCTAATAAGAAAATGTGACCAGTGGAGTCCAGCCATTTTTCAGAATTAAGTTTCAAAACTATATCATGAATTGAGTGAATTATTGGTTTCAATCACTTGTGGAGTTATGGACGCTCACTTTTGTGACGTTTTGTGTTATAACAAACAGCTATTTAATGCCTCTTAACTTTCATTGATTGTCTAATTCTGTCTAAGTCGTTATATCAAAATAGAAGTCAACACTTACCACAATATTTAATTTAATATTCATTCACATGAACGTGTATTACATCACTAATCTTCTAGATATATACATGTTTATGTAAGCATGTATAAGTACATAATACAGATAATAAGCCTCTTTAACTCTAAGTTGTATTGTCATTCTACTAACAAATAGTTTAAGTGCATGTTACAAATACAAATTCATGAATGCACTCTCATTCACTTTTCTTTTTCTTTTACATTAAAACGCTTTTATGACATTAATTCCCATTAATAATAATATACATATGATAATAACTGGAAGAAAACATCAACAAATTGAATGAGAACTTAATTGTGTTCATTATTGAATCCATTTAATGTTTGCATTTCGTGAAGAAATGCCAATATGTTCTTGTTGTCGTAATGGCGCTGATTCGAGGGGAAAATATCGACTATTCTAAAATTATTATCCTTGTTACTTTGCTTCATTGTAATCGGGTGTTGTGAAGATTATTGAATGTTAGTTTGATATAGCGAATTGTTCTGAATTAGACAACCAATGATCAACAGAAAGTGCTAGACAGCTGTTTCGTCATAGTATAGAAATGTTTAACTGTGTTTACCATGACCCCATCAGGAAACAGACGCAGAAACCACTGGCTCTATGGCTAACGCCTTACAATTAAACCTACTGAGTTGGCTCCCAATGGTTGATATTTCTAATTTACTTAATTCACGATAGAATTACCTAATCTCACCCATTGCTGTCTGTGGGTAACTACCACACACTCGACATACTTGAACTTCACTGGCTAAAATAGTAAAGCACAATAATATAACACGATCAAACTTGTATCTTGGTTGTATTAAATATCTTGATTTTGATTTGTTCCACTGTATTTTGTAATTTTGTACTGGTTCATTTCAGTTATTTATTTATTCTTTCATGAAGCGAGTTGCACTAAGCCGTGAAAAGTCAGAAATTGAAGTTTCTACTCATCAGAATATTAGAAATATACAAATCATTCATTTTTATTAGATCTTACTGTTTATTAGAAATATGTTGTAGAGTGGAAGACTTATTGTTCGTAGATACCCGGTCAGTAAATGAAGGAAATGACCTTAGGCTTAGAGTAGGACAATCTGCATGACAGACATTTCAGCAAAACAACTGCAACTAAAAGCCAAATAAAACATTCCTGATTCGCTCACATTTGAAACCTAAAATGGTGCTTAAATATTAAATTAATTTCTGGGTTAAAAATTGTACTGTAACAGAAAAGTTAGGTTATGTAGTCAACAGTTAAAACGTCGTGGTATAATCTTTCGTGCAAGTTATCATATCCTTCAGAGGAATTCCATGGTTAATATGGAAAAATTTTTTCGCGGCAATCGATTGTCATAAACAAACGTTTCGTTTCTGAGGTTATATGCAATCTGTTTAGTAAGTAAGTTATACATAGCATATTTGATCATTTTTCCATTCACTTAGTTAGTAATCATTAGGTAATAACATTCTTTACACTAAAGATTTAATTTCTTACTGTAACTATTACTATATTTGTGTTATTCACCAGGCCTATCAGAGGACGATAAGCTGAACATTATAGCAAGTAAATGTACATAATTGTAGCTATTTGAAATGAAATCATGAATAGGAAAGTGTTTCATACGACACAATTGATCAATATGAAAAGCATTATTGGTAATTGAGTTGGATTGTGGCTGGCACCCGGAATCCAGGACTCGACTTTATTTTATTTAAGGCTCGTCTGATGGATGTAATGCATACCAGTGTTAATATTTACACCAGGACTTGAACTCAGTTTGTTTCGTGCTAAACTGCCATCATGTTCACCACTTGACTACTGGTCTAATTCAATTAATACATGCGAGCTATTGCTATCACGATGCAATCCGCTCAGGATGTATATATGGCAACAGATCAAACTTAGTTTCTGACAAATCAACGGGAAGATTCATGTACATTCCAATTATGGGTAATCATAGCTAAGCTCTTCTACATAGATAACTTTCTTCATTAAGAATTTATAGATTTATAAAACACTTCAACAGTGAATATGAAATTTCATAATAACAAACACTCTTTCTTTATCACTAGTTCTTCTGAACGGATTAATGTCATTTTGTGCATACATTCATACATACATGCATATACATGTAGAGTTAAGAATGTGTTTTGTTGATAAACAATGAGTAAATATTCAACTTCTTTCTCCCCTTTCCCCCCCCCTCCCCATCTCATTAATCATTCGAATACATTCTGTACATTCCTTTCACTTCATTAATTTCATATTGTTACATAAACATATCAAGATAACATTGATAACCTATGGATAAGAGTGAATAAGTGAATGAAATGTCAGGAGACTGAAACATTGGATCGGATTCTATTTTCATTTGGAGTACATATATATATATACTACTTAAACTTGAAAAAAAAGAAAAGAAAACTAAGGAAATTACACGCAATATTTTAATAGATGTTTTCATTTTCTTATAACCTGACTTATTGACCTCTTTTTTGTTTCTTAGTATTTCAACACTTTTCACCTCCTGTCAAATAACATTGAAGTGATAATGTGTAATAGTTAATAAAACACATTTTTGTTTAACTTAGGTAATATAAAAACAATTCAACAGATTGATGTCAACTAAATGATGACCTTTTCATATGTTGAAGTTCTTTTTGTTGTTGAATATTTCATCTAATGTTATCATAATAAGTTATGATTCCTTCAGTACTCCTCCTATTGTTTTTTTAAAAATGGAATGTATTTCTTTATTGGTTTTTTTTCATCGGTGATAAACTACTTCAGGAGCTGTTAACCTTAGACTATCATTAATATGTTGATTTATGAATGTACATTCAAAGATCTCTGATGATAAATTCGAGTAACTTCAAGCATAATATAGAACATATGAAGTGGACTTTATATAACTTGATACCACCTAACAAACCTATTTCTTTATTCTTCCAGTCAGTTTAGAATCCTGCCTAGATTACCTGTACTGTGATGTCACTAATTCACCTGTTAAAGAGACAGATCCAGTCAAATATAACATACAATATCTACGACCATTTGTCAGTAATATTTGATGTTCCAATCGATTTATGCCTGTTACCCCTTGTGGAGTATATGCCGCCGACCAGCATTCTACAACGAACACTGTTCTCAAATATCCTTTCCGATTCTTCCCAACTCCCATCTGTCCTTTTCACGTCTACCTCTAACTCACAATACAATATGTTCTTCGGCATTCCTCTTTTCCTCTGACTTTAAACATTCCAAGTTAGTACTCGTCTTGTGATACTGCTCGGTGATTTCCTCGATATGTGCCCTATCCAAAACCAACGTCTGTTGTTAATTTGTTCCTCACTAGAATTTTGGCTGGTTTGTTCTCTGATATAGAACGTTGTTACTGATTGTGAGTGACCAACGGATCAGAAGTATCTTGAACAGATATCTATCCATAGATACTTGTATCTTTTAATGATGCATTTCGTCATTATCCAGGTTTCGGCTCCATACAATTGAGCTGTTTTGACGTTTGTAGTGAAATTGTGACTGTGATTTTTGCTGATATTTGGTTTGAGTTGAAGATATTTATCAGTTGTAAGAATGTTGTTTTGGCGTTGTTTTGCCAATCGATGTGTTCACATTTAAATGTGATTCCCCTCTGTTGTTAATCGATGATGTTGCATGGGTATGTAAAAGTTTCTACATTCTCTGTCATGTCAAGTGTAATTGGGTTGGTGGTCGATGATTTGTATCCAAGAATTTTGCATTTTCTATAGTGTACTGATGCAGATGCTGCTGCACTTGATTCTTATTTCAAGTTAATTTATTATAATTGTTCAGATTTGAGAATGATGAGAAATAAACGTATACAGTAATAAAAACTATTTTATTATTGCAATCACATTTGTGAATTCTCGATTTAGTGGCTTCCTGTGTTCTGTATTTCATCGCGTCTACATTAAACACCAGGTGTAATCATTAAGTTCTGAATCTAAGCATACACAAAAGTGTACATTGGAGAAGAAAATCAATTCATCTGATTAATATTACTTTTACTGAACATCAAGAATACATGTAAATGTATAAGTGTAAACAATATAGCGTAAAGATACAGTATTCGATATTTTTTAATCTCATTCTATCTTCTAAACATAAAATAAGAAATGAAATGCTTATTTCTTTTTTATATCACAATGGTTTGTAATATTGTACGGGAAGGAAATCTGAAAAGTACCTCTTTTTCATCTTATATCTGTGATTCAAGTTCAAGACAGTGGGAGAGAGGGTCGGGGAGGGGGGTAGAAAACATTTCAGTGATATAGACAAAAATGATGTATACCTCATAGATGATCACGTTTTATTTGTTCGCAGTTTATTCATTCGAATCCTTTTATTCTATCAATAAGAGAGACAGGAAGCGAATAAAAATCTACAGATTTGACAAATAATGTAAACGATAAACATGTTTACAAGTATTTATTCCGACCCAACCTCCTCTCAAAGTTTTCCGCAGATAACGGATTTCTAAGAATTCATACATTAACCAAAATAATAACGGTTATACATGCGCTTAGACAACCTACATGCATACATAAATGAAGAAAAATGACTTATTTGACTTCATGTTTAGATGATCATAATTCTAGTTTGGATCATGTTTTATTATCAGTAAGTATTGATGATACCTAATTAAATGCCTAATTATTTTCATACATTGTCAATTCATTTGATTGTAATGACTTTGTAAACACTTAACTTCTGTGAATAGATTTATTCAAGAATACAATAGAGTATAAGTAATTCATTCATTGTACCTATAGACTAACCATTGTAATGTTTATACTACTGAATTTACAATTGTAACAAATAGACAGGAAGACTGATATCCTTCTCTTGTCTTTTTTTTTTATTTTAATAATTTTATTTATTTAAAACTTAAATGAATATTCAATATTTAGTCTACAAAATAAAACTTATTTTTTTGGTTTCCTTATTGTTGCTTATTTTGTTAATATACAGTTCATATTAGGAAGATTCAACAAATAACTACACATCATGAATAGACTACTACTTAATACATTTTGTTATATGTAACTACGATATCTGTTGAATTGATAACCAAGTTAAAACACTGATTAAAAGAATTTAGCCATTCACTTTTTAATCAGATCCATGTGGTTGTTTACTTTGAACTTCTTTTCCTTTGTTTTTCAATATACAACACTATAAATGTGTATGTTAACAATGGTTTTCATTGAATTGAAAAAAAGAATTCTATTTAATTGTAACTAAACTGTATGTGAATATTGACACTTTCTACAATATCAATTTGATACACCTTAATCTAATTGTATTCATATTTAGATATGCAATTGAATTAGTTAATTATTAAGTGATGAATATCATCTGGTCTATGAATATAAATGAACAGGTCATTTGTATAGGATACATAAACTTTCAGTTTTAAAGTATTAAATTAAAATTTACTATGAAATAAGTTATGCTACATTTTCAATGAAGTGGAGAAGAAGACTAAAAAAAAATAAATTAACGATTTACATCCGTTTCAAATAAAAAATGTCTATTGAAAAAAAACTTAATTAAGAATTAGGTTACTTTTATAGAGATAGACATCGTTTTATATCTATTACGTATCACTAAAACCTACGGAGCATTGGACTACTGTTTCATCCTAATATAAGATCCTTCAGAAGTGCGCATTCTGGATCCCTCGAGAAAATAGAATTCAAAGACACCAGGTCTGTCAGTGGACACTTAATAAATTGCACGATTGGACTGACGTCTACTGGTAAAATTCTAACTATTATCAATTTGTGACAAGGTGTCACGATCATGCGTTATTATTTGTGGTAACAAGCATTAATCTGTGACGAATACGAACAACCAAATTTGATATCCGTCTCCATGTAATTACCTCAATTCACTTACAGTATTCAGCTCACTAGTGACTAACTTTAGGATGTTTTTGAAATTAGATTGAAAAATCTTAACTAGTGGAGTTTCTTATATGTTCGCGAGTGGATCATATGTAAAATACTTTACTTCGTTATAGGATCATGTTTGTTTGTGGAAGAATTACAACACGTGAAATGAAATGAATTCACTTCGTACTACAATGTTCATTGTTCCCACGTTACAAAATTTTATCAAGGGAACAGAATTCACAATCACCACACCTACTCACGTGTTTTAGTTACTTAGGTAATTTGTAAAATCATCATCTAACACTGTCAACCCCAACCCACCCCCTTATATGACTACTTTCATTATAGTAAATCCTACACATATTAATGTAGAACAATGATGAAAAACTGATAGAAAAAAGCATATTACTTTGTTCTTTTCACTAAACTATGATTCGATGATTATAGAAAATAATGTACATCTTAGTATAGAAAGTATAAGCATGAAGTCGTGAAAATATATCGTGAATTGATTGAATTAGAAATATCAGCCGTTGGAAGCGGAATCATTGGTCAAATGGTTAAGCATTCTCTGTGAAACCTGAAAGATCTGAATTCCATCACCTGATGAGATCATGTATCTATACCGCTAATGAGTCCCATACTAAGAAAAAGTAGCTGTCTGGTACTAGTTCATGGTTTTTAATGATCATTCAACTGAGACCAATTATTCATATCAAATTCCAATTCACTAGTCTCTACAGCACTTAACTATAAGCAGTTTCCTAGTCATTAATAAATAAAATAACGAAACATTTAAAGTATTCACCTTTTCTGATTGATATACACAAATGAATTCATCCTTCTCGATTGATTATCTAAGATTTCAAATATAACACTCTAAATACATAATCAATTCAAGTTACATAATCTCAATGGGAATGTTTTCTTTTCAAATGTATAAAACAAAACAATTCACTGTTTTATTCACTCATAGCATCATTCAAAATCAAATGTTATACTATTTCAAAAGACGTCATATACTTACACTCTCTATAACATTATATTCTCAATAACCTACTATAAGTTAACCTATCAGTCCATATTCGATAGATATTTCATTTATCAAACCTGAAATTATCTACTAGTAAAAGACATTTTAAAGTTGTTCTTATTCGATTTCATCAAGTATACGTTGATTTATTTAGAGTGTATCTAAGAAAATGTTTCTTTTTTTTCAATGCTACTTCATTAATATACACCAAGATAGTGAAAATGAAATAAGATAATTCATGGCGTCTGTCAAATATTTACAGGACACATTCATTGATGGCCTACTGAAACAAAATGAAATCAGTACAGAACTTATTAAGACTAATTAACATGTTTTCTATTAGTAATATGCATGTTTTGTTTACCACACTCACAATTCGCCCCCCCCCCCCCCGCCAAACATACAAATCTCCCTCCAATTCCTCAACCATATGGTTATAAATTTGTTTCTTCTAAGTTTTTTTCGCTTGTTGCAATTTCTTTTCAATGCTTAGTATATTTCAATACCTCCCCACTTCTACTACTACTATAATTCTCTTCAGACTGCTGAAATAATTTCTTTTTCTTCTTTCAATATTTGACACTATAACAAAAAAGATTTATCAGTTTGTACTTTAATGTGACCATGTGTTTATTGTGATTTACATGCAAAGTGAGTAGTGACAATAGGAAATAATACGAAAGTATAATGAATTAACATGTCTATAGGCATATTCATTTAATATTTGTTTTGATTCTCTAGGCAGACTTGGATATACTACTGACAATTGTGTCATTCGTTTCTCTTTTTAACTTAGATTGTTATCATCAGTTAGAATTATTTTTTTAGAATGTTAAATATAAAAATAAATACAATTTCTACTTTAGTTACTTGATTTTAATGAAAAAGATTTTATAAGAAGAAACTGAAAGGTGATCTTTATTGTACCAGTGAGCTCATATTTAGGAGTTATTTAGAACTTCGTACACTATCGCGAATAAGATCTGTAGATTTTATCTTTGAACTCTGAATACAATGGTTTGCATCACCAACTTTAGTTACGTTATATACTTTTTAATCTAAAACCTCTATGATTGATCTCTACCGACCAATGATTCAATGGAGTAAGATCATATGTTATTTCAGAATTTATTAACTCTGAATATATATATATATATATATATATATATATATATCTTTAACTTAAGGGTGATATTGCTAACGATCTAGTTAAGAATCGTTTGGAGAGGTCAATTGAGAAAGACATTTTCTACAGGGAATCTTTGCATAACACTTGATAGCCGCCTAATAATATACTTTCCACTAAAGGACAAGCTGCACAACTGACAAATTTCATCTGCATTTACCAATTTACCTGTTAATTTGGAGCTAGGTTGAGACCGCTCCATCTCTGTATTAGAGAGCATCTTCCAGGAGGGCTTGGAAAAGGGCAGTACAACTAAATCGCTTATTCTATTTTGCAACACATAGTAGATTCAGAAAGTCCAGACTCCGAATAATTGTTTGAATTATCTGCAAAACTCAGTTATGTATAACAAGAGGTTTGTGTCTGAATCTAATTTGAATGACAGAAGCTTTAACTTTCCACAGTTTGATGCATTTTTAGGTGCTAATATGTATAATGTCTCTGCTCCCACTAGAACTAACCACCACAGAGTCCACCGCAGAAAGATTCGAAAACCAAGATTAAATAAACCCAGAGTGAGAATGTGTTTTTCACATCGAGTAGTCAAAGACTGGAACACACTACCTGAACAGTTGGTATCTGCACCATTAGGGAACCTTTTCAATGAGAAGCTGGGTCTACAGTGAAAACCACTACAAACAATAATACAGGTCCCCAGACCTACTATCCTTACTGCTGAAGACTAATTTTATGTGATCATTTTCATAGCCTAGAGTTCACTATCTAATTTATTTATTCGTTCGTTTTTCTTCATTTCCTATTCCTACCTCTATCAGTACTATTTATGTTCATCAAATTTATAATAACAATTATAAATATTCGATTGAATTCGTCACTGATTGATGCTGGCAGTGTATCACTGAAAACCAGGGGGCACTGGACAACCATTTCATCTTAGTATGAGTCTCCTCAGTAGTGCACATCCTAGATTATAATTATAGTTATTACAACATTTATTTTTGTTACAATGTCTCCATCCACGTTTTCACAGTTTTCATTTACACATCTTCACCTTCATCTAACAATTACATTGTTCTCCACCCTATCGATTACACAATTTGTATGATTCATATATCCCTTCTTTAATTATCAAATTGTTATTTACACCACTCATTAGTCAAAAAAGATTCACTTAACAACTAATCGAATTCTTACAATTCGTATTCATTGACCGTCATTTTATCATATAAATGAACATATAGATGTACAGATTAATGAATTCGTTGAAAGGCGACCCTTTTACTAAATAAATTTGTCTTATGATTTAATGGGTATGTTTGAAGAAACACATTATTACTAAAATGTCAAGTTTATAGAGATTGTTCAAGTTGAATTTAGTTATTAATGCTTTTGTTAACTGATCTTACTCTAAATCATTGTCGATCATAATTACTCCTTAACACTTAATGTCCTTAATACTGATGACTCAATCAATGTCAGGTGAAGCTTCAAGTATCAACCAAATAATGCCGTGAATATATTTCAAAATACGAAAAAAGTTACAGTCATTTGACTAACAGATAAAATAATTATGTTTATTTGTGAAGATTTTGCTTAGATTTACAAAAATCCGTAAACTACATCTACCACAACTTTTCACCCGGAATCGATATAAGTAAGAGATTATCATTGTTATTTGCTTAAATGAGTGAATAAGGTGACAATATGATCTATTATTCACAACGTACAATGAACAAATTACTGATAGAAAATGTTACAATTCAAAAATAGCAAAATTTACATTTCAACGTTACATATTCTAGTGAGTATACTTGACCAGTAGAGTTTAATCGTGTAAGGCAATGAGGTAGATACTACCATGGTTGAATAGTACATTAAATGAAGCTGGAAATGTATATAATTGAATACCAATTCAATAGTCTTACGTTTAAATATTTTCCATGTTACCTGATTGTTCGAGGTTTGATTTCTTATAGTGCAGTTAGTGTGCACAAATGAGAAACCTCATACTAACATTAAACAACCTGTCTAACAAAGTTTAATTAGTGATATGAAACTTCACAGTTAAGTTTATTTGTAATTTTTAATATTTTACATTTGAAATGATGTGGATTTGTGGTATTTAGTTTATTTGATTGAATTCACTAAAGACTGATGCTCATAGGGTACCAGTGAGTAGTAAGGAGCACTGAACAGCTGTTTTGTCCTAGCATGAGATTGTTCGTTTGTGAGTATCTCGATTCTACCACGGAAATCAAACCCAGGGCCTTCAGGTTGGGGGATGCCTAATATTTGTTAAGTATTCGTTTTGTATTAAAGTGTTTTTAGGTTAAACTGCCTGACAATTTTGCAATATAGTGATTTATGAAGTTAATCAATTCACAGTCATTAACATACATTTATGATTAAGAAACTTCTGGATTCTGATACAATGTGAATCAAATCACTTGAAAATTGAACATAAATATTATCCACCTTGTGATAATTACACGTGTTTAAATGAAATGAAGTAGACATAATGAATCTCATTTCAAATTGAAATGACTTCTACCATTAAATAAAAATGTAAAGTGTCTATTAAGATTGATGCATTAGACAAAGAAATGTGTCACATTTTGAAGACAGTAGTGGAAGATTATGGAATTGTTAGTGAAAGACAAATAAAATTTAGAATAGGTGTAGACATGAAGAGGTTAAATTTTGGTGTTCATCAAATGTGATTTTATAAATAACCTAAAGATATCATTCAATCGGCTGTGGTACACGTGAAAATCAAGGAGTTTTATTATGGAACTTCTAAGTAGTCAGTTCTTACAATCCCGCTAATGATTAAACATATGACTATTATATCTTAAGAAGAATGTTTTACAACTGGTTTAACATTAAATGATAGACATTTATAACATCAATCGGTTTATGATACAACACTATGCCCATTCACTGTTAGTTGTAGCAAATTTTTCACTCTCAAAACTTTTATCCTCTACCATTTATGACTTTCCAGTGGAAATCAATGAGCTCATCTCAATTATGCTTCTAAAAGTCATCGCTATAAAGAAGTGAAAACATTCAAAAATGTAATTTGTAGGGACTTAAGCTACAACGATTGACGAATTCAATCTATTAAAAAACTCAATACCAATCTCTACAAACCACGTCAGTTAGATTGATCTTAGTCTGTTAAAATTAGTTATGAAACGTCTTAAACTTAATTTGTACCTTCCCAAGGTAACAGACAGCAGTTGTTTTTGTTTTAGTAAGTTAAATCAGATTTCATTATATCTTCTTTTTAATCGATTTTTCTCACTTAATTACATGACATAATTCCTTCAACTGCATTTCCTTCTTATTAACCAAGCCTAGTTCATATCATTGCCGATTATCATTATCGATATCGCAGAATCTTCTTTAGAAAAATGTATAATTGCATTATACTAACCAGACTTGTAAGCCTTATTTAGATGTTTACTATAACATTTTGAAATATCTTTATATCCGTTTCTAACCAACCTAACTTGTATAAGTTTGTCAAACTTTGTCTGTTATTTAAATGTCAAGATATTACTAGTTGAAAGTAGATGATCAGAACCTAATGGGATAAAATAAATTTGTATTCTTCTATATAAATTGTTGTTCTTTTCAAATCAAAGGAAAGAGGCATTATAGAAATTTGTTTCGCACTGGCGATATTTGGAGAAATTATTGAATAGTAAGTTTCACAGGACAACTGCCTTATTCTAGATTATATCTTGAGATCAGGACCTTAAGGTTCTGCAGTACAGACTGTAATATAAAAATAATAAGCTGACATCAGACCACACTTGTATCATATCCAAAGTCGATTGAATTTAGCGACATGGACTACTGGATACAAACCCCCCTATTCCAATGGCATTGTGACTGATGTGAGTTCTAAGAGTTTTGCATTCAACTCTTGAATATGTTATATAAGGAAGTTTCAAAATTTGACTAAAACACTGTTCAATCATCTCTAATTTCAAAATTTCTTTCATTTAGACTGTATTTTATACGGGCTACCGTCAAATGATGAATTTACATAAATCGTCTAACTTTATTCCATTTTATGAATTGATTCTAAAGTCTTAATTAATTTTATTAACTAAACTCTATAAAAATAGCTAACAAATAAAAGATTCCTTGTTTTTCTAGAGACGAAGTATTTTTTAAAGAACTATTATCGTTGAACTAGTATTCATGTGAAGCTTTCTCATATTACCAGTTGAGGAATCTTTCTTCATTCCCAATTGGTTTACGAGTAAATTGCTTAGTTTCCATTGTCCATGCTTATTCAATAATCAGACACTAATCATTTTACTTCACGAATATAGTGAATTAACAAACGTTAGGTATATATATTATTCAATATATTGCTTATAATGTAACACTGATATACAGACAGTCTAGTTCCGTGAATGTTTCTGTTACAAAATGCATCTTTGCTACATTTTCCTCACTCTTTCTTTCTTTCTCTCTCTCTCTCTCTCTCTCTCTATATATATATATATATATATATATATATATATATATATATATATATATATTGCACAATCTTGTGTATAATTCGTTCCATTCTCCTATAAACGTTTCACTGCAGAGAGTGATATGTCATTCACTTTAGACGAAATCGCCACACATATATACAAAATCAAGAAGGTAAAAGCTATGTTTATTTACAGGAAACGCCTTTATTGAACATATACATCTTCAAAGAATTAACTCACAAATATAACATGAATACATTACATATGATATAGGAATTAACTATTTCTTTATCAACAAACTACTACATGTTCATATTGTTTGTTGTGCACTTCTATCCAACTGTTTATTTTTTTTTCCTAGATATGAATCTTTAAAAGTAAATTACTATCAATCATCATTATAATAAATCCAGTTAATTATGTACTAACATAATGCTCTATGCTTACATTTCTACCTTCATTGGAAATATTTTGGAAATAGTTTATGTAAACAAACAAATTGAAATTAAATTGAAGTGGTTTTTTTGAGAGTGGTATTAAGTTTAGTTGATAGGATTCGACACATATTAATGTTGGTAGGGTAACACTGAAAATTAGGGAGCACTGAATAACTATGTTGTCCTATTATGAAACCTTTCAACAGTGCACATCCTCGATTCCACCGGTGAAATCAAACCTAGGATCTTCAGTTAGGTGAAAGTCTAGCCCATTGTATAACTGGGATGTTATTCAGTGGTAGAACTATCACTTCCATGAATTTGTGATATTGTCCAACAACCATCCATCCTCATCAGTGATGAGTCCTATACTAAGATGAAACGTCTGTCTAATTCTACCTGGTTCTCAGTGATACTTAAACCAACAACAATCTGTGATGAATACAAACAATCAAATATTTCAACATATTATCATCATACTTACATATAAATAATACATTTATTTATATCCAATGTATTTTATATTTTATGTCATTTAAAGTAATTATTTAATGAAACATGCAATATAGTTTTTTGTATACATAGAATAACTGGCGCATAACATTAACATTGGTACATTTTGTTAACATACAATACAGTAGATTGTTTATGAATATACAACAATTAAACACGAAAGAACACATGTAAATTATCTTCTGTTTCTGATCTAATTCATATTATTCTGTTCGTCTTTCACTTCTTACCCTTAGATTTCAGTGTATGTCGTTCATAGAAGGTGTTATTTTTATTGAATCTATGGAAAAATAACATGATTGACAACTGTCTTCTAGGGGGGAGGGGGTTTTTATAATATCCTTACTTCGACTTATGGTATAATTACTTTGAGTTTACGTTAAAGAATCAATCTTTACTGGAAGTTTATTTGGTGCATTTACCTTCTTCTCCCGTCAATATCTAGAATGAAACATATACGATCAATGACACTGAATGATTGTCTTATAGTAATTCAGAACCGTCGATGGATACAAACCCCGTTGTTTGAAAATTAACTACTTACTTCCACATTCTAAGTTCGATCCCTGATGGCGTCTTAAATAAACACCACTGAGGTGTCCCATACTAGGAGGAATCAGTTATCAAGTAATTTCTGTTTTCCAACGTCTGTCTAATCAAGACCATTCCGTGATACCGAAATAGTGGCCGAATTTCGTTCATCTGTTGGCAATGCTGAAATGAGTCTAAATGATTTGAAAAAACGTGTACAATATCTTGGTGTAATGTTAGTGAGGGTTGTTGATACGAAATCTTACATGATGTAGGTTTTGAATTAGTTGGCGATCATTAACAACGAGTACATGCAATCCTGAGGAAATTAATCTTACCTGTATGATCCCAACTGGCATCATAAAGTATCAAAATTTGAGATGTTACCACTAACAGTTATTGGTCAAGATTTACCCCTGATCAACTAACATAATAGAGTAGTGTACGTGATTTTGAGATACTGTGACTAGTAGCCTAATTAAAACTCGATCAGTTAAATTTGATCAGCAATACAAATTGACCCAAGATGACACATATTTACATTTAGTAGTTGATCAATGTAAATAACTCAGACCTTCATTAGGTAAGGCATAATCCGAAAAATCCACTGATAACTCCTCATACTGTAGAGCTACGTGATGTTCTTTCGAATGAAAAAGGAGTTCCAATTACCTTGAGATTTCATGTAAGCCTTATCGACGAGTGTTATCCGTCATAAAGCTTAATTTGATTAGAGTTTCTTGATGTCAAGTACCTGCGATCAATTAACACATATTATAGGAAAACAATGCTCTGTTAAGTAAGTAGGAAATCTCTGTTTATTCTCGGTGTGTAAAAATATAATATATTTTCAAATAAATTGTACAATCAATCACTTGAACTAGCATGACACATGGAAGTTCCACTACGAACTTTTTCAAATGATTATTGTTTCATGAATCACAGAAATCAATTTTACTTATTCACTTTTAAGCATAACGTGGTTATCAGATTGATATATTTTACGAAACTAACTGGATAATTTAGAAGCGTCCATATACTCCTGTTGTCGATAGTAATGACCATAACTAATCCATATGTCTGTTGGTATATATACATTGTTAGAAGATTATACCAATCTACGGTTATGTTACAAGTACTTTAAAAATGGTGGATTCTATCTGGTATTGAAGTGTTAGACTACCAATTAGTTCTTTTTCGGTTACAGTTCTTAATATCAACTTACAAATCCGTAGAATCTAAATACCGATACACTATATAAATGAGTCATTATTTCAACTTAGTAGCCGAGTAAGTAACACGATGGATTTTGAAGTTAAAGGTACTGACTCCGAGTTCTGATGAATACATCAGGGACATCAGTCAGTTTGTCTTAACTTTGATAAATACCAACTACTAAATTTTAATATTAATACTCACTTCCACATAATAATTAAAATAATTTCATTCAATATAATGTATGTATTATGGATATTCTATGCAGACCTCCTAATCAAATAATATTATTGTATTATAAAAATTTCTTCTGACAAGCTGAAAAAGCATAAGAAACTATGAAATATTGATCAAGTGTTTCGTCCTAGTTTTGTATTCATCATCAGTGAGCAACACGTCGAAATTGCTAATCACCCCCCACCACTCCATACACACATACACCAAGTACCTTTATCTTACTACAGTATTTTATTTATAAGTTTCATTATTATAATAATAATAGTATTAATAATGATAGTCAAATGGTATGCTTTTCATTACATTACTTTATATATATACTATCTTAAAAGAAATATAATACTTTTAGAAAAAGTTTTAACATTCACATTTTCAACTTAATTTGTACAAATAACTGACATGAAAACACAAGTAATCATTGTTTTCCGAATGCATGGATAATACTATGTAAT
This sequence comes from Schistosoma japonicum, assembly GCA_025215515.1. Taxonomy (NCBI): domain Eukaryota; kingdom Metazoa; phylum Platyhelminthes; class Trematoda; order Strigeidida; family Schistosomatidae; genus Schistosoma; species Schistosoma japonicum. The sequence continues at coordinate 69,000,890 of CM046069.1, forward strand.
CATTGTTAACCATATCATTTGTTACGTAACTAAGTAAATTAAAGAAAGATAGTTAGTTATCATTTAAAAGAATGAAGGAAAAGAAAAGGCAATAAACAAAACTTTTGAATAAAATTGAACAAATAAAACAATGACAACAGAATAAATAAATTACAACCTGAGACGAATTTATATCAACTTCTACTGTTGAATACAATGAATGTAATACAATAAAACCAGTATGATTCTAGTTGTTATATAATAATTCCACAACACCACTACCATCACCACAATTCCCAAATGGAGATGAATAAATTTTCAATGAATAAATTTGTTTTAATTTGTAGTAATCTGTATAGTTGTTGTTCTAATTAGAAAGTTGGAGGATAATAGAGGACTGTTGAAGATCACATATATGTGTATGAATTGAATTCTGAATAAGTGTAGTTACTGGAGAAAAAGAAAAGAAAAATCTAATGATTAGTGAAATATATATTTTTCATAAGTAGACAGTTTAACATTGGACATATTCTATAACAGGTTATTTTGACTTTGGGCATTAGAAGAACACAACATTAGCTAAGAGCTTTACATTCTGATCAGTATAGTGTGGCTTTGCAGTGCAACCATACAGATGATACAAACTCCATTAAACTGAGATGAAAAGTCAAAATTTTACTGGTATTAAGAGGTAATTCACTGAGTTTCATTAGGAAGTCATGACGACGATTAACTATGTTTGAAATAAGGCAGTTGTCCACCAACAACGTTGAATGATGTTTACAGAATGTCAGAGATTAACTAAAGTTAGAAATGCAAACCACTAAATGACAACTTGTTGATTTAATGGTTGATTTCTGGGTTCAAGACCTGAAGATCCTGAGTGTGACGTATGGTAGGATCATCAAATAGCATTATTGGAGAGTCGTATGCTATGACAAAACAGCTTCTTAATGTCGCCTGGTTTAAAATGGCACTTTGCTACAGTTAGTCTGACATAAATTACAAAAATCAACAACCTCTATAAATTCTATTTAAGTAAGAAACCTAGTCTGTAGCCACATGTCCATTTTAAGGATAGTTCACATTACAGAACGATGTAAGCATGAAAAGATGTAGCACCTACGCAGCAGTACACAGCTATGGCTCAACATAAGTTCTAACCTAAGCCTTGTTATGTCTTATATTGAACATAATAGTCTTTAACAATTTGGTCGAACTTGATCGGTTAATTTTTTTAAGATCAGTCATTTCTTAATATTGTGCAATGAACATTTAAGAATATTAGTCATAGCTATATCATTTTTGATTTTTTGAAATTTCAGAACTTATAACTTTTTACCATGGAAGGTAAGCATAAAGAGGTGTAATTATCAGTTTCCTTAAGTACTTTACATATTTCTTTCCACTGATATCAATTAATGCTGGAAATTACTCTTTATATGAGATATTTATTTAGTGATAAAAAGGTATCGATTACTTTAGAAGCTATGATTCTGTAGGAGATGAGTAGAAGCCGTAGATGTCATGTCATGCATCTGAATGGATTACCTACAATCTTAGATATAACGATGCTTCCTGTGGAATTTACAAGAAGGAAACGTTAGCATCTATATCCAGAGTTGCATACTAACCACCATAAACCACATTCTATGTCAAAGTAGTGCCAGTATTGACGAGTCATTTAGGCCAGTCGCCGTATCGAGCGTTGAACAATAAAATTTATTCAGATCTTGTATGCAATATTTTAGCAGCAACATTGACAGGAATCCTACTTCATAATTATTACATTTCTGTGTAGTAGTGTTTTTTAAATTAAGCTGACAGCAGAACTGACATAACTTTCAGAAGATTATTACACATATTTTACGTACTTAGTAAATATTTTGTTTTTGTTATTTCTATTTTCTTCATGAACTTCACTATCTCATTCTCGGTTTATGAACTAGGACCAAATCATGATATACCCACCAATTTCATTTTCAATTACTAATAATTTTGTCTTACATTGAGTTCATCATTCTCTTTGTACTGAACGATTTTATAAACTAAAGGTAATCATTGATTATGGATTAGTTAGTTCAACTTTAAGTTTCTCCTCTTCTAGCTGAATCTAATTCATATAATAGCAGACTATCAAAGTGTTTAGAATACTTGTACAGTTGATATATCATTGGCTAGTAAAAATTTCTGTTCATGACAACTTTACTTGTAGATTAGCAGAATGCAGTGTATTATTTGCATATTTATGAATATCAATAACATTCCAGATAGATTAGATTATATTCTCATGAAGAGTTATTAAATTTACTTTAAACAAATGTTTATTCATAATAAAGAACCATTAGAGAAAAGGTTATGCATGTTATTGATTTGAAAACATGACATTCATAGTTTGCTTTCATTCAATAGATTACTGATTAATCAGTGATGGGTATTACTCTGTTACAGCTTATTATCAATAAATAGGTGTAAAATCTGTAAAACTTAATTTAGGGTAGCCTACATTTTATTCACATTTATTGCCTTCTTTCTTCTCATTAGCTTCCAGACATTTGTACTCATGAAATCAAAGTGTTTTTTTTTACATCGTGATATTTTATAAGTTTTCTGAGCCACAATGAAGATACGTGACCAGTGGAGTTTAGTTGTGTTGAAAGTGAAACAGTTACTAACAACTACTGTTGGCTGACAGTCAGGGAATATTGAAAAATAATTGAAGTTGGAAATGAAAATCAGGAAATCCAAATTCAGTCTCTAAAATATTGAGCACTTATTGCAAGTAGTGAGCATTTCAGGTGGGATGCTTGATGAAATCGTGGGTATATACTGCTAATGAATGTTATTCTGCGACGAAAGAATAAGAAAACATTTGTTTATTTCGTATTCTATAAGTTTACTATGAGTGATAATAAGTCAGGAGTTATGTGTCATTCAAGGTCTTTTAGATGAAACAACCTAGTATCTGTATCTGAATTGAATACCCATTGCATTGGTGATTTGAATAGTTAATGAAAATAGTAAAGGGATTTAACTTGCGATAACGAGTCACGTGTCATTCAGTGTCATGGTTAATATTGAAGGATTATGAAAAGATACCTTCGGTATTCCATACTTTATACCTTTGTAGTTGCTATCTATTCAGCTTGATTGTTGTATTTAAAAAAACATGAGAGAGCTGAGGTTATTCGAGATTTTTTCCATTTTCCAGTTCATTACTTTCGGTCATTTTATATGTCCATACTGAATGCTTGGACACAATTTTCCCTGAGCACTTCGTTTCATTCATCTTCAATTAATTAACACCATGAATTGGTCTGAGTTAGAAAACTGTTGAAAACCAGGAAGCACTGAACTGATGTTCCAGCCTAGTATGGAACTTATCAGTGCTCACCCACAACCACACTATGGGATTAAATTGAGGACCACCTTATTTTGTGGCGAACACTTAACCATTAGGTCAATGAGCCGATCTCCAATGGTTAGTATTTCTAACTCAGCCAATTCACGATATATTTGTTTGACCTCATTCATTTACATCAGTTTGTAGTCGCTTCACATCCGACATGGTTAAACTTTACTTGTCATGACGTCTCACTAGAATTCTAGGAACTTCCTGCAGATTTCAGTCACTAGTTAACTGGCAGTGATTAGAACTGAATGTTGCGGAATCGTTTTTTAATTTGACTTCACGGATCGGTCAACACTCTCCATAAAACTTAATTACATATTCAATTATATGAAATGCATGATAATAGCATGTCGGTGCAGTACAACGCAACATCATGGATGGAAGTACAGTTGTCAAAAGTTAGTGCTAATAATGATAATAGTTGAAATCACTGGATTTAACACATTCAGCTAACCTCAATTACATAAGTATACTTCTTAATGAAATATATCTATGCAATTTACTTAAATTCATACCCATAAAAATAAAAATAAACATTCAAAATCTTCATGGTTAATTTATGTATGTATTACTAACTTTAAAAGCAAACTTACTTTCAACAATTGGAATGTAATTACTTCAATATGTAGGCTATTTTCAACATTGTAGTTATGATTCTTCAGTTGGACTAGTAGTTAATTGTTGATTTGAGTGATTTCTATGCAAACATAATGATTTAGCATATTGTTGTGTCTCTTTATTGAATAAATTCAAATTACCAATATTTCCAATACCATTGTTACCATGGAATAAACTAGAAAAATGTTCATCTCTATGAGAAAACGATTTAGAATATAATAAGTTATTACTATTTAAATTAGGCGGACTGACAGATGATAATTTTTGTGTATGAGATTTTTGTTGTTGTTGTTGTTGTGGTTGTGATTGCTGTCCAATCAATGGAAATTGACACGGTAATGAAGATAATGGTGATTGTGTTGTTGAATGATTCTGTTCTTGGGCACGTTGTAAATTTTGTTGATAATACAAGTAAAGTGCTGCTAAAGTATCAGGTGAAAATAAAGATGATGTATTAGTTTGTAGGTGTATATTAGTACTATTAGTACTATCATGATTACAGCTAATATTATTGGAAATGGTAGAAGTAATTGGAAGACTTGAAAAAGAGGATAAATCCCCTTTTAATTTGTAATCATTACTATTCCCATCTGCATTATCATTATTGTAAATATCTACCAATCTAGGAGTTATTGTATTCATTTTTATATGAAATGGGATTGATTCATTAGAAGTTTTCAATGTATTTTTAGGTGATTGTAATTTTCTATTCTCTATTAATGACCAATTATCACATGATGTATTTTGTAATTCTACTGAATTCTTTTCATTTAACAATAATTCCTGTTGTGATTTCTGTGAATTATTCTGTTCATTCATTATATCAACTAATGACCATATTTTATGTGATTTCATTTTTATATTTGTATTCAATTTATTTGTACAATATTCATTTTCTATTGAATTCGTTGTTACCATAGAATTATCATAATCTACATTGGAACGTTTCTTTGGTATTGATTCAATTGAATCAAAACTATGCGTATAAGCTTCTTATTCGACTTGTACTACTATTCATATTCATTTTATTTTTATTAGTTTCAATGATTGTTTCTAATGTTTTATGTTTATTAAATAATTTACTTAATGTGAATTTATCATAATTATTTGTATGTTTATTTAATAAATACTGTTTTAAACTTTCTAAATCATTTACACTTTGTAAATCTTGTTCAATATTATTACTACTATTAGTAGTAGTATTGTTGTTAGTATTAGTAATAGTAGTAGTAGTAGTAGTAGTGTTAACATTATCGTAAGTATCACCGTCATCATCATCAACATCACAATCTTCAATAGAATGTTCATCATGATCAATATCAGAAGAACAATCTGTACGTAAATTCCATGTCACTTTATTCTCTTTTTTTAAACGTCTTCTAGCATTTGCAAACCATGTAGATACTTGTGTTAAACTCATTTTTGTAATAAGTGCAAGCATAATTTTTTCACCTTTTGTAGGATATGGATTTTTACGATGTTCATTTAACCATGCTTTAAGCATACTAGTTGTTTCTCTAGTTGCATTTTTACGTCGATTTGAATGTGTTAATTCAACAGGACAACTAATGATAAATGAAATAAAAAGAGGATTTAGTCAGTTAATCAATGAAATCATATAATAATAAAAAATAAAGAGAATTAACTAATCCAATGTCATTAGAATACATTTGAATCTTCACGTTGATTTGTTATAGATCAACTCAAACAATACTTGTAAATTATCGTTACATCGAGGTGGATCGCTCTGGATGCACATATGACAACAAAGACTGATCAACTTCAATCCATAAGAAATTAATTGGTAGATCCAAATGCACCCTAATTGTATGTATAAGTGTGGCTATCTGAACTCATTAGCCAAGTGGTAGACGCGATAGTGTATGGCACAAAACGAACGGAGTCCAAGTTCCAGTGTGAATATCGGCACGAGGATGCAAGCATATCAAGCTGACGAGCCCCAATCAAGATGAAATGCGTATCCTGAGTTTCGCTTGCCAGCCACAATCCAACTCAATCAATATAAATCCATTGTTAGTCTATTGCTTATTGATAATGCTTGCCAATTTCTGCACATCACATCAAACTTAATACCTGTAGATCTTCTGATAAACAGGATATTTAACTTCTATGAATTCCATTTTATTTTATTTTTAATCTTTTTCAGGGAATTACAAAATTGATGTACATTTTTTTATTTTCTATCATTGACTAACTTTTGTTGGAAACTACTAAAATCCAGAAATCTTTAAACAGTATTTATATCTTAGTATAAGATTCCTCAACGGATTGTATTTATGACCACATATTGGTTGTGAATTAATACTTAAGCTTTATAGTGAATTCTTAACATTTAAGCAGTTGAGTTAGTAGCTAGTGATAAACACATAAACTAATCAGTTTTCTGAATCAATTCATGAAAATGATATTTATGTTGATTATTTCATATTATTGTGATAACTATCAACGGATGACATCTCTAAGGTCTTTGTACATGATGTATAGCAACATGTAAACATTTAACTAGTTGTAGGTGATTGAAACAATTCATTAGAACATAGGAGATCATTATAAAATAGATTATTATGATGATCTAGTCCATAAATTTAAGCAGCAATAATCTCAAATATTATAGAATCGTATTATTCATACCTTCAAATAATAAATTTATCAATAAAAGATAGTAATCTCCTATAATTGCTGTTATTACTATTGAGAACGATCAGTCTCTTTTACAATATATGCATCCTTAGTGGGTTGCCTAATCAGAGCCTAGTATATTTGGTAAATCATTAGAAGTCTAATGTAAGTCATACATTACGTCCACCTTGGGATTCATTAATCGAATCTACTTAATGTTGGTATAAGATAGAAGTATTTTCTGTATCATTACCAATCTTTATCAAGAAATGTATTATTTCAATATCGAAAGCATTTAACAATTTTGAATTATTACTTACCAAGATCCACCATAGAATGTTAATAAATGAGGATCTATGTTAGATGTCATTGTGTTTTTCTGTAGATGTTGCCAACTCTCTAAATTTTCCTTTGATAAAATGAAAGAATTTTAAAGTCGTTATTTTATACAGTCATAATTAATCTTATCAGTAAACACTTATTCAAAAGTAATTCATTCAATAATGATTGTTAATTATAGAAATCGTTATAAACATAAATCTTTTGGAAGTTATTATTGTAAACCGTTCCACAATGACCGATTCTGTGTCATACCACGCAGAGTTTTCAACTACTAGTTACGACATTCACTTAGACCCCATCCATTTAGTCTATATCTACCAAAGGTCATTAACTGCATGGAGTGATGGCATATTTTGGTTTGGCTACTCCTACTTTTTTCATCCTACTCCATCGGTTCCTGAGGTAGACAGTGTCCAAGCCACCTCAGTCGGTAAAGATTCACAAACTCGTCAAATGATTTATCGTCTCTATCAATTCCTTTAGTCTTACTTTATTGTTACTTACCAGGTGATCACAAGAAACGAGAAAAATGTTTCCAAGACATAAATGATCAACTACAGACAACTTACGGATGTCTTAGTTGCTACGTTTCACACCTATGCAGTATGAAATAGCGGACTACTGAGCAGTGTATTTGTCCTTCTGTTGATAGACAGATATAACATTATTACATCATAACATATTTGTTAACTCTATTCTAATAATTACACAAAGTCGATAATATGAAATTTCCGTTTCTGGGATAACCGAAAAGAGAACATTTAATTTCAAACCAACCAATGAGAATTATCAAGAAGCAAGTTAATCTTTCTGTCGAAATAATTAATAGTATTTGAAATAAGATTTGTTTACCTGCATACCATACATTTACTAATTATTATATCGATATCAAGCATCTTCCGATTATACTTCAATAACATATATTCAAAACCAAAAATACCTATGGCTTAGATAATTGCATGCAAATTAATGACAACCGTGATTACATAATATTTTCTGATTGAATTGTTTTGTATACATCATCTACTTTATTAATTTGGAATATTGATTTTGAGATACTTTTGATTGTATGCAAGCTGATGAAAGCCAATTAAACCAAATAGCTTTAAGTTGTTGTGCAAACTTCTCTATTCTTGTTCCTTAAACAAATTTATTCAAGAAATGCTATGAGAAGGAAATTCAACTTAAATAGGACTTCTTTGACTAGCTAAATGAGTTTTACTGGAAAAATAGCAAAGTATTGTTGGATTTGATATCATGAATTGACCTGAGTTGGACAATCATCGAAAAGAGGAAGGAAGTGAACGGCTGATTCACTTTATTATGAAACATTTTAACAATGAGGATCCATGGCATCATCAGGGATTGAATTCCAAGTTATCCAGACCTCTTGAATTCATGAAGTTCAGCCAAGTAGAGTCTGAGGTACTTGCCGACAAATATAAATGGACAAAGTCACTCACGTATATCACAAACTGACTGAATTTAGAAATATCAGCCGTTTGAAGCCTACCAGTTTAGTGATTCAGTGATTAAGTGTCCCTTGCCAAGTTTGAAATTTCTGAGACCAATTCTTTGATAAGGTCTAGGATGAGCATCGCTAAAGAATTCATTACTAGAAATAAAAAACTGCGTGATAGTAATCCTTGGTTTTTAATGTTGATCTAACTGAGGTCAGTTTATGATAACAGAATTAAATTCATCAATCACTAGATCACTCAATTATTATTGGTTTCCCTGATGTAAATCACTATACAAAAGAAAGTTAGGTACTCAGTATATAAAATAATCTAATGACTAATCAAACTGATTGATATAATATGTAATAATCATTTCAAGGAGATTACAAAACATGTAATTAAAAAGAATAATAAATCCCATGAGGTAACACTTATTTAGTTCTTGTGAAGTGAATCTGACAGTTGATTATGTAATATTATTAGTATAGACAATTAAGTTATCACAAAAGACTGTAATATAACTAAATATATAGGCGGAAAGTATAAATTAATTTCAGAGAATTAATCATTTTTTCATTCCTGTTATTATCACTTAAAAGTTGATAATTACTTCTTTTTATTATGAACACTTGTTGTATCATTTTCAATATTCAATAAATGGATTATGGTATATGCTTCATGATAATCTGATGGCGGAAATGTATGTTTAACTAATATACTTTGTATACTAACCATTTTCTTGTAGTAAAGTTACTGAATAGATTGAACAATGCAATAAAATAAACATCACATGGATTGATCATTGAATAGTGATTAATTTGACATTTGTCTAGTACTTAGTTGCAGGTAGACTGTCACTTAATTCATAGAATTTAATTATAATGACACTAGTCTCAACTATGAAAGAGGTTACTTGTACATCGAACAGATCAGTGATAATGGCTACAAAGTGTTAAATGGAGAGATATGAGTTTGAATACATTCGATAACGTCAGTTTCTTGTAGAAATGCATTCCTGAAGAGTATCAACTGGAAGGAAACCTTGCTAAAGCAGATTTCCCTGTTAGCTACCTGTAAACGCACAACTTAAACGATTTTAACTGATTCGCCGTACAAATCAAATTCGTCTGGAGATAATCTGGCAATGAGAGTTCTCAGCAGAAAGCTTCCACAACCCTACCAGGACATAAACTCGTCATTTTCAAGAAGGCTTTTAGTGATTACTGAGTTCGGCTTTATTAAAAATGAGACAGCATTATTCAATTACTGAAATTATTAACCATCTTAATCCTTTGCTGATATAATGTCTGCTGTACGGCATAAAAACCCTTTCTGTTTAGAAGCTCTAACTACTAATAACTTCCAAACCAGCAATAAACAAGTGTCTCATGTTTCTAAGTATTCTGTTTCTGACTTCAAACTAAAGATAATCTATACAAATCCAACCATTCGTCAATTAACTGTTGGTTAGTTAGTCTAACTGATAATGTGGGATTTTGTTTCTTTATTATTTACTCTTTTTTTCAATTAAGATGTCATATTACTTATATTGACCACACATTGTTTAAAAAAGTAAACTGAGCTTCATTTTGATTAGTTACTAAGGTTAACTGTGTGCATAGACGCATTAAAACTATCGATTTATAATCTCAAGTGTTTTCGTTACAAAATTATTATTATTAAGTGGAGGTGGTTTGTAAAGATTGGTATTAAGTTTTAGTTGATTGAATTAACCGCTGATTGATATAGGGTTCTACTGAAAACCAAGCAGCACTGGACCCCTGTAACGTCTGCAAAACCGCTTCGATTCAGTTACAGTAATCAGCTCCCCAGTGGCTAACTTCAGGATGTTCCCGAAGTTCTATTAAGAAGTCGAGACTGGAGTTCAGACTTCTCGTGTGTAGAGCAGTTATCACCGGTGGCAATGGATGATCGTCGCGCTATGTCACACACTGATTGAATCGTTGGGAATTCAGCCACTGTATACCGGCCTGTATTTAAGATAGTCAAGTCTTCGCCAACCTGAAGGCTCTGAGCGGGATCAAGAGTGAATACTTCTGAAGAGCCCCATACTAGGACGAAACAGCTGTCCAGTACTGTTTGGTTTTCAGTGGTACGCTATTAATTTCAATCTGTGACGAATTCAATCCACTAATTATTGTTAGATAATTGTGTATTCTTATTTTTGGCAATTCTGAACTGTTTAATTATAGGTTTGTTATTATAATATTTTGCAAACTTTAACGTTAGTGCGAAATGTAGTATTGTACTTACTTGCATTATTGAACTGATATTGTGTTTATTTATTTTGTAAGCTAACTACAGAGTATACTACTAATATATTACTAATTCAGTATTGATTATATACAGCATAGCCAAATGGCATATTTAGATGCCAAGAATTATGATTTCCATTAGTATACTCTTAGTGATATCCTATGTAATATACAAATATTTTCTCTCTGTATGTGACTACAGCGGTTACGAAATTGATACTATTCATTAATATTTAGTTAAATCAAAGAGGATACAGCTATGCTTATTGTTGTTAATTATATACTTCTAGTTGAAGTTAAACATTATGTTGATATGGCACATACTTATGTGACATCGTTCGGATAAATTGAAATTGTATTTGCACATATCAGATGGTTGAAGTTAGGTGGAAGTAAACCATGATATTTTGGCAATTTATCAGAAATGTTAGGGGGAAAATGATGCTTCTTCCTGGACTAAGCAAATGTGACATGAATCACTACTTTTCGATAAATTAGTTTTCCTACTGAAGGTCATTACCAGCTCCAACAGCTGTGCGGATGAACAAAAACAATTCGATTCCCAGTTTCTTAGAGATTATAGAGATCGTTTTCGATAAGTTTCAATTAGCACAAAACCTGAGACTAAGATTTCTTGCTCACTATCGTCGTTTATAAAACATTAAAACACAGTGAGTGTGATATACAGTTGCTTAAGCTTAATGGTCACCTATTAATTTGATTAGTAGAATTTAATCACTATTGAAAGGTCTAGATAAATGTGTCATTGGTTTCTATACATTGATCATACCCCTGTGGACGTATACATAATAGAATTCCGAGTGATAGTAAACCGCCAAAGTTCATAAATACATATCAAAACTTACAATTAACAGATTATTCATAATTGAAGGAAAATTCATTTGACCTGCATTATTTTCATGCTGTAGTTTAGGATTTATAAAACTCTTATTATGATGTTGCTGTTGATGATGATGATGATGACTATTAATATTGTTATTGCTTGCTATATTATTTATATGTGGAATAACTGAATTAGTTAGATTTCCCGCATTCATTCTCTCTAATGAATTAGTTAGAAATAGTGACGATGGTGATGACGATGATAATGACGGGATTGTAGATGTTGGTGAAATCGCTGTACTTGATGACGTATTTACAGGTGTTGTTTCTGGTATTGATAATATTGAATGTTGTTTAAGCAAATTTGGAATTGAATGATATCGTATAATAGATTGAAATTTATCTGACTGTGATGCAATATTATTATGACAATTACTGATATTATCAAAAGTGGATATATGTTCTGTGTAATCTTTGTTTACGCCACATAATCCATTAGCAATCAATGATGAATAAGCCATAGATAATGCATTCAATGTAGTTTGATTATGTATGAAACTGTCAAATTGTTCATTATGTGTCAATGAACTCCTAACTGGATTAGCATTATTGATACTATTACTGTTACTATTATTATCATTTGTAGGAATTGGGTGGAGGTTTCTTACAGGAATGGAGCCTAGTGATGAGAATACACTACTGATAGGCATTCTTTGATAACTTGATGAATCACTTTTATCCATTCCACTATGATTGATTGTTTGATTTACAAAATCTAATAAAGATTTATTAAATGGTTCATGAATATTTGTACAATTTAATGATATCGCTTTATTCTCATTAGTCAGATCATTTGCATAAGTTATACTGTTGTGATACTCGTTACCTGTTGTTGAAGATAACGACGATGAAGACAATGATAGAATTGATGTAGTCACCTCTTTATTAACATTATCATTATTTTCACTTTGATTAGTATCACTGAAATTTTGAATATATTCTGAATATGGATTCATTTTATTGTTGTTATTTGATTTTGTCATTGCTGATGTTACAGTGATTGTATTACTACTACTATTAACATTGTCATCATTACTAGTAGTAGTAGTAGCAGCAGTAGTAATAGTAGTATTTACCTCGATTCTATCATCTTCTTCACTATGAAGTTTTCTCTGATGATAAAGTTTTTCATAAGATTGTCTAGAGTCATCTGAATTCATTGGTGTCAACATTAAATTCGTTGTTGAGAATACACTGTCAAAATTTAATGTATTTGAATCGTTTGGAGGGAAAAGCTGTTGTTGTTGTTGTTGATTTTTTTAAAGTAAATAAATAAACAAAGAATCATATGTAAACTATTGAATTTACATGTTATATAAGTAGTACAAATACACTGAATTAATGGAAGTGATCAAAGTTTACAAATTGATTTTTATACTTATTTGATTAACATAGAAAACAAAATAGATGTTTATTTAATTAACCTTCACTAGAATCGTTCATCTCAACATATGAGCTTCTTTGTTAAACATACGAAAAGTATCATTATTATTATTAGTAGTAGTAGTAACAAGACACTGGATCATGTTTATACTTTGATCTATTGAAAAATTAATTATTTCTTACATAACCATTATTATTAGATTTTAGTAGTATCTTTAAACAGTTTGCTTTATAAAGTAAATGATATTTATAATCAGTAAAAGAAGTTAAGATTTCTAAACTTCTCATTAGGAAAACAAAGTAAAAATTGATTGATCAGGATGAATGAATGATGGGATTAGATTAGGAAAATTGAATACAGTACTTCATTGTGATTTATCAATTATAGTATGTAAATAAATAGCATTTACATTCAGAACTTTGATTATGTCAGTATACTTCCAGTTAGATGAATTCGTAGATTTCCATGGAGCACTCATAGCTAGTATATTAATTAGGCCTTAATTTTCCGAATGCTAACTTATCGAATTAATGAATATCTGCAACTTTAAGTAGTATTTACTTATTTGATTAATTTAAAGTGTTTCGTAGACGTGCAAGCAGACAGTTGGTTATGTAATTATGATAAATTATCTACCTTGAGTAAGCGTCGACATTTAAAGATACATATGTCTTAAAGAGAATGAAGCGCGTATCTTATATATTACTAGTAGTCACATACGAATTATAGTCAACCTTTCATTCTGTCCATAAACACTTCATAGCCGATTTTGTTTTAAAAACATTAATTTAGTACCATAAACATTTTTATTTTTAATTTGTTATTAGGTATTTGTAGAATTTTTACGAAGTTGAATTTAATACAACGAACTGACCTTGGTTAGATAACCACTGAATATCAAGAAGCTGTGGACAGCTATTTCGTCTTGGTGGAAGCCTCCTTATCAGTGTATATCAAAAACTTTATTATGACATTTAGCCTAAGACCTTCAGGTATAATCGTAAATGCATATACTTAGACGCTTTCATAAGATATCTGAAGCATTTTGTAGATCTGATAAGTGTGAAATTAGAGATGTATCCTACAGAGAGAGTGGTTCGTATCTTCACTAACTTCTCTATCTCTTAAAGAAATATCATATAGCTTTATGATTTAAGCGTCCAAATATACTCATCAGCCTAAATGGATGTCATACATGTAAGAAACATTTAGAACATTTACAGGTGAACGAAGTGTCAGCAAATCACCATTCATTTGAGTGTTTTACAGAATAATAGGTACGTTTTAGTAAGCAGTTGCATATGGGGAAATAAATATTTAGTGGTTCTTAGGTTGCATCGGTGTCCCTACAGAGATCAATCTCTGATTTCTACACTATATGGTATAGACAAGTTGACAAAACATTAAATAACATAACATAATGTTGTTATCATTCAGTATAACAAATTCATTTAAATACTTGTATTCATCTTTGACTGATGTTAGTAGGGTACCATTAAAAACAACGGGGCTTGGAACGGCTATTTCATCCTTACACAGAAAGCCTCGGCAGTGTGTACCCTTAATTTCGTCCAGGAATGGAACCTTGTACCTTTAGGTTGGCTAACGCTTAACCCTCTGCATATTTATATTATTTTTCTCATTAATTATCCTCATATATATTTTACTTTATATTGATTTAAGATATAACCTAACTTTCTAGGATAGTACAAATATCCAGGTTAAACCATCTGGAATGTGGAATCTATATTGAAAATATCTGTTGGTTAAGTTTGCATGCATTTATATTTGGCTGTAATAAACCTACACTCGTTTAAACGACTGTCACAACAATGTTAATTGTTTATTTTTTTTCTCAACAGTACAAACTATTCAATCGTAGAATTAATGAACACGAACTCAATATCCCTTTTAAGTATATTCATGAATAAGCTCCAAAAGCCTCATCAAACTTGAACATATCTTATGTAAGTTATGTATATCTAAAACAATGTATATGCTAAACAATTGAACTTAAAAATCTTTATAACAACAAATCAACACCATTTAAACAAATAGTCTGTTAGAAATTAAGGGTTGATTATTCAATGGAAATAAGTTCTAAACTTAGATTTGACTATTTCAATATTTTAGGTAACAATCTGATTGGAAATATTCTACAACCAAGAAGTTATTACTAGATTATTTTAGAAATTTTAAAAAAATTTCAACTTCTTAACTCATTACAAAAATATATTCAGAAATTATTAAATGATTCAATATCAAACTGTTGAAACTTACATTTTCATCCATGTTAAACTATTTTTCACTGAAGAATTCAATTAGTTATTTGTTAATAACACTAATAGTAACAGTATTAATTAGAATGATTCTTTGTATTCTTGGTAAATGTTTGTTGAATGAAATAGAAAGTTATGAATGTTATGAATCCCTGTTTGCATATGATCAAGCAATTAAAGTTAATTTTTATGTTAGAATTAACTGTTGAACATTTAGTCTGTTAAACAATCTATTAGGAGGGTGATGATTAACGAGAGTTGTATCATGTATCCCTGTTTTTGTTACTTGAAATGTATTTTAGTTATTGTCGACTACTTTCTCATGCCTAATATTTTTTTTTCATTGAGAGGGGTTATTCAGAAAGAAAAAAAAACAACACAAAAATTGATAAAAGTGGTAAGTGATTCTGTTCTCTACACCTAGTTTATGTTTAATATGTATATACGCATAATCCAATTAAACTGATTTTCCTATTTATCAATTCGTCTCTCCTATAACACCAACTATAATCAGCTTGTTAGAAAAATGATTCTAATTTTTCACCCCTTTGATGTAAATTTATCATTACAAGTTAGTCCATGTTCTGTTGTTTTTTGGTGTTGTTGTTGTTGTTTTGTTCTTTTCAAAACTAGTTAACATTACAATTTACTTCCTTCCTTCCTTCTTTGGTATTGGATACATACAGAATTCAATGCTCAATATTGATTGGTCCATTTTAGGATAGTAAATATATTGGGATGTAGTTGTTATTAATAAAAGAGTAGTAAATAAATAGTAGTTCTTGTTAGTAGTAAAAAGATTTTTGTCCCTCACATATTTAATTTTTCTATTTGTCTATATGAATTAGAAAAAAATCTCATCATGTTCTTTCATTCTTTACATGAAATATCATCAATCTGAATACAAGTGAATATGTATGTACGTATGTCTATATTATCAAGCTGAATGCTTGAACACAACATGATGGATAATTAACTTCTAACCCAAATATCTTTCATTTTTCTATTGTTTAACCAATCAGTAAAGACTACGCAATGAATATTTTTTGGGAAAAAAATTTCTATTAAAATGAAAACTGAAGAGAAAAAAAATGTTTTTTAGGTTTTGTCTATTCTCTGATTTGTTACATTAGTAGTAAATCTATTTTATTAGAAGAAGTTACATTAGTGTTCATTATGTGGTGCTCATGTCTGTATATTTTAACAAATGCGCATAAAAACTAAACTTCGTTACATGTGTATATGAAGTTTTACAAATCGAGGTCCATAGAATTAGGCATCTGTCAAATTGAAGGCCCTTAGCTCGACTCCTCTGGTAGAATCAAAAGTGCTTATTACTGGAGACTGGTGAAACAGCTGTCCAGTGATTCTTTCATTTTCAGTGGTACCCTACGAACATCAATCTGTAATGTGTCCACTCAGCTAAAGTAAATCGTTTTACAGATTAATATTTAAGGAGAGAATAAATAGGTTTGAAGTGAGGAGGATCTAATGGCGATAGATATCTAGTTGTGACTCAGCCTAGGAATCCACCTAGGGTTACTACCAGTCTCGGGCCCGGACAAAGGAAAAGGGTTGGGTATAGTGTTAACAATCATGCTGAAAAGCGCTAACCAGACAATAACGTTTAAAACATTTTAACTCTGCCTTTAGGAGTTGGAGGATATTCATTTCGATGAGTTAAGGTGCCCATTGGCGAAAGCCGAATTTATTTAGAAGTCACGAGGCCTGTGATCCTTCTAGCAACCACAGCAACAGTAATGTAGGTACATGAAATGTTTGTACGACTGTGGGAGACAAGGAGGTGCATCCGTATAGCTGAGAAAATGAGAATATAATACTTAGGGACATTGGGAATTAGCGAAACCGATTGATTGCAAGCTGGAATCAAAGTTTAGCCTCAGGAGAAGTACTCTTATACTCCAGTCGAGAAGAAGATGCCTCACACACATGGAGTGGCACTAATGCTGTCGCAAGAAGCACGAAAAGCACTTATAAGATGGGGACCTCATGAATGTCTGATTATCAAAGCATCCTTTATGACAAAAAATTGGAAGGGATTACAATGAATGTCATCTAGTACTGTGCGCCCACCAACGACATCCACGAAGACAACAAGACCAGTTTTATGCGAAGCTGCTGTCAATCATCGAGAAATGCTCAGTAAAGTATCTAACCATTTCAATGAGCAACCTAAAAGCCGAGGTTGGAATGGACAACACTGGCTACGAAGATATTATGGGACAACATGGACTGGGAGAAATGAAGAAAAACAGTGAGATGTACGCAAACTTATGTGCCTTCAACAAAATGATTATAAGTGGTACCACATTCCCTCACAAACACATGCATAAAGCTACATGGGTTTCATCGGACCATACGGTAGAATCAAATCGACAGTTTCTGCATCGACTAGAAGTTTAGAAGGACCATAAAAGATGTAAGAGCAAAGACAGGAGCTGAAATAGCTTTAGGTCATCATCTGGTAGTGGCTAAAATGAAACTGAAGCTCAAAAAGCATCAGACAACTGGAGTAACAGTATCAGAAATGTTCAATGCAACCCGTCTTTGGGGTACTGACTAACTCAACAGATTCAAGACAACTCACCAATAAGTTCTAAGCCACAGTACGAATCTACTAGAAGAAAAGGAAACTATAATGAAGAGCAACTGGAAAGAGATTAAGGAAACGGGTAAATTCAACATGTCAGGAAGGTTTCTGGTTGCAAGGAGCACCACCTGTAAGAAATAGTCCTCTGTTGGTACTGTGGATAAGATCCAAGAAAGGAAGAGCTAGAAAGAAAGGAATCAGTAACAGCCGAACAAGAACCAAAAAAAAGTCAAGGCACAGGACAAATACACAGAAGCCATCAAGCAAGTGAAGAAGAGTATTAGGAAGGATAAACGCAAATATGTAGAAAATCTAGTAGTGACAGCTGGAAAGGCTGCAAACAAAGGAAACATAAGGCACCTATATGAAACAACAAAGAGCCTAGCTAGAAAATACAGTGAACTGGAACGACCTATTCAATGATAAAGGTCGCAAACAAAACACTGAGATGCAAGAACAAAGAAAAAGGTGGGCAGAACACTTCGAAGAACTTCTGAATAGACCAGCCCCACTGAACCCATCAGTCACAGAAGCAGCAGCCACAGATATCCATATAAATATCAACCCACCAACAATCGAAGAAATCGAAATGGCCATACAACAAATCAAGAGTAACAAATCAGCATGGCAGACAAAATACCTGCTGAGGCACTGCAAAGATGCATTATATTCCACTTCAGGAAGATTTGGAAGGAAAAACAAGACGGGAAAGAAGGGTAACTTATCAAAGATGCCAAAGAAAGGAGATCTTAGCACGTATAACAACTACAGTGGCATCACTCTGTTTTCAGTACCAAGAAAAGTTTTCAACAGAGTTTTATTGAACATGAAAGAAAAATCCAGTTGACGCCCAACTTCGAGATCCACAGGCCGAATTCTGTATGAATTGATCATGTACCGATCAAATCGCAACCTTAAGATCGATGTTGAACAATCATTCGAATTGGACTCACCACTTTGCATAATTTCCTTGACTATGATAAGGGTACTTAACAACGTGGATGGGCAAATATTGTAAAGCCTTATTCGATACTTGAAAAAACAGTTTATATCTAACAGAATTTTTTCGATTGACTGCACTGCGAAATCGTGCATAGAGAGTAGCTGACAGATTCACTCCAAGTAAAGGCCAGTCTCAGACAGGGCTGTTTATTGTCTTCCTTCCTCCTTCGTCTTGTGGTTCACTGGATAATAGAAACGTCAAAACTTCGATGGATTCACATAATATAGGGGACAAGTCGAATGCAGGTAGACGATTTGGATTTCACAGATCACTTAGCTCTTCTATTCATCATACAACGACGAATGCAACTAAAGACTGCCAGTGTTGTAGTAACTTCTGAAGTAGTAGGCATCAACAACCACTTAGGTCAATCCAAGATCTTTAGATATCACACTGAGTACCAAATAAACCACAATTGATAGAGAAGCTCTGGTTGATGTGTAAACGTTCACATTTTTGAACAGCAGTATCACTAATAAACAAGGGAAGGGGATCTGATGCAGATAAGAAGACATGGATTGGCAAGGCAAGACAGGAGCAGCATTTCTACAGTTGAAGAACATTTGAAACTCAAAACAACCGTCAGACAGCGTCGAGGTCAAATTTTTTAATACAAGCTTCAAGGCAGTTCTATTGTGTGAAGTATAAACTTGGAGGACAACAATAAGCATCGTTCGAAAGATACAGTCATCTATGTACAGTTAACTGCGAAAGATACTTCGGATCAGTCGACCAGATACCACCAACAACAACCTTCTGTGACATGGGAATAAACCAGCCAAAATCCAGGTCAAGAAAAAATTATGAAAATATATTAGAGGTGGATAGGATATACATTGAGGAAATCACCAAATCGCGTCACATGACAAGCACTAACTTAGAATCCTCAGGGCCGGTGGAAGGCCGAAGAACACATTTTATTGGGAATCGGAGGCAGAAATGAAATGTATGAACGGCGATTGGGAAAGGACTGGAGAGGAAAGCTCAATGACATATTTGGTTTTAACATGTCAGTCAGTAGCCTATGCTCCATGTGAAGTAACAGATATTGAATGATACTTAATTGTGTTACTTGCACTCATTATAAACTGACCTTAGTTGGGTTCAACTGAAAAGTGAAGAATATTAAATGACTATTTCGTATTTGTATGGAACTCCTCAACACTGGATATTTTCTCTACTTCAAGGGAAATCAAACCTGGAGGATTTCAGGTTTCGCAGTGATCACCTAACCGTTAATAACATTAGGCTGATGTCCTATTGCAGGATTTTTAAATTTTGTCAGTTTGTGATATAACGTGACGAATAAGTCAACGTTATAAGTGAAAACTGTCACACTCTAGGCATGTATGCACATCACTTATCAGTGATTAACTTACTAAATTTTCTTTAGGTTTAAATGCGATGTCATGACTGGTGTAGTTCATGAGTGTTAAGAGCAAAACAGTTATTACTAATAATGTTGACTGAATCGTTATGGACATTAAAATTAGATGAATTAAGAGTACTACTTATTGAACATCGATGCATAAGTGCTAATGGATAATTTATAACTGAGAAACCTATAGGCCTTGTGTTTTATTTCCTGGAGCAATTGATGCTTTCACACTATTGAGGAGTCCCGCGTTGAAATAAAACAGGCTATTTTTGTTCAGTGATCTTCAGTAGAATTCAACCGAAATATATTTTAATGCCATAATTCTTGAATAAGTAGTGCTTACATATTTTTGTCTAGAATCTCATAAAAATATTCTGTGAATAATCAATGATTTATAGAGGCTTCTAGTTACATTAAACACTTTGTGATGATACTTATGTGCTAACTTAAGGATCAGATAAAATAGATAAAACGGATTTTTCAATGTTCACTATGTTATATCTAACAATTTTACTTTTCCCACTTTTCCATTCATTCAATCAAGTGAATATTGTATATGTGGGTGTAATAAAGATTTTGTTTGACACATTTGAAATTATTTCCATCTATCTAATGTGCTCACTCCAGATTCCGCACCATGGGCTTTAGGATGACAACGAACGCCTAACCATCTGTACCACTGGTTCAATATTCAGTGATGTGCGCTGCTAAGGAGTCCCACACTAGAACGAAACAGCTATCCCTCTCATCAATTATTACTGACTAGTAAATGTGATCATAAAATTAAAACGAATGTACATACTTCTCGTCTACAATTGTTTTTTCAAATCGATTGCAAGAACCGTATCGTTCTTTTTACAATGACATATACCCTATTTAGAGGTATTTGTTCACCCGCTCAACTTACTGATCTTATTCTAATTCACCTAACTACCAGTCATTATCATTTCAGACAACTATCGTTAATATTTACAAATTACTACTTCATGATGAGATTAAAATTTGACATCAATTCAATCATAACTAAAATTATTGGAGACTGCATAACTTGATCGTTAACACAGTTGCCATACCAATAGTACAGCAACTAGAAATTAGGTACATTCCTAATGGACAATTCAAAGAATAACGTTTCTCATGCCAACTGAGAAATGTTGAACGTAACGTTGCCTTAAGAGTTGCATTTTGAAACTAACCAAGACAGTGATTTTCCTAAAATTTCTTAACTTGTTGAGAAGACAGTATTTTACTTAATAAATTCTATTAAAATCACTCTTCGGCGTTGATTATTGGTAGCCATATAAGAACTCAATGTTATCAGTGAGTAATTAATGTATCGAAGATGTGTTTGACTCTACAGATGATTATTACTCATTCACCTCTTCTAAAAGTCATTGGGAAATCATAAGAAGTTCATCCTCAATCAGTACGATAGCTTTGTTAAACAAGGGTTTCTGTGGGGATATACATAAATTTTGGGTCTGTTTTCATCATTGAAGATTTAAATTGTAGTTATTCTTATTTTTCCTCTCACCGTAAATGGATATTATTGCGTTTAGCTAACCACGAAGAGTAGTTAAAAAAAACACCATAAACCTATCTAGTACAAAATATACTTCAGATGTCTTTCATCAGGAATAGACTGAGATGCTAATATTAATCTGTTAAAAGCATTCAGGCTCAGAGCCTTTCATTTATCAGTTACGATAGTCATAAAATTATCATTCCACTTTCTTTAAACTGGATAAGATTAAGTTCAATAGGTCAGTAATCACCTCGATTGTAGAAGAACCCTATATATTTTCATAGTTTGATCCACTTATTACATTTTGATCTCAACATCTGAACAATTCAATTGGAGGCAATTTCATTTTATTCCGACCATGTCATTTCATATGTTACGGAAATTTCGATAAAACAAAAGATCTGATTAGTGATTACTCTAGATTATTCCTCTAGCTTTACGTTGCTTATGCTGATTTTAATTATTAATTTTAGTTGATCCTACAAAGCGACAGATGCATGCATTGATGGTGAGAGTCATCAGTTTAATGTTAAGAAGATGGAGAAAATATGAAGCTCAGTAGGGAGATTTTAAAATGAGATGTTCTCTGTCTTGGATTGTCTGATCGTGAAAACATCATTATCGGATTAGATAACATCATTAGGATGTTCTTCATAAAGAAGTATGCCATTAAAACCTCTCAACAAAATATTTTCCTGACTTTGAATCTAATTGAAAGCTGTCCTTAATCACATCACCATTGTATCCACGTTTATTTCGCTTCCTTCACCTTCAGTCAGTAACCTGACATTCTTTCTACTTAGATTAATTTCAACATGTTTATTGATTAATGCATACTAAGAGTAGTAGGATTATGAAGAATCTTCTAGTTTTCATTGCCTAAGATTTGCACGTTCTGCCAGTTTTTCTTGTTTAGTGATGGAATTGAAGTTCGCTTGTAGAGCTGAGTAAGTAGGTGGATTTTAAAAGAAATAAGAAATAAATGATGGTCACTTTGGCTCACATAGTACTTATCGTAGCTGTTGAACTGTATACAGTAAATTATATTTTCTTACCTTCTTTTGTAGCTGTATCCATCAGATTAGATAATACTGACTATAATAATTATATAGGCTTAAGGAAGACACCTATTTTTAGAAGCTTAAATAGTTTACTTCTGGCCTTTGATAAAATATTTCTACTTACGTTTCAGTTTTGATATTTATGCCAACACTTACACCTAACACATTGCGCCTCCAAAATGACTATAATCTTTTCTTTAATATTTAGTACTTATTCTTATTAATTTATGTTGAGGATGGTGAATCTCCTCGCTCCCCATCCCCCAAATAAACTGTTAATCCCAATATTTATTGTGATTTACTTGTGAAACTTTGAATACTCGTGTTTCTCACTTCTATGGACATTTCAACTAATTGATCCGTTTCTGTTTTAACAAGCTATTTTTGTAATACTTTTGCCGTATATAAATGCACGAATTATGCGGCTTGTTAGTGGAATTAAACCCTGCTGGATAAACTTAGCTATTATCTCAGCAGGATCGCAGAAGATGCAAGACAAATTAGTCCTACGTTAGTTGAGTATGATGGAGGTGAAAATTCTACTATTGAGTCCGCTGGCTCAGTGATGTCGTTGGTTAAGCATTCACCTGTGAGACCTAAATGAACTGGGTTCAACTCTGTGACGAAATCAAAGTTTCGAACTATTGAGGAGCCTCATGCTGAGATGAAACAACTGTCCAGTGATCCGAAATTTTCAGCAGTACTCAACAAATGAAAATGTGTGACGAATGCATACAAATGAATGTGGTAATTGTTATTATAGGCGAATAATCAGTATCTAGATAATTACTTCATGTAAGCAACACTATATGAGCACATATATATGAATATTGCCTATATATATACAAATGTATGGCATATTTACAGGATGTAATCAACAACAGTTTTTGTTGCTATGCTCACTTAGTTCTTACTTTATTTTGATTTTATACTTAAATCAAATTCTTTTCTTTTCCATTTTTTGAAGATACAATTCACATGTGAGAAAAGCAGTAAATTATTAATTTTATTAAGTAACTGACTGATTTTTGTTTCTTTATTTTGTATTTATTTTTTTGGGAAATAAATTTTTTTATATATTTTTCATAATTTCCTCGCTTTGCCTGCCCTCCCCATCTCTCACTCTTTCTCTCTCTCTCTACACACACACATACACCTACTCATATAAAAATAATAGCACATTCTCATGTTGAATTTTAATTAGAAGAAATGATAATGAAAAAACAATCAAGTTTACATTCCTTTTTGATAAGTTAATCATAATTTCTATAAATTTTATACCTAATTTAATAATTAATTATAAGTAGTAATAATAGTAGTATTCATGTTAGTAGTATATTCGTAGTATAGATAATGAAAATCAATGAAATTCATTCAATTGTTCATTAAAACACATTTACAAATTATGTATAGATCATTTAGTTTAAATATGAGAATAAGAATATTATTGTTAAGTTAAACAAGCATTCTTTATTATTATATCACAATATTTATCATGAATGAAATTTATACTAAAATGATTTCATATAACCATTTACTGATTACGTAATCCACATCTCTATGTAGTCAATATGTCTATGTTTTTATTCATTTTAATTCTTGTATATTGAAAAAAAAAACACAAATAAAATGATTAAAGAATAAACGGGAAAGTGTAGAAATTACAATAAAGAGAATAGTAGAATAATGAAATGCATTGTGCGTTGTATTTGTCATTAGCAGCGTACTAAGTATTTGTCAAGTTTACTTGTATGGTCATATTGCTTGTCAATAAACATTACCTAATTTAAAAGTAGTACTTGTAGTAGTATAGTTTGATTGCTTATAATACAAAATACATCATTCAGTCAATTCATGATAGATATTTATGTAATGATCAATTTTACTTGAATCACTTTGACCTATTTGTCTATTTAATTTGATTTCAACAAAATCTAGAGAATTTTAGTTGTCTTAATAATAGAACGTTTTTTTTAGACCAAGTGAGAGTCAGTTTTATGGTTTCAATAGTTAAACTGATTTTAAAAATCTATCATCTCGACGTGATCTACTTGATGGCATACTTTTTTGCTTCCATTGGCTACCCCCAGAATACAGTGGTGGTCTACGATCTATTTCAGTAATAACACGGAAACGCATAGGACTTTTAGTATGTTGTTCTCTTTGTTTACGTGGATACGAATTTGATTTTGTTTGTCTAATGACATTATTATGTGATGATGATTGACGACGCCTTGAGCTTGGTTGAATTATCCTGTTAACAATACTTAACTGAGGCTGATGAACAATACGACCAGGTCGTACATGCCATGTACTACTCATACGGGATCTTTTGGTATTTGTTATCCTATTTGGTGATATTAACGAAGGAGGTGGTTGTGTTGTCATTTGAGTAAATTCTTTAACGGGGTCATTTTTAAAGGCAACATATTTAGATGAATGTAAATTATATGTTGTATGTGATGGATCTGATTTCAATTGATTATTCATAGCAGTTTGCCTTATAGTTAATGATTCCCTAGATTGTGGATACGTATATGCGAATCGCCAAGGTAATTGAGAATTGTCCTCTGGATTAACAATACGTCTTCCATCATGTCGCTGATAAACGTTATTTCGTGAATAAGGTTATAGGGTTTGTCTGTTGT
Organism: Schistosoma japonicum; assembly: GCA_025215515.1. Taxonomy (NCBI): domain Eukaryota; kingdom Metazoa; phylum Platyhelminthes; class Trematoda; order Strigeidida; family Schistosomatidae; genus Schistosoma; species Schistosoma japonicum. Next base: position 69,026,409 of record CM046069.1, read on the forward strand.
ATAACTGGTGATTGTTTTAAATGGTACATAGGATTATAATGAAAAGGTCGAGTAGACTGATAATTGTCAGTCATCTCAACATTACGTGCATCACCGAAATATCGTATTCTTCCAGTACCCCATGCTGGTGGGAATAAATAACGATTACCATGAAATGGCTGATATTGTTGCAACATTTCATTTTTTCCATAATACATTGATGATGATCCTGAAGAAGATGAAGAAGACGAAGACGATGATGATGAAAGAGACGGTAATTGATTGATTAATGCTTGTGAATCAATTTCGTGTTTAGGAAGTTTATAATCATATGGTATCATTTGATATTGTGCTTGGAAACCTTTACCACCTATTGTATCATCACTTACAAATTGAAGATATAATTGTCCAGAGTTTGATAAAAACGTATTTGGTAACTGTAAAAAGGAAAATAATACAACAGATTAAAGGCAAATAAAACCTCATCAATTTTATTAGAATAGATAATAACATGCATAACATATAAACTATTGAAACAATGAATAAGTATTTTGTAGTAGTTGTTCATCTTGTAGTGACCAATATCATCTTTTTTCTCTAATTCTTAATAAGTTTAATCAACACTAGTGATGACACAGAATCATTATCAGTTACCACTCAATTATCACTCAGGGTACGTATTTAAGTTCTTCTGGTCGTTATATTCTTCTTCATACTAAGAAATTGAGTGACTTAAGTTCTAATTCATCAGAAATCGTCAATTTCGTCAATATTACTGGTATGATAGCATAAAATCTAAGTCCAGGATAACATATTGACTACCTGTGATCACCAGACATAGAAACGTAGTCGATGCAATATCAAATCATTGAAAAAGTTTATAAGTAGTATAAAGTAAAAACAGAGAACATATGACAACAATATCGTCTTATAATGTGATCCCTCAACAGCGGCCATTGTTTGATCGTGTTATGGAACGAACCAAAAACTTTTATTCATCCTAACAAGCGCTTAGTACTCCAAGACATTGATTTATACATATAAATTCAATCAATCTATGCAATTACGCAACCTTGTTTATGACAGTTAGGGATTAATTACAACGCATTTACACATTTTGTTCTAGATAAGGTAAGCGATTAGGTTTTAAACCATATTATATCAGGGCTAAACTATAATTCACTATGTTCCTAGTTTCCTATGATTTCCATCTGAATATCAGTCAGTAATATGATTCTTCATTAGCAGTTACATTTTATTCAAAAGATTGTACTGATGGAATTATTTCTACTGTTCACAATTGAACACTATTTGCATAGTGATAACATCAATCATATAACAAATGTAATAGCATTAATAATACTTTTCTATGAAATCAAAAACAGAAAGAAAGAAATCTAAATATACATCAATATTGACAATTACGTTAATTCATTATCCATTCGTAATTTTAATATTTTTAAGAGGGAAATACAAAAAGAAAACACACAGGTGAATGGAACAATTACATTCTTTATTGTATTTTTTTAAATTAATCGCTTTGATTTGACTAGTGACTAAAGAAACTTTTGACAGAAATGTATTATTATTATTATTATTATTATTATTATTATTATTATTATTGATACGCATACTACTCATAAAAAGCCCCTTCATATCAGTAATATTAATTGTATTAACAGATATTGAATAGGACTAATTTCGTAAATTTATTATGATTATTTATTTAATTTTATTGTATCTATGTCGTTGTATTTAATGATTATTGAATATTGAACAATGCAACATTTCACTTGATAAATGTTCAATATAAATGACTAATTGTCAGTAGTGTATTTAAGATCCATAAAAATATAAAATTATTATTTTATTTATTCATTTATTGAAACAAAAAAAACATTTGATTAAATATACAGTAAGTGAAGGGTAGGATTGGCAAATCAATGGATAAATGTATGTTGTCCATTTAATTTTGATAGGAACTATTTGTTTATCTAGTTAAATAAGTTTTTGTTATAATTCAAGTGTATCATATTGATTTAATTTGATAGACAATAGTAGAGAGGTAAAGAGGGAGAGTGTGAGTGTGTGTGTGAGAGAGAGAAAGAGAAAAAGAATATTTACTGTGAAACAAAATTTTACAAAAACTTTATTTGGCAGTAATTTGACAATAGTAGTCTATCAATACAATTAGTTAATAGTAACTATGATCAATTGTTTCAGTAAACAATCAATTAAATAAATGAGACAATTTTTTTTTGGTTGAAAATAAAAGTTGGAAACTAGGCGAACATTTTAATACATCAAGGATATAATACATAAAGTCTGAGAAAATGATTATGATATGGTGACACGTTTTGAATGATTTGTACTTAAGAAAATGTATCATAAATGCTATTTCAATTATATTTAGGTAAATAAAACATACAATGTATAAGTTAGTATTCCCATTTATTTATTTATTTTTTACAGGAAATAATCACCGATAGGCACTTTGATTTCTCAGCCTCCACACACACTCTCTCTCTTCATTCTGTAGGTATACTTAATTGACTGTTTGTGCATAAGAACCTATGTATGAAAGTATTTATCCATCAGTTAGTGTTTATCTAAAGTGATAAAATTATTTTGTGTGCGTATTTTGTTCATTTGAAATAAACTACCCTTCCATCCCCCCCCATTTTATGTATATGCATAGGCAGACGTGAGTGTGTAGTTGTGCTTACTTGTGGTAGTAAATGTTTACACTAACCTATTGATAGAATCAAGTTGTAATAAAACCGGACATTTGTGTATGTAGACAACTTGTCTTAATATTGTTATCAATAATCAATTCAATAATATAAAATTCATTTAAATATGCAAAATAAATTGTGTTCACCGAAGAGATCTCTTTTCAACGAATTCGTTATCACTACTGACTAATGTGTTTTTATCAGTCTATCTGGTCACATATATCTATTTATGTGGGTTGTTCGCCAAGGTGGCCTTTTTGTTATGCCCAAGAGTATCTCCCAAAAGGAATGAACAAAGAAATATTCATATCGATACTGCCTTCTATTCTGAAATATTTCGTAGATCCAGGGTATTTAACCACAGGTTTATCGCTTGTTATAATTTATAAGATCCTATCAATTACTACCTATAGGCTCACGTTTAAATCTACTTTATACTATCCACAATCATTCACAACTTGAACCTTAGGTTGTGCAAACAAAAGTATACTGTCACATCTCTCGCTTTACCATGGCTTTAGTTTATAGTTTACTTAATCTAGTTAATTTATTAATTTGTGCCTTCCTGTTTCTTCATATCTCTTTCTCTCTTCCATCTTCAATGTTCAATTTCACTATAATAATAATAATAGTGATAATAATAATTGTTATTATTACTGTAACAAAGACTGCTTTCACTTAGCTTTTCTCCATTTTGATTCACTCATCACTCTAATCTAGTCATAGTTACATTTATTGTATCTCCACCCTATTAATTAGATATTTATCATGCTTAATAATTCCCCTCATTCATTTACTGGTTGAATATCTTAAAACTGGATTGTTATAATTTCACATAATTAATTCATTTTTACTATCATTCATCAATGAAAAGACTTACTTCGATGCACTAACTGTATTTCATGACTTAATTGGTACACTTGGATTGATACCTCTAAATTGAGATTTTATTTACCTACTCGTATGTATGTGTATAATGTAAAATAATCTTATTACCAATCGGTAGGGTACATGAAATGTTGAATGAAATCAGTAGTATCAGTAGTATTAGTTGTTATTGCTGTGTTTGGTTTATTGGCTTACGCATTTCACCTGAGTAAGTATTTCATAAGTGAAACATAATATAATAATAATAATAAATGCAATAGAACTATGGGGAGAGGGGAATGATTTAAGATTGCTAAGAAATGTAAAATACTTAATGAGGGTTAGGGACGGGGGTGACGGAGCTATTTATTATCCATCATATTCGCAGTTACATAATACTAAATGAATATTCTGATTGGAAGAAAATATTCTTTTTTTATTAGTATGATAAATTCACTTGAATAATTAATCTTTTAATCAATATATTGTTGCGATTTTCATTCTTTTCGTTGTCTTTACTGCTATTTTCATACTTATTTAGCATCAAGATTGGGAAGTATTTGTGTATGCGTGTGTGAATGTTGACGTAACTTCGTCAGTTTGCTTATTATGATATTTGAGGGTTTTGAGTTCGATCCCTTGTGAAGTCATGGATGTATGCTTCTACTAAATAGTCTCATACTAGAACGGAACAACTAACAAGTACTTTTCAACGTTTACCGAAATAAACCTTTTACTCTGTTAGTCGTTGTCAATATAGAGCTTGAGATAGACGTACGCTAATTCGATTTCGCTTACCTTTCAACTTGATTCGATGAAACCAACGTGATGAATAAAAAGAGGTTGTAATAATTTACTGACAATCATAATGATAGTAGCTACATTTACGAATCTGGCTTCAGAATGAATGTGACGATCTAGTGGAGAGTAATCAATCAATTCAATAACCGATACTGTGACAGATTTTGAATCATGTTGCTTAACATTATAGTATTATATTCTGTGATACACTTGATCCTTTCACAATACGCGAGTAGTTATTCAAGGTTTGACCATAGTCACTCTATAGTCTGTAACAGTCAACCGATACTATTTGGAAAATTAGTGAACAAATATTTCGTTTTATTTTAAGGATCCTAAGAACAGGGAGTTCAAAATTACACAAATGAATTGAATATAAAACCTTTATAACTCAAATTAATAGGATATCACCCTTCATACGGCTGAGTTGATATCTGGTACTTATTACTTACAACAATAATCAATTCACAGAATTCAGTGTATTAACTAGCTGATATCATAGACAGAAATCTATTTGACATCTTAGGTGTTTACAGTTAATCAGTTATGACTTCGTAAAATAAATTCTAGAATCTAAATTGAAACAATTCACTAGTTTTGTAAACATTCTATTCAGTCAGACAGTAGTTCTTATAGGTCTACTTAGAAAATATTGACATAATAGTGGTAATAGTAATAAAATCAGGAGTTTTATTAAACAACTGCTGTTTATTCTCTGTTAAGTTAAGATAGAGAAGTGAAAAATGTTTCTCAATTTAGTTAAATAAGAATTTATTAATGACTTTTTACCACTGTCATTAGTTCAACATGTATTTATGAAGATAATAATTCAATGCATGTGTATGCATGTATGCATCATACTACTCATAATATTTCATGGATTTTAATAAATGAACATTCTCAAATTTATTAAACTGTTTTCTTGCTCACTCGCTCACTCACTCACTCATTCACCCACTCACTCTCTCTCTCACTCTCACTCTTATTATTCAACTTAAAATGAAATGAACTCGGTTGGTTTTTATTTACGCTTATTTTGATTTATTGTCATGTCAAAATATAATTTTACTTATATGAGTTCATTACAATTTATCACGATTTTTCTATCAATGTAACCATATAAAATCATCATGAAAACATTAAACACACACATAGATTCATATAGACATACATAGAAGCATCATTGTTTACTGAAAACTATAATTAGTAGTCGAAATGAAGTGAAAAAAAATATTTTCAAAAAAAATATACTTAAATTTTTATATTCTATAAATTTTGATTTTCTAAAATGAAAATTTATTATATTTTAATTCATTTTATTTTTGTTGTAATTGATGTTGTTGCTTGTTGAAATTCATAATCGTTATCTTAAGAAAAGAAACTGAATTTCTCTTACTACTTGTAAGTAGTTAAAATTTATTTAAGAAATTTACTGAGTGTGGGGGATGATGGGGGGGGTGGAGGGTACGTAATGTTTGATTATACAACCTACAATCAGAAATTGTTATTTTTAAATTTTTCGATTACGACCTCAGAAAGCTTTCAATTTTATGATTAAACAGTACATATAGATACTATTAGATAGAGAGATCACAATTAGTTATCATGCGTTTAGAAACAGTGGATTGCATTTAAAACGGGAAAACGCCGAACAGGTGCAATATTGGAGTACTGGTTCACCCAGAAGTTCGTACTTCACACTGGCAGTAATAAACAAACCGTGGACCTATAACAACTATAAATTAAACCAATTCCCATAAATTTTCTTAATCAAAAGTGTGTGCTTGTGAATATTAGTGACAGACTTCGAGAGGTGATTTATTTAGGCACTAGTAAGGAATAATGGTCTCCTAAATTCAAGTAAATAAAGAGTGAAAGATCAGTTATTAGTTACAATGAATGATCATCTTGCTTTAAGACTGATAATATGATGTAATTAATTGTTAGGTATTCACTATGGGTTTTAGACCATGCAGTATTTGTGGCTGCGAATTTCTTAATAACCCCACAGCGTGCTAAACAAAATACTTGGTCCTTTAAAGTTCTCAAATATATATCAGTTCTTAAGTGAAAAATAAGGGAAATATACAATGGTAACTTTCTAAACGTAACAAGTTTATTTAGCAAACAATGCTAGTTACTATAATCTTTACTAACATTACAACCCTGATATTATTAATCATAATATTGAAGTTTGTAATAGTTGTTTCCGATCTATTGAAAAATGATTTCATAGACATTCCAGCACGTACTAACTTCTTCAAAATTTTTCAGCCGTATCCGGTGTTCTTGAATAAATTAACAGAAAAAAACTGGAATCATTAAAAAAGGACCGAATCTTACTTTAAATGGAATTCATGACTAGATGATCATTATATTTTGCCCTGAATTACATTCAAAGTCATTTTCATTGAATCGGTTAAGACAGTGCGCTCTCATGGAAATACATTATTAGGCATATTAACTAGTCACTGGTTAGAAAACATTGATATCGTGCCTAGTTAATAAAGTTTATGCAACCGTAATTAGTAGATTTAGTGTACATCGTTTAAGTTAGAAGACTTGATATAACAATGTATTTGGCTACATGTTCGATAGTCAAAAATGTTATAGAAATTTCATTCACTTACGGTTCTCCCACAAAAGCCGCCAAGCAGTTTTCCTTTGGGATCACCTCCGTCAAAAACTCTAAGATAATCATATCTGAACGATATAAAAGAATAGACAAGCATATGATCGGTTTATTATCGTCATAAACATAACTACTAAATATTAATGACAGGATTAAAAATTTCCAGAATACGAGTTTACAGTTTCGATTGATTTGTGAGTAAATAACATTTATAACTTCATTCTTCACACTCCAGTTAGCTATTCGTATTCGTCTAGAGAAAAATACTTATGTAACAGATCACTCATATTAATTCATAGATCAAGAGGATTTAAGTCCCTATGAAGATGTATCCAAGTAGGTATTCTAATTTCTTCATTTACATGCGAAGTAAACTAGGAGTAAATAGGCGAAATATAGTCGGGAAAAGAATATCAAACCATATTGCCACCAGATGAAAAGAGGACGATTTATGATGGGAAAGCTTACAAACTCAATTCCCAAGTCAGTGTAGCACTGACGGGAAAGGTATTTTTGGCAACCTATGAAAATAAACCTGGTTCCTAATTCAATAGCTCCTTCATGATCATAAAACGCATACACACAGATAGTTTGTGATAAAGGTTGTGTAAATTTGACAGAATTTTCACATTCAATAATCTTGCTTGATCTCTAGATGTCAGTTACTTCTACGTTATTTTCGTGAATTCATACAAGCTATATGTGGAAAGAGAGATGGTCTACTGTGGTATAGCGAACCAGTCAGTAATTATCCTTACATCCTTCTTTGATTAGGAGATTTGGAAAAAAACTTTATCCTTTATTCTCTTTCAATAAGAATAGAGTGTTTTCAATAAATTGTTTTGACGAACTAATTAAATATACATCATCTGCAGTAAACAATAGTTTGATTGTAATCAAGAATGTGATTGGTGTTTTGAATATTGTTGAATATTAATGTGATATCACGAAATGGTCTAAATTAGACGACCAATTGTAAGATGTTTGATGTGGAGCCAGAAGGCCCTGGGTTCTACCTCTGGTGGGGTCATGAACGAGTGTTGCTGAGCAGTCCAATATTAGAACGAAACGAATGTGCAGTGCTTCTTGGTTGGCAGTGCCTGTCTAAATCAAACCGATTCATGATATCAGATTAGTAATTAAGATTGCAATAATAATTCATCATAGTAACAACCAAACATGAGTGCTATTCTTTTTGATTAGTCATCAACGAGTGTTCACCATTTTGACACAAGTAAATTTACCAGTAATATTACTTAATTAATATATAATCTCTTTACTGTGGTCTCCAGGTGATTTAGCATTTCCGATTAAGTTTGACCACTACGAGGTCAAACCTGAACAGAAGATGAAACGACATTGAAAAGAATAGCCCTTATGAATGGTAAAAATAAATAGGTGGGTGGGTAGTAAGGGTTAAATTATAACACTTATGAAGCATTTTTATAGTTGTTACTAGTTTCCTAGTGTCTATTTTTGGCAGTAACTTTGGAAACTTCATAGAATTTCAATCATTATCGCTAATTCAAGTTGCAATATAGTTGATTCTCATTTACATATCAGATCATTTGTAGTGATTATCTCTTATCCCACTACTCATTTCTTTGCTAAAAGCATCATTTATCTAGATATCATCTTTGTATGAGAGAAAAATTTATTTATTCTAACTGATTTTACTTGTTGAGGCACCTTTATTCTACTCTTACGTCTATTACATGTCCATATTAGTAGGTGAGTGAATTCATTAGTAACTTAAGATATTATAATTAGCTTATTACGTTCCCCTTACTAAAAGCGATCACGATCATGATAACAGTCGTAATTTCTAAACTTAAAATCATATTCTCAGTCAAGATTTGATTATTCCTTAAAGTTAAACTTAACCATAGTTAGTTGTTTAGAAGTTTGGTGTCAATAAACTAACCTTCATGAATAACCATCACCTAAATACTAATCAAATCAATAATTTAGACAATCAATCAAACAATCATAAAGTTATAGTGATAATGCCAAATTCAATCAAATCAATCAATCAATGCCTGTTACCTCATGTGGAGCATAGGCTGCAAACTAGCCTTCTCCAACCAGATAACGCCAAGTTATTCTTAGACAATTCATACTGAAGAATAATCAGTGGAATAAATATTTTCTATTCATTCTTTGTTAACTTACGTGCATAATGTTTCTTCTTCTATTTCAAAATAAAGAAATCTTAATAGAACAGTATGATTATCTAATTTTGGAGTAATTGTCCAGTAACATTGTTGATTTGATTCATAATCCAGATCACCAAATTTAGCATGTGAATAAATTGTTTGTGGAACATTATCAGCAGTTAAATGGCCACCGCAAACTATGGAAAGTAAAACAGTATTGTGTGCTTATAAAATATGAATAATCGCATGAAAATAGAAAATTAACATTCCTAGCTCGAAAATTCATAACTATGATTCATAAAGGTACTGGTGCTGCACAGTATGACCTCCGGACAGATTGATGTTGGTCAAATATCATAGACATTTTTAGGATCTATTTTCTTAATAATTGGTAACTTGAAGTAATTATAACATGTTCATTAGACATTTGTACCTTTAATATATTGGTGAGGCTGTTAGGAAAGAGTTAAATAGATTATTACCTGCGAGCCAAAAACCCTTAAAATGTTTTCGTAATAAAGATGAAACAGAATGGAAGAATAGAGACATTTCATATGCCAATTTGTTTGTCTGGTTTTGGCATCTTTTAACATTGCCATTTTGGTTTTAGTTGGCTTCATAAAAGGTCAATTCGTCTAATCAGTGGAATTTTGGGAAATTCAGTTTCGGTTTCAAGATCTTATCATTAGTGTCATTAAGGCCCTATCAGTAGCACGTTTTATGATGAACAACTAACTGCCTATTAATAACATACCTTACTGATAATACAATGAGGTGTGCTACGCTTTTATCATCAATGCAACAGAAGGAAGTTTCTCCAGATTATACAAACGCTTGGAAGATTCTCCTAACATAAAGAGGAACTTATACTCCTTAGAAAGATTGTTATGTTAATAACACAATACCAATTCAACAGTAATACATCTATGCTCAGTATATCAACGTAGACGTGGATTTTCATGTTAGATTTATATCCTCAGAAACGACGAGATATATGAATGAATTAAGGTTTTAATTACAAAACAGTAATGAGTAACAATCACTTTTAATATTACCTGATAATAATCTTACTATGATAAGGCTTTAAAAGCTCATTAAGTCTTTATATTTGATTCATTATTACACGACATTTTACTCATTTAATGTTCCTACTAATAAAATACCAATGAGTAATGTTTTCACGTAAGAGACATTGTTATATTGGGCGATTAAGGAAGAACAACTGACTTCCAGAAATGTCTTTTAGAAGTCGATTTCATTTAACTTGAATAAAAGTAAGTCAATTATTTTGTTTCTATTATTGTCATGCATCCTTCGCTCTATCCTCCCACTGGACCTACGAACTTTTATCATAGATTTTTTCATTCAGCAACAATAACTGATTGACTATTTATCCGTCCCCTTGGTTCTTAATCATTATCGTCTTTCCTTTACACACATACTGTTTTTCTTATTGGTCCTCTGTGTGATCAAAGTTTGTGTGTATGCAAAAGAATGAATGAGATATATTTTTACTGGTTGGTGGTTGGATTACTTGATTTGTATTCTTTCATGGGGCTAAGAGACTAGGAATCACTGAGCACAGAGTAACACTATTGGTGTTTAGGTTTTACAGTATTGGTTTCGATCAGGGTTATTGTTCCGTACATCGTGATAGTCAATAGTTTACATCAAACCAAACACAAACATCTCCTAGCATTCACCTACAGCACTACTGTATTTAGTTTATTTCATCCATGAGCTTCTCAACTCTAAAATGAACTACGAGTTGAATTAGATTAGCTGATTAGTAAAATTGTAACTGCTAAATAACGATAAACACTTGATTCATTTTGGTTGTAAGCCCTGTAATATTCGTTACATACGACTGTAATATTTAATATTCTATTTTAGAATTTTCATTGAGATTAATTCGTATTCAATAGTCTACACAACATCCAAATATATTCATTGTTAGCTCACTAGTGCCCGATTTCTGCAGGCAATTCATTCATATCGCTAATAATCATGAAGGTACAAATTATCATATTGATATGGCCATAATATAAGAATCCGCAACAGAGGGCGAGCACTATGCCACCATGAATCACATTCAAGACCAATAAACTTTAGAAGGAACACCTAGAATACTCAGCAATTAATTATCACTAATTTACTTTATTAAGGTAAAATCAATAATTACAGCTGAATAGCATGAATTTATTTTATTTCATAGTTCCTCATCAGCTTCAAATAATCTAGGACTAATTATACTCATTAAAAATCAGGTATACATACTTTACATAGGAAAAAACTTAATGTCAAGTTGGCGTGTAAATGTGAATCAGTTAGAAGAATATATCACAATTAGATAAGAATTCAAATCTGATTAATATATTTGTTTATATGTAGGTCAGCTATAAGAATGTTCTAGAGAATAAAACTGAAGACGGCAGTGATACAGGACTAAGACGGTGAGTAATATAAGTTACGTAATACTAAATACAAGTGAAAGCAGTGGTTTACTAAATAAGACTTAGATAAACAGAATTAAAATATGCGCAGTGAAAAATATGTTACGTAATCGAATCATGAAAGCTAAAGTCACTAGGACAGAACTACAGTCTAATTTACAAACATAAATTTGGTTTAAATCACCTTATGATAATCGCTTCAGGAATGTGTATGAGATTTGGAGTTGACTGTTTATTGATTATTTTGAAAGGTATATCCTCTATCAATTAAGTGACGAGTAATTTCACTGGTAGAAACGTGTTGTCCTTTTAAATTCAGAAATGAAAGTGGATGTTAATCAACATTTCTGTTTTTCCACTGTATGTACTTTGGCACATACATGTAAACTGGTATATACAATTCTTATGCAATTGTGTTGTAGACTTCCAACTTAGTATTCTTCAAGTTTCTTCTTATGTATACCTGTTGTGATTTTTAATGATTAATTGTAGATTGTGTACGGTTACTGAGAAGCCATGACAAAAGTGAATTCCTATTATTCTACTACAATTATTATTCTTGTCTAATTAAAACTTTTAAAGGAAAGGAAACTAAATGAAACTAATTTATTTATAAATAAAAGTATCAATGACTAACTTGTAGTATGTTGAGCTCTAAATCCTTTACGTTGTACAGATGAATCAGAGTTAATGTAAGCAATAATTGATTCTGTGAAGAAATAATTGGACCAGGTTTTCGACTACCACAGTATTGACCAAGAAATGCTGAACTATTTGTTGGTCCATCATAAGCTATCACTTGATCATATGTACATTGTTGATGTGATTCAAGTTCAAAATCAGCAAATATCTAAAATAATAATGATGATAAATGCAGATAATAAACTTATTATTATCAATAAATTAGTACAATAATCTAAAGATGATGAAGTCTGTAAAGTGGTTGCTTTTACATAACTGAAGTGGTTTTATTGAAAGCGGTAATTCAGTAGGGAAGGGATTTTACTTTATCTTAATAAGTTCAAAGTTTAAATTTCACATTGTGTTTTACTGTTTGACCATTCAGTTGACAGTATTAGCTTTCACAGAGTAGTGACTAGGAAGCCAATAACACAAATCTCTATTTAATAAATTAATCAATAAAAGCGAAGTAGTTATTTCATCGTAATGTTCATTAAAAACAGTACCAACAGATCATCAGTTATACCTATATTAAAAATTAGATCTTACTACTACTGATAAATAACTGTAATGTTTTTCACCCGATACCGCCTTCATTCTTAATGATTGTGATACATTCCAAATTATAATGTAGAGTCCCAAACTAATTATATATATATATATATATATATATATATATATATATATATATATATATAATTGAGTATTCGTTAATTCTCCTTGAGTGAATTGTTGATATACATTGCTGTTTAGTGCTTCCTGAAAACTGCAGAGTGTTGCTGGGACGAATCCCAACAACCTCAACGAAACTCCCAGAACCCTTGAAAGGGTCGGAGACATACCATCCAATCACTGATCGACAGAATTTTTCAGAATGTCGACGTGGAGTGTTCTGCTTGGGTAATGGCTGTAAACCTCTTAGTCAGGATTAGACAGATTATAGTGATGATTTTATTGTCTCAGAAAAGTATAAATATACGAATATTATGTACTTAACTCACTATTTCTTAATAGAATAAATATTCCCGCCTGATTGTCTTTTGCGACTAGGAGAGTTCAAGGTGTTCAAGTCCTGAAATTGTCCGAGATTAGTCATGCTATCAAGTATGAGTTATGACGTTGTTTAACTAAAGTCATTAATCTTCATAATACTCATGATTAATAATTCCGATGTTTAATCTATGGACAACAAGTTGTCATATTGATAGTTTAAATCATAAAATTAAGCTATACATTGACTGACATTCAATAATTTATATCAACAATATCTGATTAATCAACTTTATACAAGAATTTATGCCTTATTGTTTTATTATAACTTTTATATTGTAATTAGTTGTTTGTTATTTAAAAGAAAATAACATCACTTACAATTTTTACTCGATGACCTGGTGTTACAGTAATTTTCCAATGACAATTTTGTTTTACAGGATATTCATTTGGCCAATTCGGTGTGATAATTTCACCATCAGGTGAAGAGATTTCCTGTTGACAACCAGTTTTAATATCTAATCAAACAGAAAAATAAGATAAATAAACAATTAATTAAATCGAGGTGATTTTGTCGAGATTAGTATTTTAATTTGTTGTTTGTGTTCGTTATAAATGGGTCTCCGTTGGATGCTATTGATAAGTAGAGAACAATAGACAACTGTTTCAACGTAATATGGAGCTTCTTGGGAGTGTTCACCCTCGATTCCACTAGAGAATTGAATCTAGGATCTTCAGGTCTTGTGGTGAACACAGGAGCCTTAGCGCAGCTCGGTAGGTGTCCAATGGTGCGATTCCGACCTTAATTGAATTTTTAGCGCATCACAACGATCAGTGGTGGTTAGTGGAGATTATACTTCTCAGGAGTGCAAAACTTATTATCAAAAGCAATAAATTGATGTCGCTCAAATTCAGTGAAGTAGAGACTCTGCAAATAATGTAGTTGATTAAACGTTTACCATGAAACTTGAACGTATAAAATCCAATACCTGGAGAGATCAAGAGTGTGGACTAATAAAACAATCTTACGTTATGACGATACGGCTATCAATATTCTCTGCTTTTCAGTGGTACCCAAGTGAGACCAGTCTCGGACAAATGCAAACAATAATGGATTACTTATTTTCTTATCATTATATTAACGAAAGTAAGAACTATGATATGAGAGTTTTTTGATCAGTCTTTTGTTGAAAATTTAAAATGGAACTTAGATCAAAGAACCGTATTTAATGAAAGAACAAAGTATGTCAGAAATAATGAAATAAGTAGACAAACGGTAATATCCCATAAAATCTTCTTGTTAATTTCTTTAAGCAAAGTGTCATATATTTTTATCGCAGTATAACCGAGTCATTGTCTTTGGGCTTGTCCCGTTCTTCATATACTAATTTTTATCGCATTTTCAAGAATAATGTAGACGTGAACAATATCTAGTTGTGTGTGTTTGTCATAGACTAATCCTACTTAGGTACCAGTGAGGACCAGGACGAATCATATATTTGTTTCGTCCTAGCTTGGGACTCTTTGGGATTGTGAACCCTCTATTCATCGAGGGAATCAAACCTAGGGTGTTCAGGTTTCACGGTGAACGGTTAGCCATCCAAACCATTGGGCTAGAGTTTAATGGTAGGATTTCTACATGCACCAATCTGTGATACAGAGTGACAATTATTCTTTATCATTGGAGATAACTGTCACACCCCTTAGTTTTTACTGTTACCCAACCAACATCCGTCTGTGACGAACCCAAACAACTAAACTCAATATCTGTCACCACAAAACCAACCTAATATATAATATCTGTTTTCAAAGACTAAATAAATCTCTTGTGCAAGATCTATCTTTTGGATTAAGTAGAGGTTAAGGAGATAGTAAGGAGATGTTTGTATTGGATCAGCAGATTCCTCTGAATCGTAAATTCATGTGAAAGTCTTTCTAACTTTAGTATTTTCATTTCTACTAATGATCATTCAAATAAAAACGTCATAAGTAGTTTTAATTGAAAGTATGAATTCATAAATCACAAAAAGAGTCTATAAGTAGCATATTGTTGAGCAAACTAATTTTTATTGATCAGATGATAATAATTAATCACTTCGATTGAATCGTCTCCAATAAAGGAATTAGTAATATGTTTCAGATTTGCTTCATTACTTACGCAAAACGATGCCTACCGTTTTCACATTATGCGTATTTTTTGCAATGTAGAAAGTAATCTTAGACGCATTAAGTACGCCTAAACTTGTATATAATGGTTATGTTCAAGTAATCCATTCAGGATGCATAGATGGTAACAGATTGATCGGTTCGGGTCCCAGTTATCAATAACGGTAAATTACTGATATCTTTATACTTAATTAATAAATTGGTAGTTGACTAGAATCAATAGCTTAGTGGAAAATTTATTTGTGTTGAAAAAAGAATATTAGTCAAATTCATTCCAAGTGAAAACCAGTATCAGACACGGCTGTTTACTGTCGCCTTCCTCCTCCGTCTGGTGGCTCACTGGATTATAGAAACGTCACAACTTCAGAGGATTCACAGAATACAAGGGACAACTCGAATGCAGGTAGACGGTTTGGATTTCACAGATCACTTAGCTCTTCTATTCATCATGCAGTAACAAATGCAACTAAAGACTGCCAATGCTATAGTGACCTCTGGAGTAGTAGGCATCAACATTCACTTAGGTCAATCCATGATCTTTAGATATCACACTGAGTACCAAATAAACTACACTTGATAGAGAAGCTCTGGTTGATGTGTAAACTTTTACATACTTGGACAGCAGTATCACTAATAAACAAGGGAAGGGGATCTGATGCAGATAAGAAGACACGGATTGGCAAGACAGGAGCAGCATTTCTACAGTTGAAGGACATTTGGCATTCAAAACAACCGTCAGCCAGCGCCGAAGTCAAAGTTTTTAATACAAGCTTCAAGACAGTTCTATTGTGTGAAGTATAAACTTGGAGGACAACAATAAGCATCATTCGAAAGATAGAGGCATCTATGAACAGTTATCTACGGAAAATACTTTGGATCAGTCTACCAGACACCATCAACAACAACGCACTGTGGTAGAGAACGAACCTATTAACTTCCAGTTAAGTGAGAATTTAGGAAAAGACGCTGGGAATGGATAGGATGCATAGTGAAGAAGTCACCAAACTGCATTAAATGACAAGCCCTGAGCTGAAGTGCTGGATGCCAAAGCAACAGAAGAAGACTAAAGTACACGTCATGCGGGGGATGGGAGGTAGATATGAAAATAATGAATGGCACTTGGGAAGAACTGTGGAGGATAGCCAAGGATGAGGTTAGTTGGAGAATCCTGATCAATTACTTGTACCCTACTAGCAATATTAGGCCTATGAATGAGTGAACGTGGTAACAGTAAATAAGAAGGACTGAAAGAAGTGCTTCTTTCGGGTCTTTCAAATATGTACCACAAAACCTCAATTTGAAGGGAAAATGATATTCACGAGTGCAACAGACAAACATTTAATTCATAGTAGATATGTGGTAGATGTCTTTAAATTCTTCGAAATAATCAATAAACCATAAAAACAGTTCCACTCCTTATCACAGAGGCTGTTGCCATCAAACACCTTCAACCCGATCAATGCATACAGAAATAAAGATCACTCTCATGATAAAACAAATCAAGTTCATGAATTGTTAAATTTCATAACTATTTTTTTTTCATTTTATCCCATCGACAAACTATTCATGACGTAATCTCAAAATACCTTATTACCAACTTTGCTATATATAATCTTTCAGTTATTATTAGTCTTGGTTACTTAATAAGTGTTTCGTTAATTCTCCCTTCATTTAATTTACATATAATACCCTCCGATAACTTACTGCTTATGTCAAATATTCTATATTATATTTCTGCATTTCCGCCCCAGAGGATTCAGGTTGGTGAACACTATACTGTCTGCACCACTGGGCCTGGCATCCACTGATAGAACTCCCATTCCCATCAAGTTTGTGTTATAGCGCAAAGATCATCCATTGTACATAGGTAACAACTTTCTCGTTCCAGAGAATTCTCTAACTTCACAAGTCATAACTTCTCACTAGAGCTTCAGAAACATCCATAAGTTATTTAACAGAGGGCTGATTATTCCTCCCGAAGGTTTAGTGAGAAGTAGTGACTGGTGGAGTTGAGACTTAACAGGAGTGAGACACCTGTCACCGAAGATAATGTATGATCGTCTCACTATATATTACAAATTGATTAAATTAAGGAATCCTACAATTTGATACCATCCTAGTAATGAAAACGGTTGAGTATTCGCCGACCTAGATCCTCTGAGGTGGAAACTGTGATACGCACTGCTAGAGAGTTCCATACTAGGATGAAATGGTTGTCCAATGCTCCCTGGTTCTCAGTGATACCCTTCTAACACCAATCTGACATATTTAATTATATGAGATTTTTGTATTTTGTACCTTAGATTTCAGTGCTTCTCCGAATGATGTCAGTCACTGACGATAAATAAAAAAAATTATTATTGCAAATTTATTAAATTGAAATTATACATGAAAGTCATTTATATTAGAAACTATACTAACCAAATTTCAACCAATTTACTTAAATAATAATTCAGTAGTATGTAACACTACTTAATAAAAGTAATGATAATTAGTAGTTTATTATCTTTGACTGATGATAATCAAATTATCCTAGAAATGATACACACTCACACACACACATACACTCTTGGTATAGTTTAACAATAAAAATATCAACTATAACTCATTATGCATTATATCACGCAACATCTAGTGATTCATAATTAATTGAATCTTGAATATGAAACCGATCACTTTTCCTACTGACAGAGATGAAAAAATAACAATGGTAATAATCATACAATGATAATCTTATTCTCTTTATTGATATCATATAAAAGAAATGATTAGATAGGCATTAAAGGTGTAGATAATAATAATAATAATTAATATCTGTGTATTGTTCAACTTGATTTTGTCGCCAATATTGAGATAATCTATGCAAATTAAGTGTTCGAACAGTACAATGTGTATCAATCTAAGAACAATAATGATCAAAATGATAATTGTATGCTTGATTGTAACAATAGATAAATAGTTGAAAAAAAAAAGAATATCATCTCTATGAAATCTCTTTTAGAGTCGAATAGGGTAAACAAACAATGTTGAATTGTTGAATTTGGTAACTTATGATCTGGAATATTATTAAAGGATGGTTTGCTCAAAGCCATAATATACAGCAGTGAGATTAGTTAGTTAGTTAGTTACAGATCACAAAGGACTAAGAAGTGACTTACTATAAAGGTGTTACAACTTTGTATGATCATAAGTTTAAGCTCTTAAGTTAGCTGTTGATTAATATAATTGTTACATAGTTTTGAAGGATTTTAACTGAGTTACTTGAAGTACCCTATTAGGGCAATAATATTAAGAAAACAGTTGAAAGTTTTCTTTGGATATATTTGTATAGCCAACATATTTATGATTTAGGAAGTAGATTGAAGCTGTTGTGAGTTCTGAGGATAGCTTCATTCTATACAATTTGATTAGAATGACATTTTAGTGTTTTTGAATTAGATGATATTTTCGCTAACTTAATCAATGATGAATTTATACGCTACAATATGTATGATAAGAAGAATATTCAGAATTCTACATTGTATACACAGGTTAGTGACACTGACTTTAAATGTTGTTTCATGTTCCTCATATGTATGATGGAAGCAATTTCGAGATATGATTATCTCTACTCTGATTATTCCAAAATTATATCGACTGTACAAATTTTTTTATTGAATCGTCTTATATAGAAAGTGTAGGTTTTTCCTCAAAAAATAATTTAATACGAAACAAACAGCTTAATTTTAATGATTATTAGATTAAATGAACTAAATCAAATACAATAAAGTAGGAAAAAGTTAAAAAAGATCTTCAAGAATCACTTTTCTGAGTGCAGTGATTGGATATAGTGCACAATTTTCTTCGAACCTAGTACACAATATTAGTGTCATGTACTATCTCATCATTCTCAACAGATCAGGCAACCTAAAAGTCACAAAAACACCATCAGTGCATAGGATAGGCTAGATACTCCAGTTAGGTAATGAATCAGCATTATTTTAGGAAATTCTTCGTTCTTGTTGATAAGAGGGTGAAACACACTAAGGAATAAAATATTTAGTCGTACAATGATCTTTGACTGGAGTTATTCTCCACGATTTAATGGTTTATTGAGTGTGTCATAACAAGCATTATCAATTACCTTTATGTGCATTTAGATCCTAAGTGTTAGTTATTAGAGTAGAATTTTGATTAATGATTTTATACTAATCTTTAGCTTCTATAGTGTTGTGATTTTTATCAGGTATTCTACACTGACAAGTTTATGAAAGTGAACATCTCCAGACACTTCAGATGCATTGTGTATTACAGATTATAATGTAATATGTAGCACTCACTCAATAAACGAACTAATGAGTGACCAAAAATGATGTTGCTTGTCAATGTCAAGCATTATCACTGATTTAATCTTCTATCGAAGTTGAAGAGTAATTAACCAACAGTATTTTATATTGTCACCTCATTTATAAGTAATAATACTACTTTTGATAAGAATTATGTAATAAGGTCAAAGTATTTCAAGTTAGTCAAAGTCCACTGGAATGTTTTGAAGATTGTTGAACTTGAAGTTACAAATTGACCTGAGATTAATAACCACTAAATACAAAGAAGCGGTAAACAAGCTGCTTCATTCTAGTACGAGACTTCTCAGTAATTCGTATCTAGGATCACACCGGAGATTAGGCAAAGGACCTTCAGGTTTTACTGCAAATACTTTGCCTTTAAACTACAGTCTATTTATGACACCATATTAAAATCCAACTGAAGTCCATGAATATGTATAAATAGATCTTTTAAGTAGCATCAGCAAACTGTTGATGCTAAACAAAGTCAAAATTGTTGATGTCGAACTGGGACAGACTTGTCACTTGTGCAATAATTCTAAAAATGTTCATTTCTAATTCAGGTTAGCATCACTGGTGTTATACAGAAGTCAAATCATCTCCAGCTCAGAAACTAATCATCACCAAACACATCCGCCCCATAATTATTTAAATCATAGTAAAAATACTTACTTTCTTTACATTCATATCTGCCATAAAGATTAAAACCAGGTCGACAAGCACAATGATATGATCCTATTGTATTTCTGCATAAATGTTGACAACCTCCATTATTATCAGCACATTCATCACGATCAGTGAAGAATACAGCTCTGAAGCCAGTACGTTGTACAGATGTATCTGAATAAAATTCAATACTTAATTCATTGGTATGTGATGTAATAGGCTCTGGTATTTGGTCACCACAGAATGTGCCAATTTTTTGTTGATTATCGGTTGAGCCATTGTAAACATTAATAAAGTCGTATCCGGCATGCTCTCTAGGAAAATAAAAGGAACATTTGTTAGTTTTAACCTAGATACTCATGAAACAAACATCATAGTTATTAACGAAAGAACATCTAGAAATCGGGAATTCCTAAGTATGTACAGAGTTTCAGTTCGGAATTCATCAGCAACACACTAATTGTTGACTTATCTCAAAATCGATTTAATGAACTTAGAATCCTGTAGGAGTTGTAGAGAAAATTGTTTGTTTAACATACCATATTTTTCGAGGATATTAGCATAATAGTTTAGTAGCATGAAGTATAAACACTCACCTTAGAGCTCAAAAGTCCTGGGTTTGACTCCCGATGAAGCCGTGATGGACATAATGCTAAGGTCATAAACTAGAATGGATCAACTATCCTAGAGCTTTCTAGTCATCAAACTGTAGCCAGTTTACACTGTGAAATTTCACATTTTAATGCTTGATTATGAACAGTCATCTCCCTACTTGTTAATCGCATTCAGAATCTATTAGCTTATACAATTAAATATCATTCGTTTTACTGCAGTATTAGTAGTTTGGTCCTTATAGCTAATATCAGATTAAAATGTTATCATCTATGCTTATGAAGTGAGCCGTTCAACAAAAATATTCCTATAACCAGATTACATATTCATTTCACCTTTATTTTATTTAACCTCAAACATTTAATTGATGCGTGTACGGTTCCTATTTGCTTATATGGCGAACAAATGGTTCCTGCTACTTTTATACTGTTTTATAACATCTACTGGTATATTCATCTCATTTCTGTTTATAATTTTGTTGATTATATGAAATACAAGTTTGTATTCAACATCATAATGGACGCTTAGTTTTATTCTACTCTGGCTCCAAATAGGTCAGAATTATCTGATTCAATAAGTGAATGTAACATAGAATGATAATCTTTGAAATTCGATCGAAATTAAAACAAACCACATTATTATTCAACATACATATATCAATGTTTTTCCAAGTGAAAACCTGTTAATATGCAAAGTTATGTAAGAAAATTGACTTACATTATGACCTTCTAAATTGAAATGTGTAAAATTTAAAAATATTGTTGTTTTAGGTGGTGCTAAAATTTTCCAAATACAATTTTTCTTTGGTGGATATAAATCAGGAAATGAAGGTGTTTGAATAGTACCATTCGATTCATTAATTATTCCTCCACAATGCATCTTAGTGATAGAAAGTAATGCCAATAGTATGATTAATATTGTTATATATTATTAACTATAATATCATTCAAATTCTAATTTTATATGGTTTAATCTCATTAAACAACAGAATACTGTTGAAACTAATTGAAATTTGTAGTCGGTTACATAACTTAGTTTACATTGTATTTTGTAAAATGTAATCTGGAAATAATTTAAATGTTTCATATATTAATAGAGTAACAACGAACATTGCAGTTACATTTTATCCGCATTGGTTCTCATCAATTGCTTATAGTCGGTAATAATAAAGAATTAAGGTTATAAAGTATAGCATACTAATAAAGTGAAGTTATTTGAAAGTAAACAAGTGTGTAACATCGTCATAATGGATGAAAGCTGCAAGTAAAATTGACAGAGGTGATTAGTAACTGTTGCAATTAAATATGTTCAGTAAGCACACACACACAGAAAATGACAAAAAATTATACAGTAAATTTTCTAAATTGATTGATTGTTTAAGATAATCCTGGTTACAAGTTAATGGTAAGTTGTTACTAATCAGTTTAGAAAATGAGAATGTGAATTCATTTAATGGAATAATGCTTATGCTTCCGTAGAAGCGAAATACTAATAACTGATTCTTTTTGAAATCAAAGCTCTGGTTTCATATACTTAGTTGCTATGATTCTGATACATTTTAAACCAGTAGAAGTTGATTATTTATTTATTACTTTGAAAGAACTCAAAGTTTAATCTTGTGCTTTGTATCGAAATGTCTTGAAATGAAACTACTTGAATGTTCTCGAACCGTTGGAGATTCATTGGAATATGTTCTTGAAATGAAATATAGGCTCTTCCTTCTTTTCTACTAAGATTATTAATGTGGAAGATAAATGTAAGTTAATAGATTAAGTTAGCCGTAACACTTGTAATTCCTTAATTTTGCCATAGTTCTCAATGAACTTCTGAGGTTACCCATTATTTTCTAAGTATTTTTGAACTTTTGTTAGGGCTTCTTCTAGTTTACCAATACAATATAATTTTACCATTCTATGTATTAGCGCTGTAACGGATGCCTTCTTGCAACTGACTGAATAAAAGATACTAAGATTCAAACATATTCCATGTGTCGTTTCAGAGAACTGGATATTCAGTCATCTCATTACCCCTCTGTTGTATCGGAGTATCAAAAAATTGGAGTCAACCAACTTTTTCATATTCTATTGGAAAAATCATTAGTGGATTAGGCTGTATTTCGCTGTCATTTCCAAAACACCAGGTTTTACATATCTCAAGCAGACTCGAGATCATTGAGGAAGTCACTATAGTAACCAACAAGTTCCCCTAGTTCAAACGTCCTTTAGGTGTATACAACATTTGCTGACCAAAATTCCTGTAATGTTTCAGTTTTACAAATATCCTAAGCAGTTTATTAAAATGTATGATTTATGGAGAAAATTCCTAAAAAGAATAATTACGTATTTAGAAATGGCTTTAAAAAATCTCTTTTGGTTACTATCACAACAGTTGGGATACTGACTACTTATTACAGAAAACGAGTTTTAGTGAATGATCAGTCTTTACAAACTGTTTTTCAGCAGATTATTTATTTATCATGATTGTCTGTGTAATGAACATCGTAGCCTCATAATTGACTGTTGAACTATTTATTTGTTATCATTTCCCATTTATGAATAACTGATAATTAATTCTGCACATGTTGCTACGTTATTTTGCCCTTAATATCCTTGTTTAATATCGATGTCATTATTTTAATTAGTCTGACGTATAGTTTGAATTTAGAATTATGTGTGTAAATGAGTGCTTGAAATATATGACATGCATAATTTGAACAGGCTAGTAGGTTCTTAAATCTTGTATTCTTCTTGTGTGAATCAAAACTACTAATATCGAAGGGAATCTATTAGCATGGGATAGTCAATTTTACTATCGGCAGACTTGTTTGTTATTCCGTATCCTGCAATTGGTCTTGGATCATAACATAATAACCAAAAATGGAGATGATATCACACACATCAGTTGAAAACGATTAACATATATAATCTTACTTGATTGTTTATTAAATTATTAGTCATATGAAAAATAACCATTTACATAAACTGACGATTTGTGTGTGTACAGATGAAATTCATAGTTATATCCAGTTATGAATAAAGGAATGCCTCGTTTATATTGACATCACTAGTTTAAAATTGTTCAAGATTGTAGGTAAGTGTTGTTGATATGAACCAAAATGACAGAAAATCTAGATTCAACGTTTCTAAACGACTACCACCAACTAACTATCTTCAAAATAGAATACACGGGAGATAAGACTTTTAGACTGGTAAGTACATATCACACTGTAAAATATATAAAGTCTATAGAAATCTAGTGTATAATCAAAGAAACTAATGAATTTATCCCTACGGTGATATATAAGTTATTATATCATTCCATTTACCTTCACAACGTTTTCCATCTGCATGTAATTCATAGCCAATTTCACATTGACATCGATAACCACCTAGTGTATTGATACAAGTATGTGAACAACCATGTTTCATTGTTTTACATTCATCAAATTCTACATAGACAATAGAACAGAATAATAATAATAATAATAATAATAATAATCATTGAAGTATATTATTATTGTGCATAAAATAAAGGCATTATGTAATGAAATGCAACACTGACAGTTACAATTGAAAGATGAATAATTTTTTGAAGAGTCATGATTATTCAAAGTAATAAAATATAGACAAATTAGATCCCTACTTGGAAGAAAAGTCTATAAACTCTAGGGAATAAGCAAAATCATTAAGAAACTGTTTCTAAATAACCAAAATCAAGATAATCATACTCAAGATGAAAAGTATTTTAGATAATATAGTTAAACATTGATAGTAAGAGGGTAGAGATGATTCAATAAGAACTCTATTACTTAATTGATGTAGTATTTCAGCTTGTACAGTGTAACACAACCTTTAGTCTAATATAATAATACATTACTTATAACATCATAAGTACTTGAAAGGTCAGTTTTGTCAAATGAACATTCATATGTGATTTTTGAGTTTCCTGGATGAAATTTATTACACTTGAAATAGGCAGTAGTTACTTGTTCGTTCTATCAATCTTTAGTAAAATCCTTTAGTTAGTGTTTTCTTGTAGTTGATTTGAAAAAAATTATTCTTATTCAAAAATTCTTCACTATAGTTTGATTACTTTCAACATGGAACTGTCAAAGATTAATTACAAAATATCAGTGATTTAATCGTATATTTAAACAATAATTGACTTTTAAAAAAAACCATTTTTGTGAACAGATTCGAATCGGAAGTCATAATGTTTCTGTATGTAGGTCTAAGGCGCAATTCAATTATTAAATACTGTTAGAAAGCCTTAGCAATGTCAAAGAACATTTCAACCAGTGAATATTCTTGACAGTTGAACAATTTACAAAACTAAATGTTTTGAGAGAGGGATAAGTATTAAGTTTAATTGCTTATATTAGTTGTAGATTGATATTGATTGAGAACCTGTGAAAACTAGGGAACACTGGACAGCTGTCTCGTCCTGGTATGGTGCTCTCCAGTAGTGTGAACCATTTACAAAGCCAGAAAATCAAACCATGGACCTTCAGGTTGGTGAACGATTGGCACCCTGCCCCAGCAGAGCGGAGTTTGTTAACGGAATTCCCACTTCCACGAATTTGTGATATAGCTCAAGTATCATCAACTGTCGTCAGTTATGATAGCCTCACTCCTGACAAGTCTGAACTTCACCAGTCACGACTTCTCACTAAAGCATCAGGAACATCTTGAAGCTGGTCACTAGTGAACAGCTTGTTGTAATTGAATTAACTTGGTTTTGTGGCGATCGGCATTACATTTAATTGTCTGTATTCGTTACATATGCGAATCCCTTTTCTACGCTGAGTTCGAGTCAGTATTATATGTAATCTCAAATAAAAGCATCATTTTCAGCAGATATTTATAAACTGAAATCAATGCCTCACTTCAATAGGCATTTTAATATTGTTAACAACATTTTACCAATTTTTCAAAGTAAAAACATTCCACATATACAGTGACAGTGCAAAGAAGTTGTAGTACAACTACAGAGATAAAGTTTAATTACTTAAAGCCAGTGAAGTGTTAGCATCAATACAGAAATTCAAACACATCAAGCGGATTAATCCAAGTAGAATAAAACTAATTTCTTGGATTCCGCTACTTCTCACAATTAATTTTTACTAAAAGATGAATGGCGATACACATTTACTAATCGCACCAATTCGCAAATAAAACTAAATATGAATCCATATATACTGCTTTCGTTGTAAATCAATAAAAGATGCTTGAAGTTGGGTGGTATGGTGAACTCTGTGCATAAATTTGACATTCCGAATCAGTCTAAGCTAGATAATCGTTGAAAACCAGGAACTGATAGCTGACAACTGTTTCACCTTGGTATGGGACAGAGAAGCAGTGATCATCAATGACCTCACCAAAGGGCTCAGAACCTACAGATTGAGTTAAAAAATTGGAAGTTGGAAGACGTCTTATTGCTATAACAGTGAAGCATTTCCCATAAACACTGAAGGCTGTGGACTCCATACCCTGTTAGAGTCGTGGATGAACACTGCTGAAGAATCACAAACTAGGATGAAGCTGTTTCCTGATTTGCAGTGATTATATAACTTAGAGTAATTAGTGGTATCATATTCGTAATCAAACATGTATTGTTTAGGTAATCATACTTATTTATTTTCTCCACTTTGAATGACTTACTTGTACACTGAAGAACAGCTCCATTTAGTTAAGGGTATCCAACAGTAAAAATAAAGATCAAACTTTGAATAGTACTTTATACTACTTATTAATAGGCAAAATTAAAGGTTAGTAAATTTCACATTACAAACATTAAACAGAAGTGATGAGGACCTTTTGCCATGCTCTACAAGTTGATCTTTGTTTATTACTGACTATTTGTACTGAAAGACTATAATTAGTAATAAACTAAAATAATTTGTCAAGTTTGATAAGATGCTTGCATTACCTCATCTAACTTTAAAAAGTACTTATATATAATTCTGTCTACTTATAAGTAATATAAAATATTATCAAACAATTTACAGCATTTTTTACTTTAGTTAAGCTTTTAAATTTTGACCATAAAAAGTTATACTATTCATAAGTAGTCTAAACAAATATTGTTAAGTACATGATTTGCAATTAAAATTACCTTTTTGGAATGTAGCTGTAAATCCTTGCTTTTCTACAGAACTATCTGAGACAAATTTTACATACATTACATTATTGGTTGATTTAATTGGAGTGGGAAGATGCGATCCACATAGCTTTTTCAGTAATGGAGATGTATCCTTTAAACCATCGCGTACTTCTAAATAGTCATAGACACAAGTGTCATGTTTTTCAAGCTATAAAGTAAATGGAAAGAATAATATCCAGTCAAATTAGTAACTAAATATTAGTGGCTTCTTTAAATGAAGTTCATAATATCAGGAAAAGGAAGACGCAAACCCTTATATTTATACAATCACTTAGATACTAACACGAAAACTCTTGCAGTTGCATATTTTTCTATGGAGTCCTTTCAACGTTATTTTAGTCAGTTGGACTATGAATAGCTTTGAAATCAAATTTTAATGAATTGTCTAGGAAATGTTAAACCGTGAAACTACTGGAACTGTAAACTATATTCATAAAGTTAGTTAATTATATCTATTACCATACCAGCATTTATTGACCATAATTAATGTGAAGACGAATACAAATGTTTTTGTTGCATCTTAATCGAAAACAAAGCCAATTGTGTCCATACTGAAGTATTGGATATTCAGAAAAAGCGCTTGATTTAAAGCTGAAGGTTGGTATGGTTAACGTAAAGATGGTACATTAAATACATTTGTGCTGAACATAGCAGTTTAAAATACAAGTTAGTCGGTTATGAACAACGTAAAACTTGGCGCACATGCACATATGTCCAAGTTGTCATTCTATATTATCACAAAAAGATCACATTTACAACCTCAACGTGACACTATAATTCAACAAGAAGGAATGAACCAAACGTATATACGAAAGAATAATGTAGCTTCAGATGCAGAAAAACATAAAGAGTGACTACATATGCGCCACTGTGATCTATTTACTCCATGTCGGCCAGTTTCTCCAACCAATGATCATGATGATCACGTAGGTCCCAATAACGTATTTTGCATCTACCAACATAGCTTAGACCAACAGTCAATATTTTACGAAACAATGTCAAGTTTTGGTTTGCCAACTGCTACATTCCTTTTCTTCTAGTCCTGCGACAGCGAGCAATGAGGGATGAGGTTAATGTCGGTCGAACAAACACAACAGATGTCCCAACCATTTAAATAGATTAAGGTCTACGACTTATTCTCAGTACTTTCTGTACAACATCAATATCGTTTATTTCCCAAATACACGATATACGAGCGATACTCCAAAGATTTCTACAGTCAAAGACTTGAAGCGTACTCATATTATCCATTTTCATGACCCATGTTTCAGATTCACAGGTTGAAACAGAGTGGATTACTATACAGTACACTCGGTCTTTCGTAGTGATACGGATATCTTGCCTGGTCTACAATCGACACAAGGTGAAGAAAGTTTTACTTCTAAGAGGACGACTATGACGAAATCAAATAAAAATAGGGATAAAAGGAAATGCTGAAGAACACCACTTGTGGTTGACAATTCTTAGGACAGTTTGCCATAAACACTAACTCGATCAGTGGTGTTCGAGTAGAAAGCTTCGATAAGTTTTGTGCATTTCTTAGGCACGCTTTTTAATGACAAAAGCTGTCGAAGAATCTCTTGATCTCCGAAATTAAAAGCTGCTTTCAAAACAAGGGATACAAATGTTTTCGGACGATGGTAAGCATGTATGTGTTCTAGAATCAGGCGCAGAGTAAATATCTAGTTAATACATCCCTGCCAAAATCTGAAATCAGCCTGGTTTTCCCAAGTTTATTGTTCCCTTGCATCAAATATGCGTCGGTTGATTACAGACGCTAATAGTTTTGACACTATGTTAATCAGACTAATTCATATGTGATTGATTTTGGTTCCTTTTCGCAGTTGATCTAGCTCTTCTAGCCCATACATACCAATAATTGCAAGTGAAGACAACCAACGTAGCAGCAACCTCTGCATCAATAGGCCTGAACATACATAAGGGAAACAGCAAGATCCTCAAATTTAACACAGAGAGCACTGACCCAATTGAATTTGATGATGAAACTCTGGAAGAAGTGGATACATTCACCCACCAGGGAAGCATCATCGATGAACAAGGAGGATCCGATACAGATGTAAAGGCAAGGATTAGCAAAGCAAGGGTAACATTCTTACAGCTGAAAAATATGTGCCACTCCAAACAATTATCAACCAACCTCAAAGTTAGACTCTTCAACTCGAACGTCAAGACAGTTCTTCTATATGGAGCTGAAACGTGGAGAACTACTTCAAACATCGTCAGGAGGGTACAAGTATTTATAAACATCTGTCATTTGAAGATACTGAATGTCTGTCGCCCAGAAACCGTCAACAACAGCCTACTATGGGAGAGAACAAGCCAACTTTCAACCGAAAAAAAAAATCAGAAAACGACGTTGGAAATGGATAGGACATACATTGTGCAAATCATCAGACTGCATCAGGAGCAACCACTAACTTGGAATCCTGTTGGGAAACGGTAAACAGGAAGGCCAAAGAACACACTGCGTGGAGAATCGAAGGCAGATATCAAAAGGATGAACAGCAACTGTAAACAGCTGGAGAGTATTGCTCAAGGCAGAGTTGAATGCAGAATACTGGTGAGCGGCCTATGCTCCTTCAGGAGGGGTAACAGGCGTAAGTAAGTAAGTTCGTAAACTGGAACGATTAGCGATTGAGATAAGTCAAATGAGATAGCGTTCAATTCCCAAACTGTATCTAGTATATGAATCAACACACTTACTAAGTCTGGACCTCTATTCTTAGCAACATTTGAGGTTAATCAATCAGGTCCTGCTACTCTACTTTAATATATACATTGCATTATATTATTAGTAATTTTTTAACTCACTTGAAATGAATGAAATATCAATGCAACAGAATAACCAACTGGAACAATAATTTCCCATATACATTCTTTACTTGGTCGATAAAATTCCGGATAATTTGGACTTGTTAATGTTCCTTCTTCCATTTGTAATTCACCACCACAAATAGCTGAAAGTGTAAAGAAAATATTCATAAATATTTGTACTACTGAATACATTTTTTGTAAAATTTGTTTAAAATTTTGAGAAATAATAAACATGAACGAGTGATTTAATGATGATTATAAAGAGGTTGTGGTAGGGTAGGATCTTAATGTAACTCTTGATTGAAGTATAGACCTTTTAACAAGCAACTGTTCTTAATTCGAAACTCCACAATAGTATTCCTTTGAATAATGAATTCTAAGGTTATACATACTTAAGATGATTAGATTCTGTAATAAAAGTATAACGTACCAAATCAGTAAATCATGCGTTTGAGATCTATATTTATAACCAAATCCTAAAGTTTTAAGAATCTTGAGAAATTCTTTACATCAGTATACACAATTTCCTACTAGTAGTCCCATTTACCATAGAAGATTGTTAAGAAGTATATTCAGCTGGTAGAATTTGTGACAACTACCATTAAGCATCATTTATAATTTAACTACAAATGAGAAGTGGTCTAATGGTTAAGCTTTAGCCGCTTAGTTAGAGGGTCTTCCATTAGATTCCTGATAGGGTCGTGAATACGCACTGCTAAAGAGTCCCATGCTAGGACGAAACAGGTGTCCAATCCTCCCTGGTGATCAGTGGTTGTCTAACTCACATCAATTCGTGATATCAACAATCACAAATGAGAAGTGTTAAAACAAATTAAATATTGCTCAACATAATATAAAGAAAATAGATTAAGTGCTTTAATGATCACCTTCATAATCAGCGATAAAACCAGTAGTCATACTTCCAGCTGATCTTCTATATTCTAACCAAAGACGTGATCCAGTTGAAATTAACTGTGGCGGTAAATTTTGACCACAGTAACGACCTAAGCAATACATAAATTAGATTAATTAAAAAAAGTAAAGATAATGTATACAGCTTTAGGTAAAGATACACATTATGAAGATTAGTAATCTACACTGTATAGAAGTGAATCAGTGGGCGATAGCTATGAATTATCTACGAGTAATAAATTTGGCATATTGATCATGCTAATATTTATCACAAGCTTCAGCATATTTAAAGAAAACATTATGATTTCTAAAGTAACTTTTTTGTTGATAATCAAGTAATTGAAACCGAGTAAAGGTCAGTAGTAATAATGTTGATTGTGTACGATCGATCAAGTTGGGAAAACACAGTTAGTCTGTTATTCAATGCATATAAAAAGGTACAGATTATTATGCCATACAGTGTAAACGCTATTGACACTATTATCACTCAAATAAAAAGGAAGTGTGAACCTATGTCTTATTGGCTGAAAGTCGAATAAATCAACCACTCAACCATCACTCTATGTGTACTAGGAACTGGAAAGAATTTTCATCAAAATTAATATTTATTTCTTTTTGAAGATTGACTGGAACTGTTCAGTTTTAAATATGATGAGCTTAAATGTTGATTCAATTAGTTACATCAATATTTAGAGCCTGACATGAGTAAGAAGCATATGACAAAGAACAATATTAAATTTGAAGTTGATTTAAGAATATTTGAAGAATGATGGTCAATAATTTTATTTGACTCAGTTAGCAATGGAGGAACTTGAAGTACTTTTAGTCATATGAAATGGAGTAAATTTTTAGTGATATCGTATATCCCTATGGTATTTAATAACACTGATTTAAATTTTACAGAGAACAAAACTTACTATAAGATTAGGGATATACTTAATAGTGTTAATTGGGATGAAACTTAGGTGTAGAGTTTTATACCGATTATCCCTAATCATCATACTTCACGACTGGGTACGCGAAATCAAGTCGTTGAGCTTATTCTCTACATTATAACTTTATTAACAGAATTCAAGCAGTACAGATAAGTATATCATAGACGATGGCTATGCAACTGAATGAATAATCCATAAGATACATAATCTTATGTAAATGTATAATTCAAAAGATGAACTTACCTAATAATGGTGAACCAGAGTAATATCCATCTCTTACTTCTACATAGTCATTAACACATGAGATACGATTAACGCTTTTTTGATTTAATTCATATGCTTTATGTAAATTATTTAAATTATTTGGTGTATGTATAGAATCTTGTATTATTGGTCCAGATATATCCATATGTGTAAAGTTTAAACGTATTCGTTCACCTGAAGCAGCATTTATTCTCCATTGACAAAGTATTGGACTAGCTGATGTAAAACCTAAAGCAGATGATGAACTAGTTTTTGATAATTTTGACAGACGACTCATTGCTATCAATGGAACTTCTTCATTACTGAATGATCCTTTAAATTGGCTATATGAATGTGCTTTCAATTGATAATTATCATCATTCACCATACCGATTAAACTATGATCTTCACTACCATCAACTGAATTACCATTTGTTAATGGTCGATAAGGATTATACATATTTTCATTATCATCTGGTAACAGATGATCAACTGATAAAGCATTTCCCAACTGAATTGATTGTTCTAAACTTATAGGATCAGGAAATAGTGAAGAGTTAGCATTACCACCAAATCGATCTTCTAATTTCCATGCCATTTGAGGTGAAGATAAACTTCCAACTGGTTCAAGAAGTGTGCGACCACATGCTAAAATGTAATTAAGTGTAGTATTATATTGAAATCAAGAAGAAGCTTAAAACACATAAAATGCACTTTTGAGTGTGCATTAAGTGGAAGAGTTAGAGATAAATAGTAGATAAAGTAGATACAACCCCAATTATATACTTATATTAATATACATATTTATTGCTTACATCTTATTAACTGAGTTGTTCCATTAGTAAGATATTAGTAGCAATATTGATATCAAACTGAACACGGCTCAATTAAAAATAGGAATCTCATTAAAAAATCTATCTTGGTAGCATAAAAATGTAGGTTTCATTTGATAATAACTTGTTTACAAAATGGTACCAGCCGCATATCATGTTTGTTTAAGACTATTTAGAAGGGTTCACTCTCGAACTAGGACCTCTAATATCTTGAAATTCATTAAACATTCAGCTTTATGTGTCAGAATTTGGTGGTTACATGTCCAGTAGACAGACAGACAGATACAACGCAGAACTTCGTACGTACGTACATCAGTTCTGGTCGCCATACCACATCAGCACAGAGACGCAACTGTCAGTTCAAATCCAAGAGTGATAACGATAATAGAAGTATTAGCAGTAATGCAGAAAATTAGGGAGCGAAGATATGATTCGAAAAGTATAATTCAGTGAGATAAATTTGAAAGGAGAAAGATAGAGAATTCGGAAGGTTAGATTTTGAGAGAACGCAAAGAGTGGATGCACCTGCGCCATTGCGAACGATTCTGAGCCATGTCGTTCAAGGTCTCTAACCATTGGTGACTTTCGTCTCGCGGACCCCAACCACGCAGCCTACATCTACCAACATGACTTAGTCCACTTGTCAGTGACTTCATCGATTTCTGCCATGTTTTGGTTTGGCCGCCTCTAGCTTTCTTCCAACCTATTCCTACACCGCTAAACATAGCACGTCGAGGCAGTCGGTAGTTAGACATGCGTAACACATGTCCCAACCACCTGAACTGATGAAGTTTCAATACCTCATCTATTGATTTGCCATCCTTTCCTAGAACTCGTTTCCTAACGACAGCATTGCTCACTCGGTTGTCCCACGATACACGAGCAATGCTTCGGAGACACCTATGATCGAAGACCAGTAACCTACGAATGTCCTCTACTCTTAACGGCCATGTTTCGCTACCGTATAGTAGGACAGAGCGAACTGCTGCACGGTACACTCGTCCTTTGGTTAGCAAGCGGATATCTCGCCTGCGCCATAAGTGACGCAACTTGGCAAAAGCCAATCGAGCTTTCTGTATCCGTGCTGAGATTTCGTCAGTCACCAGGCCATCAGCACTGATGAGACTCCCCAGATACGTGAAGCGGTCTACACGCTCGACTACTTCACTCCCTATCACTAGTTCAGGTGCCGATGCAACCCAATCCTGAAGCAACATTTTGCATTTCGAGGGGGAAAACCGCATCCCGAACATGCTTGCATTGTTGCTCAGGGTAGTCAGAAGACTCTGCATTTTGTCAGCGTCTTCACCAAATAGGACTATGTCATCAGCATACTCTAAGTCAGTAAGCGAGGCTCCTGGTAGTAAGTCAACTCCTGAAAAGTCAGACGAAGACATGGTTATATCTAGGAGCATGTCTATGACAAAATTAAACAAGAATGGGGAAAGTGGACATCCTTGACGGACACCACTTGAAGTGAGGAATTCCGATGACAGTTCGCCATAAGCTCTCACTCGACCTGTAGTTTTAGAGTAGAGAGCTTGTATAAGGTTAATGTACTTCTTTGGTATACCTTTCAATGACAGACACTGCCACAGAACCTCACGATCAACAGAGTCGAATGCCGCCTTTAGGTCCAGGAAGACAACTATTGTAGGACGCCTAAATGTGTGTCTGTGTTCCAGGACCTGTCGCAGTGTGAAGATGTGGTCTATACAGCCACGTCCAGGTCTGAATCCAGCCTGGTTTTCTCTAGTCTGCTCTTCACGAGCTCTAGTTAGGCGTCTAAGTATAATCGAGGCTAATAATTTAGAAACTATATTAGTCAGACTGATTCCCCTGTGATTGTCACAAGAAGACTTTTGCCCTTTCTTATAAATTGGGACAATCAGGGATTCAGACCAGTCAGATGGTATTACGCCCAGTTCCCAGATTCTACCTAAGATTTCAGTCAATCTAGCTGCTAAAACTGGACCACCATCCTTAAAAATTTCAGGGGTAAGCCTATCAGGACCTGCTGCTCTACCTCGCTTCAGATTTCCTATAGCCTTCTCAATTTCATAAAGACTAGGAGGAGTTAAGTCGATTTGCCATTCAGGATGACTGGGGATCGTGGGCAACCGAAGTGTGGCTGAAGGCCAGTTAAACTGATCCCTAAAATGTTCCGCCCATCGGTCCAATCTCCTGGACTGAGAATGAATTGTAATCCCATCCCTTTCCGAGATAGTCTCACTCACATTCGGATCCCTAATACCAGTTTCCTTAATAAGTCGAAAAAGTTGCCTACTGTTGCCTATCGCCGCTGCCTTTTCCATCGTTTTTGCTTTCGCCACCCACCACTGTTCACGGTCGTTGCGTAGGCTTTTTATCAGCCTGCGCTTAAGCTCACTTCGCTCTTTATTATGTTCAGAGCCAGGTGGGATGAGTTTACGAGCATCCATCAGTTCGGTGGATGCTACTGAAATCCACGGCTTCATCCTAGCCTTATGATTTACCTTACTAGCAGATATCATTGCTGTTTCCACAGCATTTTTGATATCATTCCAACCTGCTTCCGGATGGCAATCGCTTACACGGTCGCCTAACTGCTTTTCTAGTTGTTCCTGAAATATATTCTTAGCTTTATTATCATTAAGTAAATCCCTAGGAGGCTTCATTGCTATGTCTTTCCTACGTCCAGTAAGCCTCAAACAAATACGCGCTCGCACTAGAGCATGGTCTGAATCTAAACATGTGCCCCAGAACGAGCGACAGTCCTCTATCGAACCCCTCCATCGGTGGCTGATGGCGATGTGATCTAGTTGGGTCCAACGTTGAGACGATTTTGGGGGTCGCCAGGTCAAAAGATGCTTTTCCTTATGCCTAAAGTTAGTATTCGCTAGAAACAGGCGGTTATCTGAGCATAGTTGCAACAGACGATCGCCATTATCTGTTCTTTGAGCCGTGACACCATAACAACCACCCAAGTGTCTCTCATTTTCACTTAGTTTACCTACTTGAGCATTAAGGTCACCAGCCATTATAACTATATCAGAGCGCCTAGCTTTTCGGAGGAGGTCCGTAAGCTTGCTGTAAAACTCATCTTTCACCTCATCTGAACTGCAGTCAGTGGGGGCATAGGCAGATACGACAAAGAGGCAACGACGAGTGTCCCTATCTTTCCGAGTCCTAACTGTCCCGTTCAGTCGGATAGCGCACAAGCGACTATCTACAGGGATCCAGTCTAGAAGAGCTAGTTCTGCCCTACGACTCAATGCTATACCTACACCAGCGAGACCCCGGGAAGCAGCATCCGGGCTACCGGATACACGAAGAGTAAATCGGGCTGCTTCTTTGTTTTGATACGGTGAGATCAGGTTAATGATTTTACTAGGATCCTGTATGCGCGTTTCCGAGACGCAGCATACATCGATTGAGTGAGATTCTAAAGTCTTAGCTAAGGAAGCCTGTTGCCCTATTTGACTTAATGTCCGTACATTAAAAGCTCCAACATATAGTCTAGAACGGGGTTTCAAGAGACCAGGAATGATTCTTCGTGAGCTCGCATCGTTAGCATTAGCGGTGCAGTGAGATGAAGGAATGTGAGTAGAGTTAGTCGTAGAGATAAGAGAGATATTATGGGGTGTAGAAAGGATTTGATTTTGACCAATTTGGACTCTCGTGCTTTTGCGGGTATGAGGGCAGTTGTCACTTCCCGGCTGCCCACACCGTGGAAGGGTATTTCTTGAGGAACCTGAAAAAGAAGGCAGATTAGTGTCGGTCTCAGAGACATGAGAGCGTGACCGCAGAGCCCAAGGGACAACTGCTTGAGGCCTGTCACGCACGGCCTTTTTATGAAAAGTTTTCTGAGTATTAGCTCCGCACTTAAAAGCCCTTAGTGGGCACCTTTACCGCCGGAGACGGCGATCCGTGAGGTAGGGTGAGGTGTGACATTTTTAGGGCCGACCTTTTCTAACCCCTCCTTCCTTGTGAGAAGGCAGCATCGCTGCAGATGCTGGTTGTCCGAGGGAAACACCTTACTGCTGTCACACCCCTCTGCAGTCAGCAGTACGACTTCGCCCTCAGACCTTGAGTAGCTGCTTTTAGTCTCATCGTTCTCCAATCGACCTACCTAGCATGGTAGAACCTACAGGAACATATGTTCCAGCCAGTATAGCTCGGTTGGGTCATCACGATAGGCAAGCCCGACCACCACGACAAGGTAGCAGCTACGGTCGGGTCATGTCCAGTAGTAACTAGTTGTAAACTACTATACTGATTAAAGCATAGAGAGGTGTCGAAAAATGAACAGTTGCTTTTACTGAGTTACATAATGATTTATTGAACACAAAACACAAGTCTTCATGATACCGTTGTAACGCGAACGATATTATTTTACACCACATGCAGGTGAATGGTGCAGAAGACAAGCAATAAGATAGAGTCAACTACTGTTTCAGGAAAATTTATTACATTCGCAGTAAGAAAACTAACATTAATGTAAAATAGGAGTAACGGTGATTGTGAACTGGAGCAACGTATACACAATCAATTGACTGTGCTTCATAAATAAGAAACGATATATTAACAGTTAATGTGTTAAACAAGAGGTTAAGGTAAGGGAAACTGAATAAGAATAAGAATAAACTGTCCACTATGTATACAACCAAGAATAATGAAATAGTTTTAAAGCGAAACAGTTTTCGATAATAATCACTTTTGTTTAGGTGCCCAGCATATTAGATGCTTAAACAACAGAATTTAATAAGAGAAGAACATGAAATTGTATATAATCTGTTCCCTTCACTAATTAAAATAAAGCTAGAATGACAATATTTACAGAATACATTGAATTCATTAGGTATTTCATTGTATTCACTTCAATTACACGCTACAAACAATTAATTGCATTTATTGTAACATGCAAATATCATTGTAAATTTAATGGATATACATTACTTATGAACAACTATGCAAGACTGTAACAGGGTTGAATTAAATGAGTTTCAATGGAATATCTATAAGTAAAAGGTATGAAAGTTCCAAAGACAATTTGCACTAAAATAAATACGTAATGTGTAAAAGGATTAATCAGTTTAAATGTAGATTAAATGTTAGAGAGAACTGAAAAATTGCTAAAATATCAATAATTTGGTTACATAAAATAACCTACTAGAATAAATTAAATGATGTTTAATTGATTTGAGGTGGTTTATAGAGATTGGTATTAAGTCTAGTTGGTTGAATTCGTCACAGATTGATGTTGCCAGGATGCCATTGAAAACTAAGGAGCAATGAACAGCTGTTTTGTTATAGTGTTGGACTCCTCAGAAGTGCACACCCCAGATTCCGCCCCAGAGGCATTAGATTATCTAAAGCCTAACCCTTTGTGCCACTGTTCTGGCATCCCTGATTATCAGTGGTACGTTACCAACACCGATCTGTGACGAATTCAATCAACTAAACTTAATACTAATCTCCAAAATCCATCACAATTCAGTCACAATGATCAGTTGACCAGTGACTAACTTCAGGATGTTTCTGATGCTTTAGTAAGAAGTTGTGACTAGTAGAGTTCAGACTTGCCGGAAGTGAGACAGTTATTACAAATGACAATGGAGAATTGTCGTGTTGTCACAATTTATTGATGTTTAACTTATAAATATTAGATCTGTAATAAACTAGATGTGAGCTGATTACATAACAAATAATGAAGACAAAGTGGAGTTAAAGAGTAAGGGGTATTCATCCTAATCTAAAGGTAAACAATGTGTCACTAGAGATCAGAGAGTAATTTATAGTGGTTTATTCGAAGTCTTGTTGTTCCACTATGTAATCTGATGCACAGCATACACAATTTACATTAAGAAACAGAAGTATTAGGAAGTGTACTAAGATAACAAAACGCTATGCAGATGTGATCCACCTGACTGGTCATCTGTATTCCTACCTATGAAAGAATCTTAGTATTACCATGAAAATCGTTATATACGTTAGTGACTAATGATACATGTGCATATACAAATACTTAATATAAAAAACCCGAATGAGTTGCACAGCTTAACCAGAATAATTGAATTGACATTAGTAAACCTATGAATCAGCATTAACTCATCAAGTGAAGGCTGTGTATTTCACTAAGAGTATGACTCTAAGTGTAATACTACTTGATTGTGCAGATTGAGGTTGGTGGAGTGGTAATAGAACTTTTCACATAGTGATTGAGATTCCAATGTTTTGATCATTGAATCACCAATCCAGTTTACAGAAAATATACTTAGGCACAAAATGAGTTAAAATCAAACAATAGACATGGTTTAATACATTTGTTTTTGTTAAAATAAATATTGTCCTAAATGAAACTTAGCGTTATGATTTGTGCACTACTAACCAACCGATAAGTGAACGGCTTGAAGAGAATAATAAAAGTAGTACTTTGAATTTGACCTTGACGAGGTTTTTTTGTATATCGATGGACAGTATCTTACCAAGATAAGAAACCCATCCATTGATCTCTATTTTGTCGGATAGCGAAGTGAACTACTCGTAAAATAAACATTATTCATACATATCTCACTTAGTAAAAACAACAATTTTGTCCTCATAAATGACTTCATAATAATTTGTCAATACAAACTGATTAGTTACCTGGACATAAATAAAGTTTATTTGTTTGTCGAATATCACCTGGACTTAATTGAATACGTTGACCAATAGGTGGTCGAGGACAACAAGCTTTAGGCCGAATTGTTTCATCTTTATTCGCTTTAGCAAATGTTCCTTTAGCATAATGCATAATAGAACTATAATCATATGGTTCACCAAGTGAGTTCACTTCACCTGGATCCATTTTCTTAAAATTGAAATCTTGTCCATCAACAACATTATCAAGCAAAATATCCACATGGTCTGTAAGAAAAAAACATAAAACAAAGTAGAAATTTTTTAAAATTTGATAAACTGACGTGCCAACAGTTCTTTAAAAATTCAAAATTTTAAGTCACCTATGTACTACGTAGAACCTGACATATGTGTGCATCGGTCCAAGTTACTACATCCCATTATCACAACAAGATGAATACCGAAATAACAGGGGTAGTAGCTGTATGAGTGGTAGTGAAAGACAAAGTGAACATGGAAAATATATTTGTGAAATTAAGAAAGTAAACTGCCCTTTGAAGTGTTCTTCTCATTATTCTAAATAAGAAGTTTTATGTTTTTCGAAGATTAACTCACTAATATCATTTTAATTCTGAGTTGGCCAATGAGACTGGAACGCTACGAAGTGTTATTTTTCATTTCTGCTGAGTGTGAAGTAACACAAAACCTAGGACCATGGTTTTCACCTGACTATCCCTGAAATCACCTTCCATCTGAACATTATGCGCAGTGTTAGAAA
The DNA here is from genome assembly GCA_025215515.1 of Schistosoma japonicum. Taxonomy (NCBI): domain Eukaryota; kingdom Metazoa; phylum Platyhelminthes; class Trematoda; order Strigeidida; family Schistosomatidae; genus Schistosoma; species Schistosoma japonicum. Next base: position 69,066,770 of record CM046069.1, read on the forward strand.
AATGAACTAGTACAGATGGTTTATAGAAAAACGTTTAATCGCTTTCACTGGTTGTGTGGGGAAAAATTATATATTTCCTCGGTACTTGGAAGGAGTCATTTGTTGAAGATAAAGGAAAAATTGTAATTTGTAACCAGTTTACTTAGCGGAATAATAAACATCACTTAGAAATTTGAGTTTATTTTGTTAGTAGTTATAGGACCTGGAGATTTTAGTCCAGTCGTCAATAAAATAAAATGGTACTAAATTGTACTAAGTAATATAATTTACTTTCTAGTTTATGTTTAATCAAGCAAACATTTAATCATCTACTACAGATTAGTAAATATATATATCTGTTTTATATTTCATCAAGAAACAGACATTTGAAATACAATTCAACACAAGTATATTCGTCTACAGTCAATTAACCTAAATCTAAAAGTTATCCTTCTCAAGACGGCTAGAGTAAATTATAGGGACGAACTTGTGCTTTGTTTAAAATATCCGCATAAAATAACTATTTTAGCCGATCAATTTAGACTTTGTAAATATGAATATACCAGTGAGTCAGTTAGACTCATAAATTTATCCAGTCAAAAGACAACAGTTGTAAATGTAAATTTTATAGGACAAAATGATAAAATTTAGAATAGAGCCTAGATTTTCCATAGTAAATTGTAATTATTCAAACTGTCTATAGGTAGTTTCGCCTGTATCCTAATTCGTCCGTATGCAAATACAGCACTCATATTCTAAAGAACCACTAGTCGTTTATGCTTCCATAAATTGATTCTACTTGAGATTGATTAATATGGTTACGTTTTAGGATAGGGTTAGACTATAATTAAAGTTTTGGCTTATTATAAGTTAACGTAAATTGTTTCTAGTTTAGATAAAGTATTGTCATATGTGCTTTATATACCTTGTTTAACAAGAATTTACTGTATGATACATTTAACATGACAATTTGTACCATGTGATGTCGAAAATGAGTTTTCATAACAATTTTATACTAACTGTACGTCAAATATATGTATTACAATAGATTATTTCTGATTTCTAGATCATACCTTATTGAATGAAATAGATATTCTATGCAGACAATTTAAGTAGTGCTTAAGCTTGTCCCAATACTAAACTGTAGTTTTCTAAATAGCAAACTTTAATCGAGATTCAAGAGATAAGTAATAGTTCATAAAACTTACCATCTCGATCAGGTCTAGTATGTTCATGCCAAAATCCAATCACATGACCAAGTTCATGTATTACAATACCTTTTTTATCACAATTTTTTCCAATTGAAATTGCTTGTGGTTCATCTTCACTACGTCTTCCCACATACGAACAACAACTATCAAATTTTATTTTGAAAACAAATAGTTAGTAAATAATAAATACTTTAGGGAATTTAATATTTTACAGTATATCTCCCTAATACAATTCAGTAAAACACGTCACTTATGCCGGACCACTAAAGAAAAGTAACAAACTCTCAGAACTGTGTTTTAGAGAACTAATTTATTTATTCTGGTCGTGAGTAGTGTAAACATTCCATTTCTATCATTGTTATGTTCCTCTTACCTTATCCTCCCGTTTAGCATATTTACCATTATTATATTGTCTCTTATTATGCACAACAGTTAAGTAGTTGTGTAGAAGTTGCGCCTATTCACTACCACTATTTCCTTAGTTCTGTATTAATGTTAGTTACCTAATTGGTTTGCTGTGAGGTCTAATTTTATGTTTATATAAAGGAATGCTTAAAATATAAAAGGATTTTGTCTGGTTGGTCTACTGGCTCGTGTACTTCTTATTTTGGCTTGGGACTCAGTGGGCATAGAGCAGACGAACAATTATCGACTAGGCACAAGTGATTGGCACTCGGCCAATCAACCACCAAATTTCTCGCATCATAACAACGTCCAAATCATTAAGCTTTAAGTACTCTTATTGAATATTAGTAAGTAGTATCATTCATTTATTATTCATCTTAATGACAATTTAGGTTAAGAGGTACTCTTCAAATCTTTTTTATTGAAATTACTAAAAATAAATTATAATACCGAGTATGAGGTTAGTAATGAAGAGGATTAAAGCATTCTATTGAACTATAAATCATTTTCAAAATGTAATTAGTAATATAACTAGTATAGAAAATTAATGAAAGTTCATTTTTCAAAGTCATTCACTTGAATTTTACATTTATCTTAGTAAACCAAAATATCTTTATCACCATGTCTAGTATGTTTACGATTAAAGCTGATTGTACATAAAATGGATGTTCCTATGATAACAGTAAAGTACAAGTTAATATAGAAGTTCATTTCGACAATTAACTACTAACAGATATGGTATACACTGATCTTCTGCACAATTTATAGAACTATAAATTATTCTCAATAAACGCTGTTTATACAAACTGCCTATCATATGCATATGATGTACTAGACACTTGGTTTTTGATTATTTAGAACTCCTTCGAAAACACACATTGATAATCCAAGAAGGTTTGGATCTCTCGTCAAGTTAATTACCTTAAAAGTAATAACTTACAAGCTAAGAATTTAAATTTGCAATTTTGATAGACTCATGATATAACTGTGTAATAAAACGTATTTATCTTACTTCCATCATGGTATAACTCCACTAACTGAAACTACCAGTTAAAGTTTCAGAAATCACTTCATAGGCTAGTCACCAATGGATACATCTCCTTTTGATGGAGATGTTATTCACATTCTTAGTATGTGACATAACCCATGGATCAGAGGAGAATATATATACTATGCAACTTATAATTGTGATTGGATAAGCAACTAATATTTAGTCTCTGTATCCATGAAACATAAAAAAATGTTAGCAATCGCCATCTAAAAGTTTCGTTGTGGTATGAAAATGATCATGAAACTTTGCAAAGTGTTAAAGACGAAAATATTGTTGATCATATCATATTGAGACGTTAATAAATCAAATTTATTGTAAGAGAAAAAGAAACCTCCAAAATAATCACAAATATCATTTTTTTCGTTTTTATTCATCCAAGACTGATCATGGTTGAGTACTATTAAAAACCAATGGTCACTAAACAGTTCTTCTAATAAAGGACAAATAAGAGTGTGCCTTTGATTCTACTAAGTATCATAGCAAACTCCTAACCACTGTCACTACTGGGATAGTGTCTAAATTTAAGATTCTCTACTTCAGTCGATTCATGATACAGTAGCAGCGATAATGAAATGCCAATAGGTGATGGCTTTCTCATTTCCAACATGTCTAAGTTCCAATAGCTACGACTTCTTAGTAAAACATCTGAGATCTCCTAAAATTAGTCACTATGCATATAATTATTGTAACCGGGTTAAGAAGACTTTGTAGAGGATGGTATTTAATTTGTTGCTTGCATATACCACAGAGTGACATCGGTTGAGTACGACTGAAAACTTGTTTGGTGTTCTTTACGAACCATGAGTTTCTTGGGTTCACTTGTTTGATAGAAACTGAGGATACTCAATGCTAAGAAGTCACATACTGCGAAAGAATATTGGGTTACTATTCCCTGATTTACATGAGTACCCAAATTAGATCAATCAAACAACAAATTAAATTCTGGTCTTCACAGAATCACCACAGCGCAATGAGAATTTCCATCAAAGAATTTATTGTTCATTTGTCATTAAATAATTACTTCCTGAATATTCTATTAATGGACAACAATCTTCAGAGAGTGTCTTAGTAATTCGCGAAGCTAAAGTAAATTATGAATTCATAAATAATTGAACTTTGCAAACTGCTCACCATGTCTCTAGTTTTCAAAGTTTTGCGCATAAAATAAAGAAGTGTTACTAATATATGCCTACTACTGCCTGTCTTTCCTCATATATAATCACTTACCCACATGCTTTTTCAGTGAAGATTATGTAAGATCTATGATGTGGTTGCCTTTCAACAAAACTCAGACATGTATAATTTTCCCAATGTCTCATTGCTTTCATGATAGTAGCTTTGGTTTCACCTAAAGTACAAATAAATATGAAGAATTTTAGTATAATATTAATGCATATTGTAAATAATATAGCAACTATTAAGACAGTATTTATTTTTTTACAAAAAGCTGAAGATTTCTCCCCTAAATTAAAGTTTAACGAGATAATCAAACTCAATCTAAAACTTCACTGAACATCTTCCTATCAGTGTTTGGCTGCTTAAAATAAATATAAGTAGATTAACTAATACTTCAGTATTCAAAACATTTGTTCAGTGATATTACTTGAATGATCAAATTGACTAGATTACATGAGTCATTCACATATACAATCGAGACTCAGGCTGATTTTGCGACACACAATTTTGTCGTAAGTTCCAAGATAAAAGATTTAAAAGTGGGTATAACTTTAGATTGTCTATCAGGTATCAACTACTACTACTACTGCTACTACTACATGAATTCCTAATTATGCACTTTGTTGAAGTATCGTGAAACAATCTTGTTTACTGCTGTTAGATGTAAAGATAATCTTTCATTATCACTAACTACTTGATTATAAAGTAATAAGGTCTCTACTAACAGACAACATTTTTGCTGAAACCTATATATATAACAGTTCGTAGATATACATTTCACCTAGAGTTCAATGTCTTCAGGAATGCAAATCTTGATATGAATCAAATAGATTTTACTACATATCATGTACTTTCTGTCAACACAATATATCTAACCTCATAAACAATATATCTTGAATCAATATTTGAATATCCGTATCATCGTTAATTTCTATTCTTTAGTAATTTTTAGAAAAGAAGGTAAGTATACTGATTAAAAGCAAGTTAACGTTACTTGAAAAATTTGCTTGTATTATGTATGGAATAACACCATTTGTCCATGTTCTTGAAACATATGCTGTAGCTGCTCTTTTAGATCGTCTTTTTCCATATGAAAATTGCATTTTCATTCCTTGTTCCGGTGTAAACGATAATAAATTAGCATTTTGTTTATAGGATTTATTTAATTGATTAAATGTATTTGTTCTTAATTCATACGGATGATATCTATGATGTTTAAGTAATTCATTCTTTCTTCGTTGTATTCTTTGTTCACGTTTTTTTAATTGTTTCTTTTGTTTATTTTTTATATGTTGAGGTTTACCAGGTTGAATTCTCTGTGAAACACTATTGTAATTATGAATAGATTTATGCTTTGATTGAGGTGAATTATCAATTCGATGATGGCTAAGTAGTAAACAAAGCAGAAAGAATATGATGGACAATGTGAATGATAAACATTTTATTAAATATCCTTCCATTACAATTATCTTATACAATAAAAAATTGTCATCGGCACCTGAACTAGTGATAGGGAGTGAAGTAGTCGAGCGTGTAGACCGCTTCACGTATCTGGGGAGTCTCATCAGTGCTGATAGCCTGGTGACTGACGAAATCTCAGCACGGATACAGAAAGCTCGATTGGCTTTTGCCAAGTTGCGTCACTTATGGCGCAGGCGAGATATCCGCTTGCTAACCAAAGGACGAGTGTACCGTGCAGCAGTTCGCTCTGTCCTACTATACGGGAGCGAAACATAGCCGTTAAGAGTAGAGGACATTCGTAGGTTACTGGTCTTCGACCATAGGTGTCTCCGAAGCATTGCTCGAGTATCGTGGGACAACCGAGTGAGCAATGGTGTCGTTAGGAAACGGGTTCTAGGAAAGGATGGCAAATCAATAGATGAGGTATTGAAACTTCATCAGTTGGGGTAGTTGGGACATGTGTTACGCATGTCTAACTACCGACTGCCTCGACGAGCTATGTTTAGCGGTGTAGGAATAGGTTGGAAGAAAGGTAGGGGCGGCCAAACCAAAACATGGCAGAAATCGATGAAGTCACTGACAAGTGGACTGAATCATGTTGGTAGATGTAGGCTGCGTGGTTGGGGTCCGCGAGACGAAAGTCACCAATGGTTAGAGACCTTGAACGACATGGCTCAGAATCGTTCGCAATGGCGCAGGTGCATCCATTCTTTGTGTTCTCTCAAAATCTAACCTTCTGAATTCTCTATCTTTCTCCTTTCAAATTTATCTCACTGAATTATACTTTTCGAATCATATCTTCGCTCCCTAATCTTCTGCATTACTGCTAATACTTCTACTATCGCTATCACTCTTGGATTTGAACTGACAGTTGCGTCTCTGTGCTGATGTGGTATGGCAACCTGAACTGATGTACGTATGACGAAGTTCTGCGTTGTATCTGTCTATCTTATACAATATAGTTATCATCAAACATTCACTCAAAGGAATGATATAAATCTGTTAATCATTTTAGTATGAAAATCTAACTATAAAAGAAGCAATCAGTATTTCGTTAATAGGCTATTCAACATTGAAATGATGTGGATGAAAGTCATCAGCCAATACTTTCACTTGATCACTTCAGTTCAAATCTTACAATGATTACGATATTCCAAGTACTTTTGAAAAAGCATCAGTAATATTATACTCATAGCTGAACATCCATAGGATTTAGTGTGTGTTTCAAAGTGATTCCAAGGAGTATGAAGAAAGTCTTTATAAAAAAACTGACCAACCTTCGTTTATTGCTTACATGAAACTTTTTTCAACCACAAAACATTCTGACTTCAATTGACAGAAAGTACTGTACAGAGTCTCAAAAGTATCTACTATGTGAATGCATAAATTAGCTTAATCATCTATTCGTCCTAGTTGTTGTCTCTTTCTTGTAGACTTAATTTCTTTAAACAATGTTTTGTTAGTATTGTCAGTTACGGTAATAAAATCCGGAAAATTCGAGAACGAAGAAATAATTTGACAATAAAATCTCATTAGTGCATTATTTTCACGTAGACATTTCAAAACAATCATAGAGAATAAATGTGATTAAAGTGGCTTATTATAATTATCTAATAATGAAATTTCAGACGAAATACAACTGCTCGAATATCTAAAACTGAGTGATGCTAGTTCTAATCCCTTAAGAATGTAGATGAGACTTTCTAATGAATGCCAACGAAATCGAGTCATTTAGGCTAGAGGCTACATTATACAATGATCGATGAAATTTGAAATGACCTTACATCTGATAGTTGCCTTCTACTTAGCTACTGATGAGTCAGGAAAATTTTCGGTTAAGACCCTAGTGACTCGATATACTGAAGCTGATTGGTTGGCACAAACTCTCTGTTTTCAGGCCTCAATCAGAAGCACAGGAAAAAGATAGCCAATTACTTCATATTCCTCTTCTTCCATTTGTCGATCAAATTACGGAACTACATAGACAGTATTGTAGATTACATCGTATAGTAAAGCATAAAGCATTACTTGTGTATGCCTAAATCATGAGTGACACAGTAACCAGGTAACAGTTTTATTATTAATCTAAAGTATCTTAGGAGTGATAAAAACCTATAAGTAGTTAACAAGTCGATTGAAAGACCATAACTAGGTGGAATATGAAGATCTCATAAACTACGTTCTCAATAAACACATTATAAAATACCAACAGATATTTCCAATAGTATACATTCCCAAATCTATTGTTTCTTATTTATTCTCTTCGAAATAACAGGATTCGATCACTATTATGAACTAGATAAGCATAACTTCAATTACTGCTCATTAATCATTCATTAATAGTCATTAATTGTTTAGAAACTGTAACTATCTTGCTTTTCATTTGTTTAACATTCATATCAACTTTAATAAAGAATTAACCAAAGCAAAAGTAAATGGATACGAAGATCACTTCGTAAACTTTTTAATTTTTTCTCCACCTTTTTTACTTATTTATCATTTACTATATGATGCTGCCCAGATATGTAGTTTTCCTATCTCCTACAGCTTCTTCATCATGTGTAACTGAGTTGATGTTTGGTACGATGTATTTAGGGATCCTATTTCTCTCCGTGCACATATTGAGGCCTGGTTTAGTAGCATCCTCTGGAATAGAGGACCCCACCATACACAAGACCAATAGTATGTCCCTTGAACACAACACACCGAGCAACAACCATATCACAATTAAAGCTGTAGCTCTGAAAGATGTCGAAACTTTTACATACCTTGGTGGAACCGTTGATAAACAAGAAGGACATGATGTAGATGTGAATCGAGCAGCAAAGGAAATATTTCTATAAATGAAGAAGATCTGGAATTCAAAACAACTGTCAGCTAGCGTCAAAGTCAATTTTTTTAAAACAAACGTCTAGATAGTTCTATTGTATAAAGTATAAACTTGGTGGAATACAAAAAGCATCATTCGAAAGATACAGGCATCTATTAACAATTGTCTACGCAAGATACTTCGGATCCATCGACCAGGCACCATCAACAATAACCTACTGTGGTAGAGAACAGATCGACTAATTTTGATGTGAGGAAGAAATTAGGGGGTAGGGCAGGACACACATTAAAAATAATCAAACTGCGATTACAAGACAAGCACTAACTTGAAATCCTCAAGACTAAAAGAAAAGAGGACGACTAAAGAACACATTATACAGGGAGTTAAGAATGAATAATGCTTGGGAAGAACTGTAAGGGAGAGTCCAGGACAGAGCTAGCTGGAGAATCCTGAATCTGCGGCCTATGCTTCACGACGGACTAACAGATATTTATTGATACTTACAACAGAATATAACACAATAAAGTATCTTTTTTTCAATTAGCTTTAGCATGACTTTTGTATTCACTGATGAAATGATGTAGGATTTTAGTTTTAAAAACATCTGAAATCTCAATCAATCGTTTACATACATTGAATTCAATTAGCTCGCTAGGATAAAGAGTTACAAACATTCTTAACCTTTTACTACTGAAATCTATCGTTGCATCAGTAGTATAATAATACATGTCGATTTTTAAGATACTTCAATCAACTAACGTATTGAAGCACTTAACCTACTTTGAATACACATAAATTTCTGTTGTTTCTTTGTTGTTTTTGCTTCTACAAACTAGGCTTTTGCATATATGATCTTGATTAGGAAGATTCAATTTCAAAATTTGATTGAAAGTTCGAGAATATTTTCGTCATATTTATCTTAACAGTTGTACTCAAAGTGAAATGTGATAATTAAATCTATTTACTAGAGAAGTATTCAAGTACAGTCAGAACAGTGTACAAAGCGTTATTATGAAAGATTCTATTGTAAGTAAGGTTCATTTTATAATAGTCTCAGTGTTTGTTATTATCAATCATGGTGGAACTAAACTTTATTAGTGAACCTGAACTACAATAGATGGACTTTAAAACTTGGATGGTTCTAATGCCATATTTAGTCCACAAATGCAGGTCAATTTTGTACGAAGTAATCTAACAGGTTAGAGATTAGTAATAATAACGTCCTCTTAAAAAAATTTCACTCAATCGATTCAATGTACTCATTTCGAACTAGACCAAACCAATGTTAATGAATATGAGTACAAGTTTAGAATTAAAAAATAAAACAATCAGTTAGCAAAATAATTGATTTTCAAGTTTAATTCCTTAACTGAATATCATTTCACATTGAAAGTCATCTTGATATACAAAGAAATTTTCCTAGATACTTAAATGTATTCAATTACTATTATGTAAACACGTAAAATGTTATTGATATTCATAACTTCAAGGAACTAATAACTCTTAATACATTGAAATAAACATAACATTGTATTTACGTTGGATTGTGACTGACAAGCGGAATTTAAGACTCGCGTTTAGTTCTATTCGGGACTCATCGTTTAAATGTACCTGCATCCCAATGTTGATATTCACACTGGGATTAGAACCCAGTTCTCTTCCTGCCAAATGCCACCGTGTTCACCACTATCGGTTTATCGAGGCAATCCGTTTAGCATGCACATGGTAACAGAAGCTGACCAGTTTCAGTCCATTACAAATCAACGGGAAGATACAAGCTAATTCTAATAACATTATATTAATTAAATGTATTGACATTGTCAATAGATATAAATATCACATGATGTGTATTTCCTTGAAATTCACATGACTGACCTCAAAAAAATACATTTTATGTAAATTGTAAAAAAATTTATTTATATGTCGTAAATTATTATAACTTATGACAGCAAAAATTGAAAGGAACGAAATAATATAAACAATTAAAATGATATTTATATTTGATAAATGAATAATTTGTAAGTTCGATTCCAGCTGAAACATAGACGCTTGATGATTAGAAGTCGCATATTAAGAAAAACAACAGTTAACCAGTACATCTTAATCTTTAATGATTGTTTATTGTTAATTCATATTAAACAATTTACTGATTTATGTAGGAAATGGTAAAGTGAATTATGCAATAGTTAGATCATATGTATTAGACTATCTTCGAAATCGACGAACGAAAATCAGAGAACATTTTATTTTGAAACTTGAGTACATGAAGCTTATTCCTTAGTACTAATCCCACTCCTCTTTCATAACAATCAAGAATAATAAAACTCAACTTTTGTTATGACCATTTTGCATTTTTAAAGCTAAATGAAACTAAGTTCAGAAAGTTTTAAAAGTGATTGACCAATGAAAAATACTTCCGAACAATCATTAATGAGTCGAGAGGCTGATTTCACTGTATTTATCAAAATCAAATTAATCTGATGACATGATACATTGAAATCTTGAGTATCTTTATTAAGAATCATTCGTTTCGTCTTTTAACAGTTTATTTGTTCAGTTGGTTTACATTGCTAGATCAGTAGTTTAATAATTATGATTCATTTAGCTTTTTTGTATGAGTCCAGATATAAAATTTTTTACAGCTGTTCAAATAATTAAGTCAGTTAGTTTGACACCAAAAATTGATCCGGATTAGTCAACAAATAATCACCTGAAATTACTGGACAGCTGTTTTATTATAGTAAGGGGTTATTCAATAGTACACATCCACGATCCCACAAGAGATTGAACCTAAGACCTTCTGGTCTCGCAGCAAATGATTTTCTATTAGACTACTGGCTCAGGGGTCATTGAATTAGCATCCAAAAGAAGTACATTCCATAACATTCTTTCATAGGTCTAATGAAAGAAGTAAGTTTAAAAATGTTGGTTTTGGGGAAGTTACCCGTTAGTGACGACAAATGAACTTGTCTAATATCAGAAACTGACGGAAATTAAAAATGTTAACTACTGAATATTTGTTCAGCCATTTAAGGTTAAAGAGCACACCATGATGTCTGTTGATTCTGAGTTCATTTCTCTGTGAAACATGAACAGTCAATGCCCAGAAGTCTCATACAAAGAAAAATAGCTTTTTGGTGATTCCTTGCTTTTAATGGTTGTATACGGTGAATTTACTAGTACAATAATTTTAATCGCTACTATGGCTGGTAGTTAAGTTTTAAAAAAGTTTCAAATAATCCTTAATATACATTCTATAGAGTTATGGGAATGAAACAATAGTAGTATAAATCTCTTTTTAGCATATGCATTACTGTAATAACTGTCAACTGTAAATTTGAACCGCTTATTTTCATATATAAAAGAGTGTTATATACTTCAATCATTGACAGATGATCCAAGCTGTAGTTATCCGTAACGTTTTAATTGTCTACTTGACAAATATTTTGTATCTAAATGTCTGGACACAGTAGCCTAGTGGTGAACGCGATGGCGTTTGACACGAAGCGAACTGAGTTCCAATCCCAGTGTGAACATCAACATTGGAATGCAGGTACATCCAGCCGATGAGTCCCATATTGGACGAAACGTGGGTCCTAAATTTCACTTGCCAGTCACAATCCAACTTAAATATAATTTGTTTGAATTACGTTTTCTTTTATTTCATAAATGAGTAAATCCTAATTACTTTAACATTTTTCAATTGATTACATTCACTTTCATTATATGAACAAATGAATTTCTAAAAGTACTAAATATAACAAATCTAGTGTATATTGAATAAAGTTACAGATAGTCATAGACATATATTGTAGTTCTGATATCATTCATTAAATGAAATGGGAAATATATCACATTCTCCCTATTACATCATTAATTACATGTAACCAAAAAAGAAAAGGAAAATATTTTTAATTTTTATTATTGTAAAAATTTTATTCGATATTCTGTTGATTATCAATGTATGTTATGTTACAATAGTTGACAATGTATGATGATCGCTTAACAATTAACAAGAAAAAAAAGAAAAAGGGACTACAGTAAAACTTTTTATCGATTGAATAATTTTTTTCTCTTCATTTTTTCTCTATTTTTTTGTTGTTTTACTATTTTTCTATTTTTTGTAAATATGTAAATATGTGCATATAATAATGTTTGTGTATTACGAAGAAAACAATTTAACAAATTTTTTTTTAAATTGTTACCATCAATTTCCAAAATTTAGATGTTATTTTATTGTTTCTTGCATATTTGTAGACATTTTTAATGCATATCGTAATATACTACTAACTAACTAAATTATTTAGAAATCATTTTAACTTTTCTATTGCCTCTATCTCATTTAATTATCATTGTAATTGTTAAACATTAAACCATTTGCATCAATCATTTACGCATCCTTCTGTACAAATAGGAAACAATAATTAATTAATTACCTAACCCCCTCCCCCCCCCATAAATGAATATAGGAGACAATAATAATTATTAATTCTTTATTTAGGTTAGTTACTATCCATTAAAGCGTAAAACTCATATGTTAACAAATGAAAACAAAATCTAATATCTTTTGTTATAATGTTGTCGACAAATCTTAACAAATGACAGACTATACAATTGAGGTAATACAACATCTGTTTACATGATAAATACAAATCCATGATGACAGCATCATCATCATCATCACTGTAAAAACATATCACTTTAATGATTGCCATCAATAAAATCTTTATTAGTAACAAACAAAAAAAAGACTTTAACATCAGTTGTTATGAGAAATTAGTTTAGTTGTAAAATTTACACAATACCTAGTCCCCATAGTGTTTATTTATTTTACTTTATTTTTATGCTTCTTTTTCCTAGATTAGTAAGTTTGTTCTTACAAATGGAAATTCATTTAATGAATAACATTTTTTGCTTTTCTTGTTGTTCACTAAATGAATAGATGAATTATGTTAAGCATTAACATTATATACAACTTCTGGACATTGAAAAAACTAGCAAATTGTTGTGTACAATATAGAATTAACTAACAGTCATATTAAATGAATTCATTGTTCAGATCATCAATAAAGATTTAAAAAAAAATATTGAAACTATAATATAGTCAGGTTCTAATAAAACTACATTAAGAATTATTTAAGTTGGATTGTGACTGGCAAGTGAAATTCAGGAAGAGAGTTTTGTCCTATTTGAGACTCATCTACTGAATGTACCTTCATCCCAATTTTGACGTTCACAGTGGGATTCTAAGACAAATCAATGGGAATATACAAATTCATCCTAATACCAATGCTCCCGCTGCCAAGTGTGACTGCTTGAACTCAGTAGTCTAGTGGTGAACGCGATGGCGTTTGACACGAAACGGACTGAGTTCGAATTCCACTGTGAATATCAACTATGGAATGGAAGTACATCCAGCCGATGAGTCCCAAATAGGACGCAACGCGCTTCTTGGATTCCACTTGCTAGACACAATCCAACCTAAGTAATACTAGTCAATAATCGCTATATTGAGGCAATCCTTTCAGGATGCACATATAACAACAGTGACTGACCGGATTCAGTCTATAACAAATCAATGAGAATATACAAATTCATCCTAATACTACATTAAGCTTATTTTTACAAGAATTTTTATCCAAAGAAGAATGAAAATATTAGCAAAAACTTAAGCACCAAGTGTATATAAGACATACAAATAGAATGTATTTGTAAATAATCACAGCGAATGAAATTAATGAAAATTTCAATGTTTCGTTAGTCAAATTGATTCGAGCTTCTTCAAGAGAATAATCGAAATGAAAGATATTTGTAATTTTGTTTAAAATTTATATTAACAGCTTTATTCAATAGTTTGCTTAGAACAATATGAATTTTCAGCCTACAGTGTATCAACAAGTTACTCTTTTCTCTGTACACAATTAAAAAATGAAACATTAATACATATATATAGTGTCAATAAAACTAAGTGCTTGGTAATACTAAAACTAAGTAATCACTTGACATAATGCATTAAAAGAAAAACCTTCCTTGATATTAGCATAACGAAATGCGAAGATTAAGATAGATCAGAAGTAAAAGTTGCACCAAATTAAATAGCACCCGACGTAATCTTAAGTATAGAATCTCCAATTTTACAAACATTGTGCGAATTCACATGAGCATTTAGGTCTTTTTCATGTCTTAGACTAAAATTGACTAATTGATATTAGGTGGGATTAAGTTAAGCTAATGACCATTCAAACTAGACCATCATTCAGTATTCGCTAAGAAACAGTTCATTTCACAACAACTTAAGAAAGAAGAAACAGGCGTGTAAATTGTATTGCGTATTTAACAAAGGAATTTTTAATAGAAGAGGGCAAATCATTTAAGAAAATTAAGGAAGAAACAAGGAAAAGAATAGCACCCTGGGGTACATCAATTTTTGTTAATACGTGAGTGAGGCACTTTCATTTGTACTCAGTATCTCGTGCTCTTACGGAGAAATAGGAATACAACTAGTTGATTATCCAGCTTCCTATGTTCATATTCTCGAGTTTATTTAATAACGAATGTTACCAGCCACCATGATATCTTTACTTAGCTATAACTGTATTACTCACAACAACCAATAGGCTTTTTATAAAAGCACATGTGTACGCAATCCAGTTTTGAGACATGATTGAGATATTAAGACAAAACAACAAACAAAAATGTGACTTGTTGAGATATTTGGTAAAAAAAAAGGTAACCCAAGCTTTCAAACGGGCCGTTTAAATGTAAATATGTGGTCAAATTTCATTACGAATATCCAGTTGTATACGGAATATGAGAATTTTTCATTGTAAGTGGACTAATGTTGAATTATTGTGTATGTAGGATGGTGGGCACTGTGTGTGGTTTCATTAACAAAACCTTTTCGAAAGATTTTAATTCCGTCAAAAATGATACTATACTCTGTTTCTAATGAATGTAATGCTATTGCCAACATATTTTCAATTTTTCTTAGATTTTCAGAGAATTTAGGATTATGCCTCTAACATTCAACTGTCGTGATGTTTCGCCTACGTATATAACATTACACTCCATTCACTCGATCTCATATGAGAAAACTTTAAAATAAGTTGATAATAGCATTATATTCAATAGAAACAGGGTACAGTATCAATTTTGACGGAATTAAAATCCTTTAAAAAGGTTTTTTATTCTTACAAAAAACGGCTAGCAGTTTGTAGCCCTACACATATGGGGAAATCCTAACAATATAAGCTGATGAGATGCAGTTCTGTTCGCTACAGCATAGTAACTAATGATTGAAAAATGTAATTCAAACATTATCTACTACCCAAACTTCAAACACATTTCAATGTTATTTATTTCTTCTGTTCATAATTATTTAGTCTAGTTACACAGTTCAATGTGTTACCATTTGTAAATATACATCTATTCTTTGATTCATAATTATTATCATATCGATTTACTCCTTATCAAATTTCCATGATTTGATAAAGCGATCATCAGATTGTCTAGTCAGTTTTCCGTGAACATAACGAAATGTGTCGAATGATCGCAACATGGAATTACACACTACAATGCCACACCTTCTTCAGTCCACAACAATTTACTTATAATGACTCATGTAAAAAAATAGGTTCATATTCTGCGTACGATTGAACATTCATAATGTAATGTTACCTCTTATCTTCATTTATACCAGGAAATTATTGGTTTTGGTTATTTCCCTGAAGAAGCTCGGATCAGTTTGCATAGCGAAACTGTTGAAATTTTCTTTAATTTCATTCGTTGAGACTTATTACAAATATATTCTAGTTCATTCGTCTACCTTAAGAATTCATGTAACCTAATAACGTAATCTGTATTTAATTATGATAATTTTGTTTATAATTGTTATTCGATTTCATGCATTTTTAATCATTATCACTTAATTCATTGCATAGTTTACGCTGAATAATCATGAACTTCTATTTGGTTATGTAACTGTTGTGTTCAAGGTATACACCACTGATTTCTAGAGATTATTAGCGTTTTGATTATCTGGTATATTGTCAACTAATGTAAACACAATCATAGTTCGTAATTAGACTATCTGGACACAGCAGCCTAGTGGCGAATGCGGTGGCGTTTGACAAGAAGCGGACTAAGTTCAAATCCCAGTGTGAACATCGACATTTGGATCCGGATACATACAGCTGTTGAGTCCCAAATAGGACAAAACGCGCATCCTGGATTCTACTTACCAGTCAAAATCCAACTTAAATATAATCATAGTTCATTTGAACTAATAAAATCAAGCTTTCCTAACTGAAAACATGCTAGATAACCAATGCTAGAATTGATATTAAATTATGGCTTAGGATAACCTATACGTCAATATGTAATCTAGGTGTAATTAGAATTTACTCGAAATAGAAGTAAAAATTTTTTATAAATGTATACTCTAATAGTTTAGCAACAAGTTGGATAGGAAAAATGTTTAGATTATGATCAAGTTCATTGAATATCTTCATATCTATTGAAGTGTAATTCTATTTTTACTGATAGAATCGTATAAGTTGTAAACAGTTGATAAGATCTAAATAAGACATCATTTATATTGTATTCTTTCAACTGTTACTTATTTCTCTCTTGAATAAAGAACTATACCTGTAGAAATAACTGGTTACAGTATTGTGCAAGTTTTGAGTTTGGACATTTTCGAAACTATTCATGATGAATAAACCTTATAACTAACTAGCATCAAACTAGAAAATCCTGTTTCTAATCAGAAATCACTTATTATCATGCTTATGTTTAAATATCAGAAAATATAAAATTATCAAGATAAATTAATTTTTATGATCAAAGAGTTGACTGAATTCATCAAATACTAAATTCATATTGAACGATAAAACACTAAACCATAATCCTTTTCGTAAACTAGCCATATATCTGATTTATTCCTATCCTCAACCCACATTATAATAAAGGAAGGTAAATCATAAAGGAAACTTGGAATATTTACACTTTTCATGTAAAATGTAGTTACTATAATAGGGATTAACCACTAAACAACTGTATAGCTTTTCTCTTCAGTTGTGTACATCAACAGTCTCACTAGGGATTAGACTCAAAATATTCAAGGTTATTGAGCAGTTGAACATTTTTTCATACTTAAGTTGATATCCATTAGTTGGGATTTCGAGCTTCAGCCAGTTCACTATACTGTGTAACTATGATACATTACCTGACATTCAATATGAGTGACCTCCACTTGTTACAACTCATCCAAAATCCGTCCGTCAGTTATTGAAGTAAATCATCAATAAGTTGGGTAACGTATATGGTATTCATTTAGCTAATACGTCTGAATTGGATTGCCTAATTATTGTTAGGTTAAGGTATTTGTCTAATAATGACCTTTTATTACTTTGACTGTTGACATTATATTATATTATTGAAACATTACTTACATCTTGATTGTGAGTAGTAGATATTTCATCATTTAGATTTACAAAATGAATCGATGAAGACTAAGCAGCAGTTCAGATATAATGATTGATATTCCATTTGAAAGTTGATTGGCATCATATAAAACAACATTATCGAATCCACTGTTTAGTTTTTAATTACTATAGTTGAAGACAATACTGTCACAATTATAAGTTAGTATATTTCTAAGACGGTAAAATGATACCATTAGTTCAGTATAACTATTTTGCAGTTTTATTATTTTGATCTATGTTAAACCCATGATCATATATAAATATGTTCGATTGATAGACTAGATTTACTCCTAATTCGAACAGTCCAGAGAAAATGGAAGCGTTTGCTTAAATTAGATGGTTAAGTTGTTGTTATTGCAATATACATATGTATTTACCTTGATACAGCAGTAGTTCGCCAGTATTTTTAAAGTTGGATTATAACAAAAAGATGGCTATCTAAATTCAATAATATGTATAAATGTGATAGCATTTGTCACGAATACACTGAGTTCTATTACCGGTATGAGCATCAACACTGAGTTCCAGGTAAATTTAGCTAAATGGTCCCAAATAAGATACAACAAGCGTCGTGAATTCCAATTAATAAAAATATTTCATTCTTAATCACGACTGTCAATATATTTCATACGAAATCTTAACAGTTATTACTTCTGTTGGTGGCACACTTAAGTAGATGTCTTCTCGAAGCTTTTGTTTTATGTTCAAAATAATGCGCTGAAATGAAAACCTGATGGCTTTTAATAAAAATTAAACATTACAAGTCCAATCGTCTCCTCACTGTTTCTGTTGTTCTTTACCTGAACGGACATACCTAGACAACATGACTTCAATGAATGTATCCACGATTATCATTAAGCATCGAAACTATGCCACATTAAAATTTACCAAGGTAATTGAAATGTGGAAACGTATACCCGGACATTGCATTCAGATGTGTTGATGATTAACTTTCCATTGTTTTGATAATAGCAATTTGATATCATGAATTAGTCTGAGTTAGGCAACCACTACAGGATGGTTTCCGTAAGGATCGGTCGTGAACGGACCGAATCGCGGCACCACGGATCATCGTTGAATAATCAGTTGAATGGAACTCGTCACTGTACATCGACTTCATTGACTATGAGAAGGCGTCTGACAGCATAGACAGGAGATCGCTATGGAAACTTTTTCGACACTACGGCGTACCAGCGAAACTCGTCAACATCATCCGGAATTCTTACGACGAACTACAGTGCCAAATCGTCCATGGACGACAGCTGATTGATGCGTTCCCACTGAGGACCGGTGTCAGACAAGGCTATCTGCTCTCGCCTTTCCTCTTACTTCTAGTGGTTAATTGGATCATGAAAACCTTTACATCTGAGGGGAAGCACGGAATTCAATAGGACAAGTAGGATGCAACTCGATGATCTGGACTTCGCGGATGATCTGGCTCTTTCAGCCCATACACACCAACAAATGCAAGTGAAGACAACCAACGTAGCAGCAACCTCATGCATCAATAGGCCTGAACATACACAAGTGAAAGAGCGAAATCCTCAAATTCAACACTAGAGAGCACCGACCTAGTTGAACTTGATGGTGAAACTCTGGAAGAAGTGCATACCTTTACATACCTGGGGAGCATCATCGATGAACAAGGAGGATCCGATGCAGATGTAAGGGCAAGGATTGGCAAAGCAAGAGCAGCATTCCTACAGCTGAAAAATATATGCCACTCCAAACAACTATCAACCAACCTCAAAGTTAGACTCTTCAATTCGAACGTCAAGACAGTTCTTCTATATGGAACTGAAACGTGGAGAACTACTTCAAACATCCTCAGGAGGGTACAGGTACTTATCAACAACTGTCTACGCAGAATATTGAATGTCTGTTGGCCAGAAACCATCAACAACAGCCTACTATGGGAGAGAACAAGCCAACTTTCAACCGAAAAAGAAAATCAGAAAACGACATTGGAAATGGATAGGACATACATTGTGCAAATCACCAGACTGAGTCAGGAGAAAGCACTAACTTGGAAGTCCTGTTGGAAAACGGAAAAGAGGAAGGCCAAGGAACACAGTGCGTCGAGAACTGGAAGCAGACATTAAAAGGATGAACAGCAACTGGAAAAGCTGGAAAGGACTGCTCAGGACAGAGTTGAATGGAGGATACTGGTGAAGCGGCCTATGCTCCTTCGAGAGGGGTAATAGGCGTAAGTAGTACTATGTAAGTAAGGCAACCAGTAAAAATCAGTGAACACTAGACAACTACTTCTTCCTAGTATTAAACATTTCGTCGGTGAATACTCATGGCGCCTAAACGGAATCGAGCCCTCGACCTGTAGGCTTTGTGGTAGACGCTCAACAATTAGACTACTTATACAGTGGTTGATATTCATAATTTAGTCTGTTCACAAGAAATTTACCTAACCGCATCTATTGTCAACGGTGGGTAGCAGCCTCAAACACGACATGCTTGCACTCGATTAGTTACTTCTTCTGACTTGAACTGGGACCAGAAGGTTCTGGGTTCGACCTGTATTGCAGTCGTGGATGCTACTGCTAGAGTCCCATACTAAGACGATACAGCTGTAGAGTGCTTTCTGATTTTCAATGTTTGCTGAACTCAGATCAGTTCGTGCTAACTAATTATAATTCAAGAATTTCCATAACACCCAATTCTTATGAACATTTTAACGTTTTAATTTTATAATTAATTGAAATCATAAATTTCGAGTATCTAATCAGTCTAGATTTTGGTTAAGTGACGTAATAATATTATTTTTAATATTCTATAAATTGTATTTCAATCACATATAAAGATCCTAGTATGACTTTGCATCTTGACCCGATTTATTCTACAAATAATTGAGTTGAAATGGTTTTAAGTAGTTAGTTATGAAGTCTACTTGTTTTTGTTTACCATAAATTGATGTTGGTTGGATAACAATTAAAACCTAGGTATCACCGGACAGAATGAAAGACCTGAGCAGTAAACATTGTCGGTTCTTCTAAAGAATTTAACTCATAGCCTTCTTGTCTCAAAGAGAACATCCAACCAATAACAACATTTCGTAGACATTCAATTTTAAAATACCCTATTCAATCAGTTTACAATAAAACTCAATTATTATTTAATTTTGTTGGCAATATCTGTTTCACTCCTGATATGTTTATGATAAACAATTCATTTATTCAATGCTAAGATTATAGTGATAGGTCTAAACAAGTAATTAGCTAACTTATTTGGTGACAAAAGAGAAAGCGATTAAGTACACTGAATTCAATCCCTTTCTTTAATCAACGTTGTTAATCCTTTATTTAACTTTTACGAATGGAATACATTTTCATGTAATAATTGATAATTCAGCTGATTACTAGTCTGTACACAGTGATATCAATATTATATAAGTGAATCTAATTGGGGTGACATATGGATAATGGTATTAAGTTTTAAATGATTGAAGTCGTCATAGGTTGATTTTGGTTGGGTACGAGTGAAAATCAGTGAGCATTGGACAGCTGTTTCGGCCTAGTATCAGACTCCTCAACAGCATGCACTTCAAAGTATTCAGATTGGCAAACGTTTAATTCTCTAGGATGATCACTTCTAAGGAGTCCCATACTAAAACAAATCAGTTATTCAATTCTTCCTGGTTATCAATAATACCCTACTAACATCAATCTATAATGAATTCAATCAACTAAAATCTAATTGAATCATTGAAATAAACAAATACTATACATATATATTGAAAACAGTTGGCATAGTTAAATCAGTTAGTACATTCTATAAAATTGTAAACAATGATATTCTATTAACCGATTAACATACATATCTATTTTTGCAATTAGTTAGTTACCTAACCTTTAACAAACAAACATACAATAAATGAACATTGAATAATAACAAATGTTGTATTCAAATTGGTTCAAGGTTAATTATAAAATATTGAAATAACTTCTTATACTTTATGTATAATACAGAATGATATTAAAAATTTTGTCAATAGAAATAACAATATGATACTAATTGATATGAATATTAAATATATCAGTGCAAAAAAGAAATAAAAAGAAAGAATGAATGAAAGAAAGAACAGTTTTCATTCTGTTTATTGTTTTATGAACATTTGGCCCTCTTTATTTGTATCTAACTTTATGTAGTTCTGTTGATATAAGAAAGATTATAAGTAAGTATAAGAATCATTATAGAATGTATATGCTTGAATGTAAATATTATACTATTTTAAAGTAGTGTAGTAGGAATATAAATTTATTTTCGTGAACATGTACTGTTGAATGATGATCTTAGGTTACTAGAATGCAACATTATGATGATAAGGTGTAAACAGGATCAGAGCTAAATGGAAATTCACTTTAGAACTTTACCTTCATGAAATGAAACGTTAGTCACATTGATTGAATGATATCGAGTATTTTGATACATAAATATACAAAGTGACTGGATGTAATCCGTAGGAAAGACTAATTAACCTTGGTATCACATTAGATGACTATTGTAACCTAATGAAATGCTGGTGTATAGATCAGAGACTGAAATAGGGGATTTGTTAATTTCGTGTGAAAAGAAGCCAATGGAATTTGTGACTACAATCTATGAACAGAAAAACGCAAATGGTGATTGGTTAGCATACAGCTAACTAGCTCAAAACACTCCGAATGCTAGCGAGAAAACAAAAGCGACACCAACGAGTAGGAGTCATTTATTGTGTACGAACAACTGATTATATGCATCAAATTATAGAATAAAACGTAAGAAAAATTACACAGTACTATAATCACTAAACTAGGGAAGTTTTCACAGAAAATGGGATTCTAGGTTCATAGTAGTACCAATAAAGCGGAAATGTGCAAAACATTAGTTGAATCTTTGAAATGCTGATAATTTAAGGAATACGTAAACCATATTTACTGAATACTAGGCGATTACAATTTATTAGTACATATTACTGTCACCAGAAATAAGCTTCAGATGTTATACTTTCTAGTTCTTCATCCCGTTATAACAATAACACTCATCACGTTTTCAAGACTTCACTGTGTGAAACCATTTCTGTTGAACTATTCGAGTCTGAGCTAACCTCCTGAATAAATGAACTATCTACATTCATTGTTAATAAAGTAATAACCACTGTGATGTTTGTTTAGTATTTTAGTAATAATCGAATGTTATGGGTTAAGTTACGAAGTAACGAAAACCGAAGTGACTATCTGATGAAATGTTAGATAGCTGTAACTTAACACGTTTATCTAAAGCTGTACAATCAGGCGCCACGACCAGATCACGACACGACGAACACGGAAAAGCAACTCCTTTCTTTGTCTTGCATCATGGAAGCAGAAATTCCGTTTACGTTATACTTACGATCAAATATATCTTCCTCACCATTCATCATTGTCTTCTGATTTGTAACTATCCGTATCTGTGAGTTTAGTTATTAGTAGCCACTCTGAGTACACCATACTTCAGTTATTTATTTATAACGACTTGAGTTAATAACCTATAGCTATTAAACTCGGTTCTTAATTCTAAGAGACGATAAGTAGTGGTTTCAAACAATAATATATTATTTACTGACAAGCAAATGAACGTTGTAAATAATAAAATTTTAACGAGCCGGGGGGATGGGAGGGTCGTCAGCTTTCTGATTAGTTTGATAGTGACATTCTTCACCGTATCACTCATTCACATTAGAATTAGGATTTTAAATGAAGACCTCAGGTCCATTAAATTTATAGTTTCGCTTTGCCAACAAACATAAACCAGCTACAAGCGTAGGCATAAAGAACCTTACATCTTATTTCAAACCGTCAAATGCTATCATCACCTAAATGACATTAGTTCTACTTCTCATAGACTTATTGGTTACATGTTATTGTGAAGTAAACTTATGTCTGAGGAATTTTCATTAGCAAAATTTCCTTTTTTCAACTAGTTATTCATTAGTTAAATTTGTAAAAGTAAATAAAATACTTAGCATGTATTGCAAATCTCTCAGGAACCTTGTTATTATACCTAATACATATAATTTCCCTCTTGACTGAAATATGTGGTACACTATGCTACATTGGACAATGTACAAATGTCATTAGTTGGATCGCTCTGAACAGAAAGAAAAACTTGATTATATTTATTGGCACGAAAGGCCAAACGAATCTACGCTAATGGTACAATTGACTCTTAACTAAATAAATTGCGACATATATTTGTTAGCAATGGCTATCCTTCAATGTTTATCGACAGAAAGCTGAAACCAGAATATCCCTACGAAAGAGCATCAACAGTTCTAAAGAAATGCTCTTTTCTCAATACAGAATTGAAAGAAGAAATAGCTGATGAAGTTCTAAAATATGAACTTTCAAAAGTTATCCGTAAAAGTTTTTTGTTAGCCAACCACGTATTATTCTCTTCAGAAGGACTTTGGTTCATGATCGTGTTAAAGGCGGGCTGCTAATCTGAGCCACATCAGTGTGTGTATACAAGTTTACATGCTGTTGTGATGAAAGCTAAATTGGCCTCACAAAGCGAACTCAGTCGAAACACTACCATTCTTAGTTGTCTATAACAATATGTAAATCAATGATTAACCTCCTCTGACACTCAATGGCTTCTGATCATGTCACCCCACAAGAATCATCCTTCCAAATTATTCACAAAGTCAAACAAACAGGCTCAAAACGAGTGCAAATCAGAAACCTATATAAAGCAAAATAAACTTGATAATTTGTTTTCTTGACTGAATATCTCTTTTTTACTTTAGAATGCTACTACACGAGCCCTCTCTACATATATGAATGTGCTAATAATATAAATGATATCATCATTAAAGAAATTTTCTTCGTTGAGTAGTTTTGTAATCTTCCCTCAATGACATGATGGGTTTATCTAAATTGTTGAAATACATGACTCAGTCAGTTTCAGTATTTGTGTAGCGTTTGATTCTGTGATGGTAGTTTGGACTTAACACTTATCATTTTCATAAGTTCCTAATTTTCCACGGTGATTTATTGATTTCTTAAAATGGAGACTGCTTCAGTAGTCAGTTGAATAAGATGAATTCACTATTTTTGCATCCGGTGATGAGGTGCATAATCACTTGTCAAGGATTGTAGTTTTCCTACAGTAACTCCTTAGGATCATTATCGTATGCATACATCTGCTCAACCTATTAAAAATAAATGAGTGAAAATACAAAGACTTGCATGTCATAGTCGTCGTGGGTAGCCGTGATGTGCAATCCTAGGTAGTATAACCCTGCACCACTAACATAACTTACAGATCTTCGTTCCTGTTACGTTTGGATGGTTTTGTACCTGACTCGAAACATTTGCAGAAATAGATCATGAAACTTACGTACCATCCTAAGGGATGAGTCTGACTGCAATGAAGGGGATTAAAAGCAGCCTATCTATTTGTTTACTGGAGAGTCTTATCTGAGTCCGGCAAATCGACCACTACTATATTTAAAAGGCTTTTTTAATGATGACTGACCAACCCTATTACATTCTAATGAGCTATAGAAAAAGTGGATCATCGCTTAGAGAGATGAATAGAAATGATTTATAGTCATAACCTGATTTTCATAACTCAGTGCCAAATTATGTTCTATTTGGATTAGAGGCTAGTGGATGTTAGTTTAAACAGTATACTTTTGTGTACCAATGTAACAGAGGCAATTCATGACATTTTGTGGTCTACTGAACGCTAATAATAAATACTTTAATTAAATTATGAAACCATAAACAATATTGTTACAGCTTCCAACAGAATTGTTTTTGATTAAGATATTTGAAGCAAATATAAGGATATTCGTCTTTGAATTCCTCAGTGTAGTCTGATGAGCCTTGTGGTCGATGGTGGGTTAAATATAATTTTGGATTTTTTAATTTGGATTGAGACTGGCCAGTGGAATCAAGGAAGCGCGTTTTGTTCTATTTGGGACTCGTCGGCTGGATGTACCTGTATCCCAATGTTGATGTTCACAGTGGGATTCGAACTTGGTCCGTTATGTGTCAAACGCCACCGCGTTCACCACTAGACTACTGAGTCCAGACAGTCTATAACAAACTAATCGAAACATACAAATTCATCCTACCATTAATTTGCTAATTGCACAAGTGTGACTGTTTGGACTCAGTAGTCTAGTGGTGAACGCGATGGCGTTTGACACGAAACGGACTGAGTTCGAATCCCACTGTGTATATCAACTATGGAATGGAGGTACATCCAGCCGACGAGTCCCAAATAGAACAAAACGCGCTTCCTGGATTCCACTTGCTAGTCACAATCCAAATTAAATGATACTTGTGAATAATCGCTATATCGAGGCAATCCTTTCAGGATGCACATATAGCAACATAAAGTAGCTAGATTCAGTCTATAACAAACCACTGGGAATATACAAATTCATCCTACTATAATTTTATATATTTCAAAGTTGAATAAAGGTCGGTCTATAAGAAACTTCGCATCACAGCTGCACAATAAATTGTCAGAAAATGAAGATGATTTAAATGATACAAATGTAGCTGATGCTTGTTATGTTGGAACAATCAGCTCCTACAAAAATCAAAACCCAGCTATCAATCAACCTGTTAATTTAAAGAATTCATCATTCCGAAATAGCAAAACTAAGCGTTAGCATCGAATACATTTTACGCTGGTAATCAATTCTATTGTTGAAGTTAGTGAATTAGCTGACAAATTTTAACCCTCTGATACAGATTACTGATTAATTAATTTTCACTTACCATTAATCTAGTATACTCTACAATGTTTCATTGAATATCATCATCAGATTATTCACAGAATTTGTACACTTGTTTTACTTTAGCTTATTTCACTAATAATCCAACAGATGTTTGCGATGATAAACAACATTTAATTAAATGCCTACAATCTAATGTTGACATGATTTTCTTACCTATTAATGAATAACTTACATTCTTAATGTAAGAACTAACTAAGTGTAATGTATGTAATAAACTGTTATAAATGAGTGAATCTTGTAAAAACTATATGACAATATATAGAATTGTAAGTATGAATGTAAACCATCTGATTAACTCATGTGTTTGGTAGATAGGAAACATAATGTAATGACATTTTTGTCTTAAATGTATTTTATGTGTAATTCATTTCATCTTCTCTATTACAATTCTATTGTGAATGATTGTTATCTACCAAAATTATTATCCACCTAAATAAGATAAATTTAGCTAGAAATTGAAAGTAACAAGATGTATAAGGCATTAGTGAAACAATGACAATAGACAACTGCATATGTTCATCTCTAAACAATGCAGTTGAATGTTCTTCTTAATAAGGTATAACATCTGTGAATAAAAAGTATTTATACACATATACATATATAAGCTAAATCGAATATTTTATGCATATAATGCAACAACAAAATGATAATTATGACATTCTTATGAAGGTATCTCGTTTTCTACAATATATGACGATAATCAAATGAAATTCTTAAATAACTTTGATCACTATGACTATAAAAAGTAAACGTAGTAGTAGTATTAGTACTAGTGTCGGTAGTAGTAGTAGTAGTAGTAGTAGTAGTAGTAGTAATAGTAGTAGTAGTAGTAGCAGTATTAGTACTAGTATTGGTGGTAGTAGTAGTAGTAGTGGTAGACTAATAATAATACTCGACAGCTGCTACTTCTTGCTGAAGAACATTTAAAAGAAACAAACATTTAAACTTTCCGACTAACATAATGAACTTTCTGTAATAACAAACGATAATTTACCACAGAATATGTTGATCAACTTGCATTTTTGGTTATTTTGAATCAAAACAAATTTTTCAGGTTAAATTCAGTATTAGAAATTAATTTTGTACTGATTGTTTAAAATTTATTGTTACTTATTATCGAAAGAAAATGATTTTTATCACATGATTACGTAATATGAAACAAAGTAGATTTGTGATGTTGACATTTAGGATGGTAATTGATTAATTCCTGTTGTTGTATGTCTGAATTGGCTTTACTTAGTCTTTATTAATAAGTTTTTGGCATATTTTTCACAATGTTTGTGGTGTAACTTAGACTGCATGTTTTATCTTATTGGTGACTCATCAGACAGGTGAAGTAGAATTTTAAAGTTGAACATAAATGACGGAAAATCATAAACACACATTTTTATAAATATGTATATAAATGTAGAAATAATAGATAGAGTAACCTTAGTAAACACATGAGAATACCATCAAAACAATATATATAATTATTGCGAAAACTAAATTTGTATAGATACATACTTTTAGAAACTAACTTTCCAACATATTGGAAGTTTTCAGTTTTGAAAATTTATATAAGTGAAACTAGTCTGTATTCTTATGTAGATCCCCAATAGATTACATATGCATCAAGCATAAACATAAAAAACAAAGCCGTCAACCTCGATACAGCTTTCATTTATGTTTAAGACTAGACGCTTATTTGTGGTAGCGATTTTGAAGAAAGGACTGTGAAGTATACTTCCACTAAATGCCATGAGCGAATCTTTATCGAACCACTTTTGAAACGTAGTAAAATAGTATTTGATAGTTAATGGATATAATATAGACATCCTTACCATCGGAAAACATTATACATGTAGCGATCGTAAATTTTCCCGTTTTGGAAATGTAATTACTACCAAAAATTTATGATTCGACTAGTGTATGCAGAAAAATACCTTGATCTCATAAATTGGCTTGTAACAGACAACCTTCCTAGTATGACACTTTTAAGCAGTGAGCACTTATATCTTTATACGGGATACACCCATGGATATTAGTGCCCAGGACGAACGACTAACCTATATATCGTTAAGCTGGAATTCACAGGTTCGCATTTTTAATTTACATCATTTTCAAATACACTACTTGAACTCATTCATTACTATTAGTGAATAACTTCTGCAATAAATATGTTATACGGGCATAAGGTGGTCAACTACCATTAAAATCGTGTGAGATCGAGAGATGCATCTCAAACCTAATGATATTAGATTCGAACCAATGGATGCTAGCTTAATGAACCATAAGTTAAGCTTACGCCACAAAATCTGCAGGTCCCAGTTTTGATCTCAGGTGTGGTAGAGAATTTACACTGTCGAGGAGTTACATATGACTCAACAGGCCTCCGATTCTTCTTTATTCTTAATGATAATCTAACTGTAATCAATCTGTTTACTATCGATTCAATTTTATGATCTCAATAACTGCAAATCTTGAAGTTTTACCTAGAGTTCGAACTAATGAACATTTTATAAAATAAAATAAATTTCATTCTCATAAGGTACTGTTGGTTAGCTTATGAAATCAGTTAATTATTATCACCTAAGCACTATTAATTCGACTATACATTTAAATACCTTCTTCTAGGCATTTTTATTTTATTGATAAGAATTCACGCATGTTTCATAATCTTATTACTGTGTAAATTACATTCAAGAAGATCCCTTCTAAGTTTTTCCAAAGTATGTATAAATATGAACGCAAGTTTTAAAGACTTGTTCCAACACTACATAGTGACGTCAAATCACTGAAACTAATGACCGAATTACAACTGGATTGATTAAATTCGGTCAACACTACAAAGGACTTGATGTGCATCAAAGTGATCACTATACGTTAATTAGCCAATGTATATAGCTCAGTTCCACATGTGTTCAGTTGAAGTCTGATTATATCACTTGTAACGCTAGTAAGACTATAAAGCAGTGTGACTAGGGTTAGAATCTGTTATAGGCTTACAAGTCTTTTCAAACACTGCCGACACATATCATGAAACTTCAGAATAGGATTTTCTGACGATTACTTTCCCCATGAATTCTTTCATCTAAACATAATGACATTAATATCAAGCTACTTAGAAAAGTAACCGCATTACAACTGAATTGATAGAATTTGGTCAGCACTATAAAAAATATGACAAACATCAAAATGAACAGTTCACAATGATCAATCAATGTAGGAACTTCTTTGTTAAATTCTGCAATTTGACACAATGAATTCAACATATAATGACAGTAATACAAAAGATGCTTCATGGTATTGTCCTTACTTCTTTTCTTATTAAAACAACTTTCGTATTTAAGAAAAAAATCGAAATAAATCATAAATGTAGAATACATTTAACATTAATTCAATATGTAATCTTAATAACGCAACCACTATATCTCGTAGATAAACTTAAATACTGTACACTACAAATTAGATAAAATAGGGAATCGAACCCATGACCTAACAATTACAAATAGTATATTTTGTTGACTAAGCAATTTAAGAAAAAACTTCAATTTTAGAGAGTTCAATAATTCACTAAGAAAACATGTCTATCTTTTAAATAGTTTGTATTAATCTAATCTATTTTATTAGAGTTCGGTTAAGAATAGGTAACCACGAGGTTTTTATTTGACAAAATAATCAATGAATAACTACTACAATGATTATACAGAATCTTATTATACGATTTGTCTGTTTCGAAAAAAGTATCATAGTACAGTAGTTCATTAGTAAAATATCATTTATGCAGGTTCTGTGATTATTGACAGTCATAATTTATGGGTGCTTTCAATTTCGAATTCTATCGGGATCATAATTCACCGTAACATTGCAAATAAACCTCTTACAGGTATCAACCAATATGATTAATGCTACCTATTTAACATTAAAACATAATGCTAACATAGTTGAGTCACTTAGATTATTAGTCACAAGACAAATAAAACATTGGTTAGTACTTACTAGCTAACAAAAGTAACGATCATTTCATATTAGAGAGTTAATTTATAGTTTACAGAAAAAGCTCTACCAGTCCAAGAAGAACCTAGACAACACATTTTGACATATAGAAATAATAAACAGTTACTGGAGTAAGTTTAATATGAGCAGAAATGAGTATTTTATTTTTCGATTGTATTGTGTTGTTTATATTTGTTACAGATTGTTCTCAGTTGCGTACCACAATAAATCAGGGAGCACTAGATAACTGTCTTGTTCTAGTATAAAACACCTCAGGAATGCACATCCTTGTTTTCGGTAGGGCATTGAATCCAGGAACTCCAGGTTTTAAGGTGAATACTTAACTATTAAGAACACTGGTCCAGTATCAGTTGACAGAATTCTCACTTCTATCACTGTGTCATATGGCACGGCGATCAGTCAATGCCATTAGGGACAGCTAACTCACTGAATTCCACTAGTCAATAATTCTGATTATACCTTCAAAAACATCTTAAGGTTAGGTGCTGATGCGCTGACTGTTTTTAGTCGAGGTGAAGTGGTTTTGTGGAGGTTAGTATTTAATTCAGTCATTATTAACGGTAATCATTTACCCTTAGACCTGAAGTTCCAGGGTTTAATTTTCTAAAGAAATCGATGGTATGTATTGCTTACATTAGAATGAACAATCTGTCCGTTACTGTGTGGTTCTTATTGGTACTCAACCGACATCAATTTGTGACGAATACAAACAACAAAATTAAACACCAATCTTCACAATACAACCTCAACTATACTTTTCCATTATATAGGTAGATAATTGAGGACTTGTTTATCTACTTATTGAGTTCATCAGAAGTTATGATATAACTTAAGTTTC
Organism: Schistosoma japonicum; assembly: GCA_025215515.1. NCBI lineage: Eukaryota > Metazoa > Platyhelminthes > Trematoda > Strigeidida > Schistosomatidae > Schistosoma > Schistosoma japonicum. Next base: position 69,097,993 of record CM046069.1, read on the forward strand.
AAACTATGTTGTGTATCTATTAGTTACGCAGATAAACTGCTTAATTGATTTCGTCATTATATTTCTTTTACATAATGACATTATGTTACTGAAACAGATACAATCATTGTTACTTTAATGACAATCAAACAACATAAACAAAATCAGAAGTTTATTCTTAAGAAGTTAAGTAATTAAAGTACGATGATGTATATTGTGCAAGACTTACTTCGATTTACTTTTATTATTATCATTCAGTGATATTGATTTTGATTCTGTAGAATGTTTATTTTGTTTATTATTCATTTCATCACTAACTTCTAAATCCCATATTTGTAATGGATCATCAGATAACGCAATGCCTTTAGATGACATTAACTGTGATTCTTGTTCATCCAATGCTATATCTCCATAGTAAGCAGCTATAAGTAAAGAAATTGACATTAAATAATTAGATTACACAATATGCAAATATGAAATAGTTAAGAGTAACTTAAAGAAAACTCACCTTTTGGTTCAATATATATACATTGGAATACTATTTAAAATATATATACATGTTGTTGAGTACAGTTGGCTTGATGATTTAACTTCGGAGCATTTATTGTCATTAGCGGCATCATATGGACCTATTAGGATCAATTGTATCGACCAAGTGAAATCCTATATTGCACAAAGGTGTCGGTTTCAACACTTAAATACAGGCTCACAGTACAAATACACTGTAGGTTATCACTGGTATCAGTGAACACGAATAAGCATCGGCATTAATTTAATTTAAAAAGGATCTAGATTATTAAGATATTATAAATGACAGGGAATCTCGAAAAATATAACATACAGTCAGTTGGTACATATACTTAGATCTGATTTATCAATCCATTCGGTTGATTCCTAACAACAAAATAGTTAAATTGTAATCAAACGATGGAATACAACAACAAATAAAACTCAAAAAAATAGTTAATCACACACATGAACAAAATAAACAGTCAATATGCATGTAAAAATGTATGAAGAATACAAGTTATCATGACTCTACGCTAATGCATGTACTTTATAAATGAGTACAAAACTAATATCAGTTAAAGTTAGTGGCTCACTGAACAATATATCCGAATATTTACTCAACATTATGTCATATTCACCAAGCAACTTCATCAGAAGAGATATACACTGTTGGTTAAATATCGTAGCACATTACTCAAGAATAATATAGAGTGACAGAAGTAGTTTCTTTGTGCTAAAATTGATGAACTGAAGATGGATGTTGGTGCTGTTTGTAAAGTAACTAATAATAAAAATGCTAAGAAAAATAAATAATCATATTACTGAAACCGATTAAGTGGTGCTAAGATTAACAATTAAAACAAATTTGATACTAGGTAGAAACAACTGGGTCAACGGCATGAACTAATGAAGAGTCCTATACTAGGACGAAACGGCTTTGAAATCTTTCATGATTTTCATTTATATTCAACCGATATCAGTCTATGACGAATAGAAATAAAAAAAAATGCAAGAAATTATGGCGGAGGTTTTCTTTCATTGTTATCTATTTGTAATTAACTTGTAACAGTCACTGATTACTCTGGATATACTGTTTTACGTAGTGTGTATTCTTATCTTGGTATACACGTTTTTCAGTATGATTAAACAGTGAAACTTCCAATTCTCATTCTTCCTAGTTTTGGTTTGCTTGGTATGGCTAGCTGAAATAAATTATTACCTACCAACTAATCTTTCGCTTTTTATATAACTTGTGGAAAGTTGTAGAGTGTCCAAGCGTCGGTCGAATATAGTTACTTAGTTATACAGGTCTATTTCATTTAAAAAGTCAGATAGATGCTAAGCATTACCTATGAATCTGATTCATTAGGAACTGCAATCTAACCTTTAACAAATTCAATATCTTATTATTCTTCAAACTGACATTTCTTTCCTGTTCCATTAATGAATATCATAGAAAAACAAGACTACCGTTTGCTGTTCATTTAGCTAATAATTGATGTTTTCTTTAATAGTGACCATTATGGCAAAGTGTATCGTTTTAAAAAGCCAATAATTTTACTAACCCTGTAGATTGTTAGATTGGTATTATGCTTATAGTGATTACTATTAGACACTAAAACCTAACAAAATGTCATTATACAGTGAATATACCTACTAATTGTTTCATTCAGTAATATCAAACACGTAGGTCGTAACTAGTTTCATTGAATACAAAGAAAACAAAGTGTTTCAATATGGTTTACTGTGTATACAAGGTTTAAACAAGCGTAAATAACTTCATTTCATCCCTTCACAATAAAAAATTCTATTCCATTAAATGTAAACAGGAAACAGATACTACTACTAATACTACTGATTATAGTAATACTTAAATCTATATTCATTATTATTTGCATAGGTAAAAACAAAATAGACTTTTCAATGAGTAGTTTAATTTACGTATTAAAAGGAAGTATATGAAATATTTCACTGTTCAGAGTTTATAATCTTTACAACGTAAAATATGTCCAGTAAAATTATTAAATGATTAAATGTTTGGAACTATAGTACACCCATTAATAATTACGTGTTGTGAATTCGATTTCGATGGTATAAACTGACAAAGTTTAGACAACCACTGAAAACCAGGAATCAATGAATAATCGTTTAGTCTTATTTTAGGACTCCTCAGCTGTGTGCATCAAAGAATCGATATCCGAGACATCGAACATTGAGGTGAACAGTTAATCGCTAGAGCCTAAGTGACCCATTATTCTAACGAATAGTCATTCGCTTCGTAACCCGAAAGTTTTAGTCTTCATTCCCTTGTGAGTATCAGAGATGCATACTTCTGATGGTTCACATAGTGGAACAGGGCAGTTTTTCAGTGTTTCCTTGAATATTATTAGTTATCCAATCAGGGTAAGTTTGTCTTATCAAATTCAAATGTCTGTAGTATGTGGAGACTACAGCTAGTAGGCTAATGTAAATGAGACTGTTACTGGTCTACTAAAACACAGTTGACATAACATCCTTCATCACATTGTAATAATGTTGCATTTCATCTCCCGTTAAAGGTAATATACATCAACATAATGACAACCATATGGTGACTTCAAATGATATAATTACATACCACATATATTATATATTACATCATATTAAGATTTGGCACTCATGCATATCAGTAAACTATCAGATTAAGACGATATTTCATAGCTATATAACCACATTTAACAATATCATTACTTTCATCAAATAATACTTACTGAAAAATTTTCTATCCGTTCATAGAACTTTAAAGGATTATATATTAAACCAAAACAGTTTAACATATCTTGATAAAACGATTGCTGATTTCTCGCTTGATATCGTTACTTATCCTTTATAGTTTGTAACAGGAAATATATACATTCCAAAACATTTGTCAAATACAAGACAAATTACACTGTACTGACGACATAGGGTATTTGTAGTCAAATTGAAATTAAACAAATCTTATTTTCGACAACATTGAAAATGTCCATATCATATACCGGTAATAGATGACATTCTCTTGAAATACATTCTTTCGTAAGTATCACTTCACTTTATCAATAAAAATTCAAGTACATAACAAATCAAACAGTTGATTAGTTTGAACTTATTCAAATAAAGTTTTCTTGGTGTCATTTCCTCTTATAGCTGTATTTACAATACTACTTAAATAGTTAATGAGTTTCTCATTATAAATAAGAACTGAACAATAAAATAATAGAATGTTTGTATACAAGTGTTATTAGATTATGTAACATGTAAACAATTCCATCTAGTTTCTTTATTTTTTTCTTTGAAAAATTTATTATGTAAAGATAATCACCATACTAAATCTCTAAGATGAAAATAATCACTACAGTTTTTCTGCATATCGAACTCTTTTAGATCAATCACATTTTTCTGTATTCGTATTTTATGACTTAACAATCACTTCGCACTAACATCACTAAGGTAACTAATTGAAAGTTATTAAATAATATAAATTTTGTTTAGTAGAATTTGATTAATCAAGTTACAATTTGTTCACTAATCAAAACTTGACCAGGTATAAATAATCAATACTAAGTGTATTGTGAATGGTACTTGTAAAATTTCATTTAAGTTGGATATAAAGCTGGATTTTGTAGAAAGTGGTAATAATAGATAGTTGATGAAGGAAGAAGTAAGGAGTAGATAGAACAGATAGAAGATATGAATAGAAGCAATAGAAAGCAGTACATAATTAATCTAGAGTGAATAAAACAACAATCTGAAAATAGATAAGTGAATGCAATGTATACATTATTTATCACTTTTTGTAATTTTGCAAAACAAATCATTTATTCGTTACATCCATTTGGTCGTTCTTCACGTTTGTTTTCGCTTCTAGGATATGATTTTGAGGACATTTTAGGTAATGGATGCTAGTAGCTGATCTCTTGATTCATCACTTGACGTCAGTAGTACACGCCGAAGAAGGTTGGTTAGGAATTGGATGCTACTACTAGGGGTTTTTTCGGTCGAAGCTAGACTTGATTCTACATACTACTACAACAGTCATCTATCAATCTGTGCTGTGATTATGAATTCACCCATATATCAGGAAAATATGGTGCCCCATGCAGTCTTACCGTGGCCCAATATCAGAACTATCATAACCTACATTCGTTTGGCCACTTAGTAAAGTACAAAGTAGCGTCACTTTCTTCTTGTGCAAGTCAACCAACATTGTAATTGCCTCATACCTCGATAAGAAGCTCCTGAGGTCATCGTGCTCGAAATGTATGTGCCTGAAGTCCCGTCGTATTTTCCTGAATAGTGAAGAACGACCAATTAGACGGAAGGAATAAATGATTTGTTTTCCTAAACTACAAAAGTGATAAATAATGTATGCATTACATTCACTTATCTATTTGCAGATTGTTGTTTTATACACTCTGCCGCTTTTTGTTGCTTCTGTTTGCTTTTCTCACATGTTCTGTTTATGCCTTACTTCTTCTTTCATCAAGCATCCACTATTTTCACTTTCTACAATGTTCCATCAAATACTACTAACGCAAATTTTGACAAATAGGGTCCACCACAGGCTTTCAATTACCTGATAAGGTATTATCGGTTACAAATATTTAACGGTCCATTTGTTCACTTTAATTCCAGTCACCATAATTGTAATATGGCCAGTTCACGTTTGGTTTTTTCAAAAAAACATAACATGTATTGAATGTAAAAGTCAAAAATTAAATAACTGAATCATGTAAATGAAAAAATAAAACATGTTAACATTGTAACGGTTTCGGCTCAGAAACATCTGGTTTATCTCAAATCCATTTAATTTTCTTTCTTTACAACTTTACAACAGGCAAAATAATTTCAAAGTATTATCCATTTTGAAGAACCTTGCAAACAATTTTCTCTATTGATTCATATTAGTAAATCAAAAGAAAACACTCTGTATTCTTATAAATCAGAAAAAAAGCATTCTTACACTATTACTATTCTACCTTACAACTTAATGTTAAATTCTTAACACTCTCAACCTTCCCTTTCACCTCCCAACGTCTAGGTTAACTATCATTTGTAAAATTATCCGAAAAAGTATAAAACAACAGGAGGGTCGTTTATTGTACTTTCTTCTTAGTCAAATATTTCAGTGACATTGTATTATGATATACGGAATTGCTAATACATTTAACATTTAAGTGGGAAGAAAAATAGAACATAGTTAATCAATATGCCGTCATAATGTAGATATAGCATCAATGAAAAAGTAATGCAAAACTATCATATGTTCTCTCTTTGTCATTAAGTACATGTTAAATGTTGATACCAGATATGAAGGAAGGAGTTTTGAGAGTTTTTTCGGGTTGTTCAACTCTTTCATTTGACTTCAACCATAAACATTAAATATAGTTGGTGTTAAGGTTTGCGTTGCAAACTCTCAATCGATTTTCATTTCCATGAAACAATACATGATGTTTGTATTGAAATACATGTTCTTAATCTTTAGATGTTGATACCTTTAGATGACATAATTTAACCTATTACGTAATCACTTAGAGTAATATGAACCAAGATTCGTTTGTTATGCTACACGATGTTAACACTCATATTTAGAAAATATCTAAAGTTCGATTTCGCATTGCATATAATATTTGTCTATTACGGATATTCTCTATTCAAGATGGTACTGTTAGCAGAATGAAGAATAATTACATAATAGTAAAACGCTGTATTCCATTGGCAGAATAGTATAATCGTGAAGTTGATGATGTCGACAAAGCCACTGACAGTTTTACTATCACACTGTACAGCTCACAGAAAACAACATTTATCATATCCTCATGAGGTACTAAACTTCCCTACCCATCATCACATAGTATTAATATATTTGTTAAGATAATAAATTTGGAAGCTATGGATTTAGATTGTTCAGAGTTATCGGACTTAAATTAAATAACAGTTCTATGCATGCTATCAGTTCATAATGAACATGTTAACAAACCTCATCAAGATCAAGAATATTTCAAAAAAAAATAAACAGTAAAATACCCTTGTTGTTGTAATGTATATTCCTCTCAGTATATTCCATCGTTTAGACGTGAACACTGTACAAAAATGTTCTGATGGCTTCTAATTTATATACTGAGAATATAACTTACGGCTAAAGTACAGTTTAGGAACGCAGAAAAACTAGACTCCAACTACTGCTCAAAATTGCTTAAAGAAACTATAGAGAACAAGTTATTAGCTAGAAGGTTGGAGTTCATTTAAATGTAAAATGCATACTGATTGACAAAATTTTTGTTGCTTGAAGAAAAACGTGATTCTACCTTATCTATAGAGCATGGGATTTGTACGTTGGTCCCTGGAACGTAAGTGCAATAGATAAATGAAAATGAAATTGTGTGAAACGAAGAGAGATGGTCTTATTTTTTGAATTCATTACTGTTGGTGCAGAGCATTTGTTAGAAAAGACTAATTCTAAAATCACTTTAAGATAAATGATAGTGCTAATGATGTATCAAGTTTATACGTTCCAGTAACCAGTCCAGCTTCTTTATTGAATTGATTACTGTGTAGGGATTTAGCTAATGTCGTAACTTATGTACGGATATATTAATGAGTTTCTGACTGTCATTTGGTGGAGTCTGTAAAATTGTTGAAATAGATAATGTTTGATTAGAAAAAGTAAATATGAAAGGGGAGGAAATTTAAAGGAAATATTGATAGTTACTGTTGCATACTAAATCTGACTTTTACAGGTTTTCGGTATATGCGACAGAAATACCTGCAAATATTTCATTTAGGAGGTAAAAGATCAGACAAAGCAAGAAGCTAATACCAATAGCAAATAAACCAGTTCTATCAAGAACGATAATATATATGAATGACTGGCGAGAAGAGAGGTACAAAATTCGCTATTCATGGTTAGGTAACAAACATAATGTCGTAACATACAAAAAGCAATTTTCGGATCTGGTGTCTAAAGTTCATACCAATAATATCGAGTCCTTCTGCTGACGATATAAGTTCATAAAACTGTTCCAGATGCAGGAAGTAATTAAGTCATATGGATGAGATTTTTCAATTAGAATCTTTAGTCTCTAATCAACATCACCAATCCACAACTGTAAACTACTTATTAACCGTGTTAAATCTTTGAATCTCATGTAAATTATTTATATCCCCCCAGTAAATTGTACTCTTTTTTTCTAAATAAACTACTCAGTCGTCAATATCGTCTTCTCATTCGGTTACAGTGGATAATGAACTGAAAAGTTGATTGACTCCTTCATAAACTGAGCTCGGACATTTCAAGTGACTTGTCCTTATAAAGTACTCTAGTCTCTTTTAGTTTCAAGTTTACAAACTCATGGTTTGCAACAATTTCTCATCATTTGTTTATGTTTCCCTCATATCAACTTAAAATAGTCCACGAAAGAATTAGTATGGACAGTTTGTTCATACACATAAAATATCCTTTTTATAATATTCTTGATTCAATAGTAACTTAACAACTACTCTAAATTCCGTGTTTTCTTTACATACTTCCTCATCTAGTCATTTAAGTGAAGATTTTACTTCAGAAGTAAAAAGTTATAACATAAGGAACATTATTTATTATAGAATGATAAACGAATGATGGTTTTTAACTGGAAAAAGTCATGTCACCACAAAAAATAGTCGATTATAACTAGCGGACTAATTTCAAGGTGCTCTTGATGTTAAAGTTAAAAGTCATGACCGGTGGAGTTCAAACTTGTCGAGAAAGAAATAGTTGTCACTAATGACAATAGATGATAATCAAGCTATATCACAAAATAATGTAAGTAAAAATTCTACCATTGAACTTCTGCCGGTAGTTCAAAAGATTAAGCGTTAATCAACTTGAAGCCTATGATTTCAAATTCCTGGCTGAACCATGGATACGTACCTCCGAGGAGTCCAACACTAAAACGAGATAATTGTTCAGTGCTTCCTGGCTTCTAGTGGTACTCTAGCAACATCAATCTGTGAAGAATGCAAATAACCTAAGTTACACAATTTGAAATTAGTGACACATTTCATAAACAAGATCTGGTCTCATGTAAAATTTATTAAAAATTCTTTTGAGTGAAAAAAAACTGAAGAATATTTAAGTTGGATTCTGACTGGCAAGCGGAACCCAGGATATGCGTTTTGTTCTATTCGGGACTCGTCATCCTAATTGAAGAATCGTTGTGGTATTTGTGAAACCATTCCAAAATGTTTCATTCCATTTACGGAAGACAGTGACGATGAAGTTAATCAGAAAGTCATTTATTCGAATTGGTAAAATACAACATCATCATTTTCATTTTATATACTACAGAACACTCTTCAAGATAAATAGATTAAACAAGTCAATGATCAATAATAAATAGATATTTAATGTAGTAGAATGAATAAGCATAATCAGTTATTAATCACAGTAATTCAATTGATCTAGAAACTTAAACAAGTTAATAAAACTACATGATTATCACTATTTCAATGTTATCCATTGTCATTTACAACACAACGCATCATCCACAAGCAGTAATCATTTATATCGTAACGATGTATCTGCTTCAAAATTGGGTATCATTTTCTATTTTATGATGATTAACTTCTAAATCAAAATAGTATAATCTAAAATGAATTTATTCAAAAGAATCATCTTCGGTTACAATATATTTGTTTTAAATAAACATTTATCCTTTATGTACTATAAATGAAATAATCATTTAATTTGAATTATGTCTTGAATTTCGATTAATGGATATTGAATTCACTAGTTTTCTTTGGTCTTACAGAAGATGAAGTAATTCATTTTAGCATATCTGAAATATGCATAGTTGTAAAGATTATTTCATAGAGGTGAAATATGCAAGTGATATACATTTATCTCAGTAATGATATTAAATCACTAAACTTTTAACTAGTTAAACAGGTATATCAGATGAATTTTTCACAGGTGAAAAATGATTTTACATTTTGAATCTTATGGTACTGAACAGGTTTTTTTTTTTTTAATAAATCAAAACATTATGATGGATACTATTTTGATTACTTTAAAAACTAGAGGGTACAACATTAATCTATTAATAGATTAGTTAAAATAGAATTTCTCTTAACAGCTAATAGTTAAAACATAAAACACTCTACCATTTGTATGCCTTAAACCAATTACTTTGATGTTTAATGTTTAACAGTATTACATTTTCTGCTTTTAATGTGTATATCAGCACTGTGAAATGAAAAGAATAGGCATCTATTAAGTTTGATTCCAGTGAAAATCTATACATAGCAAGATTAAGTCAATAGAAGTGTAAATATAAATGACAGTAACAAAAACAAAACTCATCCATTTCTAATCAATGCTAATACTTTCCGATTAACCACCATGATATTGAGTACTTCTGAATTGTACATTAATGTTGGTTCATGGTGGTTATTAATATAATCTGCATGAGAATGAAGTACAATAAAATTATCACTAATTTATAAACGGATATACAAATGTCGTGCTATATATATATATATATATATATATATATATATATATATATATAACACAAACTGATGAAAGTGGAAATTCTACCATTAGATCCCGGCCCAGTAATGTAGAGGGTTATACGATGATCGTCAACTTGAAGTCCTTGATGCGAAATCTGGGGTGAGCACTACTGAAGAGCACTACAACTACACTAGGACGAAACAGCTGTCCAGGTCTCGCTGGTTTTTAATAGTACCCTACCAACATCAATCTGTGACATATTCAATTAACTGAAAATATCAATATCCACAAAAATAACTATCACAATTGAACTAATAATATAAGATTATATCTGTAAAAATAGAATTAATGAACTATGCTATTTAAAAACAATTAAAACAATATCCACTTGAATGCCAACATACAGTGATTATCTTATATTTGAACAAATTCAATGTATGAAACTTGTATGACATGGTATTTATAATCCAATGAGTTTGATAACAATTTTCATTTTCCACTAAATTGTTATTCTCATCGCTAGATTTAATGTCATGAACTGATTTAGGTCTAAAAACCATTAAAAAATATAAAGTACTGGCTGGCCATTTCGTCTGAGTACGGAACTACTCAGCATAACACACTCTTGATCCAACTAGGTACTATAGACAAGGACATTTTTAATACTTGCTAAACCGAAATCAGTTATGTGATATTTAATTCGAATTCAGAAACAATCTCAATAACATGCAATAATTATTTATATTCTATTGCACCATTGAGCTACTATGTGTTTGAAGGTTTACTTAATACCATATTAATTTGAAAAACATTAACATCAAGCCAAACGTTTATCAAATTCGATAAAGTTTCTCCAAAATCATAAAATGTCAGCAAAAGAATACTAGTGAGCAATATGTTTTCTATTTGGCTGGTAATGTGATCCAAGAGACATCTTTGTTCTTTTTAGACCAATTGAGCTCTGTGTATTCATACTTTACAGTTGGTTTTTACATTGACACTCAAATCTAGTTTGCTATAACTTTAAACATAAGCCTTGAAACACATTCAATAAGTAATTGGCTCAACTGATGTTGGATTGTTGTGTTTCACTACCATGGCTTCAGTTTCTTATTAATTTATAATAACCAACTGGAGTCAATAATAAAAGCTGTTTACAGCAAAATAACTGTTTGTCACAATACAACTCATAACACCACTTTCATTTACAATACCTACATTAAATAAAATGATCGTAAAGAATTGTTGCTCAAATGTTGCTTCCCCAAGCTGTCTTTCAAGACAACATCATAAATGATCAGTTCGTTTTTGACTAAGCCGCACAGCTATTACACAAGTGAATATATCAGGAAATGCATGTTTTAGAATGATTATATGAAAGTAACAACAGCCCATTAAAAAAAATAATAGTAACAATAAACAAATTTCGTAACTTCTCATCAGTTACAAAACGATCTAAATTACCAGTTATCATTATTAATACAGTAAGTGATACAGACCTTAGTAATTGAAGTTGGGGTTGGAATGTTACAGATCAATACAATGTACACATAAAGAACAATGGGATAACAATAATTAGGTGTAACATAGTAGTTAAGATTAAGAAATATTTATATTTTGAAAGTAGGCTATGTTAAAAGGAGGAGGAATGGATGATATCGTAGATACAAATTGTGGAACCGGAATAATAACACTAAACAAATGAGTGATGCATAATCAATTCGATTAGTTAATCGAAAAATGTTCATGACAATAAACATAAATCAGTGTAATAAATAAAGTCATTAAATAGATAATAAAAACAATAATAACAATAAAGAGAGGTTGATCATGCTTCTTCTTTGTGTACAACAGTCAGATGAAGAGCGCTCGATGGTGATTACCTTTGAAAACACAAATAAAAGCGATGTTTTCTGATCATTAATTATTCTAAACGCTTTATTGATATATACTACAAGCCTACTTCCAACTAAGTGCCCAGTTATTGTACTTGTAGAAACTTCACTTCTTACTTCACTTGGTGCCATAAGTACATTTACATTCATAAATACAACTGACAGTAAATTCAGAAAGACTTTGATCTGTTGTGATTGATTTGAAGAACATTCGATAATGTAAATTAAGGACAATCGTTGTTCAGGGAAATCTTTTTAGTGCCATTTTAATTCTCTTGTCAATGCCATCAGAGATTTTATCATTATTGAATGTACAGAGACTGTGGGTACTACCTAACATAACGACCTTTCTACTGCATATTTTTCTATTGTTATGTGTGCTAAATGTTAGACTGTACTGTATTTTTGAACTTTGGCTTGTTGTGAACTTGGTAGCGTTGTGTCTTCTAAGTTCAAATATATGTATCTGCTGTATCTTCGTTCTGAAGGTCTTGATCTTACACGCACTCTATGATTGTCGTGTGTACATCAGTAACTGTTATTGACGAAAGTGAAATTACTGACAGTATACATATATAGTTGTTGAATTTAACTAGGTTACAAATCCACCAGTTGTATAATCACTCATGGATCACAATAGATGAAAGTCGATTAAGTAAAATGAATTTATTTCATTCAGTTTGTTTATTTTTGTATGATTGAAATTTATTAAATGATTATGTTGTATGAAACAATAATATCATTCACTGTTTCAGAACATTTGCCTTTTAAAAAAAGAAGCATAGAAACAAACTATTAGCTTAGTGACTTAATGATGCATGTTGTTAATGGTGTCCAAAAAGTCAAACTACATTAAAATTCAACTATAATTTTGATAAAATCTTTTAAAATTTTAATTATGTTTCTTTCTTAATTTTACACCTTAACTAAACAGTGTCATTTGTTCTTCTTTCCTTCTTTCTTCCCTTTTTTATTTGTTTATTCTTTCTTTTTGCTTATCTAACAAATATGTTACTTATTACTACTTATAATGTTTTGACTAATACATAGATTTTATATATTCAAATGTACAATAATCAGTTTGTGCATTACATTACTTTCTATAACTATTATTTAATCTTTTAAGTTGGAATCCAGGACGCTCGTTTCGTTCTATTCGAGACTCGTCGGCTGGATGTACCTGCATCTAAATGTTGATATTCACAGTGGGATTCGAACTCAGTCCGTTTCGTATCAAACGTCACCGCTTCGGTCTATAACAAATCAATAGGAATATATAAATCCATCCTACTATTATCTAATCTATTTTTTTCATTTAATTTAATATTGAATATAAAGAATTGTTACTTCTTGCTTTATTCTTTATTTTAATTCACTATAACAACTGGCATATACAAGTAAACTGTAATTTTTAATTTTAGCGCTTAATTTTTTTTCTTTTTTTTTAGAACATTTAAATGAAACATTCAATTTTCAATATTGTCATTATTCATTAAGTAAAGTGAATTGGTTATTTTTGAATTTTAGTTAACGTTGTATAAAATTTTTTCTTTCTTTTTTTCATTTTCTTTCAATTTTTTTTTCTTTTGGTGAATATTTAACTTTGTAAAATTTGAGTGATATTTTGTTGTTGACCTACATTTTTTTGTTTCTTTACAAAATTATTATTATTTTTCTGTCTTTAATTAGCATTTAATATGATGTCCATTTTAAACAAAATAATCGTTGGTATTTTAATTGAATTGACTATTGATGATTGATTGTATCAAAAGTAATTTAATTACTTGTTTACATATTTTGTTAGTTTTAATTTATTTAGAATTGATGTTGATGATGAATCATAGTTATAATTAAGTTATTAATGTTAAACTATGAAGTAGAAGTGTTTCTATGGTAACCCTTTTTTTTTTAAAATGAAGAAACAATTTACAGAATAAAGTTTAATAGTGTTTTAAATAAACCAGTTTTTTATGAAATATGATTCATGGTAATTAGTAAGGAATGTATAGTTCTATTAGTTGTTATAGATTAACTTAAATTTGATCTACAATTTGATCTATATAAAAGATAAAAATCAAATAAGTGATCAAAGGTTGGCCGAATAAATATAGATGAAGTATAGAGGTTAAACTTATATCGACTAAAAGCTCATCTCTACTTGATTGAATCGGCATGAAGTAGTTGCCTAATACGTGAACTTACTATGAGGGAACTTGAATAATCTTAACCGTCATGGTAGGGCATTCCTATTTTGTCAATGCGTGCTGTAAAAGAAACAATCTTACCAAACACGGGTATATTTAAGAAACTAAAAGGGGAGGTGTAGCTGGAGCATGTGACCCACTCTACCTCCTAAGCCAAGTCCACTGTGTTATCGACTTTACCTTTGAATAACTGTTGGCCTTAAGAACTTGATTTCACTCATTCAATATCTAGTGACCGTTACACAAGGACTAACTTCACACTAACCTTATAAGATAAATGAAGACAATGAAACATACAATAACAATCAATGGCAAACAGGTAAATTAGTTGAAAATTTGTGGGACAATTAAAATGTTTGCTTCTACCTCTTTAAACATTGGTAATATTGTTTAATACAACAATGATCATTCTGTGGATAAACCATCTAATACAGTGAACTCATCAAAATCGATGTTATCCACCTGAACCACAAGGTAACGTATACAATATATTTAAATGTTGAAAAGTTAGTGTTTACTGTATAAGGACTTCCACATAAACCTAAAAACACTACTGAATTAAAAATTTTATTAGTAGATTGAATATGAGATTCTTTATGAAAAAACTGTATGATCAATTAAATAGTGTTTCTACAAACATGTTATTGATTAATTTAAGAAACAATGAAACAATTTAGTTTACTGAAAACATGGGCTCTTATTTATTCTTAATAGGGCTTCCTGAAATAAAACATGATTTGTATTTATTGAATAAAAGTGCTAGTTTTACTTAGCATAGTTATCAGTATAAACTATCACCACTCAGAGAATACATGTTATTATTGTTCCAAATGATGATTCTTCTGCGATATTCATTTATAATCTCTGAATAAATGTCTTCTAGGATATTTTGATCTTAGAAAGTTATAATAAGATTTCATCCGTAAATTATTGTCTAATGCTATCCATTATCATATGTCCTGATCAGAAGTATATTATGGCAATTTCTGATGATTACAACGTTACCTGTTCAACTCTAACGAGTGATTTAGTTAACGCTTTTCGAAATATACGTTTACATACACCTAATATGAATTGAATAGGGATTTCTCGTCTTAAGAGATGCATGTTTCCTTTAAGAAACCTACGGTAATAAAACAAATTTTTTGAGTATAACAATTACAAAAAAATGTTTATGAGCGTTATCCATCTATAATTAGGAATATCTGAACTATTCAGTGATAATTTTGCTGTAAACAACATAACTAATTACGAGGGTTTTCAAAAACCAGCAAACTTAGTTATTTTAGGCTAACTGTAAAAAAGACCATAGTGTTTGCAGAGTACTGGAATCTCATAGGCTTTTCTTAAAAAAACCTGTGTATTGGAATGCATGTTATCTAAGTTTATGTTAATTAACTTAACAACATATTTTGTTCGTTCATTGCAGTTGCATATAAAAAATCACGTTAGTATAAAATTTAAACATATTTTAGTCAATTATTTTTGTAAATTTTTTTGTTCTCTAAAACTTTGTTAAAAAGTTTTTTCATTGAATCAACACTACTGATAAAATTTATCAGTGACCAGTGCTAATAAAAATTGTTTCAACAGTACTTTCCTTATCTATCAACATTTAATGATCATGAATAGTAAAATGAATCACAACTGCATTCTATCATTAGTTTTATAGAAGAAAGCAATCGCTTTTATTTTCAGTAGTATATTCAAATTATTCATATTATAAAGGTATATATACATGAATCATTACTACTGTTATATATAAGATTATTTGAATTAAGTGTGTGTACAGTAGAGTACAGGAAAACTTAATCTTATTAGTTTATTAAGTAGTGTTTACTAAATTCTAAATTTACTGACTGTTGTAAATGTTTTTTTTTTCTAGCTTATTAAATAGATCTTTACAATTTACTAAACTAAACAGTAATTCAATAATTGTTCGCCATATGGTATAAGATGAACCTTTAATACTTTTCTGGAAGGTGTAATAACTTGTGAAATCATTCAGGTAGAATGTAAACTGAATGCTGTGTCACGATCAGGTTATATCACCAAAATTTTAGAAGTAAGAGGTACTGAACTATTTAATTTGAATTAAATGGCTGAATGATAATCACACACGTTATTGGAGTCAACGGATGGATGTTACCATGGAGTTGAAGATTAAGTAGAAACTCTTTATTATTGATTTTTAGAGGTTTTTCAGTATTTGATTAAAAAAACTATTTTCATTTAGGCATTTACAAAATATGCAACTGTTTTGAATTAACAATGTTGACTCAGAAACTTAATATTTGTATTTCAAAACATTGACCAGTTTATGCTACATTTATTGCATAAAATAAGACGTAAGCACAGAAAAAGTCAAGCATAGCACAAAGGATACTTATAAAATAGTTATGCCTTTCTAATGTTCGTAACTACTTTAATTAGGACTAAGGTTAACAGGCTACACTATTAACATCTAGCCAAGTTGATACACACTTCAATTTACATAAATGGTTAATAATACTAATTTATGTGTATAAAATGTCGATGTTCCCAAGCTAAGCAAATGAATTTGAACTCAACTACAACATTAAATTAATTAACCGCTGAATTGAGATGGTTCTACAGAGATGGGTTACTTATTTACTCAGTTTATGATCGTCATAGTTTGATACTGGTTGGGTACTAGTGAAAATCCAGGGAGGCCGACCTGTAGTGCAGAGAAGCTAAGCATTCGCTATACTGAAGACCTTGGATCCTATTCCTAAGAGAAATTCAAGGTGTATACTGCGGATGATCATCAAACTTGGATAAAATATTTGTCCAGTTCATCCTAGTGTTCATTGGTACTCAACCAATATCAATCTGTGACGAGCACAAACAACTTAACTAATTATTCTTAAAATAAATTTCCAAACAGTCACCTTGAAAACCGTATCATTTATCTGAAATGGATTTTGTTCAAAATCTTAATTTATAGTTAAACAAACAATTTAACTTTGTATTATCAAATGAAAAAAAAACAAACAAAAGAATAATAAGGCAAATTATTTTTAACAGGGGTGATTTTTATGCCTAAAGTTGTATTGTTATTGGAAGGTGGAATCCAGTAAGGTACGTTTAGTTCTATTTTGGAGCTTGTCAGATGTACATGCAGTAATAATATTCACGTCTAGACATGAATTCAATTTATTTGCACCAAATGCTATGATGTTCTCAATTAAGCTACTAAAACCAGATAATCGTTTTTGCAATTAAAGTCGAAAATGGATCAGTCTCAAATGTTATCATGAATTGCTGTTGCATGTAAGTGATCCTCTAGTGATGCATATACAATAACTTAAACTAATCAATTTCAATTGATCATATCACAAACTGAAAGATTCAACCAGTTTCAGTTTATGAATCACATTTTCTTTGAACAATTCCATGTAAATAATGCATGCATTTTTTGCAAATATATGTCAATATAAATCATATGAAAATGTTTGTTTAATTCACTTCATTTTATTAGTTCTTCCTCCGTAGATTACGACAATCCCATAAGAGTTTGTAATTTTTTTATTATGTGAATTACACATTAAGGTCAAGATGATAATGTCGGTAGATTATGGTCATTGATTTGATGAATGACGTTACATAATTTTTTTCATGAAATTCTTTATAGTTTCATTCATACTTTATTTATTAGTTCTTCTTAGATTTCTGAAATGCATTTATTTATTTGACCTCTTTATTATGTCAGTATATTTAATGCCCAATTGAAGTGAAAATTGAAGATACATTTATTTTACATACCAGTGAGCAAACTTTGTGGAATTCAATTATCTCAAGTGTGAAGCAGTTATTCACCGATAGTAATGGCTGACATTGGACAAAACACATCAAGAATTCAGAATAGGCTTGTATGCAATCCAATTTAAATATAACATATCAAGAATTGACTGAATTAAAAATGTCGATTGTTAGCAACCGACTTAATGATCTAATAATAACGCATTCGATGAGTAACCAGGACGTTTTGTGTTTAGCCTCTAGTGGAGTCCAGGATGGTACAATTAGAGTCCCATAATAGGATAAAACAGCTGTCTAGAGATTATTGGTAATCAATAGTTGTTTAACTCAGACCAATTTGGAATGTCAACTTAACAATCAACAATCTCAATTACAATTAATTACAGCTAAATAAAATAGTCAAAAGACAACTGGAAGGTTTTGACTGTCGCAAAATTAAAATTATACAATTTATTTAATGGGTGGCCAGTATTGAAAAATTCATTATGTTAAACTACGTAATTGTCAACTGTTTATAACTAAATATACTACTTTAATGGAAAATATATGTGTAATTTAATATACTGTATACAATTCATATATATTTCTGAACATATAAATTAGTGTTGTTTGAGCTGGATTGTAACTGGTAAGATGAATCTAAGACGTGCGTTTAATTCTATTTAGGACTCGTTATCTGAATGTACCTGCATCCCAATCTTGATGTTCACATCGGGGCTTGGCCTCAGTTCCTTTCTTGCCAAACGCCAACACATCTACTACTAGGCTACTGGGTTTAGCCAGCCACACTTGTGCAACCGGTATGTATACATGATTAGGATATATTTGAATCTTCCCATTGATTTATCGCTAACTGAATTCGAGGCCTGGTGTGAACATCACTACTCGGATACAGGCATATTCAACTGACGAGTCTCAAATAAGATGAAACATAAGTTCTAGATTCCGTTTGCCAGTCAAAATCTATTTCAAACAATACTAGTAAACTTACGCTATATCAAGGTAATTCGCTTAGGATGCACACATATATCAATAGAAACTGATCAATATCAATTAACGGGAAGATCCAAACGTATTCTAATTATATATAAATTGCTGGTTGGTTTTGATTGAAAATTATTAAACCGATTCCATATGGACACTGGATTGCATATGTGCGTATAAAAGCGGTTATTGAGTACCAGGTTGCTCATACCATGGAAAGGTTCTACTACTTGAAGCATCTGATAAAGTAACGGAATCAGAGACGGTCTTCAAGACTTAATAGGGTGGCTGCAGAGCCTAATAAAGAATCGCTCGTTTTTGGTAACACGCAAAATTTTAAGAGTGGTTTTATATGTGTTAGCTCTGGTGAAGGAAACCCATGAAGTAAGATAAGGTGTACATTTTAGGGCGGTGTGGCAGGAGTAATTGTTGCTAATCTTCTCATTTTGTTATGAAAAGCCAACGTCTCTGCAGTTCGGACTGTATAATGAAAACATCTTAATACTGTAATACCTATGTATAGTCGCCAGTACAACTTCGTTCTTGGAGTTTAGTTTGCAGATTTACGTCTTACAGGTTTTCAGCCGAAACTAAATTAATTGATATTTCAACCAATCTTACTCAACCAGTTCGTTAAGATAGTCAAGTGGGCTTAATGAGTACTGGTATGAGCTACGGTCAGAATTCAGCAGAAAGTTTCTATAAAATACATTTATTATCTCATCATTCAATCACTGACGATAGTGAGTAAACAACGTATCATACCGAAAATTAATTAAAATGAAAAATGTTGTTCATTGGATACAGGCTGAACAGCTTCGAGTGTCAGATATATTTCTTAATGCCATAGTTATACTTTAGACTCCATCTGAAGTTTAAAATGTGCTGATTCAGTAAATTCTAAACTTAACAAAAACATCTATTTTGTTCGACATAAGTAATTTTTATAATAAACATTTAACCATTCTGTTTTACTACAGGCCTTTAATGTTTGCATCTCACTGCTAATTATTCAACAGAATGTCAAATGCTACTTCACTATTTTGCAAGAACAACAGAAAATATATAATTCGATAGAATTAATGATATCAATATCAATCTTTGTGATAGATACTGAGACTAGGAGTTTATCCGAAATGTTTTGATTTACATTACGTTTGATGTGTACAGAATATTTAGATACTTGTAGTTTAACTGAAAGTTGAGAGCGACTTATAAGGGTTTTATTTTCAATTGGTTGAATATGTCATAGATTGATGTTGATAAGGTATTATTAAAAATTAGGGAGCACTGGACAGTTGTTTCGTTCTAGTGCGGTACTCCTCAGCAGTAAGTACTCTTCATCCCCCCTCCCAAGGGCTTCACCTTGGTGAAAAACTAACCGTCTGCACCAGTGGGTCAGCCCCCGTCAAATAGTAGAATTCTCATTTCCATCAATTTGTGATTTATAGCACAACAATCATCCATTGACATTGGTGACAACTGTTTCACCCCCGACATGTCTGAACTTCACCAATCAAGACTTCTCATTAAAGCTTCAGGAATATCCTGAAGTAAATTGATTATTGTAATTGAACTGAGATAGTTTTGTTTTTCATTAAAGTTTTCGTGACAAGCTCTGACTTTAACAGAATTTCATTTTAAACTCAGGCTAAACTTCTCTAACATGTTCATATCTGCATACTATAAGACAATGAATAGCTTTAAATGTTTAAAATGAATTGATGTAATACAATATGCACACTAATTTACAGTAGTTATCCATTAAATGAATAAAAGCATCAATTAAACATGTAGGGAAAAGCACATTAAGTGAATATAGAAAATATTGTACCTAACCACAGTTTCAATTTCATTCTGTTTATAATATCCATAAATACTTTATGTTATTGGTGTCTACCTTACTGAAGGTGACATATTTTGTTAAAATAATTTTTTTTATTAAGAAAATAGATCAGAAAAAAATAGCACAAGTATAAATAAATCACAGATAACAGATCAACGTTAGATGCACTTTAGTGTGTCAGAAAAAAAAAGAAAGGAAGAAAGAAAAGAGAACTAAACTGTTTCAAAATGAATCGATTCTTTAGAACACATAATGAAGATTAATTATCTAACATGTTACTATGCATATACATAGAGATGTATAGATTGTTCATACTTTAAGCGACTAATATTAAAACATAGTGATATATATATTCATATATATGTTTGCACTGAATTGAATTGCAAAATTTCATAGTCTTATTGTACTCGTTAAATGTGAATCTAGACTTTTAGTTTCACTAGGTAAATGCATATATCAAATGACAATTCACTTTTCTATGTTCATTATTACACTTTATAACAGTGCAATATAGTAAGTAATGTATCGTATGTAGAAAAGTGATAACAGTCATTAATGGTACATTTACTACTTCATAAATCTAAAATAGTTAAATTTAAAATATTTTTGAACTCAATATCTTTATCCAGTTCTAACATAAAATGTGTAGGCTTAGTTTTTACGGTATTCAAAACAGTCGTCAAAATCGTTGTATATAGATTTCAATCTAATGTACATATCATCTTGAAGAAACTGACTCCTATCCACTGGTCAACATCTGTATCACTCAGTTCCACAGTGTCAAGTTGATCTCACGAATATCTTACTGAGGAATATCGATTTACCACAAAGTTATTGGATAAAACTTTCATAGGATGACCTCTAACCATTTAATTTCAGTGCATAATTTATCTGAACTAAAAGCTACATTCTAATGTGAACAATGTAATTTTATCTCTATCAAGTATGATATATATGTTACTACTCAGTTATCTGTCAGTGCAAAGTAATTGTGATAATGGATTGACATTCCATTGAGACCTAAATTCAATTAATGTTTATAAGGTCAATCCATTTATAATTTGAGATGTTTAATTTTTTACACTTGTATTTTTGACTAACTTCGTCTTTAAAGTATACATTATTTAACAGTTCATCAGTAGTTATAAGTAAAATAACAAAATAATAAAAAGATCATATTAGTTGAATGATTATGTATATTTAAATCATAACCAAGGATTTGTATAATTGAATAAATGGCATCTGGTATAAACAGTCAGTATTTTATAAATAGGGAAGACAATATTGGTGTCTGTTTTGGTAGCTGGTTAATAAATAAGTTGTAATTGGGTGTTGTGGAAACAGCTGAATTTGAACTTGGACCTAATATAGTAGTCTATAGGTATATCTCTGGTGTCCAATACTAGGGCAAAACAGCTGTTTAATACTTCGTAGTTTACAGTAGTTAGGTAAATTAGGTCGATTCCTGACATCAAATTCAATAATCTTCCCAATACTGAATAATAATTAATAACATTTCACTAATTAGTAACCTCAGGAGGCAATTCCTAAAGTTCTAGTAAGTACCAGTGGATTCCAATCATGATGTGCGTGAAATGATGATACACTAATGAGAATGAATGAGGCTAGACAAATGTATCAAGCATTAGAAAAGCCAGAAATCTGAAACCATTGAATGCTAGTTAAGTAGTCTTATGATAAGTGCTCAATACAAATCTGATGGAGTCGTGGATGAGCACTGATGAGAAGTCCGGTACTAAGATCACCGTGTTGGTTTTCTAATTTACACCACTTTGTGATAATTAAGCTCATAATCACTAGAAATTTTATTGTAAAACAATTTTTTTATAAACATTTAAACATGTATGTAATGCATTAAATAGTTTAAGATAACTATAGGAAGGTAACTGACTCTTTGTACAATTTCATATATTGATGAGAAAAAGTAATTTTTTTCAATGATCAATACATACTTCATTATTATTATGATGATTATGATTATCAACTGTAAAATAACAAAAACTATATAACATGATAATTTCATCAGATACATAAGTTTAGAATGTTTAAGATTTCTAATATTTAATGCATAATATATAATTTATTCAATGATTCAATGCATTCATCAGGTTAATCATTAGTAACTAGAACCAACAGTTCAATGTAATTTAATGGGGATTCAAAATCCCCTTCCCCCCCCCTAATAATACAATAGCTGATTAAATTGAGCGAAAAAAATTGTACCGATTTTTTGTATGCTACATTGTAAATTATCATCACATTAATTCAATTTCAATGTGAGTTATACTCTTGAATACAGTTGACAACATTTCATTGTATTAATAGAATGTTGATGCATTCACTTGATGAATAATCACTGTAAATTAACTGATATAAAAATAGATGTATTTATGTAAATATTGTTCACTAGTCTCATTTCAGTTTTTGACTCCACAATACAATCCTTCTACAAGTTTGGTCTTTTGGAATAGCTGTCAGCTGGTTTTCAATAGTACCCTGATAACATAAATCTATGGCATATTCATTCAACTAAATAACCGATCTCCACAAAAGTCACCATCCCAATTAAATTATAATAATCAGTTGATTAGTGACTAACTTCAGAATGTTCCTGAAGCTCTAGTGAGAAGTTGTGACTGGTGAAGTTTAGACTTGTCGGCATTGAGACACTTATCACCAACGACAATTGTCGCGCTATATATATATATCACAAATTGATAGAAGTGGGAATTCCGCCATTGGATGCCGACCTAGTAGTGAAGAGGGTTAGGCTTTCGCTATCAACCTGAAGCCCCTGATGCGGAATCTGCGGTGGGAACTGCTGAGGAGTTCCACACTAGAACGAGACGGATGTCCAGTGATCCTTGGTTTTCAATCGTACTCTGTCATCATTAATCTATGACATATTCCATCAATTAAATAACCAATCTCTACAAAAATAACAGTCTCAGTTGCGCTGTAAATTAACTGACATAAAAATCGGTGTATTTATTTAAATATTGTTCGTTAGTTTCGTCTCAGGTTTTGGCTTCACAATACAACCTTCCCACAAGTCTAGTATTTTGGAATAGCTGTGAACTGCGGAGGAACAAGTTGTGGTATCCGACTGAAGTATAAGTACCAGAAATAGCGTTCGTATTAATCGTATCGACTATCAAGGGGATCAGACATATAATCCCGCTACTTTAGAGATCGTATCGCAAACCGTACTAAGCTAATAAGAACCCAAGCGTTGTCGCATCCGATCAACATATCATATGCACACATTACTACTTATTAATAATGTCAAACATTAGTAGTCAATAGTCAATGATCTACTATGAGAGAGTACTCATGATCCATTGCCCTCTTCCTTCAATAATCAAGATGGTAATAGGTGATCTATGAAATTATTATATTCAATGTATGTCATATTTAGTATATGAGATATTAAATACATCACTACACAAATGAATAATCTTTTTTACTATTTCTATATTCTAGTAAATGCATTTATACATTTTATACCGTTAATATGGCTTGATCTGTATGTAATTGAAGGAATAACAATAAATGTAGGACCATGTGACTTATTTGATAATCTTACCCAGCACTCATTTTATCGCATTACTTCATTTCAACTTACTCCATACTCGAATTTCAAGTGTATTAAAATATTTAGTACCTTAGAAACTAAAGCTTGACATTATAAACACACCAAATGAGATTATAACTTGAAGTAAGTTAAAAAAAAAGGTAATAAAGTTTACCAAAATCAAAACAACAGCATCTAACTAAACAGCTGTTTCATTTTATCATGTAACTATCGTAAATTATCTAATGTCATCGATGCTGAAGTCAGAATGCTACGCGTATACGCCAATACTACGACTTAAATAATATCGATTAAATTTTTTTTTCAACAATATTCACCTGGTAAATTCGAAGTATACTTCAACTTTTAAATAGAACTGATCAGTAAGAAAAATCAACATGAATATTAAAAGACTAATCAACTGAATACGGTTACATCAGTGTTAATAGCATTTGTCAAACTAGAATGTAAACACTAAACTCTTTATGTATCACAAGGTTATTTATTAGAGAAATATTTGTTACTTGTTTTATAAACGTTTATATTTCACTTAATCAATCTATCATTGGAATGTTTTACCATTAAATGAGAAACTATTGAAAACCAAAATGTACTTGATATCAATTTGATTTTAGTATCATTTTAGTTGTTTGATAGAATGTGGCTGAATTACAATTTAGAATATAATCATTGAGTTACTATATCTACTATATGAACAAGGTTGATGTCAGTTTGTGATAAGTAAAAACAAATTTCAATCTATATATAAACTATATATATGATATGATATCGTTATTTAAATCATTGATAAGTAAATCTTCTTGCTTAGACTTGAATATTCAGGGAACATCGATACAGACTAAAACAGATAGATGAAAATGATGTATGTATTATATGCATATATATATATATATATATATATATATATATATATATATATATATATATATGATAAGCAACATGAAACGGTATGTATTCATGTCATATAATTGGTATGTAGTCTAAACAAAGTGAAAAAGCTCATAATTTATTGTTGTATATAAAAGCATAAGTGTATAGATCTATGTCCGTGTGCAAAATAATGCGAATAAAATGGTTTTTGGACTATTTTAAGTCAGAAGTACTTTCATATATATATAAAGTAATACACATAGAACATAAATTGAATAGTACGAAAAAATAATGCATAAAAAGTTTTTAATACGATTTAAGTTGGTGAAGCAGCTTAAAAAAACTATTTTAACATAGATTATTAATGTTTGTCAATGAACTGTATGACCTTCTGGAATATGGACAATTATATATATATATATATAAAGTTTTTCGTTTCACTGTCGTCTCTTCAGTCAGTCAGTATCTAATGGAGCGTAAAAAGCAATAAGCGGATACATTAAATAGTACATTTGGTTAGTTCTGATCAAGTTGGATTAGAGTCATTTACCAGAAAACTTGATTATTTTACACATAAACATATAAATTCTTACAAGCCGGTAGCTTATTAGACTCATCAGTTCAGTATATAAAACGTTGGTGATTGATTCTACAGGTAAATGACTTAAATCTAAGAATGAATATCATCACTAGAGTGTAGTTATATTCAACTGATCATCTAGTATAATGTTGTATTTATGTTGCTTGATAAAATATTGCGGTTTCACTTTATACGTTAGTTATCCGTCATCAGTTCTTTAGTAACTACAGTTTTAAGTGCGTTGATCGCGAATTACATTGGAATGATGAAACTTAATAATAATCAAGTGAAACTTCTTACAGACAGGTACTACGGTTATTCTAATATGAAATTTGCTAACTAAACACGAAATCATTGCTGAAACTTCAAATCATGGGTACATATCTGAGCATAATCGATTTAAAAAATGAAATATATCCTGGCAAAGTTGATTTACTGTAACTTTCTAATAAGCTGACAGTAAAATCTGTAACTCATAATTTGTTTAAATAATGACTTGTTAGTTGGATTTAATTATATATCGTCGGAGGTGTGCATCATTGATGTGACTCGAACGTATTGTTTCGACTACCAATCCGCTGGACTGATTGCCGTTAACTTGTTAAACAGATTTGTAGTAATGTAAAGTGTTGAGTTTAATTACTATTCGTAGTATGGATTGTATTTCATCAGTCATTTTATTTTACAATCTCAACAATAACACAGGAATACAGTTCCAATCAACTCACACATCTCAAATACGACGTCTTGAATTTTACTACCATCTATAACCTAAATTTACTACAACTTGTAATTCAAGGCATTCTAGCGGCAATTTTTCTCAGGATAAACATTCATTAATATCAACAAAAGGGTAAGCACAAACCTTTACATAAATAAAAAAAAAAAGAACGTTACATTGTGTAGCGAAATTGACATTTAAATAAACCTGAAATAAACCATGATTAGACGTAATATCCTCTTAACATTTTTCCTAACAACCACCTCTAGATCTACGTAACAGTTAGAAAAGAACATTATTTAAACAAAGAGAAGTAGAAAGTTAAAAAAACCCATAAAAATAATCTGATTAGAAAGAAAGAAATTCAAGGAAAAAAATCTACCTAAGATTTTATGCTATAGAATAGACGACAGTTTTTGTTTACTACAATTCTGTTTTATGTGTACATGTACGTGTATTTGTATATCTTAATGTTAAGAAAATGTAGAATACTGAGTGAAGTCATTTCTCTAAACTATTCTAGTTCCATTTTACTATTGACTTATTAGTAATCAACATTATACATGATTGTCAATGTAACAATTTTGTCTGCATCACAAGTTAGTGTCTAGATAGTCTTAGTGACATTAGTAACATTATTATTATTATTATTTAGTATTATAGTTTGTCACTAATGTTATATGCAGATAAATATGTAACTAATGCAGTTATCCTGTAGTCATGTTGTGTAGAATCTACGATACAACTAAGATAGAACAGGTTTAATGTGTAGGTTGGTGTTGTTGAAGTGAATTGGGCTCTAGGAAATAGAAGTTATGCCTATTGATAAGTATTTACCAGTTAGCGATATATCCTTGAAATGAGTCATTCTCATTGGGAGTGATAAATATTAATGTAAAACTAAGTATACATTCAAAATTCTCCCTTATAAGATCAATTGTTTAGTTATACTACTGATAAATCAAAAAAATATTTTTTCATGTCAGACCTTGATATTTGAATGGTCTTCTGTGATTGATTTAGTACTTTCAAAGTAATCAAACTGCATCAATTTCAAGTGAGTGCTAATGAAATCAGCTAGAATGATATTGATAGTTTTGCAATTAAACTAATCACCATAATGAAATAAACATCACCAGATTACAGAATTTTCTCACCACTTCAAAAATGTATGAGACTAGATTAGTTAGTCAGATCATAATATTTAGTGAGTGTTGAAACGTTAAAATGACTTTCTTAAATGAACTAGAACCCTGTTGTCAATATGTGGATGATACATTCATACTCCTAAAAAATACAGAGATAACTTACAGAACTTATTAGATAAATTTAGTAGTGTCCATATGCGGAGTTAATTTTACAATAGAAGCCGAAATCAACGTTAGTATGCCATTTCTTAATGTTTAATTAACTAGATGATCAAATGAAATATTATAAAGAGGGATCTATCAAAAACAGACCACTTTAGGCCAATTTATTCATTTCTTGAATTTTTCGCTCTAGTAGTATATATATATTTAGTAAAATGTTTGATCTGCCGTGCTAAAACCTGTCTGCTCCGAAGATGAAGTCAAGAAGGAACTGTTACCCGAAAATAGATATTTACCCAAATTTTTATCAAAATATTTATCAGAAAGTAAGCCTGAATCGGAGCTATCAGCATTATAAAACAAGCTTTTGTTCCTGAAGGTACAGCTCGAAAGGAAATTTGGCTGACAAAATAGTGACACGTCTATTAAACAATTCTTTTAAAAAAGTATTTAATGCTGCTTGTTTAGTTATTTTGTCTTTTGCCCATTCAGTTTTTGTGTTTCAAAATAAAGGTAGACTGCTTATGTCCACCATCTCAATGCGCATTTATTATTTTAGCAATTCATATGGTGCCAGTTACACTGAAAGTACAAGTATGCAAATCTATCATATTATTTCTGAGTATCATCCCAATCTGTTTGCCATAGGACAAAGAAGACAATAAGAAATACAGTCCTCAGAAATTTAGTCGATACAGGTCATCACATCGTTGTGAATACAGCTTTCAAAATAATATACAGAATCCCAACTAATTTATACTTTGCCTCTAGATGTAGACTCTTATAATTAGCGGAGTCCATAAGAATCTGTATTGATTAACCAAGATTTTGTATTCTTAATAGTTTATAGAAACTTACTCTTTCTCTGGACCATGAAACTAATTTAAAACATGTGCATTCACTTCTTATTCTTCGTTCTGATCTTACTATCATACAATCATTTCTTATAATCAACTGATCAACTGCACACTTTATTCTTTAGCTTGGGTAACTAAGTGATTTCCATGTCTAAATTCACATATTTTCGATCAATATTATTAAGTAATCATTATGAACTGATTAATTATGTCATATAATTACCACAGAATAACGTTTTATTTCTGATGATCTTATCATTACGTAATCAGTCTTTATTATCAAACAACTTTACATTTCGTTTTATTATGTTCACCAGTTGTTATTACTACTATCATTATTTAACTCTGACTATTTACTGGTATTGATTTAATGTACAAATGCAAATGCTACATATTAGTGTCGAACACTGATAAGGACCTAGATGAAATGAAAGTGAAATGAACTTATACCGCAAATTGAAATCTACACGAAAAGTATAGACAAATACATATCAACCAAGTTATTAAACTATATTCCACTCTTTGAATGACATGAAGGTATTCCCTCTTGTCTTGTGTTTAATCTTAAGTGAATATTAGTATGATACTCTAAGCTAGTATCAAGTGACTTACTCTATTTGCTTGATCAAAGAAATCTTAGAGTACGCTGGTGCATGATACACATGTTCCATCATCTCACAAACAATCTCTACAGTATCCCTTAATGAGAAGCCCAATTTTTCCAGAAAACTTTATTCACGATAAATAGCATTTCGAGGAAGTTATACATAAAGTTTTAAATGAATGATACAATTTTTCTAGGTTTATCTACTATGGTCTTATGATTAATTCCTTAAAGTTACCATGATTCTAATTCACACTAGCTAATGATATTGGCAAAATAGTTATTTTTTCTTTTCATAGAAAATACAATCTTAAGTTTAGGAGATGATTTCACTGATGCCTAAAACTGATTATTAACAAAATGATCATGTAAAGTGATTTCAGATGTATTCCAGTGATGCATAGATATTAGTGATTATTAGGTCAATCATATTTCATTCAAAAGAAATAACTACAAATAAAGTCAATGATAACTAGTTACCATCATTAATGAAGGAGTAAACTGATGTAATAAAAATAATCGATTGAAATAAGCGATTTCATAATTACAGTGGTGATTTCAGATAAGCCTAATTCAAATAGACATATCACTGCTTTGTAGCCTTAGTTACACAGTTTTATTATTGATATAAATATTCATTAAGAAAAGGAAAACAATAAAATGAATTAGAGAAACTGGAATGAAGTGTAAGTGGGAACAACAGACAGGATTATTTGGCGATTGTTAAGGCTTTCTTATAAATTCATATATCATTTCCATTAATGGGTAATGTTCTTATCATATATGTCATGAGAATGCTTTCTATAAACATATTAAACTCCACATAACATAATTAAGAAAGCAACAATTCAGCGAATATTATTGTGTTAAAGGCGACCCGAATGATTCAGACATCAGAGACATGTCAGAACCTTGCAATTAACAGAAACTTCCTAAAGATTGAGTGTACACATGAGGGATTACAATTAGAATGAAATTTTGGCTTATGAATGGAAATCTTAATTCTGTGAAGATTGGAAATAAGTTTTAAAAAAATGATAATTAAAACAACTTACTGGCTTTGCATGGATCAAGCCAACTACTTTCTGGGTATAATAAAGCCAAATCTTTTTCTGGTTCAAATATTATTGAATTTGGTATAAAATAATTTATTCCATCATGAAATCTTTCAACGGATTGATTATTTCTTGAACTATTACTGTCATTTAAAATCAAATTATGTTTGATTTTTGAATATGCTTGAAGTTCATTATAATTAAATTTACTATTAATATTATCAGTAGTATTATTATTTACTTGATATTTTTTAACTTCATGAAGTTTAATAAAATATGAATCATTATATAATTGAAATGAATTTTTAGTTAATTGATTCGATGAAATGGCTGGATTAGAATGAGTTAGATGTACTTTCGGTACATTCAATGTTATTCCTTCAATTACATACAGATCTAGCCATATTAACGGTATAAAATGTATAAATGCATTTACTAGAATATAGAAATAGTAAAAAAGATTATTCATTTGTGTAGTGATGTATTTAATATCTCATATACTAAATATGATATACACTTGAATATAATAATTTCATAAATCACGTATTACCATCTTGTTTATTGTAAGGAAGAGGGCAATGGATCATGAGTACTCTCTCATAGTAGATCATTGAACTATTGACTACTAATGTTTGATATAATTAATAAGTAGTGATGCTTTCATACATTGAACTGTTATATTCAGTTACTAATGATTAACCTGATGAATGCATTGAATCATTGAATAATTTATATATTATGCATTAAATATTAGAAATGCTAAACATTATCAACTTATGTATCTGATGAAATTATCATGTTATACAGTTGTTGTTTTTGTTATTTTATAGTTGATAATCATAATCATCATAATAATAATGAAGTATGTATTGATCATTGAAAAAGTTACTTTTTCTCATCAATATATGAAATTGTACAAAGAGGCATTTTTGAAATGAATTATATTTATTGAAGTTAAACATACGCATATATTATTGTCATCATCAATAAAGGTCATAATTTATTCTATTGACCAATAGAGTTACTATATATATATATTAGGTCTATATCAGATAGGTAAATTTTAGACACATTCTACCTATACACCAATAATATGTACATGTACAAGTTAACAAATCAGCCTGTAAATTATTTGTACATTATCAATTGTTTTTTTTTTCATCTTTGTTTTTGTCGATTGTTTTTATATGTGCATTTTATTCATCAATAGTATTTGTGTGATAGATCACAATTGTTATTTTTCACATTCCTGTTAGAAATCAGTAAACATATGTGCATAAAGATATCTGATGTATATCAGGTTGTATTAGTCTTGTATATATACTTATACAAACTATTCATTGAACTCATATGAATTATGATTAATTGTTCCAATGTTTGTATAGTATATATTTGTTTCAATGATTTGTACAAATGAGTAATGGTTATTTTGTTAATGAAATTTATGTTATAGATTTAAAATACTCACTACCTCTAGCTTATTAGATACAATGATTAATAATATAATTTAAATATAATGAAAATACATTTGAATCTTCTCGACGTTCCGCATAAAATGAATTAAGTTCTAGTTTCAGTGTGAACATCAACACTGAGATGCAGGTACATCCAGCTAATGAGTCCCAAATACGATAGAATAGACCCCCCCCCAGCATAGATTTCATTTGCTAGCCACAATTTAAATCAAACAATAGATTGGATGATTTTACAAAATAATTTTATGCATTATATAACATTTCCTGCATTGTTTTCTACAATTGTTATCTCCTTGGAGTGATGACTTTCTGAGCTTTAGCATAGATTCCTAACTTTTGTAAAATCTATTGAGAACTAATACATACTTATAAGTTGTTTTCGTCTAACTTATAGGTCCTCGCTATTGTACAATAAAAACTTTATACACAGTTAAGAATTAGAGCTTACAGGATTTTAAGGAAAACGTAATATCGCTTAACTACTCAGTGAGAATATACCAATTATTAAGAAACTTATTCTGTGGGCAATCAGAAGTTTGAATATTATAAACGTTAATCATTAGAAAGTATAACACAATAGATTAGAGTATAAAATGCTTGCATATGAAACGATGGCTACTGACTTCGTTATTAGCCAGGATATAAATAGTGTAATACTGTTAAGTTCGGCTAATAAATATTTAGAAGATGAAATGTGGGTTCTAAATTGCATTACTAATCAGTATCCGAAATTACACAAATTAAGATACAAGTTCAAATTCGTATATATTTTCATGGATCATACTGATTCGATAATTACGATGCGGGCGTTGTAGAGATAGTTAAATGTCAATTGTGATATCACGAATTGATCTGAATCAGATAATCACTGATCACCTAGGAAGCACTGGACAGCTGGTTCGTTCAGCTGAAGAGTCCCATACTAGGACGAAACAGCTGTCCAGAGCTTCCAGGTGATCAATGGTTGTCTGATTCAGATCAATTCGTGGTATCAGGACTGATGATTCGATAATTATTAGTTGCTTTGAAGAGTTATCCAGAGGTATAAACATTTTATGGTATAATTCATTCAATCGACATGAATTCCTTATATTAGTTCTCCTCTTATGTGAAATCGTATTTCATGTTAACAGTTGAAAATGTATTTAGAACGAATATAGGACTTTTTAACAGTGAAATTTCGTACTACTTCCTAGGATCAAACATACGACCTTCATGGCTAGCTGCAGGTACTTGTCCTGCAGACCATATATTTTGCATCTACTAGTTCAATGCATTTATAATATGGTGTATCCATAATTTGTCGTTATTCAACATGCTGAAATAATTTTACCATCTAACTAAACAACGTACACAATAAGACTAAGTTGTGTCGAAGAGTTCTGATACCATCGACATGACTAAACCGAATTTTATAAATGTTAATGATGTTAGAATTATCTTAAATGTAAACTTATTAAATTGACTAATAAAACAGATTTCAGCACTCTTACAAATTAGATGTAACCCATTACAGAAAGCGAAGAGATCACTCTATATACATTGGACATGTTAGATACATGCTTGTTTAATAAAATCTCATAGTCTTTGAGTTCCTAATCCTGTTTGGAGTTTTTTAGTAGCTAACATCTTCCTTCACTTGAAATTTGGTGTTAAACGTTAGTAATCATTCAACTGGATACTTAGCTAGTCAGAATTCGTCATGAAAATGAATTTTAGGAAGACCATTAATCTCATTGGGATTCCAACCCGTGTTACCTAGTTTCATTATTATGATTGGTATCACTGTGCCAGTTATCTTACTTCAGTTAATGCTACCTTACTAATTTATTCGGTAAAATAAAATCAGCATTTATGAATTTTTTATATACTATTGGTCAATTAATGCAAACTTGAAACTTAGGACATAATATCTAAACATTCTATCCATATACCATTAACCTTTGGGAACTCGAAACAGGTAACTACATACCGAATTTCTAATAATTAATATTTCATCTAATGTTAGATAATCATAACCAAAAAGTACTTCCTAAATGCTAACTACATCGTGTAACATAACTTCGCCTTCACTACGGCAAAATAACATGACATGAAGTTCAAGGCATTTGCTTCTATAAGTTTTGTTTCTGTCGAGTACTACGAATAATGCTTATTGAAAAACTAATAAAACTACAAAAGTATTTAATGTAATGTTCAGTATTAAGTTCATCAACAGTAGACTGAGGTCATCCTGCAACGTTTTCAATGTTCTTTATGAAAATCACTGCATCCAATGAAATCTCAAATGTAAATTTTACTTTGATAAATACTACTCAGTAACTGAATTAACAACAAGATTGACTATAAATACTGAATAAATCATAATTAGTGAACATTATATAGTACTGTGAGTAACCTTCTCTCCAATAATAATAGTAACTTCATTTTCAAATCAGTTCATCTTGAACTCTGATTTCTTGAAATCGATGTTAAGTAACATTATTTCGATGATGAAAAATGTTATTTTCTCTCCATAACTTGATAAACTAGCGAATAAGATCACATGAATTTAATGTATTTAATCTCAAAGTTTTTTTTTGCGGTAGGTATTGTGGAGATTGTTGAATTTTATTAGTCTGAGTTAAACAATCCATTGAAAACCAGGAAGGATTGAATAACTGTTATGTTCTAGTATGGGACTTCTCAAGAATTTTGATTCTATGGCGTATGTATGTAAGGAGGGGGAAGTTGTGGATGTGTGAGACTTAGCAGTCCCATACTAGATCAAAACAGTTGTCCAGTGCTTTCAAGATTTGAATGAATTTTTAACTCAGACGAATTTGTCATATCGAATTAAAATCATTTTAAGTAGTTCAATGTAAATGCACTTTATATTTAACAACACTAAATTCATATGACATTAGCCATATGTAAAATGTTACAGTTTAGCACAATTAATATCACAATAGTCTTAGCTAACACCACTACATATTGACAAGTATATATATTCATATTTGGCACTATATAATGTAAAATTTGTGATAGTCATTATTGATTCCTTGTATGAGTGACTAGTAAAATATATAGATGAAAGCCAAATGTCAGTTAGCTATTGTTTCCTCATTTGTCCATTCATTTACATCCGTCTTCTTTTCTTCATAGTCAGTGAAATGCTTGAATACATTACGTGAATTAGCTTACACTAAAAGTCTCATTAGCCAGCCCTACTAGATTAATGTCTGACGAAATCTAGCTGAAAATTTATAAAACCAGGTGTTGTTATCTCATAGGTAGCCTAGGAGAGATATCCATGTACCAACGAAATGGCATGAATACTATGCAGCAGTCTGCTCTGTATTAACTTATAGGTGTGAAATATTGGCTGCCTAAATTAGAGGATGTGCGTTAGCTGACGGCTTTTTATCGTAGGTGTCATAATAAGTTCTCTCGTATATAACTTAATGAAATAATAGGTATCTGTGAGATTAGGCATGTAGTTTTAAAGAAAGATAGCAAATTGATCAGTGAGGTTGTGGGTCTTAATTACTTTACGTGGTTTGGACATGTAGTATATATCCTAAACCAGTGCAACAAGTGATAATATCTGGGGAAAGGTGTAGGACGGAATAAAACTAAGGGTGCAACAAAATGCAAACTGTTGCATCAGTTTATGAAGTTACTGACTACTGATCTGAGCCACATCGGCAGATGCAGACTACCTGATTGTGTAATGGTTTGCATGTCACCAGAAGGCACTTTGTAGTCGGAGGCGTGTGAGGCTCCGTGCATATAAACATCTGAAACAGAAAATATTTTAAACAATGGTTGATCAGAAGACTACGTAGGCACATTAGTTGCACTTACATCTAACGATGAAGATAATCAATCAAAATAAAAATTAACACAAATATGAAACAAAGACAATCTCATAATTAAAACTGGGAATGAAAATAGATTTAAAATCCGTTACAGCTAGGCCTTTCCGATAATTGTGTCCATTGTTGCATATACTGAGTGACGTGACTCAAAATCAGCCATATTGTTGCATGTACATTCACCATTTATTTTCAAATGTACCTTATAACAGTTGCATTTTATCTAGTGATTTGTGTTACTACTTTACTGGGATTGAAAAATGAATATATACATGTATATAAGGTTTAATTTAATGTGTCTTCACTAAGCTAATATAGCATAAATTTGAACTTGATATCTAAAATTAGTGTGGGTTGGATAACCACTAGAAACCAAGAAGCGATCGATACCTATTTTATCATAAAGTAGGACTTCTCATGAGTATTAACTTACGTTTCTACTAACGACCAAGCCAATAGTATTCAAGCTTTACTATGAATAACATTAGACTAATGAGCCGGTATTCAACTGTTTACATTTATAACTTTAGTGACTTACTTAAGAAGGTAATTAAGGGAGTTCTAGTGAGACATGACCACTAGACCTCACTTATATCAGCTATGTGAGTTACTCACTAAAAATTATGTATACATAGTTACGAAAATATATCACGAACTACTTACATTTAAAAATATCAACCAACTGATGCTATCTCAGTTACCTAACGCTTTAGTATTAATCATGAAACATGAAACTGGTATTATGGATGTACACTGGTAAAGCATTCATTCTAGGACAAGTAAGGCTGTTCAGTGTTTTATAATTTGTAATAATTATTTAATCTACATCACTTCATTACATACAATTCAAATTTAACATTCTCTACAATTCCTAATTATTAACTGAATAGATTACAATTAGCGATAAATAATAGTTTATATAAAATGTTTTTAATTTAGTTATCAATTTCAATTTTCAATGACAAGAATATTGAAACTGTACATACAACTACAGGTAATTTTGTATTAAACTGTTAGTTTATCAATCTAATTTATAACTGATTTTATTAATTATTGAAGATTATAGTTTTCTAGGCGTCATTTAACCAGCTATCTATATTATTGAATTTATTTAGAAGAATTATTTATTTGTCTATCTACAATTCAATTTATAATTTATTGTTTTATTGCAACTATAACAACTACTACTACTGATATTAGTAGTAGCAGCAGTAGTAATAATAATAATAATTGCTTTATTTAATACCATATGTTTGATTAGATTAAAAGATTTTTCGATACAAATTGTACGACACTAAGATACATGTGAACAATGATAATCAATGCACAAAATTTCGCTTTCAATATTGTTCAGTGGGTATTTTTCTTCTACAGCATAACTGTTTGATTAACTCTTCTTTTCGAATATCTTTCATTTAATTATATTTTATGTGTGATGCATGAATTGCTTTGTATCGACTTCTGTGATATTCAAAGGATGAACAAGTGGCTAACAGACAAAAAGCATCAAGTAATCGTCTAGGTATTTCAATGTATTCTTCAAGTGGTATGAACCTCTGCCTATTACTGTGAAAAATTGGTTAAAATAATTATTCACTTACAATAAAGATCAATTATTTAATACACGACTTGTCTTAAGATTTAGATATTACGATGAAATTCTGACTTACTAAGGAGAATAACGTGAATAAAGCTTGTTGTTGTAAGGAATCCTGAATTTGAGATTTGACATCAAACACTGACCTAGACTTGGAAACTCTCAGAAACTAGGAAGCACTGTGCCCTCGATAGCTATTTCTTTACCGCTTGAGACTCATCAATGTATATCCACAAGTCCATAGGAGATTGAACCAAATACAATATGATTTCATGGCACAATCCTATTAATTAGACCACTGAGGTGTTGTCCGAAGATTGACATTTATAACTTCAGTTAATTCGTGAAATACTGTATAACCTTATCCATTACCGTTGGCAGGTAGCTGCCTTAAAGCTTATGTGAGTAAATTCTAATGTCTACAGCTTTTTAGAACCCATAATAACTTGTAGATTATCATAAGGTAACTTATATCGATTATTGATGGGTGGTGTTGAGATTGATGAATTTTAAATCATGAATTAGTTTGAACTAAAAGTATTAGAAATATCATGTTTGAAGCAGTTCCACATCAATAGCGGTGGATGACACCTAGCAATATATCGCTGAATGACTGAAGTTATAAAAATCAACTTTTTGATTCCGACTAATTTATCTACCAATCAAGAATTGATCGCAAAACAACAAGTATCTTGATAGGTTTGAGAGTTCATAATACCTAGGAGTGTAATTTTACAGAAAAACACCTGTTTGCTGCTTTGTAGCTTTCAGTGGTTGTCTAAAGTTGATTTACTTGTGTTGGGGATTGCTAAGGTTTCGCGAGTTTATGGTGACACCTAGATTACCGCTAACGAACGTAAGACCAGCGACACAGTAACAGGAAGCTAAGCTATTCCGCAGCGCCTCAGCTCAGCTAACTAGAGTAAGAAGTCCAAAGACAGCAAGAAGCGTTTAATTCCACAGGCAGCCTGTCAGACGACATCATCACACACATCTCATGCGTATATATACAAAAACAGAGAGCGTCCTTGAAATATCATAAATAGCGTACTAAAATAAACAATGGACCAATATGATTTAGTGTCTTACCAAGTGGGAAACACGAACTGAAGGTGAGAAGGGGACTTTTGGCGTGAAAACAGGAAATTCAAATTTACACAATAAAATCACAAAAATAACAGGTTTGCCAAGTGAGTTTTGGGGATCTAACATCACCAACAGAGATTCAAAATCCCTAAAAGTACAACCGTTCATTAAATCAATCAAACGGCGCTGTATTAAAATTTTTTGTAAGACTGATTTGCAAACTTTCATCAATTGATTCAATTTCAAATGTGAAATACATTAACGTTGTTTGTTAGTTTCGTCTTATATATCTCGCTCCAAAATATAATCTTCTTACAAATCTAGTCTTTTGGAGTAACTGTCGGCTGGAAAGGAACAAATCATGGTATCTGATTGAAACTGTAGGCGGAATCAGACATAGAATCCGGCTACCCTAGATAGTTTAGCTGTATCGTATCGCGGACTGTACTTAATTAATAAGAACCTATGCGTTTATCTCATTTGAGAGAAAACATATCAACTTAGATATCAAAATTAGATGAATTACTAACAAATTATTTATTACGAAATCAATTACAGTTGCTGGAATGTTTTGTCAATATTTCAGTAAATTGTTTTTTTACATAATAAAACAAATTCGCTAACTGATTAAACAGGTATATTTGAACCGTTAACCTACATTTACTTAAATTATACAACGTCATTTTAGTTACGTGTTAATTATGAGATGGGTAAACATTTTTAAGGAGAATAAACAAACTGTAAAAGTTTTTTGAAAATTTGTTTTACCTGATTAATTTAAATTATCACGAATTGGTTTGAATTAGACAACCAGTAACTATCATGAAGCACTAGGATAGCATTTTGTTCTTGTATTGGACTTTTCGGCAATGTCTACTCATGACACCATCAATGATAAGACCCATGACCTTCTAGCTCCGCGGTTGACTCTTTGCCATTAAACTATATCAGAGTTGAGAACAGTTATCGAAATAACGGCATAAGGAAGGGTTGCGAAAAAGCATACCGCAAATTCACTGAATTAGAAATCTCAACCGTTGGAAGCCGATTTAGTAGTCTAGTGGTGAAGTATTTGACGCTCAGCCAGAAAATCCTGGGTTCTATTCCTGGTAGGGTCGTTGATGTGACACTAGTTGTAGAGTCCCATAATAGGACAAAACAGTGGTCTAGTGTTTCCTGGTGCTCAAGGGTTGCCTATTTCAACCCAAGTTTGTGATATCAGATTAACATTCAACAATCTCGGACAACACTCAATTATAATCTAAGTTAGATAATTATTTAAAACTATGAAGAAGTGACTATCAATCTTTTATTCGTATGAGATTCCTCTTCAGTGATTATTTGCTTCGCTCTGCCTAAGATCAAGCCATCAGACCTTCATGCTCAATCGATAGCACTTAAAGCTCAAATAACTAAGTAGTATTCCATTATTTTATATTTCTAACACTTTCTTTACTAGTTTCAGACAAAGAGTTAATTACAATTTCCACTTAAAATTCACCAAATCATCCTGGAAATCCTTCTGAATGCAAACTTCATGAATCCTATATACATCGTTGAATGTATGTAGGATGATTATTATTACAGATGAATCAAGTAAGTATATTTTAAAAGCCCACCAGCTAAAATGAGTTTACTAGACGCTTGGCTGTAAGTAACTAAGGCCCATCTCAAGCACACAGGAATTGCATTATTCTTAAAGCTTTAAATAGGCATATAAAATACACAGTTGTAAGTAGATTAGTATCTTTGAATGG
The DNA here is from genome assembly GCA_025215515.1 of Schistosoma japonicum. NCBI lineage: Eukaryota > Metazoa > Platyhelminthes > Trematoda > Strigeidida > Schistosomatidae > Schistosoma > Schistosoma japonicum. The sequence continues at coordinate 69,138,093 of CM046069.1, forward strand.
TTTATTTATTAAATATAGTTTGATGATGTACAGAATTTCTCTTCCAAATAAGAGGAAATAGTGATTGAAATAAGGTAAGTGATACACTTACTGTACATAACAGTAAAGAATTGTACTGTGTATTATATCAAAATGTTAATGTCCTTCACCTTATTTTATAGTTTCTCTTTATTAATATAATCTACAGGTTTGTATAAAATGCCTACCACATTCCAAAGAAAAAAATACACCATATGGATAAGTAATCATCTAATGAATTTATAAACTCATAATTGAACGAATTAAACTTTGAAAAACACTAAATAATAATAAACAGAAGTTGTGTTTGTTGATTTTGTTAATGGTTCGCATCTAATCAGACTGTAATTTATATTACAAAGAATTTAGGGCTGTGTTCATAAAGAAAAATCTGAAATGGATAAGAACAAAAGAAGAGTTTGTGTTGAAAGGTTTGTATCCTAAATAATACAATGTCATCTTTGTTATATCTTGAAATTACGGACAATTACAATTAATGGTAAACAATGACCTCGATAGTACTAATCAGAGTACGCATAGGTCTGTCACGTAACTACTAGTACCCATGCTGGAATGAAGAACACCTGATAACTAAGCCAGCCAACGGACAGTCAGACTATATTACACTAATCCATTTATACATATACAAAACTTGACCACACAGCGTACCAATAGGAATGATAACATTTATACAAAACGGGAATAATACTGACCTGAGACTGGGGTGAGATAGTACAGATAAACAATTACTTGACTATAGTTCCCGAATAATAAAAGATTCGATAACGGTTTATGGGTCTAGTGGGAGGTTAGGGCAACGGGAACATGACAATAATAGGAATAAAATAATCGTTATACATATATTGAAAATAAATGAAATAGTGTTCTGATAAACAGTTCAGAAAGTTAGTTGCACTCTATGAGTTACCAGATATAACGATCTTTAGTTTTAGCTGATCCATAGCTATAAATGCAGAAACCGAAGTGAAGCCAGATAGATTTAAGGTATTCTTTGACATGTGAAACAATTATGGTGAAGCTATCAATGGTATCCAGTAGGAGCGCCTTATCCAACTTATAGCTCATCAACTGGGTGTATCTCTAGTCGAGTGTTAGAGTTACCAAATGAGATCAAACCAAGTGCTCTTTTTTAGAATTATATCATCTACTGGTTTTCTAAATCTGGAAAACCACATAGATGTACATTGTGCATGAAGAAAATTGCAATAATTCTTAATTTCATGTTGTTTTTATTGAAGATCGCAATCGACCTATTTCTGTTGTTATATTTTGATACTCAGTGGATTCCTTCGATATCAGGTTACCATTAGCTTTTACATAGTTATTATGTAAACAACCGTATGCTCCAATCCACGCGTCTTATGGTATTTTTAACTCAATAACCTTTCTATCGTTCAGTAATCGGTTAAAAATGTTTTAACAAGGAGACACAGGATAGCATCTTGCTGTTATCCATTACACATGTTGATTATTGTATGGACTACCAGTATTTGAAATCTATTAAGCTCCACAGTAGTTTATGAAGTGCTAGTTTATAAAATTTGAAAAGAATTCCTAATACTTTGGGTTTCTTATTTACATATGATTCTAATGGCACTGATTTTAATTTCGTCAGCAACTCAAGGTTCAACAAGTGATTTCTTCAAATAGATCATTGTCTCATCGTCTTGGTTACCATAAAGTCTGCTCTCTATGAAATTGTTAACTCCGCGTACCAACTTCTTCGTTATTTATACAATATTCCCAGATTGTAAATACACTATATTGACAACGGTTGATTAGTGTGAGACCTAATTCTAAAGTTTCTCACCCATTATCTAAAACTATTTAACATCAGACCATAGTGCATGCATTCTGGAGTCATTCAGAGCCATAGTTGAACTTGGTAAATAGAACTGAGTTAGCAGTAAAAGACTCGATAAACCTAGCTTTATGCACTACACATTGTTTAATCAACATGCAACTCAAAGGCACAAAGTAAATAGGTTACCACTAGTGCTAAACACTATCAATTTCCAGTATCTGTTATGAGTTTGTCATTGTTTCACGTTTGCCGCATTTTCAATCCTAATTGGTTGCATTAATCGTTAAATGTAAGTAAAGCTGATATACTTACTGAATCGTCTGTTCACTCTTTACTACTATTCTTATTGCACCCGAATGCTCTTACATGACTCAACGCTTCTCAGAATACTAATTACCTTCTAACAAGATGCAAACCATCAGAGTAATGTTTTATATTATTTAATACCAAACGTGAATGTTTGGTATTAACCTCCAACTTAAATCTGAGTTATATTCTGTTACATAATTTTACTTTCTATTTGGAACATTTTTTGATTATTATCATTGACATTTTTTTTCTTATAAACTTGTATTACATCATATTTTTTTTGTAGTGCAATATATGCAAGAACCTACACCATAGAATAACTAGTATAGTGTGTTTTAGTTCATTGTAATGTGAACTTACATTAAAATATACATAAATACAAGTTAAAGTATTTTGTTGTACTAATTTGACAGGAACTGTCAAATCAGTAAAATTATGCAACTTTTCTTTGTCAGAAAGGTAAATTACATCACTGAATAGAACATAAAAAACAAGTTGTACTAAAGAAAAAAAATGTAGTTCGTATTAGTTTTTGTTACATTTTGATGATTGTACTAAACAACTACTCTATGTAGTGTTTGATGTCAATTAAAGTACAAAATATGAAAATGAAAAAAGCACAATTTATCTACTTAATTTCTTTTATGAAGTAATATAAGTTTGGAAAACTTTTAAAACAACAAAGTTGTTAACTAATATTTCACATTAGTTTATAACTTATTAGCCCATACTCACTCTTTATATGATAGTGAAAATGAAACAAAACTTATTACTGTAATGATTGCTTTATTTACTGTAATACAATGATTGATATAATGAAATATATAGATTACATCATTTAACAAAATATAGAAGGTTCAACAAAAGAAAACGCCATATACACTGTTCCCTTTATTAACATGATATGAGTAAAGGTAACATATCATACAGAATCATACAATTTCATTTTATTTCATTGAATCCTCATTCATAGCACGCGAATTACAGTATTACGTAGTCGAAATGTCATATAAAGTTTAACGTACACAGAGAAGTCTGATTAGAATTTAGATTAAAAAAAACCATATCAATATGATGAACAGGGATTTGGATAAAGTTATAAAGGCTTAAGTAGACTGCTACAAGTGCTCAAGAAATGCTAAAGAGGCTTCTAGAACATCAATTACGGTAGTAATAAAAGTTATAGGGCTGAAATTAAATGACTATACAATGGAGAACATGGGATGGTAATTAGTGAAACTGATATAAATTAAGCACAGTTGTTTAATAATAAATTAAACTACAGTATGACGCAGGATAAATAAATGCTGACAACTATTTGTTATTTGGCATGTTATTCAGAATTCAAGCGTTTAATAGTAATAAGTTTAGTTGCCTGGTAATTAATCGTCATGATAGATTTTAGTGTATTAACATGATGTTATTTTAAGCTTAGGTCCTTAAAGATCGTAGTGTTGAAAGTTGTCATTAATTGTAAATATTCAGTTTTGGGATTGTGTTCACTAAATTCAAGGAAGACCCATCTTCTAGTTCTACGAATAAATTATTCCTGGTAATCACATGTTAATCTGTAAATAGACGTCCAGTGATAACGGTAGAAGAACACCTGTTAATCTCTAAGTGTTTGAGATAACGTGACGTTTGCAGAAAATAATCAGTTCATGTAAAGGTTTCACTTTTACCGATGTCACATTCAGCCTATGGATTGTCAACATGGTATCCTAGCGACACAACAGTATCATTACCGTTGAAATTGAGAAGAATAAAGCATTTCTACCGAACTGTAGTGTAATGGCTCGTGCTTGCTAGCTTGACTAACGGTGAACAGCTTCAGCGATCGAACACCCTGAAACCCCTTCTAGTCGCAGTTCAGGAGACAGAAGACAAGTAGGCAGGAACCTTTATTCCAATAAAGGAATAAATTATGTACAAAATATTCGCATATTTGTAGTTTTCTGAAACAATAAAATCATCATTATAATCCATCCGATCTGGACTAAGAAGTCTCATTCGTTACTCAATCAGAACACTCTATGTCGAGATTCTGGAAAGTTCTGTCGATCACTGACTGAGTGGAATGTCCCCGACTATTTTTAAGGTTTTGGAGGAAACGTTGAAGTTTCTGGAAGCCATCTTAACACCACCTCTCTTTAACGTTTCGCATGTATGACTTTCTACTTGGATTTACTTGCAGTTTTTTCACCTTATTCCTCTTACGACTCACCAGTCATGATGGTTTAATTGTTTTGATCTTGCATCTTCAGTGTCTTCCATGTTCTTTTTCATTAGTACTACTTTGAAATATGTCCACTAGCATTTAAAGTGGAAGTCAGTCGTGCGTTATCACTGTTCTTCCATCCCTTCATATTTGATTTACGTGTCTCTTGAAAGTATCGAAACTTATTAAATTAGATACAATACTTTTCCAATCCGTCGTTCGACAATACACGGTTCCCATTTTCCACTACCTTGATACGACTTGATGAGCACCCTTTCATCCACTTTGAAGCTTATCGTCCTTGAATTTATCTGCTATTTTGAATGGCAGCATTCTGCTACAGATGGGTCGAATCTCCCTTCCAAACACATACTCTTCTGGCGACTTCCCTTCTGGTACTGCATGGTTTGGAGTAACTCAATGGAATATTAGAAATTTGTTGATCACTTGCATCGGCACACTACGTAGTCTCTTCAAATTTCTGGCTTCCGATTTTTTTTAGTTTTGCTCAAAGACACTAGTAAGATATAAGTTGTTTCGCAGACAGTCTTTAATATTTAACAGATATTTATTCTATTTGTCATCTTAATTTGGATATGCCTGTTTTCTAGCATTGATATTTCCACCAGTACTCAAAATTATTGCATTCGCTATAAAAGTTCCTCTGTGTGATCATCAACACATGCATACATATACAGCCAACTGACGAGTAGCAAGTAGGATAAAAAATGTGTATCTAGTTTTACGTTTGTCAGTTCAGTTACAAATTAATTTACAAATTAACGTTACACTGCGGCAACCCAATCAGAATGCATATATATATCAACAAAAAACTACTATCTGTAACTCTTAATAACAACACATTATTTAAAAGATTTTAGTCTTTAATACGAATATCAAGAGAATGAAGTGAAAGCAAATTTGAACAAAGCTAGTTAACAGTGTTTCCAAAAGAAAGTGAATCAATTACATTTCATGGCTTCTCGTCAGTTGTATATGTCCTAAACTACAAATAGTAGTGTTATTATAAACATTGTTATGAATGCCGTATTCAATGATGTTTGATTCAAGATGATATAGAAAAACCGAGCATATAACAAGAAATATGTGATTTAGTAAATTGAAATGGTCTTGTAGAAGTTGATTCTAATTCGAATGATCGTCGTGCAGTAGTGTCGATGGTTTAGCATTTGTTGTAACATCTGAGGTAAAGTGATTCTGTGAACTAAACAAATGTCAAATGCACCTCAATTTTCAATTGTGTACAACTAATATAAATCTGTAGAGATTACAAAACAAGAAACAACATAGTAACCATGATTAAAATGCATCTCTAAGTTGAAAATGAGTCATGTAAATAAGGTGAATGATATCAAATTACCAGCTAAAAAGCAAAGTAGAAAATGTTTTGGCAAATGAGTAATTAAGCAATCAATGAAAACAGTACAAAGTAACTGTTAGAAGTGAATGTTATTAGAATATAAACAGAAAAAAGTTATGTAATGATGAATTAATATCAACTTGACTATAATTTTTGGTTAGAACAGAGGTTTATCACACTTACTTTATGTATATAAAGATCAGTACTAAAGTGCTTTATAATAATAACCTCCTACAAATAAAAAGCACATGGTATTTACTGTCTGTTGATTGCTTTATAGGATTCTTGGATATTTATTTACTTTTAAGTAAGTGTCTAGTTACCACATTCTCCAACGAATTACATTCCTACAAATGCAGGTTTTGAAAAATATGTTTAGAAAACCTAGTAGATGTTCTTCTTTCAGTCGTTCCTACATACTTGTTAACACAAGTATATATAAATTTGTAGGCAACTTCAAAAGTGTAATTAACCATTTTTAACTAACTTACAGTCCAGTTGAGCTTCAGTGAAAAACTATTTTCAGTACTTTTCTTAGTTCCAAAAAAAAAATTTCATTTCAATAAATCCAGAACACATAAAAATAGGTTTATTTCTCAACAATTTAGAGCTTCTGTAAGCTCATCTTGATACTTTACAATAAATTTTCTTAGTGAACTAAAGTAGTGGTAATAATAACTTTTAAAATTGGGTAAATTCTCAACTAATTGTTAGTAATAAACATTGTAACCAGGCTTGAATCACTGATTTATCAAACCTTTAACATAGAACAATTTACCGATTCATACTTTAATTGATGCGATTTGTTAGACTACATAGACTGTCGTGAAAAAAAACAAACTCATCTAGTATCGGTACATGATTGAAGTTGATCAACTTGCGAATACTTAATCTCCATGATAGAAATCAATGAAATGATGTATATATATATATACACTGAAGTAACTAATATCAACAGTTTATTGGCTAAATGTAAGTATAAATATTGTTGTATAGCTTACGTAAATGTCAAAGAAGCTTAATCTCTCTTTAAATCGTTTTTAACTTATACAATGCATAGAATAAAGTTGAAGACTAAAATGTAACAAATACAAAAAACAATCTACATTCAGGTTTTATTTTATGTGAAATCTACGAGAAAATTTCTATTTATTTTAAGAAAGATACTTATACATTAGGGAAATACATGATCACAATTGTCATAATGTCAATTGACATTATGAATTTTAGCGTCATTAAATATCTGAAATATCAGGAAAAAGAGAGTTCATAATCATTTGACTTTGTCACTACATTCACAGTGTATATACAGATTTCATACATTCCTCTAATCCACATCATTATATCTTATGATCAGCATGATCTTCCAAGTAAACCCTACAACCAACACTACTATTTTTACAATTAAGGGGGTTGTTGCGGAGATAGTTAATTTGTTAATGCTGATATCACGAACTGATCTGAACCAGATAACCATTGATTACCTGAAAGCACTGGACAGCTGTTTCGTCATAGTATGGGACTCCTCAGCAGTGCGCATCCATGACCCTGTTGATGATCGAACCCAGGACCCTCTAAATTAGAAATATCAACAGTTAGGAGCCGGCTCAGTGGTTCAACAGTAAAGCGCTCGTCGCGGACCCAGAGGGCCCTGGGTTCGATCCCCGACGGGGTCGTGGATGCGCACTGCTGAAGAGTCGCATACTAGGACGAAACAGCTGTCCAGTGCCTCCAGGTGATCAATGGTTGTCTAGTTCAGATCAATTCGTGACATCAGCACTACTATTTTTCCAAATAAAATGTAATAACTATTTCAAGTAAGTAGAAGTCCTAATTAATACTTGCTATATTGGTACAATAAGAGGATAAATTTGCAATATGAAATTCAATAAAAGAAAGTCCATAGTAGAAATGAAGCGAAAGACTAAGCATAAGAAACGCGAATCAAAGAAAGTAAATTAAACGAAAGATGGGGAAATATTTGATGACTTCAAGCTTAGATAGATGTGGACATTTAATTGCAATCGATTTTTGATCATTTTATTTATTAGGTCTGAGTATATATCACGATTATTACAAAAGCTACTATCAAGAAGTCTACATTTTGACATCCTAGCTAATATCAGTAATTGATGAGTAAAGTTACTCTCCCCAGATTTCTCCCAGCATACTAATATACTTCCTAAATGGCCTTGTTTTACACTTAACTTACTGGATGGGCTGGATTACAAACAGAAAATTTTTACTAACATAAGTTGAATTTTAGAATAGATACATAATAGCAGACGATAAAATTCAAGGCTAGAATTTTCACTGCTTTAGAACTTGTTAATCACTTAAATCTAAATCTCAGCGTTACTTTTCGCATGTTTATGGTAATCTGGTTATTGTATCTCCATGGATAGCGAGTTGGGTGTCTGAAGCAAAATGTTTGAATATCGAAACCAAGATTCCAGTTGACAAGTCTTTAAATAAGTGAAGAACAACCCCTAACTGGAGTTTATTCATTTCAATGAACGTTTGAAACAATTCATACACAATGAGCAAATTCTAAAAATAACTGATCAAATTAAATCCTGAATATTATGAACTCAGTAATTTGAACTCTTACGACTAATCATAATATAATATACATTGGTTTGTTTCTTGAAGGTATATCCGACTATTACATGACATATATACACATAATTCGAAGAGAATATAATTTCAAATTATATGCCAATAATGAATTCATATTCATTAAAAATTTTAGTTGATTGAGTTTTGTAGCTCTGTTATGAGGACATAATCAATGGAACTCAACCTAATCAATCGTCAAACAGTTATCTATCAAAAGCATATGATGAAAAGACTCATTATCAAGAATTAAGTGGCGTTGAAAATGTAATGCCCTCAGAATGTGGGCATAATTGTTTAATGATTAATTGTAAAAAAGAATTATAACAAAGATTTTTCTTCTAGAACAGGGATTTAGATAGAAACACATTTGTAATACGACTCCCTTTTTTACTTTCACTCAAGTTCTAATAATGTAATGGTATAGATTACTAAGAATTTCGAATAATATGATCCATTGTATACAAGATTTTATGCCTCATATTGTTTACATTAATGACTATGCACATGATCTTTATTGCCATTAGCTTGTACTAAGCAAAAATGAATTTAGTTTACTTTGAGACATTTTCATAAATATGTGAACGTTCTATAAGGAGTTCACTACGACAGTTAACGGGAAGTTTTTATCTCCCTCCCCCCCCCACCAGTACCACCCTAAAACACGATTCTTTAGGGCAAATATATTTTTTTAATAGAATGTAATATTGAATAAATAAACAAAAAATGTTTCTAAAAACTTATTCAGTTATTATCACTGTTTCATGCAACTACACATACAAAAGCCAACTGAAGATTTTGGTTATATGTCTTGTTATTAAGCTATTCAACTAAACTGAATTATGAGTGATCAAATTTTAGTTAAGGTGCATTCACATTATACTTAAATTACTTGACAATATATCCCTGTAATGAAAGTCAAAAACATTCACTCTTGGTTACACTGAATAACTAGTTCCATTTTCGTAATGGATTTTAGAAAAATATCGACGGTATTACTGATCCACTGAAGTTACAAATTTGAACCACTAAGTACCATTTCAAAAAAACTGGTTGTAAGGTTTCTTCTTTGAAGTTTGACTGTTCTGTACTTTATTTCTAGTGGTGTCGTGGATTCGTGTTACTGGAGGCATTCTACTAGTATGAAAAATTAAACGGTTTAAATAGTACCCAATATGGGCTTGTTGAAAGCGATTTTCAGAAAGTATTGAGTCTTTTAAAGCTAGTTCACATTCATCTGCAAGGCGTTTCTCGAGATGATTAATGTTATTAACTTAATGCGATCCAGTAAAATACGTTGTTGTAGTTAGAGATTTTAGCAGTCATTCAACTTAGTGGCGAAATTTTCTTACAAGATCAAAACGCTTAATTTACTTGACAAATGACTGGTTTGTTTGCTCCTTAGTCCCGATAGAATTCTATCAGTCATTGTATGATATATTGATGATACTAATCTTTGTGGGGCAACATCGAGGGAAATATGTTAAGATGTAAATTAGAGAGAACCTATAAACCAAGCTGACGAACAAGTTATTGTTTGTCAAATATTAAACTTGTGAGATCTCCTGAGAACAAATTCATACCAGATGACTTGAACCAGCCCCAAAATAGTAAGATTATAATTTCGTGTTGCATGGTTTTATTGGTTTTTTAAATAGGTAAACTGAAGTAATGTGACAATTATAGGTACTAATATTTTGTAACGTAACGTCTTTTTCCACATCCTACTTCTTAAACTCACCAACAGGAACCATTATTCTACGAGATTGACTACTACCCCAAATTTTATAATCATTTACTTTTATTCCTTGTTATTCGAGATATGATTTTAACTTCACTCATTGTATATGCACCTGTTTAAATTTCATAGTTGCGACAATTTCAATTAAACATCATATTTATCTTTAAACGATACTAATCACTTCTATTTAGACAGTCGTAAACAGTAAGATGTAAGAAAGTTTAAGGTTGCACAACACATTTTTTTTAAAGTTGAATTTACTTCATCATATCTGTAAGTTTGTCGCATAAATCCCTATAGAATCCATTTCCTGAACTTTAACTACCATATACCATATAATAATCAAAATGATCAGACACTGTAAATGTGATACTGTCACATTGATCACGGATTTCATTAAGATCTACTGTAGTCTCATGAAATATTCACCAGTTTTAGTTTACATTTGCCTCATTTCATCAGATTACAAGTAAAGGAAAGTTTCAACTTTCATTGAAAATTTGATATCAGATAATAATTACAGTCGTCCCTGAAAATTAAAGTATTATCATATAAGTACGCTTTGATCAAACCTCCAACTTTCAATAGATTTGGCAGTACTACTACATTCATTTGACTTATATATTTCCTGACATACAAGTGTTACTGCTGAAGACTCCTATACTACGACGAAACAGCTGTTCAGTGCTTCCAGGTGATCAATGGTTGTTTGATTCGGAACAATTAGTGATATCAGGATTGACAACTAACTATCTTTACAACCCCCAATTGTATCACTAACAGTGTTAGACTGTGTAGAATAATAAACACTAAGCACTTAAAAAAGATGAATATTTTAGATTATGTATAATTTGCAGTTTTATATTGTAAGTTTAATCTTAAAGAAACGTTTACCGGTAAGTCTTATTACATTTCAACCAGCTGGAACTCACTATATGTAATTATTGCCCAATACAGTTAATAATTAATTGATACTTATTATTTATGAGTGCGATTATAGTGTATTTATGAAGATTATGGTATCCATTATTTTCATCTGGTTACGTCCTGGTAACTACATACTTGGATTCATAACCTAATTTCATCGTTCTGATTGTATTTGTATATTTATGTATTTAGTTAAGAACTCTTATTCCGTGGTAACTTATATAATAGACTTGAACTTATTTCTATGCACTACTATTTCATCGTAATTAGTAGTATATGTTTGAACAATTATTCTGATTGAAATGTATCACATGTAGAATGAATCACCTACATGTTCAGTTTAAACACTCATCTTGTTCATATGAGGTGGATAGAATTTATTAATTTATTCAATAGTTTTCAAATATGTATTTCTTATTGAAAATAAGCATCGTACATTTGTTTTATGGATAGGATAGTTTGATGGAAAAACAAATAAATGACTTGAAGTCAAGTTGTCTGTATTCTTCACAAAGTGATGTCGAATAGGTACAGGAAAGCACTGGACAACTGTTTTGTTTTAGTATGAAAAACATCTCAGTAGTGTAAAACCTTGGTTACATCAGGAAATTCAATCCATGGTCTTTGGAACTCACAGCTAACGCTTAACTATATGTACCATTAAACAGGCCGCATCAAATGATGAAATTTTCAATTTTATTAATATTTGATATATCATGATAATCACTTAACTCCATTAATGGTAAATTTCTCACTCGTGGCATGTACGGAACTCTATCAATCACGATTTATTGCAAAATAAACTGGTTTTTCGCTACATAAAGTAGAAGGCAAAAGGTGAAGTCACTTGACAAAGTACAGAGGTTATCGATTGAATTTGATGAATGTTTCCGACTATGGATTACATTTAAATGAAACTACAGCTAAGGATTTCCACAATGTTCACTGTTTCTTGTATGTTAGTTTTGGTCATATTTGTTTCATTTAAGAATATAAATTGAACAAAGAAATATTTCTTTTTAAATATGGTCTATGTTAAATTTTATCTGGTAAGAAAAATCCAGGACGTAAACTTCATCCTATTCAGGACTAACCAGCTAAATACACTTACATTCTATTGCTGGTATTCACACCGAAACTTGAACGTAGTTCATTTCATGCCAAAAGCAGCCACGTTCACCACAAGGCTACTGAATTGAGACAACCACATTTATGTAACGTGTATATTTATATAATTTGGATGTATCTGAATCTCAAGTTATACTAGTAAGCTGTCACTGTATCAATGTAATCCTCATAGAATGCACATATTGTTGGGTAGAGCCAAAAAAACCCCTTGAAACAAGTTCAGAAAGGTGTAGAAATCAATAGAGAACATTGTGTCCAATCAACACGCAGATAGTTTTCACCAGAAAAATTCTAGACAATGAGAAGTCACGTGATATATCTCTGATTGGACAGTTATCTTACTAATATTGTGTTTAGTAGGATATAGAAATTTCTAGAAGCCTAAAGGACATTTATGATAATACAAATACCCTAGTTTCTGTACATAATTGAAACCTTGCACTAAAGTGTTATTTTACCGTATTTCCTGTCTCCTCTCTCGTGTTCACGTTGAAGTGTAGTTTTAGCCTGGGGGTCGAAGGAGTTGAATCAAGCGGTTCCACCCAGACGAAATAATAATTGACGACAGAGATTACGCGATCGAAATAAAGAATCCAAACCACGCGTCACAACACGTGATAACAAAAATTGATCAATTTCAGTTCATATCAAATCAATCAGATGATTCAAACACATCCGAAGCTCAACACTAACACATAGTTTTATAGATATCACCATTAATAGTGAACACTCCGTAACATAGTTGACTAAAATACTGATAAAATATTAACCAGACCATAAGGCAAATAAATAAATAAATTTACAAAGATTAAATGTTACTTGTCATTTTGCCTTATTGAAAGATTACAGGATGTCATCCAAATGTCTTATATTAACTAGATATCTTGCATTAATCAAGCTCTTTAATTCACTTGATAGATGTTTTAGAATATTCTCTTTAAATTAAACTTTGGTCGTTCTTTCTGTTTCACTAATGTAAACACTTGAACAAGTACATAAAAACTGTATTAAATGCATAGCGTTATTTACAAGATGAGATGTTGGACAGCAGAAAACATTCTAGTTAGTAAGAATTTCAATCATTCATTAAATGACTTTGAAATATCACTACATTTAAATCGAAGGTAAATAACAATAGATTTTATATTTACAAAAAGTTCTTTTAGCTCTCCACTTTCATATTTTTCATATTTGTAGATGAGCTACTGTGGAGACTCATCGTTTCTGAAGCAATTTTTTTAAATAATTATTAGTTCATCAATTTAGTCGTAAGTATACGCTTTTTCCGTTCTAAGAACCAATATCTTGACCAATCTGTCTGTTGTAACTGGTCAGACAATAGATATTAAGATTCGTATAAATTCCATTTCATGTGTTTAAAGGAGAAACTGAACTTTAAACAATCCCAGTTTCTGTCTGTTACATTGTAAAATTAAAAGGATGGGATTTATCATTCTCTTGTTCCTTAGTAAACTTTATATTCCTATGTTCCATACTGGAGATCTGCAGAAAGTCGAGTATACACCTTTGGTTATCGCATACAATAAAAGTTTCATCATCATACCCTAAAACATGCGTAATTTCACTCATTACTTCCTTAACTTTAATTTTTTTTAAGCTTTGTTTTTTATGGTAAATCAGTGGAAAAAACAATGAATTAGTTTATCTATGATTTCGGTCTATTTTAATGTTTACAGACTTTGCATTCGTGTTACATAACTACAAAACTGAAATGAGGTAGTTTGTGGTGATAAGTATTAGTCTTAAATTCATTGATGATCGTAGAGTACCACTGAAAACTAAGAAGTTTCGAACAGCTGTTCAGTCCTAGTATGGAACTTTGCAACAGTACGCACCATATATTCCGCCACACCCTAGATTCAAGTTGACAAACACCTGACCATCTAACAATCGATGATAGTCGCACTATATCACAAATGAATGCAAAATATTTATTTCCAACCAATTCATTGAAACTACTTTCAATTTCTGTGGTATGATTTACATCAGTAGTAACCTAGATGTTTAAATGAAAATCCATTAGAAGTTACATTTTAGATTATTAAAGTTAATTTACGAAATAATACAGTAGTTAAGATTAAAAAATATGTCTTCCAATTGTAAACAAAACAAATTTTTAGATGTCAAACAAAGTCTGATAAATACAATCATACTTACATCATCATGTCGTCAGTCAATCAGTCAGTTACAACGTAGAACTTGGTACATGCGTACATCAGTTCAAGTTGCCACGCCTCAGTAAGCTGATAGACATTAAATTGTCGGACCGAATTCCAGAGTAGGGGAGGTAGTAACAGAGTAAGTACTAACGGAAAGGCATAGAGATTAGAGATGAGATTTGATATTATGTCGTAATCATATTTCATGATTGCTGACTCTTGTTACAATATTGTAGAACATACGTATCAGATTCTAACCAATGATATATATTCTATGTTTATTGTATTAAATCAGATCTTTCAGATATTCTTATTCAAATGTAAAATAATATTAGTTAATTCATTGAAACTACTGACTTGAAGGCATATTCATGAGAGATTTATTTGCAAGTATCTCCTTATTATACATCCAGTTTAGTAATACAAAACATTGAACTTTATGAAGTTTATAGATTTGATTATGGTATATAATCCATATTTGTAGGTAGTTTGTACATTTACATAAATAGTTAAGAAGTAATGTAACGTTAGTGAACCAGTTAATTCATCTGATATAATATATTTCAAATGGAAGGCGAAAAATTGGCAATTTCTTAACGTAAACAGAGTAGTAATATATTCAAACTACTATGTTTTTGAAAATGTTATGTACCAGCAGTTCTAGATTAAGTAATAATTCAGTGACATTTTTAATTACATTCCACTTGTAAAAATTGATTACATAATAACCTGAGATCACTTGTATGCTTAATATATGGGTTAGATATTCTGAATTAACGATAAAGATAATAGCTATTCCAATGTACTTGTCTGAACCTACCAAAACTTTTAAATCGTGTATTTGTACAGTCATCTTATTCACTTAATCAGCTTAAATATATTGATAGATAATAGTAAACAGAATAACAGTGAAGTTTATGAATTCAGTGTAAGTGAAAATTTTATTCCAACAGAATGCACCACAAATAATGGTAAATGTAGGAGAGTAATATGAAATTTCAAGGATTCTCTAAGTTGGTTGTCAAAGATATATCTGTTACGTTATGTTGATTTCAACAACCACACATTCAGATTTTGAAACAAACATATAATTAGTTTCAATTTATAGCCTTTACGGATTCTCAAGTAGTATTTTATTTATTCATGCCTACAACTTGACAATGATTTAGTGTTGTGAAGATTGTTAAATTTGAATTTGGTATGAAAAATCCACCTGAGATAGGTAAACATTAAAAATCAGAAGGAATTGGATAGCCTTTTTGTCTTATACTAGGATTAAACAGCTGTTTTACTAGATCACTTTATGTTTATAATTACCCTCTAATAAATTGAGTCATAATTTTATAAGAAATACGATATTATGTAATACACCCTGTGCATTAATGTTACTTAAGCGTAGGGATGGTGTTAAATGAGAACTTGATATTACGATTCTGATATAATTACATAACAACTTTTAAAGGCAATGTTGGAACTGGTGTTGCATAGGCTTACCAATAAATGAATATTGTTTATTGCTAATATGGTAGTCGAATAACGTAATTATTTTGTTATTCTGAACAACATCATCAGCATTTATTACAGAGAACTTGATATTCTTAAGAGTACCTACCTAGTCTACTGATTGTTTACATTAGTTGCTTATGTGGTAAATACTAAAATAAACTAATTGTATCTATACCTAAATGTAACGATTAGTAACATCATAACCGTCTAATAAACGTATCGTCATATATAAAAGATGATTGATTAATTGTTTTCCTTTAATTATTTACTTGTTTAGTTTTTACTTCATTACACTTCCATATTACAGAGTGGTTTGCCTAAATTCCAAAGTTTATTGTATTCATTTTAGAATGCACTAAATTAGAATATGCATGTCAGTCTACACTATATAACTCTAATGTTAAATATTTGATCTTAAATAAGTTTTGAAGTTGAATTGATGGTGGTAGGTAGAAGTCAGGAATTGCATTTCATTTGTAACTTTGTTCCAGTATTGATATTCATACTATAAAAATATCACTATACCATTCATTTTATTACTATTAACTATGTTCATAATATTCACTTCTATACCATTTTTTCTAACATTCAGAATGCATGTTTCTTATGTATAACGCCAGGAATATTTTGTGAGTATGCAGGTGAAACCTTGGAATGTTGGTGTTGGTTGTGTATTAGTATTAACTAAATTTACATAAGACACTTAGTTGGGGTAAAAGTTAGTGTTGCATTTTAGTTACATTAGATTTAGTTAAAAAGATATTCTATACTTAAATAAATCCTTTTATATAATTTAGCTTTAAACACATAAATTAAGTGATCGATACGACGAATTAGATGTAACTATATTTGGAACCTAATTAATCCAAAGGGTAATCTAAGTTTAATGAACCTTCTAGAAAGTGTATTTTACAAAAAAGTTTAGTCATGAATCAAATAGATATACTAACGAAGTAATGTAAAGTGTAAAAGTTTCCACGCCGGGAATTATGGTCACACAATTAACAGTATTATACCATAGACAATTATTTTCATCCAAGCTTTATTAGTTCGAATATTTCAAACAACAATACAGGTTTGTTTCGTTTCAAACACGTTTGTTAGTCAAGAATCCATTTTTAAAGGTCTTAAAAGAAAAGTACTTCGCCGTTTAGTTACATCCTCATTTCATAGAGGATTGATATCGATTAAGGTAACATTAAAAAATCAAAAAGCTCTGGACACATGTTTTATTCACCCACCGAACTCCTTCATCACAGTTATATCACAAATCAAACCATGAAGCATTATTACTCATCGCCATAGCTTAACTTTTGAAATACATAGATGGAATGTAATGGTTCGGTTTTTGCTTGCTATAATAGGTACCAACAGATGATTCTATGTCGGGATGGAAAACATTTAAATATGTAGGAACAAGCACATTCCACAAAGATGTTAGTATTACAAGGCATCGAATGTGGGGAAAATCCATAGTCAAAGGTGAGATCACTTTTCACCAGAATTCGCACCGTAATAGTTAACAATCTTTTAATAAGTAGTTTATAAAGAGCGTTAGTGCACATTAAAACTGACATACCTAGATTCTGATAATCGTTTTCGAGTGATAGACGCTGATAAGAACACAAGTGCTGACAACCAGTATATAATGAATATGGTAGCCTTTATGTCAGCAAATGGGTGAAACTGTATAGTGCAGGGTAATTTCTATCGAGTAGATAATGTAAGACCATGTAGATCATGTAAGTGCATTGTTGTCTATGATAAATAAAGCATATGAATTTTGAAGTTTACATCGAGGAGGGAGTAACAGATATGTACTGTGTCGCTAGCCATTTCATGTGAACTTAATTATAGAGACTGCGCCTTGCTTCATCTTCAAGGTAGGGAACATGCAACGATACGAAAAGAAGAAATGATCAATATTGCACGAGTAGGTTCCATATCTGCCTTATACATGATCACTTGCAGCTAGGAATAAGACAAAAACAGATTGAACAAGACAACAACACATGTATTCTCTAGTTAATGCATACTGAAAAAGACGATTTATCACTTCATCATCAAATAAGATTAAGAGGAAAAAAAGTTAACGTAAAACTAAGTTTGGTGGGTAAACTGATTGGTGTCCTTACATTCAAAGTCCTTACGATTTTTCAAGTGGAGTGAGAAATGGTAATTGATATGATGAAGTTAACATCATGTATTATAAAGGAAAAAAGAAAGCTGCTTCATGAATGGTTTATTATGAAAAATCGTTCCGATTCTTAAAAGTTTGTTTATAAGATAATTCATACGAAGAATGGATTTAGAATGTGACATTAATGTTTTTACAGCTGAATTACAGAGGCCATAATGACAAAGTTCCGCTGAGTTTCATTTAACAATACAAAAGCTAATTTATTCACTGACTTGTAAGAATGTTGGGTTTATTTTGAGCTAGCTCCACGTTTGAGTGTCTAGTCCTAACAATATATCTAGTCTCATAGTTCAGGGTATAATCAGTCTCAAGAATACAAAGAGTAAAGCGATGTTGGGCAGGTGTTAGTCTGAGTTTATCCTAAAGCAAACATGAGTGAAAATGAAAGCGTAGTATACTAGTAGTGATCGGAAAAATAATTTGTAAAAATCAAAATACGGGGATCATTGTTATGAAAATATGTCGCTCAGAATTCGGTGTAACTAAGATGTCCGCAGAGTAGCCTGCTTTGAGAATGACAGATTATTACAATATTCGATTTAACTAATGAATGAAACCTTAATAACTTATTACCGTTTATGAAAAGGTCAAAATTCAAGCGTATTTCTCCACAGCATACCGAAATAGACGCATTATGTTTTATACTTCTATTTCGAACACCATACAGTAACCTTGTCGAGTTCAACATTGACACCACTCTGTATATGAGTGAGTTCACGAAGAGGGAATGAATACACAATTTTAAGATCATCAGTGTGTAGCAAAGGTTTACCTAAACTGAGTCATTTGCATATATCATTTATATAAGCTACAAAGAGCAGTGGGATATAAACACAACCATATATAACATTATTTGTAATAAAGAGGAGTTGGTTTTAACAATCTGATATCTATAACCAAGAAATAAATTTAGCCAAGCAAATAACAGATCTCTAATCTCATAAGATATGAGTTTGCTTATAAGAAGTTGTTAATTTCTCCAGTAGAGTGAAATTTAATTGTAATTATTAGTAATTTCAAGGGCAAGGATCGGCAAAGCAAGGACAACATTCCTTCAGTTGAAGAACATATGCGACTCCAAAAAACTGTCAACCAACCTCAAAGTCAGACTCTTCAGTTCGAAAGTCAAGACAGTTCTTCTCTATGTAGCAGAAACGTGGAGAATTACTTCAAACATCCTCAGTAGCGTACAGATATTTCTAAACAACTGTCTACGCAAGACACTGAATGTCTGTTGGCCGGAAATCATCAGCAACAGTCTACTATGTGAGAGAACAAGCCAAATTTCAACCGAAAAGAAAATCAGAAAACGACATTGGAAATGGATAGGACAAACATTGTACAAATCATCAGACTGCATCAGGAGCAAGCACTATCTTGGAAGCCTGTTGGAAGACGAAAAAAAGGAAGGCCAAAGAACACAGTGCGCCGAGAATCGTAAGCAGACATTAAAAGGATGAACAGCAACTGGGAAAATCTGGAAAGGACTGCTCAGGACTGAGTTGAATGGGGAATACTGGTAAACAGCCTATGTTCCTCCGAGAGGGGTAACAGGCGTAAGTAAGTAAGCATTAGTAATTTTAATACTGTAATCAAGATAAAACATTATCAACGCACTGTGTAAAATAATAAATGTATTTATAACAAACTGTTACAGGTTTTTACAGAAAATACACTTAAAATAAATTATATAGTAGGGGAATTTAGAACGAGCTATTATTGTCGGATTTCCTATGGCAAAGAACAAATCAACTTCCAACCGAGGAAGGAATTAGGAAAAGACACTGAAGGTGGATTGGTCACACATTGAGGAAATCACCAAACTGAGTCACAAAACAGGCATTAACATGGAATTCTGAAGGCCAAAGGAACAGAGGAAGACCCAAGAACAGATTGCATCGGGAATTGGAAACAGACATGAAGAGAATAAGAGCTTTTGGGAAGAGCTGGAAAGGGTCGCTTAGGACAGAGTTGGTTGTAGAACGCTGGTCAGCGGCCAATGCTTCACATGGGGTAATGGGTATTGATTGACTGATTGATTAAATTATTGCCAAGTGAATATGATATGCGAAACAAATAGACTTAATTATGATGTAATATTTCACTTCTGAAACATTATTAATATCTTGCTAGATTCAATATGGTAAGGTGTAAGATAAAAAGAATTCAATGAATCTTGCAGCATACAACATTTTACTTCAAATGAAACTAACAATAAACAATGTGGTTGATTTATTCATTCTGATGTAAAAAGCACAAAAGAAATAAACATTTACTGTCGAATATGTTGTTGTTAAAGAGAGTCAAATTTCGAATGGTAAGTGGAATCCTTCCCTAATCTGCGTTGGGACCCATCAGTTTGATGTACCTATATCATAGAACTCCAGCTCGCCTGGTCCATTTCATATACCACCGAGTTTACTACCAAGCTACTGAGACCATACAGCCATTTATATTTAATGAGTATATATATACGTAAATGACTTGGAAGTAATTACGTTTCTTCTCTAATGTCATTATAGACTAAAATTGATCAGTCTATGTTAGTATATGTGCAGTGAGTTCCGTTTTTTGCAATAAAAAAGTGAACTTCAAGTATATCCAGCTGATGAGACCCTGATTGAAAGAAACACACTTCATGGATTTCACTTAGCACAATTCAACACTCACCAAATGAAATATGTTTGTATCGAGGCAGTCAGTTAAATATGCACATATAGTAACAGAGGCTTATCAAATCTGATCCATAACATCATAAACAAGAAGATACCATTATTTCTAACTTATGGTGCTGTCACTGTGTTATTTTATTCATTTGTTTCAAGAAATAAGCATCAATGTAATAATCAATAGGGAAGAATACTTTGTACAAAATATTTTATTGATAATTGAAAAGTTTATGTATACTTTAAACAATTAAAATTGTTGATTAAAACAGTTTTCTTCTTAATGTAGATAAATTAGTCTAAACATGATTGCATTTTCCGTTGGATTGTGGATGGCACGCGGAATTCAAAAACGTGTTTTGTCTTATTTGGGACTCGTTGGCTGGATTGCTTTTTTATTAAATGTAATTTAAATTTTGTAAACAAATGCATGTTTTAAAACAGAGTATAAACTAGGTTGATATTATGTAATTCTTGTAAATATAACATTTACGTGGAAGTTTCCCATGACTCATCATTCCGATCAGCTGAAAACTATGACAACTTCAGTATAAGTAAAATGATTGAGGAAACAAAGAAATAGAGTCCTATGTTGTAACTAACCAAGTGTTGGTTAACTAAACAGTCTAGTAATAAGGATTATTTTATACTTAATTTTTTCTTTATATCATGGCATCTTAGTTCCTTTACAAATGGTACATACTACATCCTATACGATATATACACTCAAAAAAACTCGTAATGAGAGGTCGCTGTCACTCCTCCATCCAAGGAAAATTTAGCTTATGTATACTATTGATTGTACTTGTATAATATTTTCGATAGTAATAATTACGTAACTACTGTGTTATCACCACTGAAGGTTGTGTATTCAATCAGCACCTATATTCTTCTCATTTTTAACGACTATGAACTTATCGTTTCATTGAAGTGTTTGTTGATTATCATCTTACAAATAATGTATACTGATCTTTCATTTCATAACCTGAACAAACCTATAGCTTAATACGTATTCAGATGTTTTATTTCAAATTATATCGTTTCTAATATATTGACGTGTCTCTTATTGTTAAAACAATGTATACTAACCCAATGTCAACCCTCTCTTGCTATAAATTTCATTTATATTTATAGACTTGTTTTGCCCAGATTCTTGTTAATTCGTGTTGAAATTTATCTCTATATTTCCATGCTTATTATAGTCACACTGTAATACCAATATAAAAATGTACACTAGGTGAAATATTATGTCCAGAGTTGTCAATGGCAACTACAGACGTAGAATAAATGGATTAATCTTCAGTGTTTAAGTATGTATTTGTGTATCCACACCCCACTAATGTCTGTTTTATGTGAATACATTCTAGCAGTGACGTAGGTGGTAAGACTTGTATTGTCACTGAACGGTTACATCATCCTGGTTAACAGAATTATAATAGATGTCAGTATAAATGTATATAGAAAAAGTAAACTATTAGGAGTATGTAGTAGAATGAATTTGTATATTCCCGTTGGACTCAGTAGTCTAGTGGTGTACGCGGTGGCGTATGACACGAACCGGACTGAGTTCGAATCCCACTGTGAACATCAACATTGGGATGCAGGTACATCCAGCCGATGAGTCCCAAATAGGACGAAACGCGCGTCCTAGATTCCACTTGCCAGTCACAATACAAATTAAATGATTATTAGGAGTATGTGTTATTCACCGTTGTTATCAGCCAGCTTGTAGTAAAATCCATAGTTGGGAAGTAAACCGAACATTGGATTTTCCTATTTATAAATTCGGCTTGTAAAGTTTGTTGGTTATTACTTCAGCTGTGCTTAGTAGCCAAAGCAACACATAGTTAGAAAGCTTATTTAGGACGTTGTATAGGATAATGGATGTTAATTTATCGCCAATTTCGTGTTGTGTCAATTAAATAAGACAATATTGAGTTGCTAACAGATATGATATCTTTCCTTTTTCCTGCTTAAGCTGGACTAAACAGGAGAAAATGTCACTAGGCTGGTCAGATAGTTCCACCTACACAACATTTATCAAAAAAATAGTTGAATGCATTGATTCAAATTGAGGTGACCAGACTCAAAAGCAGCAAATGATAATATGCAATGTGCAAGCATAAAATTTTATTTAATAGTTTGCTTTAATTAAGTCATCAGTGCTTCTGTAATAACGTCTCCCTTGAAAGCCTATGTGAGAAACAGTTTTTATTATCTCTCACTTTTAGAAGTTTTCCTAATGTTTTATTAGTTGTGACAGGTTCCAAGGTAACTTATCACTGTAATCTCCTTCAATAATCTCATCATCTGTGCACGTCCTACCAGCTCAGAATATTAAAATATGGATGAGAACTGTTTCGTACCTTTGTGAACAAAAATAGTTAATTGAGCATAATGATCAGATCATGACTTTTTATGGTAAACCGTATACTTGATAGTAAAACGTTAATTAATGAAAAAGCGTCTGTCTTTTCAGCTTTGCAAATAAATTTTGTTTCTAGTTTTCTTGGTAATAAGTACTCCAAAACTATAACAATCATTGTTGTATATGATGGCAGTCTAATTCATGTTATCTATCCATAAGAGAAGTTTACTGATCATATTATGCATAGAATCAATTTTTATCTACACTATGCACCTATCTATCAAGAAGGGACCTGACAGAGAACCAATTAAAACTCCTATTTGATTGTATATTGCATTGAACACTGCAGGATCTTGTACATGAAGTAGTAATTCTGTTGAGCATTTTATTAGTTTGTTGAAATTTACTAAACATATTTATCACTAAAATGAATTCAGAATAAACAATTTAAAGTGTAAGAGCATGTATAACTCCCAAATAATATAGAAGCATAATTGCGAAGCAAAAATCTGCTTAAGTAGCGTCTTCACAGAATCTATGAAAGTGGAAAATTTCATACTTAACACTGCAAAGCACGATGTTTATTCAAGAGTATTAAGGTGATGATGATGAGATAGAGTCTTAATAAAAGGCCTTGTTAGTAAAAACATCCCAATACATTAGCGCACTGTTTGATAATAAGTCTTCTAATATATCAGGTAGTTGGAGTGGGTCTACAGCTAACCCTAAGTCTACGTTTCGTGTTCGTTGACACCTGTAAACATGGGTTCTGCGCTAATGGTCGCAGACTATGAAGATAGTTCTCCATCGTTGAAACTAAATCAAGGTCAACCAAAGTTTACTGCTGATCATCCCTAATCATCAAACCTCTCAATGGAGTAAACAAGCGGATAATTTACTCAGTTTAGTATCCACTGTGGAACCTAGTCGACAAATATGTTATTGGTCACCACTGTGTGACGAAACATTGATTAATACTTGTATTAAAGTTTCGACAGCCCTTATTTTCGAAAATATTATTGAATCATACACTTCATTAAACAACAAGTCGGTTAGTAAACGGAGTCAAGGTGGTTTCTGGATATTATCCTTTATCGTTCGTATTTATCACAGAATGACCCCGGTTAGGTGCCATTAAAAACTAGAGAACACTGAACACCTAATTTATCTCAGTATGCTGCTCAATAGCACTGAACATTCAACCCACTTTGGAGTCAAATCAAGAATTTTTAGGTCAGAGACTTTGGTGATATCTGTTTCAATATTAACATGCTAATTCCAACTTTTCATTGGAACTTCTGGAATGTTTTAACTAACTGTCACTCCATATCACAAACTGATCAAAGGAGGGTGGGTGGGGAATTTAATTACTAGTCTACGACCATGTGATGTTGATAGTCAAACGTTCATCAAGAGATATAAGGTTTCTCAATTCAATTTACCTGTTTGGGTTGAGAGTGTATGCTATCTATTGAATGATCTTTAATTAGAAGAAACAACTAACCAGAGCTCTTTAGTTTTCAGTGTTATTCAGTTGAAGTAAATCTGTAAAGAATACAATCAACAAAATAAATTTCAGTTAAAAACTGAATAATGGAGAAAACTAAAACAAATATAGAAAGTAATAACCTTTAAATAGGTCATTAATTCTATTGAGGTCATTTTGTGTTCATTTCATTCTTTGCAAATAATTTTCTGTTATTAATCTGTAAACTAAGTTTTTTCTTTATCATTAAAATAGACATTTTGATTTGGAGCCGAATAATAAACAAAACAAACTGTTGGATAATAAAAAATTAACTATTCTACTTATAATACTAATAGTAAAAAGGAAAAATAGGATGAAATTGAATCAATGTTTCATTTTTAATCTGTCCTATTGCATCATGTTACTTAGGAAGCAATAAAAGAATAGCGAATAATAATCGAGTAACATTAAAAAAAAAAGAATTTGTTTATGCATTCTCTGTGTCTTTAAGGAGGTTGCTATGTTTAATTATATGAATGGTAAAGGCGGCACATAATGAAAAAAATGTCTTGAACAAGTCTTATTTGAATTATGGTATAGGGACGCTCTTGAGAGACTCATAAAATGTAAGCAATGAATAATAGTCAATATTAATGGTGAACAATGTGGCGGTTGAGACAAAATAAACTTAGTTTGATTCCAAGTGTAAATATCAACACTGGAATGCAGGTACATTCAGCTGGTGAGTCCCAAATAAAACGAAACATGTATCCTAGGTTCCATTCGCCAGTTTATCATTATAGATTTCGGAAATTTATATTTACAAATGTACGGATCAATTTTATAACATATTGAATAAGGTGATGATAATTATAAATAATTATTTTGTCACCATTAAAGAGCAGTACTGATGTAAATATACCTATTCTGATATGGTTTATCCTTAAAAGTATAAAATAACAAATGCCTAACTCGATCATATTACTATACAAACAATCGTATTGTAAAACCTTAACATGATGCTAGTCATCTATGAACCTGTCATTGGATTCTGGTTTGGAATCCGGGTTATGGTTAATCTAGCGCTAAAGTTAGCACTAGGGTTTTGGTTTAGTTTTAATTTATAGTTTATATAATGTTTGCTTAACAACAGCTTAGTATTTATACGTTTTTAATCTATGATCTTAAAAATGAGTTTTTCGTTATAATTTTATAATATTTGGGCGTCAAATATGAGTAACAGTGATATTCTAAAATATTATTGATTGACTAAGATGGT
This sequence comes from Schistosoma japonicum, assembly GCA_025215515.1. Taxonomy (NCBI): domain Eukaryota; kingdom Metazoa; phylum Platyhelminthes; class Trematoda; order Strigeidida; family Schistosomatidae; genus Schistosoma; species Schistosoma japonicum. The sequence continues at coordinate 69,163,923 of CM046069.1, forward strand.
TTAAGACAGATTATGAATCATTCAAATGAAAAAACGAATTAACCTGTCTTTGATAGAACGACTTCTTGAATGACCATGTGGAAGATAAAACCCTAATTTGCTAGTCAGAAAATAAGTTAACTGCAATAACAATCATTGAAATGGAGTATTATTGTGTATGATTACTTTACATGGCTAGTGATTTCAATGTGTGGAAAATTCTGTGAGTGAATATCTGAATGTGGGTCTGAGATTTTCGTATTAGAAAGAGAGACAAAGTCTTGAGGCTAAAAGTTGAAACGTGAGGAAAGGAGGTGAAAACTAGAGGCCAACAATAATTAAACTTGAGAAAAACAAGCTCAATCTTGTGTAAACCTTTTTCATTATTATTTAGTTTCATAAATGGGTATTTGACCATATCTGTTAATCATAGTTATATATAGAGGTCTTGTAGATAATCCATTCCCTTGAAACAAGATGGTTATTATTTCCGCGTCTCTTGCTTGATAAAGATTTCTGCAACGATCTTGGAACCATAATCTGCTCCCCGTTGAATTATTACCGTTTCTTTAGTCCTAACATATAAGCTATCCCATTTACAATACAGTAGCTTAAATCTTAACTACACTGATTTTCGTTTTTAGTCATCTTATATCAAGCTTGATAACTTTTCACAGGACCGAAACTAATTACTGTCAATTTCGATATCTTATGGTGACTTTCAATGCTTATTATATAAGGAACACTTTTAATCTATAATCAATGTCCATGAGCAGTTGCCAACATTCTTTTACTTAAGTTAGAAAGTCTAAATGCTAAGTACCGAATTCATAGGAAATAATAAGTTACAGAAAAGTATACCAAGTTATGACACATCATCTTCAAGCATCGATTGGAACTTGACAACTTCAGCTTGACGTCACTTCAGTGGAAAACAAAGTGTAAGGCAACCAACAGTTTCTCTTTTATAACTTGTTTAGATAATACAAAATGCAGTACAAATGTAGTGAGAAAACATTGATGAAACCAGCTTCATTTATTAGATAAGAATAAACAGATTCATAGGGCCAACAATTATCAGGTTAGGCGGTCTTGTGAAAAGTCAGAATATGTTTAGCTAATGAATGATTTAGGAAACGCAACAAGATTTTACTATATCCCTTACATATTTAATGGTTTTCTCACTAATGATTAGCTATATGATGATTCTATAAAATGTACTTATATCCAGTGGAGTTACGTGCCATCACATCTTGTTTAGTAATATACACCTTACATCAGATTTACATTTTAAACGATCAAATCCATATTAATCCACTATTATATCACATGCTTACTATTTCACCATCTCAATGAACACCACCATAATAAATCATTAGTAATCCACCATACATATATTTGCTGTCAAGTAGAGATAAGATTCATTTTCTCCCACCCCCTGCCCACCCGTGTTTAATAAATTTTAATGACAACCTGCTGAGTAAATAACAGTCAATTGGTCGATTGTGACTGGCTTCTAGATAGACTTCTTGGAATTTCAGTTAAATGCCATAAATTATAAAGTCAAGAAAGTTGGTAAATAATGATAGCACTACAAAGACAACTGAATAATTCTAAAAGAAACAGATGACTTACTTCTAACTCTAACTCCCTTATCACCTGACTTTAGAACTCGTAGCTTAATCTTACATAAGTTGATGTTTCTGTTATATCAGTTATATAAATAGCTTTGATTTAAGTAAAAATATCAGAATCGAAATGAACTAAACAGTTTTAGATGACGAAGTTTAATGAAATGAATAATAATTAAGTGTATTATTAGTCTCCTGATTATGCTACACGTAAATGTAATCTACTTTTAACAGTCATTTTAGGAAAAGGATTCAATGTGACAATAAAAATTTCAAATTTGCATGATACGAGTCCTAAACTTACCATATCCACTGTACCATTTATCTTCAATAACGTAAATCAATTAGGTTTTCTATCAGATCCCTCCAGTGGTTCAGTTAATCAATTCCATTGAACATGTTTAAATGAAATTTTAATTAAATGCATTTTATAAAATTTGGTTAGCTAAAAAGCACTATAGCTTCCATCAACTATACTTGGACTGGTAACTAATATGCCGATTACATGGAAAGTGTGAATATTTCTTTGCAATGGTAATGATATTTCAACTGGAGTTATCCACAATTATCGGCTAGGAGTTAATATTTAGTATGACACGGTTCAACTTACTTAGTGAAATATGGAGCCTTAAATGAAGGTTTATAATAAGAGCAACATTCTAATATTCAGTACTCATGTCACTAAGTAACAGAAAATATTCAATATAATACACCTAGTGAATATTGCATTCTTTAAAAGTAAATCAAGCAACAACAGTTTATTAGATTACGTGCCTTTAGATTACTTCAGGTTACTGATTTAAATGTAGAAGGGAACCAGCTGATATTGTTTGTAGTAATATTAGGAGTTCCCATTACATAAGCCTAGAAAATAAACCGATTACATGTATTATGTCAATTAAGCTTACGTATTAATAGTGGGTACTTTTGTAACTCACTTCATTCTTCTATTACAGACTATTTTCTTCATAAATACTTTGAAATTTCCCTTCGTAGCTAATTAGACAAACAGTTTCTTTCCAATACTTTCTTGTAATACTGATGCGAATAATTAAAACCATTCAAAATTCTAAGTATAGTAACTATTATATTGACCATGAGGTTGAACACTTAACAACAAGTGTGTGAGTGCGTTGGTAAGTAAATTTTACGTAAATAAGAATTGTACACAATACTTCATAAACCATGTTTAGTAACTGCTTAATATTAAAGTTATTCATCTTTTATGATCTTGATCAAATTACTACGTCAGTATACACAAACTTATCTCAGTGCAGTATCGTTTTATTGAAACGTTCTACGTCAGTCTGAAGCAAACTTTGCTAGTTAATAAAATTTTGATGTCTTCAATATGATTGCATAATGTCAAAGTAGAATAATGACCCTCGTAAAGCAATTTTATTTACACCATCTTACACTGGATTAAACTAAAGACACTAAGATTGTAAAATGAGTATATACTGAGATTCAGATATTTCATCGAGTTCTAACAACTCATAGCATTTAATATAAATGAATAGTAGTATAGAATGATCTAGGTCGATTGCAAACTTAGAAATCAATCTTAACGAAATCGACTCCACTTCACTGTATTCATTATCGATTTGTATCGTCAGAAAACTGTTAACAAGCAAAAGCGAACGAAAAATGTAATTATACAGATAGACTTGACAGCCGATTATAATTCGTCTATGATAAATACATAGTGAACAATTAAAAAATTCAATTTAGGTGGTTTGTGAGCATCAGTATTAAGTTTTAGTCGATTGAATTTGTCAGAGATTGATGTTGGCAGGGTACTATTGGAAACCAGGGATTATTGGACAGCTGTTTTGTCCTAGCATGAAATTCTTAAGTAGTGAGCACCCTAGATACTAACAAGATGTTTCTAGGCTATATTCAAAATGAAATGCGTAATTACGTAAAATACCCAGTTAATAACTGTATGTAAACTTATAGCATTAAATATTTCTGACAGAAAATCATGAATGAAACTAGGTCATTTATATTTGTAGCTGAATATTTACATGTTTGCATATATACAGTACAATACGAAATTATTATTATTATTGTATGATTTATTATTAGTTAGTAACCAAAGATGAACAACCAATAAGTGGGTGATCTGGGATGATAGACAGAGGTAATAAACCAGTAAGTCGACATTTGACTAAGTACCGAAGAATTGGTGACCTGTAGTACTGTCACTCAATGCATATAATTATATTATTATCATAATGAAATGAAGAGGAATTATCCGGCGTCTAATTCATATCTGTGTATATGGTGTCTAATCAACGTTAATGGTCTAAATTGAAAAGAATCTTTAGTACTGTATTGTCTTCTATTCAGATTATAAAACAGGATTTCATACTACTGATTAATCTGTTTGTGTATTTGACGAAATAACTAGACAATATTTTCAATAGCTTGGATATTTTAGAGTTAGCTTTTGTTTAAAATGTTATCATTGACTTGTATACATACGTAACTATGTTCATATTAAATGATATAAATGATACTTAAACAATTGAATTGGATCTCTGTTTGAGATCAAGTAACGTGTTGATTATAACCAGTAGTCTAAATAATACTGTTGTATCTACTCATCTTCTAATGTGAACGGTTAGTTGTCATAGTAAATTCAGTTATTTAATCTTTATACTTTTATTTAACTTGAAGTTGTATTGAGTGGTTTTCTTTCAATTGATCAATTATACTTTGATTTATTATTGAAGAAGAATATAGACTAAAAATAAAATATCTGAAGCATTTCAGACTTACAGAGATCCAGTATCTCCAGTAGAAACATCTAGAACTATAGTATATTGATAGAGATTTGAACTGCCTGAAGGATCTTAGTTCTTTCAGGATCTTAAATATACCACTCTGAAAAGATAATAAGTAAAATATAATTTAGTTGTATGGCTATTAATAATCATCTTAATCTTTTTACTAAGTTATATTACGTCACTAAATACTTGTACTAAATCTCCTATTTGAATCGAATCAAAGGTTTCTAAATAAACTGAACTCTAAGCTCTATAGATGGACATTTTCCCGAAATATATCGGAAACATTTCGTCGGAAAGTGATTTTCAAAATTACACAATGTGTAAAATTGACAATAAAAAGTCAACCAACAGCAGATCCTACAATGCATGAAAAATATTTCCGAGATTAAAAATAAACTACTAGGGTCACTAAGGATATATATCTTTCATAAGCTCACTCAATCTTTGTAATCAATATTATACAATTCATAGGAATTACAAAAAGGACATGGCAGGTACCATCTTCATAGTCAATTACAATAAATGCAAGAAGTACAATGCATATGATACAATGCCACCTTCTCCTATTTATGTCAATCTAAATACCAAATAGATTCCAAGACAATTTTTTTAGAGTCCTGGAACATCGGTCAAAGAATTAGTAATATGTATCAAAATAGAAAATGACATTGAGGGGGGGGGAACGTCTGATCCTTATCTAGTGGAGATAACAATCAAAATAACCATACAAACATTGGTAATACAGTAGAAATAACATTGAATCAAACTCCATGTCAGAAGGACATGTTAATGACCCGTTTCTCAAAAATCCTAGTAGTTCACTTCCTCTTTTATGCCGCTGATATTTTCTTGGAAGATCATGAAAGCTTCAAAACTGAGCGATCCATCTCAGAGAACAAAACATTCAATTCGCCTTTTTAATTTCATTACGCAAATGGGTATGAAGCTAAAAACACTGTTGCAAACTACATAGTGTTAGATAGCTGTTTTGTCCTAGCATAGAACATCTTACGAGTGCCCTTTAATGACCTCAAAGCAAAGTAGAGCTCAGATCCTTCAAGCTTTGCTGGGAAAGCTTAGCCGTTAGACCACTGAGCCAGCCGGTATCTAACGATCACTATTTCCAACTTCAGTCAGCGGTACATTGGAGTGACTTCCTACTATCGGTGATAATCTATATGGTCTCGCTTCTTAGTCTTCAATGGTTGTCGAACTCAAACCAGTTTATGATACCAAATTCGAATTTGACAACCTTCACAACAATTATTGATGTAATACCTTTTTACTAAAATTCTACTACATAGGTACTTGTTGGAAGAATGCTCGAAAACAATCAATGAAACATCCATCATCATATTAAAATGGAACAGGAAATACGCTTCGGGCAACATATAAAACAACTATTATCCAGTTTGTGTATAGTTATTCAGAGGTAAACTACGCACTAGACTATGTTGTTTTCAACTATACAATATCAATTATTACAAAGGTTATAGACAAAACATGTTATTGTTTACAATCTAATAATCTTGCATAACTTCCTATCTACCAGACGGTAAATGTTCAACAGAGAAATGAATAATAAACTTATATTCACTCAAAAATATATATTCAATTCATAATTTACAAATTTAAGCGTAAACAAATGGCTTAAACCCCAGGAATATGAAGTGTGTATTTAATTCAAGATTCTGAATTGTTTGATAATATTTCTTGTAGATTCCTACCTGGACATAATCTGAAAGACAAAAACAATTGTATACGTTTCTTAAATGAATGATATGCACATTCCACAGAGGGTTGTTTACAATCATTATTACATGATTGACCAAGTGATTATCGATCGCCTTTAATTTCTTACTGATTAGAATTGATTTAAATAATTAAGATGGAATTATTACTAGATGAAATCTTGATTCCCTGTTAGTTCAACATATTACAGAATCCAATAATAATTGTTGTCAATTAACTTTTGGCTCAATTATAAATAAAACTGTATATTTGACTAACTGAATTATAGCTCAACCGTAATCTTCTACGCGGATGTAATTCAACTGTGGAATTCGATATCGGTTATGCTCCGAAATAATTACCACTGAATAATGTATATATATTTCCCTTGAGTTAAACAATCATTTTATCTACATTTAAGTGTAACAGAATACGATATGGTTGTAATTCGGTAGGTCGGTTGAGTACGGCGTTTCTCGTTCTTATAAGATTAGTAAGTTTGGTTCCAATAATACGATATTATATAACCGGTAGTGAATCAAATAAGTGATTATTCACGTATTCAGTTATTCAAACAGTTCATTTATGTACTACTTACAACATGACTAATTATGCATTTAAATTTCAAATAATTCTTTATTGAAGGATATTGTCTCTCTTCATGCTTAAGATTATTTATGTTAGCAGATGTTTCATTGACTGTATAGTACTTCATGGAGATTTTTGAGGAAACTATCCAGTGTAAACCGTAAATTATCAAATAACTCTTCACAAGTGCTTATAATTTTTATCCACAGCTTGAGCATCATCAATGTAAGATCATGATACCGACATTATTTTGCTTAATATTACCATTTGAATATATTACTTGATGATCTGTTGAGTACCAGTCTAATCCCGTCTGTTAAACCACCAAGGTTTTAATGAATTACAAATCAGCTGTTTGTATTTGTCATAGACTGATGTTGGTTGGACACTATTAAACACCAGAAAACATCAAATAGCTGTTTTATAATAGTAAGGGACTATTCAGTTATGTGTAATCAATAGTGCGCACTACCAATAAATCGCACACTAAGGTGAAACAACTGTCCAGTACCATATAGCATTCACTGGTGTTCAATCAACGTCAATCAATAAAGAATACAAGCAGCTAAACTTAATGCTTATCTAAACAACAACACTTCAATTATGAATCAGTTAAAATATGGATTACATATAACATTGCATGAAAATGTTCTTAAACAATCGTTTAATGAATGCTTTTTCAATACATATAGACTAGATAAATAATAATCTTGTATAGAATTAATCATGACCTCCTAATCAGTTTCTCATCTGTGATCTTATTAACGTAAGTACATATTTTCATATAAATTAGTCAAAAATTATGATTATGAAACAATCTGTTGTTTCGAAACCAGTAAACACTATGAGTTTATATATGTTTAACAGAAGTTTTAATCAAAGTCCATAGGAAGTATGATGGAAACAATATAAACAAAACACAATCCATATGCAGATTTCAGTACTACACTGTGGGCTAAGATCAACTGCAGAATGATGGACAGTCAGAATGTATTAAACATACACAGATTTTTCAATAATCGTCATCTATGGCAACATATGTGTTCTCACCAGGCACTCTTGCGTCTTCAAATGAATGCATATAGCATTCTGAATTCTGTTTAAGGTATGAGGAAAGTCATCACTTCTCGGTTATTGAACACCATGGTACAGTTGATTCTATTAGATTATCATAAAAAAATGATATCAAAGATGATGTGTATTATCAGTGCTCACAAAAAAACTCCTTAAGGCTACTTACATTGGACCGTTTGTATAAATTACTTTTAAATGTGTTAGTTCCATACTTGTAAACGCCTTACCTTTGAAGACTATAATCTGTACATTATTAGAATCATCCATTTCTAACTTTATCCATTCTATTTTAAGAAGATGGCATAACTCCGCTGTTATTTTCATAAGTAATGCACTATACTGACTTTACGCCTCTGTACAGCCGGCAGTATACTTTTTCACTCCGAACTTACTGGCTGGAACTTAATGCTATGCTTCCTCTAACTGTAGTTCATTGTTAATTAGTCCATTTTTAATATATGGTTCGCTTCAAAGGTTACAGCTTCCCACCAGATAACTGCAAAAATCCATTTATAAAATAGTTATCAACGACTAGAACGTTATACGGTGTCTTCATCTTTGATTAACATTGACAAGAAAAATAAAGCAGCTGAGAAGCAATGGACTATGAATAATCGTATTTAGCCGCGAAAATGTTTACACAGTAACCTTAGAAAAAAAGGCTGAAGCCTATATACAGTATCATATTGTTTACTTACTTACGCCTGTTACTCCTCCTGGAGAAGCATAGGGCGCTCACCAGTATTCTCCATTTAACTCTGTTCTGAGTAATACTCTCCGACTGTTTTCAGTTGCTGTTCATTCTTTTGATATCTGCTTTCGATTCTTCCCGCAGTGTATTCTTTGGCCTTCCTCTTTTCCGTTTCCCAACAGGATTCCAAGTTAGTGCTTGTTTCATGATGCAGTTTAATAATTTTCACAATGTATGTCTTATTCATTTCCAACGTCGTTTTATGATTTCCTCTTCGGCTGGAAGTTAGTTTGTTCTCTCCCATAGTAGGCTGTTGTTGATGGTTTCTGGCCAACGGACATTCAGTATCTTGTGTAAACAGTTATTTATAAATACTTGTACCATTCTGATGATGTTAGCAGTAGTTCTCTACGTTTCAGCTCCATATATCAGAACTGTCTTGACGTTCGAACTGAAGAGTCTGACTTTGAGGTTGGTTGACAGTTGTTTTGAGTCTAATGTGTTCTGCAACTGTAGGAATACTGCTTTTGCTTTGCCAGTCGTTGCTCTTACATCTACATCGGATCTTCCTTGTTTATCAATGATGCTTCCCAGGTAGGTGAATGTACCCATTTCTTCCAAAGTTTCACCATCAAGTTGAATTAAGTCGGTGCTCTCTATGTTGAATTTGAATCATATTGCATAATTAAGTAAATTCCTATGTATTATTCATTATCGATAAATAACATTTTAATGTGTTTCTTCTTTTTAATTATAACACATTTAGTTAGCAACGAAAAATACAATCACTTAATTAGAAATCATCATTTCCTTCATTAAAAACATCATTTTAATAAACTATATGATAAGGATATGATTATGTAATCAGCCAAAACAATTTCTTTTATTCTTTTTTTTTCACTTTAGAATTAAAAGTTAATGTAATAAAGATTAACAGTTAAAACTGTTATGAATGCAATACATACTCAACATTCATAATGACTTACTTCATTATTTATGTACCTAATGAATAAGAATACAAAATAAACCTATAGAAATTATGTAAGTTATTTATAGAGAATGTAGACAAAGAGAAGTAAATGTTGTATTCTTGTATACAAGATACTACTGATGACAATAAAGAATGTAGTATCATTAAAATGTGTAATTCATAACAGATAATACAGCTGTTGTAATCAAAAGTAAGGAAAAATGAAACATTGTTATTATCATTTACTTGTATGCTAACTTTAAAACAATGAAATATGAACAATGGGGAATAAACAAAGTTATGGTGATTATTAATATCAGTAGATATATTAGTAGTGGTAGGTTCATTGATATTAATTAAATACTTGCTTATTTATATTCTTGTTTTGTGGAAATGATCAGCTATTCAACTTTGCTATTGAATGTTTGGTGCTGATTTCGTCTATGTATATTGATCGTTGCATGTCATCGAGGTCAAGTTCTTGGTTGTACTACGTTTTTTAAGCTAGATGACTTTATTAAAAATCACATTACTTTCTGTATAACATCAATTAATCCAGCCTGTACTTGTTACTCTATCTGTGATTGGTTATCTTCAGATGCTTTATTAGCTTCATCTGTCTTTATAATCGTGTTAACTGCTGAAAACACTTCACAACCATTCAGCCTAAGAAAATACGAATGTTAACTAGCAAAAATATGATATAAAATTTTCTTACAAATATAGCTATTAAAAGTCTATAAGATCTATGGAATGTCAAAGTATTTCTGGAAGTATGGAATGGGGTCAGAGATCAACAGAAGTTGACATTAAACATGAATACAAAGATAAACGAAGCTGATGGAACACCGTGTAAACAAATATTCTTAGATAAAACCCCTGGAATAGTTTGAGTCAGTGTTTGTAAGATAAACAAACAGCTTATTTATGTAATGAAGTATTCTTTAATGATATTGTCAAAACTGATAGTAAAATATTTTCAATCAAACCATTCCTTATTAAAATCACAATAAAATCAATAATACTAAATTGAACTGCAAATGGTCTCTATCATGATCATCTAGTATTTAATATTAATCGAGTTCTGTATGAGAATCCTTATCTAATGTGATCTGTGACTCATCATTTAGTTGGTTTATTATTATAGGTCAAAGCTGAAAAATGAAAAGTTAGATAATTCATTATAAAATTAGTCACCAAGTAGTTTATCGCTTGCATAAATCTTTTATCTAGATCTTCGAGAAATACAAAACCTAATAATGGACATTACAACACAAGCATTTATAATATGTAGTTTAAATACATGATTCGACTAGATAACCATTAATTCACGAATCCTTTAGTTTCGTATTAAGGACTATTGAACGAAAAACTGTTTAGACAACAACATCAATATCATTGCTGACTATAAATGAAATGGTTACTCAATATAGCTTAAAATTTACTGCAATTAAACGCATAAGCCAATCTATGTTATCATACTGTAGTTATGAGGCCTAAATATCTTAGATTTGGTGGATAGTACTGAAATCAGTTCGTAATAAGATACTTCAAGGTCAGTGATATATACGGCACTCCAATAACAGCATTTCTTACGCAATATCAAAGCTTACTTCTTTCTTATCACCTACATTTCTTGCAATCTAAATTTACTTTAATGAATATCAATGAGGTTATAGCTATTTATATAAACTCAATAATATGTAGGATACGTTTTATCTAGTATGAGGATGATAATCAGTGTTTTAGGCAAAGCTATTCGTCAACTCTATTAATTTGTTGTAGGTGATCGGCATAGATTGATCCCACTGTGAACCAAGAAATACCAGTGAGCCGTTTCAATCTATTTTATAACTCCTTAGTAATATGTACCCTCAGATTGATCTGGAACGTCATATCTTTCTGTAAACAAACTTAATAGCAGTCTGCACAAAACCACCTAACTTTAACTTTACTATGTTAATCAAGAAATGATAAATGATGAATAGTTACTTTTATTAAACATACTGCTTGCACATAAAGTCCTATAGAGTCTTATGATGTGAGTAAAATCAACATTTTTTCTACTGAAATGCAATATAAAGCAAACTTGACTATATACTAAAATGAATTTTGATCACTTCAAGCAGACTACCGAAGTACAATAACTTTTAGATTCTAGCGGAATTAAATAATAGAATGTAAGTATTAACAAGCATATACATTGTGAAGTGAATCACCTCGATTTAACAGTAATCTTTATACCACATTCTTTTGTTGACAACTTACTTTTCTAAAGCGACTGCAATAAATCTACATGACTACTGTCAGAAGAATTCTAATTGGGGAATGCCTGTAGACCGTCAGTGATTTGAAGGTCATTGACCGTATGATCATATATATTATATCCTTCAACTTTCGTCTTCATGATACTAAGGTCTGTCAGTTGATAAGTTTCTGTTAGCATATATGTACACCAATCAAATCAGCTATATGTTACAACTTAGTGACAAGCTTTTAAAAATAGTTCGAATGTAGATAATAGTGGAGCCTATGATACTTTTATTTAAGACACGTTAAGTTGGTTACATTTGAATAATGTCGTTGATTTTCATAATGAGACTTAAATGCAGTAACATTCGCTACAACAACTGTAAGAATAGAATTGTTGCATTTTTGCTAAAAGAAAAAGTCAGGCACTACCTATACTCAGTAACTAAGTGATTAACGAAATATCATCTGAAAAGAAATTTTGTGGTTTATAGTTAGGTGTAATCGAAAACATTACGTTAGTAGTTGTACCTAGCTAATGAGTTCAAAAGTAACAAATCGTGCATTCTGGATTTTAATGATTAACGCATTCCAACTTTAACATACTTTTGAATCATATGAATTATAAGTTTGAAGTGTTGTTATAGACTTCTTGTGAATTCCACAGTTAAATGTTTCTTCAAATTATGCTTATTGTTGATGACTGATCTTATGCCAACAGTAATCAAGAACACAACAAGGTCATTACTAATACTCACTGGATTAACTAAATGTTCGTATTTTCTCAACTAGTCTAAATAAAACACAAGGTACCTGTGTCGTTCTAATCTACACTTATTATATTGTAATTCAGAAACTAATGGATATATGCTTATCGTGAATAGGGAATCGTCATCTTTGCAAAACTAGCATAATCGTGCTATGAAACTGAGTAGCTAATTAAAGATTAATTAACTGTGTCCCGGTAAACAATAACATGTACATCAATAGTTTCGGCTTCTAATAAAATCTGATAGATACAATTATATGAAAATAGCACACACCAATATTTAATCTGTAACTAATTAATAAATACTTACTTACACCTGTTACCCCTCTCGGAGGAGCATAGGCCGCTCACCAGTTTTCTCCATTCAACTCTGTCCTGAGCAAATTAACATATACAAATACTAATTATATGATGCTGATTAATTGGAGAACACAAGTATATGTAACAACACTAGACAATTATACCCAGAGAAAATTGACTTCGAATATTAGAAAGAACATTCTCTACGAAAACACATTTCTACCTTGAATAGAAAATCAGCAACAAAGGCGGTCAATAAGGAATCTCTCTTCATCTTACTACAATTCGACGGAAGGATAATTAGCAATATGTGAGATTATAAACTAGTTGAAGTTAATACAAATCACTTTATCCATCTAGTCTGTTTTTCATTTTCTAATCAACCAACTGAAAGATAGACAACCTAGTTTTACAATATTCCTTAAGGAAAAGTAAATTAGGCTCTTAGTGAAAGGTTAAAAAGCTTTACGGTTATCAGAAATACAAATATAATTAAAGCTGATAAAATCCTTAGAAAGCAACCGTTTACTAAATTTATCATATGAATGGGTTGATTTCGCCCTTAAAGAGCTCAATGCTACGTTATGTAGACCCTAATAATGTTGTTCAGAGCACCACTAAAAACCTCACAATTAAACTACCTACCTCAATAAACATAATACAGTTAATATCATACTCCTAATCTACACATCTTTTCCATCATTAGATACATATTTCATACATAGATTTCTTTGTAGTGATAAAATCACTTCAGTGAGATTTTGTTACTGTGATTAAAAGTCTGGTATGTTTTCTCCTAGATGAGACAACGTGTGGGTTCTTATTGTCTTTGTACGGTTCGCGATACGATCTCTAGGGTAGCCGGATTATATGTCTGATTAATGCTAACGCTATCTCTTATACTTGTACTTCAGCCGGATACCTCAACTTGTTTCTTCTCAGCCCACAGCTATTACAAAAGACTAGGCTCGTAGAAACATTGTATTGTGGATCAAAAACTGAGACGAGACTAGTGAACTAGCGAATACCAAAGCTCCTTTTTCTATTTGGCTATATCTTCTCTCAGCTTGAGTTAGTGCACGGGCAGTATGCATGATTGCTTTTTCTTTTCCATCAGGAAATATGTGGGATATAAGTGCCTATTCCATGACTTGAAGCATCGATCTCTACAGTGATTGGTAATTTTGGATCGTAGTACGTAAGTAGCATGTTAAAACCAAGTATAAACTTCAGTTTACGATAAGCTGAATCGCATTTCTTGGTCCAAGTACACAGTATTTTTTTCCCAAGTAGGTGGTTTAGTGGATGACGTATCTAATGTAATGATGGGACAAAAGCTGAGTAGTAAGTGACCACTCCAAGGAAGGATCTAAGTGAAAGAACATCTATAGTTGCTGGCATTTGTTGAATAGTACAAATGTTTTACAGATTAGGTCGGCGTCCCCTTTCATCAAAAATGAATCCTAAGTATTTTACTGACCTCAAGAAAAATTGACATTTTCACGGCAAAGCTTGAACCCATTTTCTGAGATTCCTTGTAGAACTACCTCAACTCGACTACGAAGTTCTGCAGCAGATTTGTCGATAATCAAAATATCACTTAAATATACTGTAACGTTTTTGATATCAGAAAGAATCGTGTCCATCAGCTGTTTGAAAATAACCGGGGTTTTTTACTTCAAATGGCATTCGGTTGTACCAACCCAAAATTTTCTCGCGTTATAACAGTTGGCGACGGGGGTAAAACAAACAAACTCTACTCCAACCGCGTCATAACAAAGTCGATATTAGGATAAAACATTCAATTATAACACCAACCTTTTTCAATGTTCATACTATTGTCCAGTGATCAATGTAAAGTGCTATACGTTGTATCGTCAGCATTTTCTCACATCAACTTGTTTCATTTTCGTTATGCTTAAGTTTTAAAAATACTTTAAGCATTTTTTATTTTGGTCTCTTCCACTTGGAGGATACAGAAATGTTTTAGTGATTTCAAGATAAAGATTCAAAAACAAGAAACTAAATTTAAATTGGATTGTGACTAGCAAGTGGAATCTAGAACGCGCGTTTTGTCTTATTTGGGACTCGTCGGCTGGATGTACCTGCATCCCAATGTTGATATTCACAGTGTGACTATCTGGGCTCAGTAGTCTAGTGGTGAACGCGGTGGCGATCGACACGAAACGGACTGAGTTCAAATCCCACTGTGAATATCAACATTTAGATGAAGGTACATCCAGCCGACAAGTCCCAAATAGGACGAAACGCGCGTCCTAGATTCCACTTGCTAGTCACAATCCAACTTAAATGATACTTATGAATAATCACTATTTCGTGGCAATCCTTTCAGGATGCGCATATAGTAACAGTAACTGACCAGCTTCAGTCTATTATAAATCAATGGGAATATGCAAATTCACCCTACTGAGAAACTAAATGTTTGGATAAGAACAAAATATTGTGTACCTAACTTCTTTTATGGTAACAGAATTGTTATGAAAAAAGAAAATTAATATGGACACATGAATGTATAAAGGTTGGTCATAGTTTTTGTGTACTTAAGTGTAGTTTTTTTGTCAGAATCTTTTTTTTTATAATTTATATTAGAGTTAGCATTAAACTAATGAACTTATCCTGACTGTTATAACTAATAGGGTGATAAGGAAGGTTTGCTTACCCTGGATACTGTTTAATAGTTTGATGAGTTTAGAAGTAAATCACTTCTTATCAATTATAATCCTTACCCATAACTTTTATGTTTAAAATTGTGTTTTTGATGAATAGATACGTTGAATATGTCAATACTATAAAAATGAATAGACATTTTACTCTGGATTGTCTACAATTAACAAAAACGTTCTAGACTGATACTTGTTAAAACTTTATCAATGGTTTATTAGTGAACGATTATATATTATCTATCTAATGTCACTTAAGCACCAATCTAATCATGAAATCCCTGAAACTATCCTTGAACTCAACCCTATTCACTTTCAAATGGATTCTTTACTGACAAACTAACACAGTGGCAATTAGTTCCTCCCTCCTGTTTTGCTAAATGTAACAAATCTATTCATGGATGACATTGAATCTCATATTTTTATTATTGCTATTAGACCACAAGTTTGGCCCAGGTATACAGATGACACTTTTGTTATTGTTGTAAAGACTTCCCATGGAACTAATTTAAAATGAGTCAACATCTTTTTTCAGCAAATCAAATTCACTTTAGAAAGTGAAAATGATCACGATGAGTTACGATTTTTAGACTGTAAACCTACACACTCAAATCGGTATACCAACTTCAACTCGGTGCATCTATTTAGTGCAAAAATTGGTCTAATTCTAAAGTTATTCAGAAGAGTCAACTGACTCATTACTTCTGAAGATGATAATCAAAATGAATGCAAAAACATAATCAGCATCTTGCAATTAAATATCTTTCCGGTAAATATTATTAAAAATATGCAAAAATAAAATGACCTGTTATTAACTAATGTGAGATCTAGTGAAATGCAATGGATTGATGCTATCGTCCTAACTGATTGCTATAACACAATAGAAGAATTGTGTCTATAGGCTAGGGTGTGTCGATCGTGATACTGACAATAACAGTGGTCACTAATAAATGAGTAATCCATGTCTTTCGGCATAAATCGATTGTGAAAATTGAATCACATGTTCAGTGTAACCTCAAACATGTATTTTAGGCTTTACTTTCATGATATATTATTATGTATTTAGACATAATTAAAAATAAATTAACCTAGAATTCAGGGAGACTAGCCCAAGTACGTTAGCAACTCACTAAATAACATAAATCCCATAAATCCTGGTAATCACGTTAATTAAGTGACTTTTCATTTTGGGATTTGCTAGGCCATTCAAATGGATTGAACGAGGGATGACTGAATTTCAATTTTGTACAAATTAATTAGTAGCATGTTTCAGAGCAGGAGCCATCAAGTGTTTCAGGATACAACCTATATGCAATGTTTACATCCCTTACTTTCTCTAGTTTTGCATATTCTCCCTTCTTAGTCCAAAAACATTTGAGATAGATATATTTAGATGAATAGTAACACGTACCCAGCAAGTTCTGATTGTCCAGACTTTTACCATGTAACTTCAAAAAAAAAGCAATTCACCCGAGCTAGGATTTAAACGTTCGTTACTGAATACATTCGGGAAGTTTATCAACAAGTCCTATAACCAAGACCTTAATAGCCAGCTTGTAGGATTGCTTGAATCATCATCAAAATTAGTTCAACACAATTTCAACATTACACAGTGTTCTTATTATGTTATTTCTATTAACACCATAATTACTTGTCATAATAAAAATATCACAAAATTATCCAGAATATCAATTTAACAGTCAACAATGATTACAGCACTCAATTTCAATCAACATTAGCTCTTAAGTGACAAATTTCTCGAGGTAATTCCTAGAGTTATAATGAAAAGACGTGATTAATGGAGTTTAGTCGTGTCACATATTATAGAGTTACAGACCGATAATAGTGGATAAGCTGGCACAAAACATATTTCAAATTGATTAGATTAAATATACTAATCGTTGGAAGCCGATTCATTGATCTAATGATAAAGCGTTCGTCGCTGAGCTAAAAGATCCAGAATTCAACCCCCGGTGGGGTTTTGAGTGTGCCCTACTGAACAATCCCATGCTAAGATGAAAAATCTCTCCAATGTTTCCTGACTTTCAATGATTGTCTAGTTCAGACCGATTCATGATATCAAATTAACATTCACCAATCTCCACAACATCTAGTTTTATGCTTAAATGTTAACAATTCCTACATCAAACGAAACCAACATCGTATGTTCTACCATTTGAATCCCTAATATCAATTACTGTTTTATAATTATACTATACAGCTTTGTGAAAGAAACATTGATTTTCTTATTCATTCTTCTAAATCAATGTATAAAGAAATGAAATTATGTAACATCAGGTGGTATTGCATGCATAACGACAAGATATTCAATCACTTATTTATTCATGATAGTCCAGTTAACGAAAAAGAAACAACTAAATAATCTTCTTTATACAATTTAATAAAAATTATAATAAAAGTAACGAGATATTCTTCTTTGTTTTTTCCTTGTAGAATGAATTTTTACGATGTTTCTAACATTCTTACCCCTACCCCTTTACTTTTGGAACTTATCTAGGAGAAATAGGGATACATGGAGGATAATAACTAATTCATTTTATCTGAAAGTATACTGTTTGATAAATAATCAAATGAATGATAATATAATTTATTAGAATCATTTATAAAATCAATCATTAGTTGTCACCTGTTAACAAGTTGTATCTAAGACTATCAAGAAAAACTGCTATAATACCCAACTACATAATTTACCGTAGAATATCTTCAAGATTCTAACATTAAATCAATGTGTACTTGATGTTAAGTCATTTGAAGATGTTTAATTAATGTAAACTGACCAATAGAATATTATTAATGCTATGAATGAGTGAAAGATGAAACTATTTGCTACTCAATGTTTAATTCGTTAAATTAATGATAAAACACGTAACTTGTTTATGTAATATCGTTTCTAACAAAACTCCCCCCTTCCCCATATCATTTGTGATAACCGTCTCACTCCTGATAAGTTTGAACTCTACTAATGAATTGTAGTAACCAGCTCACTAGAGACTAACTTCAGGATGTTCCAGAAGCTTTATTGATAAATCGTAACTGATACAGTTCACAACTAATGATAGTTATATTTGTCTTACATGCTTTCAAATATTCATTGAACATTACATTCTAAATTAAACAATGAAGTATAATACATCTAAACGGTTGATTTTATTTAATTCGTCTACATAAACTTGCAGCTTACATGAAAATAAAGAATTCATTTTGAATAAAAGAAGTGTCTTCAGTTATTCTAAGTAATGTTAATGATTACGTGATATTATTCGAATACTCACTAAAATTTATGAGAATAAAGTTGACATGCGGAGCATCTAAAGTAGATTGGATATCTTCTAGCACTATGCTTCGGTAGACAATTTCATTTATTTTAATTATATGCGAATTGAACATTTTATTCTTATTCTTATTTCATTCTCTTTGCCCTATCTTTTCGTTTATTAGATTAACTGTTAGTATATCATTTCCCATTGATGAACTATGATTATGTATGCATTATTTTAGTCCGAAGTCACTGTTACTCATATTTTGTATTGATGCTAATCATCTAATTAATTGACTGAGTATTCAGGTTGTATGTATATATAAAGGATTGCTTGAAATATAGTGTGATTTGTCTGGTTGATTCATGTACTTGTGTTCCTTCTATTATAGCTTGAGACTAAGAGGACATCTGGCAGACGTGCACTGACAGACTGGATACTGTCATTGGTGTTTGTTATTGTAAATTCATATGCACAATGTCATATCATAGGCATCGATTAGAACAGATTTTACGCTAAAACAAAAATAGATGATATAGTTAACCTATAACGACAGTAATTCTATGAAACATTCTAACATGATAATGAGCTTTACTTCTTCAGAATAGATAGAGTAAATGAATTAATTAATAAGTCCAAACAAATAAACTGAACGATTAGTAACCGTTCATGTGTAACTAATACTCAATAAATGGAGTATGTACTATTCATACCATTGAATATTACATATAAGATGATGAATTGATCAGATACATGTTTTCCTTTTTATTGCTTTAATTTTCTATGCATACACAGCCTGCATAATATAACGTACAAACAACATTTTTGTACCAGCATAGTTTACAGTTAAGAGATTGTTTTCACAGTCTTACTGATATACAGTAAAACAAACTGATGCTTTTAACACAATACAAGCCCATGATTTCATTTTGATCATTTATCATTCACATATGATATGGCTACCCAATGGACTCTGACGACAAAATCAAGATTAATGAATCCTTTTAGATTGTATACAAAGTACTGAATAATGTACCTAATGGTGTTTGAATATACCTTCTTTAAATTAAGGAAACATTGAACATCAACTCAACGAAACCCAACTTATGCATACAAAGAAATATATTTAACCTTCCTGCTTACCTTTGTCTACAATAGAAGCTTATCACCAAAACATTTTCTGTCTATCTTCCTTTCTTTTTGTCTATTTTTCTTATATTCCATTCTATTTCCAAGATATTCATACTCTGTTTTTATCACCAAGGTTATTCCTATATTAATTCATTTTATATTAATCATTTCACTACAATAACTTCGACTTATCGTTAATTGTACTATCGTTTTTACTATCACTACTATTTTGTCTCTATCATTCTGATCAAATTGATTGAATATTACCATCATCATCTTTTATCATGACCTATTCAATTCACTAATATTAAGTGACATTTTTAGCGCATTATTACATAACCTTTTCAATTTATCTTAAAATCAGTTTCATTTATTTAAAGCTTAAACATCGAATCTATTCATTTCAATCCATGAATTTAACATATTCAATCATAATATTTTCCTTGTTACATTATTTAATTATAAAAATAGTACTTATAAGTGAAGAACCTGGCGAAGAATTTATTAAAAGTGATTGTTAGCAACAATCTACTTGACTTTTGTTTATTATGTACGGATATTTACATTATTTCATATGTTGAATGAAGAAGAAAGACTGGCATACCGGTTAAACAAAGAAGACGAACCAATATTTATATCTATGTGTAATTTTAAAATCTGGCTTTTATAAAGTAAGAATTACTATATACAGAATATGACCATTTAACAGAATCTTGTATCATTCAAATTTTGTTCATGAATCAAAGAGATGCAGATGTTGTCATGGTAAAAAAATAACTCATACATATTTCGATTTACATATGCATATATGTACTATAACGTTTATATAGTTGTAAACAAAAGGAAGAAAAGTTCACAACAAAGAATTGTTTACTATCAGCTTCATTATATTCATTGTCTACCATCATATTTGTTAACTTTACAATAAGAAATAAGCCTTTAGGATTTTAATCGTACTTTTATTCATTAGAGAATTGTTTGTTGATATGATGTTCACCTTCACCATGTCTTCCTTCATATATCGTAAATCACTAAGAAGAGTAAATGAAAAAACAAAACAAAACAATTACAAATTAATAGTAACACATTATAGCTGAAATGACGTGATTTTTCAAAGAAAGTTATTACGTTTGGCTGATTGTATTCGTTGCAGATTAATATTATCATGGAAACTGAACAGTTATTTCATCAAAGTATGAAACTCTTCAGTAATGAACACTCTTAGTTCTGTCAATAAATTAAACCTATGGCATTCAGGTCAAACGACGAACGCTTAACAATCTACACCACTGGACCAGTGGGTTTCTAATGAGATAATTTACCCTTCCATCAGTTTGTTACATACAGCGACGATCAGTTGATAAAAGTTTAAATTCTATCAATGGAAGCTCGCCAGCTTATTGATGTAGGTTGTCAAGTTTTTATTGTGAGACTCGAGAATTCTGGATTTGATTCCCTGACAGAATTATTAGTATGAACAGCCAAGGTGTTTTATACTAGGATAAAACAGCTGTTAAGTGCTTTGTCTTTTCCAACGGTATCCTACCAAAACATCAATCTGTGACGAATAAAATCAACTGAATAACATTTTATAATGATTATGTCGATATAAACATAAATGAGAAGGAATTTCATTACCTTAAATAATGTTTACCTTTTTACTAGTAATAATAAGGAACATTTAAAAGAAGTGAATATATGACATGTTGCAGAGCTATTCAAAGCTTCGGGTCAAGAATATGTGAGTTCTAGTTAATATGAATTCCAAATAAATCTGAATACCATATTGATATCCTTCATAACTAAAGCCGAATTTAACATTATTCAGAAGTATTTATCCACTAGAATACATATGTTTACATTTGTATTATGAAACTTGATGTAGAAACAAAGTACTATTACAAATTTTATAAACAGCAATACCGTACACTTTATGATAAGTTGTTTAATTATTACATATCAGTCAGAGTGTATTTGGATCTTTCTGTTGATATGCCGTGAACTGAAATTGATTAGTCTCTGTTGTTATATGTGCATCTTTAACACATTGCTCTGACTGGAAGATTCTAATACATTCTAATTATATATACATACCTATTGCATAAGGGTAACTGTCGGGTCTCGGTAACCTAGTGGTGAACGTACAGGCGTTTATCACTAAACGAACTGAGTTTGTGTCCCGGTGTGAACATCAACAATGGGATACTGGTATATCCATTTGACGAGTCCTAAAAAGGGTAAAACGTGCGTTGTGGATCAGTCACAATCCAACTCAAACTTAAAAATCAGTATATACACCACAAAATTTACCTTAGTTCTAACGTTCAGGAATAAAGTTATTACTGATCCACAGTAAAGTTTATTTTAATATTGATATCATAATAAATGTTAGAAATTAAAGTATGAAAACAATTTTTCTTCGAATTTTATCTACAGATAATTTTTTTGTCTAAATTCACTTTTCATCAGCAAAACATTCAAACTGTCAACAAATGACTTACAATATCAGTTAAAACATTGAACCAATGCTTCGTTATTTTACAAATATTCTATTGTACAATGTAGATTTATAGATCATGATTATAGTTCTATTGAAGCTAAAAGTGAAATGAAGCAATTTCGTCGGCTTGTATGCAATACTGTTTGCAATGATTCTTAGAATTCTAGTTGTTGATCGTCATCTAATCAGTATAATCATTCTATTCTATATTATACATGTTAAAATATGTGACAGCAAAGAAAGAAGATGTAATATTTTCTACAAAATATTGTATTAGGGAAAAGAAACACTAAACTAATAGAATCGAAGCCGTCTCATCTCCAAAAGTTACACATGTATAGATGAATATTATCAGTTGAAAGACATATTATGCAATCAGTCATACAATTATATACAATGGATATGAATATGTTTAAGAAGATTTTAAAATACTGGAGAAAAGAATGATAATATGACTTCAGAAGACAACTAATTTTTAACAACATCACCTAGAATAATTAAGTATTGAGTAATAAACAAAGTGCTCATTTGTATTACAAGTAAGCGCTAATGATTTTATTCACCAATCAGTCGGTCAACCAATAACTGTTACCTCCCCTCTCCATGTGGAGCATCAGCCACTGATCAGCATCCTCCAACAAACTCTTTCTTCGTCAATCCGTTCCTGTTCTTCCCAAGTGTTGCTCATTCTTACCATGTTCGCCTCCGATTCCCTGACCGATGTGTTATTTGATCTACCTCTTTTCCTTTGCCTTATGGGGATTTCAGTTTAGTGGTAGTCTTGTAGCGAAGTTTAATGATTCCTTCAACCTAGATCCTATGCACAGCCGGCTTCCCAATTTTCCAATTTTTTTCTCGGTTGGAAGTTCTTTGGTTTCTTATCTGCCAAAGAATGTTGTTGTTGATGGTATCTGGTCACTTATTGGAAGTATCTTGCGCAGACAGCTATTTATTATAACCTGTATCTTTTGAACAACAGATTTTATAGTTTTCAAAGTTTCAGGTCCATACAATAGTACTGTCTTCACATTTGTATCTAAAATTGTGACTTTAATGTTGGTTGACAGCTGATTTAAGTTGTAGATGTTTTTCAATTGTAGAAATGCTTCTCTTGCCTAACCAATGCGTGCTTTCAAATTTGCATATGATTCTTCTTGTTTATCGATGACGCTAACTGTCCATCTTTACCTGCATTTTTTATTGTGCGTGAGACAGAATCGCTAAATCATTTACAAAGTCCAAGTCATCTGGTTCATAATGACAATAACAGATTTAAAATATAAGTCATTCATTAAGAGAATTCAAATGTTATATTGTATTTAATCAACGATTATAGTCTTTTTAGTTTGACAACGAATTAAACTAATTGAAAAGTGTAAACAACGATCCGATGTTAATACTTTACTGATAATCTGAATATTTGATGATTACTATACTTAAGTATAATTTTTGATGACGTAACAAAAATATGATCACTTTATAGGAAATATTACTGATGAATTACAAAATGTACTTGAATAAAGTATAACTTATTTGTATAAAAACAATGGGTACATTAAGTTTCATACTTTACGACATATAAATTAAACTATAAAGACAATAAATTGGTATCTTGATAAATATAGATTCCATGGAATTATATCCACCTGTTGAATTATTATGATTGAATTTGATCAATCTTTGTTACCAGATATATCTGTTGAGCGAATTGCCTCACGAAGGAGGTAGTTCACACATATAAAATAAGGTGGATTGTGGCTGTTACGAGAAGTCCAGAATGCACGTTTCATCTTATTTAGAATCCTTTAGTCAGATACACCGGCATAATTGTGTTGGTATCTGCAATAATACTCGAACATAGTTCGTTTCATGCAATCGCCACCGTGTATCACTAGGCTACTGAGTCCAGACGTAGAGCCATATCATATATAAGCTTTTGATTCGTATATGTACTGATATGGACTTACGTAAACTAATGTTTTAGGTTGTTCTGCATAATTTTATATCTGTGAAACCTGAAATTACATATTCAATTAACAAACAATAATCTTGTATTTGAATTTATGGGGATTACTTAATTTTAGTTTGATGTAACGAATTGGTATGAGTTAGACAATTATTAAAAACTACGAGACACTGGACGACTATTCCACTTTATTATAAAACTCTTCAGCAGCGCATTTCCAAAACCCAACCAGGGAGTCTAGCCAAGGACCTACTGACTCAGCTGCTAGCTCCTAACCATCAGACCAGTGAGACGACTTCCAACGGTTAATATTTCTAACTTGGTCAGTTTACGATATACTTGCATGACCTAATCCACAATGGCTAACTGCCTCCTGCCTAGCATTATTAGACCTCACTGGCTATGTCTTTTTACTAGAACTTCGGGAATTGCCTCCAAAAGTTAGTTAGCT
Organism: Schistosoma japonicum; assembly: GCA_025215515.1. NCBI lineage: Eukaryota > Metazoa > Platyhelminthes > Trematoda > Strigeidida > Schistosomatidae > Schistosoma > Schistosoma japonicum. The sequence continues at coordinate 69,188,708 of CM046069.1, forward strand.
GATATTGATTATAACTTTTTTAATGCTAATGCATGATACATATGAACTTCATATTTGATATTTTTCTATTATATATAGAGGAATATGATAACACTGTCAGTATTTAATGAATAATTGTGATATGACTCCACGGTAACTGTATATTATTCTTCTGCTTACATATTATCGCATCTTCTAATCATTCTCAGTTAACAACTTACCAATCTAAAATATTTAGCATAATACAATAAGCTACTTATAAGTAGCTATATTTTCATAAAAAAGATTATCTTAGTATTTTTGCACTAAACATTGAAAATATCAAAGAAATCATATCGTTCTTAAAACACTAATAAATTATAACACTCAACTTGATAGATATCTGCCTCCTGAATTCTATTTTCCAAAATGATTGTTAATCTGTGAATAGTTTATATCTGATTCTGAAGTGATGGCTTGATCAGAAAGTTTCAGACTGTCAGTGAATTAAACGTATCGATAATGAATATTTCTATCTTGATCCAAGAGTATTCAATGATTGTGACAATTTTTAAAATAAATCAATTTCAATACCAATGAATACAATATGGCTGGTAATAATGTATCATTTGAGAATAAATGAATATAAGTATTTGAATGAATAATTTTATTTACAATGTACATATACATTGGCTTTTCTTTAATTATCAACTTCACTGATTTGACTCAGTTTTGTAAGTATTCTACCAGTAGAATAAAAATTGTTCATATAGGATGAAGTAGTACTTTGGGCAAAAATCGATAATTCGGGAAATTTATTTGTAGGAAATATATATATTATCATTTGATTAATTAATAATCTTTAAAATTTTGATAAATCTTTAAGTAGTAATGGTTTAATATATGGTACATTGGATTTGTTAGAATTTTTATTTAGTTGATCATTTGATACAGACATAATTGATGAAGTTTTATCATTGGATGAATGTAATTGAGCTAAACTAGCAGAACGTCCTTGAAGCTTTAATGGATGTCCCACTACTGGAATATTTGTTCCAGGTGTACTTACTTTACGTTTAAATGGTAGTTTAAATAGTGACTGAAAACCTTTAGTTGTAATAAATTTATTGAATATATTCTCTGAAGAATTCAATTCTTCGGATGTATTCAAATAAGATGTATACGATTTTGTATTTTGTAATGTTGAATATATTGGTAAAGTTAATTGACTAACAGATCGTTCATTTGATAAATTTGATTTTTTCTGAGTAAAATTATTAGTCTGATTAGTAGATTCATTTGATTTATCTAAATTATTATTACTGACCAACGATTTAGAAGATTTACTCCACTTAGAATAATTATCATTTTCAATCATATGATGATTACTAATGATAATATTGTTGTTGACATAGTGATTATTTTGACTAGGGATTTTTAGACGTTGATTAACATCATTAGATAAATTGTTAGTTTGTTTAATTGTTACTGGTCCCCATGGTGATTCTGTGAATTTTTTGTGAATTGAACGACGTTCATTTGTTGACGTGAATCTACCATTCAAGAGTGGATTTTTCCAATCATCCTGTTTAATTAGATTTTAAATAAATAAACAATATAAATCAGAAAATCATTGTAAGTTGATGATTATTGCAATTTATATTGAATGATACTAGTGATACTTAGTGATACTTAGCATACAAAACGATGGATTCGGTATCAGTGCTTTATACATAACTTTCTTTGTCGTAAGACAAGCAGGATTTTATGTTTCATTGTATCATATGTTCATATCCTAGAATAATTTGCCTCTTAAGTGCTGTTATATTTAAATAGTTTTTCTATATTTAAGTTTTAATAAAGGTAATTTAAAGAAATCAGTTAAATCCAGGACTAATATCATGCTTAATTTGAACCTAAATATCTGGATATACTTTTATCTTAGTGTTTACTTTCATCCTGAATTTCGAACGTAGTGCTTATCTCTTCCAAAGTCAACACATAACCAGTGAACAAATTTGGTTTATTTTATTATCCATGGTAATAGTAAGGGTTCTTATTTTTATGACGACAAACGATCCATTTGTATTGACACCTACTTACTACTCGGCTGATGAGTTTCAAACAGGATGGGATATACAACCTTTGTTTCATTAATGGTTACTTATCTCAGGATTATTATTCTAAAACTGGAAATGTAGATCATTGAATTATAATTTACTGGTTTGTTAGTTATGTGTTTACCATGTGAATAGGAAATCCCGAGTTATGTCCTTGATGCACTTGTGTATAGGCGTTGTTGATTATTAATATATAAATGAGTTATTAGATGTTTCCCCTTTCTGTTAGTAGTACAATGTACAATATATATTTGACTATAGCTGTTATGTAATAAGTGCTGTGTGCATAACCATAAATAAAATGTAATACATAATACTTCATTACACAATTCATCAAGCTTCGTTTACAACCTCATTAGGCTAGATCAGTTAGATTTAATTGCAATATAATGCATTTCATCTAACTATAATCTCTATCCAAGTTGATTTTCAACTATAAAAGAACAAATAATTGAATGCTTTTAATATTTTTCATAATATAATCAATGCACATAAATTACTTTGAGTATGTGTACTTTTAAAGTTTAACATCATTAGTGAACCAATGTAAAAACGATGATGTAATTCACTTAATGTGATAATGAAGTAAAACAATGTTTTTTTTATAAAGTATGGGTTACAAAACTTTGAAAACCACGTTTGTCCATTACCGGTTTTTAACTCCATATCTACATGATTATCAATGGAAATTTTCTGAGTCAGTCAGTCAGTTACAACGTAGAACTTGGTACATGCGTACATCAGTTCAAGTTGTCATGCCCCAGTTAGCAGATAAAGATTAAATTGTCGAACCAAATCCCAGAGTAGGGGAAGTAGTAACAGAGTAAGTACTAATGGAAAGGTATAGAGATCAGAGATAAGATTTGAGATAAAAAGTGATTCAGTAAAGAGAAAATTATGAAAAGCTCAAAAACTAGAATTTGGAGGAAGACAAGGAATGGATGCACCTGCGCCACTAACAACGATTTTGAGACATATCACTTAAAGTCTCTAACCATTTGTTACAATTTTCCAGTTACAACAAAATTGCATTTTTGATGAAAACTAATACATAGTAATTAAAATCATCCAGGATCTTTGTAGAAATTAAACTTGAAGTAAAAATACTTCTGTAGTGAATTCATTAATTTTTATACGAATTAAAACTTCATTATAAGATTAACATGTTTATTATGATTCTGACTATTCATGGAAAATATCAGAATAATCACTTTGACTTTTAAACATTAAACTGTAGGTTCGAAATCCATACTATCAACCTAAGTTTTAGTATACTATTAAATTATTACATTCTTTATCAATGAAATTTGATATTAGTCCTATTAATGTAACTCATAAATATGTCTGTTGGATAACACATCACCGTCATCATCAACTTAGAACCAAGCAAGTACGCCTATAGGTTCAAGTTGCCATACCACATTAGCACTACGAGACTACTGAAGTAACATAATAACAGAATACAAGAGAGGAGAATGAAATAAAGTTGTGCAGAAACTAATAATAGGATTCAAGATTTACATGAAGTTAAAGAGTGAATACACTTGCGCTACTGTGATCGATTTTGAGCCATATCTCCAAGTGTCTTCAGCCATTTATTGAGACTATCATGCGAACCTTAGGTAGATACTCTGTATCCACTAACATAACTTAGACCAACAGTCAAAGACTTCATGGATCGATGCCATGTTTTGGTCTGACCATCCGTAGGCCACTTCCATCCTCCTTCATCTCTAGCCCATATCGCGCAACGAAGCAGGTAGTAGTCTGGCATGCGCGACACATGTGCTAGTCATCTCAATTAATGAGGGATAATGACCTCTTCGACTGATTTACTATATTTCCCAAGAACCTTTTGTTTGACTTCCATATTACTTATTCGACTATTTCATGAAATACCAGAGATGCTACGAAGATTTCTGTGGTGTAACACCTGAAGTCGATGCATATTTTGTGTTTTCATAGACCATATTTCGCAGCCATATGTTACGACGGCGTGGACTGTTACGCAGTACACCTGGCCTTTCGATGAGAGATGGATATCTCTTCGGCACCACAAGTGGCGTAAACTGACAAATGTTAATCAAGCTTTCTGAATCCGTGTTTATAGGATAAAACATTAATGTTGATTATCACTATGAGATATATTATCACACGCTTAACTACAATATCTACAATACATAAACTACATATCATTTCTCATTAGAATCTATTACTGAAAGAATTAAAACAATTTTCAAAATGTCAAAATTTCCACATTACCTCATTGTCTAAAAATGAAAAAAAACTTGACATTAGATATTTATACTACTGATAATCATATAAAACATTTATTTTTTCACTGTAATTCATACTACTTTTTTTCATTGATTATTCTTATATCAAATTATCTAAATTAGTAGTTTAGTATAAAATGAAACAAAACAAAATAATGCGAAATGTTATTATGTATATAGAAAAATAAATGAAATTTTTCTTTATTTTTTTCTAAATGTACATCATTTTGTGCATAACATTTTAGTGTGTATACATAGCAACTAAATCTATCAATGTACACTGTATACAGGTACATCAATGTAAAGTACATGATTTCATTTAATTCTGCCATGTATATACATATACATATGTGAAGATGAATATAGAGAATGAATCATAAGCGTAAATTATTACTTAATGTTACTAAAGGTATTATAAACGAATATTAGTATTACTTTTAAGAATAAGTAGAAATTAATTATTATCAACTGTAGATAGATCTAATGTTATCTTCAATGTAGTTAATAATCGATAATGTTTCGAAACTGATAATACTGATTGGAAACACCAACTCAAACTTAATTCTTTTTGTACCGATTTTAGTTTACAATTAATATGGTTGTCTGTATTTTAGTAGTCTACTGGTAAACACATAGATTCCTAAAATAAATAGATTGAAATCCGATCCTAGTGTAATTATCAAAACTGGTATCGAGATACATTTAGATTGAGGAGTTTCAATTGTGAAGTAACTTTTTTTCCAGATCCTACTTCGAAAATTCACTCAAACTGTAATCTTACATGAAGTGAAGTAATTTGTTCATTATGCACACTTAGCTACAATGACTGATCCAATATCATTCCATAAGAAGAAACAAATATTATCAAAGTCTAAAGTGTCTTGACTTCTTTTCAACTTACAATATAATTCTATTTCTATGTAGGAAAATAAGGTCATATAAACTTTAATGATTCAGTCAATATTAAAATTGTATATTGAACTAAGTAGAGATTTATTTAAAAGGAAACCTGTTTAAGTGCTTGTATATGTATATACATAATGTCTAGTTTATATGTTTCATAAATTCCTATTGATAATCTCCTTAATGAATAACATGAATTTATGAGATATAATTTCTTAAATCAATAAGATTAATAAGTAATATAATCACCAAGTGAACAACTGTTTCAATTGTTTTTTTTTTTTGGTTTTGTTCTATTTTTCATCAATAATGTCAATCATAACGACATAAAAAAAGAGAAAACATAAAAGGTAAATAACATAAAATGACTCACTAAAAATGAATGCTTATTAATTTCATAACTAACATTCAATAGACAATAAATATTAGTTCTATTAAGATCAATTTATATATTCCCATTGATTTATTATAGACTGTAGCTGGTCAGTATCTGTTGCAATCGAATTCTACTATGAACATCAATTTAAGATGCAGGTACATTCAACTGACGAGTCCCGAATTGGACAAAACGCGCGTTATGAATTTCACTTTCTGGTTACAATCCAACTTAAATAAATATAAGTTCATTTGTTAGTATATTGGATATCATGTTGACATTAGTATGTTTTATCTAGCAGAAACAAATGCATCATCTACTTATCACAATCAGAGTTTAGACACTTATTTTGATTGAATATGTAGACAAATTCACAACAATTAGGACACAGAAGAGGCTATCGCTACACATTAGGTTTGCCTATGGAAATCTCAAATATAAGTACAATTCCAGAGACTTAAAAATATCAAGCAAATATAAAAGGCAATATAGCTTCACTCTATTACTCGAATACGAGTATTCGTTTGTCATATATAGTAAATAAATATTAAGAACGTTAGTGAATAAGGAACAAACATTAAAATTTGTCATCATTTCATCTTCTAAACGTATATCAGTAACCAAGCTTTCTGGATTCAAATGAATGTTCAATTTGATATTGTCATCAAGCGGTATAAGTATCCCACATAAATATATCACTAGATTAGATGTCAGGTAAGTTCTTCAGTTCCACTATTGGTCTTAATGATGTATACACCACATAGATTTATAGCAGACTGCAAGTGTCATAAATTTTCATAATAATAGAGAAATATAATAATGACTCTTGTTTCAGCTTTATGAGCTGTATCATTATATTTATTTAAGCTTTTTGTCAATTAAGGGTTGCTCAACATCTCACTTCCTGAACATCTTTCGGAGGACCATCACAAAACTGCTTTATCGTCGTATACAGAGGTGTTTATTTCAAATATTATGTTCCCTTTAGCTATTATTTCAGTGACAGTAGTCCTGCCCCAACTCAATTGTTCTAGAGTGTAGATACATTTCCCGCAGAAATAAAAAAATGGTTTAGCAGTTTGGTGCAACAATATAATAATTATTCTGTTTCTCACTCTACTTGCTTCATTGTCCTGTACTTTGTTTAAAATAGATTCACATTATGGAATAACTTTGAAAACAGATAATAGTGATCATTTTTCATTTTGAAATTGAGACCCTTCTTAATTAGTGAAATTCCATGTTCATTTCGAATTCAATTAGATCGAGCCGCCTTCAGGAGCTTTAATTCTGTTTACTATTACGTTGCAATGTATGTGGAATCACATTTTTAAAGACATGGTTTACAGTGATTTCTAATTTGACTGGTATAATTTAATATAAAACATCAGAAATGTTATATATTTATTAACGTAACAATTTCAGGTTCCTTGTAGACTGATGAATACATTCTTTAATTTACCGGACAAGTGTGTAATTTATTCTCTTGTCTTACAGACGTTCGGAACTTAAACCCCGTGAATTTATTCGTTCACATAAAATATAAACTAAAGTTAAATTTTATTAATGAAGACAGAATCCCTATGACTTTATATTCATAGTTATTTATTTCATTTACTTCAATAGTTAAACCTTCAATCTATAGAATGAATAAAATATGCATGCGAGCCGTATCTTTTTCAAATGAAGCTCTTTAATATCATCTGAATGTTTAAACAGGGTATAGATACAGAAATCTTTTAAATAAATCAGTGAAGTGTTGAAAGTTATGGGCATTGATTAATAAACTACAGTCGATAATGATCTTCAAACTGCTTTATTAACTTACAGTGTCAACAATAAATAGTAATAACTATTTCTATGTTAATAAACTATGCATAAAATTAACTATTAATCGTAATAACATAATGCTTGGTAAGACGTACTCAATAAACCAATTAGATACTTATTCATAGTTGATCGAATTTGTCATAGACTTCTCAGCAGAGCGCACCATAGACTCCACCCTCACAGGCTTCAGGTTGGCGAAGACCTAATCGTCTGCACCATGGGGCCGGTATCCAATGGTGGAATTTCCATTTTCATCAGTTTGTGATATATAGCGCGACGATCATCCGCTGTCATTCTGGAAAACTGTTTCACCGTGATAAGTCTGAACCCTACCAGTTACAATTTCTCACAAGAGCTTCAGGAAAATTATGAAGCTAATCACTAGTGAGTTCATACTAAAACAAAACTACCGTCTAAGGAATCCCTGAATTTTCACTGGTAACTTGCCAACATCAACTTATGACGAATTCAATCAACTAAAAGTCTAAGTCTCCATAAACCATCTCAATTCAAATAATTATTCTTTTAAATTATAAGCTATACAAATAAGCAAATTGTTCACAAGATGATGCTAACAAAATGGATCAAAATATAACTATAGTTAGATCAATTTGTTAACTTATTCCGTTTTACTAAAGTATCTATCAGATTTCATTATTAAGGTAATCAACGTTGATATTAAATCTTATCTTTCTTAAAATATATCAGTTAGTATAATTGTATATCATTAGTTATTAGTACAATACAATCATAACATGAAGTACATTTTCTAACAATTAGTTAATACTACTGACCTTAATAATATGCAGATTACAATAGTAGTACATACATTTACTTGCATCAATGGAATTATCTTTCATACTAAAGAAGTTAAATAGTCAGATAAGTGATCTGAGTAATTTTATTGTAAATAAGATGAATACATTAATACGTATATAACATTATATCATTGTTATAAAGTGGGAATTCTACCACTGTATGTCATCCTAGTGATGCAGATAGCTAGGCGTTCGCCGTCAGTCTGAAGCCCTTGGTGTGGAACCTGGGATGCATACTTCTGAGGCGTTCCACATTAGAATGAAACAGCTGTCCAGTGTTTCCTGGTTTTCAATAATTACCCTACCAACATCAGTCTGGGACATATTCAATCAACTAAACTTTTATTATTCAATACTACTGATCTTAGTAATGTGCAGATTACAATAGTAGTACATAAGTTTACTTACATCAATGGAATTTTCTTTCTCACTAAATAATTCAAATAGTTAGATAAGTGATCTGAAGTAATTTCATTGTAAATTAGATAAATACATTATGACAAATCCAACATTATTTCATTGATATGAAGTGGAAAAATTGAAATACGTTACTGGAACGAGTATGAAGTTTATTGACTATTATTTAAGGATGCCAAAACAGTACACTAATTTTGAATGTCATTTAACATGGTGTAAGCTTAAGTGTATATTGTATTTCAAAAATCTTAGAAACTGAAAGCTCAAGTAAAATATTACTAACTGTCTCCCTATCCTCAGACAAACTAGGAAACAACGGACGGTTGTATGGTATCAGTATTAGTTTTAATATGAATACTCTACTCCATCAAGGAATCGAACCAAGGACCTTTAGTTCTGAAGGTGAATGTCTAATTATCAGCATCACTACGCCAGAATCTAACGGTGGGGTTACTACTCTGATGAAGTTATGATATAGATCGACGATCATCTAATGCCATTAGTTATAATTATATTAATTCTGAAATGTCTGAACTCTACTAATTACTGTTGAATCCCACAATTGAATGATGGAACAAATGTCCAGTGTACACTAATTTTCAGCGGAACTTATTCCAAATCAATCCGGAATGAATATTAATAGCCTTTTATTTATTACCACTACATATACCAGTACATAGTTTGAACAATGAACTCGTTGACATAAATTTATTCCCTGAATAGATAGGTTGTCAAAATGTATATTTATGCAATATTGATATCATCAGTACAAAAGTGCATCATTTTTATGTTTGTTTTAAATGTAACTAGAATGTAATACAAGTACCATTCTATAATCATATAACTAGGTATACATCACCTGTGAATCATTATTTCCATAATACTGCCATTACTAATAGTTTACAAACAGATGTTTTAATATGAATACTCCATTCGCTTACTGAAATTAATTCATGAAGCATGTAGTTTTATGTTGAAAAAAAAATAACAAACTCAGTTATCTTGTTAACCATATTCGTCACAGACTCTTCAAGGTTGAATATCATAGAAAAACAAAAATGTACTAAACAACTGCTCTCTCTTTGGATAGGACTGCTTAGCACTACATAACCGCAATTCATTCAGGAAATAAAACCCAGGACCCTCAAATCTCTGATTGAAGGTAAAATCATTAGCACCACTGTACTGGCGTCTAGTGATAGGATTACTATTTTTAAAAAATCGATGAAATACAGTCACCTTGTTATTTTATAAGATTACAAAAACACCTTGTAAAGATGAAATAAATATCATACAGTTTTGAACATGCATATATGTGTGTAAATGTCTGTACTTCTGTCAAGTAAGAAATCAGTAAAGTCACCTAAATAATGAATACATCGTTATACTGAATATCTTAACTATACAGTGTCTTTAACATTCACCAACAAATACAATCGTTCATTGTAATGGTTACAATTTTGAAACTTGAATGGTAACTCTATGAACTAAGCAAAATGATAATAATTATTACTATTATAGGGATTAATAAATGTGATTCAGTTGTATCAATGCGTTAATTAAAGTGTCTAAGGAAGTTCCTTGTCATTATTTCACGAAGCATCTATTAAAAATTCATCATTAGGAAGCTTCAATTTTGTTGATAGATTTCAACAAGAATAATGCTTACAATTAATGCTACTAAATTGATTTTATCTGTAATAAAACTTTATAAATGATAACGAATCTTACTCCTTCATGGCAATTCAACAAAATAAATTATACTTGAGTAAATATAGAAGCAACGAGATTATTAGGAGGTTAAAATTGACAGTCATATAATAGAGAAACTAATTTTCTTCCAGTACGACTACAATGATGAACATTATTTGTTAGATTTAGTTTGTATTGTGACTGGCAAGTGGAATCGAGGACGCGCGTTTCGTCCTATTTGGGACTCATTGGCTGGATGTACCTGCATCCCAATGTTGATGTTCACAGTGGGATTTGAACTCAGTCCGCTTCGTGTCATACGCCACCGCGTACACCACTAAACTACGAGGCAATCTGCTTAGGATGTACATATAGCAACAGTGACTGACCAGCTTCAGTCTATAACAAATCAATGGAATATGCAAATTCATCCTATTATTTGTTAGAGTTTGTATATTTTTGTTACTAGACCTTAGAACTGAATATTATCAGTCACTGTTAGTACTTTAGTGTTTTCTATGAGTACTATGATGTCATCTATAGTTCGATGTGGTTCGAAGTTAAACTTTAAATACATTTGACTTAGGGCTCACTAAACAAAATTTTCCAGATGTGACTACAGTATCTAAATTTCATTGTAAACAGCATACATCCTAATGATGAATTCTCAATAAAAAGAAACACGTCATAACACTTATCACTTTCAATCACTACCTAACTATATAATACGTTTATATTTGTTAGCTATATTTATTCCTTCAATACCATGTAAACATTGACTAAAGTTGTCATATGTCAATGACTTATTGTTGTGTGGTATTAAAGTTTTTGTCTACTGGATTGAACATAAACTATGATTTCATAAGCTTCACTACCATAGACTGACTTGATAATCTGAAATAAAATTGGCTTTGATTTGAACAGTTTGTAAGAAAATAACGTATTTATAATGTCCAAAAATGTATAAGCTTTAAATTTGTAATGTTTCGGCGGAGTAATTTAAGTCACTTCTTCAGAAAATAAATAGCTGAATACAATTAACATGATTTTAAATAGTCTAAAGGCACAAATAAAATCAACTGTTAATTGCAAAGCTAACCAGAAAGACCAATGTGATCATATAAATGTTAAGTATGCTAAAAATGAGATCAGTGTTTAAATTTATGTTAACAGAATTGGAGAGAAACAAGAAAGTGATAAATACACTTAATACAGAAGAGCAAAGTTAAATTGTATGAGATTTATGGAGTATGTTAGATATGTGATTGCTTATAAAACTTGTGCAACTGGGATGAATCTCTTTGACTTTTCTTTTTATGTATTGTAGCTGAGTTTAGCAATATATAAAAAGCTTCAATCACTAGACTTTCTTTGTAGTTCAAGAATCCTTTTTAAATTATGATGTTAATATTAGATCTCATGGCTGTTGAAAATAGTTTATAGTGACATTGATAACTTTATTTTTTAATTCTTTACCATTTACAGGATTATTAGATGGTCTTTTTATATAACTTAATTGCCCACATTGATATTTCTCAACCAGCCAGTAAAAAATCGTTACTATCATCTCAACCTTATCTGTAATCCCAATTTTCATGAAAAATAGAGAATCGTTTCTTTCACTCTAAGTAATGCATTTCAAAGTGTATTTGCCATTTTGTATGAAGGTTTGTGTTGTGTACCTTTAGAATTCATATTTCTTAGGTTATTCATTGAAGACAGGTTAGAACCACTTACATCAATCCACGTATTACTTTAATTTTTATTTATAAGAGGATTAAATCATTTTTGGATATTTTTAATAATTCAGATAGCTTAAATTATTACTTTTCAAATGTCTGTAATCTTTTTGGAGTGGAAACCTCTGCTAATCAGTTGACAACGTGTCACCCGTCACATAAGTCATAGTGACAGTGAAGCCTTTACTGTTTGACTGCTGCGTATGGTAAGCAGTCTGTGGGAGGACTGGGATATGGTGATATGGCTGAATTGGGAGTATTTAAACTGAACAGTTTTAAATTATAACAATATATGTACTCACTTACTATTACAAAATATACACAAACTATCTCACTACTAAATAGTGGAATCAATTCCTTTATTAAAATAATTTCCTTCTTGTCTATCTTTTGAAAATAACAAGGGAGGATTTTATTGGAATTCATACTTCATATATATAAATAGTAAATGCTAAATGTAGATGTATCAGTTGAACTGGACGAGAACTTACTTGGACATAAGTGATTTTTATAAGGATCCGTATTGTAAATATTCTTTAATAAACGCTTGTCATTTACAAGTTAAACCGAAATTGGTTACATTATTACAAAATTAGCACAAAATATTCTTTAATGAGATAAAACAATTTCATGCAACACGTTTTCTTTATTGATTTAAAAATGGAAACAGGAACAAGTATTTGAGTAGAACAAAATGAATTCATTCATTGTAAGCTTTTCTTTGCCTTGGTAACATTAATTTAATTGATTACATTGACAATATGCTTATTGAAATGTTCTAAACTCTCTAGTGCCATTTTCATTTAACTACAACAATTTTCATAATAAATTAATTGAACATTATTCACTTATTTCAGTTCTTTCGTATCTTTAACGTTACGTCATTACGTAATAGTCCACTTCTAGTTTTACCTTGGTAATTAATTCGCATTAACTATACTTACTTCTCTGTTACATATTGCTGATGTTAAGTGTCAACTACGATTACCGTACTTAATATTTTGTATGTGCAAGCCTCTTTATAATTTCGATTTTTAAAATATTATTCATTGTAAACAGCTGAAGAAAATCAGAGGAAATAAAATGACAGTTCGATATCACGAATCGGTCTGAATTAGATAGCCACTGATCACTAGGAGGCACTGGAGAACTGTTTCGTAGTAGTGTGGGATTGTTCAGAAGTATACATCCGCAACCCCATCAGGGATCGAACCCAGAACCTTCCTGCTTCGTAACAAATGCTTTAGCATTATACCAATTAGTCGGCTATAAACGGTTAATATTAATAATCCAGTCAATTCATGATACATTTGCACTGCCTCATCTATTGTCATCAATGGATAACTGCCTCACATCCATGGCTTAACTCTGCTGGTCACTTTGAAACAGCTCTTCAGTTCTTCTTGGTCAGTATATCTCTAATTTAAACAAATCAGCTCTGTTGAATTGACATTCAGCTATCAATACTCAATTACCAAATAAAATGAATTCATCTTATTTTACTTAAATGTTTATTCTTGTTATTTTCAAAACTTTCAGTAATAAATTTTACTATTGGAGCTGATTTTAAAAAAGATACTAAAGGAATTAATATCTACACTTAGAACTCTTATCGAACACTGTACAATGTTTGACATTATTATTATTATTATTATTATTATTATTATTATTATGTAAGTGATGACAAATATACAACCGTAACATTAGAGAATGAATAATTCTATATGATATACATATCAACTAACTTTGTCAACTGATGAACGATAATCCAACTGTTGTTTGTCTATTGTTGATTTTTCATCGAAATTATTTACTTTCTTCTTTTGGAAATGTTTTATACCTGATTTCCTTCTTAAACTTAAATCAGGTGTAAACATTTTAGGACGATAAATATGATGATTTAATTGATTATGTAATACAGGATTCAATAATGAAGATTCTGAATATTTTATTGAATTTTGTAAATCATTGATAATTCGACTGGCATTTTGAAGTTGATGAATAACTTGTTCATCGAACTCATGTAAACATGTCTAAAAGTAAGTGTAAATGAAGTTATAAAAATGTATTACAATTATTTAACAAAATGATACATTAGATTTGGTGTACAATTTAAATATGATGAAAGATACTACTAATTGTGATTGTTGACTTGACTCAACAACATAGATTACAGGTCTATGAACAATAAGAGTTAAATAACAACATTTTTAGAAAGAAAATTGACTGCGCTTTCAAGTGAGCTATCAATGTTCAATTAATTTACTGCAAGGTTTACACATACGTTTATTACACACAATGGAAGTCATCAGCATTCACATCAATAAATAAATTTATGCAACCAACAGAAATTTGTACAACCATATTCATTATCTTGGTTATCTTTATCTCTGACAATGAAATGAGTTACAAATTGTCACATTACCACCCCCTCTCACCCTTCTTCAATTTCTTTATTACTTATAACTTAATATTTCTGATTGCCCTTCCATACTCCTTGTATAAATGTTACATACTTCACTATAGTTATCCAGCTATCATTTGACCTGTAAGCAACATTCTCAATTTTCGTGTAAGATATGTATGTAAGATATGTATGTAATTCATAAACATTATAATCAATTGTACCAGTTTCTTCTTTTTTTAATTAATAAACTTGATCACTAATTATTCTATTCACACCGACTACAATTATTTTTTCTAAGCACTCGCAATCCAATAACTTTTGACTGGTAATAGTATGATGTAACTCACGAATACTCGTGTCATATCAATTTCCAACATGAATATCTACAAACCATCACAATTCGATTATAATAATCAGTTCACCAGTGAATAACTTCAAGATGTTATTGATGCTCTAGTGAGAAGTCATGATTAGTGGGGTTCAGACTTGTCGGGAAGGGGTGAAACAATTAACACCGATGACAATGCATGATTGTCGCGCTGTATATCGCAAATTGATGGAAGTGAAAATTCTAACAGTGAGTGTTGGCCGACCCAGTGATGCAGAGGGTTAGACATTCATCAACCTGGAGCCCCTGAGGCGACATGCAGAGCACGTACTGATGGGAAGTTCTACACCATCCCGAAACAGTTGTCTAGTGCTCCTTGGTTTCCGATGGTACCCTACCCGACATCAATCTCTGACAAATTCAGTCAACTTAAAAATTTATTACTGAATAGCATATATATATTAATATTGAGCCCTGATAAAATACCAATTCACTGCTCTATTATCTATTGACTAAGTGACAAAAACAGAAGACGGTAGTTTGAATAAAAGGCATTTTGTCTCAGGTAAAAGATGAAAGCAGTATGCGTCACAGTATACACCATGTTACAAAACTGCTTGGCCAATAAAATAGGCAGTATCATTATGTCACAGTAGTATTGAGGGTTGATAATATGATTTTTCCCTTCTATGAAATACTGTCATTGTTTACATCTCTTCGTTCTGTTTAGAACTTGTTTTTCTTCATGAAATGATCTAACTAATCATCAAATTGTAAAAAAGACACTAGTTTGAAGCTTCTTAGCTATCTTCTTCCATAAGCTGATACTTGACCAAACATTCAAATTTCCTATTACTATTATTTGATAGATTAAAATGGATCACCACTGCTTTGTATTGCCTTTGTACGCAGACTTAAATGTTTGTCATACACTGTCATGTACGGAATACTTTATCACTTTAGTTCATTCGAATTTACTGATAGTCAAAGGGAAGTTAAATCAGTTACACTAAAAGGATAGGTTAAACATTATAGCGATGATCGATTAATAGTAATTAGCTATTAAAGTTGTAGTAGGTATAAATTACTGAAAGGAACTAAAATCATCTATAAGTACTTAAACAAATGTATAAGCAATCTCCT
The DNA here is from genome assembly GCA_025215515.1 of Schistosoma japonicum. Classification (NCBI taxonomy): domain Eukaryota; kingdom Metazoa; phylum Platyhelminthes; class Trematoda; order Strigeidida; family Schistosomatidae; genus Schistosoma; species Schistosoma japonicum. Next base: position 69,204,715 of record CM046069.1, read on the forward strand.
TCGGAGTTCAACCATATCCAGTATGAAGTAAAGATCACAAACGATAAGGTCAAAATTATCAACCTTCGGGACCCGGCTTGGTGGCCTATCGGTAAAACGTTCTCCCAGGAGGTAGAAAGTTACGAGTTTGATTCATGTTGGGTCGTGGATACCCAGCGACGAAGGGTCTCCTACTAGAAAAAAACTGCTGTCTAGTGCTTACTAATAGTCAGTAGTTCACTGATTCTGACTATCTCGTAATACCAAATTGATAATCTCTACATTAGTTGGACTGACATGGCTTTATGAAGATAACTTTTAATTTATTATTCATAATTGTAAAAGATTGATCTCGGTTGAGTACTACTTAAAAACATTGACAATTGAATAGTTATTTAATCCTATAAAAAAACTCCTAGACTAAGCACACGTTCCAGAATACCAGGAAATCGTTCACGAATGATCGAATGATGTCATTACTTACCCCCCCCCCGCCTAGCGGTACTAACTGTTAAGCGTGTAAGTTATCTGAAGAACCTAGAAGTGATTTTGCAGTAAGGGTCGAGTGTTTGCATTGCTATGCAATCTGATACTGTAACTAATACACTATTCAGTGTTTTATGTGTTTTATTGATAATAAATTGGAATTGGTCTGTGAAGAATAATAGCGACAAATTACTACAATCATTGTAATTATACACTAAGAAAACTGAAATGGAGAAGAAAATAATGTCGATTTATTAAACATTTTTTCTTTACAAAGAGTTTGACAAAAGTTATAGTAAGTCTTGGTAATCATCAGTAAATTTCAGAATGCGCGTTTTATAATAGTTAGGACTCGTTTGAATTTCAGTTTTAATTTTTATTCTTAATCTGGAAACTAGTTCATTTTTTACTTAAGATATTAAAGCGCTATGCACTGAGCTAACGAAACTGAAAAGCTGTTAACTTGCTCAATGGACTTGAATGCACTAGTAACGGTTTGCAATTTGCTGTTCGATTCGGATTTTAACATGAACGTCGACAGTGGAATGCTGGTACATTTAGCTGTTAATTACTAGATATGACAAAATGTTCATACTGCATCCAACTCGTAGCAAATCCAGCATATCACAGGATATTCTGAGATGATCTGCTAAGTAACCATATACAACAACAAAGACTAACGGCTGTTTTGAGCATCAATAACTAGAAATAACTAATCACTAACTGTAAATTGCAAAGAACAGTTTCATGAATAGTTTGGATATAAATCATCAATTAGTAATAGATTTATATGGAAAATGCTGGCAAGTTTAGCAACGAATTTTGGTAATCTTTTAATGAACTCTGTTCACTAGTGCATGGAAGCAAATCTCTTCTGTTTGTTTTGATTTGTGACGTATGAAGACCAATCTTAAATAACTCAGTGTTACTATGATTACTAAATGTTTATAGACTGGCTAGAATAAATGTAAAACTTTGAATTCGATCGTACTAAACACCACGTCTAGGATCGTATTTTAAAACATATTATTAGTTAACTTAAATTACTATGTTATCTTTAAGCCATTTAGTTATACATCATCAGTTTATTAAGCTTCATCTAGTGTCAAAGAAATAACTGTCACACCCAATGGTTACAGCCTTTAATTAGAATACTTTAAATTCATTTAGTTATTATTGACTAAAGAGCTCATTACCATTAATGAAAGAGGGGGATTTGTAGAGAATGTTTTTGAATAGAATCACAAACTTAACGGCATAATCGCGGCAAACTAGAATGTACTGTGCAACTAATTTTCAATGATTTTCAAGTAACCATTTACACGTAAAATTTCTTCACAGTGAATAATTCCCCTAACCCCCACCGTCCCATTCCAATAACTTTATACCATAGTTTGTGAACCAGGTTAGATTAATATTTTAATGCATAACACATGTGGAGAATGTATTCTTCCCATCACTTTAAAAAGATTGTTGTTTAACCTTGTAACTACTACTTATCTTAAAAAATTCAGTCATCTCATCACTTTTACATTAGTATACAATGACTAATTCATTTAACCTATTTTCATTAATAGTTAAATTTTTAATACCTACCCTTGGATTTGTATAGGTAATTTTCGTTTTGTTAACTACTAGGTGAAAAATTATAAGTTCATAAACATCAAAAATCCTATTAATCATCCGATAGAATTTGTAGTTAAAATTAATATAAGTGAATATGTACTTTTCCTAACTTTATTAGAATTGTTCAACAGCTAACAGAAGTATAGTACCGAATATACATCTTCTACATATAAATTAAAGCTCAATACACTTTGAATATCCTTCAATATCAATAGATGCTTACAGACTTTTTAATTCGATTTACGTCGGGTCATGTACATTACAGTAGAATATTTATTTCTAAGTATACTTCAAAGATATCCTATCTTTATTTCGTGTTCTTTACTCAATGACTGATGATCATAGCTGTATTTCTTTATGTAATCTACGGTTATTTAGGGTAGTTTATAGTCGATAGGGAAAAAATGCAGTTCAGTTACACAAACAAATATCAATACATATGACTTCATTATATATTACCCTAATTATGTATTAGAATATCAGAACAAAAATAATTACATCTACACACATATTTCAAATACTCACTCTTACAAAACTATATTTTCCATAAGAAAATTATCAAAAATTCTTAATTTGCTCACTAGTAACTGAAATAAATACTTAAATTGTATTTTCACTCAATCAAAATTACGTTTCAATAAGATGTTTGGAGATGAACATATAAGGGATCACAAAAGGTAAATCTTGTTAAAGATGTTTACATGTCACAACATGAAACATGATCTGGATTAGATTCATAGCAGAGTATCAGCTACGTAAATAAAGTTGAAGTAATAGTTCAATACTTCATGATTCTGTAGATGATATCGGTTTGTGACAAAAAATATTTCTGACTTTATTCTTGCAATTTTTCGGAAATAACTAATGTAAATATTATGAAATTTATTAAAATGTCGGAAAATGCATATGATTTAGAAATTACATAAGCTGAATTATTTTGCTTGAAAGTTCATTCATTCCAAGCTTCACTAATATCTCATGTAGTAGTCATTCAAATAATGAATGTATATATATGGGTTATTACCTACAACTTTAATAACAGTGTTATTAATAACCCTCAAAAAAGACAATAAATCGTGAATAAATTCACACACACACACACACCAGTATATAGCGATTGATTTGAAATGTGTACTTAATAATATTCACCATCTTGTAAATCGATGCTTACCAGTTAGATATCGTGGATCACAGTATTGTTCTTCCCATTAAGAATCGAATCTTTCTATTCAAAGTCAACACACTCCCCTCTCCGAGCTGCTGAGTTAAGATAGTTACTGGCTTATCTGACAATTATGCTTATCTATTATTTATGCGGCCTACTAATATTCACGAGTTTTCAATTAACAATCCTTGGTATATATTCATCCTGAGTGAATTGATTCGATACTGCTGCTTAGTTACAAGTTTTTATAAATTTGGTGTGTGATCAATTACAATCCATAACATCAATGATGATGACATCAAAAAGCGATTATATATATATATATATATATATATATATATATATATATATATATATATATATCAGTAACGCATTTGCATTTTGAAGCCCTATGCAAACTTCAACAATCAGATCTAGCTGTATTCATCCGAGGAGTCCTAAATACGATAAAACGTGCTTTCAGATTATACTACTAATCATAACCTATCTGTTTCACTGATAATAAAAAGTGACTGGAAAAAATTCAACCTTGAAAATCAACAGCACGATAATTCAGGTCTTTAAATATCCAGGCAATTTATTGTATGAATATAATTTTTATTAAAGGAATTTCGAAAATGACTTTTAATGTTTTCTCACTATCTAATTACTTTTACATTTTATCTGTTTATGTGTTTATGTACGAATATGGTAAAATTAAGCACATAAAAGTTTATAGGGAGAAGGATGGAAACAATGTTATAACAGTTAATAGTTTCTCCAATGAAGGTCGACACAATGTGATGTTTCTAATGTTGTTGTTGTTGTTCTTTTATGTGCCTCTTATGCTCATTATCATGTTAATTAGAGTTATTCTTGATAATTACTTTTCCTAATTATTAAATAATAGTTTAAGAAATATACAGGAGCTTAATGATAAATACAATTTCATATTCTATGCTTCTATTCTACACAACAACACAATATAGAAGGAAACATAGTGATAAATTTATAGACATGAAGTAATTGAAAAGTACATTCTATCTGTCAATATTTAAATAAAATGTAATTAGTTTCTGTCTGATTTAACTCCACAATAACAATAGTAACAGAGGAAACAAAAAGTATCATTTCTGTGTTATTCTATGCACTTATACTTTCGATTAGATCTATCTTACATCACTAATAGTATTCACTAATGAAAATAACTAAATAAAATGTAAATTTCAGCTGTTTTCATATTATCATCAGTAAATAAATTAGTTCATAGTTTTTTTTTCAATGTTACTTGGTATACAAGATAAACAAAGAAAAGATAAGAATTTACTAACTAAAGTAACAAACTACATTAAATGTTCACAATTTAAAAAAAAAAAGTATTTTAATATCACTAACCAACATTTTTAAACTATGTATACTGATAATGGCGTCAATTCAACTGATTATCATAATGAAAATTACTTCAAGATGAAGAGGCATTGGGGAGACTTAGAGAGTCTAGATGTGTCATATTTTCGAAAAATCAGACGCTTCACCTCCTGTCTTATGTTCAAATTGTAGGTAATACATTATAGACAAGAACTGATTTTAGATTAATTGAACTATGCACTAAATCAATATCGCAGCCTGAATATCGTTATTTAGTTCAGTAAGGAGCAATAAATAAAACATCATGATTTGTATACAATTTTTTCACTTTTAATAATAGGAGCTTTCTAAAGATCCCGAGTTTAGTGATTGGTTCAGGTGTTTAGGAAGTATGCGTGTATTGTAACTGAGTCAGATATGAGAGCAGTAACATAATATAAACTTCCTCATGCTCATTCATTGCAATGAATTGAATCTATGCATACATTATATTAGATTCTGAGTTGTTTATCACTGACTTAGTGACTGAAAATAGTATTCTGTGGTTATCATAAAATGCTCACTAATGGCTAACTTCAAGAAAAGTTGTAAAATTTCTAACGTGGATTGTAGAGTTAAATCATGGAGAGACTAATATCACAGATAGCCCAATAATGTTGTTCAGTATGCAAAATGAATGAAGTTGAAATTTAGATCTATGTAGTATTAGCCTAAGGCTTTTCGCTGTAGCGTTCGAAACATCTGTCTCACTCTACCCAGTTTTCCAATGTTTTCTAATAGTACTGAATATTATCTTAGAAGTTAACTGTATGAGATAAACAGACGTTTGGATTTGTATCATATAATCACTTACTGGACTGAAAAAATTATACAAAGTGAAAATCTATTGAAAGTTGGAATCTTCTCAATGGATCGTTTTTTCCGTTTGACATGATGCATATCTACAATCTTCAGCCATAACAATCGATCAAATAGATCACAGATAATCTTAGTTCCTCTGCAAAGTTACTCGACATCTAGGATAAGTGTTATGTTAAAATCTTACGCATACACAACTAAACAAACATTATGATATATATATACATGCCCCACATTATAATCTTAACTGAACTGTTAGTGTAAATACACCTACATGTCATTAAAATAGGCGAGTTGAAAATTGTAAAAGCTTTCACTGCCTGACATTGTCACAATACACCATATTTTAAATGAATTTATTTTATGCTTATAGTCTTTAATCAATGTTAAATGTCTGGAACGGAAATAATCAGTCTGACATCAAGGACTGTGTCAAAAAAATCAACCTTTAATACATAATTTGATGAAACAGTGTAAACATGCATCACATGAGAAAGTATAAAATGCTTCATTGATGACTTATCACATTAAAAGTGGTAAACAAACTGATTTGTAAAAGATAATTCAAATAGTAAATCATAATGTTCAAATGATGTCATCATGAAGCTTAGAAGAAAGATCTAGGGATATATATCACTACTACTGCTGTTGCTACTACTACTACCGCTACTATTACCACACTAAATAACATATTTCATTTTGTGTCATAGAATCGGTGCTTCACAAATGTTACTACATTTATTGTTTATTAACATATATGTGTGTTTGTGATAGGAAAGTTAAACTATATTAAAGTGAGGACAAAATCAGTTGTAAAAAACGGTGATTTGTTGAAAATGAATTACTGTTTCCAATGATACATGGTATCGACGTAATATGCTTAACTGATCAAAATCAACAACTTTTGTGCACACTATTCATGAATACGTAAGAGACTTTATACACCGAAGTAGGAAATGTGGATTACTAAATGTGAATTCATTTATCTCTACTACATCTGAACTTCTTTGACTTGACTCCTGGTAAGGTAATAGATAGCCACCATTACTAGAATGAAACAGCTATCAAATGTTTACTGGCTTTCATTGGTTGTCTAGTTACAATCAGCCTGTTATGTCGATTTACAAATTTCACTTTGTTTGTGTAATAGCTCTAAGAACGTTCCATATTCTAATTCAAAATGTTCACATTACTCATTCGCAGTCCAAACTGCAGATGCATTTTTAGTTTAGTTATAGACAGTCAGTAGCTAAAAACATGCCAAAATTCAAGAAATTGTTGACACTTATTTTGTCTAAGTTAGCTGATGCTACCCTATTTATAGTAAACCGGGAAATAGACCAACAGGTTTCAAGTATGGAGGTGAATGAAATCTACTTAAACAAGTAAAAATAATTTGATTGCTCCACATTTTCAGCCTCAATCAATTCGCTAAACTTAGCGATGATTATCTAAACCCCAGCAGTATGACAACTGTGTAACTTCCAAGATATTTTGTTACCATAAATCGCAACATTTCACAAAGGTTTCAAAAAGTATCTAAAAGTTAGCTATTAATGATCTAGACGTAAAGCCCCTCTGCCGAAATCTATAGCATTAACGTTCAGTCTCTGGTAATAAAACAGGGGTACATTGCTATGTAGTCACAATTAAGTATTTAAAAATTAAATTCACAACACACTGATAGTGCACTACATTGACCAATACATCTACAAATTTTGTGCAATATTAAGTTTTGTCGTTGACTGTACATTTTTTGTTAGTTGGACCGATATTCTGATTGAACTAACGTTACCTTCAATTCATTTGAAACACCTAAGAAGACGCTATTCTGTGAATGGTATACTTATTATTTTAACAAATACCACTTTTTCTATATTTTGCTTCTTACCACCTACATCAATTAATTAAATATTAAAGAAATAATCCAATCATAAATACATAATATGCTCGAAGGTTCTGTACAACTGGTAACGACATTCTTTCTAGAATACATTAATGCGTATGCACATTAATTTTATTCTTCTACTTCTCCCTTAAATTATAATACCTAATGAGAATCACTTGAGCTTAAATGGTTTTACTTCACAGCAGGTAAGACACTTTACTTTTGGTCAAATAATCAAAGGTTCGATCTCTTCACCATCCAATTCGTATAAATCTTACTGTTGTTCAGAGCTCAATATCTCATGGAATGCTTAGAAAATGTACATGATTATTTTCAAAAACCTTGCAAATAACAAAGGAACATGGTTTAACAATTTTTTTTTTGAATTATCAGCTTCAATTATTTAACTGAAATAATAACTACATAACTTCAATTAAAATTACTCACCAACTTTTTACTTATTTGATGAAATAAATCATTGATCATTTTACATTGATGTGTTGTATCATTAATTTCTTTCAATATACTTGAACTGGTTGATTCTGTTGTTGTCATAGTTGTCGGTGTTGTAGTTGTCATTGTTGAACTGGTTGATTTATATCCATTACAAAGTTTTCTTGATTCTACTGATGAATCTCTAAGTGGTGGATACATACGTGGAAAATGATGATGTTGTTTATGCACAAACTGTTCTCTACTATTACTACTATTATGATTACATTTTTCATTAGTATTACTTGTAATATAATCATTTTGTGCCATTAATTTGTTTGAATTTGATACTGTAGCTTGATAACTTGAAATAGAAGAACTTGAATCATCTATATGACAATTATTTATCATAGATGTTTTCTTAGTTGATCTGTGTACATCTTCATATCCATCGCTGCGATAAAAGTCATCATCTTTTAAATCATTATTATTATTATTATCCAAACCATTCTCTTTGAATTGTTTCAATAACCAGTTCATTAAAGTTTCATCATTACTAGCATTATCATCATTGTCATTATTACTGTCTATTACATCGGAGTTCTTATCAATCATATTTCTCATTTGTTTGGGATTATTTCGTGTTAAATTAATTAAACCATTACTATTATTACTATTAATCATACTATTACTATCTACTCGATAATTATCAATCACTTTTGTACACAATGGAGGCAATGAATCCACATCAGAACAATAACTTTCACGATAATGTGATAATCTATACTTATCATTGAATGAAGTCCACTGTCCTGTATTATTACTACAATTACCATTGTGTACATTGTTTATATCTGTAATACTTAATTCTTCCAGCATTTTATTTAGTTGTTAATATGAAATACAAGATTTTCTTCTGTTTGATTAATTCTATTTTCTAGAAATAAAAGAGAACAGAATACTATTACATAGTACACAATCATATGCATATGATACAAAATAAAACGCTTAGTAATAATAATTTCATTTTTGCCCACTTTTAATTGATTTTATGAGTAAGTCATGGATAAAAATTAAAAAAAGGTATAATCTACATTTATTACTTCATTTCTAGCAATAAATTATCATCAATTAAATGATAGAAACTTGTCACTTATAACTACACAAGACATGTGAGATACAAAAGAAGTTGTAAATATCGTTAAATTTAAGATTTCAAGTGATATTTTTCGTGTGAACTGCATAGAAATATACAATACACGTCTACTAAATGAATGAAATGATAGTAGTATTTCGCTAGATATAACGATTTAAATGAATACTGAATACACTTTAGTTACCCTAAATACGATGTACATAACAATTAGTGTAAACTTAGTGCAAGAAAATACTTCTTTTGTATATGACAGTATTTTGATCAGGTTACTTTAAAGGGGTGGATTTAATGATAGGTCATTTAATCTTCAAATAAACAATGAGTATCCATTTATGAAAAAAAGAATGAAAATTAATAGTAAGATTGAAACGTATTTTGCAATATCCAAGAAATTTCATGAAATTTCGAGAATTAATAATAACTAAGAAACTACTTGAATAAAGATAAATCGATCCAATGACAAATAAAACTCTGACGATAGTACCATAAATGGTAAAATGGGTTTGTGTCACTTAATAATGAATATGGCATAGATGGGAATACACAGAGTGGTAAGGCAATGGCAGTATTTTGACAATTTAGAAACATCGGAAACTCAAAACAATTGTCGACTATTATTTAACAGGTATAAATGTTTATAAACAGCTGTCTGTGCAAGATACGTCGAATCCGTCGGTTACATACCATCAACAACAACATTCTCTGACAAACAACAAATCAACCAACTTCCAGAAAACAAAGAAATTGAAAAATTACGCAGCTGGAAGTGCATATCACACATACTGAGAAAATCACCGAATCGCATTACAAGACAAACCAGTGAATTGGAATCCTCAAAGTGAGAGGAATGGCGGAAGATCGAAGAACACATCGGGTTGGGTATTACAGGCAGACATGCAAAGAATGAACAACATTTGGGAAGCATATGAATGGATTGATGAAGACAGAGTTTGTTAAAGAATGCTGATCACTAACCTACACTTCACGAGGAGGTAACAATCATTAACTGATTCATTAGTGACTGAATTTCAGCTTCCCAGTATATCTATAGGATCCATAAAATAAAATAAAATGACTTCATAATCATGTGGCTTTTAGTATCTCAGTTTACATAAATATTGGACAGTGTAATACATTTGATTGATTAACTAATATTAAAACTAAAACAGATGTAGGAATGTATAACACTAGAAATTATCTTTTTATTCATAAAATATTAAAAATAAAATTATATTTCTATAAAGGATCAATTTGAAAATTCTAAATTTAGTAATAATAAATACCGAATTTTTGCGGGAGGTAATGATCTCTTCTACAAACAGTTCAATGAATAATACAGATGTAGTGAAATGTGTTATGATAACCAGAATGAAGTTAAATATTGTTATGTCTTTTTGTTTCTTAGTGAAAGTGTAGTTATCTATTACCGGGTTATAAGTAGAGAACATCTGTACAGCTGTTAGTATATATCATTTAACATGTAGATAAAACAAGTTATACAATAGAATTTATACATTTTACAATATTTTACTATATGAACTAAATGATTACAAGTACTTTATGGTTGTACATTACATTGTTATTTTAAGACTACTAACTGTTATTTAAACAGTGTGCAAAATGACTAATAGATAGTACACACAAATAGCAAACGTTAAAAAAGTGTATCTTTAATGCCAAATGATTTCAAGTCCCCATTCATACGATTTTTATGTATGTTATCCAGTTACGGGGTACGATGTCACTGCCGAGTTCCTGAACACTTTTATACCACCTGTATAACTAATATAGTAATTTTCATATTTGCATCATTCTCTGAACATAGTGATATTTTTGTACTTAATTCTGATACATGATATCACAACTTCATCTGTTACTAATTATTCGGTATGTATATTAGTTTGATAAATCGCAGTTCACCTAAAGAGTTGTTTTGAAAGTAAACATCTTAACCTCACTTAGTGACTTTTTATATAGTTAAAGTATGACGTGACATTTCTGCTGATCGATACTATACTAATAGTTTTTTTGCGACAGCCCCTTTAGGATTATACTTAATCAGTTGATAGACGTTGGATGCTTCAGCTCAAATGCATTTGGTTGGAATTTGTTTGTGACTATTATCATTGTGATGTGGGTACATCCACTTGATGAATCCTAAATTGAACGAAATGTAAGGTTTGTATTCCGTTCTCAGCAACGTGCCATGTTAATCAATATAATACTTTCAAATTTTTCGGTGAGAACTAACAAATTAACTTGCAATATGACAAAATAAGGATTATTAATAGTACAAATAATTGTTCTCATTCAATTATAAATGAATCTCAGTTATGAAATGAAACAAGTAAAAATGACTTTCATTGTGGATATATAACTTTTGGTGACATCTGTATGCATAAACCATAATTGTCTATCATAAAAGGCAATAATACAACGTTCATCTGTATTCGTTGAATTGGTTTCAGCGAAAAATTGCAGAATACCTCTTATTGAACTTACATAGAATGATAAATGCATTCAGAAACATATAAACATATTAAGGACTAGTGTCAGTTATTCATTTCTGGTTTATTATCATCCAGCCGATGAGTCCCAAATAAGACGAAACGCGCATCCTGGATTCCACTTGCCAGTCACAATACAAATTAAAAAGAAAGTTATAATTGACGCTAATCAACTTTGGCAGATCCCTCAAATTGAAGTAATTAACTGATAAAGTTGTTACTATCTACCTACATCAACTAAATATATAACTAGTATTTATGCAATAGTTCACAAAAAATACTTTTAGTTTATTCTTTTTGTATGTTAAATTTATGTTTTCAAGTAATTCAGTATTTCAGTAGTATTAAATAACCCTATAATTGATCAAACAATGAAAACATGTTTCTTTTATGTTTCTAAACGCATTAATCAATAGATCTGTCAATAATCATAAAGTATATATATGCTAATCATGTATCAGTTTAGTAACTAAATTAATTCATGTATAATTAGCATTGATAATTTAATGTAACTTTTACAGGTTCATTCGTTTAACTTAATCTAATCAATGTCAACAGAATAGTTAGTATGCACATTTAAATATAACCACTTAATTATTATAGATTGTTAATAAATGTAGCACGTGATTTGCAGCTGAGTAGTTTTTCTGTTGTTGTTGTGTATTTGAAATGATTTTACAAATTTCATCAGTATAAATTAACATGAATCATAGTTACTAGTCTATTTGAAACTATCTAATATATAAGAGATTGGTGAAGATATCAATAGCACTTTCAGTAGTAAATGAATGCCCTATATCTAGTAATGTTTTGATATTCTTTTTCATTTGTTTAATATTTAAGCGTAACATATTAACATGTCATTTACATTGAAGTTATTATTTTTAGTGTCTTAAGTTATCCACAAATTTATCTGCTATAAACATGTCAATATTGTGTATACAATAGGGATGAGAAAGACTCATATATAGTGAAGGTTAAGACTAGAAACAAAAATACTCTTCAATATATATACAGTACAAGGCAATCCGCTCAGGATGCACATATAGCAACAGTGACTGACCAGCTTCAGTCTATAACAAATCAATGGGAATATACAAATTCATCCTACAACCAATTCGCCCATTGCACAAACGTGACTGTCTGGACTCAGTAGTCTAGTGGTGTACGCAGTGGCGTATGACACGAACCGGACTGAATTCGAATCCCACTGTGAACATCAACATTGGGATGCAGGTACATCCAGCCGATGAGTCCCAAATAGGACGAAACGCACATTCTGGATTCCACTTGCCAGTCACAATACAAATTAAATATTATACAGTACATATTAATTAAAGGAACCAAAAACAAAATTAGATGAAAATACTGAAAATAATATACCCATTAGATACTGACAGCATCATGGCTAACATTAACCATTAGAAAATATCATGTCTAAATGAAAAAAAGTGCAAGTATGTCATTAGGTAATTCATTCTAAATAGTAATAGTAGATTAATTTACAGTAGACCTATGATGCATAAGATAATTTGCAATTATTTGAGTTAAATGAACTGATTTACAACAAACATTATCATCTACAATGTTGACTGGATTCTGGAAATATCTGAAATTATTACGTAATTGAGCAAGATTGAATATAAGCGATTTCTACTTTCATTCCTTTGTCTGAAAAATATTGTAGTAGAACAATACTACGTTTGGCATTTGAAATACGATTTCTAAAGCCTAAATATCATTTGGAATATGTGTATTTACGTCTTTATGCTTCGATAAGTGAAAAATTGAAAAATGAATAGACACAAGAAGAATAAAAAGTAAAAATTTCAGTAGCTTTTCAGATTAATAAAGTAAAAATGCTATACATCTGTGTATATTAGTTCGACTTAAGTTACGGTATCTTTGGTTCTCAACACCTTCGATTCTATTTCATATACTTTACTGTTAGGCAGTTTGTAGCCCTATAAGGTAAATGAGAAGCTGTAACCAATGAAGTCAATCGGACATGAAGTGTGATACTTGGATGTTATTTATATTGGATGAGAACAGTGCACTAAAGATAATTGTAAGCTTACCAACTGTTGAGTATAAGATCAGTATTCTATATGTGTTTTATCTGTTTTATGACTAAAATATTTCCATTTCTGTTGTGAACTGGATCATGCATTTACATTGCTAAAGATTCGCAACTTAAACAAAAACAGCTAGATGTTTCTACTTACGTATGGTATGACTTTTTCAACTGATACTGTTTCGTAATGAAATCTAAGCTTCTGTTTGCAATGAATCATAAATGAAGAAAGCGTCTAGTTGAGTAGTATACTACATGCAATAAAAGGTAGTATTAGGTAAAATCCATTAACATTAATAATGCAGTCTTAGCATAATTTGAATCTAGGTTGATAATTACTGACACAAAATCTTGTTTTTCTTCTGCACACACTTTTCTACGCATAATGAACCGCACTAAAGTATCACTCTAGTAACACTAAATATAATTGTTCAAATCTTCAATAGTTTCTTAAATAATTTATCTGAATGAACTGTCAATTGTCAAGTAGTTAAATGTATTAGATAATAAACCTTGAACTTAAGTTTTCGGTTAACTAGAAATTGTCCGTAAGGTTTGTCTAATATATAATAGTTTATGTATGATTCTAGCAAGTGTTACAGTCTATTACCTAAATGATGCACAACTAATTTCAAGTAGGATTTAGACATTTTACACTGATCAATTACTATATAGCAAACAGTGTAAAGTTTGTCACATGCTTAGTACTTAATTAACGTTTGTCAATCATGCAACAATGTGACTACCAGTCTACGTCTCTAGCTTTACACCATATGCACTATTTTCAATTAGTATCTTAAGAAAGTTGAAAAAATGACATAACAGTTATGTACTGAATATCAATTAAAATAATTTTCAAAGAGTAAGTAATGTAAGTAAGTGGTGTATTTCGTTATCATGCTAAGTGCTTACTCCAACTAATCGATCAGATCTGGTTAGCATGCCAGTAACAATAAAACTGCATGACTGACTAAGAATTTATTTTCTTTTGATCGAATATGGATTACACTTAATATTTAAAGATTGGAATATGGAACACATTATGTTCAGTTTTAATAACTTGAATAAAGTAAACAAGTTTTATCTCTGTATAACGCTCATGAACGTCCCACTTATATGCCTTCGGCTAAAGAGTAAGCTATCTTAACTGAAAAATTGTATGTTCAACCTTTAGTTAACCTGTTTATCTGAAGATAAGTGAATTAGTCGTTCGTCGGAACATCTTCTTAACCATTTTTGATAGAGTAATTTAACATAACTGAGAGAAGAATAGCGTAAATCAATAAAGTTTCTTATTCTGTGTCATATAGTAAACTCAGAATATTTGGCTTTATATTCATCATTTGACATAATTTACAAAATACAGCCAAATATGCCCGGAGATACACGTCTAGATCAACATTACGTGTTAGAAGAATTAATCACCTACAACGTGATGGCTGAGTTGTTATTAGTTGAAATTTGTTGAATCTTTTTCATCACTATGGTTTCAGTTTGCAGTTTTCTTCATCTGGTCTATTTGTTGATACTTTCATATTACTTTACATCTCATTCCTACTTCAATTTTTACTATAAACTCTTACAGTCATTATTATTATTATCTGATTATCACAAAAACTGTCCCTACATAGGTTTGCCATTTTTCATCCGCACATCGCCTTAATCTAAAGACAATCACAGTTACTATGTCTCCATATAACTAATTTCACATTTCTCATGTTCCACAAATTCCCTTATTCAATTATTAATTGATTAATAAGAACTACGCAGTCATAACTGTACATAACAATTAATCACATTCATATAGTTATTCATTGACCTGTAACACGTATAATGCTTCTATATATGTTCTTCTGTCTTTTTATGGTCATCAATCCCTTAATTAAGCTCCGTTTGCTTTTTCTGCACTTAAGTCCATTACTAGATGGACTTAACAGATTAGTTGAAATAACTAGTCAATCATTCATCACATAATATTATAAGCATAGTCACGTAGAAAGTGGTAGAGGACATCTATAATTCTGAATGTTAACTAATTACATCGTATTCATCATGTTATTCTACTTTCTAGTCTATACAGTGGATGATTGCTTCATATTAGTGTAAATTGAAGAGTCTTCAGTTATCAACAACTGTCTCCAATCTGTATAACTGTGCAACTCGATCGACATGTTAAATAAAACCACTAAAGGTGAAAGTTACAACATGAAACTGAAACTCTTAATGAAAAGTTCACTGTGATACGCAGCACATGCCTAATGAATGTATAAAAAGTGGTTGAAAATGCATATAATTACACACTGTCGTTCTAAAAGTTTAGCAATATATAGAAACACATTTACTTTATTCAGATAAAAATATCAGCTAAAGAGTTACTGAAGGATGCCTTGAAATGGTGTCCATATAGTTTTATAGTCATAAACATTACCAGTAAGTTATCTAGAAGTTGACTGACCTGTAAGTTGAAGATATTAACAGTGACTGTTTAACACCTAATAATAATTCCGTGTATATATAAAAGTGCTATGATAATTAGAGACTATTGTTTTATTGTTCATCTGATAGACGCAAGAAAAGTACCTGTCATCTGACATATTTGAAGACTGAAAACTATAGGTCACGGAACAGCTGGTTTGTCGTAATATGGAACTCTTTGGCAGTGCGCACCCCTGACTTCACCAGGGATTCAAACCCAGGACCTTCATGTCTCATGGCCAACATTTAACTAACAACATCACTAGGCCAAGGGTAGGTCAGTTATTATTAATGACAAGAGATGATCATATGGCTATATCACAAGTTGAAGGAGGTGAGAATTCTATCATTAGACTCCTACCAGCTTAGCACTGCAAATGATTAATCACTAACTACGAGATCTAAAGGTCCTAGTCTTGATTCACTAGTGAAATTGAGTGTATACACAACTGAGAAGTTTCATACGAAAACAGCTGTTTGTTACTTTCTTATTTTTAATGATACTTGATCAAGATGAATATATGACGAATCCAAAATAATACAAAGCAATTAAAATACCAATCTCCACAAACCACCTAAAATATTCTAAGATTGTCTATCAATACACTAACACAAGGATACTTATAATTGGATAGTTTTAAATAGTATACAATAAAGGTGCTCTAAACACTTACTTAACACCTCTAATCAACTTTTCCTAGACAGTAACAGATAATTTTACTCGGTATCCATTTAAGTCAATGAATTGTAACTGATAAAATGTATGACTGAATTCAATTCAGATTGTTTATTAGTGGCATTGACTAACCCAGTTTACAGAAAAATAATCAATTAGGTTACTAATGTGAAATTCGGATACAAAATAACTGTTTGATCTTGTATTAATTTGTGTTAAAGTTAATTAAGCAGAACATTAATTGATTGTTTGTAAATGAACTAATATGTAAATTATTAATAAACGGATTACCTTTTAGGCTCCAACTATTATTATTATTATTTTTATTACAAAGAAACAATTACTACTAATCATCAAATTGAAATTCAGTAGAATTGAGATAGTAATTTTTGTGAATATTGATAATTTAATTGATTGAATATGTTACAGAATGATGTTGGTAGGGTACCGTTAAAAACTAAAGAGCACTGAACAGCTAAATTACCAATGTCCACAAAAAGTAACCATCTCAATTCAATTACAATAATGAGTTAACTAGTGACTAACTCTAGGATGTTCCTGAAGCTTTAGTAAAAAGTTGTGACCGGTAAAGTTCAGGCTTGTCAAGTGTGAGGCAGTTATCACCAATGACAATGAATGAATGTTGCACTATATATATCTCACAAACTGATAGAAATGGTAATTCTACCATTGGATTTCGACCCAGTGGTGGTGAGAATTATACGTTTGCCATCAACCTGAAGTCCCTGGTGCGGAATCTGTGGTACAAACTGCTGAGGAGTTTCACACTCGAATGAAAAGGCTATCCAGTGCTCCCAAGTTTTCATTGATACCCTACCAACATCAATCTGTGACATATTCACTCAATTACTTTAAAAATGTTATGTTTCAATGATTTACATTTCAAAGTATCTCTAACTGAAAGACTAACTTTATATCGATTTATATTTTTAACTTAGCTAGAAATAGAATGAAAGTATAACGAAGTTTATAGACGATAATTAGTTGAAATAATATTTTTTAAAATAGTTCACTAGTTGAATATAACTAATTGAGATAACACACAAACATAGAACAAATCAAATCAGATTAACAAAAACGAGAATCACGTTCAATGAATCTTTAGTTCAGGTATTTTATCAAATAACTGATATTCTATGAATGCTAAAGTTTATTTAATACCAAGACGAAGATCATTCAGTAATACCAAGGAAAAATAATTAAACAGAATAATTTGTAGAGTTAAAATGGTTAAAATGATTTATCCTAATTAGTGTTATGGTGTACCTAAGAAGATAGTCAATATCATTCGAAATTCTTATGATGTACTACACTACAAAGTAGTGCATGAAGGTCAACTCACAGATTCATTCAAACTAAAGACTGGTGTTAGATAGAGCTGCTTATCCTGATCCTTTTTCTTTCTGTTGGTGGTTGACCGAATTATCGAAACTGCAACATCTCGAGGCAAGCACGGAATACAGAGGACAACATGGATGCAACTAAATAACTTGGACTTTGCAGATAACCGGAACACAACATCAATTTCAGGTGAAAATGGACAATTAAGCGGTAGTCTCTGCAGTAGTAGAACTTAATAAATACATAGGGAAAACCAAGATCCTCAGGTACAAAACAATGAGCACTAACCCGGTTACCCTTGATGGAGAAACTCTAGACGATGTGGAAACTTTTAGATACCTGGAAATTTTCACTGATAAACAAGGAGGATCTGTCGCAAGCAAATGAAGAGCAGCATTTTTACAACTGAAAAACATCTTCGGCTCAAATTAGCTGTCAACCAACTTCAAACTCACAATTTCTAATACAAACGTGAAGACAGTTCTATTAGATGGACCTAAAACTTTGAGAAATATGAAAATCATCGTTCAAAAGATACAAATATTTATAAACACCTGTCTGCGTAAGATATTTCCAATCCTTCAGCCACATATCCTCAACAACAACATTCTCTGACAGACAACAAATCAACCAACTTCCAGCAAACAAAGAATTTGGGAAATTATGCAGCTGGAAGTGCATATCACACATACTAAGAAAATCACCAAATTGCATAACAAGACAAACACTAAATTCGAATCCTCAAAGTGAGAGGAATGGCGTAAGATCGAAGAACACATTGGGTTGTGTATTGTAGGCAGACATGAAAAGAATGAATAGCATTTT
Organism: Schistosoma japonicum; assembly: GCA_025215515.1. Taxonomy (NCBI): domain Eukaryota; kingdom Metazoa; phylum Platyhelminthes; class Trematoda; order Strigeidida; family Schistosomatidae; genus Schistosoma; species Schistosoma japonicum. The sequence continues at coordinate 69,223,571 of CM046069.1, forward strand.
GGAATAAAATGAATGGATTGATGAAAACAAATTTTGTTGAAGAATGCTGATCAGTGGCCTATACTCCATGCGTCAGCAACAGGCACTGATTGACTGATTAACTGATCGATAATTCGTAGAGATGCAGATGCATAGGATAAAAAAATTAATTACATATAGTCAGACAAACGTAAATATGTAAACTAACAAATTGTTTGCTTATGATGCACTTTAAATTGACCTGATGTTCTATTCCATTCTATGAGTCTAACATCGTCTATAAGATTGACATCACTTTGAAATAAATAAAAAATAAACATTTAACCATAAATTCAGTTTTCCGCTTGATAACAAAATTCCTGCTACTGCATAAATGTCATGGTCAAGTACATCAGCAACGGTTTATTTCATTTATCTTATTGTATTGTAACACAAAACATTCAATCATTTTTTTCTGTTCATTTAATGGGTAAATATTGTAAATTAGAATAGAAATGATTAGGAAATTCTTGATTAATTAACAACTTCATGTTACTTGGATCTATTCTACTGAACTCTACTAAATTGACACATTTACAATAAACAATATAAATTCTACTCTAATTTTTAATAGTCAATCATTAAATAAACAATAAAATGATCAAAACTGTTGATTACAACCAATTTGTAGAATACTAAGAGTATTGAAGATAGACTGAATTGTAGATAATGTTAACATGTTAATTCATTCATTCAGTCATTCATTTCATTTCATTATGGTGAACTGAAGTAAATGAACATGTTGTATGATCGAATAAAGATAAGAATTAAAAACATTTACAGTCAGTTAGATTTATAAACTTTAATTGAAGATTATACTAACAAACAACTAGAAGTACTTTTGTTGTCAGTTAATACTTAATAAAATTATAGAACAAGGTGAACTAAAAATTAATCTATTTTTACCTAAATCATTAGATAAATTCATTCAATTAGGCTTTAATGTATAATGAAATAGTATTAAATAATTGATTGAATAAAGGTACATGTGTTGAGTCAATGACTATATGAGCTTATAGATTACATGGATCGTGAGTTGTTATACATTTATTTCAGAAAATATATATTGGATATAGTTGGACTGATTTTGGATAGGCGTTACTCACAACGTTTCCAATAACTGCTTCATTTATCTCCAGGAGTCTCATCAGTCCTGATGTTCTGGTGTGTGATGAAATCTAGGCTAGTATACATAAGACCCGATTTGTTTTTGTCAGTTCTTGTTACTTGTGGCGTAGGCGAAACATCCGTCTACTGATCAAGGGACGCGTTTACTAAACAGTACTTCTATCCTTTTCACTTTATGAATGTGAAACATTGTCATTAAGGATAGAGAATATTCGTAAGCCCCTAGTATTTGATCATAGATGTCTTCAAAGCATTGCTCGTGTTTGCTGAGACCACCGAGTAAGCGATACGTGGGTTAGGAATAAAGTACTGAGTAAGTATGGTAAATCAATTGATGAAGTAGTGGCTCTCCATCAGCTGAGTTAGTTAGGACATGTGTTATGTATGCCTGATCACCACCTACCTAGACGAGCAATGCTGTCTGGTATGGGAGTAGGCTAGGAGAAAGCCAGAGGCAGCCAAAATTGGCACCAGTCTATGAAGTCATTGACAATTGGGCTGAGCCATATTAATAGGTGCAGGCTATCTGGTTTGGGTCGGCTTTATGATCGTTACCAATGGTTAGAGACTTTGGGTGATATGGCTTAAAATCATTGTCAATGGATTAGGTGCGTTCACTCCTTGTGTTCTTCAAATGCTAAGTTTCTGAACTCGTTATAATTTCCTTTTTACTGAATATATTTTCTTTAATCTCATATACGATCTTTAATCCTTACCATTAATACTGACTCTGTCACTACCTTCCCTACTCTGGGATTTAATCTGACAATTTAGTCACTATCTGCTAAATGAGGAATGGCAACTTAAATTGATGTAAGCACGTACCGAGTCCTACGTTGTTACTGACTAACTGACCAGAATTGGTCATTTTTCTCTTTATTTAGTAGATGAATGGTGCATAAGAATGTAATATTCATGATAGATCTCGTTTCTAGCGTCTTGTGTTTTCTAAAATTACTTACAAAGAACAAGTCAGTGTGGCATAGCCCGATATACTGGAAGTTAAACCAATACATTATGAAAACGAAACTTTAAACTGAAGGTAACATGTTAATATACAGCAGTCAACCGCCTATTAAGTGAACTAAAGATAGTTAAATAATTCGATATAACATGTTAACTAAACATTACAGATAACTGTAGCTATGATTTCCTAAACGTTTCTTTGAAAAATACGAAATCCAATGAACTTATTTGTTTATTCTTCGAAAACACTAATGTGTAACCAGTAGCAGTGACCTTTAAGTTACATAGTGTATTTGGATAATAAGCAGCGGCATATTAAACTTATTAATTACCATTTTTTATCAATGAATGTGTTGTTTATATCATGATTATGTAGATATGGTAATACATTCAAATCAATATCTGTGTGAAAACAATTGTAAACATAAAAGTGTAACACAGTGTCAAAGTTCAAAAACTCTGGGCACTAAGTAACTAATGTAGAATGATGTTTAATAAATATAAAGTTTTAAGCTTCTTTTACATGAAGTAATTATTATTTTAGCTTAAGAAGTTGTAAAGGCTGTTAAGAACTTTAATCTTTCATCGTATATTATTTCTAAGCAACCAGGAAGTATGTGTACATAATACTCTTACCAGTGATTCACTTCGAGGTATACTTTTCGATGTATTAGTGAGACATATGAAGAAGAACTGAAAATTAATCACTCGTCACAAGAAGTTGTGATCTTGGATTCAGTCGTCGTGAGTAATGTGGATGCATTATGATGTGAATTCGAATCCGATTACTTGACCACACATATACTGACTAAAGAAGACTTCAGTAATTGACAGGATAAAGTCGCAGTATATCGCAGAGAGTTTAAAACATATTACTTATACTTGTTCTAAACAATAAGAAGCAAACCTTCATTACGGATTTTCAAATAGCAATCTTTGTTTTCAAATAGAAGGTGATTCCTGAGCTATAGTAAGAGGATGCGACTGATGGAGTTCAACTAGGCCAAGAAACCTGAAGATATTGGCTAGATTCCTTTGGTTTGGTAATGAGTGCCTAAATTTATGAAGTCCTATGTGAAGACAAGACAGCTGTCAGTTGCTCAGTCGTTTTCAGCAGTAGTCTAGTCCAAGTCATTTGTTATGCTAAATTAAAGATGCACAATATTCGTAACATCCAACTAAAACATTTTCATTTTTGAATAAATTTTTAAATACAATTGACAGCGGTAGTGTTTAACGTTAGAATATGTACTTCAAAAGCACGTAAAACTTGTAGAGGCTGTCTACTCAAACATCACTGATCGAGTTAGAGCTTATGGAGAGCTATCACAAGAATTGTCAGCCTTAAGTGGTGTTCGTTAGAATCGCCTCTTATCTTTAGCTAATTTCGCTATAGATGTCCTCCTAAAAATCATACTTTTCAGGAATCGACATCCATCCAAAAACCCCGTTTGTTGACATGGGGTGCGCAAATAACATAGTCCTTTTTTTGAAAACTCTAACAATATGTAGAGTCTCCTGAATAATTTGAATAGCAGTTAAAGCATCTTCAGGATGCGTTTATCTCTACCTATATGGGAAATATTACTCCAGGATTGGTTTGCACTATCGCCTAGATTAGTAATGGAAAGTAAAGTAGCTGGAGACTTTGACCACTTCATTTATCTCATTCCCGCTGTGAATCAGTGTCTGATGAAATCACAGCACGGATTCATAAAGCTCTTTTGGTTTTTACTAATTTATGTCAGTCGCGATGTAGGCAAGATACACGTCTTCCAACGAAAGGTTGGGTGGGCTTTATAGCAGTCAGCTTTGTTTTAATCTATGGATGCGAAACGTGAACCATAAAATAGAGGATATACGTGGGCTTCAGGTCATTGATCATAAAAGTCTTCGAACTATCACCGCATATCATGGAATGGCCAAGTAAGGAACACTCGGACAAAGACATATGATACTAGTTATAAATGAGGTTGTGAATCTTCATCGCCGGAGTTAGTTGCAACATCAGTTATGTATGTCCAACCACCAACTACATCATCGTGCCATATTGACTAATGTAAATAGGATGGAAAAAGACAATGGGTGTCTAAACCAGAACGCGTTATCAGTCCACAAAGTTTTTGACTGTTGATCTAAGACATGTTGGTAGATCCTGATTACTTAGTAGAAGTTCACGTGGCCTAAATGTAATAACTTATCGTCTTTGTTTAAATCTCAAAGTCAACCATTCTTTGAGACATGTCTCTGCTTTGTCCTTCCCTATAGTATTCTATTGTCGTGTTATTCTTGTAAATTTTATCTTGCTGTGTTAATGTGGTATGGCAACTTAGACCTATAAGCATATATTCCACGTTCTATGTTGTTAATGACAGAGTTTACAACTCATCCCTATAGTCACTTTTCTAATTAAAAGTACAGTAATAATGTTTGTTGAAATAAGATGTATAATTAATGCTTATGTGAATTTGTATGAATATGTTCCATGAGTTGTGATACTAGTCAAATGATATGCTTACTTCATTAATCTATTGCTATATACATAGTAATATAAAATAAACCTAAGACAAAATGACATCTACTGATAAACTACTGATAACATTGAAGTAATGTGTTGTCCAAGTATATGATGTTTGTTTGTTTTTTTTTTTCAAATTAAATTGTTTTTTTCATAAACTTTGTAACTAAACAGTACTGTTTCATGTTTTACACAAATGACATTTATAATAATCTGAATAAACTGAACTCTACCTAACAAGAATACAACATTTAAACAATTAGTATCTGTCAATCTTAATTCAAAACTTAACCAATAGACCTTACATGTAAAAGTTGATATATATGGAAATATGTCATAAATTATTGAACTTATAAGTGAAATTTAAGAGGAAAAAAAGAACGTTTCAAAGAGTTGATTATATATTCCCAGTAATTTTGTTGATTTCCATAGTTTAATATGTAAAATTCTAGTGAAACTAAAAGCTATTTTGTCTGTTTAAAACAACTTTATTCATTGAATGGTCTGGTTAGAAAATACCACTTATATATAATAAGTTGCTAGCTTTGTGAATATGACGTCGAAGGTGACTAGTTAAAAGAAAACATTGAACTTAAGTTCAGCTCGAATTTTGATACTTACTAATAGGGAGAATCTTACAATACTGAAAGAAATGATGATCCCTTTGTGCGCTTAGAGACTGAGTTACTCAGTTTTACATAGAAATTAACTAAACTCGCCCACTGTTTGTTGATTGAAACCGGCACAGATTGATGTTGGTAGGGGTACTATTGAAAACCAATGAGTACTAGACAGCTGTTTCGTTCTAGCTCCAAAGAAGTGAGCATCCTGTATTTCGTCCCACGATCTTCACGTTGGCGAATGCCTAGCTGTTTGCACCCCTGGACCGGCCGGTATACAAGGGTGGAATTCACTACTTCCATCAGTAAGTGATATAGCACGACGATCACCCATCGTCGATAGGGATCGTACCACTGAATGTCTACCCAGTGGTGCAGAGAATCGGGCATTCGCCAACTTTTCGCCCTTGAAGCAGATTCTGAGGTGTTCACTGCCAAGGAGCCTCATTCTAAGACGAAACAGCTGTCTAGTGCTTCCTGATTTCCAGTGGTACCCTGCCAACATCAATCTTTAACGAATTCAATCAGCTAACACTTAATACCTATCTTTATAAACTATCTCAGTTCACCTACTATTTGCTTCTACTTTTAAGTTTACTTGTTGTTATAAAACAATTTTTAGAATTTTCTTATATATTCATGATATATACATGACTAGTTAGATGACTTGCTTTTTTATCCAAATATACTACTGTCGACGTTTATTCATTTTAATCTGTTATGTACTGGTTGGTAAAATACTTTCTTATTTACTTTCTTACTTACTGATTAATTTCAAATGTGTTATTTAAACTGAAACAAATTCTATTCACTTCAATGCCTATCATATTTAAGGTTATGCATATTTCACTGAACACAACACAATTGTTTCAGCCTGTGTTTCAATGTTGTTCAAAGTAATGACTAGAATATTGACATTAAATGTTTTGAAAATAAAAAGATCTAGTGTTTTTTTAAATCAAAGTGAATTTCATATTTAAGTAAAAGGTTAACAAGATTATTTCATAGGGAAAATGTATATTCTGATTGAACTGAAAACTTTTTCACTTATTACCTCTTTGACAAACTGACATAGAATTCATTAGATATTTTGCTAAAAAGAACCTTTATTATTCACTTGTAACCTATGGTTGCATGATGTTAGCTAATTGCCAATGTCGATTCCAGGAAATATATAAACACATATAGGTTTACAATTTGGGGATTGTGGAGATAGTTAGTTGTTAATCCTGATATCACGAGTTGTTGTGAATCAGACAACCTATTGATCACCTGGAAGCACTGGACAGATGTTTCGTCCTGGTATGGGACTCTTCAGCCGCTAGGAGCCAGCCCAGTGGTCCAATAGTAAAGCGCTTGTCGCGGAGCTAGAGGGTCTTGGGTTCGATCCCCAACGGGGTCGTGGATGCGCACCGCTGAAGAGTCCCATAATAGGACGAAACAGCTGTCCAGTGCTTCCAGGTGATCAGTGGTCGTCTGATTTAGAACAATTCGTGATATCAGTATTAACATGTAGGTTTTTTAACGTATATGCTTGAATTTTTCTATTGTTATTACAGTGGATTGCGATTGATCAGTCTTTATCTAAACATATGCCCTTTAACGGATTGCTTCAGTAATGATAGTTAATAACAGATTTTTAATAAAATTGGAAAATGGTTGGTAGGACAAACACTTTTCCTTGGATATTACTATGCAGTTAGATTAAACTTGTATACAAGTCAGTTAGAAAAAACTTCTAGCTAGATAACAATATTTAACCAATCCATGCAGTATAAAGACTAGTTAGTTGAATTTTAGAATATTGACTACAAAAAAATTAATTACTTAATTAGATATCATCATTTTTACTGAGTAAGTTAAGTGAATACCTTAGATTAAGTAGCTCAGTTGATTAAAAGCCAATATTTGAGACTAATGGGTCTGGATTTGATGCCAGTATGAACATAAACACTGAGATGCAAGTACTTTCTGAAAAGAACAACAAATGTGTCTAAGATTCCTATGTTAGCTGCACTTCAGTTCTACTTATAAATACTTTGCTTCTTATAATCCATAGAGCTTTGATTTTTGCAGATTGGTCACATTGGATAATGCTAGTCATTTCATATGACATAACCATTTCTAATATTTGATTATAGTAACTTTCGGTCTAGTATCAAAAAAGTGGGACAAATGTTGTGAGCTATATAAACCAATTGAATTGATTTGAAAGTGTAGATTGTCAGATTCAAAATTAATCGTTTGCATTTGTTATAATATTTGCTCAATTTAATATGATGGGCATCGTGGGTGTGCAACAGCATTTAGTCTTAAAATAGGACAAATCAGCTACTTAGTGAGTTGTGGTTTGAATTATATCCTTAGATAATATAATTATCTGATGTCATTTGATAGTGACCACTCTTATGTATGTTTGATCATTAAGTGCTGATGGAAAGCTATCGATCATGCTGAAAGGGGCTGCATGTCTAAGTGAACTGATATCGCGTGTGTTCTTATGTAAACTGCTTTGGGAGTCTTATCAGAAAACCCTAAAACTAAGTTTCGTTTTCATTAGCACTCATCAGTAAGGCATACTTTCAATATTTATGAAACTGATACTATCTGTAAGTATGCATAAATGCATAGCTTTTGTTCATTGTAACTACTAAATTGCTTCATCAAACAGAACATTGTGTTTATTATCAGGTAATTTATCAGCCACTAGTAATCAACTCTCCCAAGTATAATATCATGTGATATGCATTTCATACTACTAACCAATAATTGATGCCATTCATATTCAACACAAGCAGCTGATTATCTCTAACTACATAACGTATTCTTTCAATTTGGTTAGCTTAGTTAGTAAACGTATAATTCTTGTATAATCTGATGAAACATGCATTGAAGAAAGGCTTGATTGCTGAAATTGCTTAGACTTCATTTAATGACTACTAATTTTACTTAATTAAAATTTTGTAACAGTTGTTATGATAAATTAAGTTGTTTTCTAAATATTCTGAAATAATTTCATACATTTACAAAGTAGACATTAAATGTATCTAATTGTGGTAAAATTGACTTATACAGCCATATCAATCTGATACAAGACAACAGCCTTCGACTTTTGCACTAGAATTAATTAGTAACACTAGAAAGCATAATAGTAAGATATAGTATTTATGCATATGATTAATAATTTTAATTAAAACAAGGATTAAATGTTAGGAATATAATTCCGGACTAGGATTTAAGGTTAGAATTCTAAGTCAGAAATATAATTAGAACGTGATTACGATAAGAATAGAAATTAGAAATATTAGTATTTGTATATAGGGCTTAACTTACATGGTATAATAAGACATATTCTATTATGCCTACTCTACTGAAGCCTTTAATAAAATAGCATATATAATGGACATTCGAATCTAGGATTAGTACTACTTTGGTATGTCTTTATATGTTGCTTCAACTATTGCGTTCTACAAAGGATTTTCGTGGGTAAGAAGAGGGTTCGAAGAGGTGATATTATTAACTAAACTTATGTACCGTTGAAAACCAGTAACGCTGGACAGCTGTTTAGCGATAGTATGCTACTCCTTAACAGTACATACCCTACGTTCCACCCCAGGAACTTCAGGTTGGCGAACCCTTAACTCTCAGCACCTCTGGGTCAGCATCTAATTGTAGAATTCCCACTTTCATCAATTTGGAATATATAGCGCGATGATCCTCTATTGTCGTTGGTGATAAGTGTCTCACTCTTGACAAGTCATTCTCAAACCTGGATGAAACAGCTGTTCAGTCCTTCCTGGTACCCTACCAACATCACTGTGACGAATTCAATTAACTAAACTTAAAACCAATCTGCATAAATCATCACAATTCAATTAAAATTGCATATATTGACTTATTGTATTCTGATTGATGGATTCAATGCAAGGTGGATTTTAAAATAGCTCAAATTCCTTTTTGTTAATTAACTCCACCGTTAGACGTTTCCGTGAATTTATTTACATGTAATCATGTATCTAGTAGAGAAGTATATAAAGTATATCTTCCATATTCACGAAGTCGTTTTCACAATAACAAGTGAACGAAGATTATCCATTATAATTAAGATTCCATCAAAGTTCTACACCAATATATCTACATATTATTTACGTAAATAACAAAATTAATACCAAAACAAGTGGTAGTAGTATGTTCGATTATTATGTAACGAGTACCAATGTGTTTATGTGGATAGTTACAACTGATTGCAACAAAAGGTGAGTTGGACAAAGTGATTACTAATCAATAGTTATTAATCATAAATAGATGAATGAGGATATATCGATATAAAAAATTGACTGATTACATAATATAAAGCAAGAAAGTATACAATGTTTTGATGAAGGATCAAATATTAATACTGTATCTGTAAAAGTAATGAGTATGAATTACATACACAAAAGAAACAGACTGGTTTCAAATACACTAAAATTTTTTAAAAATTGTCATCAGACGAGGTGGGGGTGTTTAAATGATTGATGAATAAACGTATAATGTGGTGACAGAAATATGTTAATAACGGTTACGTAATTATATAGGGACGACTGTTGATATAATATAGGCACATAATAATGAAAGATTTGAAAGAAATCGGTAGGAAAAGTACATTGAACAACTTTCAGTCTTTTAACCCCACTTTATTATGACCTATCATAGAGGCCAAGTTAATGTGATGGATTGTACGAACTTCTTTTATATACACAGATTAGGTTTGTGGATGTGGTTGATAATAGCTTAAGACGTATGTGAAGACCAACTTGTAAGCTGTGTGAAATCACTGATCGTATTAGACAAATAATTATATAAAAATATTTTATTATTGTAGATTTTATGTCCAGCGTCAACCATGTTGGCCAGAGTAGAACTTTCATGTATTTGAAACTAGCACTAGTAAGAAGTCGTGATTGGTGAAGTTCAGACTTATCAAGAGTGAGACAGTTATCATTAATGATCATAAATTGATGAAAGTGGGAATTCTACTATTGGATGCCTGCCGGCACAGTGGTTCAGAGAGTTAGATGTTTAACAACCTGAAACCTTCGGGGTGGAATATAGGCTTGATATTGCTGAGGAATCCAATATCAGAACGAAACGGTTGTCCAGTACTTCCTGATTTTATATAGTACCCTATCAACATCAATCTATAAAGAATCCAATCAATTAAACTTAATATCAATCTCCACAATCCATCTCAATTAAAAAAATGTTTAATAAACTTTAATCATAAAATCTGTTGTCAGTTATGGTTATGAATTCTGATAAAGACATGTGTTATTACAATTAAAAAACTTTATATTGTAATAACGAAGTCAAGTTTAGTGAAGGTTCAATTTCATTAGAACTTATTTAGGAAAAATAAAAAGTGATTGAATATTGATCTTTGAAAAAGTTCTTAACTAGTAGCTTTTGAATTAAAAAGAGATTTTAACATTCTACAGAAGTAACTGACTGACAAGAAAATACTATATTATCAATGATTCTTTATTATAAAAGATGCATTATTGTTTGTTAGATTCGTCATTCAAATTTCTAATAGCCGATAGAGACTCAAAAGACTTCCAATGTAACCATCTTTTCCGACCAAGTCGGAAGCTTAGTAAGAACAGTGAATCACTTCAGTCAAATAATACGTTCCTAATCTTAAATACATTTAAGAGAATAAAATAAGCTTTACGTCTATGAAGGAACTTTCTATCAAATATACAAGTATGCTCAAGTTAAGGGTCAAGTCAAAGTAAACCACCAGATTCTCTCACATAAAGACGTTCACTATTATTTTTTACTGTTAACCTTAACAGTAAAGAAATAGAGATGAATTACAGAGCCTGAGAGAAGGATACTGGTATTGTAGGTGGATATCAGTTACTTTGTATAAAAGTATGAAAAAGAATATACATTCTCCGTATTTTGCATTCATGCACTTGACCTTCCACTCATTTGACAGCGTATTTACTTTTCAGGAATTATAAGTAGACGTGAACAAAACACAATTGGAAAGAACGATGGATTGACAAAGATTTACCTGACCACTAATTTTATGGATAACTTTTATACCAACTACTAGTCATATCTAAATGGATTTTCACTAGTTTCAGATTAATTGATTTCTTTTGGTAGGAAATCAATTCACTGAATAGGTTAACGTATAACAACTAAACACTAACTACTAATTAGTTACATGCCTGGTGCTGTTTTAGTTAGGAATGTATATTAGCATGCTGTATCTATTAAATCACTATTTGCATAGAAATAGTCTTGATTATTAGTTGTACGTAGTTAATCAAAACTTAGATATTATCTTCGTAAATAATGTCAAACGTTAATGATTTTATTCAAACTATTCTCTCTGAATATATCTGGGAACAAAAAAAGCAGCACATCTTGGATATTCGAAGAAATCATCAACTTTTAGACTAGTCATTAATTTAATTCATTAAATTTTAAGTGATTCTCATTATTATCAGTGTTAAATGTTTAGTCTAATTCTAAGTCCAAAGAAAAAGATAAAATCACAGACTGAATTCATAACTTTGTCCACTTTATCAGATATAGTATGAAATAGGAAAATCTTTTGATTCATTAATTAAAAAATGCTTTACTAACATAGCAACATTTTACAAGTTATTCTGCTGACGAATGAAGTCACCACATAATGTTGAAGGTTGGTGTTGGATGATTTTCATAACACTTTTGGTTGTTATAAAATTTGAATTTGGTTACGGTAGTTTTTTTATTTCTATTTGAATTCATTAAACCATTAACCGTCACAAAATTACTTTCTGTTGTTTATATTCGCCACAGATTGATCTCATTTTGATGCAATTAAAAATCAGAGGATATAAGATAACTACTTCTTAATATGAGACTCCCCTACAGTTTACACCCAGGATTCCACTAGAGATCTAATCACGCGGTAAATGGTACACTGTCAGCACCAGTGGGCTAGCGTCTAGTGTTAGGAATGTGAATGTGCACTGTTGCGTTCTAAATTAGGACAGAGAAACGATGTGATTACACCGTCTTTTCCATTGATATCAATTTAAAGTTAGTCTATGATGAAGAAGACAACAAACTGAAATGAATCCCTACTTAATCCTATCAAATTAACTACAGTAATCAGCTTACTGGTGACTATCTTTAAGATGCTTATGAAGTTTTACTGTGATGAACTAATTGTTGGAATTCAGATACATTAAGAATTAGACTGCAGTCATAGATAGTGTTGAATGACAGTCTTGCCATACCACAAACTGATCTAAGGAGAAATTTTGCCAATACACATAGGCCTATTGGTTTAGAGTTGGCTGTGAGATCAGGTCTTTGGTGAAATGCATGTTAAGCAGTGAAGTGTAGTCCTAAAAAGGGGTAAAGGGGTTGTTTAACATTCCCCGGTTTTTATTGGTACCAAATCCAGAACACTGTGTGACGAATGCAAAATCAAGTGAAATATCGTTATCTACAAGTGTTACCTCAACAAAAATAATTTCAGCAATTACTGTAACTCATTTTCCACTTCACAGTGCAAGAAATCTAAATCAAACTAATAACGTTTGAATTAGATATCTTGCTAGCAGAAGTGAAGTCTTTGCACACATATAAACACTTTAATCACACTAAGTTATTACAAACAACAGAACACAGATGGATATTTTGACTGGATATAAAGCATTAGTAATACATACTTTGACTTGACATGTATGTTTTTATCGGTATGAACAAATAGCTGAATATTTTAGGAACGTATTTCAAAAAGTAAACAACTGATTATTAGGAAAGCAACAGATATCTACCTATTTTTAGTTGTTTGCACTCGTCATAAATTGATGTTAGTTAAGTACCATTAAAACCATGAAATTATGGACAGCTATTTCTTCCTAATGTGGAACCTTTCGGCTGTGCGCACCCTCGATTTAACCAGAGAATTACAAACAATACCTTCAGATTGACGAACGCCTAACTCTTTATACAATTAAGGCGGAGTCCTCTAGTGGAACTCCCACTTTTATCAATCTATGATATATATTTCATCTTGATTAATACATATCTTTTCTGATTCTTCTGACAAATCAGTTTTGATCGTCATTAGCAGTTTATCATTGAATTATTATCTTATTCAATAAAATTAAATTAAATCATTAACTAATTCCAATGTTGATACTATAATCACATTATCAATGAATAATAATATCATAAGAATAATTACATAACTTACACGTTATAAGTTTCTATCTTATTAGTTGACTTCATAATAAAGTATTAATTTGCTTAAAACAAAAGTCTTATAATTTTTGTAACACACAGTGAATATATAACAATAATAATCCTCAATGACTTTAATGTAACCATTAATGAATGACATTTACAATTATTGCACTGATAGTATTGTTGAATGCATTTTAGATAAAACCAATCATATTGATAACATTCATAATACGTATATCTACTATATCAATTTAAATTTCCGTCAAGTTAAATTTCTTTTTTGTGAATCATCTGATGTGTCTTTTTTTTGTCTATTCATTTCATTCTGGAAATTACTGTGATTTCAGTTAGTTTATTATCATTACCCACATTTAAGCTTACAACCATTGTTCTACACTTATACATATGAAAATGTCATCCAATGATATAATACATATTATACATACACATGTAAACTTTCATTCATTTATTCATTTATGCCAGCAAACAGAAAGTATTGGTATTTAAAGTAGTTTTCCAGGGTATATAATCGTTTCCCATTAACTAATAAGTAATAGAAATATGTAATTAGGTATATATGTATTTCTGTTAAATGAAACTTATTCAAACTAATTAACTTACAAATATTAAAAGTATCATTTTCAGACTAAGTGATCATAATTATATGCTGTTATATGATTGGTTAATTATGTTTTCTTAATGTAAGCACACATATGAAGACTAACCAATCAAATTTCTTTTTTGAACAATATAACTCTTACTCTTCTTCATAATACTCAACGTCAAATGTATTAGAAAATAGAAGTTGATATTTTTTTTCTCAATAGCTTTTTCTCTATTCAACTAAACTAAGGATAAGACTACGAAGTTCTTTATTGTAAAATCTCTTTTTACTCATTTATCTTAAACTGATTGAATTAGTCAAAAATTGATGTTGGTAGGGTACCATTGAAAAGTAGTAAGTACTGGACAGCTATTTCTTCAAAGCATGGAACTCCTCAGTAATATACACTCTAGATTTCACCCATAAGGCTTCAGGTTCAAACTTGTTTCAAGTGAGGTGGTTAGCATCAATGACAATGGATGATTGTTGCGCTACATATTAAAAATTGATGAAAGTGGAAATTTTACCACTGGATGCCAGCCCAGTGGTGCTGAGGGTTAGATGTACTCACACTTGAAGCCCCTGAGGCAGATTCTAAAGTGCACACCCCTGAGGAGTCCCATACCGGGACGAAGCGGTTGTCCAGTGTCCACAGGTTTCCAATGGTACCTTACTAACATCAACATATGACAAATTCAATCAATTAAACATAGTACCAGTCCTCACAAACCATCTCAATTAAATTTATCTTTACTGAAAATTATTGCTCACCTTAGAGACCTTATGTTATTTTTTTTTCCTTTTTTTCTTATTCGCTTAAAACAGTTAAAGGAGTTAGTTTAATTATGTACTGAAAAAATCACTTTATCTTCATGGATGAACATTCTCAACAAATTATTAGCTTCGTTATGGGGAAGTCTAATGAGACCGCCGTTGGCCAACGTCTAAATGTCACAAGTTGAAAATATGCTGATTGAATTTGTAAAGATGATTCTTTTGTATACGATAAACGAAGTCGATATTCTTGTAATATGTTATAATTATTTTGACGTGACTCATATTCTAAACTTGACAAGATACATAATGATATGATAACTCACGAATTGATGTGCAATAGGGCATATTTATTCTAAGACACTTTCTGAGTTGAAGTCACGAGAAGATAAACTTGTAGAAATCCAACTTGAGCTGATTGGTGTCTAAATGTCCACAGCTTTGGTTTGTTACAATATCAGCGATGCATGGTGAAATACTTCTTTAATAGAATATATTACATCTTTGAAAAAGATACGATTTCGAGAAATACAGAGCAAATGGCCAGTACTTTTCTGTTAAACGGAAACCCACCGAAATTTATAAATTAGTGTAAAAGTTAATTGATACAGGAACAGTTAATTCCATTTCTTAGAAATTATGTACACTACTTTATCACAAAGTGTAGGAAGGTGAGTATCAGTCACTTCAAGTTTAAAACAAACTAAAATTAACCACTGTACTGTTAAAATTAATCATCATCGAAAACTCAAAGCCCGTCATTTTACATAAGCCTTAACGTTGCACGAATGATTATATCATTTTCCAAAGTATTTGGCACTTCAAATTCATGTATGAGCTAAGGAGATATCAAGAATTGCAATCTAAGGTGTTGAAACATATCTCTAAATGAGCAAAGAATCAAACTATGTCAAATGTTATGATAGGAGCATGGAGTAAAAAATCCAACTTGTAACACAAAACGTATTATCAAGGCTTGCTAAAAGCTTGAAAATGCAACTTTCTTTAAAGTTTGTGTAATAGAAACCATAAAAATATTCTAAAAATTGTAGAAACCTTGGCTGTCAGAAAATCTAGCCCTCTTAAATGTGTGTCAACGATAGTTTGGTATAATCTTGAATTTGACTCGGTCGTACGGTGATAATTTGCTATTCTCTTTGTTTTCGATCCATATCGTTATTCTTTAATTGCCATATTGCAGTTATTTGACATTTCTTAGTTTTCCACTTCTGGATAGGAATGCTTTAACAAGTACAGGTGTAACCAGTAGTGCCTACCCATGATTATCCAGGGAATTGTAACAAGCAGAGTTCAAGTCTGTCGGGAGTAAAATAGTTATCACCAATGGAAATTGACTGATCGCAGCGGTATATCAATAATTGATATAGGTCGGAATTCTGTCATTGGACGCAGGCCATTCCAATAGTTTAGACGTTCGCTTGAGATCTGAAGGTCTCGGGTTTGATTTCTTGGTGGAATCGAGAGCGAGTACTGCTGAGGAGTCCCATGTTAGGATAAAACAGCTATCTAGTGCCAATTCCTGGTTTTCAGTGGTATCTAATCAATCTGTAACGAATATAAACAGATAAACTTGTTAAACCATCTGAAATACATGCTATTTGGATGAAGGTATCATGTAGCTTATTTAATCAAAGCGGGCTGATAAATGAGAACTAAGTATATGATAGTCTTTCATTATTGACAATCTAGCCTAAAAGAACACATATTATTGTTGGGTTACAACAATGGAAAAGCGACTTAATATGATATTTTTTTATTATAATTTCTGATCTGAATAAGGTTTTAGTTAAACACATTAGTTTAACCATGTTGTTTACATTTATATGTCCCAAATAAATTGGCTTAAAACACATTATATGCATTATAGCTTATTTGAAGTATTCTGTATGAAGAAGAGTAGAGCTTTCCAAAGTTGTATCTTTTGATGATATACAACTAATTGATGACGTTGTAAATTAACATGATAGTTTATGCTTCACGATTCTCATCTTGTTGTTGACTTACCTAGTTGATACTGTCTGAAATCATATTATGTGAAAAATTTTGAATGACTGGATTACATTTCTTATTCAACCCAAAAATATCCATCTTAATAATTAACTGGAAACGTTTGATCCTTTTTATTTACTATTGTGACTGATGAATTGATCATTTCTCAGTAATCAGTCAATACAAATATTCCACTACCACAGGTAGTCAGTCACAGTCAAGATAGCCCACAATCTTCAGTAAGTGCAACTATTCAATGTTCAGTTAATGTGTTCTTTTATTTAGATTATTTAGGCATGAAGTAATTTCGAATATGTTATAACTATAATTAACTTATCAGTAACCGTGGTGATTGTTGAATTTTGTAGTTGCATTTCATGAACTAATTTTAGTTAAACAGGTAATAAAAACAAAAAATCAATAGGTAACTGTTTCATCCCACTTTGGAAATACTCTTTATTAAGCATCCACTGCCTTATAAAGGTTTGCATCTAGTAATTCCAGAGAGGGTGGTGGGCCTTTAACCTTCGGAATACTAAGTTTCTACCTAATGGCTAATATTTCGAACTTTAAAAAAATTGCTTTACAATGACACATTACCGAATCAGAATTGAAATGATACGCATTGCTTCTTAGTTTAAAACGGTCATTATTAAATTGTGACTTTCCTCACTATAAATTTTGTTTTACGCAATGTTTCTATAGGAGGAGGGGGTATAATACAATTAGTCTTATCATGGTAACTATTTAAAAACCTATTACAGAATAACAATAAAATTATTAGTAAATATTATTTGAGTTGAACTGTAACTGGCAGGTGGAATTCAGGACTCGCGTATCATTCCATTAGGGAGTCGTCAGCTGCATGTACTTGCATCTCAGTGCTAATGTTCACAATGGAACTCAAGATCAGTTTGTTTCGTTCAAACGCTACCACACTCATCACTAGGCTACTGAGTCTAAATAGCCACACTTGCGCGAGGGTATGTGTGTATAAATGGAATGAATTCGGATCTTTCCACTGATTTTTTATGGTCTCAGGATGCACATAAAGTAGCAGAGACTTATCGATTTCAGTCCATAAAAAATTAACGGGAATATCCAAATTCATTCTAATTATATTCGTAAATACCATTTTCCATATTGTTTGGATTATGACTCTGATTTCAATATTAACGCCTAAGCTTACAAAAAGTTCTTAACCTACATAATAATTTCAAATCATCTTAACGCCGAATCCTATTGGTAATTATAATTTATAACGTAAATGCTTGAAGTACAAGCTGTATATGACCAAGTTACATTTGTCGCATAAGCAGAGAAACTTCTAACGATTGAACCCACTCGTACGAATAAGAATAAATCAAAAGGCAATGAGGGACGGAGGAGAAGTTATATTTGATCGTAAGTAGAGCGTCAATTGGAAAGCAACGTTTAGGCTGGCTGACTAGAGAGAGATGCTTCCCACGTTGTGTCGTGTCATGACCTGGTGGCGATGTGTGACCAAGCACCTTCAACTAGTCGTGTCCACTAAAATAAACGTGTTCATCAAGAATATCGAAATCCTATGCAACTATTTATTTTGGGGATTATTTAAGACTACATGCTGGTTACAGACGTAAGTTCCAATTTTATTGAATAAATTTATTTCAGTAGTGCTCTAAGACCGGGAAAACCGTAACTCGAGGTACAGTAAGCATTGCTAAACTTCGGGTGAATCTTTGGGAAATCTCTGAGTTTCTTTTATATATCTTGCTCAGGGTATTGCATGCTGTTTTTCGTGACCTTATACAACTTGGCACAAACCTGTTGGCTCACTGGGCTAGTGCTAATTCTTACTATAATTCCTACTTCTTGCAATGCTCTTTTTAACTATAATTCCTAATCTTTACTCCAAATACTAATTCTAACCATGATGTGGTGTCTATAGTATGCATGCGATTTTAGTTTAAATTCGCAGTAGCCTTGTTGCCAATACAGCGTCTCTCAATGAAAAATTTTGAGCAGTCATTTAAGTACCGCCTTTGTTTATTCCTGTGCTGTCTTCTACTCGGTCAGCATTTGTTTATTCACACAAATTATTTTACAAAGTGAACTTTGCACATGTGATGGTGTGGTGCACTATCTATATACGTATTCGCTTAATTGTCTTTAAATATATTCAGTCGTAGTAAGCAAGTATCGATAAAAAAGAAAAGCATAACAGCCATATTTTGTTTGGTCAAAGCTAAACAGTCATCTAATGATAGTTTTCCAACCCAAGTCTACGTTATTTAGGTAGTTACATTATCTTAAATGAACTAAGTGAAGTTGGACTAATAATGGATTTTAGTCTAAAATTTACATATTCATCATTTTATTTTTAATATATAGTCAGTCAGTCAGTTACAACGTAGAACTTGGTACATACGTACATCAGTTCAAGTTGCCATGCTTCAATAAGCTGATAGAGATTAAATTGTCGGACCGAATCCCAGAGTAGGAGAGGTAGTAACAGAGTAAGTACTAATGGAAAGGCATAGAAATCAGCGATAAGATTTGAGATAAAAAGTGATTCAGTAAAGAAAAAATTATAATAAGCTCGAAAACTAGAATTTGGAGGAAGACAAGGAATGGATGCACCTGCGCCACTAACAATGATTTTGCGACATATCATCCAAAGTCTCTAACTATTTGTTACGATCATCGCGTGGGCCTTAACCAGGTAGTCTGTATCTATTAACATGGCTCAGCCCAATCGTCAATGACTTCATGGACTGGTGCCATGTTTTCGTTCAGCCACCTCTAGCTTTCTTCCAGCCTACTCTCATACCAGACAACATTGCTCGTCGAGGTAGGTGGCGGTCAGGCATACGTAAAACATTACTGAATAATTAATAAAAGTTTTAATAAGAATGACTACTACTACAGACGGTTGCTGTGCGATCTTCAAGTAAGTGATTAAATCTAATCTTGTTAGTTTCAGTTTTCTTTCTATTAAAGATCACTAAATAAGCTGTTTTAGAATAATGTATTGAATGATTCTTTGATAACGTAGGATAGTGTTTTTGAACAGAAATGTAGTTGTATACACTCTTTGCTAGTCAAAGCTTATTTACGATCACATGAAGTAACCACTATTTACTCTGAATTAATCTACATCTTGCATTCCATCTAAAATTTGGAGTTAAAATGTGTAAAAATAATAATTTCTAATAACACAAGGTAGTTGAATTTGCCAGTTTTCTTGTGATATAGAAACTACAAGCTGCTGAAAAGCCACCAAAAAGCCGGGGGGGGGTACATTTTTCTAAGTTTGAGACACTGTGACTCAATAGGAGACTTACAAAATCTTTTATAAATCCTAGAAATCTTAGAAAAAAGTGAACGGCATTTTAAAGAGTATCTATTTATCAGTACAGCAGATCAATTTATTAAAACTATAAGTGATTTTGTTAAATTAACAAGAACTCTATTCGTAAGCGCCTGTATTTTCCCGCTATTAAAGATAGGGTTTACAGATAATTAGTCTGTTTGCGTATTATCTAGATATTACCACTTAGTTACTTCATTTTAAGTCAAAGTAAACTTGATTCCACTACTAGCAACAAACCAACTTTACAAACAGGAATACTTACTATGATTTCATCTTTCTAAACATTATGTAGGCAAACTGTTTACACCGATTAAACTGAAGGCTTTTCTTTTACTATTCTGAGAAGTACTTTCGCGCAATTAACCTTTCATAGACTTCAGAATGTAATATAATATAAATACTATTAATACACCTAGCACTTTAGAATGCATAAGAGGTGTAGAATTACCATGTATCTGATACTACTTATACTCAAACACATCGTTACTGACTTCCTTCAGAATATGCTCTTGAATCTTAGACAAAAAAATAAGAATCGTTAAGTATGGAATTGTTATCTCTTACAAGTCTAATATATTTTTTTACTAGTTCGTTTGTAATCTAGAAATTCTGAAAGCTTTTTAATACATAATACAATAGATTGTAATATTGACAGTTACGCAGACAATTTATAACAATAAAAGTTGGTCCCTTTCTACAAAGTCTATAAAAGTTTCTAAAGAATAATGATCATTCAGAATAGTTTCACCGCTTGTCAAGATTTCAGTTGAAAAATTATAAGTGGATTCTTATCAACATTTTTACAAGTACACTTAACAATTGAAATTTTTTATTGTTCCAGTTATTGGCAAACTATAAATACATAATCCCTAGTCATTAGTTTAGTACTTATTGGGCATTGGTTTAGTATTTTGGTATGTTTTCGCTATTATCTAAGAATGTATACAATTTGATTATATGGTATTAAAGCTATTCTGTTTCAAAGAAACATATGTTCAACGTTAATTTTATAATTTACTGTCTTGTTTAGTAAATAGCTATACGTTATTGAATTGAAGTGGTTTTTTTGGAGATTGGTATTAAGTTTAGTTGGTAGAATTCGTCATAGATTGATGTTGGTAAGGTACTATTTAAAACATGTGAGCACTGGACACCATTTTTCGTTCTAGTATGGAACCCCAGAATCTGCCACCGGGGCGGAAGTTTACCGAAAGCCCAACCCTCTGTACCACTGGGTAGGTATTCAATTGTGGAATCACTAGTAACAATGGATAATCGTCTCATCATATCACACACTGATAAAAATGTGAATTCTACCACTTCATGCCTACTTAGTTGTGTAAGGCCGTAAGGTGTCCGTCAACCTTGAAACCCTTGGTGCGGAATCTGGAGTAAGAACTTCTGAGAAGTTCGACACTAGAACGAAACAGCTGTCCCAGTGCTTCCTGATTTTCAGTGGTACCCTACCAATATCAGTCTATGACCATTTCAGTCAACCTACAACTGTACGTCATATTATTCGAAAATTGTTTTATTCTCAATTATACAATAAGTAAATCATTTAGTCAATGCAAACACAAATAGGTCTTTCAAATCATGATATTGGATGCTTCGTCAATTCATCGATTGATTTGTCTAATTAGTACGCTTAATATAGCTTTTTCCACAAGAGCAGATGAATTCATAAATACGCATGAATGAGCCAACTTATTCTTTAGTTGACTAGAAAATAACAGGAAGAGATTCGTGTCATAAAAAATGTTCCTTAAACTACTTTCAGCCTAGTTTGTCAGTGTAATATATCACTCTACAAGCCCTTTCTTGAATTGTAGTTGGATAAAAAGAGATTTCTTCCCCATGGTGCTTGTTCCTAACTTCATGTTGATTGTAAATATATGCTTTTTTTTTAAAAAATGACTGTGGATAACCCATTTTAATCAATATGCTCTTATGATGTCATCACATAATATTTTTCTAGTCCTAATTGTATTACATTTAATTAAATTTCTCTTGCAACGAAGCTAATGAGGACTGCGTCTACTGATGCACAGTGAAGTTGTTTGCATACACCCTTCCTTATTACTGACCTATTTTCTCTTCTGTTGAATGGAATATTTTCGAAAGGTACTTTACGATCACACTTCTTATCACAAGTGACAGACATTGTAAGGTGTACATCATTGAATCGATTTATGAATTCTTCTTTCTTCACCATCTTATAAATGATGACATAATGTATCTTAGATAATAATAACAGTAAAATGTTGATTTCTTAATTACCTCCTTCAAAGACTCATTTTCTAATTATTTCAGTATGCAATCATTAAAAATTAAATCTCATGGTAAATCTATAGTGAAACTGCCAACTTGACGATATTGAATTTTGTTGAGGATAAAATGAATGTTTATTGTACAGTTTAAAAGTAGTTCTTTGAATCTATCATCAAGAATTGTTAACTTGCTAATCTCATCTATTATCTGTTCAAATCATCTAGTACGATATAAAGTTGTGGTAACGTGCTGCTTACGTAACTATAATCCTTAAAATCTTCCATTTATACCATATAACTAAGAATTTATGAATGACCTGAACAAAAATTACTTGATCGTTAAGTATTTACATCCTAATGTACATGGACCTACAACACAAATTCTGTTGATTTGTATTCTTTATCCAGTTAATTTTCTAATAGGACATAGAAGTTATTAATTATATGAAGGCTGGATAAACAGTTGAATTAGATCATGAAACATTTTAATCTAAAATGATCGTTTGGAAGATGACCGATACTAATTATGCATACTCACGATTCATAAGTAGTATGACACGTTTAAATCACTTGGTCAAAATTAAATAGTTAGTCAATCTTAGACATCATTATTCATACAATATCAATAAACTATACAATTTTTACTGACTTCGAAAGAATAATGTGTCTAGCCGATGATCCCTGATTTGTGGAAATGAATTTAACTAAAGATTCTCTTTGACTAACTAGTTGAAAGCAATGAAACTTAAAGTTCTAAATCTGACTGGAATTGTCAAGATTTCAAATAAAACCAAAAGCATCTTATAAAGAGTATTCATTCCATTTTTTTGCTTTCCTGCTACCTTGATGTTGTTGTCATGATAAAGCGAATAAGTTATACTGACTGGAATAACTGCTACATAATGTCCTTCCATACCGAGCAAGTTGATGTAAAAGCAGTAAGACCAAAAGTGTCAAAACTAAGGTCTGATTGAGAGGTCGTACTGCCGACTATACAGAGGCCTAAAGACGTCACGGTGTATCCTTTAATCAGCACTCATATGATTACTGCTTTCTCAAAAGAGGAAAAAAGGGATTTGAAAAAGTTGGTTTTAGAAATGCACACATCACCTAACACTATGGATTTTCTCCTCCAGTGGTTGGGCTTAAACAAGTGTGAAGCCAACGCGCTAAATATTATTCATAAAAAACCGTGTATATCGGTTCTGAAAATGATTACTAATTTGGTACTGCGATCACTTACCTAGGTCATTAAGATCAACTTAAACCCAGTTACTTTACTAGGTACCTTCATGAAATGATGTATTTACGGTGTCTGTTAACTGCCCCTTAAACTTTTAACTGGCACTTAAGATCACTGTAACAACATTACCAACTCAGTGTTTTCAATATTGTATGCAAATTGAAACTGCAAATGACTATACTCGATTACTTATAGCTATTGTTAAACTGCCAGTGCTTTGATAGTTACATGTAATGGATATCTGACAGATCCGTTCCCATAAATACAGCACTCTCTATCCTAATTTTGAATGCATCACGAACCGTCAAAATGTGATATTAGATTAAATTCATCTATTGAAAATATACAGTTAATCATCTAGTTTTCACAGCTTGGGATCCATTTAGTAAAGTTGTGAAACACTAAATAACAAACTTAGTATAGTAATTTTCGGTGACGTTATGTCTCCGGAAACAGATGATTTAAGTGATAAGCTATTATTGTTGTTCTGTACAAAGATGTCGTCAGTAACTACTTTGTGTACAAGTGAGATTTTCACTTATCCCTTAAGTGTTTCACATTTACTTTCTGAAGGTCTTCTTTGTGAATATCTATCTTCTCAGATTTAGTTTTCCTTACTTGTTCTTGCATTCCTATTGACCTTTCTTGCTTGACCTTTTAACCACGTGGTTGACGGACATAATGTTGTGTTTGTTAATTGATTTGAAGTCAGGTGACTTATTTTATTATTACTGACACCAATCCCCATAGACAAAGGTGGGCATCAAATCGATTAAAAATGTCGAAATTCTGGATCAAGGAAGTTCTAAGAATGACGGAGAAATTTTAGCATGACATTCAAATCAATCAGCAATTGATCCACACTGATCCGTTCTTTGAATGATGGCAGTAAATTGAATGTTCAGAGGTACTCGAAAAAAAACGGCTAATAAGAATGCATGAATAAATAAAGGCAACTATGCCAACAAAGGTAATCAGTTTCAAAGTGAGGCTGTCAAAACAAATCGATACTAGCTTTGAATAAAGCAAAGAAACATTCCAAGCAGAATAACATGAATTCATCCTTATTACGCTGGTCCTCATTAGCTGTATTACACACAAAGTTTTCATTAAATTTTAACCCCATAATAAGTAATTTGATCATTTGAAGCTAAACAAAATTGAACTGACGCTCACTATCCTATCTATGGACTTGTATCTATGCTAATGTAAATATAGACGTTAAAAGCATAAGTTCGATGAGAGTATGACTATTTAGAATTTGAAATTAGATAAGATGAAGTCTATAATAGCCACTGAGGAATAATATGCATAAAAACTTTTGGACTGGATTTGTGAAAATCACAGATTGATAAAAAGTTGATGAAAGATTAGATGAAAAATATTATTTGTAGATCGTATAACATGATAAAAACAAACATAATGCGCTTGCCATGTACAAAGCTGTGACTCCTATTAACCTCACACTCCTTAGAACATGCTTGAGGATATGAATGCATACTCTACTTACAGTATTCCTGAAGTGTGTGCATTGGCGCGTGTATGTAAATTTACTGTGTGTAATTTTAGGTACTAAGGAAACATACCTTGAATATCAAGTGTTGAAACAGTCAGTTTTCCAACAGTATAAATTCAAAGCCATCCATCAAATTGTCCAAACCCAGTTACTTTCGCACAGACTCCAGATATTCCGTAAACCAATAGGCAAGTTTATGGAATGGTTAGTTGACCATAGATTACATTGGTTTCATCAGGATATTCGGCTTGTACATATTACATAATTCAAATGAATAAGGTAATCTAGATTCTTTTGGCTTGGATTTATTATAATTGGTGTTATTTATTAAATTTCCTTACCGATAAGTCTCCTAACTATTTTATGATTTGTTTTTGAAAGATCTGAGGATAAGCTAAATTCAATGTTTCTTCACTTACATAAGTATCTTTGTACATAATGACTACTCCAAAAAGTTTGTAATGTTGAAATAACAACATTGTACTATAATTCATACATTCTGTCAGCCTTATCTTCGTTCCTCTGTTAGAAATTTCGTTTTTGTAATCCTATTACTTGATAATAATTGATAAGTATCTGCTAGTTTTGATTATAACCAGTTTTATTTTTCACCTCTCATAGATTTCAGTTCTGACATTTGTTGACGTATACAATCAAATTAGATATCTTGATCATTTATGTCACATTTTGTTTTTTAGAGTACGAAATCTGACTGACAGTTGTGATGCAAATGATTAAAACCAGTTTAACAAAGATTAATTCACATTATTCTGTTTCATTTGTAGTTTTCGTTTTTCATTTAAATTAAGTTAGGAGAACTAATTTCATATTTTAAGATTTATGGCATGGCTAGACGAAGCTCATTTCGACATAAAGTAAACGCTGATAATCTTGTTGTACACAACGACGATGAAAACTTTAAAACATAAATAATCACAATCATTCATTTGAGCTGTAAAGATACTTAGTCATTAATTCTTTCAGAATTCTGAATTCCATGTCCACTAATGGTCTAAATTTAGTTTTTTTCAACTTTTGTTGGGTGGCTTTTCTGTATCCACCAAATCATTTGTTAACAAGCAAACAATTGTTAGTTTACATCTTAATTTTGTTGCTTATTCTTAAGAAGTTGTTTTCTGTAGTCTTCATTGGCTCTTTTATCACTTTATTCATTGTGTCATATATTGAAAAGAAATGATGTAATCTAAAGAAAAATCTATACTACTTAAACCAATTAGTTACTTTATTTTTATGGTGCATTAATCAGACAGTTGTTTAATGATATTTTACATTGATTCTTAATTGGGAATGTTCCATTTACCTTTTATTATTATTATTACTATTATTAATGGGCGAAATAAAGTAACTGTGAATGAATGAAAAGTATATGATCTCATTAAACGTGTCATCACTATTTTCGAATGTACAGTCAGTTGAAACCTGCTACTTTATAAGTAGTGAACTTAAAATTAAAGTAACTGAAATCAGAATTCCTGTTCCTTTCCTAAGAGAACTATAAAGATTGTGGCGAGATTCCAGTGAAGTCACCACTAGGCCTGGTCCTGGTGGATATTTTTCAGCATAATTAAAAAATGATCTTTTAAGATAAAATTAAAATATGCTATAATTCTGTTGTCCCTACATTCGTGATACTTTCAGTTTTATAATATAAATTTCGCCACACGCTTACTAAACAAATACAACGCTAATACAGCTGTCAATTTCACAATTGGAATATGATCCGTAAATAGCATTCCACTTAAAGATGTTTAAATTGTCATGAAGACTTGATAGTGCAACAGATTACCGCCTACTGAAAATCAACCTCTTTAGGTGGATATACTAAATTCATAGGTTTTGTTCCCCTTGAATATTAAAGTGTACAGAAGAAGCCTTTGTTTTTAAATGTGTAACTCAAAGGTAATATGATAAAATGCTGATACGTCGGTTAAGCAACTCAATGTAAAAAACATTTCATGATAGTAAAGTGGCTCATTTGATCTTTAGTCATCTAGGCTTCATACAATGAAACCAAAGATAGACTTCCACTTTAGTGTGCATTTACCGATTCAACTGCAAATATGAAAACAGTTACATCGACTGTACGACTAAGCAATTACATCATTGTATTTCTGATCATCAATCTACCTGATTTAATGTGATTATTTCTGAGTTTCAACTGATGAATTCCAAATTTAATCCTCCGATTTCATTTCAACATGATCAATTTTAGAAGCTAACTGATTTTTGATTCTCAATTTGTATGTCTTAACTAAAACGTATACACTTAAAACAATCTATTGTTTCTTACAAAAACGAATGTATTCTTACATTTCTAAACTTTATTGTAATGTAATTAATTGTAACTATCAACTAACTGTTGCATTACGTTTAGCTATTACTATGGAATACGTAGGATACTTCGTAGGATACTGCGTAAGATACTTCGGATCCGTTGGCCAAATACCATCAACAACAACCTTCTATGGCAGAGAACAAGTCAAATTTCAGTAGAGGAAGAAATAAGGAAAAGACTCTGAAGGTAGATAGAACACACACTGAGGAAAGCACCAAATCGTGTCACAAAACAAGCATTAACATGGAACCCTGGAGGTCAAAGGAAAAGAGGGAGACCCAAGAATACACTGCGTTGGGAACATGTAGTCAGACATGAAGAGAGTGAAGAGCACTTGGAAAAGACTGGAAAGGAAAGCTCAGGACAGAGTTGGTTTGAGAATACTGGTCGACTGCCTATGCTCCACATGAGGTAATAGGCATTGATTGATTGATCGACTACCCACTATTTATTGATATTAATCTTATGAACACAATTACAAATGTATATTAATATCAAGTATTATGAGGAACTAATACAAGTGAAATATTTTCTAGCTCATTTTGTTGATTTTAATGCTTTATATGAACTATTTTATGAAGTGAAATCATTTACTTATTTGGTACAATTGGGTACCAAACATGTATAAGCTACAAAATTAAGTAAATCCTATTCTCTATAAAAATAAATCGCCGAAATTGTGTGTGGGTTTGGATATTTCCCAGACTCTTGGAATGACTTAGGAGGTTTTGTTAAAGTGCTCCACTCTGAGCCTTTTATTTAAAGATTTAGTCCACAAGTCAGTGAAATATAGTCAGGAGTGTGGTAGCCGGTGTCCAAAATAAGTTTTTAAACTATTGGTTACGTCACGATTCTGAAATTTCTATGAACTGCTGGTTTAGAGTCAGAGTATTCTAGCATTTTATTACTAGTTCATAACAGTTATTTTATAAATCCTTAGGAATGAATTATCCCCCTATTCACATATATACTATGTAACTTACAGCCTAAAGTCTGAAACTGTATCTATTCATTTATTATGTACCCAAGTAACAACTATAACTGGAGTCATTTACATAAAACAAGATCAACATATCAAAGGTTGAAAATTCATTAACAATTTTAGTTTGTATAAACTACAAATATGTAAGTGAAATTGTTAAAGAAAATAAAAAAAAGCAGGAATGAATACACAAACTAATGGACAATAAAGATTGGGTCAATAGTGAACTTTGTATACTAATACACTTATAAGTGTAAAGTAAACAAAGTTAACTGGTGTATAATCAAATCCCTTCGACTTGTCCAAATAAATAAATGTGATATGTAAATGCTTAATTTTGTATACATTAAATGTATGTCGTTTTGTAATAAAAATATCTAAGTGTAATAAGTAGTTAGTAGATGTTATTGATTCGTTGATATTAAATTGTAACTTGATTGAAAAACAAACTTCAGTTACAAGACATGAACAATCGGGAATTGATTAATCAAAAGATTTTAGTTTAGCTTTTTTTTAAGAAATACACAATTTGGAACATATTTGATTAACTTCAAGTTGTTGTATAATGAGATGGAGTTAACAAGGTAAATGGTAATAGAAGTCAACTTATCAATAATAATAAGATAGGTTTAGTTAATTGAATTCGTCACTGAAAACCAGGAAGCACTGGACAGCTGTTTCCTCTTAGTATAGAACTCCTCAATGGTGCCAGCAACAGTCTGTAGTGAATTCAATCAATTAATCTTATTACCAATCTCTACAAATCATCTTAATTCAATGACAATAAAATAAATTCATAATCAAGAATATACTTCTAGACGATTGAATGTTAGTGTATGTTTAAAAGAATATTGAAAAACATGAAGTGATTACATCTGCCCAATTGATGGCGATTGTGAGTCAGCTTAATTAGCATCACCAACCATTGGCTGCGTGACATTCGAGTACACTGTAATCATATTTCAATATTTTTCATTTTTTTTCGAAACTAGCCTTCAACTATTTCGATGTAATTGAGTTCGAAACAAAACCTGAATCTTTTCACTTACAAATGACTCTGCAAATTAGTCTGGGTATACCTTACCCACTCATTTAACTTTAGAAATACAGTAAAACCCATGTCACTCAGGTGAGTACTTAATCCTCAACAAAGTTAGCGAGCCAGTTTCATCTATTTTAGAATGATACAGGCGTTGCTGTTAATGTTTGATGTTAATTTTTAATAAACGATTGCTAGGACTTGGAAATGACTTTGGTAGTTGCTAGCATAAAGGCAAGATACGAGACGGCCAAATAAATGTAACGCTGACTTTTTGTTTAGAACAGACCGATGGGATCTACTTCTGTAGGTCATACTATCTGATTATATAGACGCTGAATGGTTGGACAGGAGCCCGTGTAACTGAGCTTTCCCAGCGATAGAGGGTGAGAGAATAAAATATCATCAGACAAAAGGCAGTACCAAGTTGTTTATTAAGTATGAACAAAAGCTTTTGTGTAACGCATTCTGGACAGACCAGTAATAAGAAATACAAATTTCACTAAATACTAAACTGGGTAGGGGGGAAAGTAGTTCATATGAAAACGGGATAGTGGATTTGTAGTAAAGTTACAATAACTCGGGAACGACAACAGACATGATAACTGTTAATCAATGATAAACCTACAACTTAAGCCATGCAAATATCATAGTTATTAAATGATTACAGGATACAGCTTACCAAAATAAGACTTGATAACATGGAGGGTAAACCTCATAGGTAGTGATTCTATGTCCCATTATAACAGACTTATTGTATCAAGATGTAGTTAATGTATTCAAATACGACATTATCTGCTCAAACAATTTGTATTTTCTCACTGTAATAAATTTTTAAGTAACTTAGCTTCATGACATCTAACTGGCCATTTGGAGCCTTTTACTAAATTCAATACAATCGAGGTCAAATCAAATATCACTGACTGAAAAGGCAGTATTTCTTTTTGAACATAGAAATATGGAAAAAGCATATGAAATGAATAATCTAGTGAACCATTATTCTAGATTTATCCACTCTGTAATACGCTAATATCACTTATAATTGTTTCGACAAAACATGGTTTAACACCCATAAATTATAATAACCAGATACTTATAGTTATCATAAAGACCATTAAAGTGGACTATGATTTCATAATGGGCTGTCACAGAAGCATTAAATAAAGTAGATCTCTTTACATTGTTCTCATCATTTGTATAGATACAATCACATTTCCTATTTAAAATCTTAAATCATCATGACGTACTACATCACTGTGAAGTACTAAATTGAGTCAAATCAGTTATTCAACAGTTTTCTTCATTTCTGATAAATTTTTACTTGGTGTTAATCAGCAATGCAAATCGGACAATGTTTTCCTTATTAAATGTCTAATTTGTCAATCTTGAAATCACAAATCGATCTGAATCAGACAACCACTGATCATCTGGAAGCTCTGTACAGCTGTTTCGTACTAGTACGGGACTCTCCAGAAGTGCGCATCCACGACTCTATCGGGGATCGAACCCGGTGGAGTTCAGTCGTGTTGGGTGTGAGGCAGTTACACACCAAAGACAATAAACTAGGTCGCGCAAACCTTTCACGAATTGACTGAATTTGAAATTTCAACCGTTAGGAGCCGACAAAGTGATCCAATGGTAAAGTTCTCGTCGCAGGTGTCAGAGTGTCCTAGGTTCGATCCCCGATGGGGTCGTGGATATGCACAGCTGAAGAGTCTCATACTAGGGCGAAACAGCCGTCCAGTACTTTCAGGTGATAAATGGTTGTTTGACTCAGATCAATTCATGATATCAAGATTGATAAATTAATTATCTCCACAACCCCCCCCCCCAATTGTAAATGTCTAATTAAATTTAATTGCTATTTTTTTCTTCAGTTGCATAAGGAAATCAAAAAGAAAATAGTTCACAAAGAAGAAAGCACAAACAATGTAATCATCATAATCATAAAACTTACTTTTCAAAAATACCTCTCTCTTCCCCGCCCGACATAAATCCTATTTAAGGAACAATCATAATACTTGTCTCCTAGCAACATTTTATTTTTGTATCTTTACTAATTTCACTTAGATAGTGAGAAATAGTTAACTGAAAATTTCAACTAAATTAAGTGATGAATAATAAGTAATTTAGTTGTTTTAACTAATTCTATGCCTATCTACTGAATCAGATAAATAAATTCACACAAAAGAAACTGTTTATTAAAAAGTGATAGATTGAATTTATTTCTCCAATCTCCACTGAAATATCATCATGTTATCACTAATGGTTAATTTCAAGAATTGATTCACTAAGTTCTATGGATTATCTGTAGCCAATAAATTATTCACGTTGGATTGTAACTGGCATGGGGAATACAGGACTCACATTTTGTTCTATTTGGGACTCGTCAGCTGAATGTACTTGGATCCTAGTTTTGATGTTCACGCTGAGACTCGAACTTAGTTTGTTTTGTGCTAGACGCCACCTCATTCACCACTGAGCTACGAAGTTCAGACAGTCTACAACAAATTAACGGGAAGATCCAAATACATCCTACCCATATATACACTTTATATATACACATCTGCAGCTGTTTGGACTCACGTAGGCTAGTGGTGAACTAAATGGCATTTGGCACGAAACGAACTGAGCTTGAATTCTGGCTTGAACATCAACACTGAAATTCACGTACATCCAGCTGACAAGTACTAAATAAAATGAAGTGCGAGTCTTGGATTCCACTTGTCAGCCACAATCCAACGTAAACAATCTTTGTGATTTATCATTATATCAAGGCAATCAGCTCAGGATGTACATATATAGCAACAGAGACTGACCAGTTTCATTTCATGACAAATCCATAGGTAGATCTAAATACATCCTAATTGTAGCCAATAAAGTAAAGTCCTGACAAATGTGCAATAAATATTTTAAATGAAAACGCATGTTGATTGAATAGTACTGTGAACTAACTGAAGTTAGAACGTTATTCACCTAAAAGATTCACATTTAGGCATTAAAAAAGGACGAAAGAAGCGAAGAATTCTCTCTTCAGTTTTTCATCAAAGCTCTACACTAGTACATCTACATATATTTTGTAATAGCATTGAAAATCACAGCCAAATAATTAGTAGTGTATTAAATAATAATTTTACATGTTCAGAGGTGCTTGTAAAATAATTACAACTAATTAACAAAACGGTTAAGACATGAAGGTGAATAAGGTAATTCGAGTTTTGAAAGTATACAAATGATAAGTAAATGGCTTAGTATATTGTTGATTACATAACATCTACTATGAAAAAATTTGAAGAAGTAATTGCAAGACATCTGATGGTCAAGACTGTTACCATAAAGTTTACACATACGTATTCTACATATAGTGGAAGCCATCAGGTATCCATCTACTCAAACCTGACTTATGTGCTTAAGAAGTGTGTTCAACCTCTTTCCTTGTCTTGGCCATCGTAACAGCCAATGCTTGAATAAATGACTTATTATACCCAGTTCTTTCATTATTATTATTATCACGACTTGAATTCTTTTCCTAATTTCAAAATGTTAATCATTGATTGTTGAGACATTATTTTAAAGGTTAACTGATTGCTATACAGCTCGGAAGTTTTATGTATAATTTCTGATGAGATCACGGATACCTACTGTTGACTTGTCACATTTCAGTAAAAACTATTTGTTAGTCATTATGCATTTTCTAATCAAATCTAGTACATGATGTATAATTATAAAACTTAACAATATTCACGACTCTCTTTAACACAATGAATTCTCAGTTATTCATTGTCATTCATTACACTATAATAACAGAATTTTTAAAGTACAGCTTTAAGATATGTTTATCTATTAAGTGTAAAACATCAATCAAAGAGTCAACAAATCTACTCAGTACTATACGGTGTTTTTTCTCATTTAATTTAAGCCAGGTACTGACTACCTTATACATAATAGAGCTCACTACTTTCAGATCTCGTCGGTTGTATGTTATCCTTACACTATTAGAATAAAACTCAACAATATAAAGTTTTGAAATCAGTTGTGTTATCTCACCACTCATGGTTTCCGATTAGAATTGGCAAGTATATGATTACTTTTGGTATAATTAAACTGTGGCTAATAGTAAAACCCATAACAGTTATTGGGTCTTATTTGAGATTTGTCCTGAGGTTGTATCTTCATGTCATTGATGATGTATATTTAAACACATAAGCCCTACATTTATCGCTTTAAATACCAACGGGCTATCCACAGAGCTACTGGGTCTGAACAGTTACTCATTTGTGGGACCAGAAAACAACAGTAGAATACAATTTTTTGAAATGGTTGAGATTTGTAGCTTAAGCGTATGGCCCTAAGAATACTACGTTCTGAGTTGAATGCAGTAATTATGTAACATTTATCGTCACTTTGGATGACTTTATTAGTGCAGGTTTCTGACAAAGTAAGTTATGAGATTTTCTCCAAAAGTGACTAGCAGCTGATTTTTGACACATTGAATTTGATTAGTTGTTGCTGATACACGTCCTACTACTTTATTCTGTACGCTCATTCTAAATCCCTTTCTTCTTGACCTATTCTGTAACAAGGTGGTTATTTATTTCTTACTAAATGAATAATGGACTGCACCTATTTATTATGTTTACTGATCATCGTTTGACCTGAGTGAAAGCTTTAAAAAACATCTCCAGTCCTCTTTGCGCTTTCTCTATTTAAAATCACAGAGTCTTCTCACTCACACATATCCATAATTGTCAGTATGCATTGATATAATAGAAGATATGTCGAGGGCTTTAATAGCTGATTGACGTTTGTTTAGGTGAAAATAAAGAGATCGCCCGCTTTATCTCATGTAATGTTAACTAAAGTTGTTAAAATTCATATTAGAGATAACGTTCAGTTTGTCTTCATTTGTTATCTCGTTGTTTGGTTTACACAGAGTTGATTGAAGTGAATTCGTTGACATGTACTTGACGCATACTTCTAACAGTTTCAATAGACTGTTAGTGATTTCTGAAATGTTTTTCATATATGACAGAATGATCTGTTCGTTGATCTATAGATCCTCAAAAAATAACAAGACAAGTGTTAGTAACAATTAATCAAATCCAAGTTCAATAGATCAAGCTACTAGTCACTTTTAGTGAAAATCTCATAACTCACTTCTAACAAAAGTTGCCCAGAATGTCAATAAAGGATCAACGATTAAACCATCCACCCTCTACAACAGAATATAGCTAAAATATGAACCTTCACAAATATATTCATATTATTCAGTAATATGATTCGATAGTATAAAGCTGAAAATATCCCAATATCTTTCTTCTATAAACATTTACATGTTCTTTCCAAGTGTTTTACTTATCCATCAAACAAGTCAATTTATTAATATGCATCAATGAAAATTCACAAACATTCATCTTTATTGTCAGTTAAATTAGTGACTTCAATAAAACAACAGTTGTTTATTAATAATTTTGTCATTTCTATCTACATCTATTGATATTAGTTTATAAGTAGTAGAATAATGTATATTTACTATATTTCACAGAGATTGATTTATATATAAATAAATAATCATTGAATTTGTAAGGTGATTAAGATTACGGTAGAGAATGATTAGATTTGAATTAGATTATGATTAAGATTCTTTTTTTTTTATTTTATGGAACCATGATTACTATGTGATGATTACCTAGAAATATTAGCCTTAGACAAATGGGTCATGAACTTAAACAGTTTGGATCCACAATTAGAATACATTTGGATCTTCCCGTTTATTTGTTATGGACTGATATTGATTAGTCTCTGTTGTCAATTCGAATGATTTGCATCAACCCTAGTTCAGATATATTTTTAATACGTTTAAGCATTAGTAAGGGGACTAGACAAGCTATATTAGGACTGTACTACAAATGAAAAAGCCTTTTACAAAGTGTGAAGATTAATTTTCTTTTTGAAATCATAGAAAGACTTTACTTAGAATTATTTGAATCATAAGCTCATCTCACTTTGTAAGTCTTTAATTAGTTTATGGAAGCGAATGAGTGATTTCATGCAGTTTGAAAAAGAAAATAATTAATCAAGTAACTATTTAATTTTTTATTTACATTTATCAGACTGACCTAGATTGAGTACCGTTAAAAACTAAGGGGTACTAAACGAATGTTTCGTCTTAGCATGAGGCTTCCTAGCTGTATATACCCTTGATTCAACCAGGGGATCGAACACAGCTTGGCGAACACCTAACCTTCTGCATCAATGGGCAGGCATCTACTAATAGAATCCTCATTCGTACCACTTTATGACGATTATCTATTGTCATTAATGACAACTGTCTCACTTTTAACGAGTATCCTAGTCACCACTGGTAGAATCATTGGTGCGCACTGCTAGTGAGTCTCATACTAGAACGAAACGGCTGTCAAATGCTACTCTGTTTTCAATGGTTTCCTAATCTATATCATTCATTAACATTAAATTTGAATTCCATGGTCTCTACAATACCAAATCACACATGATTGTTATTATTGATTGAATTACTCTTCACTGGGTCTGGAAGTTTAATATCATTGGTTTTTGTTGATTCTTGAAATGAAGCATCCCAGTAGATATTTTAAAGCCATTGAATAAATATACAAATTAATGACATTAGAATATACTTGTAATAGTATCAAACGTTTTATTTAAAAATCCTTAAAATTTTGACTATTTGTAGTTTGTTCTTTCAACGACACAAATTATTTTTCGATAGTATCCATATTTTATCTCTTTTTAGTTACTAATAACTCATTGAAGTTTCCATTATTTAATAAAGTATAGTTAGACACTGCTGAGTGTTACCACAAAAATGCTTCATTATGCTGCTCATGCCTTCATGATACTTATGAAGTCTCTGTATAGATTCAAAACTTTGGCAAAATGTATGAATTACAATGCATTTACTAAACAATAACAAGTCTAATGTTGATTTACTTCCAGGATATCGATAGACAATGCTTCGTAAAACAGACGATAATCTTGTTATACTATTTCAGTGTCAAAATTTCAGTGATCATTATTAATGTAAACTGTTGAGTTTAATGAAGAAATACTGAAGGAAGAGATAGTTACAGAATGAAATCAGAATAATAAATGATAGAATAATGCATCATCAAATCTGATATCCAGAAGTTATGACTGATCATAGTCTGCGTAAATAACAAATGATAAGTTCAAGACTTTAGAAAAATACTACAGAATCAATATTCACAAATATTCTTAAAAGTTAAAATGAATGTAAAAATACCTCCAACAGATGTAACGTAGTCTAGTGTAGCAAATATAAAGAGTTTATTTGACAAATTTTTAGTAACCGAAATTAATGGGATTTGTCAGTAGTGTAGCTGCAATCAATCCATAATAAGGATTACATTAATTTCAAGATTTTTCAAAACTATTTTCAACAAGTATATGTCTTTAGTGTCATTGAGTTCTTTAGGTTAGATAAACGATATCACTTTGGTTAACGATATCTTTAGTGTAAATGCTATGTAGAAGTTTGCTTTATGATTGCTTCCAAAGAGTTAAATTATTTCTTTTCTGTTTGTGATGAGTTATCATTTTTAGTATTTACTGTATTCATTCGTCATTAATTTGGGAGGAATTTTAATCATACAGTTGATTAAATTTTATCATATAGGCTGATAGATCAACTGATTGTTACCGTACCTATTGATTACCGATTAATATAGTTGCCGTGCACCCCAAAGTTCTCTGATGTTCTTCAAATTCCCTTGATCTAAATTCAATTTATATCCATAATTCTCTGTATGCATTGAAATCACTAAAAACATACTGTACGTTTAGCTGCTATTATGTGTTCGTTTATACACAGAAGAAAGGAATGTCTAATTTTTTAATGCAATGATTATTGTAGCTAGAAAAATTCATATTGTATATACAGTTGCATTTGTCACCTGTTGTTGTTTTATCTTTCGGTTGCTTAAAATAAAATGAAGCGATTTCGTTGGTTTATGGGGAATGTTCGTTCCAAAGTTGTTATAACACCGAAAGCTGTCTGGAACGTATTATGAGTTATTTGGTATGATCTTGTAACCACGAAATTACAGTAACAACCACCAATAAGAGTGCCTAGTCGGTCCCTACACGCCTGCTCAATGAAAACTAAGTCATACGCCGGAATAGTACGAACACAAGCCGATGAATTAACCAGATAAAATCCTATTGTATTTCAAGCACTCCTTTATATAAACACAAGACCTGACTACGCAGTCAACCAATTGGAAAATTAACATTTATACAAAATAAGGGGGACAATGGTATCGAACTGAAGTATATATATATATATATATATATATATATATATATATATATATATATATATATAACTGTAGTTTACACGTGAGAAATGTCATACTGACAGTCTATCGGGAGGATGAAGCAAGAGAAATAATAATGATGGAAATAAAGTGTTTTCTACATACACAACTGTAGTACCTGAAATAGCCTCTTAAAATACAGATTCGTGACTTAGTTATTTTTCTAGAATATAACAGTGTCATGAGTTTCCATAATTAAACAGAAATATGCTCATATTATGCTCAATTCATTAGGCTACTTACAAGTAGTATAAGTTGCAATCTAAATATTCTTGCCTTATTATCAGTAAATGAATTTATGTTCTGTATTTAATTATTTTAGTTAGATATTTTTGAACGGAATAGGTCTTTTTATAACTTCTCAAAGTAGTAGGTGGATTGTTTTATAAATCAAAAAGCTAGATTTTAATGCTATACAGAAGTTACAGGTGATATAGGCGTTTAATTGATAAACTTACCTTAGTCCTGGAAAGGATTACTGAATCCCATCTGTTTAAGCGAAACTCCACTGGAAACTATTAGTGGATTATTGAAGAGAATGGTCCTAAAAGTCGATAATTCTATATAAACAGACTCTTAGCTATTTAATAAAAATTCCTAGACATGTTGATACTATCTACGTATTCGTGAAAACCTTAACTGTAGACAGAACTGAAGTCAACATCATGTTTAGTTCATCCTTTGTTTAATAAAAACAAATAAATAAAGTTGTTCTGAACTTAAAGCACACAAAAGGCTAGAAATTTTGGCAATAATTTTGCTTTTTATCCACCTAGCTCATAAATAGTAGACAATATATCTGTAAACAAAATAGCTTCTTGTATGCAGTGTTCTGGCCTTTGACAATTAAGAACTATTAATTGTTGGAAGTAGCTTTTCATGAAAGCATCTGATTACCATATTCGCTTTTTGAAACATCTGTGTCAGATACTATGCCCTACAGCTAACAATAACTCGAAGACAAATGTCAGTCTGAACAGTGGAATAATAAATAAATCACTACAATAATAACCATGATAAGTCTTTCTCGATTGGTGATATTTGTTGCCATTTGTTTCCTCAAAGCATTACAGTGTCATATTAAGTTTGCATAATATGTTATATCTAAATCTTCACAGTATAGTGAAATGAGGACGTCAGAAGACTAAAACTGTTGTATACATGATTTAATTTCTGGGAAATCATTGCACAGTTACTATTTTCAGATAAACAACGTTTATTTTATACGCATATGTTATTATTGTGCAGTGAGGAATCTCTTAGTTACTGATAATAAGTTAAACTAACATTCATCCTGCTTATTGGTGGTGTCAGTCATGTGTTATTTATCAAACTTAATCAACTAGAAATGCGTACAAGTTTCTAAAAACTCTATAGCTTCATGTTGTTGAATCCGTACATACATAACACTAAAATTACTATCGTTTCATCATCACCCGACACATAATCCACACACAACATTAACACTTACAGGATAAGTAGTAAAGTTAAAGATTTCAACTATGATATCATTTGAATAGTTGAAATTAACTTAACAGATAACTTACAAAACACCATTTTTCAGGAGGTTTCTTCAAACCAGTTTGCATATTTTATCATAACCATTTTGGTTTATCAATAGGGAGAAGAATGACCATCACGTATTCTCTTTTGGTTGGTATACTTCCATAAATATCTATTTTGCATTTACTATCTTAATACACACTGTATACAAACGATATTATTATTAAATTATTTTGTGATAACTATGCAATAAGGTGCTTTGAAGCTAGATTTACTGAAATATCATCTAGTGTTATGGTTGAAAATTACACATTAAATATGCACATTGCCTTTGAAGAATATTTTCATCATAAAACTGATTCTAACCAAATCTCGAACATTAAAACGCAGGTGGTTAATTTATTATGCAGATTAAGCTAGATCAAGTCTGTACGTTTTATGAAACCCACTTTATGAATAAATTTGAAATTGTTAGCAATGAAAGTAATCTGTGAGACATAACTTACAATCATTTAAATGTAACAATAGATTACTAACATTACGTGTGTACCAAGTTTGTCAGTATGTTTGTTGGTACCTGTTTTATCTATTTTTATAGATGTGTCACAGGTTATACTTTTCTGTACTTCGTCCTTGCCGTAATACTTGGTTGTATATTCACTCGTGCATTGGTTAATAAATTGGTTATGGTGGTTCTTGATTTTGTTACAGATGTCAAATTACTGATA
The DNA here is from genome assembly GCA_025215515.1 of Schistosoma japonicum. Lineage (NCBI taxonomy): Eukaryota > Metazoa > Platyhelminthes > Trematoda > Strigeidida > Schistosomatidae > Schistosoma > Schistosoma japonicum. Next base: position 69,263,817 of record CM046069.1, read on the forward strand.
AATTGTAATTATCCAATGTTCGAGTTCTACTAACTAAATAGTCTAGTTCATTGTCAACTGTGGTGATTCGCTACCTGTAAATTCTAGTTATGACGTATTTGGTCGTTTCATCGTCTAGGCATCAAATGCTACAAATCATATGCACACAATCGATTTCACTTAATAGTATCATCATGTAGCAAACTTATGGTAATTCATAAACCTTCGTATTTTAGTACACTCTCCAGGATTCCATCGTTTGGCAGGAAAGCCACATTAACTAGAATGATTATTGGGGTAGCGGATATTTGAATTTTATAATTGAAAATGATGTTGCAATCTTCCAAGTAAACTCGTACTATTATAAACTTTTATCAGTGCGTATCAACATACATAACTGTTTATCAGTGTTTATGCACTGTATACTTCGTTTATTGATGCAAATAATCGTATATTCATATAAATTATTTTTTGGCCACTACAAATCTCCTCCGGATGAAATCGACAAAAACTCTACGTTGCGTAATTGTATAATTAAAAGGTATTACATGTTGGGTTCTTTTTATATGAATAAAAACTATATAAATAATTTATGAAACGTTAGAAAGTCTGTATAAAGTATCCAATATGATTTTTTATCCAACCGTATATTTAATTATACACAGGTAGGTACTTATGGAAAGGAGGTCAAAAAAGAAAAATTATGACTTAGCGCGTATAAATAAACTGAATAAATAGTGATTTCATTTGTGAATGAATGTATAATTTCTGGCTACTTGTTTGAATATGCAACAAAATGTTATGAATCGTTTAGTTATAAACCATTTCCGATGTTACTTCAGTGGATCCTTATTCTTCTCTGGTTTTGGAATACCTATTAGTTTAAACAAATAGTTTAATGCTCTTAATTCATCATAAAATTTTATGCTCCCGATACCTTAAACCAATTTATAATAATGTTATGTTTCAAGTTTATATAGTCTTTGTCATTGTGAAAAGACAGAATATCCACTGACTGGCACATTTTTTTTAGTTAATGTAAACAGTTGATAACAAATTCAAAAGAAATTCAAAATGACAACACCATATACGATAACATCTAGACATTCTTATCATTTTAAGAAAACGATAATAAGAATTAAAACCATGTTCGAAAACTTAAAAAATAAGGAACAATTCAATACCAAAACAAAATGATGCATATCAATTCAAAGAAGTCAGTAAACAAAACAATTTTGAGGGGAATTAAAGTTCAGTTAAAAATTAAATTAACTAAGATTTTAAAATAATTGATAAAGAAACAAATCATAAAATATCTATCACAAGAGATCGAACAAAAAAACTAATTTTATAAATTATAAAATTCTAATTCCGGAATGAAATCCAACTCATATACAGCAGAGGGTGAACATCTGTTCTCTATAAAAGATTTTGCGATACAATTCTCGTTATTAGTGATGTTTGAAGATATTTCATTTGAGTATAATGCAGCATATTCACCCGTTTCAGCTACTTCGCTGAGGCTTATTTCAGATGACAAAATATAAGTATTGTGATCAAAATCTATGGGAACATTAAGTAAAGCATTTGTAGCTGCATTGGTTTCTTCATCTTCGCTATATATTTCTGTTAGGCACTCACTTGTATTCGAAATATTTCCTATAGTTGCTTCCGTTAGGTTTATCATTTTAGGCTTTTCAGTATTTTCACTGTATTGAATATTAGAGTGCAATGTGTGACCCATGTTAAGTGTCTGACTGTGGGGTTTGTTATTACTTACTAAGAGTGAGTTAGTATCACTAAAGAAATAATTGTCTGTTGACGAAACATAGGATTCTGGCTGATGAACCACTGGATACTCAACTTCACTGTAATTTTGGTTTATCTATAAAACATAGTTAAAGACTGTTATAGAAGTAGAACAAACAATAAATACTGTAGAATGTAGGCAGTTTAGTATAAAAATGTGACCCTTATAATTATCAGATAGTAGTAATTTTACTATGATAAGCTTAGAAACCTAATACGTCATAAATACTGCACAAACAGGTGAGATTTATCCTTTTTATCAGAAACTAGTAGTAGTATATTGCTCCCCTAGAATAAAATGTAACTAGAATACTTATTTTACAGGTAAAATTTGTCAAAGTATTCCTAGAAAATAGTTAAACTATGGTCAATTGTATATGTAAGGCTTTCAAACTACAGATCTAATTAAGTTCTGTTAAATTTATTAGTTTTATTTAACAAGCTTACATCCCGATTATGAATTTCAGATAATCCCGGTTGATGATCCAAAACACTCAAAATGTCGCAGTGTTCCAAATCTCTTGTGACAAATTTATTGGAGTTATGAGTTTGATGGTTGTTTAAAATTTGTGAATCTTCATACTTCTCAAAATTATACCACTTTTCTATTGTAGGAAGACTGTTTTCGTGTTTTGTGCTGTCAAATTCATTGTGATTATCAAAAATAGCATTTTTACAATATTCGGCATTTTTAAGTCCATATTCGGCAAACAAATATTGATTTGTTTGGTCTTTCCGTGAATCACAGTTTAAACTTTGTTCATATGGACCCTGATCTTGATTTGCTGATTGTAGTGAAATGTTTCTTTGTGCAAAAGGTAATATAGTGGTATAAGCGGGATTGTAATTATATTCTGAAAATGGAGTATTAGATAGAAGATTCATAATTTGCAGCTAAAAGGATAAAAACAAAATGTTTTATTAGATACTATGTTTTTGTTCTTTATAAACCACGTAAAATTTTTATCAAACTTTCACTTAACGTCAAAAGCACTTCCAAGCATTAATGGATTTGTCCCAAATATTTATAACAGTATTTTTAACCACACTACTTTGTTAAACAAAATAAAGATTACGTATGCATACGTATAAACGTAAACGAAATCACAATCTATGTAAACCTCCTCAATGTCTACTATTTCCCTCGTAAATGATACGAAACATTCCTGCGTACAAAGTTAATTTGATATTCCTTCCTATGCTGTTTTGACTGAAATATATCAAGCATCTAATTTCAGAGTCTACGGAGAAAAGGGTAATTTGCTTATATCTTTCATTAGTTATTAATGCACTAGTCAATAATGAGTTGGTTTCGGTTTAACTTTTAGTTTCCTTGAAAAAAGCATCGGACTCTTACTTAGGTTATTTAGCGTTTTAGTGACGTAATCTTCAAGTCAAATAAGCTTTATTGAATTGTTTTTAAATTCTTATGCCCTATAGTTATATTGGTTGCACCATCTTTCAACCAAATTCAATGAATTAATTTAAAATAAAATTAGAGCAGCTAGATGCACTGCAACAATTCAATGCGTAAATACAGGTGCCAAGCATGTTTAATTATTGGTAGTAATGTAGAAAAAGGAGTCTCTCAAAATCCTTTTTGTTTACATTGAAACAAGCGTTTAATGACTTTAGACGTATTGTTTAGTCAATAAGCTGGTTATCTAAAAGGAAATTAGTAAGCACATAATTAAAGAATAGTGTAATCAAAGTATGGTCATCGTTAAAAATAAGTGTGATTGCTTCTGCCTTTGGCTTTTTTTACTCCTTTTGATTCACGGTTTAAGTTAAAAAGACACTTGAATTCCTAGACCGGACAAATTCAATCAACTAAATAATAATATTGTTAACCTGATATTAGCTCGAAATTTTAAGCACGATACCATTACTTAAATAACTTTTATATGCACAACATTTTAAATAAAAACGATAAAGAAGTTCAGTTAGTAAGTAAACACTACTGTAAGTTTTAATTTATACCAGAAGTGTCTGGCAAAAAACAAAGGTTCTGCAATAAACCACTGGTTGTAAGGTTCATTTTGTCATTATCTTATAAGATTCAGGTAAAATACAAGGAAAAATATAAGCAATAAGTTTGACCTTTCACTCAGTTCACACAAAAACATATCCTGTTGGGTTTCTAATGTCATAATATGCTACAACCAAAATCTAATCATTATGTTTTCATTCGGTATTTCATTAACTTATTTTGTTCTTCATAAGTGTTATGATTGCCATTTAAAGATGAAAAATTCGCTAATGCGGAAAAACGTGTTTCATGTTTAAAAATTCAGTGAATGTGTTAGGTTTAGATCAATAAATGAAAATAAACGACAGTGAAGAACTTTATAAAATGTACCAAGCATCTCCCAAACTCCTCTGTGATGACTTTCTCCTGATCAACTAGAGAAAAGTTTTTGAGTTTAGCTTCGATGAGTTGAGTTAGTATGAGATTACAAGCGGCTTCAACAAATCCACTTGAAAGAAACTTTAATGATACCCTTTAAAATATTTGCTATGAAAATAATATTACTTACGAGTCTTCATAAAACTCCTCACACGGTAGATTTAATACGGATGGATCTACTCTATTATCAAGGGACTGGTTAGTCTGTGTTAATTGAATACACCTTCTTTTATATTTCATTTGGTCTTGAAAATCTATGTTCGATGATCTGAAAAGAATTAAGGAACTGAAAACGGATCCCACCTTTTGTTCAGTAGCAGCGTTTGAGTTGTAGAATGAAAAGGCTCTGCCTGTAAGTACTGTTGCCTTTCGTTATCAACATTTCGGCATCCCTGACATCGACATAAGCCCGAACAATTAATTTTTGCCTGTTACTATATACAAAAAAATAACAGTTGTACAACCTCATAACATTCGCAGTAGTTTTTTAAACATTGCGACCTTTTACATGTACATCCTTTAAGCCGTTTATACTCTCCATTGCCTAAAGTGATAGATATAATGTGAAAGTCCGTTACCAAACTTCGAGTAAAATGCCAATGGATTTCTTTCTAAAGTTAGTTTAATAGCGTTTGTACGATCCTCTTCATGTAAATTGTTGTTCATACAATTCGCGCAGTTGCAGTCATCACACTGAATTCCTTGAGCAAAGCACTCGCAATATAGTTTAAGGCAATGAGATTTAGCACAATTACACGGTTTAGGTTTAGAAGGGAAACGTTTGGGGAAAGGACAGGTACTGTCCATGGCGTCTGATTTAGTGACATGCACTTGAAAAGAATAAGATAAGTCATTTGTCTTACTTTCAGAAGAAATCTAAGTAACAACGAATATATATTATAAGATATAAATACAAATAAATTACATTTTTAAACTGCATACAATCTAATGTCTCACTCGGCGCACTTTTGACTACGTCAAACTTATGGTTTTCTTCAACTGACCTCATAAGGTATAAAGATACTTCCGGATTTAAGAACATCAAAAAATGCGTTTACGAAGTGCGAAATCAAAGAATTACGACAAACAAGGCGCGGCAATGCATTATTAAAACAAAACTTCATTTGTAAGCTGATACCATGTATTTGAAATTTTTTTCTCCGCTAGCTCTGCATCAAATTAGTCGCCTTGTTTGCTAGTATTTCATTTCTAGAGTACGCTTTCAGACCTTTCGAATCGTTCTATGAGATTTATCTGTCTATAATCACATACATGATGATAGGTAGTAAGCAATATGGTTTGTGGTAAAGCAGATTCTAAATGATTAATCATTGCACAAACGTGTTGATAATTTATGTGTACTAAAATTTTATTAGCGTTCAAATTGATAAATTTCTTAGGGTTATTTGAATAGATCAGTGTACACACAGCATACTGCTAAGAAAAGGAGAAACTAGTCATTTTTCATGTAATTATTGTCAATTTTGCTATATTTTATTTAATTGTACAAGTAAGCGGTAACCGGTACTGCTCTTCATTTCCTCCCCTCGGACCTTGTTAATTGTGATTGGTTGTAATGTCATTTTAGTGTACTAATTACTTTAATTTCTTCAAGGTCGCTTATGTAACTATATATACAGAGTTGGAATATAATAGAATCGAATCATTCTAGTGCTGCGTTCGTGTCTTCTTGATTTTGGCTTGGGGTGAGTAATTAGTTATCGAGTTGTTGGTCACAGTTGCGATTATCAGTTGGCGCAGACAAATTTGCAGACTAGAGTTACGGTTAGTTCGCGTACAGCAGTAGGCGTTTTATCGCGACACATCACGTACGGGCTCTTTTGTAATCATTTTAGTGTGTATGCTTTGACCGTTTTGAAAATGTAATCCTACGTTCTCTGTTCTCGTCCTTGCTCTCCTATATTTTTTTCCATACAATAATTAACAAATTACTGCACTATTGTTGCTACTGACAGCATAAGACTCCAGTTCCTGCACTCAAATATTTTCATCATGCTATTTTGGTCATTTTTGAAGTACCGGTACCTCATCTTTGTCTGTGTTTTGTAGTATTGTTATGGAATAATTATGGACACGTAATATAGTTAATATCTTAACTAGACAAAGCGTCTAAACTTACAATTCTTTTTTGCATGTTGGCAATGATTCTGCAGTATCTTCTCGACTAGCTAGTTTAAGCCACACTGGCCAACAGAGGTTTAAAACTTTGTGCTAGCTGCAAGTCTCACATTCGGATACCTATTCTCTTGCCTTTTAACAACAAACACAGGGTAAGTGTTTTGTGACTTAGCTGTACACCCATATAACACAGTCGGACAAAACACAACAACGGTACAATTTTGCCGTGACTCACCCAACCGGATAAAATTTAGGTGGCTACAGAGCGACCACTAAGAGTTGCTGTGCTCAAAAAAGCAGAAGCCGGAAATATCGAACAGAAAGAAGGCACAAAGATCTTACGGAGATGACCCCTTCTCAAGCGTCTACTCCCAGAAACGAACCTAACAAACGACCAGACCTCAGGCAACATGTTTCTATAGAAACCCTTCTGAACAGTAGACTGAATTGCCTCATTCTTTTCAATATACCGATTTGGTCAGAAGCAGGAAATTATGTAACGTCACTTTACAGATGAGGTAAGGTAGTGATGTATGTCAACAACCGACTTGATGCTTCCACTCGCTAACATCTTATTCTTTCCAATCTTTTAGAGTCTGCTTGGCATTGCTTTTGATTTAGCTCTACAAAATACGTCATCACGGTGTGCATATACCACTACTACTTGAGCAACCCCTAAAGTAAGTAACAAATCCTTCGAGTGTTATCAGTACTCACGCCTCCAGTATGACTAAGTAGTATTCGAGGGCGACTTCAACAGACATTTGGCAATACACTATAAGGGACGGTTAGATAAACAGTTCACGCCAGCCGTAAATAATGTAAGCCCGTTTAGACCAATAAGAAGCGACACAAGGTGGATATGTTGTGGGACACTACGAAGATTGAACAACTAAACGACGAACGACCTCTTGTTGAAAACGTTCAAGTGCAAGCCTCACTACGGAATAATGACCATTGAATGGTGGGGCAAAGCTTTCCCTGTCTAAGTTACAGCATAGTAAACTGTGTTGCTATGAGAGCCCAACTAAAACAAACTCTTCGTTCGTAGAAGTGGCTAAATCTGTCTGTAAATTATCATTCGGAAGCCATATCTAACTACATCCGAAAATCGATGAGCAGACCATACAAGTAAGCCGTCTAGTTGACTACTTGAGAAGAAAAGAAAATCTCTGCATAAATAGGGGATCCTTCTCGAAGAAACGGAACCAGCCACCTATGCAGCCTGCATAAAAATGTAATTTTAAGGTTTAGGACAAAAAGAGGTTGTAGGGTCAGTAGAATACCTAAGCCTAACACACGTATCGTCACCTATTTCGAATTCTTAGTAACATTATGCTGTATAAGACGACGAGAGAGTGACGGTTTTGTCAGTGGTTCACTAATTAACCTGCGTCATAATGTAAGACTTGCACAACGCATTCCAGAGCCAATGTTGTACATGAATGATCCTAGGTGATCTTATTGGGCATTTTCTAATGGTTGCTTTGTTAACTTTACTTCCTTGTAGACTATTCATAAATTGTTTGCAGTGCTTTTAATAAGGTCGTATATATTTGAAAGCTTGATGGACTAACAACGGAGAAAGTGTATCGAGGGACACCAGATATTCCACAGGAGGGCAGCACGCCCTTGGAGAAGTCAGATCTTTTACCACGAATGCCCTCCTACGGGAAGGAGATATAGAGCGTTGGTGAGATGGAGGCACTACAACAAGGCCTGTTTTAACTCAAACACTGTCCACAAGTTAACAACCTGCAACTTAACACAAAAAATGCCATGTCATTTACCTCTGCGCCTCAGAGAAACAGAAGATACACTACTACCTCTGTGAGGACCGATTCTCTGCTAGTTTAGCAGACAAGGACCTTACTAACATACAACCGTCGAGTACTATTATTTAAGGAAGCTGTAAAATGCCCAGGCTGCTCTTCATTCTTTCAGAAGGCGGTTAAGGATGCCCATTTCTCAACTCTCCCTTGTCTCCTACAAGATCTATATTCGACTATGTCTTGAGGAACACAATATAGTGGCTACGAGCTCCTTAAATCAGACTCAAACCTGTTGAAAAATATTCTGAAACCAGTTTCATTGTGTCATAGGATTCAACTTAATGTTGCACAAAAGCCGGTTACGTTTTCTCAGTATACTTCTGCTTAGTTACAGAAGAACGAGAGGTGACTTAATAACAATCTACAAAATTCTGAACGACTCAGCCCAACTGTCTAAAACGATACTGCTTCCGATTATTCGTAGTCTACAACTAGGCAATCTCTATAGGATCGCACATTAAACAGTGACGATTAGAGTCACAATTGACACCAAGGGAATTCTTTCACCTCCCGCAATGTATTCAGCCGATTCATTAAACACTTACAAGAAACGGTTGGATGAATATGGACGTACATTTACAATTCCGTCTACCTCTTGGAGTAGAGACTGACTACGTTTTTGTCAGCTCATTATGTCACACATCCACTACTCCTGTATATGCCACCATTATAAATTGACCTAACTCATCTACCCATCTTTTCATTATCAGTTATCTCCTTTCCTCACTATTTTCTTATCCTTCTCTATTTTTAATATTTTCTATAACGTTTTATTTTGTTACATTATTGTCTAATCAACTGTCCAGCAAGATGATGGCTACCGGATTTCGCTAACTCACCGCCATGAGATATATATTCATTCAATTTTAAGTGGCATCTGTACGCGATGTAACTGCCTCGACCGGGAGGGTATCGGACAATCGAGTAGCCGAAATGCCTAAACTGGATACTACCAAAGACCCAGAATCTCACCTCAACATCATGACGCGAGCGAAAAGGGACAAACTGGTATAAACTAGCTGTTTGAAAAGATCATGGACATCAGAACGGACTGTCAAGTTCATCAGCTAGAAATAGACCACGGGTTTCCGCCACCAGTTGCCTCCGATTAGTGGTTACCACGCATACGCTTCCAGTGGGATGTGCACCACCTTTCCTCTACGTTCAAACCATTTTGGTGACCGTTATTCATTCTATTATCTACTCAGTTAGTAGCAATGTTACCAAGGCTGTTTCAGGTGTTTCATCGGTCGAAATGTCTACTTATTTCCCGTTCATTTTTACATTTGCTAGGTAAGTTTTAATTTAATTTGTATTGTGACTGGCAAGTGGAATCCAGGACGCGCGTTTCGTCCTATTTGGGACTCATCGGCTGGATGTACCTGCATCCCAATGTTGATGTTCACAGTGGGATTCGAACTCAGTCCGGTTCGTGTCATACGCCACCGCGCACACCACTAGACTACTGAGTCCAGACAGTCACGTTTGTGCAATGGGTTAGTTGTTAAAAAGTTGTTGTATGCCTTTGATAACGTCTGTAATATACTTGGTTTAAATATATTTCTCCGTTTCTTGTCCTCCGGCATGGAAAATTTGCGAGGACATCCAAAAAAATCTACAAGAATCAAACTAAATATCTGCTTGTTGAATAAATACTCACACAAAGAATGGCAGGACTATAGAACAGGAACGATTTTAACATTGGCTGGACAAAAATTGACCAGTGAAAAAACAACTCAGGATGAAATATATTTTTCAACGATCTTCCAAAATAAAGCATTACTCAAACGCGTACAATAATTTCAAATAGTTTCAAATAATTTCAACCTAGGGGTTGTAAACATTTAAAACCAAAGTAACTTCTATGTAAATACTTGTCAGAGTGACTATAATGTATTTTTCCACCGGTTTCTTAACATTTGTGAAGACCAATTTTCATTCTAGACTACGTGGCTTCTATGTTATTCATGTGAGTTCCTGTTAAAGGATCCACAAAGTGTTGGCTGTGAACAGCGATCTGATGACTGTATCCAAGTCTTGATAGGCATTTGTATTACTTTAAATAATCTGTGTAAATTGTTGTTCCTCGTTCGACACACTTTCTAATAATCGAAATTAAGGCGGGTTTCTTCCCACCAGAAACCGTCTCCAAGTATCCCCTAACTAGATTTTGATCCCAAATATCTGTCAGTTTTAGCATAAAAGCTACCTACCCACACAGTAGGCAATGACCTTCAGATAAAAAATTGCTATTCAATTAGTTCGTCCCTCTTCAATAGTCCTGTTCAAAGAATAGTTAAATAATGGGACCCTCTATCCTAAACGTCGTTGCAGCTCCGTTAATCGATGCATTCACAATGGTGGATCAACTGAGAGATTTTCATCTCCTCGAATAGCAAGGGCATTTCAGTTGTCTGTCCCGACCAAAGTGATACTAATGTTTAGGCTTCTTCGAGGATAATTGGTAATTTAAGTAATAGTTTTTTGTTAAACCTGATCCATTCGTTCAGATTTGGGTTCCCGATTGTTAAATTTCTCTTTCATGAAATCTTGACCTTTATGAGTTGGATACTTATTATGCTGGTGTTTGAATATTGAGAATGTGACTGACTGTGGCTGATGGTAAACAATCTCTTATTGCCTATAGATGACGAAGATTCTTTGTAGATAAGTATATGTAACTTAATACTCCCAAAGATGCCATTCTTGAACACTATGTAGCATCTAGTCTATTGAGTACTTCTAAACTGATATTACTTGGTTTTAGTGTTCCGTGTGAGAGAATCACAAATGCATGAAAGCTAGTCACATTGAGCGAGATTAGAGAGGCTTTAGGACTTTTAAAATTAATATAACTTCACAGTAACTGTTGCTAACGTTTACGCTCTACGTATTTTAAGAAAGTAAGACTAATAGAAAATGGTAAATTACCGCTATTATTATTAGTAATTCGTTGTACAACGAAGTTTACTGGTTCTAAGTCAGCGATTAGATTTAGATATCAGAGCAGCAGTCTTATATTGCCAACGCACATAGTAGTCCATTATTATCCATGCACTAAAAGTATTTGGGAAATGGTCCAATTGAAACAATGAGCCAGTCTGTGGAATCACTGACGATTAGGCTGCACTATGTTAATAGTTGCAGACTCACTGGTTGCGGTAAATAATGGTTAGAGACCTTGGGTGACGTGGCTCAAAATTGTTCTCGGTGGCGTAGGTCATCCGTCGAATTTTAGGTTTCTGAACTCATCATAATTTCTTTACTGGGCTGTATTCTTCAATCTTCCTGAATGCCTACCATTAGTATTAAGAATCCTACCACCTCACTACTGTGGGACTTGGTCTAAAATGTCATCTCTATGCTGAATAGGGCACAGCAACTTGAACTGATGTATGTATTTATAAATATCTGCTTTGTGATTGACTAACCAAGGTTTCGATAATTCAGTGAAATCGAGCTAAAAATTGCCACGTCAGTAATTACCACACTATCGAATCCTATTAAAATTGTGCAGTGTGTTGTTAAATTTAGCTAACTATCATAATAAATGGTTATCGAATTCCCTGAAGGAAGACTGTAAAATACTAATCAGGTATTTTGTATAGGTTAGTAGGAATTAGGAATTTAGACCAAATTTTAAAAAGTCACATATAGCCAGAAAGGTTTATCAACCCTATGATAGGACAAACTAAGCAATATGAAGCATTTTAGTCCACCTAAATGAGTAAAAAATCATCGTAGATTCTTTTAAGCTGTTGGAACCGATTGCACTAGCGAAATAGAGAAAACGAAGCTGTTCAACCAAAGTAATATATTTAACTATGAGTTGTTTAAATCTCTTATTACTGATAATTTTGCTTTAAGACATCCGACAATCTCTACATGGTTTATTCTGGAAAAGAAATGATTTGGTCTGGATATTAGAAGAAAGCAAGCTGATTATGATTGATATAACTCCATGATCTTAGATTCTAAGCCAAATGATTGTCTAACACTTGCTGTTTGAATCCTACTAATCTCTTGCGTTTTACCACAATGCTCTTTTTAGTTCGAGTTATCATACGTAAACACAACGAGTAATAACAATGCATCATTTACATAGTTGTATGTTCTAGTGTTCCATTAGGTGAAATTGTTAGGGAATACATTGTATATCATTGTTACGCGATATTTGCTTAATAATTTATTTCCGTTATATTACCTAGCTATTTGTAGGTTATAAATGTTGATTTCGAAACTGTCTGGTGTTTTTTCCACTCAGTTACCTGAATCCTTTTTAGTTTATCTGAGTACATAAATAAACCGAATCTACTGCGTGTTTCGTTTTTATATATCTTCATAGCACTGGGTTAGAGCCATATTTAATTGGTTTTTATATCGCTACGAGATATTAAATTAAATTGGTTTGTGCAATACTAAGTCTGGTACTGGACATCAGTTAACATACTAAGTATTCTAAGCACTACGAGGAAAATTAGAGTATTTATTTACGTGAAATGATGTATTTACATTGAATAATATCAATATGCGATAAGTTTCGTTGTGTAGGTAACCTCTTAAATCTGTCACATGAAATTGGCTGTCTATATTGCGTAGGAGGGTAAGTAGTGCAGAGGACTTAATTGTAATTGATTATCAGAATTAGAATAAAATTAACCCATAAACATACAATCATCCGAACATAAATAAATCTAGCTTAAATTTACGTTGCTTTGTTATAATGTAGTAGTAAAATTGTGGCGTCAGTATCATTCGTAGATTTAGTTTGAAAAATGCCTCATTTAGCCTTCAGTTGCGATTATGTAAAGCCGTAATTTCATTTTGGAGTTGAAGATTTGCCGATTCGGGACACTACGATTTATAAACTGTGAATAATACATTACAATTAGAGAAAATTCACGCTGCCTGTTACTGCAAAGATGAAATTCAAGATAAATTCCTCTTTAAGTTCGGCGTCAGTTAGACTATATAGGATACAACATTGATGCTGACCGTGTTTGTTTTAGCTAGCAAGACTAGTTGAAGGCACTCGGTTACGCATCACCTCCAGGTCACAACATGATCCAGGGTGAGTAACAACTGGCTCTCTAGTTGATGAATCTAGACATTGTTATCCCATCAGCGCTTCTACACTTACGATCAAATATAACTTCTCCTCCATTCATTCGTTTTAGTCTATAGTCTTTAACAGAGTACTTTTGCTGCAATTATGCTTTTCGCATATTTTTCAATGTGTTTTGTATTTGCATATATTGGTGCTTTAATGATGACTAACCAGACTCCTAAATTTATTAGGATTGAAACCCACATGCCTTCAAACTTTTAAATCATCCGTTTTCGTACAGAAAACACAGGAGTTTGGGGGAAGCATAAGCTTTGAGACCACGGAGTGATAGATCTACTCGTTGGTTTAGAGAATGCCGATTAGGTGTACCTAGTCGATAATTGCGCGTCTGCCCTATGCCCACTGAGTCCCAAGCCAGAATAAGGAAACACAAGCCAACCAGACAACACTAGCGAGCTGCGAATTCTATTTACATAAATATATTGATTGTTATATCAAATAATTTATAGTGATTATTCATCAAGTGAAATTATCAACATTTAATTAATACAATGAAATACTGTCAAACTGTACTCAGGAGTAGGACTTACATTGAAATCAAATTAAAGTGATAAAAGTTTACAAATGAAGCTTATAAAAATCAGTGCAAATATTTTCGTTTAATTAAATCAACCGTTGTATCTTTGGGGACTAGGAAACCTTAACAGAGAACATTTAATAACAACCAAGTATATGTATTAGCTTCATTTGCTGATCAAATTATTAAGATCACCAAAACTTTTTACAATGTGGTTTATTCCGTTACAGAAAACCCACATGCGATTGAAAACGAAAAGACGAAAATGTGTAATACTCTATCTCGTTTCCTCGACCTACAAGAACGACACTGACCAAGCGATTCTTGACAATGAAGCTTTTCACGGAGATCTTCATTTTTACTTCGACGAAGGGAAAACTCATTGGTGATGGTGCCACAACACCTATGGCAAGGATTCAGAATAGTGTAGGGACCCCTGATGTCGCCTTAACTACAAACCTATCGTTGATGTTTCCGTAGACTAAACCCCTAGCAAGCGTTAACAGCAACTTTAGCAGGTGGGAACAACCGCTTGTTATTCTTCACTGTTGTGATAACGAAAGCCCACTACCTCGTTGATATTGGCTTAGAAGACAGTATCCTCCCTGCGAATTTATTCGATCGCTAACAGGAAGCTGCATTTGACCTACAGGCCCTAAACGGAAAAATAGCAGCTACATATGGCAGACAATATGTCTACTTGAATGTTTGTTTACGAAAACCTATACACTGGGATTTTTACCGTCGACGATGTGAAAATACTTATCATAGACATAGATTTACTGGGCCACTACAACTTGCTTGTAGGTTTGTAGATAGCAACACTAAGCTATACGTTTGTAGAACCACCGATACAGATTGTAGCTCATGTCCTCTTCGTTTTAAACATTAAATTAACCCTTATTTTCAGCTAACACTTGACATATATACACACCTGAATAAGGCGATGTCGAAATTATCATTTGTATTTATCAATGTTACACATCACATCAGAACTGCAGATCAATCTGTATTATCGAAAGCACCCCGACTAGTACCAGAAAATTTGGGGGTTGCGAAAAATGAATTCTGTCATATAGTTGAACTGGAAATAATCCATCCATTCAGTAGCCTATGGTCATTTTCATTTACATGTGGTCCCGAAAAAGATAGCAGTCATCAGTATCCCACCGGTGATTACCGACGACTCAACGCTCAAACTACACTTGATCGTTACTCGTTACCACACATTCATTAGGTAGCTGTGAGCTTTCAATGGATTGGTAACTTTTTACAGACGATTGACACCTAACTGTTCATCTATCATGGAGCTTCTAACAGACCAGCTTTGCGGGAGTAAAATGTGGTCACAATGGATGCAGACTCAAAGAAAACCTTCGCTGCAACTAAGGAAGCAATAGCCAATACGACTATGCTGGCACATCTCAATACTGGATCTCCTGTCAGCACCGCGGTTGACTCATACGACTCAGCCATTAACACTGTTCTGCAACGGTGGATTCACCGAGTTTGACAACCGTTAGTATTCTTCTGAAGACGACTGTACGATACCAGATCAAGATAAAGCACTTTTAGACGTCAACTGTAAGCCATTTACTGTACTGCACGACATTTTCAAAATAGCATCCAAGGAATCGACCTTGTTGAACTAACTTGGTTTCAAAATAAAGATAACGATTTCCATCACGAGTTATCCACAATGACGCTCAAGCTTTCGTCAAACGATGGATAGCAAACTTTGTTTGTCCATCTACAATAAAGACAGACCGTGGACGTCAGTTCGAATCTAGATTGTTCCACTCTGTGACCAAACTCCTTGGAACTTCTCGGGCTTCAGCACAATCGCCTAACACCCACAACCCAAAAGTTTGGTTGAACGATTCCACCGTTAGCTGAAAGTATCGCTTTCAACCTGCAGCGGACTGACGCTTTACCATTAGTTTTACTCGGAATTCGCAGCACTGTAAAAGCAGATATTGGGTTCAGTGTTGCCGAAATGGTCTACGGAACGACACATTTACCAACGTCTAACCCACCGGATTTTATCTTCTGGCTGGTACGTCTTAAGGTCCTTACAGACCCATTGGGGGAGAGAGTGAGCTGTAGCCGGGAATATTCCCAAAATAAATAATTGCATAGACTCTCAACATTGATGCTGACCATGTTTAATTTAGCGGCTTATGCAAAATTTATATAAAACTCTACGGTGCCTGTAACTAGATGAGTCACATAACGCAGCCCAGCACGTAACGTAAAATCACAAATATCATAAGGTTCGTGGATTAAATCGAAAACTTTATTAGTAATAATATTCTAAAAATTTTCCATATGACCGCTAAATGAACATTAAATTATGAATTTAGCGACCAATGTTCGTATAACAGCAAGGTCACAAACCTGTGATGTTTGTAGTCATAGTCATCTAGAACTGTAAAGCACCAACGCATGTATTTGTCCATTATCTCAATAATCACCAATACCTTCAAGCCACGAGGAATATTTAAGACTTAATCACAATGTACCAACAACACAGTTTTCCAGTGGCAAATGTCAAAACACATTCAATCCACAGGGTAGGGTACCTATCCAACCTGGTTAACTGCTGCACACCACTTGATAGCTTCAGCTCGCTACAACTTAAATATTGTAATTACCCATATAATTCTCATTGGGATCGCAGTTTCGCCAAGTCCTAGTACAATCAAGGTAAAGTGTAAGCTTACAAAATATTCTATTTTCTGCCCTTAACTTACTATAGATTCTTATTATTCTCCTTCGTTATTTTTCCTCAGTGTCTTAATAATAATAATAATAGTTTATTCTCAAATAGCATTTTGTACATGAAAGAATACCAGTTTACAGGCATGATCAAAATATAACTTGTTTTTAAAGGGGTTTTGATAGAGAGTCACGTTTATAAAATTCACTCTATACGAAAACATCAATTAAATACAAAGCTAACGATAATACGGTTCATCCTATTCAGTACTAGGGCATCAGAAGTATATTTTGCAAAGTGCACTTCCAACAAACAACGGCATGCTTACCAAAATATTTAATACGCAAGTCGCTTGTTGATTGGAGTATTTGAACCTTGGACCCATTTAGATAGAACATGAACTAGGGGTTATAATTGCTTATGTGAGTGATTCTACATTTACTGTAGTTAAGTGAACGTTACCATTTTCGGCTCCAGGCAGTTCGGCTATCGAGGTATGAATTAGAGTCATACATTTTTCTAATTCATCCGGTTTAAATCTATATACTGTCTTGAGATCATCCGCATATAAATACGTCGTCCATGTTTTATGACGTTATTATTATTATTATGTAACTTATGTAAATAATGAACAATAATAGACCCAGTACACTTCTCTGCTGGCAATTAGTTCAGGTGGTGATAGACTGTTATTAAACCCTACTGTTTGTTGTCTTTCTTTTAGGAAAGATACAAACCATGAAAGAAGCGGATCTTTGGCCCATTATGACTTTAGTCTAATAAGCATTCGCTTATGTGAGACTTTGTCAAAAGCTTCATTGAAGTCAAAAAATAAACCGGACAAAAGGAACCCATTATCCCTTTGTGTATTTATATCATCTAGATAGTCTTACAAGCATGTGTTGCACGACATAGTCTTAAAGAATCCATGTTGGGAAGGGGAGAGCAGTTTGTTCCTAGTTGTCTTATACTCTATAGATTCCCATGAGCTCTAGAATTCTTCAGGAAACAAGATTCGAAGTGAAAGGGCGAGCCCATAGCTTTAGTAACACGAGCAATAGATCACTGATTCCTATTCCCCTGGCAGGTCGTACTTTAAGCTTACACACAGGAGCTTCGAGTAGGATTTACACGAACTTATCGGGTGATTTAGTTTCCTCGCAGACCTCGTTAGCATTCTCTAGCGCACTTTGTAACCCGGACAGACATGGAGTAACACAGCCTTACACTGAACCCTGTGGATAGGGGGGCAAAACGACCCAACGTCACACCGACACAACACAGAAGTGGGCACTACAGAGACAACCCTGCAAAAAAGTTCCATGGGAAGAAACTGCGATCATGTGACAACAAATGTAAGGCTTGTATAAAACTAATCGATAGCAGGGATCCAGGATTCGAGTGCAGCTTCTGTAAAAAAATGGATACACTGCAACTGTGACACAATGATACTTAGGGGATACTTAGCTTTTATGCAGGTCAACTCCTGCTAGTGGTTCTGGTATGTCTGCCTCGTATACGGGTTCGATTCCCACTGACTACTGAGTGCCAGGAACACTAGCTTGTCAACCAATTTCATAAACACCTCAATGTTATCGACTGACACCTCGCGAGAAGTTGTCGACTCACACAACTACGGCATAAAGATTCTATCTGAACTCAAAGTACCTAGATAAAACTCAATGAAAAACTTTCGCCCAACGACACAATATAGGGAACCTAGAGAGAAAATTTTCCAATAGTACCCAACAAAAGTCTGATGGATAAAGTGACTTCCACTAGTAAGCCCTCTGGTAACAATCAATTTCTTCCTTTAAGCGGATTTTTAACTCAGGATTTAGCCCAAGACCAACCACTGATATCTGTCCGAAGCCAAGTAGAAGTAGGACTTTCTATCAGATCACCAACTGGCTTCAGAGATAAGTGAGTCTTCAGACCCATTTCATTGATCCTTTTCAATGTCACAGCACCTAGTAGAAGCCTGATGGAAAACCATGATGACTCCGATAAGCGGCAATGTCAGGAGTACTGTCAACGTCTTGGGCTAAAAACTGCCTCTGTGAGACTCCAATGGCTCCATAAGGGTGGCGACACCAAATCGACTGACCCTCCTCCACTACGAGTATCGTTCAACACACTCGAAGAAACGGAGATGATGTTACTTAACTGTCAGAAGCCATTCATAATGAGAAATACTAAGATTAGTGCCAGACCGGATAAAACCTGGATGGAGCGGGAGTTAATAAGAAAATAGCTGCTAGGTTTGGAAGGAAACATCTTCATGATTGTCCACGGAGTCCGTGAACTGACTGACGAGCACTGTCTGCACAACCTGCATCAATTGAAGTGACTCCCAAGCAAACCGAGCATGGAGGAAGTAACGGAAGTGACCGTGTGTAGGCCACCTCGCCCTGTCCGTCTCCAAACAGTAAGCTCACTCTAACTGATGAGTATAAAATTTAGGGACCGTAAGGATCTAACCGAAGCTCTACAGGCTCGGTACGAGGTCGAGGATGACCTGCATGGACATATTCGATGCTGTGGAAGAAGACCTAGGTTGAAAAGGTAGTGGTCAGCTGCAAGTGTTGCTCACCCATCCGTTTCAGTAACATTGGAAAGACAACCCCGATTGCCAAATACTCCTCCCCGAAAAGAACCTACCTCGGTAATTACCATCACCCCTAAGACAAAAATACTCTCCCAGGCCAGTTCTAAAGGAACTGGTCACCATCGTCACATTCATGTAAACGAGACTAATAATACTGAACTACACGAAATAAGCCAAACAAAGGACGACACAACTACCAGGAAATTAACCGGCTGTCTATACAGTAACGTACTGGGCTTGAAAGGGAAGATAAGGGAACTGAGACACCTATGCACACGCCTTATATCGAGGATAGTTATACTTACTGTAACATGGCTGTCACCCGAAATTCCAGACGACGAGGTGAACATTCAGGATATGGTTCTATTAAAAAGATACAGGAAATTGAGAGTGGACGGAGGAGTTGCAATGTACGTATGGAGCCTAATCAAAACAATGCTAGTAAATAATACCGCGTTGACGAGCTTATCGGAATCTATCTGGTGTCACTTTAGTGTTGCCAATTACCGTAATTGGTGCGATATACCGCCATTCCACAAAGGCTCAGGTGCACGATAAAAGTTTACTCGGGGCGATTTAATCGCTATCAAACTAGAGGGCAGAAAACGCAATGGTCACGGGGGACTTCAATATGCCATCAATGAGCCTGGCTGACCACGAAAGTTTCAGGAGAACACAAAACAGCGGTACAGGTTTATGGCCAGGAAGTCGCCTACCAACACAAACCTCCTAACTATCACAGGTCCTACAAGTCGATTCCCTCACCAACGCTGAGGCAACCTAAGTTCTCAATGTTTACTTCTGTAGAAAAATAAACTACCCTTCAGCAGGGATCATCAATCCGACGAGCATACCTCCATAACAGACATTGGAAACATCGAAATTAAACTGGGATTAATCTTGAAAAAAATGAAGGAATTAGAGCCCAAACAAGTAGCCAAGCTGTGGAAATATGAGGTCGGTGGTACTAAAACGGTGTACCGAAGCACTGAGCCACATAATCAGTAATCTCTTTCAACATTCGTCACAGTCAAAAACGTTAACAGAGAATCAGCCGATTGCATCTCCAATCTACACAGGAGGGGGCAGAAGATATCCCACTTGCTATAAACCCATGGCGATGCTCCAAATACTATCAAAGGTTTTATAAAGTATTGTGTATTCTCAAGGCAAGGAGTCTTTTAACGATCGCGACCTACTGCACAAAGCATCACACGGCTTTCGTCGGAATAGGTCTTGCAATACGAACATCCTTCTGGCATGGGAGTACTGGATAACCTGTTGGGACATAAACACTCAGGTTCGCAAATTATTCGTGGACTATGGAAAAGCCTTTGAAATTACCCTAGGTGCGTAACTAACAGTTAGTACCTCTGAGGGAGGAGACCTAGGTTTAATTTCTGCCAAAAGGTTCGGGACTAGGAGAAACTATCATTTGGATGCCACAAAAGTATACGTCATGTTGCACTGAGTCCATAGGCAGTTGGGCATACTGACACCAGACCTGTTGCTCATATTATTTACGACATACATTAGACTGCATATGGAAAACCACAACATTGTCGCACTCTCACCCTAAATCCTCAAAATTTATACCAACCTTCTGGATGGAGTTCAGGATCCAGCAATAAAATGCGTAATCGGACTTCGGAACATACAATGTCCCGACCGACTAGGACAGCTGGGGCTATTCACTCTGAGCTACATACGGTTAAGGGAAGACATAATCACCGTATACAACACATTAAGCTCACTTGGACATCCAAATAAAACATACTGACCGTTTCACATGCTCATACATTATGTAGAAACACACGAACCTTTGCCCGTCAGAGATCACAGAAGCAGGTGAAAGTGAATTTCTTGTAATTAAGTGTTTACTCCACTTGGAACTCGTTGCTAGTGAAAGTAACCACAGCCCCCACCTTGGCTCGTTTAAAAAAAGGTAGATGACTGCATACCACTATAACGTATCTAGAGCATCCTGGATCAGGGGCTAAAATCTTCATATTAGTTCAAAACTTGAACCTTAACACTCCTAACCTTTATGAATTCATTTAAGCCTTACTTACGAACCAGACCATCCAGGATGGAACAAAGAGACAAATACTAGTGCATTACAGTGCTTTTAAAAGAGGAAAATAAAGAGCTTAAAGAGAAGTAAGCAAAAAAGAGAGAAAAAGAAAAGGAGGGAGGGAAAATTAAAAAAGAAATGATAAAGACCAACTGAAACTACCAGGCCATGGGCAGCTGTGTAGCCGTCCGACTACTGGAAGTAGCTGAAGACCAGATATCGAAACCGCAACACTAAAAATACGAGCACAAAGAAATCTGTTGCTTTAAAGTAACTCTAACTTTGATATTGGATATTGAAATGTGCTACGCATATATAAATTGACCTCTAAGTTATTTTGAAGGTAATCGGTTATACAATTATACGTTGCATTTTTGCATATGATGATAAGTAGATACAAAAGGCCTAACTTGTTATATCTTATTTCTGCGTTGTACTACGTGGCCATGACAGTAAATATATTTGTTCTGCTGTTTAGCTCAGTTTAGTCCCCTCAATATTTTAAAATATTGAAAAATCCTTCATTAGTTGGGATGGATTAGGGATGTCAGAGGTTATGTAATCATAAAAAGTGGGCGAATGTTTATTGATCTATATCTTCATATCCACTGTTATTATATATAATGTCTAAGTATACTTAACTTCACGTTTCTTCACTCTTCCATGTGAAAGATATTGCATCTGGTGACTTTGTCAATCTTTGCAGTATTCATTCTATTGAAGATGAATGAAGAGGTTTGATGTTGGAGCTGATATTACCTGTTTAAGCGATGCATTCAGCTGTTAACCACTTGATGTTAAAAACGTAATATCACCCTGAGTTTGTTCAGCCTCTTTTTTTCTAACCCTTTTGTGATGACGTCTGAAGTAATTAATGCTAAAAAGATCAGAAGGGCAATATATGCTAAACCAGCTAGAGAAACAAGCCTATCATTATCTCTTTTGATTGTTCTGCAAAGTTTTTCGTCATCGACAAATAGGTGTAAGTGGATTCAGTTGTTGTGGCGACTCATTAATATGGTACAGCGACAAAAAGGGAACTGAGATCGCATCTTTTCAATCTCTCGGAAGTCGTGTTTGGGAAAGTAACATATTAGACAACTCTTGGTAGTCTGAAGTGATGTCCACAAGGGATGATAGCAACAGAGTTGATTTTATCGCCACTCAGTGACCAAATAGAACAACAAGCCTCCTTAGCTATGACTCTAGATTCCCGCTCAATCGATGTCTACTGTACCTCTGAAACGCTTATACAGGATCCAAGTATGATGACTCGTTTGACCTCACCATGCCAAAGTGAAGAACCAACCCGGCTCACTCTTCGTGTTTTTGGAGACCCCACCGCCACCACTCGAGGTCTTACTGGTGTAGGTATAGCACTAAGTTCGAAAACTAAACACGCTCTACTTGAATGGATTCCAAAAGACATTCGCTTGTTAGCTATTGTCTAAATGGGACAATAAGAATTCGGAAGGGTAAGGATACACGCTGTTGTCTGTTTGCAGCTCAGAAGAATTAAAGCATGAATTTTACAGAAAGCTTTCTGACCTTCACAAAGCTAAGAGCACTGATGTAGTGATAGTGGCTGGTGATTTTAGTGCCAAAGTAGGTAAACTGAACGAGACTGAAAGGCACCTAGGTAGATCATATGGTGTCGCGGCTCAGCGCACAGATAATGGCAACTGTTTACTATAACTATATTCAGATAACCATCTATTTCTCGCAAGTACCAACTTTAAACATAAGGAAAGACATTAGTTGACATGGTAGCCTCCACAATCAACTCAACGCTGGACTCAAATTAACCACATTGCTATCAACCATCGTTGGAGAGGCTCGATAAAAGACTGTCGCTCATTTTGGAGTACATGCTTAAACTCAGATCATGCTTTAGTACGAGCGCGTATTAGTTTGCGTCCCACTGGACGTAAAAGGTTCACGACAAGAATTCCCCTTAGAGTTCAACTTGATGATGAAAAAGTCAAGAATACATTTCAAGAACAACTAGAAAACCAATTAGTCAACTACGTAAGCTGTACCCATCCCGAGTTAGCTTGGAATGATATGTATGTATGATCAACATAGAACCTGACACATATGGGAATCGGTTCAAGTTGCCATACCTCTATGGCACCGCAAGATTAACACCACATTAGTAGAAGTTACCTCAATGATAATAATAGTAAGAATCATAGCGATATTTCGAAGACATCGGTGGTCAAAAACTAATAACCTACGAGTGTCGTTTACCCTTAATGGCCACGTCTCATACCCATACAGTAAGACAGCGAACTGTTGCGCAGTACACTTTCCTTCGCTGAGAGACGAATATCTCGTCTACGCCATAGGTGACGTAAGTTGGCAAAAACCAAACTGGCTTTTTAAATTCGTACTATGATCTCGTCAGAGACCAGCCCAACAGGGCTAATCAAACTTCCAAGATAAGTGGAGTGGGTGACGTGCTCAACTACCTCACTTTCTATCTTTAGCTTAGGTGTTGACAAAGACCAGTCTCAAAGCAATATTTTGCATTTAGAAGCGGAGAAACACATTTCGAACATGGTTGCATTGAAGTTTATTGCTGTTAAAAGATTCTGCATCTTATCAGCGTCTTCGCCAAACAAGACTATGTCATCAGCATTTTTCAAGTCAATAAGTGGATCTCCTGGTAGAAGATGAGTTCCTGAAAGTTAGACAATGTTAGTGTAATTTCTAACAGTAAATTGACTGTGAAATTAAATAAAAATGGAGACAGTGGACAGGCTTGATGGACACCACTTGAGGTTACAAGTTCGGATGACAGTTCGCCATAAGCTCTGACACGACTAATATTGTTTGAGTAAAGAGCCTTAACAACATCTATGTACTTCTGGGGTACGCCTTTCAATGGAAGACATTGCCATAGAACTTCTCGGTCGACAGAGTCAAATTCCGCTCTTGAGTTAAGGAAAACCACCATTGTCGGGCGCCAAAAAGTATGTCTGTGTTCTAAAACCTGACGAATGGTGAATATCTGGTCTATACAACCGCAACCAGGTCTGAAACCAGCCTGATTATTTCGTATTTGTAAGTCACGAGCTGTAGCTAAATGTCTGGTAATTATAGAAGCTAGTACTTTAGACTAAATTAGTCAAACTGATTCCTCTTATGTTATCTTAGGACGACTTTGACCCTTTCGTATATACTTGAACGATTAACGATTGGCACCAGTGAGACGGAGTTATGTCAAGTTCCCAAACTTTAGTCAAAATATCAGTCAGCCTAATCTTCAAAGTGGGACCACTATCCTTAAAGACCTCTGTGGATAATTCATCCGGACTTAATGCTTTACCTTGCCTTAGGTTGGCTGTAGCTTTTTCGACCTCGACAAGAGTCGGCGGACTTAAGTCGATTTTCCATTCTGGCTGTCTTAAAATATTAGTAAGTTCTAGAGCAACTAAATGCCAACTAAACTGCTCATTGAAGTGTTCAGTCCATTATTCTAAACGTCTAGGTTGAGAAGTAATAAGCGTTCCATCTTTTTCGGAGATCGTATCACTAACACTTGATTTTTTAACCCCGGTTTCTTTTATTAGCTTGAAATTGTTGTCTAGTGTTACCTAACGCCGCTGCCTTTTCCATTTCCTATGCTTTCGCTACCCACTACTTCTCACGGTTGTTTCACAGACTTTTTATCAGTTTGTAACTGATTACTTTTCGCTCCTCATCATGTTTGGAGCCTGACAGGATTACTTTACGGAAGTTCATCAACTCAACAGACATCACTGAGATTCACTGATTTCTTGATTTTTTGATTTAAGTCTTTGATAGATGTCACTTTAGATGCCACAGCTGTTTGGACATCTTACCAAGCAGTATTTAATTAAGTCGCATCTTTATAATTACCTAAGTGATTCTTCAATTGTTTCTGGAATTTAATTTTAGCTGTTTCGTTGCTGAACTGAATTCTAGTGGGTTTTCCTGTAGTAGTTTTTCTTCGCCCAGTAAGATGCAATTAAATGCGTGCTCATACTATAGCATGATCAGAATCTAAACATGTACTCCAGAAAGATCGGCAATTTTCTATCGAGCCTCCCCAACAGTGACTAATGGCGATATGGTCTATTTGAGTAGAGTTAGTCGTAGAGATAAGAGAGATATTGTGGGGGTATAGAAAGGATTTGATTTTAACCGATTTGGACTCGTGCTTTTGCGGGTATGAGGGCGGTTGTCACTTCCCGGCTGCCCACACCGTGGAAGGGTGTTTCTTGAGGAACCTGAAAAAGAAGGTAGATTAGTGTCGGTCTTAGAGACCTGAGAGCGTGACCGCAGAGTCCAAGGGACAACTGCTTGAGGCCTGTCACGCACGGCCTTTTTATGAAGGGTTTTTTGAGTATTAGCTCCGCACTTAAAAGCCCTTAGGGGGCACCCATACCACCGGAGACGGAAATCCGTGAAATAGGGTGAGGTGTGACATTTTTAGGGCCGACCTTTTCTAACCCTTCCTTCCTTGTGAGAAGGCAGCATCGCTGCAGATGCTGGTTGTCCGAGGGAAACACCTTACTACTGTCACACCCCTCTGCAGTCAGCAGTACGACTTCGCCCTCAGACCTTGAGTAGCTGCTTTTAGTCTCATCGTTCTCCAAACGACCTGCCTAGCATGGTAGAACTTACAGGAACATATGTTCCAGCCAGTATAGCTCGGTTGGGTCATCACGATAGGCAAGCCCGACCACCACGTCAAGGTAGCAGCTACGGTCGAGTAAACAAGATTGGGGGAAGTGTCCGTCAGGGATGTCCACTTTCCCCATTCTTGTTTAATTTTGTCATAGACATGCTCCTGGATACAACCTTATCTTCGTCTGACTTTTCAGTTGACTTTCTACCAGGAGCCTCGCTTACTAACTTAGAGTATGCCGATGACATAGTCCTATTTGGTGAAGACGCTGACAAAATGCAGAGTCTTCTGACTACCCTGAGCAACAATGCAAGCATGTTCGGGATGTGGTTTTCCCCCTCGAAATGCAAAATGTTGCTTCACGATTGGGTTGCATCGGCACCTGAACTAGTGATAGGGAGTGAACTAGTCGAGCGTGTAGACCGCTTCACGTATCTGGGGAGTCTCATCAGTGCTGATGGCCTGGTGACTGATGAAATCTCAGCACGGATACAGAAAGCTCGATTGGCTTTTGCCAAGTTGCGTCATTTATGGCGCAGGCGAGATATCCGCTTGCTAACCAAAGGACGAGTGTACCGTGTAGCAGTTCGCTCTGTCCTACTATACGGGAGCGAAATATGGCCGTTAAGAGTAGAGGGCATTCGTAGGTTACTGGTCTTCGATCATAGGTGTCTCCGAAGCATTGCTCGAGTATCGTGGGACAACCGAGTGAGCAATGGTGTCGTTAGGAAACGGGTTCTAGGAAAGGAGGGCAAATCAATAGATGAGGTATTGAAACTTCATTAGTTGAGGTGGTTGGGACGTGTTACGCATGTCTAACTACCGACTGCCTCGACGAGCTATGTTTTGCGGCGTAGGAATAGGTTGGAAGAAAGCTAGAGGCGGCCAAACCAAAACATGGCAGCAATCGATGAAGTCACTGACAAGTGGACTGAGTCATGTTGGTAGATGTAGGCTGCGTGGTTGAGGTCCGCGAGACGAAAGTCACCAATGGTTAGAGACCTTGAACGACATGGCTTTGAATCGTTTGCAATGGCGCAGGTGCATCCACTCTTTGTGTTCTCTCAAAATCTAACCTTCTGAATTCTCTCTTTCTCCTTTCAATTTTATCTCGCTGAATTATACTTTTCAAATCATATCTTCGCTCCCTAACTTTCTGCATTACTGCTAATACTTCTACTATCGCTATCACTCTTGAATTTGAACTGACAGTTGCGTCTCTGTGCTGATGTGGTATTGCAACCTGAACTGATGTACGTACGTGCGAAGTTCTGCGTTGTATCTGTCTGTCTGTCTGGTCTATTTGAGTCCACCATTGAGTAGGACCAGGAGGTCACCATGTTAGACAATGTCGCTCCTTATGCTTACAATTCGTGTTAGCTAGAAATAAACGATTGTCCGAGCAAGGTTGTAGCAGACGGTTGCCGTTATCTGAGTTGGAACATCGAAGTCTCGGCTCGTATACATGAGAGCCGATTTGCTTTTACCAGTTTGCATCACTTGTGGTGTAGGCGAGGTATCCATCTACTGACGAAAGGACCCATTTACTGTGCAACAGTTCGACCCGTTTTACTTTGTGAATGTGAAACATGGTCATTAAAGATAGAGGATATTCGTAAGCCCCTAGTATTCGATCATAGATGTCTTCGAAGCATTGCTCGTGTTTGCTGGGACCACCGAGTAGGCGATACGTGGGTTAGGAATAAAGTACTAAGTAAGTATGGTAAATCAATTGATGAAGTAGTGGCTCTCCATCAGCTGAGTTACTTAGGACATGTATTATGTATGCCTGATCACCACCTACCTAGACGAGCAATGCTGTCTGGTATGGCAGTAGGCTAGGAGAAAGCCAGAGGCAACCAAGCTTGGCACCAGTCCATGAAGTCATTGACAATTGGGCTGAGCCATGTTAATAGGTGCAGGCTACCTGGGGTCCACGTGATGATCGTAACAAATGGTTAGAGACTTTGAATGATATAGCTCAAAATCGTTGGCAATGGCACAGGTGCATCCACTCTATCTTCCTCCAAATTTTAAGTTTCTTAACGTATCATAGTTTTAGGATGAATTTATATATTCCCATTGATTTGTTATAGACTGTGAACATCAACATTGAGTGCAAGTACATCCAGTCGACGAGTCCCAAATAGGACGATACGCGCGTAATGGATTCCACTTGCCAGTCACAATCCAACTTAAATAATTATCATAGCTTTCTTTTTACTGATTCATACTTTTTAAAATTTTATTTCCGATCTCTATTCCTTTCCATTAATAGTAACTCTGTTACTACCTCCCTTACTCTGGGATTTAGTCCGACAATTTAGTCTCTATCGGCTAATTGAGGCATAGCAGCTTGAACTGATGCACTCATGTACTAAGTTCTACATTGTAACTGATTGACTGAATTTAGTAGTCACTTGGCTGTGTATACGTGAAATCACTAGGGTAATTGAGCTGAAACAGAAGAATGTAATGCGAATTTCTCCATTACTGACGACATAAAGTCTCATCTCTTCTTCATACTTCTGTATCAGAGGTGTTTTGTGCTCTTATCGATACCGGAAAAGTACAAGCCTAAAGTAACTATTCAAAGGCGACAATTAAAAACTTATTTAGTTTAGTGGTATGGTCTGTCTAGCCGTGAGTATATTGACATGAACTGTCCAATGGAGTAAGATATGAATCTTAGGACATATGTGCACGTTTTCACTGTCACCTTTACTGTTGATACTCAAACTTTACTGCTTTACAGATCTTCCATCACACAGATTTGAGCGATCACATGTTTTTCTTTGCCACCAACACTTACGTCAGGTGTCCGTAGTGTATATTTTAACCTTTTAAGTTCGGAAGTAATCTTGTAGCTTTCTTAGTTAGCTCTCAAACTCTATGCATATATATCAATTTTTAATGCTAAACGCACAAGCTGCTCATTGGTTTTTTAGTATTAAAACCTCTAGGATCTCAATATGTAGGCTCAAAATATTAGGCAATATTCCCTAACAGAAGTTAAGCTGATATTTACGAAAGCATCTACATGTAGACTGTCATCAAATCGCTCGATAATATTACGGCCATCAACCGAGTATAGACATTAATTAAAAAAAATACTTCCAAGTCGTAATCTATGTACTCCCTTGTTGGAATTTGAATCGAAACGCCATCCATTAAAAATAGCTTACCGAATTTATATCCATATGTGGACTAAACTTAGACTTACTCAAAACGTCATTTCACCGATGTAAATATTTTACCTTGAAAAATAAGTTACTTAATGCAACGCAGATATATGGTAACATATTGAGATTAAAATTTAGACTTGTTTCTAATCAATCTAATCGGCATTTTTTGGTAGTTTTGACGAAAATACGAGTAACCAGTTCTAATTAATTATACTTACTTACATCCAACCAGAACTTTAACTACTGTTAAGCCATTAAGATGAAAATTTTTTATGTTATTATGAAATAGGGTTCTCACATTTTTCATGTATTTGATGTGTTATGTAATCATTTTAAAACTCGAGCGGAATATATTTGTTTAAGCAGTGCTGAAGACCATAGGGTTACGAAAGATGAAACAAATGATATGATATCGGTACCTTTGTGACAAACTTGTTTGCAGCAAGTGTTCATTTTCATTTCACTCTGCAGGTCAAATTGTATGCGAACATTTGAGGCATCTGGTTCTGAGGTCAGTTCTTCTCTTCCAAGTACCTCGTATTTCGTTGATGGTTACCCTTTATTGTAGTATATTTTCAAAGTTGGTTTACTAGCTTTCTACTAACAAATATTAGGTTTCATATTAGTTTTGATTACTTCAAATGTTTGACTGTAACACCGTATAAATCACTAAAAACAAAGTTAGTTGTTTACTTCAAAATGTTATAGTTTTAAGAGCATCAAACAGTTCACAAAAAAGAACCATAATCCGAAACCTGCTACTAAGCTGCAGTCACTAAAAGGTGTATCTGAGTAAGTTTATTCCTTATAATTTACCCAGTAGCAATGTGGATTCCACTGATATTATCAAGTCAAAGTTAGTTAGGACCGT
This sequence comes from Schistosoma japonicum, assembly GCA_025215515.1. Taxonomy (NCBI): domain Eukaryota; kingdom Metazoa; phylum Platyhelminthes; class Trematoda; order Strigeidida; family Schistosomatidae; genus Schistosoma; species Schistosoma japonicum. The sequence goes on from CM046069.1 coordinate 69,293,742, forward strand.
CGATTTAACATTTAACGGACAATTTTAGGGATCTACTTTGGGATTTTGTTAAAGACCGAGAATATCTTGGTGAGTTTTTTTCTTTTCTCAGTTGCAATTTTACACAAGGTAATCCATCATCGACATCTTCACCATTCATCGACCTCCCTTCACCAGTTAATCTGAAAATTTTCACTGACAAACATGGTAAGTTATTTTTTGGTGTAGTCAGTTTTTAGTGGCACATGCTGATTCTTGCAATTCGTTAAATCCCGTTTTCGATACTGTTGAAAATTTGGAGGCCTCAATCTTAAGTTGTGCTTCTCCTAATAATCAGTTTGAAGAATGGCTGAAGTGGACTGTTGAAAAAAAGATGTGGAGTTTTCCAATTAATAATGAGCAGGGTATGTATATTTATTTGTGGACCTATTCGAAGCTTATTGCTATTTTTTAACGAGCGTGTTCCTTTGGTATATCTCTGTCTTTTAGTGAGAGTAATAATAAATAATATTTTTAGATGTTGTCTAATGACTTGCGAATTTCACTATTTTGCGTGATTACATACCAATTTTAGCAGACCATTTGCATATGCCTAACGTGACTCATCAAACCTTATTTCTTAACATCATTCAAATAAATTCTTTCACCTAACTAGTATAAATCCATCTCAAAAGCCAAAATCCATAAGCTAGAAAAAACATTTTGAACACTTTCAATAAGGACAGTTTATTTTAGAGAAAAAAGGTTACTATCTATAAAAAAGTCATATCTAGTTGAAGACTGTCAAATGTTTTCTGAAATCATGTCTTTTCTTGGAAGTCCAAAGGCGTTTTTTTAATCAGATTTTTTCAGGGTTGGTTTAATAAAAATTTGATATCAAGAATTTTTTTGAATTAGACAACCATTGACAACCAAAAAGCACTGGACAACTGTTTCGTTCCCTTATAGGACTTAAACAGTGCGCATCTACAACCCCACCAGGAATCGCGAATCAGCTGAGTTAGAAATATCAATCATTAAGAGCCGGCTCATTAGCATTATCGTAAAGCGATCACAGCGGAGAGAGAAGATCCTGAGTTTAGTTGTGAACGCACATTCCTGAAGAGTCTTACACTAGAAAGAAATGGCTGTCCAGTGCTTCCCGGTTGTCAATAGTTGCCTAATTCAGATCAATTCGTGATATCAAGTTAACATTCAATAATTTCTTCAACACCCAATTAATAAAAATTGGTTGCTTCTTACGTAGCTAATCTCTGCTCAATCGCCAGCATAGTACATGCCACGTGTCAATGATTTTGTGTGATCACTGTGCGTGTACATACATCAGCACAGATTGCCTGCAAGTAAAACTGATTTGTTAGACTTTTTAGTATATTAATTTCTCTCACTTATTTGCTAAATGTTTGAATAACTTCAGGTCACAGAATATCGTGAAATGAATACAAATATTATTAAAAACTTGCGTTCCCTAAAGTATGTTGAACTATATATTATTCTATGCAGAGGAATATTTCTACTCTTATTCTAATACTACTTGTCTTTTTCATTCACCTTGTGATATTCAGACCATCTGTGAATAATTTTCACAAGTAGAAATTTTTGTTGGATAACAGTATGTAAGAACTGAGATCAAGATGTATACAACCGCTTTCACTCTCTGGTAGTGAATGTTTTATATGCGCAACAAATGATGGTCTTTATATCCTTATAATACACTATTATATTCATATTTTCTGGTAAAGGATTTATTTGACACAGTTTAAAAAATGGCGCTTACTTTCCTTTAACTTGTTAAGAATTATTTTGGAATCAATCTCTCTACTAATAGTCCAATAGCTCAACCGGTTGAAGTTTATATCCTGTTTTGTATACTTTGCAGATTGGGATTCAGAGTCAGATGTACCTTTTTATGAACACGTCTTTCTGGAAAATCATCTTAACAAAGACCATCTAAAATGTAAACCACTGGCATCATTCTTAGAACTTGTTTGCAATGGCCTTTCACAAAACCCACATTATAGTGTTAATGACAAAAAGAAACATCTGGAGTGGTTTTCAAAGTTCTTTGATGATAAAATATCTCAAATAAATGCTTCTGTGGAAGAAGAAGAATATATGGCTAACTTGGAAAAGGTATCTAGAGGAATCTCAACATAGTGTACTAAATATACCGATGCATTATTTCTATAAATGTCTTTATTTTTTATATTTACTTAGTAGTTAGGAATTATAAATAAATTGGTATTCGTCCTCATATATGTATCTTGTATGTCACTACCATCACTGATCTACGCAGTCAGTAACTGTTGTAGCCGTTTTACACCAGACGTCAAGGTTCAGTAGATCACTACCTCTTTTAGCGTATTATATAGGCTAGTTCTGTTGTATGGATCTGAAACCTGGCGAACTCCCAAAAGCATCATCCCAAAGATACAAGTATTTATAAACAGCTGTCTGCGTAAGATACTTCGGATTCGTTGGCCAGATACTATCAACAGCAACCTGTGGCAGAGAACGAATCAACTGTCAACTGAGGAAGAAATTAAGAAAAGACGCTGAAGGTGGATAGGACGCACATTGAGGAAATCACCAAACTGTATCAGAAAACAAGCACTGACTTGGAATCTTAAAGATTAAAGGAATATAGAAGATTTAAGAACACATTGCGTCGGAAGTTGGAGACAGACATGAAGAGAATGAAGAATATTTGGGTAGAGCTGGAAAGGAATGTCCAGGACAGAGTTGGTTGGAGAATGCTGGTCAGCGGCCTATACTCCACATGGGGTAAAAGGCATTGATTGATATGCTAATCTCTGGTACGTTGTCTATTTGGTCGCATACCTTAGCTGCAACTTCTGTTGATAAATCCCCTATAACATGAGCCTATCGCGTTGTTTAGCCGTTATATTTCGTGCCTAAAATGATGCTTCTATTTGAGCGAAACGAATTCTAGGATTATGGACGCTATAAATTAGTGGGTGTAATTCTGATTTCTGCAGACAAATTTTACGCCGGGAATTACACGAGGGTAAAAATGATGCCAAAATATGATACTGATATTACAAGAAAAAAGAAATTAGGAGTATATATACAAGTCCAACATTCACTAGTTGCTATATCGAGTGGGTGTGACTTATAAGGTCAGTATAAAGATATAACGAACATACAAACTATATCAAAACACCCGATGGAAAAGTAAATAGGGCTTCACTTGGGACGATATAATGTGAGTATTGTCTATGGTGGTATATATATATATATATATATATATATATATATATATATATATATATATATATATATATATATATATATATATATATATATATATAATTTGACCAAATAACTAAAAGCGTTTAAATGTACTTGGGGATTCCAAATTAATGGATGAGTTAACTTGCATAAATGTATGCGTAAAAGTCTGGCTCAGTACTACGTAACGCATTTGAAACTATAAATAAAGCGAGAATATAAATCAGCAGTTAGATATATGTAGGGATCCCTAGCCGCAGTTATAATATATACATGCTTCAAATGAGGGTCTATATCAATTAAGGTTACTTATGCAACAGCAGATAATGGTCAGAAGGTTGTGTATCTGTAAGACGACATCAATTTCTGGTCCACAAGTTCTGTATCAAAAATAGTTCTCGTACCGTTAAGTTATAATTAGAAATATATGACTCTGCAGGACATAGAGGGCAAAGTGAAGTTTAATCTTGTTAAATGATTGCAAACAGTAATAATTGTTATTCTCCAATATACACAACAGCAACGGTAATTGAGAATGTGTAGTGTAAAAAACTTAGTATTTGAGCAGCCACCGATTAAGCAGACGTAACAAGCAGAGGGTTGTGCTAGTTATTACTATTACGAGTAAACAAAAGTTGGTAGGACTAGTTTGTGCACACATTATGAACAAACTTTTAACAGAATATTAAGTTTCATTAGTTAGTCTGTGTGGAGGAAATTTCACTAAATCATCTGTAAATAATTTAATAATGACACAGAAAGTATACTTTTTTTAGTTAATCGTAATTGACTACGACGATGATTCAATGTAGAGTAATAGGACTTACAGTATAGTGTATTCCTAACCCCTTTTACTTATTCGCCACATTTTTGAATGTAATTCTGTGTGTGGGAAGAGGATATTTTCTACGTTGATCCAATCCATTTAATATAACCCCTTGTTTGACGGTCACGGAGCTTGAAATCGGTTAGTATGTACAAGGGACTAACAAAATTATTTTTGTTTCTCCTCATTACTTAGAATTATGGTGGCAGTTACTTGTAATATCTGTGGTAACGTTGACTGAAACTGAGAAGTAAGCTGTTGTCTACGTAAAACCTGGTTATAATGTGTCAGTCTAAGTTGACATACTGTATTAGCAACAACAAGGTGAATAGCGAAGGAGTTGAAATATTCATTAAAATAATACATTGGGGTGGGGTCATGGTAGGTACTAAGTCATATGTCTGAGTTGGGTGCAGGTTCTGGAAATTAGTATCAGTAGTCGGACAGTTTGTACTACATTCATAAGATTTGTGCCAACTCTCATAAAGATCGAAATCTGAAGGAAACGTTATCTAAATCATATGTATGAACGTGTTTCTAAGTATTTTACAAATCATTTTTTCCATATACTAAGAAATGAATGACGTATCATATGAACACTACTATTAATTCCCTTTCAGCTGAAACTATAAGTTAGTTAACTTAAAAGTCTTCTTAATAGAAAAATTGGAATTCATAGAATGTGAATATATTTACTATGCCGTAATTTTAAACTTCATAAAAATACTCAAGAATTCATGATATATGTAACCTTCATAGAGACCATTAAAGTAGAAATTATAATTTACTTACAAGTAGATAAGTCCTCGTATTTAACCAAAGTTAAGTTTATAGAAAATAAGAAAGTTCCCTACTTATATCACTGAATAGTTATCATTATAGATTTATGAGTCAAGAAACTCCTATTCTGTATTATGAGAATATTGTGATCATCATGAAATCAGAAAGTTTCCAGTATAACAAGAATATGGAGAATTAATACTAAATTAAGGTTCAGTGATCATTGTTTCTCAAGAATTCAGTTGTACTATATTTGTTATTTTGCACTAGTATCTTCACAATAGATAATTGAGGAAAATTCCAGAGAAAACTGCTCATTGACGCATTGATAAGCCAGTTTACATTGACTAATTATAGGTCTACAGCAAGAATAATTCTTATTTCATACGACATGGTTCTAGTATAAATGTGAACAAAGTATGAACAATATAATTCTTAGAGAAAAATCAATTCATTACATATTCCATCAGCTATAAATGACTTAATATTACAATTACAGTAATTAAGACACTTCACCTGATTACATACTTTAGTCATTGATGTGATTTAGTAAGAAACAACATCCACAAACAAGAAAAAACAAAATAACACTGTTAATTAAGCTAACAATATATTTACGACTAAAATGGTATATATTTTTTGAAAAGATATTGAGTGAAGTTATAGATACAAATTACGCAACAAACTGGTATAGCTTATAACAAATCAGTAATCCAGATAGTTAATCCAAAATAAAAGTTTTCACATCATAAGTGACCTTTGATAGGATTCAATATAGTTTAAAGGTTATGTAATAGACAGCTAAAATAATAAGCATTGTAATGATTTTTCTCATTGTACATAGGTCACATAGAAAGGCCATGATGTCGATTCCTTCCACAAAGGATAGTAAGAGTGATATCCACTGCTTATTCTTAATGACTTTTTTGATGTCCCTCTTAGATGAAGTACATAGATATAGCACTTGCAAAAAGTCTACTCGGCTTCAAACATAATCCAAAGAATAAAAGCTTTGTGAAATGACAAATCCTACATCAAAAGCATTACTAGAAGTTTGCTAAGTTTAATTAAGTAGTAGGATGTAAAGAAATTATAGGTAGTTAGGTGTAAAACAATTACCTACTTATAAACTATTTAAGATAAATAAACTATTAATGGCAACTTAGGTGATCAAATATGATCAATATTAAAATGTGTGGAATTATTTCATAGAACGCCAAATTATGATTTCCAATGCTTCCTAGTCCCCCGAAATTCATCTACTTTAACTTTGAACAAAAAACAAAATGAACTGGATGTAAACATAAGTATGTTTAGGCGAAACATCATTATTAACAGTATACTTACGTAGAATGCAGCTTAGAATTTTACAGTCTGTGTATGACACTTAGAATTCAGATACCTTTTATCCTAGTGTGAAACTACTTAGCAGTATACATCAGTAACTCCATCAAGGAATTCAGCCCAAGTTCATCAGGTCTTTCAACAAACGAATAGCTGTTAGACAAGTGAACCAGTAGGCATCCAACGTTTATCTAGTAGTGGTCTGTTAAACCTGAACGAGATTAATATAAACTTATAAACAATAAATTTATTTATGAAACCTGGTAAGATTGAAAACATTATTAAGTGTATGAGTTAATTGACCTGTGGTGTATTCATGATATCAAATGTTGAATGATTATTTGAGTACTTCATAAATTGTTTAGTACAATTACGAGTAATTTCAATTCACCATATTAAAGAAAACATGGTTTGTGTTTTACACTTTCATATTACTTCATTATATTTTGACTGAAGTATGTTTATATTGTGGTACACTTAACACTCCACTCCATCTCACTGAATCAATCAATTATTAATAGATAAATGAAGCATTAATATCATTCGATTATACTCATTCTTCGTTTTCCAAATGAAGGATGAATGGTTTTTTGTAACATGGACTAATGTGTATGCATGTACCATAATTGTGATTTCGAAATGAGTGTACTAAGTTATTTACCTATTTTGAGTTGACAAATGAGATTTCTTTGAGTTCGTGTGAATAATTGCAATGTGGATTTCTTTTTTCATTCTTCTGAACTATGCTATAATTACATCATAGCGTGCATATTCGACATTAGTTCACGAAGTTCGTTATCTCGGGTTTAAAATCCTGAGCACTATTGTGACTGACCTTTACCACTATTACTAATTATGAACCTTGTCGTTGAGGATACTTACTTCAAAAATACAACTTCCTCTAAGACATCAAATAAGAAGTTTTAACCACGAGATATAACTACAATAAAACACTGACAAATACCTTGTATTGCTCGAACCATCCGTAGTCTTTTATCATCTGTCACTTTGTCTTACTAACAAATATTATGACATAAACTTCACTTAGAATGCATTGTGTTTCAGAGAATATTGATTAGCTATTTACTATTAAAAAGGAAAATTATGCGTATATTTCATAAATGCTTTACTAATGTAGAGTATGAGGTTGGGGTTAAACTATGTCGAAACTGCACGTGACGAGTAACCATGATAGCTAATAAGCGATGAACCACAGTATCCAACTTTTGTATTATCAGTTTTTATTCCCATAATCGCATAAAATTGACAAGAGAAATTTATTTTTAGTGTCACAATGTACAAAATATAGTACTAAATTGAAGCTACATTCTTGTTACATAAATACATTAAACAAACCTATACATGGACCAGAATCATTAATCGAAATTAAACCTAACTCTAGCTAAATCCCACTCTTAACCGTTACAAAGCCCCTTCCCTGAACTTCAACTTCACGTAATTTAGGAGTGCACAAAAGACACTCCGTTTCCGCGATGGGCTTCAGAACGTGGGTGTTAAGTAACCATATGGATAAGTTAAGGCTTCATCATTTTTCAATTAACAGGATGGAAAGTATATATAAATCTCAAATAATTACACTAAATATAGAAAATCTGTATCAATCGATCAATGACTGTTAATTCACGTAGAGCACAGGTCACCGACCAGAATACGCCAACCACATCTATCCTGGGCTCTCCTTTCCAGTTTTACATAAATTCATTCTTTTCGTGTCTACCACTAATTCCACCAGAATGTTTGTTGCGCTTGCTCTTTTCCTTTGGCCTTGAGGATTCCCAGTTCAGACTTGCCTTGTGACGCAGTTTGATGATTTCCTCAGTGTGTCTTATCGACTTACAGCAATTTTTTCTAATTTTTTCCTGAGATGTTAGTTGGCTGGTTTGTTATCTGCCAAAGGAGATTTTTGCTGATGGTGTCTGGCCTAAACATCGTAAGTTTCTTGCATTGATAACGCTTCATAAATACCTGTATCTTTTGAATCACACACTTCGTTGTTCTTCAAGTTTCAGCCCCATACAATACAACTGTTTACACATTTGAATCCAAAATTCTGATTTTAATGTTGCTTGACAGCCAAATTTGAGTTCAAGAAGTTTTACAGTTGTAGAAATTCTGCTCTTGCCTTACCAATGTATGTCTTCACATCTGCATCAGATCATCTTTACTTATCGATAGTGCCGCCTATGTATTTAAAAGTTCCCACTACTTCCAGAGTTTCTTCATCAGGTGTAATTGTGTTGGTGGTCGTTGTTTTATATCTAAGGATCTTGGTTTTTTGTTTGTATATGTTGAGTCATACTGGTGCGGAGTCTGCTACTACACTGTCCGCCTTCACCTGTGTTTGTTGTTGCGTGTGGAATAGAAGAGCTAGGTTATCAGCAAGGTTCAAGTAGTCCATCTGTTTTCATGTTGTTCACTGTATTCTGTACTTTCCCTGAGATGTCGTAGTTTTTTTGATCAAGTCAACCACACAAAGAAAGAGAGAAAGCGAGTGTGAGCAGCGCTATCTGATACCTGTCTTCACTTCTAATGAATCTGTGAGTTGTCCTCTATGCAGGATGTTGCAGTGTAATGCTTCGTAAGGAATCTGTATGACTGAAAATTTTCTGAGGTACACCATAGTGTCGAGGGAGGCTTCATAATGTTTGCACGACCACGCTATCAAATGCTTTCTCATAGTCAAGGAAGGTGAAGTAAAGTGATGCGTTCTATTTAACTGATTGTCCGACAATCATCCGTGGAGTCGCGATTTGGTTGGTACACGACTGATGGCTACTGAGTCTTGTCTTTTGAAACCAAAGTTGGGCGTCTAATGGATCTTTCATTCAGTTCAACAACATTCGGTTGAAGACGTTTGCTGATGCTGGAAATAGAGTGATACCTTTGTAGTTCTTGCACGTGCTAAGATCTTTTTCTTTTATTATCTTGATGATACATTCTTCTCTACAGTCTGCTGGTGCTTGTTCCTCCTCCTAAATCTTTTTTAATAGAACATGAAGCATCTTTGCAGTTACTTCACTTAACTTTAGTGCCTCAGCTGGTGTTTTTTTGACCCTACTGCTTCACTACTCTTGATTTATCAAATGGCCATGCTAATTTCTTCGATTATTAGTTGGTTGATATTTATATGGAGATTCGTATTATATAAGCAATTAACATAAACAGTTTATGAAAACATTACATAACTATCATATAATACACTAATATGTAGGTATATCGATAGTAAGAATCATTTTCATTTGTAGACTTTTATCTATACATGCATTTACAGTAGTTTTTCAGTCTTTTAAAAGTGTAAAAGTAAGGTCTACAACCACAAACAAACGTGTTAATGGTTCTAAAGAGAAAAGTGATGACCCAGTCTAGATCAACTAATAATAACAAGGCTAACAATATACACATACCAGTAGAATTTATATAAATAATTCGACGATCACTAGCCAATATCCAAATTCAAGTTCACGATTTTAATCTTCAATTAATGATAGAAATTAGCTCAGTATAGGAGGCTGACCAGTTTCAGTCCATTACAAAATCAACGGGAAGATACAAGCCTATTCTGAATTACATATGTACCCGTTGCACAAGTGTGACCGTCTGGACACAGTAGCCTAGTGGTGAACGCGGTGGCATTTGACACGAAGCGGACTGAGTTCGAATCCCAGTGTGAACATCAACATTGAGATGCAGGTAGATCCAACCGATGATTCCCAAATAGGACGAAACGCGCGTCCTGGATTTCACTTGCTAGTCACAATCCAACTTAAGTATAGGAATTAGTTTGTAAAAATTCTTCAACAATTACTTAAATTCTATTTGCTCTATCCAACAAACTACTTCTTCCGAAAACTAGTGATTTACTTACATAGAATCGCAATTATGCATTAAATCTGTGGATTGTTACATTAAGTCAATACTTATTCAAAGCTTGACTGGTAATAAGAATGAGCCAACTATTAAAATGTAAAAGTTTATTCTTTATCTTAGTAATTGACTTAAACTCATAGGTAAACATTTAATTTTATAAAGTTTAATTAGTCACTACATGTGGAATATGCTTGATGTTGGTTGCTGACCACCATCTTGTTTGATAGATGAATTTTCATTTCATACTGACACACATGTATTGTAATCAGTCACCTTAGCATCTTGGAATGTTTAATAAAATGTTAGTTAGATTCTACACCATGCAGATCTACTTTAAGTTTAAAAGTTAATGATCAAACTTTTAGCATATAATTAGTGATTGATACGAATAATGAGAAGACGATTATCAATTCAGTATAACCTGGATAATACTTAATATTTACTATGAGCCAGCATTTACTATTTCAATCACATAATATTAACGAAATTGTATGATAATATAATGGTTACTCATAAGTAATAAGGCATAAGTTTCAAACAAGGCATAAGTTTCAAACATGATGGTTATAAAGATTGTTTCTTCATTTTCATATAAAATGAAGTGACAGGATGTTCACAATCAATGTCAAATGTATTTTCTGACATAGTAGATCCTTTAATTCATATACAATCAAACTTAACAGTTTTCATGTTTCGTATACACCATAAACGCATTTATTATGCGATACTACTGAGGCCAAACGATAACTGAATAACACAGTAGATGGAATGAAAATATGGAGGATTTGTAAGGATTCAAATTATTTGATATATCGTGACCATAATCTATGTGTGCCTATCTAGGTTTTAGATTATAAAGAAACTTCCAACACTATCTTGATTTTCATTTATAAAATTAGTTGGTTGATCTGTAGGTAATCTGTATTAGTAAGTAAGCTAGTCCGCACAATAGGACATTTATAAATAAATATTCTTGTTACACTGAAACACATTTATAAATAAATTAATATGTCCTCCATACTATTTTTACAAGAAAAATAGATATTTAACTTAACATGTTAAGCTTGGAAAAGGATACTCCAGATAAATACATCAGGTGCTTAATGCATTAAGCTTTCAACCAGGAAATCAAATGTCTAAATTTTGACCCATTTACCTCAGTTTGGTCATTCCAGTAATATGGTCGGCCCTCAAATAATGAAGTGTAGATCACTTCCACTTACTTAAACTTTGTAGTCAGGGAAAGCATTATAATAACAAAATTGTTAAACTTTATGCGCTTTGATTCACTTCTATTAGTTTAGCAGAAAACACGAATATCATATATATTGAAGCGAAAATGTGGCTGTATTCGCGGTGTTCAATTAGCAGGGACAAAATAATCTAAACGTTTGAGCCACTGCAACTATTCATGATTGTGCAACACTAAGGGTAACGTAGCACAATAGTCATATTAAATATTCAGCTCTATAGAATGTAGTTAGTCATTATGATTTGAGCATGCTGGTAGTTGGTTTCAGAAACTTGACTTCTTCACAAAATTAACTATTACCGACGAATATAAATAAGTTTAATTTAGTTGGTTGAATATATCACAGATTGATGTTGGTAGGGCACCACTGAAAATCACAGATCACTAGACAGCTGTTTCGTTCTAGTGTGGAATTCCTCAGTAGTACGCACCCACAGGTTCTGCACCAGGGGCTTCAGATTGACGGCAAGAGCCTAACCCTCTGAACCACTTCCAGTACTCCCTGATTTTAAATGGTACCCTGCCAACATCAATCTATGACATATTCAATCAACCAAATTACTAATATTCACAAAATATTAACCATCTCAATTCAATAAATTTAATTGCTTAGTTTGTAAATTAAAATTAGCAGACTTCTAAAATAGATTCAGATACTGTCAAGACAAATGAAAAAATATTAAATTTCTACTAAAAATGAATTAAAGGTAGTTTCCATATTTCGTCATTCAAGGGAATCTTATCAATAATGTTGTAAAAATAGCTATAAAAGCAAAAGGATTCAACTAGTCTATCGTTGATTTTCTCAATTTTTGTCAAATGTGATCAAGTAGATACAATAGAAACTCAAAATCAATTGTATTTGTGATACATTGAGATAATAAAACGGTATATCACTTAATAATGTTAAATCTAAATGAAGTTATAAAACCGTGCAATTTATTGTTTATTACACAAAATGAATTTCATGATTATATTGACTCTTATTATTTTATTCTAATTATTGTTAATGTTAGTCACATTGGAGACATTATTCACATTGATTGCTGATGATTTCATCAATTTTATTATTCTGTTACTTCATTTATTGACAAACAGAGAACTAACAAACTACACTTACACTTCCATAATCATTAATTTTATTTTCCACATCTTGTACAAGACTTTTAACTACAATGAATGAAATATTCTGAATAAATCGTTCTATTTGGTTTAGTTTAAAATGGAATTAAAGAGATCATGTATCCCTATAAACTAATTGGTTACGTCATTTTTTGTTTATAATTACGAGAAACAATTTCTTTTGTTTTAAGAGAGTTTTAAAGAGATTAACGTTTCATTAAATTTTGATGTGTATATTCATTGGTGAAATTGAGGGTGAAAACTGGTGAGGATACCCATACTAAAATGAAACAGAGAACAAGTGATCTAGAGTTTCCAGTGGCATGCAAATGCGTTTAATACAAAAAGCAAAATAAACAGTAACCATTAAAAAATGATCATGTCATAGTAAACAGATGTGAAAACAAAATTCTTAAAGCAGCATCTACAAGTAAATCACGTTTCCATATATCAATAACAAACATGTATGATTGAATATTTAGTTAAAACACAAACTAAGTGACTTGTACAGTAGTCACATTGAAACAATTATGCTCATTACCAAGACAATATGGAACTTGAAATTTCGTGTTCAATGAAAAGAAACTAATGATTAGAGCATAACTACATACTAACTTAAAGTATAAAATATGTATCTCACAATTGTAGTGGGTTTATTTTCATAACAATTTAAGTAATGCATTATATCATGCATTTTACAACTTATTGATTTGTATACAACTATGTACTTATATCACTGTTTCTATCATAAAATTAGGTCTAGAAAACAGTAATTTAGCTTCTTTTGAGGTCATCTTATCTCATTGCTAATTAATCCTCCTAACAGCTAAAGAAAATTCTATAATTTGGTATGTCAACAGTGCTGTGTTGATTCTAGAATTTTTAAATGTAAAAACATTTTACTGTAATTTTATAGATCTACGAATTCCTAAAAGCTGTTAAATATGATGGGCATATAATAAGCTTAATAAGACCACAACTACTTAAAACCAATGTGATCACATGTCGTCTCATAGACCATACAAGTAGGAACATACTATTACTAGTGAATTGTTCATTACAACTCTTTCACGCTTCATACACATCACTCTCATTCATTCATATCACATTTTATGGGTATGTGAATACACAATACAATTCACAGCATTACATTTTGTATTCACAAATTATCAGATATATTATGACAGTGTTTACAACACTTTATGCATTCCTCATCATTACTGAATTATTTCACGTTTCACTACAATAGACTAAATAACTTCCAAACTGTCTTGTGTCACATCTACAAACAATCAAAATGACTTTCATCATTCATATACTGTGACATTCCATTGCATCTGTTTATATTTCATGTAGTTGTATATCAAAAGTTAACAAAATCAGTTTTCATTATTTCATAATCATATGTGTGATACGGTTAACTGGTGACACACTTCTCAAAACTCCTTATATCATTAATTTCTTGTAAATAATACTAACATATTAAAATGTATGAATAATAGAAAATGATGGGAAGTGAATGATAATAATAAGTAGTATTCATCACAATTTATTCGTCTCCGTGGTAAATATTTATGTGAATGACAAGCAAGTTCAAATGACTAGTATAATACATGGCATCTGTTAATGAATTCATTGAACTGCCGACATCATTCATGCATTGAGGTTGAAATTTCCTATTTTGTTGTATTCTGGAGAAACCGCAATATATTTTAATGATCATTGATGATATTAATGATGGACTGCAGGTGCAACTCAAATGAATGTGTGTATTAATTTTCTGTTATAAAGTGAATCATCATCTGTCAAAATATACGGAGATGGCAACCGAGATCGGAACAAATTCATGAGAACCAAAACACTAACACCATATATTGTACTCACGTCTCTGTCTCGTGACTCCTAGTCCCCAATGTGAATGGAAGAACACAAATCAAGTGAACCAACATCCAACTGGCCATATTATGTTTCATTAAATTGCTTACATAACCCCGACACCTGACCACACAACAGACTCATTAGAATAACTACAATGATACAAGGGAAGGATAATAATGACTGAGAACTGATGGTATAGATACCTTGTTAATTAGTTATTATTGCTGAATGGGAAATAATGTGATGATGATGTATGTGTTGAATGGGAGGTTAGGATGAAGGGGGACATGACAATAATGGAAATACATAATCGATTTATATGTATTGGAAATGAATGAAATAATCTTGCAAATGACATTTACGAAAGTTAATTATGCTTCTTAAATCACCCGAAATAAATTTACTCTAACTTATGAGTTTAGTACTATCCTCAATATTTCATAATTCCATTTCATTTATTTCTTTAGTAATAATACACCCAATATGCTTTTTTATAAATCTCACTGAATTCCTTTCTATGTGTGAACATCAAGTTGCTTAGTTTGGGATGATGATATGCATCAACTCCAATTTCGCATATACATCAATTGCCTACTGTGAAGCCAAACTTTTTCTCACTTCAAATTGATTTCAAGTGATATGCAAGAATAATTGATAATCACTTTTCATGTGTAAAATGCAAACGCATGACAATGTATGAAACGGATTCTTAGTCATACTCCTATTCCATTTATATCACATCAACTATATCTAAAAATACACATTTTATTGAACATACAATCGTCATGTCACGTAGGCAACAAGATTTATATGAATAGAGTGTCTCAACCCATACTTTCAAACTACTGATATTTTACTCTAAATACATTCAAAGATGATCCCGTTTAATAATTATC
Organism: Schistosoma japonicum; assembly: GCA_025215515.1. NCBI lineage: Eukaryota > Metazoa > Platyhelminthes > Trematoda > Strigeidida > Schistosomatidae > Schistosoma > Schistosoma japonicum. The sequence continues at coordinate 69,308,959 of CM046069.1, forward strand.
CCACCTCCATGATTATTGTTTTTCTGTCTCAATATCAAATTACAGTACATCAACCTGAGACTATATGATGTATATATTTCACAAGATGACTTTTATGTAAGTGTGAAGTATAAGGTATGTTTAAAGCGGCAACTGAGTAGTTTTGTAGTATTGAATTAGGAGAGTTGTGGTCAGATCTGCTGATTTATTTTCATAGCTTCAATCATCAATAGTTTTCACGAAATCTAAATAGGATGAGATTGCTGGTGAAATAATTCAGAGAATTGCTCAAACGTTCCTATTATTCTATTGGAGACGAGTTTTGAATAATAAATAAACCACATGAACTATATGTAAAGGATTATTCTATTAATTTATATTGCATTTACATTGAACACTTTCATCTCTATTATTTATATTACCCTATATATGATAATGAATGGTGCATTAACATTGATCTGATAACAAGCGTCAACTGAATGTGAGGAGAATGAACTCTATGTGGTATTTCTAATCAATTAACCAAAGTTAATTGCATATTTTCTATTTATCTTTTATGACATTCATTCTCTAACTCAGTTAAAGTCTTACTGGATAGTAGTAATTTTATGTGTACTTTTGTTTTCTTGCTTATCCAGTTGTAATTATTTTATTTAAATTTATATATATATATATATATATATATATATATATATATATATATATATATATATATATATATATACGATTGTGCAGCTTGAAAACAAAGTTGCTGATAAGTGACCTCTTCGCCGAACCTTATTTTGGTTATTCTCGGTCAAGGAATTTTATATATGACTTTATTCGTTTGTTTTCATTACATGAAATAAATTGTATAATAAGTGATCTCAGCAAATTATCTGTACTAAAAATATACATGGTTTGAATGTCAACAGAGGGAAGATTCCTATTCAACAGTAGGTATTATAGAGATATTTATTATTAGTCCGTAGTAAAGTCTAGTTGCCACATGTCGGAGAAATTCAATAATAATATATTTAAGGAAAAGTAATATGGCATTTGATACATTTAAAAATATAAACTTACTGGTAGCAGTGCCATTCAACGAGTTAGTTCAACAGTATCAGGTAAGAGTAAATGTAACATGAATGCTATAAAAATTAAAATTAAGCAACGAAATTTTACTGCATTTCTTACAAACGGTGATTACAATAAATATCTAGACAATATATGAGATTGTACAGTAATACCTCAATTAAGGCTTTTAATTCATGCTATGAGTAGAATCACATTGATTGTTACGACAGTTAAGCATATAAATTCATATGGAAATCAATTCATGTGTATCATCATGAAAGTACTAGATTTTCTTCAAAGATTACCTTTTTTTGAAAATAGGCACCTATTATGGTAATATATTAGTTGATTAACTAGGAACGAAAAAGTGCTGTTGAATGATACCTAGAACTCATTGTCAACCTGTCAACCTGTGAAGAAAACGAAGCCGGTTGTAGTGTCGACGTTGCTTAATAATTAACAACAGTAATAGTAATAATCGGGACAGGCTATTTTATTACGAACTCAGAAAATGCAATAATAAAATCAATGTATGGTAGCTCATATTAATTTATAAAATATATATGGATAGTGAATTCATCAATTGTAGATAAATAGTTATCTAAATATCACGTTGAACAAATTCAGTAGCCATCACTAGTTAATTAATATCAAATTATAAATAAAGACAAATTCAGAATCGGATTTCTTTGATACCTCAAATTTGCTTGTGTTGAAATCAACCTAGTATGGTCAGTTTACATTTTTTAAGAGCTGCGTGTCGTTTAGCTGTAAGAGACATTCAACTCATTTTTCATCCTCATTCACTAGACAATACAGTTTTAACGATACAGAAAACAACGAATTCATTGGAGATTCGCTTACTTTTCATAATATAACCAAGAAACCATAATCGCAAACAAAAGTGATCTAGAAACTGAAAAAAAACTCACTTCTTAAACATTAAACAAAGTGATACCAAAACCGGCATCTAGAGAATTGGAGTCTTGAAATCTTCAAAACAAGAAGATTTTGTATGAATTAAGCTATATCATTTTCCACAGATGTACGCTAGAAAAGTGTTCTGATGATATGGATTATTATCTCCCGTAGTTAATGATAAAATAATAACACAAATTGGATGTAGATAGTTAATAATGTAATAGTGAACTTGGAAGGTGATTTAAGGGGGGAAACGTAGGCGACAGAAATCCCTGGAATTAGGTTTCGTAACCTTCGACACTTGTTAACAAGGTATACCTGCAATTACAGGTCACCCAGCTTCACAATCTGAAACTCCTTCCCTAAATATTTGAGCCGCTACTGACCTCATTAAAGACTGAGAAACATTTAATGGTTGATCAATGTGTAGTGACAAATTTGATGTTCATAAACTCATTTATAGTGCTGATCGAATTCCGCTGTTTAAGTTAAAATACGGTCAGTGATCTAAGTGGCACTAGATAAGCATCAGCTGAGTTTTATTTGCCGGCATATGACATTTTTGTGACCTTGAGTGGTTAGGTGCATGCCGGCAGTTCGGCATTTACAAAGTGGCAGACTGGTCATCCTTTATTAACTCTCACAAATCTTAACAACATTATATTTACGGAGAAGTATGACTAATAATAGGTGAATCTATAGTTTTTATGTATCTACTTATTGTTATTAGTTGTTTGGCCCGTTCCTCACGAGAAATAAGTGTTGGTCTGAAAGCAGCCTTTGAAAATATAGTGCTTAGACGACGATTTTTCAGTTGGGAGGATGTAGAGCAAGCATTTGTAGAGTTTCAGTCTATAAGTTAATAAATTCAATGCAATTGTAGATTACCTTCACTCACTATATCCATTCGCAATCTCAAAGTGCCTCTAAATCTAATGTTTTCTTGTGTTCTACAGGTTTTCTAATCACCTCATTCACTAGAAAATCTGCTTGTATCATCCAATATTAACGATTTGTCTATAATAAATGGTTAATACTTAATAAGTGCCTTTTGTATTTTCATATTCGCAGTAGTACAGTGGTGTATAATAGGGTTCGTAGTGTACGCGGTAATGTATGGGTTATTTCTCAGGAGCTTAAGTGCAACTATTAGATACGATGCTATGAAATGTCGTCATTGTTAGCTAACAATCATTCGCAGTCTAATTTCTAATGAAATGGTTAGCACCTATTTACCAATGCGCGTGAAAACGTGTTTCAGTGTGGTAAACAGTACTCAGAACCATAAGGTACTCACCTACTGTAGTTTGTGCATATTAGTGTATTTCTAGTAATAGGCTTAATGGCCTACTCCGACTACTTACTTGCCTTGATCCTCGAGCCTGATTCTTATTGAACTGATAGGTGAGTAGTGTCATCTTAGGTACAAGTTATACAAATTGTTTATAATCGGCGTTATTATTATTCACTGCTACAATGTTAATACTGTGAAATGTGTCAACACTTATTTAACAAGTCACTTGAGTTGTCTAACTAGTTAACCCAGCGAAGAATAGAAATCGTTCATTATATGGATGCATAGATTATCAAGTGTAAGGAGAGCTGATACTAAAAAAATCTATTATAACGGCGAAAAGAGTGATTCTTCCTAGTTAGCAGCCTAATAAATAACAAATTCGGATGAGATCCCAGAACGTAATCTTTTTCATGTAGTATGCTATTATACACGGTTACCAAAAAGAAAGGCTACATCGTAACGTAGCTAACGTAAACATTAGCAGGCGTTCACTGTACGATTAGCATTAACTTCTCCACTTTGTATTCACTGTAACAAGCTAAAATGACAAAGCCGTATTAAAATATGTGCAAATAAATACTGTTGGGTGGCTTTAGGTTGGCAAATGCCTAACCTTCTGCAGCAATTGGCTGTCATCCAATACAGAGGGTTAAGTGTTTGCCAACCTAAAACCTGTGTGTCGGAATCTAAGGTGAGCACTTCTGAGGAGTCCCATTCTATGAAAAAACAGCTCTTCTAGAATGTTTTTTCAAGTGACCAGTAGCTTTTTGATCTATATTGAAGTAACCACCTATAATTGTTTCTCTATTGTTTACATGCCCATTTTTATTGTTGCCCTTGAGTTTATGACCTTTAACCTTGATGAGTCGAGTTATTTTTGTAACTAGTTTACTAACTTGATCGATTGTAACTTGTTAAAATATTGTTGACCTAAATATTAAAAGCAAAAAACATTGTAATTTACTTTCTTTTTTTTCTGTCAAAGGTTTCCGAATTTTCTCCTTAAAACTTGTCTAAATCCACTGAAATAATGAATGAAATAATGTTTCATCTGTTAGTTCCCGCCATTGATTTTTCGTTTATTGATGAATTAGCAAACTTGTATTGATGAAGTCATTTGAATAACCGTTTATATAAACAACCAAATTAAAATAGCTATTTCCGTAAAACCATCTAATTTAAAAAGGAAACGTAATTAGATATTCCTATTCGACTTTCTGAATGCTAGGTGTGGTGTATTGTGGTTTTACTCTATTAAACAGACTGTAATAATTGGAGTTTACGATTTGTTCGATTGTTGCTGATTACGAAAAATTTTCAACTTGGCAAATCTATAACTTAACTTTTATTATGATCTGATTTTATGTAACTAGGTGAATTCGTATAAAAACCGATTGAAATAAAAAGTACGTAGTTGCCTATTCTTGCACTAATATATGAGAACGCTAATTCCATAACAACGGATGAATACAACTGACTGCATGCATTATACAAGAAGGACATGTTAGGATGATGTACATTTCTTCAAGAAGTGAAACAATGAAATATTCATTAAGGTTGCTCAGTTCATGTAGATGCATGAATCCTAATTGAGAGAACAAAAGTATTTGAGTGTTCCTGACACGGATTTTGTCTTTCTCAATAGTATTTGTAAAATAGCGGATATTAAGTGACAGAGTATGAGGAGATTGGGCTTAAAAAGAAACTTCACTAAGTGAAAATTTACAATCTAATCAAGTTATTTATTATCATTGTCTAGTACGATTCATTCAATACAAGCTGTGATTACTTGTGGTTTTAAAAACATGAGTATAGCTTCAATGACATCTGTGATGAACATTTCATCAGACACCGATCAACCAGTGCTAATCAGTCTTGTAATATAAGTGTAATCCTCAGCTCATCCAACTAATTTACTCTCTATTATCTGTTCAGGCAATAATGCAGATTAGTCGTGAAGTAAAAATTTCCATTTATGGTGAGAAAACCTACCCCATAGCTGTTGGCATTAATTCGCAAGTAAACCAAAAGCTCTAAATTTTGTCAGCTGATAAAAGACACTTTCAATCAATGAAATTTAGTGAACGAATGAAATTTTATACACACAGCTTAAGTGTTAATATAAGTCTGCAATCGTATACAGATTGATGAATCTAAACTTAGTCCAGGCCATTTGAATTCACTTCCTAGTAGTCATTTACTTGTTTAAACCGGAATAAGTTAAAATATCTGTTTATGCATGTTTTTGCCAATAATCATGATTTTCATTTATATCAAGTTATATGGCATAATGCTCACATGGTTCGCTTTGATTAATAACTTTTAATTAGAAGTAAGGTATGGAGCATACAATGTACACCGTTTAGTGTACTGTCTATCCACAATATCGTTTTACATGATACTATCTTCATTGTGCTAAGTCAGTATATTGTTACAAAAGCAGTGTCATATTAACCAAGTTATCAGTGCTGAACGAATTCTAGTCACTAATCTAAATAACTAAATATTTCAGTGTAGTTTGGTTGATATCGAATGGTTAAAATGAGTATCAATGGAATTCGTGTTTAGATTTGTACAAAACCAAACCATCGAACGTTGAATTATACGAAATGTCTACTCACGTATTTTCAAGGCATCACTGTTGGTATTGAGTGATCATCGAGCTACACCATAAAGAGCAAATTTTAAGAGCGTGATGTTGCTAACTCAGTATTTGATTAAGAACATGTACTTTTTCAGACGATTTTCATGTAATCAGCATTAGTTTGAGAAACTCAACTGTCATATAGTAGGTTGGAATATGATACGAGTTAAGGTGTTTACTTGTTAACTCGATATATTAAATTTGCCAGTGAAAAAAAATACAGTATGCCACTTCCATAACAAAGTAGTATAACTTTTAATTTACCTTAGCAACATGCACTCGTGGATATCTAGGTAGTGGTACTGCTAGGTGAATTGCTAAAAATACCTCATTAAAATATTAATCGCTTTTCGCCACATGGTTTCAAAATAACATTGTATATTTGCCCCCCTCACCTCACCTCTTTACTTGATTTTATATTCTCATAATCTGATGATATACTACATACAATAATCAATCTATTTTCTAGCTTCTCAGTGGTTTACAGCAAAGTCAATACTTTATTCTCATATGCATTTATTTGGTTAAATAATAACCTGAAATTTAAAGTGAAAGGACAATTATCTTTTTTGTACAGAAAGAATAATATCATGGTAACAGAATTAATATGAATCAATCAAAATAGAAAATATTAGGTTAAAGTTTAACTTCATTCTCTTATATCCCAGGTGTGTTTTGGATATATTTTGGTAAACTATAACGCCTAATCATCACAGTCAGTATGAAAAGCTGCAGAAAACGGAATATAAATTCTGATAAATTACTGATTTCCAGTATTCGTTGTCTTCTCGGATAAAATGCAAATGTTAAGCATTAACATCCTGGAATCAAACAAATTCTATAATTATTTGTTAATTGATAATAGAAAACATGTTAGAACTCGCTTGAAAACACTTTAAAAAATAGAAACGTTTAGAGATTTTTATAATGATTATTTTGGATTATCATTTGGACCACCTTACAGAATGGTGATATGTATCAAACAGAGACGCAATAGATATAGTTCGACGACATAGTTAACATGAAGGTTTAATTATAAGGAGGAAGGTAAGTTAGAATCATCTGCAAAACAAGTTGATGAAAACAGAAATGGTGTTTGTAGTAATTCGATGTGGATAAAAAAATGCTTAGAATCATCAAAGACCCAGTGGTATAATATAAGAAAAAGGCTGATCACATATTCAATAAATTATATGTCTCTGCTTGACTTATCCTGATTACAAAACTATATTGACGCTTTACAATAGATTAACACTTTAAGACATATGAGAAAATTCAACACTCAAACATATCCATCATCATACATGACGAAATACACAAATCACTCAACAATTTCATAATGAAAAATAACATTGATAGAAATTTAGAATGATTTTTGAAATTGGCGTGGTTCGACATTGAATTAGTGTGATTCGGTGTAATTACAATCTCAACAAGTTGAATGGATGTGTTCTCCGATAGTGTACATGGTGCATAAACAAACATGAAATTACTATCATTTTCGTATATTTCATAGAATAATTGTTCTGGTTTGAGATGAACTCTTATTCCATTTGGATAATGAATAATCATTGGAACGAAAATTTCAACAACTAACACTGATTTTCTATGGAAATTTGTACAAATCTGTTGAGTTGGTATGAAGGCATAATAAAATTCACTAGTATCTACATCGAATCTGAGTTCGACAGGGTGGCCAGCAGTTGATTGTGGATAAACACGACTGAATGATTTCAACTGAAATGGAATGGAAGTGAGAATAGACAGTCACATGAAATGAGTGTGTAATTGAAGAGAGAGTGAGATATGGTAAAAAGTGACTGATGTTGATGTGGTTTGGATGGATGGATGGATGTTTGAGGAGGAGTGAAATGTTGAGAATGTGCATTTCAGAGTGTAATGAATGTGGTTGATGTTAGTAGGAGAATTGATGGGAATGAGGTATCAGTGAGAGAATGTGCATTTCGATTCTGCTTATTTGTGTTTGATTGATATTTCGATGAATGTGATATGTGAATATCTGTGATCATGCATGAATTGCAGATGTTTGTGATTAAACTGAGTTGACAATTGAAATTGGCTGTATGGTTTTTGTGTATTATTTGGAAATATGTGTATGGGTTGAATATTATTGAAAGTTAGATGCATATAGTTTGTATATGCTATGTGAATGATATGGAATGCAATGAATTAAACGACAGGTATTTTTCTTTTTTATTTCATTTGTTGTATTTTCAATCTTAATGATAAGCTTTTAGAATTCTCTTGTTACTAAAATTTTTATTGTACTTTTAGCTCATTTTTACGGCTTTTTCCGCCTATCTATATCAGTTTCAATTTCTAATTATTTCTTCGTTATTATTCAACAGTCATTACTGGTGGTGGGATATAAATGCGATAAATTGATTCTTATATTTGGATTTAGTAGTTTGCGATGCATTCAATTAACCCTATGTTAGTTATTATACGGTATAATAACTTGTTTCATTAATAATTTTAAGAACATATGCGTTGCTTGCAAAAGTCAGCAAAAGGAAAGTTACAGCTATTATGTGATGATGCTTCTATCGATAATCAGAGTTTTTTAGATAGGCATATTTGCCAGAAATACTGAATAGTTGATATTTCACTAAATAATTTGCTCTCTCTTAGCTTACAATTGAGTACAATTTTTATGAAATTCTCATTTTGGTAACCATTTTTTAGCGTGTGGCAACTATTTGGTTACAGAGAAAATTCTTTTCAACATTATGGTTCTTTCAAATTGCAATGAATTTCTCTCTTAGCATGTTTTTGTTTTTCAATACCTCTTCTTTTGCAATGCAAATGGTGAAGTCACATTAATGTTGTTAAAACATCCATGAAACAATACTTCAGAACAGATCATGAAATGAATTTCTGTTTTTTCGGCTCTGAGAATAATATTCATAAAGAACACTGCTTATTGAAATAAGAATTCTTTACTCGTGAATAAAACGTCTATAGGAATCTATGACGATCAAAAATAGACTTAATTCTAATGAATACTATATAAATTAAGATTTAGACTGTACTTATGATAATATCAGAAAAAATGTAGAGAATATTCAGTTGAGAATGAAGTATATTAGATTCATTTAACAATCTGATCTAACTGTTAGATAAAGAGAACAGATTACAAACCATTTAAATCTATCCCAGATTACTATACCACTTATTGTATAACCAGTTTAAATTTGACTAAGTTTTTTCAGGGTTGGTTGTGTCAGAATTTATTGGTCAATTTTATCTTAAGAGGTGAGTGCGTCAAGAAGATGAGATTCAAGACATTTTCTAGGATTCGTTTATTTGAATGAGACAGTAAGCCTTTTCTTAATTAAAATATTATTACAGTGAAAATTAATCAGTTTATCATACTTACAGAGTTATTATTCATATTCAAATAAGGAAATAAATCATACTGATCCCAATAAGTCCATGATTCGAAATTTCTATCAGCTGCATTCAATACAGAATTACATTCAACAGTATTTATAGAATTCGGATTACCATCAGGAAAACATAAACCAAATTCTGTTAGAAAGCTTCCACCACCGGTAGATTTAATTATATTTTTCACGTTACTGAATGCATAATTCAAAAGAATCTATATAAATTATAGAAATATCAAATTAATGACTTATGTGAACCATTCAAGTAGCGTATAGTGAATGAAATAACTATAAGTTTACTCAATAAACATTTTTAATCTTGAGTAGAATAACATTAAATCTATCAAGTTTGAAACATTTACCTATTAATTCTTCTATACAGTAGTATAAGGATTAATGTATTAAACAGTTAGTCACTTATACTGAAGGTTAATTTAGTGAGAAACAGCATTTTACTTACTAGATTTCATTAACCGTTCATCATCATCATCAACAATAACGTAGAACTGGATGCATTCGCCCATAGGTTCAAGTTGCCATACCACATTAGCACTACGAGATTACAGAGGTAACATAATAACATAATACAAGCGTGAAAAGTAAAGTAAAGGTGAGGCAGAAACTAATAATAGGATTCAAGATTTAGGTGAAGATAAAAAGTGAATACACTTGCGCCATTGTGACTGATTTTGAGCCATATCACCAAGTATCTCCAGCCATTTGTTGTGACTATCATGCAAACCCCAACCAGGTAATATGCATCTACCAACATGACTTAGACCAACAGTCACAGACTTCATGAACTGATACCATGTTTTGGTTTGGTCGCCTCTACCCTTCTTCAATCCTCCTTCAACCCTAGCCGACATCGCACAACGAGGCAGGCGGTAGTCTGGCATCCGCAACACATATCCTAGCCATCTCAGTTGATGAAGGTTAATGACCTCTTTGACTGATTTACCATATTTCCCAAGAACCTTTCGTAAAACTTCCATATTACTTATTTGACTGTTCCATGATATACGAGAGATGCTATGAAGATTTCTATGGTCGAATACCTGAAGTCAAAGCATATCCTGGGTTTTCACAGCCCACGTTTTGCAGCTATATATATGAAGTGGTCAACGCAATCAACTACCGCACTCCTTATTATTAATCTAGGTGGGGAAGCAGGCCAGTCCTGGAAGTAACATTTTTTGCATTTAGAAGGAGAGAAGTGCATCTCGAAAATTCTTACATTGTTAATCAAGGTGCTCAGAAAGTTCCTTCATGATTAACATGAAATCCTGGATACCCAAAAACACTAAAATTTGACAAATCATGTGGTTTAATTTTAAATGGGTGTTTGTTTTTATGTTATAAACGATAGTGTTTCATTTAGATCAGTAATTTAATTCTTGTTACTAATGCAAGCAACTTATGATTTGAATGAATCATGATGCACGTATTTACCAAATCCATTATCTATACTTTTTCAGACTAGTAGAGATGAAATTATCTGACAGTAGTTGAACGAAAGAATTTCATTAGGTTTCTACTTATCGAAGTAAATAATTCAAACTGCAACATTGATTTCGTAACCATTGTGTTATATTGTGCTTCTAAATATGTTCATTAAAATTGGAAGGAAGCCAGCTTAGTACATAATTTAAGATTTAAACTATAGTTTCTTTTGCGAAAGACAGCTTAAAATTACTTAGTAGTATTAGAATTAAACAATGGTTAGTAAACCGTTGTAAACAAGAAGTTGACACTGGTTATTTATTTTGTTCTAGATTGAGACTTCTTAGCACTATAAGTCCATGACCCCATCACGGAATTCAGCCGAAGTCCATCAGGTCTTTCGATAAACGAATAGCTGTTAGACAAGTGAACCAGTAGGCATCCAACGTTTATCTAGTAGTGGTCTGTTAAACCTGAACGAGATTAATATAAACTTATAAACAATAAATTTATTTATGAAACCTGGTAAGATTGAAAACATTATTAAGTGTATGAGTTAATTGACCTGTGGCGTATTCATGATATCAAATGTTGAATGATTATTTGAGTACTTCATAAATTGTTTAGTACAATTACGAGTAATTTCAATTCACCATATTAAAGCAAACATGGTTTGTGTTTTACACTTTCATATTACTTCATTATATTTTGACTGAAGTATGTTTATATTGTGGTACACTTAACACTTCCACTCCATCTCACTGAATCAAGTCAATTATTAATAGATAAATGAAGCATTAATATCATTCGATTATACTCATTCTTCGTTTTCCAAATGAAGGATGAATGGTTTCTTGTAACATGGACTAATGTGTATGCATGTACCATAATTGTGAATTCGAAATGAGTGTACTAAGTTATTTAAGTATTTTGAGTTGACAAATGAGATTTCTTTGAGTTTGTCTAAATAATCGTATACTGTTGAACTTTTATATTAATTTGGTGTTAGGGAAATCGAATCATGGCAATGGTTGACGACTCGAAAACTGAATAACCTGTGATAGAATCCACAATTTCTAGTCAAGTACTTCAAGTACGCCTAAATGACTAGTAACAAACATCAAGATGTCTATTATAGTAATTGCTGTCAACTACCCCCTCAGAAGTTATTTTACATAAACTATAATTTAGCATAATTTCATAAAGATGCATATTGTTCCAGTTGGCAACATGTGAATCTCTGTTCAGGAAATACGTGTACTGTTCAAGTCTGACTACTTTCTTTATTAAAAGTTTTAATGTAGATTGTTAAGCAACTGTCTCTTTTACATGATTAACTCACTGAAAACTTATCTCTTTTAACTTTACAATATTTTTAATTTTGTATAATGCACATTTTCCATAGCACCATATAAATAATTTCGCTATAATGTCTATTATAACTACAGAATGATTTTAAAGGCGTATTATTCATCAACGCCCAGCTTACGACACACCCATTTGTATACAATGATAAATTAAGATGAATCATAGCATTCCCATTATATTGCTTTACGAATGGAATTTGAATTTTTTTTACTATACAAGTAGTACTGTCTAAACTCAGTAGCTTGTTAGTTAACGCGATAGAGCTTGACACCAAGTGATTGAGTTTTATTCTCTTAGTAGACATCAACACTAGAATTTAGGTACAATTAACTGATGAATCCCAAATAGAACGAAACATTCGTTTAATAGTTTACTTATTAGCCATTATTTAATTTGAATCATGCATAATTAATTTGTATTTATTTTGTTTACATTGTTTGGGTAAATTATTTCCATAGTGAAAGAAAATGATTGTAAATGTCTTGAAGAATTTGACATACATGCATAATTCAGTATAGATAATAATCAATCGATAAGATTCCATATCGTGTTTATCTGTTACAGAATAGGAATTTGTAAAGTTCATTTTTGTAAACAACCTATTTATTGTAAAATTCTTTATTAATTGAATATTCATGTACCACATTCATTAATATTATAGTTATTAATTTGATATTACAAATTGGTATGAATTAGACAACCTATAACAATCGGGAAGCCCTGGACATCTGTTTCATCCTAATGTAGAACTATTCAACAGACAGCATCTACGAAGCTCCTCTACTACCAATGGTTCAACCCTCGACTTTCTGGCCTCACAGAAAACGCGTCATTTTTAAGAAAATCAGCCACTCACAATCGTTGATATTTTTATCATACTAAAATGAAACAGCTCTTCAGTGCTTCTTGGTTGTCAGTAGTTGTCTAATTCAGACCGATTCGTGATATCAAACTAACATTTAACATTCTCCACAACACCCAATTGCAATTATAATTATTGTTATAAATGAGTAAATGTATTTTACTGAAAGTATGGTATCCATCAATGATTAACAATATTTATATTCATAAAAATTAAGTATCAAGTATAAAATCAGATAGAAATCCCTACCAGTACATATCTGCAAGTCTGACGAAGTTCATCTATGTACCTTTATCTATCACATAATAGCTAGGATTTAGATCGGTGATATGAACTATATTATTCAGTATATCCTAATAAAATCACTTTGTGATATGCGATGTTATCTTTGATGCATTTTTCAGTTTTACAATATCAAACCGTCAACGATAACCATTTGAAATAAAATTTATACCATCTCTGGAGATTTCAAACTGTTTCAGAAACAAAATTTGGATACATGTAATACTTACAACATGGAGTCCATTAAGTTTTGTCCTTCTATGATACAAGTCAAGAAATTCAGAATGATGATAACGTGGATATTCAAAGATTATTGAATTTTAATGGCATATCAACCTATATAACTGATACTATTTTAAACGAAATGTAGTACCAAAGAAAATTTATTAATCTTATTTTGGAAATCTGAGATTCCTTCACAAATTGATCATCATATTTTATTAGGTATTTTCAATCATCTAACGACTATGAAACCAAATAAATTTTACTTTACTAGAATGAATTCACCATTCATAAAATATACAAATTGAATTAATTAAAGCCTTAGATATCTTCATAGAGACTAGCTATTAAGTTACGCGTTCATTAAAACCATTTCCAGGATGCTTCAAATCACCATTTATCCTTTTTTTTACTATTCAGTCATTGAATCATTTGAAGTTAAACATGTACAAATTATGTCAATCAATGATATAGCTCACTTTTTCGCAAATATACCGTTTCCATGATGGTATATTATCTTCAGCTCGTTCAGATTGTAATATCCAACAATAATGATGATAAGATAGCACACTCTTCTTTCTGGCCATTTTATCTTGTAATAATCCTGGAACACGTTGTATTCCAGTACCAGGTATTCCATTACAAACGGAAAATATATTCCATAAGTTACACTTTCGTAAAATATCAATGTCTCCTTATCCGTTTCACGAATCATATTGACCAGGTAATCGTAGAATGATAAGAGATTTCCACCTGAATTATCTATTTAGGTAAAGAGAGTAACAGAGTGTTAGGTGTTGATAATGGAACAAAGTTGTAACTTTTTTGACATACATTGCATTAACTAGCTACTTCACAATCCACACAAATGAATATACTAAGAATTAGCATGTTGTTTTCTGTCTAATGTTAAATGGTGGTGTCGATTAAACATATTGGCAAAACATTTCAAGTGTTAGAAAACTAAGAAAAAGTGTGGAACTTATAAGGTAAATTCAAAAGACTTCGATCTTGAAGACGGAATTGAAGTGTGGTTCAATCAGGGGAAATATAATGTGTCGTATAGGGAAGCGATAAAAATTGCATTTATTGGTACTTGATCGGTATCATTATTCTTCAACAAACCAGTTTTGATGTCGAGTTACAAAAATTATTTGCCAATATGGTCAACTTCTTTGTGTAATTATCAGTATAATTGCTCACTAGGAGCCAGTTACATCAAACGTACGACCGGAATAATCTATTTCCTTAATTTTGAGTATAATAACAATTGGATTATCAAAACACAAAGAAACATTATACAAAGTTGAGTCATCTCACAGTAGGTCTATATCCGTCACCAGGTCAGCGTCAATGCAACAATTATTCTTAAATATGGATAATAAAAAATAATTGTAACAAAAAATTCATAACTAAAACTGAGAGAAGTAGCCAAGGTAGATAGAAAAGTAATAATAGTGATTACATTTTAGGTAGAATATTGGGTGTATTATTACTAAAGAAATAAATGAAATGGAATTATGAAATATTGAGGATAGTACTAAACTCATAAGTTAGAGTAAATTTATTTCGGGTGATTCAAGAAGCATAATTAAACTTTCGTAAATGTCATTTGCAAGATTATTTCATTCATTTCCAATACATATAAATCGATTATGTATTCCCATTATTGTCATGTCCTCCTTCATCCTAACCTCCCATTCAACACATACATCATCATCACATTATTTCCCATTCAGCAATAATAATTAATTAACAAGGTATCTATCCCATCAGTT
This sequence comes from Schistosoma japonicum, assembly GCA_025215515.1. Taxonomy (NCBI): domain Eukaryota; kingdom Metazoa; phylum Platyhelminthes; class Trematoda; order Strigeidida; family Schistosomatidae; genus Schistosoma; species Schistosoma japonicum. Next base: position 69,324,221 of record CM046069.1, read on the forward strand.
CTCAGTCATTATTATCCTTCTCTTGTATCATTGTTGTTATTCTAATGAGTCTGTTGTGTGGTCAGGTGTCGGGGTTATGTAAGCAATTTAATGAAACATAATATGGCCAGTTGGATGTTGGTTCACTTGATTTGTGTTCTTCCATTTACATTGGGTACTAGGAGTCACGAGACAGAGGCGTGAGTACAAAAATATGGTGTTAGTGTTTTGGTTCTCATGAATTTGTTCCGATCTCGGTTACCATCTCCGTATATTTTGACAGATGATGATTCACTTTATAACAGAAAATTAATACACACATTCATTTGAGTTGCACCTGTAGTTCATCATTCATATCATCAATAATCATTAAAATATATTTCCATTTCTCCCTAATACAACAAAATAGAACATTTCAACCTCAATGCATGAATGATGTCGGCAGTTCAATGAATTCATTAACAGATGCCATGTATTATACTAATCATTTGAACTTGCTTGTCATTCACATAAATATTTACTATGGAGACGAATAAATTGTGATGAATACTACTTATTATTATCATTCACTTCCCATCATTTTCTATTATTCATGCATTTTAATATGTTAGTATTGTTTACAAGAAATTAATGATATAAGGAGTTTTGAGAAGTGTGTCACCAGTTAACCGTATCACACATGTGATTATGAAATATTGAAAATTGATTTTGTTAACTTTACTTTTGATATACAACTACATGAAATGTAAACAAATGGAATGGAATGTCACAGTATATGAATGATCAAAGTCATTTTGATTGTTTGTAGATGTGACACAAGACAGTTTGGAAGTTATTTAGTCTATTGTAGTGAAACGTGAAATAATTCAGTAATGATGAGGAATGCATAAAGTGTTGTAAACACTGTCATAATATATCTGATAATTTGTGAGTACAAAATGTAATGCTGCGAATTGTATTGTGTATTCACATACCCATAAAATGTGATATGAATGAATGTGAGGGATATGTGGGAAGCGTGAAAGAGTTGTAATGAACAATTCACTAGTAATAGTATGTTCCTGCTTGTATGGTCTATGAGATGACATGGGATTAAATTGATTTTAATTAATATTTGACCTTAACAAACTAATAATGTATCCTTAACATTTAACAGCCTCAGTAAAACCAAAGATCTATAAAATGATGAAAAGGGTATACATGCATTTAAAAAACGAAGGATTAGGTTGTTATATGGAAAAACCCTAATGTTATGCAGCATTCCGTATTTAATTAAAATGTAATTCGAATAGTGTCCTAGTGACTACAAACCCTCATGCAGTTTATTATGTTGACAGACAACAGTTCAAAGATCAAGTAAACGTTCTTTTATTAGGTAAGTAACATATAATCGGAAAGAATATTACTAATCATCGAACATTTATTATAATATTGCAACAATCAACAATATAAAACCCCTCACCGACAACTTACGAGGTAGAAGAATAAATGGATTTTTATAAAAATTTCCAGGAGCCGGTTCATTTAACAAATTATAACCTAATAGGTTACGCTTATTACCAAATCTCTCAGTCATTATCATCCAATATTCTCCTAAATATCTCCATATCCCTGACACATTCTTATATATACTTTCAAATACATGACCACTCTCATATGTTGCATATGTCATAAACCACTCATTTACACTCGGATCTCTCGTCAATGGCCAAGGATATTGTAGATAATGTGGTGCTCGTCCAATCTTATCCATAAACCAATGTGGCACTGAATCAATCGCACCCAGACGTCTCGACAATCCATCTTGATGCAAATCTAGGATTATGTAGATTCCATATAATCCAGCATTATCAACAATCCTTTCAATCACATCCACATACTCCCAATTCGTCTCATTCTCCAATGGTTTCAACTCGAACCAACTCAATGCCAAACGTATCACATTGACACCCCAATCTCGAAGCACTTTGAATGAAGTCGCATTCAGGTGAATTGGATAGTAGAATGGTGAGACTTTTCGCACACAATTGATGCCATGGAATAATTTCACGAATCCTCGTGAATCGATGAATTTACCGATGTGATTGTCGATAGTGATTTTGGCATGAATATGTGTGTGGAATGATGTCCATATAAGAATTAAGAGAATGTAGAATGAATATGAGATTGAATGAATTGGTATGTTGGTGTAGTAGTGTATGAACATGATGTATTTTGAAATTGTTGTTGGTGTGGTGTTTGGAGTATACGAAATTTACTGAAATGTTTATTCAAAATAGAAATGTATCAATGTATATTATTTCTGAATGGTACTGAAATGTACTGTAAACTCTTCATTTCAATTATTATCTTTATTGTTAATCATTCTATTTGATAAACTGAAAGCGTATTTTCTAATTTTATGGTTGTCCAGGTTATAGTGTTTGAGCATTATGTTATTTTTTTTCTTAATTATTAAGTGCAAGAAACTAAATGATATTACTGATAACAATGAAGTGAATACATTTTTCACTTAATTTCACTTCAAATCAAGCTATCGAAACCAGTAATTACATACATTAATATTATTTCAGCATTGTGACATTGAAGTACGCGCAAATTTTTTGATTGACCTTAAGTTTTCAAGGCTATATCCAGAGATAATATGTATCATGCAATCCTATTGATTTTAACTGAACAGATGGCTACTATTTCTGGTTTTTGTAACTATTTAACTTAATGAGTGTGTTTCAATGAGTAGATTATTTAAAAAAATAGTGGTTATGGGGGTTTCTTGAGTTTATTTATTTGCTGTTCTTGCAATTATTTAGATGTATTTTTATTAGTTGAGTGTTTCTTAACTATGTACATAGTTTACAAGAGACGGCTTAACTTTATTCGAAATAGGGAATTTATTTTAATTCGTATTTAGGTCGGCAGGGATGGAACTTGATGAAAATGTTTGTGTAAGCTGTGAAAATTTCTAAATAAATACTTTCATTTTCTGCTTTAAAACATATAAGAAATTGACTTGATATGTGTAAGGAAGTAGTTCATTGCTTTTATAGTGAATTTTGAATAGTTTATATACTCATTCTAGATTGATGTTCCTTGCTTTAATGATTTACTTTACTAAACTACCGCATCCTTGATGAACAATAGTCAGGATACTGTAATGCATATTTAATGAACACAATGTTTACCAATCTATTGACGCCATTTCATGATAATATTACTATTACAATAATAAATAAAATTAGCGTACCGTTTGAATTCTTTTTATTATATCCGAAGTTTGACTAATTGCAAACAAAAAAAATAAACTAATAACTATAGTCTCATTGTGTACATAGGCATTACAATAAGAATTTGATTTTCTATAATAACAGTCCTAACTGGGTTTAATGTCATCTAATCATAATGATAGTCATAATAGATCTCAGTATGTTAGAATCAAACAAATAAAGACTGTCGTATCATTTGCCTAATTACTAAATACTAGGCATAGTAATTACAATTTGCATGTGTAACCTAGACTTGTTTTCTTTTTTTTTAAATTGGACTTACTCTCCAGTTTTATATCGACTGTTAACTTCGTAGACACATAGAAACAATACTGTAAATGTAGTTTTACTATGAGATTTGTTCACCGTGTATAGTTGATCATTTGAAATTTATTTAAAAAAAATACTTACATGATTAATTAGATCAGAAAATTTGACCAAGGTTAAGTACAATGAACTATTTAATCCGTTACATTTTTTATTGTATGACATCATGAAGGAGCTAAGAAATAGTTTTCAATCAATCATATGCTTGATTGATTTAATAAGTGTGAAATCATTAGAATGTCAACGTCAATCTGTATGAAACACTAAATCACTGAACTATTAAAGTCTGTCTTTAAGTTCCAATAATAATAAAGTACATAAGAATTTATATTAACTATTATAAAAATAAACTTTAATCATTAATTTCCTGTGAAATAAACATTTACTTTAATGTTTCACAATGTCTTTGTGGTGAATACAATTTCTTGATGTGATCAGTGGATACATTGCTTAATATCCAATCAAACATGTTTGTTATTGACATATGCAAACATGATTTACATGTAAATGCTGCTTCCATAAGTTTGTTTTTGCATCTGTTTACTTTGACATGATCATTTTTAATTGTTACTATTTATTTTGCTTTTGCATTAGTCTCAGTTTGGTGCCACTGAAAACTTTGGATCACTTGTCCTCTGTCTCATCTTAGTATAAGTTTCCTTACCAGTTCTCACCTTCACTTCCACCGGTGAACACAAACATGAAGATTATATTGAATAATAATTAATCACTTTAAAACCCCATCAAATCCAAAGAAACTGTTTATGTCAGAATTACATAACCGATGAATTTGTAGAATTACTTGATCCTGTCGATTTCACTTTAGACGTCACTGATTAAAAATGTAAGTGTCTTTTTGAAACATTTTTGATTAGTAGAATTATAATGCATATGTGTAAACTAGAGATTACCAGTTTAGATAATTTGCAAGATTTTATATCTTATTGTTGTTGTTATGGGTCTAAATTGATCAGCCTTTGTTGGCATATGTACTTCCTGAATGTACTGACTCGATGCACCGAAAGTTCACAATTGTGATAAAGGTTAGATTGTGAATGGCAAACAGAATATCGGCAGCTCGTTTTATCCAATCTAGTACTCTCTAATTAAATATGCCTGCATCGTATCACACAAAGGTTCGAAAATCGATATGGTAATACAAAAGCACCCGAGACAGCCAGTATCCAGTAGGACGAAACCTGCTTCTTCGAATTTTCCTTTAAGCCACAATCCAACTTTAATTGTTGAAGTTTATATTAATATGCACAGATACAGATTCCGTTGCTGGAATGAACCCAGTGATAAATCATGGAATAATATATTGATATCATATTAATGATATACAAATCACGAACTTCGAATTTTCAATTTTATATTAGGGTTCAATTACGATGTGTGCTTAGGCTTTTCTCTATTTAGAGAAATTACTGAACAGTTAGTCGAATGGAACTCACCACTTATCATTAACTTCCTTGATTAAAAGAAAGCATTTAACAGCTTGAATGGGAGAATAATATGGAGCCTCCTACGACATTAAGCACGTACCAACAGATTGGAAAGTAAGTTGCTTCAACAAGATGCCAAAGCAGGTAGATCTTAGTAACTGTGTAAACTACAGAGTCATTACTGTATTTCATCATCAGTAAAAGTCTTCAACCGAGTGTTGTTGGACTGAATGAAATATCCTGTCGGCACCCAACTTCGATTTCAACAGGCTGGATTCTGTAAACGTTGATCGTACACCAATACATTTACAGGCCTACGATTGGATAATCAGTTGAATGGGATGCATCACTTTACATCAGCTTCCTAGACTGTGGAAAAGTATTTGTGTATAGGTAACTACTATGGAGCCTTTTCCAAAAATACGGTGTACCTCAGAAAATTGTCAGTCATACAGATTTCTTACGAAGCATTACACTGCAACATCGTGCATAGAGGACAAATCACAAATTCATTAGAAGTGAAGACAGGTATCAGATAGCGCTGCTCACACTCGCTTTCTCTCTTTCTTTGTGTGGTTGACTTGATCAAAAAAACTACGACATCTCAGGGAAAGTACAGAATACAGTGAACAACATGAAACAGATGGACTACTTGAACTTTGCTGATAACCTAGCTCTTCTATCCCACACGCAACAACAAATACAGGTGAAGACGGACAGTGTAGTAGCAGACTCTGCACCAGTATGACTCAACATATACAAACAAAAAACCAAGATCCTCAGATATAAAACAACGAGCACCAACACAATTACACCTGATGAAGAAACTCTGGAAGTAGTGGGAACTTTTAAATACATAGGCGGCACTATCGATAAGTAAAGAAGATCTGATGCAGAAGTGAAGACATACATTGGTAAGGCAAGAGCAGAATTTCTACAACTGAAAAACTTCTTGAACTCAAATTTGGCTGTCAAGCAACATTAAAATCCAAATTTTCGATTCAAATGTTTAAACAGTTGTATTGTATGGAGCTGAAACTTGAAGAACAACGAAGTGCGTGATTTAAAAGATACAGTTATTTATGAAGCGTTATCAATGCAAGAAACTTAGGATGCTTTGGCCAGACACCATCAATAAACACCTATTGTGGCAGAAAGCACACCAAGTTCTAACTGGGAAAAGTTCATATAAAAACATTGGACGTGGATAGAACATGCATTTGTGGAAATCACCAAACTGCATCAAACGACAAGCCACAACTTTGATTCACGAAGGCCAATGATGAAGAGTAAGACCATAGAGTATATTGTGTCAGGAATTGTGGGCAAACATCAATAGAATGAATAGCACTTGTAAAGAAATAGAAAGGAGATCTCATGACAGAGTTGGTTGGAGAATCTTTGGTGAAGGCCTTTACTCTACGCGAGATAATAAGCGAATAAATGAATATTTAGAATTAAGTATTTTAGGAATAAAGGTTTGATGAACTTCCATTCTTTTACATGTTTGTTCCCAACCATTAATGCAGCTGGCTGACAGTTTGCAATACTTTGCAAATCAAAAGATTCCGATCCACCCATAAAAAACAGTATTTTAAACATAATTTTTTATTTAAAGCAAACGCAAAATAGGTAACTTGTTGAAGTGGTTGAAACTTGGATACAATAGGTAGGCTATGTTTTTATGCAGATCGCTATCACAAGCTTTCAGTTACATATTATCCTATAATGTTGTTATGACTGTCATCATTACTTCTAAACTAATCCAAACATATGTGTCATAGTGGGATTTATTATCACGAATTGACATAGCGCAATTATTAAAAACAACGAAACATGAGATAGCTGTTTTGTTTTATTATGAAACTCCTCAGGATTGCTTATTAACGACTTCACTGTTTCTTAGTATTTAAAGATTGTTTGCTGTGTATCACTTGTTTATTTCAGTAAAGTTTTGAATAAGGTTAGATTTGACATAAATATTTGAAGGAATTCAAATCAACTATTAAACTGCTAAAATAAACTTCAGTAATATTTTGTATGTTTAAAGTGGTAGTTAATTTATTTTGATCACAAACTGGGATAGGATTAAACAGGCCTAAAGGACCATGGATTGCTGATTCGTTCTAGTACAATAATGTGTACTCGTGTCCCCACTGTGGATTCAACCCAAATCTTATTATTAATTAGTATTTAGCCATCGCTCCAATGTCTAATAATAATCAACTGGAACTCGCCGGTGAGTAAGTTCAGGTGGTAAATTTGAAGATTTCATGAGAAGATATGTTCAGCAGTATACATCTAGTTCAAGTTCGTAGTATTTATCCATTAATTCAATAAGCAAACTATTTAAAGCTAGAAACATTAGTCAGTGAATTCTAGGTCAATTGACTTAGCGCTACTAGTTTGATTTAACTCTCAAAGGTCATGGGATGTTAATTGAAAACTGACGAAATTCCCTAAAGTAAGATGAAACACCTGTCCAGTGCTTTCTATTTTTCAATGGTTATTTAGTCCAAATCATTTTGTGATTACGAATTCAAATTTACACGTAATTTATTACATTAACGATATGATATGAGGTAACCACACAGTACTCAAAGCATATACATATAAATCTATTAGTTAATTAAAAAACAGTTGTGTTTGTATAGCATAATAGAAAAATCTACAGTCTTATATTGATGGATTAGTTACTGTGGATTGTTTCTAGATATCAGGCATTAAATCCTAATTTATGTAATGTTAATAGTTTTGAACAATACAGTATTCTGGGACATTAATTGTTATTTTTAGAAAAAAGGTTGTCTTAATGAAAACGATAAGAAGGAGAGAGACATCTTGAATCTATAAAAGGATAAAATGAAAATGATGCCTCTCCAGGTTTCATATTATAGTATAAATCTCTATAAAAAGCTAACAGTAAACCATAAGGTTTTAGTAGTCTATACGTCGAGATATTCGACTATGTTACGAAAGCAGTCTGCGTTCAAAGTGTTAGTACTAAAAATTTATGCTATTAATTGTTATATGTGGAATCAAACTTCAAAAGCTAAAAAACTATAGTTGTCATGACCACATTAAAGTGATCAAAGGTAACTGTTGAGTTTGTATTTCACAAGTAAATTTTTTTCAATGAAACAACTAACATAAGTATAACAAATTGAATATGAGATGAAATATTCCGTCTAATTTTTTCTATAAAGGGACAGTACTACACTGAGTAAATCACTAAAATAGTAACCGATTTTATGAATTAAAAAAAGATTTATCAAATTATTATGATTAACAATGTTTGTTTCGTGCGAAGTCAGAAACAAGATGTTTTGATCTCTATTTCAACAAACCTAATCGAAAATGTATTCAAATGTAAATCATGTAGCTGGTGAAGAGCATTTGAGGAGTCCAGTAAATTTCTTGTGGTAATCCTTAAAGTTCTAGTGGACCAGTGGAGTCCAGTCATGTTTAGTGTGAAGCAAATATCAAACAATGGGATCAGAAGAGGTCACTCAGATCCATCGTTAATTGATCGTGTTAGAAATATCAACTGTCGAAAGCCAGTCAAATGAGCTAATGGCTAAGCGTTCGTAGCGGAGCTCGGAGGTCCTGTGTTCGGTCTCATTTGAGGTACTGAATGCGTAATGCCAATTAGTTTCATAACACGAAATAGCAGAAGTGAAGTGACTCCTGTTTCCGAATGGCTGTCTGGCACAGTCCAACCGTTGACGTCAAAATAAGACTCAATAGTCCCCCTACAACCTGAATACTAATATTTAAATTGACTAAATCAGAGAGGCATAACCGGAAATGAAATTACTTATCATTAAACATTCATTATAATATTACAACAAAAAATAATATACAACCCCAATAACTTACAAGATAGAAGAAGAAATGGATTCTTATAAAAATTTCCAGGAGCCGGTTCATTTAACAAATTATAACCTAATAGGTTATGCTTATTACCAAATCTCTCAGTCATTATCATCCAATATTCTCCTAAATATCTCCATATCCCTGACACATTCTTATATATACTTTCAAATACATGACCACTCTCATATGTTGCATATGTCAGAAACCACTCGTTTACACTCGGATCTCTCGTCAATGGCCAAGGATATTGTAGATAATGTGGTGCTCGTCCAATCTTATCCATAAACCAATGTGGCACTGAATCAATCGCACCCAGACGTCTCGACAATCCATCTTGATGCAAATCTAGGATTATGTAGATTCCATATAATCCAGCATTATCAACAATCCTTTCAATCACATCCACATACTCCCAATTCGTCTCATTCTCCAATGGTTTCAACTCGAACCAACTCAATGCCAAACGTATCACATTGACACCCCAATCTCGAAGCACTTTGAATGAAGTCGCATTCAGGTGAATTGGATAGTAGAATGGTGAGACTTTTCGCACACAATTGATGCCATGGAATAATTTCACGAATCCTCGTGAATCGATGAATTTACCGATGTGATTGTCGATAGTGATTTTGGCATGAATATGTGTGTGGAATGATGTCCATATAAGAATTAAGAGAATGTAGAATGAATATGAGATTGAATGAATTGGTATGTTGGTGTAGTAGTGTATGAACATGATGTATTTTGAAATTGTTGTGAGTGTGGTGTTTGGAGTATACGAAATTTACTGAAAAGTTTATTTGATATAGAAATTCATCAGTGTGTATGATAATGGAATTCGGTTTAATTCTTTTGAATAGAAACCTAACTGTTTTGTAATGTTTTGGATCTGTAAAATCCGTCTTTTTTATGTTCATAATTCCAATTAGTTTGTATTGCACTAACAAACCATTTTAATGTTTCCTGTAATTTAATGACAACTTAGTTTTCCTTTTTTTGTTCAAATTGTCACCATGTCATTTGGGTACAGATTGAGGTGAATTTATCATTCATGATAACCATCATACAAATGTATTTGAATTTACTGCATACCTCAGTAGTTTATAATTTAAGTAGTATCGTCAAACTGAATAAATTTAAAATGTACACGAAATTTTAATGAAATTATTTTTAACCTTGTAATATATTACTTACAAAATTAGTCAAATGAAATATTATTGGGCGTTAACCAATTTTTATTCTTTCTCTTACATAGGATTGGTAGTCTTTATACACGTTTTTTTAATAAACAGGTTAACATTTTTCCCTAAACTTATTGTTTATTTTTCACTAAACTATATGTTATGACGCAGTAAATTTTGGTTGGTCGACCGAACGCCATTTAGTTGTGCCTAGTCGATAATTGCGCGTCTGCCCTATGCCCACTGAGTCCCAAGACAGAATTAGAAGAACACGAGCTGATAAACCAACCAGAGAGAGTCAAATTATATTTCATACATTTCTTTACACATACACAAAACCAGACCACACAGCGAACCAATTATGAAATTAACATTAATGCAGAACTAACGAAATAGTGGCAGTGAATAGGGACAACTTATACACAACCAATTATTTGTAGTTCATAGTATGAAACAATATACTAAGAGTAAATAAACAAATCAAGAGGATAGGGTAAGAGGGACGTCACAATCATAGAAACGAAATATTCACACTACCCACAGTTATAATAATTGAAATAGTGTTCTAAAACACAGTTCTGATAGTTTGTTATTCTTTTATAATCGCTCAACATAACAATATACTACTTTTAAATAATCTACATCGTTATTAGTAGTTTTTTACTTTTTATGCATTTTTTAAGTCGATTAATCTGCAATTTTAATGAAAGTACTACAATTTTATACGTATGACAAAAGTAAGTTCTCGAAATTTCAAACCTAAATCTCTAGATTAGGATATTTCAAAAAAAGTAGTAAGTGTTTATCTTAATTTATAAAATCACAAAGTATGTCAAGCTAATTATATAAACTGGTAATTAGAAAGCTTTTATGTGATTAGGTTAACAACATAACATCGTTATCCACAAGTGACATTCATGAATTCGTTTAATAGACTTCATAATTTATGGAGAACATTAGGGAACAATCTCAAACTGTTTAAACTGTACCAGAGGTTCGACTAGGAAAACAACTTTTTGCCAATATGGATCAATGTATTCACTTGATATTGTTTGTTTGGAAAATAAAGTAATTTAATCCCTATGCATACATATATATACGTATATCTTTGCTTAATTTTGTTTAGCATAATAGACTATCCATTCATAACATCTTTTACATGATGTTCTTAAAATCCATTTTAAAATCCTAAAATCATTTTAAAACTATTCAAATTCATATTTAAGTTAGATTGTGACCGGCAAGTGGAATCCAGGGGGCGCGTTTCGCCCTATTCGGGATTCATCAGCCGGATGTACCTGCATCCCAATGTTGATGTTCACACTGGGATTCGAGCTCAATTATTCAAATTCAATTTTATGTTAAACTTTCACTAGATGGATAGTGATTAACTCTGAAAAAACATTTATTTCTGAAAAGCTTTCAATCTATAAATGTATTTATATAATTTTAAGTTATGAAATTTCTTACATAAGATTTTTTAGATTATGAAACTGTTATGCATCAATTTACATTTTGTATTTAGATATAGTGTTAAAAAAGTTGAACATTGGTACCATTGAATGTTGTTTGGTTGTATCAAGTTCCATTTTCAGGAGTCATTAGTTCCAGAACGATTGAGCGAACGTTTTTTTCTACTGTTGGAGTCAATATTATTTTTTAGAAGTACACTTCTAATTATTTTGTATATTTATTGCATTGTCCTAGACTGTTGTTATTGTGATAGCTACTGCTATTGCCGTTATTGTATACAGTATAATTGTGCATTCTTACGATGAAAAGTTGGAGTATTTAATCGTTTTCTGACGACTTGTTGTTGTGGGATTAATAATCAAGGTCGATACTTGGTTAGTTAGAAGCACTTGGTCGGTAGAAGAAACATTATAGTATTCGGAACTCCAGTAACCGCTCAGTCGTAGCAATTCAGTCGGCTGATTTAACATATAGTATATTGGTAATGTAATGTATTTGTTTATTCACTTAAAAAATGAAGTGAAGGTATGATACAGGCAAAATAGTTTTGTAGAAGCAAAAATAACTCAATTATTAATAAGTAGTAAAAATGATGTTATAGAATACTTTTATAGTATCTGATCTGCACAATAAGCTCTAGGAACATTATTGAATCCAGGTTCTAATTATCCAAGTAATATGAATGGAATAAAAGTTTCAGAAGTAATTGGTTCATAGTATATCAGAGTCACATTACCACAATTGTTTATTCTATCAACAAGATAATCATTATCTGGTTGTAGATTATTTCCACCAAAATAACTTAAAATAAGAAGGTACATAATAATAATAATAAACCATAAGTCTTAATCAGTTTCAAATACACTCTGCAGATAGATTTGTATCTTTTACTTATATTTATTGGTCGATGAAACCAGATCACTTCGCAAATATTTTTCAGGATAAAATGACAACTAGTTGATCAAATGATCAAAAAAGTACAAAGTGAAAAATATGTTTCTTCATACTGAAATACTATTCAGTAGTATATATACTTGGGGCGTATGTGAATTAAAAATGTAGAAGGTATATTACATTTATTGGACAAAATAAACCCCCACGTAACACACACAATGCTACCAATTTATTACTAGATAAGTTTTTTTCGACACCTGAATGAATTTTCATACTGTGTGGATTAAATTGTCGAGAATGAGCAACAATTCTATGAAAGACACTTTTTGACGAAATTACAAATAAGAAAATTGCTACATCAGACATGAAATAGTAAACTCTGCATTAAAGTCATCTAATGTATAGATGCCTAGAAAAACACGTATCATTTGATAGATTTCAATATTCTGAATTACTATCTAATTGATTTAGTTGCTGTTGTCAAGTTAGTATCCAGTTACATAACATTAAAATAACCAAGAATAAGTCTTTCATGGATGATTAATTTTATAAAACTCTGTAATCACATTACAAATAATAAGATCTAGCATAAAAATATACTGGTTATGACCTTATTTTATCTATTTCTATCATGTTTCGTAGAATAATCCAACTGATTATCATTTACCAAAACGTGAAACATTTATATCAATAAAGGATATGAAAGGCATCTGTAATCTAAGAACATTTTGAAAACTTCATACAAGAATATAAACATAATCATCTCAGTTCAATTTTTGTTTAAAAACTTATTTCATCAAGAAGTTTGAATCGCTGTTGAAGGTGACTATTTCATAAACTAGCACCTGAATCATGCTGTAAACGCAAACAAATAGCAAATGTATCCAGTGTTAAAGTGAGTTAAATAGTAGGGAATTATATATAGTATTAACTTCATTAAAATATGCTATGACAAGATTTATACATTCATTTAAACATCATAATGTTTTATAAATAAGTATAAATAAAGATGTGATACACTGCTTACCTGGAAGACCTCGAAGTGGATTGGTATAAAAGTTTCCTGGTGGTGGTTCATTTATCAATTCATAACCAAGCACATTTGACTTCCTACCGAATCGTCTAGCCACTATTTCCCAAAATTCACCCCAATGATTCCATGCACCCGACACATTATTATACAATTGCTGGGCTCCATTAGCACATTCATATGTTAAATACGGCGCCATATCCCAATCTGGTGACTTTTTATATGGCCAGGGATATTGCAAATGATGAGGTGGTCTCTTTAATTTTTCAACTAACCATAGTGGAATGCCATCATAAGCACCATACAACGATGACAATGCATCTTGATGCATATCCAAAATTACATAAATCCCATAATCAGCATATAAATCAATCACATTTTCAATAGCATCTAAATATGTGGTATTCACCATTGACATTGTTGGCTTCACTCCACTCCACATTACACCTAATCGAACTGTTATGACGCGTGGTTTGGATTCTTATTCGACTGCGAAATCTCTGTCGTCAATTATTAATCTCCTCTAAGTGGACCGCTTGGTTTGACTCCTAAGCTTTGACTCGACCCCCAGGCTAAAACTATACTTCGAAGTGAACACGAGAGAGAAGGCAGGAAATACGGCAAAATAACACTTTACTGCAAGGTGTCCATTATGCACAAAAACTAGGGTATTTATATTATCATAAATGTCCTTCAGGCTTCTAGAGATTTCTATATCCTACTAAACACAGTAGTAGTAAGGTAACTGTCCAATCAGGGATATATCACGGGACTTCTCATTGGTCTGGAATTTTCTGGTGAAAACTATCTGCGTGCTGATTGGACACAATTTTCTCTATTGATTTCTACGCCTTTCTGAACTTGTTGCAAGGGGATTTTTGGCTCTACCTAACACGAACAACATTAAAACCCCAATTTTTAAACACTTCTAATTGTGTGATATTTGTAGAATTTACATGATACCATGAAAAATGTTTATGTACATTGTTAAGCCCTCTAAATAATTTAATAAATCCTCGAGAATCAGTAAACAATCCGTCTTGATTGAAATGAAATTTAATGACAGCAATCGATAACAAGGTTTAGTACTTTGTAGCTCACATCACTTTAGTAGCTGTTTTTTTATGTTCATTCAATGAAATCAATACTTCTTTCGTTTTTTTTTACTTCCAGATCAATTTTTTGCAGAGCAGAAATAGATATAGATTTAGAAACAAACTTGAAATGCCGTGATTACCCTATCACCCCTCCCTGAACATAGCAGCCTACACATTGTACTTTTTTCTGTTAGTATGAATGTTCAAAGTATGATTGCACTTACCTGGTAAACTCTGATCACTTATTACAATAATTCAATTCCAAATATACTTCTATCTAGTTTGTCGAATCGATCATTCATATACGCGCGTGATGTCAAACTGATATACTAGGATTTATATGCACGTAGGATATACACTTGTCTGAATCTAACGTGAATAAAATCCAATAATGACAGTTATCATAGTTAAGCATTCTACGTGGATTTTGTTGATGTAAATACGCAAGTAACATCAACATTCTAGGGTTTTACTTACGCACACACTGAAGCTACAACTTGGACCAAGATATGGATGTGGAGCCAAGTGATTAAACAATGATGCTACAAATTAACTTCCAGTCACCAATTTGACAAAATTTACAAGAGATTCTTTATTGTCTAACGTTTTTTCTATCAAACATAACCATTATAATTAATTCACAATTAATTATTATTTAATTGTACATAATACATTGATACACTACTCACATTCCCAAACGGAATTATTTGTCAACTACGTTTAACAGATGGATCTATTGATCCTTTATCTGGAAGGCATGGTTAAACAGTTTCAAGTGAAGCTGTTTAATGAAGTATGTCTTTTACAAGGTTAGTAAGAGACAACAGAGTTGTGATCTTATTCATCGGAAATCAGGACAATTAACTAGTATACAACAGCTTTCTATTAGCTTAAATGTTTAGATGACTGAAGACAAAATTAAGCAACATATTTACCACTTTATCATTTTCGTCTATCGATTACTTGAATAAAAGTTCTTGATGATATCTATTTTGGAAACTTATTCTATGTCATTTAGTAGAAAAGAAGAATAGAGTAAAGAGATATTTCTTTTTTTTTTTTATCAGTTATATAATAAAACAGTTATCAATCAGGTAAATCTGTATTAAATCTGTGTAAATGTTTATATGAAAATGATTATGTAACACAGTAAATGATAGTGACGTAGACGTGATTTATACTAAATGATATTGATTACTAATCAGGTATATGAAATTATAGAAATGCATAGTTACATAATGTTTATTATAAAAATTGATTATGTACACATTTCAGTGAGATTTGTTCAACAGTTCTAAATAACTTAATTGCCAACGCATTTGATAATAAGGTGAAATACTAATGTCTTATTACTTTGATTGGCTTCTTTATTAAGATGTTCCACCTGTTCATTGTTTACATTTACCCTCATCGAATTGTTCTATTCTATCTTATGCAGCCATCTTTAAAACATTGGGCTTCTTAATGACATTTCCACTTATACAATATTACTAATAAGAATTGCTTCCAATTTACATAATATTTATGCACTTATTCATACGTACAGCAGAATAAGTAGCAACTAGCACCGAGAAGTTAAGTTTATAAAGTATTTTACCATAGGAAAAATTATAACATCATCTCACATTTTAGTCCAATTCAGCTTATTTCTATCAGTTTGTATTTAGCGGTATTATGACGCAATTCATAAGACAAGCATTCAATATAAATCAATGTTTTTGTTTTCATTATTGTTTGCAGATTATGACAAAATTTATATCAGCTTTAAGCAGATTAGTAATTTCTGATCTAAATGGTTTAAATAACGAAGCTGTTATCGATTTTGTAGATTAATCTATAGATATAAACATTCAACAGAGAGATAATATCAGAAAACATCAAAATGTGTTGAGTTTGAATTTCATCGGTAATCCACTAAACACCACAATTGCTATATATCAAAGGTATATTTTTATGTAGATTCGTCAAGATCAAAAGAGTCGTTCTGTAAATGTTGAGGATTTTCATGATAAGTTAGCCAATTAGATCAGTTGTAATCAGAATATTGATTGGTAACTAACTCAATTTAAAGATATGCAACATTCTTCCCCAATAAATATCATTAACCTCCATCTCACTAAATGCACTAATTAATAATATATTCAATTTATCTACCATTTAGCTGATAGATACCAAACTCATTCGTAAAGTAAATAAGAATGTAACAGCCAACAGATAATTGTGATTGCCATCCCCAATATTTCAGATTTCGTTAAAACAATTGACCATTAATCTGTGTTTTACTAAAATCCATACATCTCATTCAACCTCGTCATATATTGCATCAATACAATATTCATACTTCACTGAATACGTCATTGTCAACATCATCATCATCACTAAACACTGAATTATTTGACTTTGTGAATCGACCACTTTAATTATATCATATCAGGAGTGTGATGACATGTGCTTAATGCCCACGTTCAACAATTCTAATGAATACGTCATTTCAAATAAAAGCCATGTTAACGAGTGTTTGATTAAATTATGTGCACAGTAAATTTCATGAAACACCTGACCATTCTCGTTTCATGAAATACATTGACTCACATTTGTTGGATTATCAACATATTCATCTTATCGATACATACTGAATGTTGTTGGTCAACTATGCGAATACTTCATGAATGAGAATTCAATAAATTGAGTAATCAGTAAAGCCTTAATTAAAGTTTACATATTTCGCCATCACTCATGTAACTTTCATTTTGTCAGTCACTTGCAGTTACCTCAAACTGGTTCCTATTGTTAACAAAATGTGTTCAGAACACCCATACAACTCAGCCAAACTCTAAATCACTATATTCAAGTGTCATTTTACACCAAACCAACGGTTAATTTCAATTATGTATTGCAACACTAATAACCTTCATCGCAACAACAGTATTATTGCTAATGACCAAGTATGGATGAATTGGTGCAAATGTACAATTCACAAATGTTCAACACATGAATTTTCTTATGGATGATTATGGATGACTGATATATTTAAAAATAAAAAAGTCGGAACAGTAGAACTCAATAAAAATAAACAAACACACAACTTGTTGAATTCAATAACACAGATAACATATGAATAACATCAATGACATTTAGTTCAGTGGATAGCCACCACAATTAGAATAGTTCACTCGATCGATTTTCTCACTATTTCGATTCGAACAAACACACTCGCATTACTGACACCACTTGGTAAGTATACATACATCATATTCTCATTCATCTTCGTGCTTAAATTGTCCGGTTTCACACTCATGGAAAATCCATTGGGATAATGAACAGATCTCGGTATGTAAATCTCTGCGATCAACGTCTGCTTCTCATTGTTCTGCTGTTTGGTTGTGTTAGCAATGAAGGAGAGGTGGTAATCCCCTGTTTCATGATTGAACTGTTGCTTCCGAAATACTCCTCTTATTGAATGTGGATACGGACGAATGAATGATTTCACCTGTGATGGATGAACATGGAGAAACAGTGTATTGTGTTAGTCACAATGTACTTTAAGTGACTCATGAATAAACTCATCATTGATCACCCTCAATCAGAATCACAATATCATTAATTGGTGGGATGCATAGACTTCTCGTTTAACGAAGTGGATTCCGAGTGTTTTAACAGAGTAGATTTAGTCAAAATGACTGTTAGTGAGAATATTGAAGGTGTTGGTGGGAGTTGGATTTAGTTACCCTTCATCACTTCTCATTCGGCATCTCTAAGTCTTATTTATATCAGAAGTAGAGTCAAGTTGAATGGCTCAAATATAGGTGCCGAAAAGTTTCGTGAAGAAATGTAAAACTGTGAATACCAATGTGATACCAATTATATACAATGGAATCAATCTATGCAAAGAAATTACGTCAGATACGAGAACTAGTTAAGTCAAGAAGATCCCTTAATGGTGATAAAAATGAATCACCTTCATTTATCTAAATCGCTCCACTGACTATGTGAGTCTACGGTGGCCACCTGTAACTCGATAGTCAGACATTTTGTTTGTGTTAGAAATAAATTCATCTGCTCACTGTCTACACTATTCTACATATCTGAAAAGTGTAGGTAAGATTTGTAGATTGGTTGAGAATATCATTGTCATCGACAGAATATTTTCAGTAGAAATCGAAGATTCGCTGAAACACATAACATATAACCATCGAAATCACATCGCACTAACAGTGTTTCAAATCTAAACCAACTAACAATTGTTGTTTGCTCCAATCAAGTCGCCAATAGATGATGGTGAGTGATAATCTTCTCAAAACCCTACGGTGGGGGCCTGATTCAACATTGTCAACAGCAACTGATCATTCTACACAAAATGTGATCATCGCATTTCATCAGTCGTATTCAATTAATTGACCACAACACTGAATATTCAATCAAAGTAATTGAATAAACAAATTTGAAATCTCATTACCTCAGTTACTATAGGATTTCCTGACAAATCTAAGAGATTACTGTCCCAGTAGGTCCATGATTCAAAATGTTTATCAGCTTCATTTAATATATTATTACATTCGATTGTATTCACACTACGTGGATTCCCGTCATCTCCACATAAACCGAATTCAGTTAAAAATCGGCCACCTCCAGTTGACTTTGTTGCTCTGATTGCATTGGAGATGACGTTAGGCAAGAGGAGCTGAGTGTGATTAAAAGGGAAACAAATTACATGTTATAACATTTGGAAACATTATAATAGAATGCAGTAGGAAAATATGATAATCCTTCGTTGAAATAGATTGTGAAGAGAATCAGTATAGAATGTGTGTGTATGGGTGTGAAATGAGGTGGGAAAAATTTAACACGAATGGAGGTGGTATGTTTAATCAACATACAGACAGAATAAATAAATTATTGTTTGCTTATTGATAGTAACCACAGATAGAAATATCCGGATATGAATAGTGGCATAGTTATAATGTAAAATGAATGAATATGCTGTACAGTAATGAAAGGGTTAGTAATGCATTGTATTGACATTGAAATACTTCAACTCAAAATGTGTTCAGTCAGTCATAATCACCCTGATAAAAATGTACGTTAGCCCACGTTGCCATTCTACATCAGTGCGACAGGATGAGAATTTACAATATGAAATATAAAAGTATTCAATTAATTTGTTAATAATAATAATAATGACTGAACTACTGAGAAAATGTTTTGAGAAGTCCATGAATAAAATGTGTGAATGATGGAATGGGAGGAGTCAAGCTTGTAAAGAAAGTAGAAAGAAGATCCATGTTTCCCAGCTACGTCGCATAAAGTTTACAGCCACCGATCTCATTTATCATGTGGGTAAACTGCACCTACCTATGTCACATAAACTAACAGTTGATGGTATAATAGACTTATACTACGCATTATCGTGTCTTTCTCTAGCCCTCTCTCAACCTATTCCTACACTAGATAACGTTGATCGTTGGTGAGGTAACACATGACTCGGTCATCTCAGATGATGCAAATCTAATGCATTCATTGAACTGATAAGTGCTACGAAACTAATATCGTCTGGCACTGAACACGAATAGGAGCAGAGCCGGCTTAGACATATGCTGATAAAAACCAACACAATAATCGTGTGCATTGGCGCGTACCAATATTTAAAGTGATGAAAAGGCAGCGGCAATAGCTAACAGTGAACGTCTAATCAAACTTATCAAGGAAACTAAGATTTTGGCTAGAATCTGGGAACTGGACGTATTACCATCTAGGTGATCTCAATCATCAATCGTCACAGTTTATGCGAAAGAACAGAGGTCCTCGTGTAACAGTTATCAAGGAACCAGTTTAACGAATACAGTGTCTAAAATATTAGCTTCAATAATATTTCCGATGCCTAAATAAAGCTTGTGAAGAACAAAATCGAGAAAACCAAGGCGATTTCAGACGTGGACGTGTTTACATAGACCAAATATTCACATTTCAAAAGATTCTAGAACATACGAACACTTTTCGATGTCAAACAATAGTGACATTTCTTGACCTTAAGACAGTGTTTAACTCTGTTGATTGTGACAGTGCCTGTTATTGGGAGATGTACCAAAAAAGCACATTAACCTTGTATAGGTTCTCTACTACTTGTGAAGTCAGAGCCTGTGGTGAACTATCATCGGAATCGACTACTTCTTATAGGTGTTTGCTAGGGTTGTCCACCCCCTTCCCATTTCTATCTAATTTTGTCATCAAAATGCCTTTAGAGTTAACATTTTTATTGTATGACATTTTAGAAGTTGACTTTCTCCTAATAGATAAACATTTTGACTTAAAATATGCAGATGACATTGTTCTGTTGCATGAAGATACTGACAAAATGCAGAGTCTTCTGACCACTATAAGTATCAATGCAAGCGTGATTTGGATGCGACTTATCCACTTCCCTCTCTATCCATATACGCAGTGTTGCTTACGTCAGTGTCAAAATTAGCGATAAGGAGAGGAGTAGTTGACTGTGTTAATTGCTTTACTCATTTTGGGAGTCTCAACAATCTTGATGGTCTGGTACCCTACGAAATCTCTGCACGTATGATAAAGGTTTGTTTAGCATTCGCCAATTCGTTTCACTTGTGGTGTCATCCAGACAACCGTTTATCGGACAAAAGATAGCGTTCACTGTGCAGTGTTTTGATGCATTTCACTTTGTGAGCATGAAAAATGGAAATTAAGAATATAGGATACTCGTAGGTTACTAGTATTTGATCATAAATGTCTTCGAAGAATCTCTCTTGTTTTCTGGGACTACCGAGTCAGAAATACGTGGGTTTGGAACAGAACATTTGTAAAATGTGGCAAATTAGTTGATGAGGTGCTGAATTTTCATCAATTTAGGTCGTCAGAATCTGTTTTACATATACGCGACAACCGTCTGCTTCAGTGAGTAATACTGTCTGGTGTTGCAGTAGGATTAAAAATGGCTAGAGGCGTCCAAATCAAATCATGGCCTCAGTCAGTTGAGTCATTGACTATTGAACTAGATCAATTAATAGGTGCTGACAACCTGGTTGAAGTATGCGTAATGATCTAACCAGCAGTCAAAGACTTTAAATGACATGACTCACTGTCGTTACCAATAAATCAGGAACATTCGATTTTGTGCTTCGCTAAACCATAAGTAAATGAATCAACCACATTTTTTTTAAAGGAAAATGTATTTGCGCTTGTTTAGTTAAATTGTTCATTTCAAATACAATCCTATCAAAATTGTCTTAATTCACTTTATTGTACACCTATTCCACAGTTCGCGAATGTGTGCGCGTGTCAGAGGGATTCACGAGAAACTCCCAGATAGTCGATCAACATCAAACTCACATATTCTGCATTCAGTGAACATTTCAATTCGGTAGGGTTAGCAAAATCTAAGGAATATTCTGTCAGCTGATCTATCAGCATCATCACTCAGTCTGAATAAATGATGTCAATTTCTGTGTTAATCTTCATGCAGAAACAGTGTGAATTAAAGTAATGATAAATGTTACGTGAAACAACTAATTCATCTCCACATACGATCAATCTAACAATATCCTACATGTTTATCCGATTTACGATGAAGCAACAATCAATGAAAACGTGTGGATTAAAGCTGAATATAGACATAGATGTGCATTCATTTCATGTAACACATAATACTTAGTCACATTTTTCTTCAAAATTCCATACGGAACTTATCTGGTCGCCTATCATTATGTAAAGAATACATTGTACTATGTCAACAGATGATGGGAACAGTTTATCGGACAAGATAAATAGTCGGGAAGAAAACTCAAACTTACCCTGTCACAGACAACTTTCTTCCAGAATGGCATTGTCGTGTTTTGTGCATCAGTTTGTAGTATCCAACAGTAATAATGATAAGATAGAACACTTTTACTTGGTGCCGATTTGTCACGATGGGCTCCAGGGACACGATCGAATCCTGTTCCTAACCATCCTGATGATCTCACTGGCGTAAATACTCCATATGTAACTGGTTCATAGAATATCAGTGTCGAATTGTCGTATTTGCGTATTCTCTCAACGAGATAATCATAAACCGGTTGCAAGTTATATCGACCAGCATAACCTGTAATCACACCAATAAACAATATGAAATGATGACTGCTCTCGTCAAATTAAACAGTCTAATACACAATGTATGATTGAAACTGGTCCACATTGTAAGTGTATCACATCGGTTATTCGTAGTGGTGACTCGGTGATTTACCATCACAATTTGGCGAATATACAACATTTTTGATGACAGTTCATCCATTCAAACATCTACACTTGAAACTCACCAGAATTGGAAATGCAGTCTACATCTGCTATTTCTACGATGAAGTGAGTTGTCATGACATAAGTTGTGTTCGTCTGAGTCTTGTTTAGATAAGTTCATAGCTAAACTGTTTGTACAATCGAACTGATAAAGTTGTCGAAAATTCAAGCTAATTATAAATCAACATTAATGGTTCCAATTGTGCTCAGCCATTCATAAGATGACTCACACTGTAACAATTGCCTACTATTTTCCATAAAATTTGATGAATCAAAAGAATATCCTGTAGAAAATTCTGCAAATAATATTAGAAATGTCACATAGAGATGAGTAGCAACCGATTGGTTGGTGCCACCATGGCAAACAACTCATTATCTGAGGAATTAGATATGTGTAGTTAATAATTTAGTGCCAATGATCTATGGCTTATATATATCTATTAGAAAAGCGGTCAGTGATAAGTGAAGCAGTGAACCATGTTCTAACGGGTCTTAGTCGAATCCAGGTAACTCAGCAAAACACGGCTTATGTTGATATAACTCAGATGAATGTAAATTGAGAATTCGATAGCGTATTACATTGATAGACCCACTGAAATACAATTTTATGTCCACATCAAACAAATCATCATCAGCTTATAACTGAAGCTTGAATAAACTGATCAGTGAATAGCCACAGTTGCCATAATGCGTCACTCAAATACGCTATCAACACAAATTCGTGCATTCAATAAAATCTCAATTTACACTAAATGACGTCGTGATACACAGCTTACCTGGAAGACCTCGAAGTGGATTGGTATAAAAGTTTCCTGGTGGTGGTTCATTTATCAATTCATAACCAAGCACATTTGACTTTCCACCAAATCGTCTAGCCACTATTTCCCAAAATTCACCCCAATGATTCCATGCACCCGACACATTATTATACAATTGCTGGGCTCCATTAGCACATTCATATGTTAAATACGGTGCCATATCCCAATCTGGTGACTTTTTATATGGCCAGGGATATTGCAAATGATGAGGTGGTCTCTTAAATTTTTCAACTAACCATAGTGGAATGCCATCATAAGCACCATACAACGATGACAATGCATCTTGATGCATATCCAAAATTACATAAATCCCATAATCAGCATATAAATCAATCACATTTTCAATAGCATCTAAATATGTGGTATTCACCATTGACATTGTTCGGCTTCACTCCACTCCACATTACACCTAATCGAACAACATTCAAACCCCAATTTTTAAACATTTCTAATTGCGTGATATTTGTAGAATTTATATTATACCATGGAAAATACTTCAGTACATTGTTGAACCCTCTAAATAATTTAATGAATCCTCGAGAATCAGTGAATAGTCCATCTGAACTGAGATGTATTTTGCTCAGTGGGATCTGTTTTGTCTGAACTGATGTCCAGATTAGAAATGTCAAGATGAATATTGACCACATGCAATAATAACTACGTTTGACAATAATAACCAGACTAAGTATTATTGTAAAAGTTAATGAATTGGTATTTGAATTAGTGACAAGAATTTCAATGAACACTAATTATATTATGCTTATACTCTTATTATCCACTGGCAGACAAGTTATAACGAGGTCACCAACTGTATATGTGTGCATATTTATCACGTAGACTACATACGCACACTAATCATCTCATTTCAGTTAATAGTGTGAATGGTTTTCGTAGGTGGCGTTATGTAGTAACCATTATGCAATTCGAGTACCAATCATTTCGATTTTGGTTAAGGTAAAGATTCTATTATCTTAGGTGTGCATACGATCAATATATATATATATTATAACATCAATTTGTAATGCGTTCATTATTTGTCACTAAATAATTCGCATATATATATATATCGCTCGTCTCCATCTTGATAGTGTGCACGACAGTGATATTTCGAAATCCCTCTAAATAATCAGCACTCAAATAACACAATCCACTAAACCTGATAACTCAAATGATTCAAACCGAATACAGTGATCAGATTAACATCGCCGTCATAAATTTAGTCTCAAATGTTTCATTACGCAACACATCAATTCGTGTTTTTAGTTATCAATTGGTTTTTCACGATTCATTGTATTTTTTATTAGTCCATACAACTAACATCTGAGATTACACAACTGTCAACTTCAATCCTCAGTGATTTCAATTAATGATTATCACAACTGTTCTTTAGATTGGGAAGCAGAAAAAAAGAAATCACGAAATTCAATAACTAAATCCACATCATCCACTTATTTTGCTCCATCTTCTCTCACTCAAATTCTCAGATAATCCAATACAATTAAATGAATCCTTACAATCTGCTCATCTTATAGACCGATATTACTGATTGTTGGGGATGTGTTGATGAACTGTTAGAGAATTAACATTAATATTTAGGTATAGTCGTATAGATATTAGTTAAATTTGATCGGATCAAGAACATAAATTATCGATTTAGGATACATTTCATTTCCAATTCATCACTTTCCATACACTTATCAACTTGAATCTAGTGTCACTTTAATTTCACTCAATTACCTTCATTAGAACACTAATGAATAATCGTCATTGACAATCAGCTTACATTTAGGAAACTCGAGTGCACAAACTAGCCGATATGATCTATATATTTCTACCTTCTATTAGCCAATCAGAAAGTAATCATTGTAAATTGGTATCTTGTCAATAAAAAAATAAAACATGATGGAGATCACATAGATCTTATGCAATAAATGAATTTTCTGAGTTATTCTCATTGAGAATGCAAACGATGGAGCACAAATCGGTACATACGTTCATTCAACATCCATCTCCTCAAATCTTCACAGGTAAACAAAGTGTTTCAGTGTATCCTCAGCTTCTTTCTAGTATGAGTCTCAAGACAGAATAAAGCTTCATTCGTACGGTCATAGATACAGCTTAAATAAAGTATTAATCAAATACAAAAAATTTCAATATCTCTCGTTGAAATTGATTTCACTTTAACGCATCCTTGCCGAACAGTAGCTATTAGAAAACACTTTCGTTGATATTTGTGATTGTATATTTACAAAACACTACTAGTCCTCTTCCATAGCTTCATTAACTGACGACTCATTCTTGTTTTCACATGGCTGTGGGATAAAATAATATAAACCATCATCCAATTGTTTACAGACAACAATCACTTCAGGATGAAGGGAAGTACGCATCAAACAACTGTCTTTCTCTTCTAATTCTTCAACACCATCACCATCTGTCCAAACTGCAAGCAGGCCAACGCGAAATTCTGACATTTCAATCTGGAATAACTTCTAAAATATGAAACAATTCATGAAATTACAAACACAGAGTAGACAGAAAATCACAACTTCTAAAACTCACCAGCAAGAAAATACACATTGTGAGCATTACTGACAAGTTGACCTGAATGTCTTAACTGAACTATCAATATCATGTATGATGAAGTCTTATTAAATATTTGAATAAGTCTCATAAATTCAATATGCACAGTTTAAGACTATTTATAGTCTTTCAATGGAATTAATTAGGAATTAATCATGGTCAGCTTGCTGAATATGATGAAGTCTTCTCATCACTTTTTGAAGCCACTTTCGAAATGCAATCGTCTACGATTTTTATCTACTTATACTTTATGTTGACAGATAATTCTGCTTACTACTTATAAGTAGTATAAGTTAATATCGGAAATGTGCTGCATGTTAATCATTAGACACAGTTAACTCAATTACAACATTTATTTTGTAGTAAATATCCATGGTAATCTGATATCACGAATCGGTCTGGATTAGAATACCATTGGTTATCAGGAAACAGTGGACCAATGTTTATTTTTGTACTGGACTGTTCAACAGTGAGTTTACACAACCCCACACCAGGGATTGAATTCACAATCAACCAGACAAATAAATCGGCTTCCAACCGTTAATACTTCTAATTCAATCCATTCATGAAACGTTCCCACTACCTGATTCATTGTCATCGGTGGGTAACTGCATCACACCCGACACGTTTGATCAATAATTGTCTAATTCAGACCAATTCGTCATATCAACTTAACAATCACCTCAAAATGAAATTACATTGTTCCAGTTGTCTACTTTCGTTAATTTATCACCCAGTCCCCAGTGACTACTTATCACGTTCCTCTTCATCATTGATTACCACATTATAATCAATTATTAATATCCTGTCTCATTTAAATTTAGACGTAAAACACTCAATAGTAATATACCAATATAATTATAAACCCGTTACTATAACAAGTGATTACCAAAGATTCAATAAAAATGAATCAGCTGAATTCCATGAACTTCACTAATCATACATAAGTTGAAACTCCGAAATCAACCGACTACTTATCATTTTCCTCTTCATCATTGATTACCACATTATAATCAATTAATAAGTCGCTAATATGTGAAATATCTAAATTAAAATATGTATGTTAATGTCATGTTTGATTCTCATACACTAAAACCACTCACCAAAAGGTCGTGTGTGACCGGCCTCAAGCAGTTGTCCCCTGGGCACTGCAGTCACGCTCTAATCCAATTTCCTTTTTAGGTACCTCCAGAAGAACCCTTCCACAGTGTGGGCAACCGGGAAGTGATAACTGCCCTCATACCTCTGACAGCACTCAAGACCACCGTATTCAAAATCATTTACTCTCTTCAATCCCTATCATTGCTCCTACCTTGACTATCAACTCTGAACTTCCTCTTCTAACTTCCTCTTCAAGTGTCACCACGTCCGACGATTCTAGCACTCGAAGTAATGTCCCAGGTCTACTGAAACCCCGCTCCAAACTACACATTGGAGCTTTCAACGTACGCACCCTATGTCAAATCGGTCAACAGGCCTCCTTAGCTAAAACCCTGGAATCTCGTATGATTGATGTGTGCTGTGTCTCCGAAACACGCATACAAGATCCTAGCGTGGTCATTCACTTGACCTCACCTCGCCAAAACGGCGAGGCGACAAAATACACTCTCCGTTTATCTGGCGACTCGATAGCCAGCTCTCGTGGACTGGCGGGTGTGGGCATAGCGCTAAGCATGAGAGCAGAACAAGCACTATTAGAATGGATCCCTGTCAATAGTCGCCTATGTGCTGTTCGACTAAACGGCTCTGTAAGGACTCGGAGGAATAGGGACACTCGTCGTTGTCTTTTCGTCGTTTCCGCCTACGCTCCCACTGACTGCAGCCCAGACGAACTGAAGGATGAATTTTACAGAAACCTTTGTGAACTTCTTCAAAAAGCCAAGCACTCAGACATAGTAGTCGTCGCAGGTGACTTTAATGCCCAAGTAGGTAGTTTAGACCAAACAGAAAGACATTTAGGCGGGTATTTTAGTGTTCCAGCTCAGAGAACAGATAATGGTGACCGTCTGCTGCAACTTTGCTCAGACAATCGTCTATTCTTAGCGAATACTAATTTTAGGCATAAGGAGAGACATCGCCTAACGTGGCGACCCCCTTCACCAAGACAACGATGGACCCAAATAGACCATATTGCCATCAGCCATCGTTGGAGAGGCTCGATAGAAGATTGCCGCTCGTTCTGGAGTACATGTTTAGACTCTGATCATGCTCTAGTACGAGCACGCATTTGCTTGCACCTCACTGGACGTAGAAAGGCCACATTAGGAAAACCCATTAGAATTGATCTGAGCGACGAGAAGGTCAAAAATAAATTTCAAGAACAGTTAGAGTCACAATTAGGTAACTCTGGAAACCAGGCTGATCCTGATGTTGCCTGGAATGATCTAAAAACAGCTGTAGAAACAGCAGCGTCATCTACTAGTAATTTGAACAGAAGGAGCACGGAAAACCAGTGGATTTCTGCGACATCTATGGCACTGATGAGCTCTCGCCAACTAATCCCGTCAGGCTCTGAACACGATGAAGAGCGAAAACAAATCAAGTCTAAATTAAGTAGAAGTTTACGAAACAATCGTGAGCAGTGGTGGGCAACGAAAGCAAAAGAGATGGAAAAGGCAGCGGCTTTAGGCAACACTAGGCAGCTTTATAGACTAATCAGGGAAACCGGAATTAAGAAGTCAAGGATAAGTGAAACTATCTCCGAGAAAGATGATACTGTAATCTGCTCTCAACCCAGACGTTTAGAACGATGGGCCGAACACTTCAAAGAACAGTTTAGCTGGCCTTCAGCTACTCTACAATTACCCAGCATTCCCACTCAAGCTAAATGGAACATTGAAGTAGGCCCCCCGACACTAGCTGAAGTTCAAAAAGCTATATCTAACCTGAAACGAGGAAGAGCAGCTGGTCCAGATGGGCTAACCCCAGAGGTTTTCAAAGATGGTGGTTCAGTCTTGGCGATTAGGTTGACTAGTATTTTAGCTAAAGTCTGGGAACTAGATAAAATTCCATCCGACTGGTCTAAATCACTAATAGTCCCAATATATAAGAAAGGACCAAAATCATCTTGTGATAACCATAGAGGGATTAGTCTGACCAATATAGCATCTAAAATACTAGCCTCAATAATTATCGGGCGTTTAACAAAGACTCGTGAACTACAAACACGAGAAAACCAGGCTGGCTTCAGACCTGGTCGTGGTTGCATCGACCACATATTCACCATTCGTCAGGTTTTAGAACACAGGCACGCCTACCGGCGTCCTACAATGGTGGTTTTCCTCGACTTAAAGGCAGCATTCGACTCAGTTGACCGTGAGGTTCTGTGGCAGTGTCTGTCATTAAAAGGTGTACCTCAGAAGTACATAAACCTTGTGAAGGCTCTTTACTCGAACACTACCAGTCGAGTCAGAGCTTATAGCGAACTGTCATCTGACTTTGCGACCTCAAGTGGTGTCCGTCAAGGCTGCCCACTATCTCCGTTTTTGTTTAATTTTATCATAGACATGCTACTGGAAGTAACGCTTTCTTCGGCTGAATTTTCTGGGATTGATCTCCTTCCAGGAGGTCCACTCATCGACTTAGAATACGCAGACGACATAGTCCTGTTTGGTGAAGACACTGATAAGATGCAGAGTCTTCTGGTCGCACTGAGCAACAATGCCAGGATGTTTGGGATGCGTTTCTCTCCCTCTAAGTGTAAATTGTTACTTCAGGACTGGCCTGCGTCAACCCCCGAACTAAGGATAGGGAGAGAAGAAGTTGAATGCGTTCATAAATTCACTTATCTTGGAAGTCTGATCAGCCCTAATGGGTTGGTGTCTGACGAAATTTCTGCACGAATTCGAAAGGCTCGTTTGGCTTTTGCCAACTTACGTCATCTATGGCGTAGGCGTGATATCCGTCTATCAACTAAAGGACGAGTGTATTGCACAGCAGTTCGTCCTGTTCTACTTTGCGGCTGTGAAACATGGCCATTAAGGGTAGAAGACACTCGTAGGTTAATAGCATTTGATCACAGATGTCTTAGAAATATATCTCGTACCTGCTGGGATCTCCGGGTAACTAATAATGAGGTTAGACGAAGGGTACTAGGGAATAATGGTAAATCTGTTGATGAGGTTATGAAACTTCATCGACTGAGATGGTTGGGGCATGTGTTACGTATGTCCGAACACCGGTTACCACGTCGCTCAATGATGACTAGTATTGGGGTGGGTTGGAAAAGGGTTAGGGGCGGCCAAACCAAAACGTGGCATCAGTCGTTGAAGTCACTAACTTCTGGTCTGAGCCACATTGGTAGATGTCGACTACCTGGTTGGGGTCCGCGTGACTGCCGTACCCAGTGGTTGGAGACTCTTGGTGACATGGCTCAGAATCGATCACAATGGCGTAGGTGTATACATTCTTTGTCTTCACGTACACCTTGAGACTAAAATTACTCTACCTTTCTTCATACAAACTAATTTTTTTTCTTTTTTTTCTCTACATATTATATCCTTATATGCAATCTTCCTTTTATATATTACTACCATTAAAGTAACTGATTCTATGAATTTGGTGATCATCTTGCTATGCTGTTGAGGTGTGGCAACTTGGACCGATGCACTTATGTGCCTGGTCCTACGTTGTATCTGTCTGTCATACATATCCTGGACACTTGATCGGTTGAACATTTCCTACTTTATCAACCACTTTACCATCGTCATCATCGTTATCATCATCTTCATCACATTTACACTTCTAATAGTTCTGTTATATTCAAAGTAGAGTTGTTTTCAAATGAGTTCAGGAAAACTAACTTCTACTTCACTCTCATTGGATGATGTACTTATTAGTTCTATCATTATTATTCACTTTGCATTACGTTATATGAAGAAGTGATAGGAAGTCTCAGTTGTATTGTATACTATGAAGCTTTTTCATAATACTTAATATCACGATCAATGTTCCTTAAACACGTTACTTACTTTTTGAAACATTAATAGTACCACTGAATTAACTACATACAGAGTAATATTTGTAGGGTAGGATACATAACGCTAATATAATCCAATCCAAATATCATAATCCTCTGAAACTAATCACATTCAGTAATGAATTGCTCAAAAATCACAGCACTGATGAGAATAAATACTTTATTATAAAAACAACCATTTCAGGAACAAAGTTTAATTTCAATGAACTGATTATTCCAAGGTAAATAATGCGAAGAGAATAAAATCACTTGTTTAATATTCTGTAGAAACCGTTACTGAGGTCGTGTGAATTATTAACTAGGAGGATTTGATTATACTGACATTACATTCTTTGGATAAATTTGAGGCAATGTAAATGAGATATTGTGTAGCTTTTCCGGGTTATTTGGTGTGTAAACCTCGATTCATTATTACATAATAACGAACTATGATATTCAGTATATTTCCTTCAGTTAAATAAGGAGTACTCTACCTGCCAGTCGAAAACCCTGATAAAGACGGTATGTTGGGCATAAGGTTAACAACCCATCCCGTACTAAAACAACCTTGCTAAAAAAACGCTAATTAGTGAAAACATTTATAACCATTTTAACTCTGCTCTGGGAGTTGGAAGGTATTCATTTCGAAGAGTTATAACGCCCCATGATAAAAGTCGAGTTTCTTCGGATGTCACGAGGCTGATGCCCCTTCTGACAATCAGAGCAGTATTTAATATGGGTACATGGAATGTTCCCACGATATGGGAGACAGAGAAAACCATGCAAACAGATGGAGAAATGAAAAGATACAACCTAAAGATACTTGGAGTAGGCGAAATTCATTAGTTACAAGCTTGACAGCAACAATTATCCTGAGAAGTGCTTTTATACCTTGGTCATGAAGAAAAACATGTCTCACACACACAAAGAGTAGCACTAATGTTGTCCCAAGAAGCATGAAAGGCTATTATAGGATGAAAGCCTCATGGACCTAGGACCATCAAAGCATCCTTCAAGATGAAGGAAGGAATTACAATAAATGTCATCCAGTGCTATGCACCCACTGACGACAGCCACGAAGACGAGTTCTATGATTGGCTGTAGTCAACCATCGATAAATGCTTAGCCAACGACCTGACCATTCTGTTGGGAGACTTCAACGCCAGGGTTGGAAGAGACAACACCGGATATGAAGACATCATCGAACAACGTGGACTAAGAGCAAGGAACGAAAACGGTGAGCGGTTTACAAACATATGTGCTTTCAACAAAATGATTATAGGTGGCACCGTATTTTTCCATAAATGCATACACAAAAGCACATGGGTTTCACTGGACCACACAACGGAGAACCAAATCGGCCACATGTACATCAATAAGAAGTTTAGAAGGACCATGGAAGACGTAAGAGCAAGGAGAGGAACTGACATAGATTCAGATCACTGAAGTTGGAGAAGTACTGGACAACTAAAGCAGCAGAATTACAAAAGTTTAACACAGCCCTTCTCCAGGTTACTAACAAACGCAATGCAGGGCAACTGGAAGGAGATTAAGGAAACAATAACTTCAACATGTCAGGAGGTTTTAGGTCGCAAGAAACAACACCATAAAGAATGAATTTCTATTAGTACTCTGGACAAAATCCAAGAAATGAGGAGCAAAAAGATAGCAATTAGTGAAAGCCAGATAGGAACAGCGAAAACCAAGCCACACGCCGAATACATAGAAGTCAACAAGCAAGTGAAGTGGAGCATTGGGTCGAATAAACAGAAATATATGGAGGACCTAGCAATCACGGCGGAAAAATCTGCAAGAGAAGGAAACATGAAGCATCTTTACGATACAACGAAGAAGCTAGCTGGAAAATTCAGTAATCCAGAATGGCCAATCAAGAACAAGGCTGCCAAAACAATCACTGAAGTGATTGAGCGACGAAACAGGTTAGAAGAACACTTCGAAAAACTCTTAAATAAACGAGCCTAACTGAATCAACCAGTCATCGAATCCGCAGTAACGGATCTCCCCATAAACACTGATCTACCAGCAGTAGAAGAAATCAAAATAGTCATCCGATAAATCAAGTGTGGCAATTCAGAATGGTCAAACAACATACCAGCTGAGGCACTGAAGACAGATAAAAAAGGCAACTGCAAAAATACTCCAAATTCACTTCAGGAAGATTTGGTGGGAAGAACAAGTGCCAACAGACTAAAAAGAAGGGAACCTCATCAATATACCAAAGAAAGATCTTAACAACTGCGAAAACTACAGAGGCATCACTCTTCTTTCAATGCTAGGAAACGTCTTCAACAAAGTGTTATTGAACCGAATGAAAGATCCAGTCGACACCCAACTTCGAAATCAACAGATTAGATTACGTAAAGACCGATCGTGTACCGACCAAATCACTATTCTATGGTTGATTGTTGAACAATCGATCAAATGGAATTCACCACTTTACATCAGTTTCCGTAATACTAAGAAGAAGCATTTGACAGCATTCATAGGAGAATATTATAGTCTTCTACGACATCATGGCGTACCCGAAAAGATAGTCAACATCATACGGAATCACTACGATGGACTACATTGTAAAATCGTACACGGAGGTTTGCTCAAAGATTTATTCGAAGTGAATAGTCCATCTGAATTGAGATGTATTTTGCTCAGTGGAATCTGTTTTGTCTGAACTGATGTCCAGATTAGAAATGTCAAGATGAATATTGACCACATGGAATAATAACTACGTTTGACAATAATAACCAGACTAAGTATTATTGTAAAAGTTAATGAATTGGTAGTTGAATTAGTGACAAGAATTTCAATGAACACTAATTATATTATGCTTATACTCTTATTATCCACTGGCAGACAAGTTATAACGAGGTCACCAACTGTATATGTGTGCATATTTATCACGTAGACTACATACGCACACTAATCATCTCATTTCAGTTAATAGTGTGAATGATTTTCGTAGGTGGCGTTATGTAGTAACCATTATGCAATTCGAGTACCAATCATTTCGATTTTGGTTAAGGTAAAGAATCTATTATCTTAGGTGTGCATACGATCAATATATATATATATATATATATATATATATATATATATATATATATCGCTCGTCTCCATCTTGATAGTGTGCACGACAGTGATATTTCGAAATCCCTCTAAATAATCAGCACTCAAATAACACAATCCACTAAACCTGATAACTCAAATGATTCAAACCGAATACAGTGATCAGATTAACATCGCCGTCATAAATTTAGTCTCAAATGTTTCATTACGCAACACATCAATTCGTGTTTTTAGTTATCAATTGGTTTTTCACGATTCATTGTATTTTTTATTAGTCCATACAACTAACATCTGAGATTACACAACTGTCAACTTCAATCCTCAGTGATTTCAATTAATGATTATCACAACTGTTCTTTAGATTGGGAAGCAGAAAAAAAGAAATCACGAAATTAATAACTAAATCCACATCATCCACTTATTTTGCTCCATCTTCTCTCACTCAAATTCTCAGATAATCCAATACAATTAAATGAATCCTTACAATCTGCTCATCTTATAGACCGACATTATTGATTGTTGGGGATGTGTTGATGAACTGTTAGAGAATTAACATTAATATTTAGGTATAGTCGTATAGATATTAGTTAAATTTGATCGGATCAAGAACATAAATTATCGATTTAGGATACATTTCATTTCCAATTCATCACTTTCCATACACTTATCAACTTGAATCTAGTGTCACTTTAATTTCACTCAATTACCTTCATTAGAACACTACTGAATAATCGTCATTGACAATCAGCTTACATTTAGGAAACTCGAGTGCACAAACTAGCCGATATGATCTATATATTTCTACCTTCTATTAGCCAATCAGAAAGTAATCATTGTAAATTGGTATCTTGTCAATAAAAAAATAAAACATGATGGAGATCACATAGATCTTATGCAATAAATGAATTTTCTGAGTTATTCTCATTGAGAATGCAAACGATGGAGCACAAATCGGTACATACGTTCATTCAACATCCATCTCCTCAAATCTTCACAGGTAAACAAAGTGTTTCAGTGTATCCTCAGCTTCTTTCTAGTATGAGTCTCAAGACAGAATAAAGCTTCATTCGTACGGTCATAGATACAGCTTAAATAAAGTATTAATCAAATACAAAAAATTTCAATATCTCTCGTTGAAATTGATTTCACTTTAACGCATCCTTGCCGAACAGTAGCTATTAGAAAACACTTTCGTTGATATTTGTGATTGTATATTTACAAAACACTACTAGTCCTCTTCCATAGCTTCATTAACTGACGACTCATTCTTGTTTTCACATGGCTGTGGGATAAAATAATATAAACCATCATCCAATTGTTTACAGACAACAATCACTTCAGGATGAAGGGAAGTACGCATCAAACAACTGTCTTTCTCTTCTAATTCTTCAACACCATCACCATCTGTCCAAACTGCAAGCAGGCCAACGCGAAATTCTGACATTTCAATCTGGAATAACTTCTAAAATATGAAACAATTCATGAAATTACAAACACAGAGTAGACAGAAAATCACAACTTCTAAAACTCACCAGCAAGAAAATACACATTGTGAGCATTACTGACAAGTTGACCTGAATGTCTTAACTGAACTATCAATATCATGTATGATGAAGTCTTATTAAATATTGGAATAAGTCTCATAAATTCAATATGCACAGTTAAAATGGTTCTATACCTATACAGTGGTTATAGGTAACAACAACTCTTCGTTTACAACCTAGGTAACCTGAATGCTTAAGAATGACAAGAGCCATAATCCACCACATCCAATGACTACAGACAATCAGGAAATTCGAGACCGCATATCATGAGATAGTACTACGGAGCTAAAATGATTGCTTCAGGTTGAATTCTTTCGCATATCACGATGGAGTAAGACAAAGAAGGAAAGTTAGTGATGTAACACGTTATATTAAATTAAATTCTAAGCACCCCCCCAATGTGCTTTTTTTAAAGATGACCTCTTATCAGTTAAGAAGGATGAAAAAGAGAACGAGGAGAAAGTCATATCATTTTAAAACCGAAAACGCTAACCACGAAGTGTCTTTACTACTTATAACTAGATTTAATCTGATTAGATAAGGCTAAAATACCTAAGAGTATCGACTACTTTATCTATCCAGCCCATACCTAATAAAATAGGACCTTAGTAATCGTTTAGTCAGGTTTGCTGAAAATTGTCAACTTAGAACATTTGTCGAACTAAAACGATACTCAAAGCCTCATCTATAGTTTGACGTACAATGTATCACAACTATATTCAAGGCGGCTTTATCATAACGTTATTCATAGCGAAGGCACTACCACATTTCGGTGGAAATCAAATAAATCGATTTACACGAAACTGGTACTAGCAAATCAAGGCCATACTTAAAGTACTATAATTAATACTATTATTTCCATAATTCTACGTAATCTGACAGACCTACGGGATGGTGAGTCACATCTGTTTGTATTTTAACTACACTTAACGGGTATGATTCTTTTTACTTCGGTTACTTCAGATATTCCACAGGAATCGCGTATCCCTATATCAGACATTAGCTTTAGATCACATATACTTCTTTGCTGTCAAGCTGATAGTGATTTTATGGCAAGTAGTTTATCTAGTATCAGTGTTCTATATAAGTGACAGGTATTAGAGTATATGTTAAGCATCTCAGCCTATTGGTTATTTCACTAAAAAAAATGCAACTGTTGTCGGAAAAGAAAATGCATGTTTAATGTTAAATTAGTCTTTCGTTATTCACACTCAACCACGCAGAAATGCTGAGAATATAAAGAAGTGTCACTTACAAGTATACGACACTGTTCAGGTGAAAGAACATCTTCACTATTGCACACAAGATAGTCTCTTTCTAAATGAACAACGCCGCGTACTAACTTAACGGGCATTCCTAGCTGGCGCAAAACGGGCTCCATAGTATGAGGGAATTTCGGCAACGGACCAGATGCGATTCGGACCTAAAAACAGTAAATATATACAAAGAATATCGCTAATTACATACGCTAAACTGCATAGAAACGAAAACTTAAGTACAACGGTTTGTCGTTATGTTATATTGGATCAGTAGGTTACGAAAAAATACTGGCACCGAAACTCACTGCATTCATCTTATTAGGATTCAACTTGAATTCTCAAAACAATACATCTATTTTTTTAATAAAGACGATGTATGGAGAATTTACACAAGAATGTCTCAGTCAAAACAGAATGTTACTCTATATAACCTTAGACCAATTAATTTAGAAGCAACCAATGCATCACCCATGAACGGCATTGTCCTGCTCAAATGCGATCAGTTTATGTAAAGACAATAGACACTTAGGTATTTCTCATAAAATCGGAATCCAGATAAGCGGCAGCCAACATACCTAAATTAGATTGCAACGAAACTCATCAAGTATACAGACCCCGTGGCTGACTTAGATTCAGTCAACGTTGGCCAAAATCAGTTGTACCTGAGGTATCAGAAAACCACAAACTTCTGTAAGCAGAATGGACTTTCCATAAAGTCATGTCTTAGCTAATAAAACAGTAACTTCAGGAAACGAAGTACATAAAAATAAGAGGTAACCTTTTAACTTAGAAGCCCATTACAAGATAGAACGTCAAGAATCATTGAATACGACAGCTTAAAGTTCGGATCACCAGAAAAGAACATGAGTACAAACATCAATAACCCGGTCTCAAGCTACAACTCCACTTAAATATTTAGTTCCCCGGAATTTAAGCCAAAATTTACCGACAAACGATCAAAATACAGTCCTACAATCATTGTCGTATGTAGCGTATCAAGTTTATGACCAGCATTGTGAAAACTTACAGTCTGCTCAGCAGGTGCACCTGGCCTACAGTATTCTGCCGAACGAAATGCATCAAGCTGCTCACGTAGTTCTGAGGGTGAAGACTTTGTAAACAACAGGGCACATTGTCCTTTCAGATATTTACAGAGATGGTGCAGTTTTGGTCGATAACTATCTTTATGAGTCTTGCCCAAAGCCAAAACCGTCACTTTGTTAATACCAAATAAGAGCCTAAACAGTATAATACAAAAAGGAAGTGGTATTAACTTGATATCTGGCATATTTTTCCGTATTTCTGAAACCTTTTGGGTGCGAGGATTATGCAGAGTAACCACGTATACTCTCTTATATTCATCAAGGTATTGACGGACCTTGAAAATGTAACATTAACGTCAATTCATTACCTTAGCAACGTGTTGCTTTTTCTTAGGAGCATGTTTCTGAACTTTTGTAAGTTCAACTGAAAAAAACTAGAAGCTGGAAGTGTTTACATCTTACCTTTTTTATCACGCCTGGATGTAGGCATTACACTCAAAACGCCCTCCTCAATTGCAACATCCAATTTCGTCGTTGAAGCGAATAAATATAAGACTTACGGTTTCTTGGTTCTAGTGTCTTGATGCAGCCGGCTTGATCCAGGTCTGTGGTATCATCCCTCAATAGTTATCTAGCCCACAAATCACAATGTCCTTAGCAAATTAAGCAGAAGAAATGAATCATACATTATTTGTATTATTTTCGTCTTTTGGAATTAAATATTTTTAACTAATTTTAATTTACTTTTCCGTAATGTTGAAGCTATAAATTCAGATAGTTAGGAATTCATAGGGGATACAGATAGGGGAGGCGACAGGAATGATCTTGGTAGTTAAGGAGCAGAAGCATAAGTAGAATTACTAATGAAAAGTTAATGAGACAGAAGAGCCATTGCAGGTGGTAAAAATGTAAAAATTGATATCAGTATCTTAATATGAAGTAGTCTTAGGTCACCTTTAGCAGAGATTCTAAGTATGGCTTACCCATAGAGTCCGTAGATGGAGTGGAAATTTGTTGGAGTACAAATGTGTAGGATGTGGGATTTTGTCAGGCTCAACTCAAGACCATTAATTTTGACCCAGTTTTCTAAAGTTTGGATATCTGTTTGCAGTCCCTGCACGTTTCTGCTGCAACTAGTCCATTTCCACGGTTTTACATAATCAGTGTAGATGAGTGTTAGTGAGTCTACGCTCATTGGGAAATATTTAATGAAAATAACGAATAGCACAACACTAAGTGATAAAACTTGTGACATTCCAGGAAATGTTTTCCAGGTGAAAAGAACTCTGTTCACTGTGGAGCAGGACTCGCTTTCTTAAAGATAGCGAGGCAGGGAGTGTCTAAATAAGTCCGTGCTTGGTCATCATGGGATCGGTTGAGTTATCTAACGAGTCCTTCAATGAGTCATTCAGCAGGCTTTCTAGTACCTTTGATATTGCCGGAAGCAATGCTACTTGAACCCTCATGTAGCCGCCTCTTAAAATAAGTTAAAGAATGGTCCTTGAACGTCCCGTAACAGTCATGATCCCTTGATTCGTGCTCTTCCTTTCTGTCGATATATATGCTATGGTTTTGTCTACAACTTCCCTTCGAGGGTAGTTCGTGTCAGGTTCTGTGCTACAAAGCCTCAGAATAGAGTTTGATACACCAATTAAGGTATACATCATGGTCAGAGGGCTTCATATGAGGTTTCTTCCCCGCATCTGTGCCAGACTCTTCTCTTGACTTATAGAAAATGCTACCTACCTCTCCCTACACATGTATTTCTGTTGTGTGGAATTTGCATCATCTGTGGAGTCCTCCTAAGCAAAGCATCGTAAAAGATTTCCTTCACAACGAGCTAATGTTAGACTATAGATTAATCATTCCAGTTTGAGTCCCACGAGACCCACTACAGGTACTTCCTCATTATATGGTAGTTAGACCTAGCACAAGTAAGGCTCGGTACGTGGCCATTAAAGGGAAACTTCTCCTGGTTAGTATGCAAAATGTGACAAGTATGTGATCACTGTAACCAAAAGGAGTGTAATTCTGAACGTCTTAAACAAGAAACATATCATTAGG
Source organism: Schistosoma japonicum (assembly GCA_025215515.1). Classification (NCBI taxonomy): domain Eukaryota; kingdom Metazoa; phylum Platyhelminthes; class Trematoda; order Strigeidida; family Schistosomatidae; genus Schistosoma; species Schistosoma japonicum. The sequence continues at coordinate 69,364,427 of CM046069.1, forward strand.
CGATAGATAGTCGAGTTTCGAGGGTCTGTCGTTTTGACCCCAACGTATGTACCACATCACATGTTTAGTCATATATGCTTGTGTGATGTGGCTTATAAGTTGATTTGGGAAATGCTATTGTGCCGATTTCGGTCGGAAAGTGAAGGGTTATATTGTCAAAGTATGCAGCTGCTTATATTCTCTCAAATCTAACTTATGATAGTAAGAAAATTGTTTAGACCATTGTATCGTTATGAATGTGCCTACTCGTGGATGTACAGCACAATCCCTTCCAATTAAGTAACTAGTATCTGTAATTAGGGATCAGCATCAATTGAATTATTTAGCTTTGTCAGTGTGGTGTGGGTACCGCGATTCGGAAAGATTACTTTGAGAAGGCTGCTTACGTAGATGACAAATTCACCCTCTCTTCTACTTGTGCACTATTCCGATGAGACTCTACCATATCGTATGTACACACTAAGTCATGTTTTAGCAAGAATTATCATCTTTGGACATAACATCGGCTACGAAGCTCGGTTAATTTGCTTCTTATTTCTCTAGGATCATTATTAAAGCACTTGGGCGATCGCTGTAGTACTAGTACTTTTGAGACAGGGTTTCCTAAAGATACAGTGCAGCCTAACGCGTCCAGGTACAACAGATAGCAGATGATTTCTTGTAAATTTCTTGCATTTCTGTTCTCAATGAATGAACCATCTCTCAGTTACTCACGTTCCAATAATTTAATAAACATTCGCAAGCTCCAAATAATTTAGTCAACTGTCTACGTGATTAATGACATTTCGCATTTCAATGTAGTATAAGGTAGCTCTTACTGCCGATCTACTTCTATCTGCTTTTTGAATAATTTTTCCTAAAAACATATAACCCCTAAAAGCTCTTTCTGAAACTGATGTCCCGGTAATTTTAATTTTCAGTTCGAACTGATAATTTTCCATAGGATTTAACGAGTCACATTACAACAATCAAATAAAAACAGCGATTAGTTCAATTCAGAAAGGGCTTCAGGAGTTATTCGCTACGAATAAGAAACCGATTCTAAATATATTTATGATTGGTCAGAACAAAACAGTTCATGCAAGCGCAGATAAATATCGGTCATCGTATTAGATTTTATTGTTGTCGACCATTATTATTATTACTGTTATCACTGTCACTATTATTCCTATTATTATTATTGTTAGAGATATGAAGTCGCATTTTGTCTATTCTGTATTATTCTATATTAGTTGAGTCTGTTGATTAGAATTCGACGTTACTTGTATTATCTCCCCTGAAGAAGTGCATAACCAACTTGAAATTCCACGGAAACTTATTTACTGTATGTCATAATATCCTATCTATTGTAACATAACATTCTGTACTTACTTCGATAAGGTTGAGAGAAAAAATTATCAGAGACTATTGTGTGATTAAATATTTTTCATTTATTTAGTTTTCTTTGGGAGGAAATTATGCAATGTTGTAGCTATCCTAAAGTACAGAAGAGCCTCACTTTATTAACACCTTTGTTGTGAGGTCAATAGGGGGTAAAATATAAAAAAGGATATGTGTTAACCAAAATGCAACTGGTCGTTTTGTTTTAATGAATCTGCTATTTCTATTCACTAGAAGAGTTAATAAACACAACACGGTTAGTAAAAGTTAGGACAAGGTTGTATGATATGGATGAATATATTTACTCATATAACTAAAATTCAACCTTTATGGATTCAAAGATGATATATATTTCAATGTTTTAGGAAACTTTTATCTGGATATCTACTTCAAAAGATAGAAATCGAGAGTGAAACTAAGGCAATGACTTTACCGAGTCGAGATGATTTTACTTATATTTTAAATTAACTTCGGCGTAAATTAAAACAGAAAGTAGGTTGAAAATAAGCAACATTCGTTTATAAATTTGTTCCCTTTATCAATAATAATGGGGATATACTAAGGATATAAAATGTTGTTACAGAATATCATTAATTTGTTATCAATAACTTACTAAATTGCCGGATATTTTTCAAAATCATCTTCTTCACTTTTATATATCATCACTTATATATGTTGATATATTTGTTGAAAAATATTTCATGACAATGCACCAACAATGAAGTTTAATGGTTACTACACAGTATAATATCAAATGTGTACCTTAACACAGCAACCCAGTAGGTAAAACTTAGCGCAATTATCAATGAGTTCTTTGACCTCAGTCTTCTATAGAGTTCTGGATACTCATTACTAATACTGATATGTAGCGATATTCTTATGTTGCATACTTCTTAGTAGCGATTTGCCCTTGAGGTTTTTTTGTTACTCTAAAGGATGCCGTTCTGTATCAAATTACACTTTTCGAATAATCCAAAACGTATCTATTATGAAACCAAAAGCAGACTGAAAATGTTTGTACAGAAGCATATATTAGATAACTAACAAGCTAGAAAAAGAACATTCAAACAGATGAAACTGCAAATCATCTGAAACTGGTAAGAATTGTATACATAACCAATCAATGCCACAGATAAACAAGACATATATTGTTCAGACTGTTATATTCTTAGGTATATATAAAATGAAAGCAATTACGATGCAAAAAAAACCAGGATTAGTTTACATGGTTAACACACTGAAGAAACTAAAATGTGAACATCTAATACCTGCCTCTCAATTCATGCCCATGTGTTCTTATCAGTAAACGTTTTCTGATTATATAATAACATTTCATAACATTTTTAGAGAATAATAATTTTGTATCATTCAACGTGTAAATGATTGATTTAGCTATTCCCCCTCCTGTATTCAAATTGTTCCGCTGTAGCTAAGATTATGATAATATATCTTGGTTGTTTATTTCAAAAAGAGGTAGTTTTACTTCATCGTTTATTATTAGGTTCTAATTTACATCCACCTAATGTTCACTATTCAAATGTTTGTAATGGAAATGTTTTTCATAACGTCATAAATATAACCTGTTGAAAGAGTAGATAAAGAAATTTTCCTATCTTTGATTGCAATAATAGCCTATAATTAAAGCAAATGACTTTTAAATATTTTAATACCGGAAGTATACGGTAAAATTTCTCGTATTCAAATATAAATACTATTGAGTGCTACAAATCACTATTGTTATATACTTCTATATGGTATTAGTTTCATCTATCCTCGTAGTTTTCATTACCATTAAGTGAATCAGGTTTCTTGAGTGGAATTTATATGAAGTATCGAACGAAAATTAGAAATAAACTCAACTTAAATTCCCAAACATACAGATATTTGGATAGATTGTAATGAAATTTCAAAAATTACTGTTCATCATTCTCATATTAAGCATGATGTAGGAATTATCATTACTAGATAGAAATGTCATAGGTATCTGTATATTTAAAATAAAAGCATATAATAGGCATATCCATAGGCAATTTTTAAACTCTGAGGTGGTGTTTGTGGAGACTAATATGTAATTTGTTGTTTGTATTTGTTGAAGATTTATGTTGGTTTGGTGTTACTGTTGACAAGGTAGCAATGGACAGGTGTCACCGTTATCGGTGACTAGTGTCTCTGGTAACCCATGACACGCGAATATCTTCCTCAATATTTCTAGAGTTTTCTGCGTAGTCGGAGGAATTTCTGGATGCATCTCTAGCCATTTTGAATATGAGACTACTAACACCAAGTAGTAGACTCCTGACATGGGTCCGGAAAAATATAAATGCACTCTGCTCCACGGTCTGGCAGGTTCTGGTCAGCTTACCGGTTCAACGTTCGGTGGGTTTTTCGATGCTCACTGGCAACAGTCACACTTTCTCATCACGTCTTCAATCTTGGCGTCCATCTTTGGCCAGTATGCATAGCTCCGTGCCACTGATTTCATTCGAGCTGTTCCCGGGTGTCCCGCGTGAAACTGATTGAGTACTACTTGACGTAACTCAAATGGTATCACCACTCAATTCCCAAACATAAGGCACCCTTCTACTAGGCACAGAGCTTGTCGACGTTGACATAGCTGTCTTAGTTCTTCATCTAAACAACGTGGTCATTTGTGCTGCATATAATAGATTGCTCGTTGAATTGTTTTGTCTCTTCTTGTGAATTCAGCAACTTGCTTAGTGGTAATAGGAAGTGCTCTCACAGCATGAATGAAATGTTCTTTAGCGTAATCTCTCGTATCGATGGTGGCAATCACCGACTATTCACTTGTCGTAGGATAGGTGCTAATGAGTCGAGATAGGGCATCTGCCTGACCGAAATCCTCACTCTTCTTGTATTGTATATCGAAATCATATCCGAGCAGCGTCAATGCCCAACGTTGTAACCGATTTGCGGAATGCACTGGTACTCCAGCTCTCCACCCATAAACTACCAGCAGTTGTCTGTGATCAGTTAGTATTGTGAAGTGTCGTCCTTACACCATCTTATGGAATTGCCGTACCTCAAAAACGATAGCCTAAGCTTCCTTCTCAATTTGACTATAGGGCTTTTCTGTAGGTGTCAGCGTTCTTGAAACGTGCATTATAGCTTTCTCATTCCCATTTGGAAATTTATGCAAGATAACTGCACCTACACCATATGCAGACGCGTCCTCAGCAACAATAATCGGCACTTTTAGATCAAAATGTTTCAATAGAAGATTGGATGTAAAGAGCTTCTTCAAGCCATTGAACGCTGTTTGGCACTGCTGTGTTCGATTTCACTTAATATTTTACTCAGCAGATGGTTCAGCGGTGCTCGCTTCTCATGCAATGATGGTAAAAATGCTGATTAGTAACTCATAAGTCTTGGAAAGAATCGCAGAGTAGGTACATTGTAGGGTGCAGGCGTTCTTTGAATGGCTTTAATGTTTTCTGGATCTGGAAGACCACCTGATTTGTCGAATATAAATTCCAAATACTTCACAGATGTAAGGTAAAATCGACATTTTTCGGGACGTAGGAGGAATCCATGGTATTAGATTGGTTTCAGTACAGTCGCAAGTCGATTCTAAAGTTCGTTATGGGATTCTGAGACAACGAGTATTTCGTCTAAATACACGGCCACTCCGGTGAGGCCGGTTAAAATCGTATCCATCAATTGTTGGAAAATAACTGGTGCAGTTTTGACTTCAAACGGTAGTCTTGTGTACTGAAGAAGTCCGCGATGCGTATTTATTGTGAGTAATTCACGGCACGCTGGTTCGACCTCAACTTGCGAATAAGCATCTGTCAGGTCTAGTATAGCGAAACAACTACCGCCGTTTAGAATAGTGAACAAATCGTCTGGAGCCGGTAAAGGATAATGGTGTTGTTCTAGGGCATCATTCATACCGGTCGAAAAATCGGCGCAGATGCGTAGTGTACCGTTAAGTTTCTTTACAACGACTATTGGGGTTGCCCAGACCGCGAATGATACTGGTATAAGAATACCTTGCTTCGCTAAGCGTTGAAGTTTTGCGTCAACTTCTGGTAGCAAAGTATATGGGACTGGTCTTTTGGAACGGAAGACTGGGGAAGCATTCGGTGTCAAGGGAAGAGAAGCCTTCATTGTGGCACAACATCCTAAACCTTTCGCAAATACTTTGTCGAATTCTTTTAGAATCTTCATGAATTCTTTTTCGTCTTTCATTTTTACGATGCGGTGGAATACGGTGCTCAGTGGAACATCACCTAGTTTAGAATCTGCGAACCAATCTAAACCCAACAAGTTAAGATTATTGTTAACCACATAACATACTCCATCCGGGGTTATATCATTAAATGTCAATGAGTATACAATCTTGCCGATAATCACCAAACGATCGCCTGATACACTTATGGCGAGCTGTTTTGTAGCGCATAGTACAGGTCTCCCAATTTTAATCCATGTTTTTCTAGAAATAATAGTTATATCAAATGCTGTGTCAAGTTGAAGGCTTACTGAATGACCATTTAACTCAACAGAAACATACTTTCTGGCTGGTCTTTGATGAGCGTGATCTGCGGCGGATACTGAAAGTGACTCAGCCGGCTTACTAGGTGAACGGAATCTTCTTTTAGAACGAAACCGAATGCATGTGTCTTTTTGTCTGCACAAAGTTTCTTTGTGTCCCAGCCTGTTACACATTCTGCAGCGATAGTTCTTAAATGGACAGAACTTGGCAAAATGCCATGGACCACAGTTCCAGCATCTGGATGAGGGAGTTATTTTCTTCTTTTCGGCTGGTTTATCACAATAAGTTGAGGCGGTTACTGGAGTGACTTGATGAGAAATAGGTTTTCGACGAACAGCATGAACTTCAATGTCACCATTACCACCAGACTGGACAAGTGTAGTATCATGCTTAAAGTTGGTCAGTCGTTGATATTCTGCGGCAATGTCATCAAGAGACAATGTTGGTTCTTGGTCAAGACGGTGTAACAATCGCGTTCGAATATCAGCAAATTTTTTTGACTGTAGGCTGCAGATGAGTATTAATGACTTAAATTGGTCCTCCGATAGGTCTTTTAATTTAAACCGTTCACACTTCCTGTTCATAACTTCGAAATGCGTTAAGAAATCATCTGTATCATTCATTTTTAACTTTAAGCAACGTTATCTAATATTGAATAGAGAAGAATTATCACTGAAATGTGTGCTGAGAGTTGAGCAGGTTTCAGAGAATGTTCTGTCTCGAGAATTTTGAGGTAAAATTAGGTTGCAGTACTTGTCAAGTTCTGCTGCACCGAGCTTTCTGAGAAGTAGGCGAACTTTCCATGCATCGTCCTGAGAAGCTAAATCATACATAAACAAATCCTCATACCTCCGGAACCATGATTCAAAAGTAACATTAGCTTCTGAATCATAATTAAATTCAGCAATACTATTAATAATTCCATCAACTGAAAGTGCAGAGTTGGGAACAGGAACATTCGAGGATGTTTCAAGATTAGATTTCAGGCTTGTGAAAAACTTCATTAGTTTCAGTTGTTCATCCAACAACAAATTCATTTTGGTAGGATCCACAGTCACTATCACCCGTTGCCAATTGTCATGTCGCAATATAACGCCTACTGCTATACGCGAACTAACCACAACTCTATTCTGTAAATTTGTCTGCGCCAACTGGTAATTTCGACCGTGACCAACAACTCGATAACTGATTACTCACCCCAAGACAAAATCAAGAAGACATGAACGCAGCACTAGGAAGACTCGATTCTATTATATCCCAACTCTGTATATGTAGTTACAAAGCGTCCTTGGGGAAAATAGAGTAATTAGCAAATAGCTATTTTGTGACTGACTAAACATATAATTCTTTATTGTTGAGCTGGACTGTGGTTGACAAGCAGAATCCAGAACTCGTATTTCGTCCCATTTATAAATCATATATAAATCCTATATATACATATACATTGCACTAGCGTGGCCGTCCGGACTCAGTAGCCAAGCAGTGGATGTGTTGGTATTTGACACGGAACGAAATGAGTTCGAGTCCCAGTGTGAACATCAATACTGGGATGTAGACATGTCCAGCTGATTAATCACAAACAGATCAAGACGCACTTCCTAGATTCCTCTTGTAAGTTACAGTCCAACTCAAATAATACTTGTGAACTATCTTTACATCGAGGCAATCCTCTCAGGGTGCACATATGGCAACAGAGACTGATAGACTTCAGTCCATAACATGTCAACGGAAAGATCCAAATACATTTTAATATATAGAATTCTCTAGTTCATTGCTGACTCGTTGTGAATAAATCCACTGTGATCATTTCCAGAATTACAAAAGCTTACCATTACATTGTGCTTCTGCTGAATATACTTGAAACTAAAAACTAACTAAAACAGTTTAGCTACAGATATCGATCATCATAACGAATATCTAAACTGCATGGTTTTTAGAATATTTAATTTTAATAAATCACTATGTGTTGTGTGGCAAGTAAACTGAGATAAGCTATTCTCAGCAATCTCTTTCTTATTGCATTAGTTAGACATTTCTAAATTACCTGATTATTTGTGAAACTCTATGCCTTGATCATTTGGTTAGTCTTTTAATAAATAAAAAAACAACTACGTATGTGTTCCTGACTTTTCACTTACATTTTAACTTTGTAAAAGATTTCTTACTCCGTTTATAGCTTATCATCATTCAAAATGATAATCATTAAAAGTGATTTACTCTAATTTGCAAACTTTGTATTATGTTCGAGAAAATCTCATCAATAAAATTGTTGTAGAGTTTTGGTTATATGGCATATTGCTAAGCTATTCAAATGTATTGAGTCAAGTGTAAAATCTGTAGTTCATGTAAATTCTGATTGTCTACATTACTTGGCAACATGTCATATAACCAAAGTCTTCTGTCTAATCCCGATTTCTTTATCATTTTACTCAGAACTACTTTGAATAGAATATGAAAAAATACATTTTCTTTTAGTTTTTTATACACTGGTATATCTGTATCTACACAACTTCTATAAAAAGTTGACATCAATTAATTCGTTCAGATTAATGATGAAAGTTTCTCAATTAGATCATTCAGCTTTGAGAACCAATTAGAATTAAAACCATATTCCTAAGTTATAAATCATACCTACCATCTAACTTATAGACATGATTCTTAGTAACACTACAGTTATTTCATACTACATGAAGCTTATAAACTAAATGTATCTTGTTTTATAGTAATAATTATGACGTAATTATCGAATGCTTATTACACAACTTTATATGTCAATTAATAATCAGATTATTAAATTATTTCAGATTAGACAAGACTGTCGGCGACTAGATTAGAAGATATGGCTTTTACTATCAATCTAAATATTTTCATTGTGAAACAAGGTAAATGGTAGGCAAGTTTGTTAATTGTACATAAAACTATAAGCTTAAAATAGTTTATTTGATCAAATAAAAGCACTTATCCTTGGAATAAGATGACTGAGGAGATGTATATTATTCTTATTAATCAAATGATCTAGCTTTCTGTTCTAATCAAGTGTTCATGTCTGCCATATGCATTAATTAACAGTAATTAAACTTCTAGAAGTTTCACAATATAAGTAGTATAGAATTTATATTGGATTAGTAGTAATGACGACAGTCATTTCAGTCCAGGGAGTTATCACTTTATCTGAAAATAATTGTCTTACACATGAGTAAGTTTAAGGAGTGAGAATAAACAAAACCCATGATAAGTAAGTAGTGCGAAGATGACATTTCCATGTACCACGGAATAATCTAGTAAATGGAATCGACTAGTAGATATGCAAACAGTCACACAGTATGCGAATAATCGCTCGTAGTAATCATTATTAACAAAAAGACTGAAAATTATGGAACTTTTAGGTTAGGTGATTGACAGAATTTATGTGAAATTAGTATGGAAATATATCACAAATTGTTTTCTTATAATCTTTTACATATAAAAGTAAGGGGTTTGGTTATATTATATACTAATAATCGATTCGAAAGTATAGAGATGAGAGTCCTATTTCCCTCCCACATTATGTTACTTCACATAATATAAACCAGCGATCTAATGAAGATGCTTTTGCTAGTGTAGTTCCAAATAATATATTAATCCCTTTTGTGTTGGAGCCTCAGCTCCGAAAGTTAGAGCCAGATTATTTTAATGGCCAGCCCTCGTCGTATTGGAAGTTTTTTCGACAGTTTGAGGTTTACATAGAGTCCAAGGTAACCGATGATGAACAGCGCCTCTTATATTTATTGCGTTACTGTAAAGGGAAGTCAAGCTGGCCTTTGAAGAATGTGTTACGCTGCCATCACCCGTATGATACAAAAGAGCCAAATAGATACTACGTAGGTTGTTTGATCAGCCGCATGTGGTTGCGCATGAGTTGTTGGACAACGTAGTCGATGGGATACATGTCGATTATTGTAGTCCAGATGGATTGGAATACCTTGCTGTACTGATAGAGAACTGTTCCATAACTCTAGAGTAAATGAATTATACTTCAAATTTGAATTCCTTAGAAACGTTAGAGAGAATAGTTAGACTCCTTCCACAGTCGTTGCAATTGAAGTGGGCAGAGTCAGTTGATAGAATAACGGAAAGTAAGCAAGAGTCAACTTTCGCCGAACTTACAGAATTTATTTTCTATAAGTAGAGAATAGCCAACAGTCGGTTTGGTCAGCTAGCAACACACAGTAAACGGTCATTAAATGCCAAAGTTAATTTTGCAATAAGGGAGGAATGTAAGGTAATAAACTATGCTAAACTACTAAACGCAATATGTCTAGAAAATCACCCAGTATTCTAATGCCCAATTTGTTTTAGCCTTATCCATTAAGATAGATGGTCTAAGGCAAGGAAGAGAGGGTTGTGTTTATTCTGTTTAGGAGGAGCTCATCAGGCTGGTCGATGTGTACTAAAAAACAGTTGTCAGTACGAAGGTTGTGAAGGTCGTTATCACTCATTACTGCATAGAGCAGTCTCAGCGAAGTCGGTTAATGCTCACCATCTTGAAAATCGCTGCGTTTTTTCGAGGATGCCATGTAGTAGTGTTTGCTTAGGCATAGTACTCATTTGCATGAGGTCGGGGCATAATGAGGTTACGGGTTATGGTTTCTTAGACAATGGATCGGATGTTTCTGTGATAAAAGCTGACTGTGTGAAACTTAAGGGATTGCAGAACGATCAGGCTCAGACGATGATCCAAACTCTGGGTGGTAATAAATTAACAACTTCAGTCAGTAGAATGTTCGCAGTATGCTTGGTAAATAGAAATGGGTCGCTGCGTATCGAGCGTGCCCTGGTGGTAGAAAGGTTACTGGTTGATAAGTCTAAAATACAGATGGACGATAGCCTTAAGAACTGGCCTCATTTATCTGACTTGTCGTTGGACTACGTCGTTAACGGTGAAATTTTTTTGTTGCTTGGTTGCGACATTACGGAATCTCATTGGGTACTGGATCAAAGGCTTGGTGGTCGGAAGCATCCATATGCTGTAAGAACTTTATTGAGATGGACTGTCTTAGGGCCGATGTCATCCTTCAAGTGTAGTGTTAGCAGTGTAAACTTAATGTGCCATTTTGAATCTACAGAAACGCAGCTGAGGAGAATGTATGACCTTGAGTTCGACGATGTGCATTTCGCTGATAAGATGATATCACCTTATGATCTTGCAGCCATGGAGATAGTGCAGAAAAAGACTTATTTTTCAGATGACGACTTCGCAGTACCACTGTCATGGCGAAAGGATGCTGACACGAGAAAGGGGAATTATGAGTTGGTTAGGAGACTGGACAGTCTCAAGTATAGGCTGATACAAAATGATAGTTTGAGATAAATATACATCAGAGGCATCGAAGATATTATTAGTAAGGGATATGCCGAGTTAGTCCCGGAGGTGCACAGAAAATAAGATTATTGACCTCGCTGGTATCTGCCACATTACCCAGTGTTTAACCCAAGAAGCTAAGAATCGTCCTCGACTGTGCTGCTAAACATAATGGAGTGTCTTTCAACGATTTGTTGTATCAAGGCGTGGACACTACCGCAAATTTAGCTGGGATACTTTCACGTTTTCACAAAGAGTCGATAGCTGTCTCCGTCGATATGCAGGTAAAGGTAACTGACTTCGATAGAGGCGCATTACGATTCTTGTGGTGGCCAGATAATGATATCTTAAAGCAGCCAGTTAAATATCAGATGACCTCCTACCCATTCGGAGCTACGTCTTCCCCGTTCTGTGCGAACTTTGCACTAGTCAAAACAGTCTAGATGTTTTCAGACCAATACGATATCTTTGTTCAGTATGCTGTCCAAGATAATTTTTGTGTGGACGATTGCTTGGTGTCATTTCCATCAGTTGAGCAAGCTCAGAGCTTTGTCAAGCAGAAAAACGAGTTGTTGTCACACGGAAGTTTCAGACTAAAGAAGTGGGTCTCAAATTCTAAGACTGTTGCACCTGTATTCCCAAGAATGAGTGGAGGATTGTCAACAGTAGAAATGCATCCGAGCTATGGTGTTACTCAAAGGACTCTCTGGTCTAGAGTGGGATACGAAGTCAGATGTTTTTAAATTTCGTTTTGATCCAGCTGATAGGCCGCTAACTAGAAGGGGTATAATGTCTATAATTTCATCTTTGTTTGACCCGTTGGTTCTAATATCACCAACCTGTCTTCCGGCTAAGCAACTATTACAGAAGCTATATAGAGCCAAGTTGATGCAGGACCTACCCTCTGCGAATCAGATGTTGCTGCCTGGAAAGAATGGATGAATTTTATGTGCCGTCTTGGCAGTGTCACAGTTAACAGAAATCTTAAGAAAGAAAGGTCTGACGACGAATCCAGGACAGAGCTGCATGTGTCCAGTGATGCATCCGAGTCGGGTTATGAAAAAGTGGCATATGCTCGAATCGCGGCTCAGAAACGTGCTCTACACTGTGTGCTGCTGTTTAGCAAATCAAAAATAGCACAAATAAAACATGTTACCATACCTAGACTGGAATTATCAGCCGCTGTTCTAAGTGTGAGCATAAGCGAGTTACTGAAAGAGAGTCTTCCTAATTTGTTCTGTTAGACGAGCTTCTGAACCAACTCAAGGATAGTTCTTTACTACATTGAAACTGTGTAAGGCGCTATGCTACCCTTGTGGCCAATCACCTCTCCGTAATACATCAGTATTCCCAAGTTAAGCAGTGGCTATACGTAAAGTCTGAGCGGAAACCAGCTGAGTGGGCTTCGCGAGGTATAACGAAGGAAAATGATCTTAAAGACTGGCTCAACAGCCCTGTCTTCTTACGAGATCGTGGAGAAGGTTCCACTATGGACTGTATGGAAGTATCTCTGGAGGATATTGAATTCAAAAGGTCACAAGCCCAAATCAACGTGACTGTTACCAAAACTAATCACTTCCCCCTTCTATCTTATTTTTCCGATTGGACGAAACTTGTTCGAACCGCGTCATGGCTCAGAAGATATATCGACTACATAATTGTTCTATATTCCCGTCATTAGGACCGCTCTATTAACCTAGGTCCCTTGTCAGTTATAGAACAGAAGACCACCAAATTTAAGATCTTGAAACTAGTTTAAAAAGAAGTAAACCCAGAAATATTGGAAATCCTAGGAAAAAACACTAAATTGACCGCGCATAATGACTTAAGAGAATCGTCGCTTGTAATGATAGATGGCCTGATGTGTCAGAGGGATCTTGGGTTACTCAGAGTTCGCAGCCTCGTTCAAACATCCTATCATACTGCCTAACCGACATTTAGTGACTGAATCAATTATTAGGCATTACCATAGGGAAGAAGGACACCGTGGCACGTCACAGGTTTTGGCGTCAATTCGAGAAACTTACTGGATCGTGAAAGGAATCAGAGAAGTGAAGTGCGTAATAGGTAGATGTGTGGTATGTCGACGATTGAATGCTAGGATAGGTCAGCAAATGATAACATCACTGCCGCCATGTCGAGTAAAGCAAGGCTGGTACAGTTCGCCTTTACGGGAATAGATTACTTTGGACTCTTAATAGTTCGACGAGGAAAGTCAATAGAAAAAGGTATGGTTGTGTTTTTACGTGCTTACAGACTTGAGCAGTTCATTTAGAGGTAGCACATGATTTAAGTACCGATTCTTTTATTATGGTTCTTATGCGCTTTACGCAAAGGCGAGAAAAGCCACTGGAAATTAATAGTGATAATGGCTCGAATTTTGTGGGCGCTGTCTCCGAGTTATGTAAGTTCATCCGGCAGTGGGACTTCCACAAGATTAGCGCGCAGCTCACCTCAAGGCCAATACGATGGCACTTCAATCCGCTATCTTCCAGCCACCGCGGTGGAGTTTGGAAAGGAATAATTAGATCTATTAGACGGTTGCTGATAGTCATATCGAATGTGCGAGTGTTACAAGAAGAAACCGTGATTACTTGCATGGTGGAAGTAAAAAGGATCTTGTACAATCAACCTCTGGTTTCGGTGACATCTGACGTTAATGAAATACTATGCCTTACACCTAATAACTTGTCGTTGCTAAGAGAATGTGAACGTATCGCGATAGAATACAGCTTGCAAGATAAATATGGTCGGCGTTGGAGACAAGTAAACTATTTGGCGGATGTGTTCTGGCGAAGATAGAGAAAAGAATATTTACCCACTCTACAGCGTCACCAGAACTGGCTGATGAAACATCGTAATTTCAGGAAGGGAGATGCGGTGATTGTTTCTACCGATGTCGTGGCGCGTGTATTGTATTGTGAGAAGGATCAAGATAACCTCGTCAGAACTGTGACTGTCAAATCGAAAGACGGTATAATTAGGAAAGATATTCGTAAGGTTTGTCTCCTTGAAGGTTCCGATTGATTTAAGGAAACAGTAGAGTATGTCAGGTGTACTGGTGTAAGTCCTGAACATGCTCGGATCTTATGTAGACTAACAGGCAGAACCATGACAGAGTCCTGGGAGTGTCTTCTGTGTTATATGGAGGGATTTTGAAGGGCAGTGTAAAACCTATTTTTGCTTGTATGAAAATCCCTCCATGTTTCTTTTAAGTTGAGCAGTTTCTTAACTTAAATTTGTCCCTTTGTTGTGCTCTGTCTCTGTAACAGTTCCTGCTTCTTTCTATTTGCCCCCTTTTTTATGGAGTTTTACCTACAATTAGGTTCTTACATGTCCTTTTGGTAGCATATATTACATCCCGCTGATCTTCAGTTTTGTTTGTTGGGGTTCAAAGTCTTGTTGTAAGCCATACTGGCTTTATATTTCCTGTCTGTCTGAGTGAATTGGCTCAGTTGGTTGATTTCAGAAGTTTGGTCCCCTTATTTGTTAGGAACACTTTCTTTGGACAAGTAACTAATTTACTGACTCTTCACTATTTATTTGTTGTATTACAGATTAATTGTACAGTTGCTTGAATCCTTTTGGCTGTATAAAGAAAGGAATTTGTTGATGTTTGTGTGTTAAATTTTGTTAATTGTTAAATATTGTACCACGTTTTGCACCAATAAATTGTGTTATTGGCTTTCCTATCGCGAATTTGTGCGTAACTCAAGAACCGGCGGGCTCTATACAGAACGACGTTAATCTTCAACGTTATCAGTAGCTTGGTTTATACAATCTAGACCTAATATTCACCAGTACCTTAAATACAGGGGTCGAATCACAAAACCAATGCGAACGAAGCAAATGCTTCCTGCACTTTTTGCGAGAACAACTTGGCATACTGACTCCAGGACTATTTCAAACAACGATTAGAACATACGTGCAGCTCATCTACAAATTAACAATATCATAGTCGCACCAATTAGAAAAATGTGAAGTGCACCCTATATATGACCAAGTTAC
Organism: Schistosoma japonicum; assembly: GCA_025215515.1. Lineage (NCBI taxonomy): Eukaryota > Metazoa > Platyhelminthes > Trematoda > Strigeidida > Schistosomatidae > Schistosoma > Schistosoma japonicum. The sequence goes on from CM046069.1 coordinate 69,379,669, forward strand.
GCTGATCGCACAACTAAGGCAACTTCTAACGAATAAGTACACTCGTACAAATAAAGAAAAATCAGAAGACGGTGATGGGAGGAAAAGAAGGTATATTTGATACCTAAAGAGAGGACGGGTTACCTCCCACGTACCGCCTTGTCATGATCTAGTGGTGGTGCTTGACAGAAGGCCCACAGCTACTCAGGTCTAAAAAAACAAACATGATCGGCTTTGATAACGATAGTCTATGAAGTTATTTCTTTAGCGAGTTATTTACCGCTACTCAAAGGTTCTGATCCTATAAAGAAACTTACGTCCTAAGATAAACCAGTGGGTAGTGGGCCAGAGAACAAGAAATACGAAAATCACCTAGAGTCAGGCCTCTTTATGTTAGTTACAGAAGCGTAAGAAAAGATTTTACCTGTACATACAAAATAGTTCAAGTTCTAGCGCGCCCAAGTAGGGAGGTTTTCACCCAGAGATTCCACAGCAAACATAGAATAATTCTTAGAGAGTCGTTCATTAAAGGGAAATCTCACCAATTTAGACGCATTTCTATACGATTACAACGTGACCCATTTAGAATAGCGTATCACACTCCATTACGTTAGCCTCCTTGGCAAAGAGCTATAAACAGGGAATAGGCGCTGACGTAACACTGACAACCGTTTGATGCCTGAAACAAAAGGAAAACGTACTAACCTTCCTAAACCAACACCATACTTCAATTAACAATACACAATCACAATCCCTGTTTTTTCCCGTACTTTTTATGTGTATGGACTACCTTCTAGTGATCAAGTAACTTATTGCTTGTTGTCGGACTGCCATTAGCCACAGCAACTTTTACTATATTTTATAAAGACAAAACGACAATAATATTAGCAATAGAACTTGGGACTGCTAAAAACACACGATGGACAGGCCTTACTGCTTTTTGAGCCTCAACACCAAGATACGAGAGTAAATAAATCAAGTGCTTTATGATAGCTCGCCATAATGCTATTGGATATTGGATAAACAAGAGGGAAATTTATGCTGTACGTTTCGGTCAAGCCGATGATATTTTCGAATACTTTAGTAGGTATTCTGGTTTCGGTGAAGATATCTGCATGTAGTGCTGACATTAACAAATCCTGTAAAAAATTATTTTTGACTGACTATTTATCTTCAAGATAAATACATATGTCATTAGTCTATTTGGAGGATTTTTATTTTCTAAACAAGCTTGTTATTTATTTATTCTTCGTGCATAAGAATATTCGGTTGAAGCCATTAATAATCTTAACACGCCTGACAAAAAAAGCTTAATTTGCCAAGGAAATTTTCTGCGATGGGTGAAAAAATCCATGTGTTTAGTAAACAACTGCAGACTGATGATTTAGAGAAATTGGCGGCTTCCCTTCCATCTGCGGCCTTTGGTTTTGTTTCAGGTGGTGAGAACAGAGGTTTCAATACACATTTTGTAAATAAGTTTCAGTCGGGAAGAAAGGGGTTTGGTATGATAAGGTCCTCTCGTACTCTTTCTGAACCTACCCTGCCAACATCTAAGTCAATAAGAAGTGTGACAACATCTAAGTTTGTTTCTCCTACATTTGCTAGGTACATGCCTTACTTCCTGTCATCTCTTAGCAGCTCTTCAGACACGTCGACAACTATGTCTTCCCTTACCGTATCAAACCTTAGTGATACCTCTAGTAGTGTGCGGCCTCCATTGTCTGCAAGTCAATTGTCCTTACCAGAACCACCAGATGGAGGTTGGGGTTGGGTTGTTGTGGTTGCGGCGTTTTTCGTACACATGATCACCGATGGAGTGATAGTGTCGTTCGGCGTTTTGATTGAATCTCTCATTGAGGAATTCCAAGAGTCTCTGAGTGCTACATCATGGATCGGATCATTTTCGTATGGTGTCCCCGCCCTCGCAGCTCCTTTGTCTTCGTTGTTGCTTAATCGCTTTGGCTGTCGAATAACGTGCATGCTCGGTGGGCTGATAAGTGGGCTAGGATGTTTCGCTGGAGCCTTCACTAATTCGATTATATCAATGGTCCTTTCTTTTGGTATCTTATCTGGTTTAGGAGCGAGTTTGTGCATCACATCAGCTCTCGTTGTTGTGTCAATGTATTTCGATGACAGAAGGGCTACTGCAACTGGTTTATCCATAGCGGGTACGGGTGTTGGTGCACTTGTATTTGCCCCAATGGTAGATATGCTGTTGAATATTTATACTTGGAGAGGGGCTATGCTGATATTGTCAGGATTTTTTCTAAACATGATCGTATGTGGTTCTTTGATGCGTCCTGTGGAGACTGACGTAGAAAAACGACACAGACAACGTCTTGCTTGGCTGGAACATTTAGCTCGCGAGTCTGGCCTACCACCTTTTGAAAGTGCAGATTACTTGGATAAAGATGTGCTTGGTCGTATTAAATTGTTGCGTGACTATATGCTAGCCCCTCGCAGGGTTACAATGAGTTATTTACGTTCGACAAGTGAAGTTAGTGAGAAGTTGATTTCAGATATTCCTCCATATCGTTCATCTGGTGTAAATTATTTTCAAGTTTTAGGAAATAAAAATGTATCCAACGATCATCCTCAGATACCCTCAATACAGTCTAACTTGCAATCAGCAAATAAAGAATTATTGCTGCCAACTCAAGGTCAGCATACGTGTAAGACCAATGCACCTGCATTTCGACCCCGACATAGTTCATCGGCTAACAAGAAAGTGTGCAGTTTCAAGCTCCATCATCCGGAAGCTGAGTCTGAAAGGGTTTCTTTCATACCCTTATTTCCTATTGACAACTGTGATAGTAATGTAGATTGTAAAAGTCATGAGATAAATAGTATGCATAAAGTAGACAATGTTTCGGTTAGATCGGTTAACGGAAGCCCTAAAGTTGCAAAAAATCCAATTAGTTGTGACGATAATAACATTCTTCGTCTAAATAGTGAGAAAACACATGCTTCAAATCTTTTACGTCAGGACAATCAGATCCATGTAAATAATGACTATTATGAAACCGGTTTTTCCAAACTTATACGCGATTCTTCACACAATCAAGATAGCATTCTTCATAACTCTGCATCTAGTCAACTGGAATCCTATCACTCTGGACTCCAGAGTGCAATAAGTTTACCAGATCTTCACCACATCAGAAGAGTGTACAAAGTATCTACTTCTAGTGACTCTGAATTGTCATCTCAGTGTTCACCAGCGTATAACTGTAATTGTCTCGCGAATAGGAAATCAGGACTAAAGTCATTTGACGAGGATGAGAGAAGTCAGAATAGACAAGTTCAGTGTTTTTATTGCTGTGCAAAAATATGTGCAAATATAAATGACGTTTTTCACCGTCTGTTCGATTTGAGGCTGTTTAGAAGATCTACATTCGTTCTATTCATGGTGTCGAATTTCTTACTGTACTTCTGGTACAACGTTACGTATTTTTTCATGGGTGTTCGTGCTACCAATTATGGTCTTAGTGAAACACTTGCAGCTCTTTTGTTTTCTGTCCTTGGTGGTGCTAATATGGTTGGTGAGGTTTTAGCAGGTTTTCTGGCTGATCGTGATGGCGTTGACTCTCTGACTCTGTACTTCTTCATGATTCTTGCATGTGGTGTATCAACAAGTCTGATGCCGTTACTTACTACATTTATGTCTATGGCAGTTTATGCTAGTAAGTACTTTCATTCTTTACCGTTTAATCTTCAACTGTAGTATAGTAATCACTTCCTATTGAGTGTAATTATTTTAACGAAAAGAAATAGATACAGCTAATTAATCACATATGGTCTCATTAGGTCATCTACTAGCACCTACTGACGGTACTTTATTGCAATAGAATCACTGACTTGTTTCATATCACTAGTTGTAGATTTTAGTCCTTCTCAATGACTAAATACTGATTGGCGCAACTAAATTTTGGTTATATGGGCTGGAATAAATTTGCTTGTGTATGTCCTAATATTGAACAGTTTTCCATCCTCTAACTGTTTATAAGTGATTTAGTTACATTCTGCCATCCATCCAAGTAATTTTACCACTTAGTTTTCCTCAGTCTTCTGTTGTATGCAATAAAAGTTCTATTTTTTTCATTAATTGTAAATGTATTACCAAACACCCTAATGTATCTATCACCCTGAAATATATCATACAATGTACTCAAGAAATGAAGTGTTGGTTTCATTAAATCGATTTATGAATTAGCAGCTTAGATACGAGTGACCTCAATCTTTTAGTTATGTTATATTTAAAATATCTTTGCATCTTCTACCTGTTCATTATCTATATCTGCCTATTTTTCATGTAAGGAGAGTATACTGTACTTCAGGCCTTTGTGTATCAATTAAGTACTGTAAAATATTGTTAGTTAGCCCAGATATGTCTTGATTGCAAATGTCTGATCATAGTAGTCCTCAAAGTGTTATTCATGTTTGGTTGAGATGCTTATATTAAGTAGAGTACCAGATAAATCCGATAAATCGGTTAGTTATGGTCGTTTGCTGAGGAAATTGATTGGAAGATATATACTTTTTCGACACACGCTCATCGCTACTTATTATGTGCACCATGAAATTGAATATTTGTTTAATCTTCTCTGAGAGGTAGACGTCCTGATTTGCCCTCATAAAATAATCGTATTCTGTTATTGAAAGTTTTATGTACAAATTTTTGTGTCAAAATAATAATCGAGCGATATTGGTCATCCATATATTCCTTTGCACCTTATGATCGGTTCCTTTACACCTAGTATTTAACCTTTTCCTTCCGTTTGTTTTCTTATAATATTAGTATTATTATATACAATACTTTTTCCTTAATAACGCTTTCGGATTTCAGTATCGTAGCTTAGGAAATGCTTAATATTGTACCATGTTTCTATCTGTAATTTTGTATACCTGATAGTCTGTTTTGTCTTCATTAAAATTTAGGTGTATTCGGCATGGGCTTGGCCGCTAATGACGCTCTTTGCACTGTTCTTTTAGTAGAATTTGTTGGACTCCATCGTCTTACAAATGGTCTTGGAATCTGTTTTTTTTGTCAGGGCGTTGCAAATATTTTGGGGCCACCTTTTATTGGTAAGTGTCCAACGATTTAAAATAAATTTTAGTCTCAGGAGTTTATTTTCGTCCTTCCTAACACTATCTTAGGTAAGCTGTTGACTAGTCTCGCTGTATTGCATTGATCTTCTCACTTAGTTTTCCTATTCTTATCGTGAGTCTATTTTTGTGTAAACACAACATATTATAAACGCATTTTTGTTAAGCGTGTTTGACTTATTCGATTTATTCTACTGATATTATTTTGGCCACTTTGGTATAAGACTCACTGTGTAATCAACCGTAATCAATAATTTTCCTCTAAGCGTCCATTTTTCATCGAATGATGCTAGTCTCAATTATCTATTACAGTTAGATAATTCAGTACGTTTTCGAAGTTTCACATTAACTAACCCAACCTTTGCAAACATTTTACCACTTCATCTCAGTTGTACGGTTATCCTCCTTATCTTATGTACCATAAACCGCCGTAGCTTACGGGAATCATAAATGCATAGGTTTGCCATCACTTGGTGCCGTAAGTTTGTAACGTATAGGTGATTCTGTGTACTTGCGTTCATACTAGGTTCTCGTATTCTGATTTTTCTGTTTTCTGTAGATCTTTACTACTTAAAAAACAGCAATAGTTAACCTGAAAAAAATACTGTTAAAAATCGTATTGCAAATAAATCGACTTTGTTCATTTGTTAAAGTGATTTCTCACCTTAAAAGTTTTATTTTGTTTAAGTGAAGCGTTGGTTGGTTCTTAAGCACTGAACTTTTATATACTGTATCATCTTCAGTTGCAGTAACTTATTTGTGTATCTTACCTTCGCGTAATACGTGTTCCCCCTAAGCCTGCATTAATTCTGGTTTCGAACTAATTAATAATTGGTAGCCTTTACGGCAGTGTACTTCAGATAATTAAAAGTGTTTCCTATATATTTCGATTTATATATGAATACTCGTGAGCAACAGCTTATTGACCTTCTTTTACCTTTCACGATGTATCACCATTTACACAAATAGAATAGTTATCGTAGGTAGGGGTTTTCCATAAAGGCGATAGGCATAGGAACATACGTCCACTTGCCAACAGAGTATGGTTTTGTTGTTGTAATTTGACATTTCTGTTAATAATTGATTAGTTGTTATCGCTCTTACAAAATATACCAACAAGCTATAAGAATCATAATGATTTTCCATAAAACTTCGAGTTCTTATTCTGTTTTTAATGTATATTGTGTAAGTATTATATGTTTAGTGAAGAGTCAAGGTTTAATGCGTTTGAAAAGTCTTAAAGACTGAAGATTATTTATATAAGGCCGGATATTTTAGTTAACGCATTACAAACTTTATGAATGTGGTGTTCTACGATGTCTGTTTAGAGACAGAAAATTTGCAATGGCAGTATGTATGTAGGTACAGCGTAGAACTTGGCACATCTGTGCATCGGTACAAGTTGCCACAATTCATTTCTACAGCAAGATGAACACTAAATATATAGAAAATAGTAGTTATGTCAATGATAGTAACCGAAAAGTGTGAAAATACAGAAAGAATTCATTCGTTGAAATAAAGGTATAAAATTATTATAAGCTCACAATTTAAGGGAAGATAAAGGGTGAACGCACATGTGCTACTGTGACCGATTCTGAGGTATGTCACCCAGAAGCAGTAATCACTAATTTGGTATGTATTAAACTTCGCAAATTTCTTGATGACAGTTTCTCAGATGCTTTTGTCTTAACCATAGAATATAATATTCCCTTCTGTACTTTACTGCAAACTGAAGACGATTAATTTTTCAATGTCATTTGTTTTATGCATTAATTATTCATTGCTGGGGTTACCTAAAGGAATATATGTATTTATATGGAATAGAGAGAAAGAGAGCAATAATATTGTTCCTTCTTTCTACTTATTGATCAGTTGTTAGTTTTACTTTTCTTTGGTTGTCAGTCTCATTGATTTCTTAATAAACAGATGTAGCGAAAGTTGTTATTATTGTTATTTGTATTTTCTGACTGCCTACAATTTCTTTTATGCATGAATGTTTATTAGCTGTATGCCCGATTTTGGATTTAATTTACCTATAATAGAACACCATACATTACCGATTTGTTTCAGTATTAAATAGTACTAATCACTTTTAAAAATTGTTATTAGATTATTCTTGCTTTACGCTTGTGGATATTTATAAGCGGACCTTTTTTTACTACATTGCATCTTCACTTAACAGTAACTACTATAACTACAATAGAAACGATATTAATTTACTTTTGTTCTAAATTTTTGGGGATTAGTTCATAAATTCGCATTCTAATTGGGTTGTGAGTAACAAATTCCTTTATATTAAAATCAGTAATTAAATTATTTCACTATTAACTTTTAAATAAGCTCCGAAGTTGATTTCTTTCCTGGTATATCCACTAAACATTCTAGTTAAATTATCAAATTTTAAATTTTTCGGAATAACCATCTACATAATCTTAAATGCTCAGCTCTAGATCATAATTCATAATTTACTTTCTCATCGAATAAGTGAAATCTTGAATTAGTCTGCGACTCACTGGACGTAAAAGATCCACGACAAGGATCCCCCACAGAGTTCAATTTAATGATGAAAAAGTCAAGAATACATTCCAGGAACAACTAAAAAACCAATTAGTAAACGGCGTAAACTGTTCTCAACCTGAGCTAGCCTGGAATGATATCCAAAAAGCTGTTGAAACAGCAGTAATATCTACTAATAAACTAGACCTAAAGGTTAAGAAAACTTAGTGGATTTCAGCTGCATCTGCTGAACTGATAGATACTCGGCAACACATCCCATCTGGTTCTGAACATGATGAGCAACGTAGGCAACTTAGACACAAACTAATCAAAAGCTTACGCAATGATCGTGAGCAGTGGTGGGTGGCGAAAGCTAAAGAGATGGAAAAGGCAGCGGCAATAGGTAACAGTAGGCAACTGTTCAGACTTATCAAGGAAACGGGTATCAGGAACCCAACTGTAAGTGAAACTATCTCCGAAAAAGATGGCTCCATTATTCACTGTCAATCCAGAAGATTAGACCGATGGGCAGAACACTTTAGGGAACAGTTCAACTGGCCCACGGCGTCATCCCTGCTGCCCACCATCCCCAAACAATCTGAATGGCAAATTAACATTGGTCCCCCAAGTCTCAGTGAAGTTGTGCAGGCTGTTGGAAACTTAAAGCGAGGGAGAGCGGCAGGACCAGATGGATTGACCCCTGAGATATTTAAGGAAGGTGGTCAAGTCTTAGCAACCAGATTAACTGAGGTCTTGGCTAGAATTTGGGAACTAGACGTAATCCCATCTGACTGGTCTCGAACACTAACCATTCCGGTCTTTAAGAAAGGACAGAAGTCCTCGTGTGACAATTACCGAGGAATCAGTTTAACGAATATAGTGTCTAAAATACTAGCTTCAATAATACTTCGACGTCTAACTAAAGCTCGTGAAGAGCAAACTCGAGAAAACCAAGGTGGCTTCAGACCCGGACGTGATTGTATAGACCAAATATTCACACTACGGAAGGTTCTGGAACATAGGCACACTTTCAGACGCCCAACAATAGCTGTATTCCTTGACCTTAAGACGGCGTTTGACTCTATTGATCGTAAGGTTATGTGGCAATGTCTGTCATTGAAAGGTGTACCGGAGAAGTACATTAACCTTATACAAGCTCTCTACTCGAACACCACATGTCGTGTTAGAGCTTATGGCAGATTGTCTTCGGAATTGACCACTTCTAGTGGTGTTCGTCAGGGTTGTCCGCTATCTCCATTTTTATTTAATTTTATCATGGACATACTTTTAGAGTTAACATTATCATCGTCTGATTTCTCTGGGGTTGACCTCTTTCCAGGAGATAAACTTACTGACTTAGAATATGCCGATGATATAGTTCTACTGAGTGAAGATGCTGATAAAATGCAGGATTTTTTGACCACCTTAAACATGAATGTAAGCATGTTTGGGATGCGATTCTCCCCATCCTAATGTAAAATGTTACTTCAGGACTGGCTTAATTCGGCACCAAAGTTAGTGATAGGGCGTGAAACTATTGAATGTGTTAACCGCTTTACTTATCTAGGGAGCCTCATCAGTCCTAACGGTCTGGTGTCCGATGAAATCTCGGCCCGTATACATAAGGCCCGATCGGCTTTTGCCAACCTGCGTCACTTGTGGCGTAGGCGAGACATTCGTTTAATGACAAAAGGACGCGTTTATTGTGCAGCAGTCAGATCCGTTTTACTTTATGGATGTGAAACATAGCCTTTAAGGGTAGAGGATATTCGTAGGCTCCTAGTATTTGATCATAGATGTCTCCGAAACATTGCTCGTGTTTGCTGGGACAACCGAGTAAGCAATGCATGGGTTAGGAATAGAGTACTAGGTAAATACGGTAAGGCTATTGGTGAAGTAGTGAATCTTCACCGGCTGAGGTGGTTAGGACATGTGTTGCGTATGCCTGACCACCGTCTACCTCGACGAGCAATGTTGTCTGGTGTAGGAGTAGGCTGGAAGAAAGCTAGGGGTGGCCAAACGAGAACATGGCACCAATCCATGAAGTCATTGACGATTGGACTGAGCCATGTTAATAGATGCAGACTACCTGGTTGGGGCCCACACGATGATCGTAACAAATGGTTAGAGACTTTAGGTGATATGGCTCAAAATCGATTGCAATGGCGCAGGTGCATCCACTCCTTGTCTTCCTCCAAATTCTAATTTTTGAGCTTATTATTATTTTCTGTTTACTGAATCACTTTTTATTTCAAATCTCATCTCTGATCTCTATGCCTTCCCGTTAGTACTTACTCTGTTACTAACTTCCCCTACTCTGGGATTTGGTTCGACAATTTAATCTTTATCTGCTAATTGAGGCATGGCAACTTGAACTGATGTACGTATGTACAAAGTTCTATGGTGTAACTGACTGAATGTATGATTTTAATGATATAGTAACGGTACGGCCGTTCGATGTCATTATTTTCGATCCTAGTAAAACGTCTAATTGATTATCTTCTTGACGGCACTATTTGTTTAAGATACTGCAATGAATTTGGCAAGTTTCTGCTAATCATTATTTCATAAACTTCATGAGATCACTTACTTATATTGGCTACAGTTTTAATGCATAGATTTTGTTTTGTACTATTCAAATTTATTGTTACAAAAAAAAGTTGGTTTTTGTTTATGAGACACTAAGTCACTCGGTAAATTGATTTATTTTGTTTCATTTTGTTTATATGTGTCTGGTTGATAGATTAAACCTTCAATTACAGTTATATGTAACTTTGTATATGTATCGTTTATAGCTGTAGTGTTAATTATGCAAGTTGATCAGGAATGTTACAGGTAGCTACCAAATGAAAATTGGCAACAAGTGATCATGACATTTTTGGGCAACTATTTAAGGAACTGTAACACAAGTATTCTAATTATGTAAATGTCGAAAATCGTTTATTGACTGCACTATACATATAACTAAAAAGAAAACTGATGTTAATAAAATAATAACAAGTACATTGATTAGATTGTAGATTCATATGTATTTTCACTTTATGACAGTACATTTTGTAACGCTGTGTAGTGAAAAACCGAGAACGTATTAGTGTTAACCAGTTAGTAATCTAAAACCTTGAAATTACGTTCTACATTTATTTGTATTTATCACTATCGTATTTTTTTTAAATCTCGAAGAAGCTTATCCTTCTTTAAGGAAGTTTGTTATGCAGGATTCTGGGTTTTTTATTCATGAAACAACTTTGAAGTTTTAATATTTATGTGACATGTGATATATTATTCAATACTCTTGATTTATATGCACGTATACCACAAACCCTCCGATCTTAAAATTTGTTATTTTTTAATGACCGAATTAATTAATTATTATTTAATATATAAAAGTATACATAGTACCTGTGAACCACACATATATTTTGCAAGTACGAATGATTTTACGTGATGCAAACCGACATCTCAGTGGTTAAAACTCTGTAATGTAAACTAGTGGGTTGTCGACATAATGAGTTCCTGTTTTCCAGTTTTTAAGAATTTTAACAATATTAAGCAACCATATGTGTGGTAACTTCAAGCTGCTTGTCTAGCTATGCTTTTCCTTGCTTATTGCATTTTTATTTGATTCTTGTGTAATACAGCTAATCAAGTGCATATTAATGTACTTAGTTTTAAGGTGCAGTTTGTATAAAGGCTAATGCTACTAGTTGGCTACCAAAACCACAGTAGGCTGAGTGAAACTCGACTGAATGTACATTGTAGTATAAAACGGGTATCAAAATAGTATTCTCTACATAAGGATAATATTGTAAAAAAATAAAGGCGGGATCTACTATCAGTAAATTAATTGTTGAAAGTTGTTGGACGATATTTTCAATAACAATACAAATGAGATAAAATGAATAGTAAATGACATTTCACTTTCCATAAATCAGCTGACATAAATTTTTAAGATAATTAAATTCATTAGATTCATATTGATGGACAAGTTATTGATATGATTGTGTTAGAAAATCGACATTATATACTGTCTTACTGATAAATGTGTTTAAGTCATATTTGCACCAAAATATATTCATTTAACTGTAGGTTTTGTTATGAAACAATTAGAGGAATGGTTTTGTAATAATATATCATTTAATTTCCTTATATACCTCTTTTATTAGTCGTAGTAGTCATAAATTAAATAATTATTATATTGATCTTTAAATACTAGATTTCTTAATGTTTGTTCACTGGATTTATCCTCAGTGTTTGTTGTATCAAACACTTTCAGTTATTTTTCCACTACGTTACTATCTAAATGATTGCATATCGGATTGTGATTTTCAGTAAATGTTTAATTTCATGCTCTTGGAGACATTGGCATCCGATTATTTGAGCATGACAGTATGACTCAACTTGACATACCGTAGAGATACTTAAATATGGTGAGAGTTAAGGTATTAAGTAGAATATTCCGAGCTAATTGCACTTTAATATGCATCTCTTATCCAATAAATGAACAGAAAAATAATCAAATGCTCTGGGTTCAACGTACTTATTGGTTATTGAAAACTGCGGATAGCGGCAAAATTACCTTGAATACACTCTTCATTGTATCATGATGATAAAAATTGATTTCCATTGTATTATGGAACAAATGAATAAATTGAATACACAAGCACAAAATAGAAACAAATAAATTATATCGTAATTTTCGCGATTGTTTGCAAACACACCCTATATAGTGTAAATATCAATTGTTTACTGTAGGCTTTCCTCATTATTCTTCCTGTTTTTATGATACAGATACAAGTGAATAAATCTAAGTGAAGATCAAAGTTTGTTTTAAAAGGATAAAAAGCAATCAATTTCAAGAACTATATTGTAAAGTAACAAACAAGTAGAATAGTAACTGTGGCAACAATAATGTTTTCTACTATACATATACTTCTAATTATCGACATAGTAACAGTTAAAAGTACAGTCAGGGAATTGTAGTCTATTGAATATCATGTATGGGAGAATTTAACAGATAGATAGGTGGAGGGAGGAGAAGGAAAGAATCTAACCAGTCACATGCAGACAACTGATGACCTGAACACGTGTGTTCGTTTCAATAACAAAGCTGTGTATTTGTAGTACTGTAAAAGTTCACGTTTCTTGTAGTTAACATAAAAAAAAGAAATTGTGAATTAATTACGTTGTCGGATTGTAAAGTACTATTGGTAATAAATAGCTTTACTGTCTGTTATATTGTATTTTTTTCGTAAGGAATGACTTAGTTCACAAACTAAAATATGACAAAATTATTTTGAAACTGAGGATCTAGAAAGCAGAGTGAATACACCGGGACCATCTCAATCGATTCTAAACTATGTCACTATATCACCACGTAGACCTCGAACTAGATAGTTGGCGTTTATCAATATGAAGCAGACCGAAAACTTAATGGTTTCATGATTTGGTGTCACATTTTGACTTACCTATCCCACTAATATATGTCTATTTTCGATACATTATTCTTTATAATGATTAAAGTAGAAGCAGCAAAACACTGATTTTTATCATATGCAATGTGAAACGGAGAAATATTTTCCTCTTATAATTTAGATTTGAACTATTATGAACTAGTGTAAAGCTGAAAGTCATCCCAAACCTATTTGTATAATACATTTGTTGTCATATGGCAGATTGTAGCCCCCAACTCTCATTACACTGTACCATATATACACCTTTTATGTTCACTCAAATTGTTTATTTTTCGTAATTTAACAACAATTTAGTTTGACTTCTTACCAGTTAAGGGATTGGTAGCCGTATCGTTTCTGAATTCTTATTATGTTAGTAGTATATGTGCTATATTCCCCTTATGTTTTAAAAGTTCATAGAAATTTCGTGTAAGTTTGATTTTTATTGAAATATATTTGTGCTCTTCTCCTTGATTTCTTTGTGCTATTGTGAATTCTAACGAGCTTATCTGTTACGTCATATTATTTTAAAGCTATCGTTCGAGGAATAGCTGGTCAAATTAAACAATTAGTATATATAGTGTATAATGCCGTCGTTAACATTAATCTCATTATTAATTTACATGAATCCCACCTAGTTGTATAATAGTCATGCAGTGATTCAGTGGTTATTGTGTTCAACTTTTTTTCACGGAATTTCAGGTTCGAACCCCACTGTACCTATTTAGGTTTGGGTAATCGTGCTGTATCACTAGCCTATACACACTTCATGGCTCAAAGTCAAGTACACTAATCTTATGTAATAAATGAGTTAAGGAATAGTGTCACAGAAGGTGGGGAGCAGTAGGCGTTTTGTAGTTATTTATACCATTCTCAAATCATTTAACTCAGACGTTTTTGATAATATTCCTCTTATGATGTCAAGCGTAGTAGAAATTAGACATCATAATCATTGCCAAGTAACATATACTTTAGCTACTGTGGTGATTGCTATTCTGAATGTTTACAATGTGATGTATGATTGTTTGAAATGAACTATATATAATTTTAAAAGTCGGACTTTACAAATTCATGTTTGAATTAACGATTTCGGTCAACTTTTGATGTATCAAAAGGAAGTAATTGCTCAACCTTAATTTGCAGGATAATGTTGGTGGTTACTGTATAAACACCTAAAAACCATTACCCAAGTTTAGTTAATAATGAAATCTGAAATAAAAGTTATGATAACCTGTACTATAAGAACTCCCACCTCACTCTTTAGTGTCTGAAGATATTGAACACTGCCTACTAGTGCTACACGTTCCTCCATAAACTTAAAGTCACAATGTTGACTTTTTTTCACACTGATTGCGTAGACCTGCTCATTCGTGTTACATTGACTAGGTATTCATTTCTGTTGTTCAACAGTTTTCCAGCCTTTTTTTCTTCCCATGGTGTTCATTTTTTGGTAAAATACTACCGTTTCAATCACATGATGTTTGTTTTTAGTTTAAATTAATTATTTCTCACTTACGTTGATCTTTGTCTTTGTAAAATAAATCTTAAAGTAGTTAGTTTGAAAACTTTTAGGCTAGTTAACCTATCAGAAATTTACTATCATTCAATGTATCTATGAATTCCTGTGTATCTGTATGATGGTTTGTTTCAACCCTAAATTATTGTTTTGTATGTTTTAAGCTTCATCATATTAACCCTAATTAAAATAGAATGCACTATTACCAATTTCTATTTTTATGTGAAGAATGATTATAATAACTTAATTCAATGCTAGAAATTGTATTAAATCAAGAAGTTTTCATCATCAATTGTCTTACTTCATATACGTTTACATTGTAATCATTCAAAAAATCTATTTTACAGATGATCTTAACAATCATTAATCACTGTCCATCTTCAACCATAAAATTTATTGACCAATTTACAAATTTTATCCATCATATTTAAAAGGAGTAATTTCCAGTGTATTTGTCTCCTATTTTCTTTCATGGAATACATAATTTCCTAAAGCTTTTGTTTGAGTTTTTCTATCGTTTTACTTTATAATAATTTCTAAGTATTTCACATTGAAACATTAGTACAAGCAGTTATCATTCATAATTATCTAGTTCATGCAAATCTGAAAAACATATTTACAAAACACAGAAAATTCTTTACATCGAATGATTACACAAGTGTAATGCAGTACATCATTTCTTAATTTCTGTTACATTACAGTTAAAAAAAGGCGGCAAAATAACTATTCTGTTAATCTGAGTGTGTATATGTGTGCGGTTGAAAATTATTGAATTGAAACTATGTAGGTGATTGATCCTTCATTAGTCGGTAGATTTGAATCAGCACCATTCACTTTATTCTCTAGAGTTCGGTAGTATTCTTCCTGTTTTTTTTCGACAATATACATGTGTGGTTTTGGCAATCAATAACTGAACGTATATATGATAATGAGTTAAATGATAAATTCATGGAATTGAATATTATTAAATATCAACTTTTTTTCTCGTTTACCTTTTTTTTTCTTCTTAAATACTATCAGGTTATATCATTGATTTAACACAATCGCATGATCCAGCTTTCATCATTTCTGGTGTAGGCATGATTATGTCAGCATTTGCAGTTGTTCCTATTATTGTTCAACATTTTCGACGAAGGCGTGCACGTCGATTACGTCGTCTACAACAAAATTGTACTGAAACTATATTAGAAGCTGAAAAATAACAATGATAATAATTTATTGCAATTCTATTCATAATGTTCGTTTTAACCCTATAAATGTAGTAGTGTAATATTTGGGCTCAGATTTTATTAGTAGTTTATTTTTCATTATCTATTACTACTTTCTTTTATCTTGACATTCTCTATCCTACTTCTGTCGCTCATTTATTATTTTATATTTACTTCTATTTTTATTACGATTAACCTACTACTATGATTGAAATGTTTACTTCATATTCATAGTTTATGTTATGTATACATTTGTTTACAGTTAACCCGCTTTTCTGTTGCCTATTAGTTAATCATTTATTTGTTTATTTATTACTATTTAATCTTAGATTCTTTTTTTTTAGTTATTAATTATTTCCTATTTATGCATTCAATAAACTACATGTAGCATTTTCCTCGAAATTATCACTTGGAATTATCACTCAGTTAAATTGTTTTATTATCTTGCCTATTTACACATTCCATTTCGATGATGAAAGTAATGAAGTATTATGAGTGACAGTCATTTTTATTTTAAGTTTTTTTTTGTTTCTTATTATGTTCTCATTGTGTTGCTCATTTCGTTCTTTGAAAAAGAACAATCTTTTATTTCTGTTGTTCTTTGTGTATTCTGTCTTTATATTCATTTCAATTAGTTTATATACTTTATTCTAAACTTTCTGTATCATTGTATTTATATTCACGATGTCAATATACGAATATAAGTTTTCTTATTCATAATTACTAAATGTGTATATAAACGATATATATATATGTATGAATGCAAATTCGTTGCCTAATTGAGGGGTAAATGGTGCTTTCATGACTTAGTTTTATTTCTATTGATGACGCCTTATTACTAATACTACAATCAGTACTACTATTGTTGTTAGTATTATCAACAGCTGTCACTATCATTCTTCTTATCTTCATTCATATTGTTATTCATTATTATTATTATTACTATGACTACTATTTTTGTGCAAAATTCACTGTTGCTTAAGTTCATAGATATTTGATGATATCACACTATTTTCATATTAAACCACCACAAAAACGCATATACATTTTGTATCTCGATGTGGAAGGAAACATTGCGGGATTCATTATTGTTATATCCGGTTCCGATTTTTTTTGAAATTCTAGAGAAGTGTGATGCTTTCATTTTCTTCTATTGTGTACTTTTTTTCAGCTTACATGTGTTTATATACATCCAATATTTGTCTATCAAATTAACTACTTTCATTCAATTGTTCAATCACTTCACACATACACAGATTCTTTTATCTCATAGCATAGTAGACAAAATATAAGCAGACAGAAATGAATCTTTTCACATCTATATATTATTGCAAGTAAATTTTTATCCTAGTGTTAATCATTTTAATGGTCAAGACTATGATTGTTATTATTTACTAAAATAATAAAATAGTTTTACTTAGAAAGAAATAGGCGGTTATTTGTTTGTTTTATTTCAGTCAGCATGGTTACATAATAATTAATATTATTCATTTCACATTTCTTGCATAAATAAGCGTAATTTGTTGTTATGTCTATTTGTGGATAAATAGAAATCAATACTCGCATAGCGTACACATCTATTTTGCAGCTGACTTGTTTACTGATAAAGCTGAGGTTATCAGCAACTCTTCCTATATTGAGTGTGCTGTCCCTACGATTATGTTTATATAATGATTGAGTGTTGTATATGGAAGTTAGTAGCAAATTATTTTGATTAACATATCGATGTAGCGCAACCCAACATGCATAACACAAATACAGTGAAAGTTCAGGCTTTAAATGAAATATTTCGTGTACATTACATATAAATATGCAACATTCATTGATTCAATGTGGGCTGCGTGCAACACATCTAGTGAACATTTAAATCATTACGAATTATAGATAATACTAATGCTGTCTGAATTTATTGCCTTAAACTTAATATGAGATCAAAAGACTGCAAGATAAACAATCATTTACCTGTGTTTTAACATAATACTATATCCATTAGTACACTCATTACAGGGCATATGAACGAATTAATCAATTGGGTTTCAACCACATACCAGGTAGAATTCGTTATAAATTTTCAAGCACACATTCAATAAACATAGGTAGAAAAATTTAATTTTTCTATTTGCAGTATAGTAACTTTTTTCAACAGTTCGAAATACTGTACTGAAGGTGGGTGGTTGTTTAGTAGGCAGCTGATTTTAATGTTTCTGGTAGATATTGTTTACTGGTAGATAATGAAAGTTTGCAGTTGGTTAGGAATTTTTTCGAATATATAATGAAATTATACTAGCTTTATGTCGCATTATAACTGGAATATAATTTTCACGGTTGAGGTAACTCTCAAGTTCCTTGGATTCATTCGAAGTATTACTGAGATGAAGTGGTAACGAGTTATGACATGATTAAACACAAAATACTCAACCAAATATGGTCAGCCGATCACTGAGGCTGTAATTTTGAAGTGGGTATACAAATGCGTCAACTGAAGTAGCCACACAGTAACAGCAAAACGAGATGACATGAAGATGAATACCAAAGTAATAATATCGGTGATAGTAAAAAAGATAAGGGGTAAAATAAATGATTAGAAAATAATGACTTATTTCGGAAGTAAAAACTACAAAGTCGTGTGAAAACTCAGAATCTAAATGAGATAAATAATGAATGCAAATAGGTCATTGCGACGTATTCTGAACCATGTCAACTCAATGTCTTCACAAGTATCAGTCGTTGTTATCACGCGGACCCTAACAAGGTGGTGTATATCTGACAATATGACTCAGATTAGTAGTTAATGAATTCGTAAACTGTTATCACATTTTGATTTGGCCAGCTTTAAATCCCTTGCAATCTATTCCCATATCACTTTACATTAAATCAAACTAGGCTGTCGCTTAGCATACATAAAGGATGTTACTACAACCTCGGGTTATGATGACTCAGTACTCCACCAACCAATCTCAGAGCTTTGTCCAGTGCTCTTCGTTTAACATCATTTTGTTTACTCATGTTTCAGTATACATGCCTAATAGTTCAAGAATATTGTTGTCTCAATGTTAGCAGCATACAAATGTCCACTACACTTAAAGATCATGTTTCAGATTCATGAAGTAAGATAGATTGAACTGTGGTGTAGCATGTTCGTCTTTTGGTTAGTGGATGAAAATCACGTCTGTACCTTGTTGTACCAGTTACGAAGGTTAGTCGACTTTTTGAATTAATGTGAAGACTTCATCAGAAACCAACCCATCAGAACTGAATACTCATCTAACATAAATGAAACAGTCGACATGCTCAACTACTTCACTTCGTATCATTAGTTTAGTCATTGTTACAGATCAAATTGGAAGCAACGTTTTACATTTGGAAGAAACAAAACGCATTGCAAATATGCCTTCATTGTTGCTCAATGGGATGTGGAGACTGTGTTTGTGTGATCGTCCATCAAACAGAACTATATTGCACTCGTATCCCAAGTCGTCCATTGAGTCTCATTGTAGAAGATCAATCCTTTAAAATTAGAAAAACTTTTATCTCGAAAAGTATACTTATAATTAAGTTAATTGAAATCGTGGTTAGTGAACAGCTTAGGGCAACACCACTTAAAATTGATAATTCCGATGTCAGTTCACCATAAGCTTTTATTAAATCAGTAATGTTCGAGTAAAGAACCTTCATATGGTTTGCATACTTGATTGGCTTGCTTATCAGTGACATTTATTGCCACTATAACTGTCAGTCTTCAGATTCAAATGTTACTTCAATGTTAAGAAACATCACATTTGTAGGGTGTTGTTAACTATGCCTATGTTCTAATGATTACAACTCTAAGTTGAAAACCATTCTGATCTTTTAGTGTTTCATGCTCGCTAGGTTTACTTAAGTTTTCGTTGTTTATTTAAATTATTATTTTCGACACCATATTAGTCACTCTAGTTACTTTCTGGCATGACTGTAAACTTTCATTGACCAAAATAATTGAAACACTTATTGCTTATCGTGAAATACCTTTCTGATTACCAGAGAATTATGTTGAAATATAAGAATGGTGAGATGACGGAGTGGCATAAGCTCGTGTAATCAATATCGAATTGAGTCATTTTTTTTGAAGCTGCAAGTATGTTATTTTATGTTTATTCTGTTTTAATAATTCATCCTCGCATACTTTAAGTGTTATTATTCAAAGTCGTTTACAGTTGCGCTATTGATCATCCAATCAGTACCTCTATCTTTTCCTGTTAAGTTTTCAAATTGTTTATGAAACCTCCAGTGTTTAACATTCAATGGCATTATGATTTTTACTCCTGTGTTTTCATTTTGTTTAACTTTGTTTGCATAGAACATGAATATGTATATTTATGTCAGACACTTAGATATCTATTAATTACAGATTATTGAATGTAATTATCAAATCATACTGAATTTTAAACGATGATCTTTTTTTAAAAAAATCTACTAGTCAGTATCGTTGATGACATAAAACTCTTTTTATGCCAGTGTATCACATATGCTTTTGTCTTCATTGATTATTCCTTCTAAATTAGTCTACAATTAAAATACTTCAGAATTATGAATATCCTGTATGGAATGATATATAATGGTAAGTATATCGAATGATTTTTGAAAAGAATCAGCCAATGATATGAACATTTAAGATGACACAAACTATCCACAGTTCATTTATACCAGATATGTGTATATGCCAAGATTATCTGAACATATGAACTTTTACATTGTACATTTCTTTATTTATGTTTGTTCAATATAGAATTGAACTTCCTCTCTCTTTAACGGTTTGCTTGAACAGTTTTGATTGTTAAATTTAACTGATTCTAAATACAACATCATACATCTGGTGTAACGACTTTTTATATTACATGCATCTCGTCACGGGTATTTGTGCGTAAAGTCAAATTAATATATGCAAGACTAAATGCTCATAAACTACGCAATAACAGTCCAACATCACTAGTTCTCATAACAGGTGTCGTACGTAGCTTTTCTGTCGTCACACACTAGCATTTTCCATATATCTTCTTGAACCTCATGAATTTAGTTAAATAAGTTCACAAACACTGTTAATGTCATTAAATAGTAACAAGTAAAGGAACTTATGATTAGTAATAAATCGAGGTTTATGGTTCACATAATGATGTATTTCCTATGCAACGTAACATATCAGTGTTTATCAATATAACTGATAATAGATGGGTTACATAAACTGCATTATAAGGGAGTATTCCTCATTTCTATGATAAATTAATAAAACTATGAGGAATTTCGAATTGTCTGCTTTATTTGATAAGACATTTATTGTGTGAGGCAGTTACCCACCGATGACATGGATGAGGTCACGCAAACGTATCACGAATTGATTGAATTTGAAATATCAACCGTTAGGAACCGACTCAGTGGTCCAAATTCAAAGCGTTTGCTGCGGAGCCAGAAAATCCTGGGTTCTACCCCCTATGGGGTCTTGGATGAGTACTGCTGAAGAGTCCCATACCAGGACAAAAACAGCAGTCCAGTTCTTCCGGGTGATCAGTGGTTGTCTGATTCAGATCAATTCATGATATCAGGATTGACAATTAACTATCTCCACAACACCCCCTCTCCAATTGTAATTCTGAATTTATTTAATTTAAAAAAAGAGTATACAGCTGATTAGTTCAAGTTTCAAGAAAACAGTTGAAAATGTTTTTCTAATTTACTTATCATCCCTTATTGATTTCGATATGTCCTTTTTCGTAATGTATGAATAACATACAGTATTTGTTAAAAAAAAATGAAAATACACTGTACTGTTTATACTTGTACTTTTCATGTTTTAATACTAACAGAAAGTACTTTCTAGGCTATTATTTTCTAGATTAGAAAGGATATGTACCACTGAAAGAAGAATTGATATACACTGGCCTAGGTATTAAAACAAAAAGCCTATTAATAGAATTTCATTGATAAATATTAAAAAAATAGAACAACAACAAACACGTTTAAAGTAGCTTAACTCAGCAAAGACTCATTTTTATCCTTGTCAACTAAAAAGAAAATGACTTACTAAGAGTAATCTATAGAAGATTTAACTATGTATTAACTAGAACCTACTCGACTATTAATTCTATTTCAAACAAAGGCTTAATAAATCTAACATTAGACAAGTTCTTCCACTGTATTAACTCGAGAGGTATTTCTAAATTTATGTGTACTTGACAGAACTACAAGATTAAATGAATCGAAACATGAGTTTGAATCATATTCCCAAAACTTTTTGATTAATAGATAAAAGCACTAGTGATTAACGCTCTTGATGTATTCTAGATACGACCTCTTAAAATCGTCCAAGGTGATTAATAAATAATCATGTTTTACTTACTTACTTACAAACGCCTCTTACCCCTCTCGGAGGAGCATAGGTCGCTCACCAATATTCTCCATTCAACTCAGTCCTTAGCAATCCTTTCCAGCTGTCTCCAGTTACTGTTCATCCTTTTTATGTCTGCTTCCAGTTCTCGACGCAGTGTGTTCTTTGGCCTTCCTCTTTTCCGTTGTCCAACAGGATTCCAGGTTAGTGCTTGTCTCGTGATACAGTCTGATGATTCGCGCAATGTATGTCCTATCCATTTCCAACGTCGTTTCCTGATTTTCTTTTCAGCTGAAAGTTGGTTTGTTCTCTCCCATAGTAGGCTGTTGCTGTTGGTTTTCGGCCAATGAACATTCAATATCTTGCGTAGACAGTTGTTGATAAATACCTGTACCCTTCTGAGGATGTTTGCAGTAGTTCTCCACGTTTCAGCTCCATACAGAAGAACTGACTTGACATTCAAACTGAAGAATCTAACTTTGAGGTTGGTAGACAGTTGTTTGGAGTCCCAAATATTTTTTCAGCTGTAGAAATGCTTCCCTTGCTTTGCCGATCTTTGCCCTTACATCTGTATTGGATCCTCCCTGTTCATCGATGATGCTCCCCAGGTATGCGAAGGTATCCACTTCCTTCAGAGTTTCACCATTAAGTTTAATTGGGTCGGTGCTCTGTATGTTGAATTTGAGGATCTTGCTCTTTCCCTTATGTATGTTCAAGGCCTATTGATGCTGAGGTTGCTGCTACGTTGGTTGTCTTCACTTGCATTTGCTGTTATGTATGGGATAGAAGTGCTAGATCATCCGCCCGCAGCTCTTCTAGGGTTGCTGCCGGTCCCAAGCCCGGGTAAAGGAGGAGGGGTTGGGCATAGGGCTAGCACCCCTATCCCGTAAAACACAAGCTTGCTAAAAAAAACGCTAACAAGATTAAATCATGTTTTAGTCTGTCAAAATGTCCTGAAGCTATTCTAATCAGTCGGTAAAAATATAATTTATTTATCAAAAATAAACAGTCTTTATTATATCATGCTTTCTTTATCTCTTTCCCTTACTACTTCTCAATATTGTTGACTCTGTTCTTTCAATTCTCTCATGTCTTATAGGTTCTCAACTAACTAAACTCGTCTCATTTATTATAGTCTGAGATATCATTAGTTGTTGTTGATTGCGTAATCATTTATTTCTGGTCAGTTGACATTTTCGTTATTATGAATACACCAGAATGTTGTTCTTTTTTTATGACATGTGTCTATAACATTTTATTTTATCATCTTATTTATATTATGCTATTGTATGTTGACAACAACTTTCAGCTAAACTCTTTCGTCTAGATTCATCCTTCTTAATTTTGATTTTGAAATTTAATGGATTATAAGCAGTTCGAACAGAATCAAACAAAATGAAGTGGATTCATCTTCTGATAAAATAATTGACCTTACACTATTCGAATTAATAAACAGACTGTATTTGATGATTGTGGTTGTGTAAATGTCTTTAGTACTATTCTATTCGATAGGATTTCTTAAATTCGGTATTGTAAATGTTTGATACAGGCTAATGAAAATCGATAAATATTTATAGTATATGATTAGGTGTATATTGACATTTACTAAGTATACATAAATGAAACACCATATACTTTCACAATAATCTTTCTAAGTAGTTAAATATATTAAAATTGACAGTAGAAAATCTTTTCACTCATCATATTTAATCATTTTCCAGTGAATGTAGGTAAACATTCATAGATACCTTCTACTGGTGTTATGTACGATGCTTACTAACCAATTAAGTAATGACTTACGAAACAAAGACCAAATTTTCTTAAGTTCAAATCAGTAGATGGCAAAAGTAGTCAATTTAACATCATCTCAGTCATCTATTATAACCTATTGTTATTTATGACTAACGCACACATATCTACGTATAAATTATCAGAAACAATATGTCATAAATGGGATATGAACAATATATACTTATGTAGGGCATTAATGGTAACTAAGCATTAAGTATAAGAGTAATCGACTGAAGTTTACTGGTGACAGAAAGACTATCATCAATTACGAAGTCAAGTGAAGTCAAATAGGATTATATAATAAATAGTTACATAATCAAAAAAATATCAAATAATCCACTGGAAACTAATTCTGAAATTTCTGTCTTTGTAAGTGATTTTCTTCTCGCAGTAATCTTTTTAACTTTTACGTTGTTTTTATAATAAATTGAAGAAGTTAAGTCTGATCGCTTATTCTGTTTCAAGCCTATCATTTGTGTAGCTTAATGATTTCAGTGTGATCCACACGATGTTCCAAAGTTCGTCTCTCTTCTATGGTTTCGCTCTTACTTATCAGATGGGAAGCCATATTTACCATTTCTAAGGTTGGAGTCAGTCCATAAAGTCACTAAATATTCATTTGAGACGCACTGGTAGAAGCAGACTACTTGGTTGAAGTTTTCACGACTTCCGTTGACAGCGGTTGCGAACTCTAATTGACATGGCTGTTAATCGATCACATTGCCTTTCCTTAAATACTGATACCGAAGTTACTTTATACATTTCCACGAATTAAATTTTACATTCAGGATTATATTGTTTATGTCCACTCTTTTATTACCACCACTGGTGTTATTACTGCTTCTACTCCTTTGGTGTTCACATTGCTACGCCTAAGAGGATGTGATAACTTGGACCGCTACATATCTATGCTACCACCTACGTTGTACATGACCTAACCGACAGACTAATTACAAAACTTGATATAAGTTTCAGATCAACAGGTTGGCAGACATCACAGGTTGCAAAAATGGAGTACACTTCCCCATATGGGGTAATAAATTATGAAGTAATAGCAGATTGTCTAGTAATATGCTGGGAAGGTGGGGTCCTATTTATTCTCTTATTCTGTAAACACAAATTTATAGTGGCTCTTATATTTGTGTATATTATGCATAATAGTGAGTTACTAAATTGAAATTAGGATGTTTAGCTAATCTACCACAGTTTTGTATATCCATCTGCTTTCATTCACTAAATAGTGTTGACTTTTATGTTATTTGTATCTTACTATTTGTAGTTCACTGAATTACAACAGAATTTAACTATCAATCGTCAGTCTACAAGTTCAAAACCGTCATCTTTTTCATCAAATTTTACAGAATAATTGTATCATTTGACCTCTGATATTAATTTACTTTTCAAATCTAAGTACAGAAACCTGTAGTTAATTCGTGGTTTAAAGATATCTTCAATGTAATCAGCGTACAATGAATACATCAAATTATTCAGTTATAGTCATTGTTTCCATTTATTTAGTGAATGAATATTAAATAATATTGTGTAGGTCACTTCCTATGTACTTAGGTTTCTCATTCAGAAACTAAGGATAAACCGAGTTGATATAATCATGGAATATAGTCAAGGATAACTCCAGACACTTGATATGAGATCTTTGATAAAAATTATGCTCTGATTTGCAGCGTTTATTCACCAAATGAACGGAAAGTGATATTTGTACTAAGTGCAACATTATTACTAGTCATTAAAAACGTTTTGGGTAACCTCAGTCGTTATCATTACCATCGATTGGTTTTGAAATGCCTATTGTGAATAAAAATACTGTTATCTGACTTACACTATCTCACTTGTTGCTAAATTGTTGAAATACATTTTGAATTTACTTGACCTACAATACTAATACATTTGAATATCTAAGGAACAATCTAGTTCAACTTAACATGTTACAATTTATGTCTATTAACTTCAGATACATCCATTTTGTGGAAACACTTGTTGTTAGATTCATAGTATAACTAGATGATTGAGTTCAACTTTGATGAAGTTATTGTTTTGCTTCAGTTTAATCATCCATTGTTAATATATAATTTTTATTAACTAAAGTACTCCATTAACCGGAACTAACATTAGTTATTCTACTATAAATGCCAATAATAAAGAAAGGCATTTGTAATTAATTTAAATGATACATTTGTTTACAAGTTCTTTTATTAATAAACTTGATAATTAATGAATATTGGTTGCGTTAATGTATTTTTTTTTTAAAATTAAAACAAATATATTATGTATACAAATTGAATTGACAATTGATTGACTATCAATCATACTTTAAAGTTAATGAAAATTGTTTATTATTCTTTACAAGTTAAAGTGTACTAATTGAATCAGTTTTCGATTTTAAACAATGTCAAGCTAACAATTAAATATGTCTGATATTAATTGAAAGTTATTCAGTTTAGCTAATACCAATTTCACGATGGGCACATTGAAAAGAGATAAAAATGTCAACTTGTAGTCAACAAATAGTTTACGGTACATAGCTCTCTATTTAAACGAATGAATTCAAGCATTGAAATTTATTATTGTTATGTTTTACGACTTATGACCGATGACTGTGTAAGTTGGATTCACTTTAAGCCCCGTTGCCAATTGTTATGTATTGTGGAAATATACAATATTCTTGATGATTGCTGATCACTGTACGGACATACCTGCCCTGCGACTTCCAGTCTCCACGCCGCAATAGAGGAAAAACAACAATTGATGAGTCAAACAGACAGAATCGGATCGGGTCGAAACGGATTATATTTCAATCAAGCCTTTATATATACACAAAATCAGACCACACAGTAAATCAAATAGAAAACTAACATTAATACAAAACTAAGGAAATAGTGGTAGTGAATAGGGACAACTTGTACGCAACTGTAGTCCATAATAAGAGAAAACATAATAACAGTATATAAGCTAAACGGGAGGATAGGGTAAGAGGAACGTAACAATAATAGAAATGTAATGTTTACACTACTCACTGCCAGAATAAGTGAATTAGTTCTCTAAAACACAGTTCTGGAATTTTTTCAGTCTTTTTTAGTGGTCCGACATAACAGTTCTATTCTAATTTTTTTAAATTTAGAACGATGCTGAGAAAATGTAAATCAATTTATCTAATTGTTCTTAAGACCGATTCTGATTAACTAGAAGTATAGTGTAAGACAATTTAGGTAGCTAGTGGATAAATCACCAGAAATATTGATCTTCGTGAATAATGTGATAATACTGAAAAGGTGAGTTAGATGTTATCTGTTAACTCTGGAGTAACTATTACTCTCCTAAATTCGCACATTTTCTTGTTCTTCCGGAAATCAGGAAACGAGTGATTAAGATTTCCCCATGCTTCTGGTTATCAACAATATGCTTTCACGTGCATTGGTTAAGGTGACATACAGGCTGCAGTTGAGACTCCAGTTGAGCTATTGTGCCTTCAGGATATATAAAAGTTTCTAGCCCAACTGATTTCTGTATATTTTACGTAAGTTGACAGCTATTGATATTAATAACGTTTGTAGACAGAAAATCTTATATTGACTGCACTGACTACGTGTTCCAGAGATATATGAGCTATTAATCATTGTTGTTTAATTACATCGGATTGTGTTCACGCTCACTTAAGTAACCTTGGAATTCCTGTGTCCATAAATCACCGTATTACACTGACTCATACACGTCAACAAGAAATAGGATAAGTATATAAATAAGAAGTTAATAACGACGGGTTTGTTAGAATTATGTCTAAACTGGATGTAAATCCGAAATGCAAACAACTCAAGCAAGCCGTTGGAATGCATTAACTTTCAAGTTGGGTTGAATCATACTTTGATCGAATACGCTGCAACGAAATGTATAGTATGCAAAATATTATCTCTGGGGTTATCAGTGACCACTACAATATTTTGTCTGAACTTTCCGTAATCTTACCGTGGAAGGCTTAATTCGGAAAGGGCTTTATGATGCAAGGCTTCATACTGAACCTTATATATGAGTGCTTTACTAGGTACGTGAATTCTACATTATGGCAACGTGAACATAATAGGTTTTTTCCGTGGGACTAGGAGTTCCTTACCAAATAAGGATTTAAAATGATTCGGTCGGTCAGTCTACGATGGTTCACTTCGTGGACTGTGTCGAGTTGGTTGGGAGGGAGCTAGTGACTGTTGGCTTACATGGTTACAGGTTGGAGCATAACTTTGGTGACTTTATAACCTGAATAGGATGGCATAAATAGCCGAGATACTCTGCCTTACTGTCGTTGACATTTTGGAAGTGAGTACTGGCTTGGTGATAGGAATAGAGTTAATTGATGAGGGCCTTTCTATTAATGTCTCATCAAGATTCCGCTGATTGATTGTTCAACCATTGTGACGACCAAACTCTTAGCTAAGTATGTTCTTTTAGATGAGAAAAATTGTGAATTTGCTTGTAGACCACGAGAGTCCTTTTGTTGCACAATCTGGTACACATGAATGGATATTATGAAGATTAGTTAATCAATTTAAAATAAGGAGTGTTTCAATCACTTTTCTCCTCTTTACTCCGTCAATGATATTTTTGTGATATGTAGCTGTTTACTCAGATTTTAATGTTAATCTTAGTCATCTGCCATATTCTCATGAGTCATTTTAAGTTAAGCTCCACTATTAAATTTCAAATATCTATTTTGTACGATCTATAGACTATATGCTATTTGTTGAAATCAGTTGCCTGGATGTGAAATTTAGAAACTTGAGTTACAAAATATAAATAAAACCAAATAAGCTATTTATGCACACTAATTTACTGAAGAGTTGATCTCATGATAAACATTAGATTGCAATGGATATCATTAAATATCTAATATCGATATGTCTAAATATACTCCCATGAAGCAGGAAGATATTTCGTAATGTTATACGGTAATGCAGTTTTAGTAATTAAATCAATCTATCTGTTAGTTTGCTTACGAATATTGAAACATTTCTATCAGAATAAGATCTATGTGTTCACATTATTATACTAATGGTAGACATTCTAACTTCCTATTTATACAATTTTAATGATACTATTATGACGTCAAAAAAGGCTATTATGTTGGTGATTATGACCAAATGATTGATGTAACCTTGTGTGCACAAAGTTATAATACCAAATGCAAATGACAAGGCCTATCTGGTCCCTGCACGTCTGCCCGATGTCCACCCAGTCCCAATCCAGAATGCGAAAAACACAAGATTGATGAACAACCAGGCAGAATCAAATTATATTTCAAACAATCCTTTATATCTGCAGGAAACTTGACCACTCAGTCAACCAATTAGAAAATTAACATTGATACAAAATAAAAGTAACAGTAACTGTGAACTGGAATAACGTGTGCACGATTGACTAACCATAGTTTGTCAATGGACAGTGTAATACCAGCAGTCACTGTGTTAAGGGACGATATAGAGAGGTGGACGTAATAATAATAGAAAATAAAATGTCTACTTTACATACAATTAAGCAACTGAAAAGTCTTCTAAAGATAGTTCTGAAAGTTAGTTATTCTTCTTTAATCGCCCAACACAATAGTTATTAATTTACATGTTATTTTTATTGGAGTGTAGAAAAGTGTGAGCATGTTACCAGAAGGAACGAAATATGCTCTAAGCTAACTCAACATACTGAACAACATGAACTAACATAACTCTTATTATTTCGGCTTTCCTTTGATTTAAGTATGGATATTTTTTTGTCACATTTCCGTATTGTTCCTGCTTGGTAGTTCCACAACTACCGTGTGTCATCTTACCTTATGAAAAATACGCAACAGGTAACTTAAGCACATGTTATAAGACAATTCAGTTGTATATTTGAATAGCTAGGCAAAATACCGGACAATAAAAGTTCAAATGATATAGCTTTTCAACAAACGACTAATAGGTAGTCGAAGCAAATAATCGATACAAAGTTAAAATCAGCGTCATAAGTAAACATAGGATAAAATAAGAAAAGTTAGATAGTGGACAACGATACATCAACGTTTTTCATACTGTCATTCTGCATGCAACGATCAACTAGAAGGAGGTTGATGATAATAATCACTATGAAGTGTAATAAGTGTGATATTATCCGTTTACAAATAACTGAACTAATGACAAAGATACGTCTTTTCTATTAAATAAGTCAACGCTGATATAACGAATTGATCTGAACCAGACAACGATTGATCACCTGGAAGCACTGGACAGCTGTTTCGTCCTAGTATGGGACTTCTCAGTAGTGCGCATCCACGACCCTGTTGGGGATCGAACCCAGGACCCTATGGCTCCGCGACAAGCGCATTGACAAATTAACTATCTCCACAACAATCACCTTAATTATTAAATAAGTGTTTGTTTTAAATGAACATTTGTGAAAGTAGCCTAATCACTGTTTCAATTTAATGCAATAAACATTAGTTGATGTAGGTTGTTTTTTCTATATGATTTGAAATTACCGCTGAAAAAATGTACATTTCAAATGATTATCGGATACAAATATTTTACTAATTTTTTGCTTAAACTATCAATTAATGGATTCAAATGATGATTATTTAAATGATAAAGACGATCGATAACATCATTATGTTTAGATAGTAATCTGAATAAATTCCTGTTTTTTGTGTTTTACATAATAAATGAAAGTAGTATATGCATTTCATTGTAAACAACAAGATACAATTCATTTTAACAATTCATACAATAGTAATAGTAAATAACTTTGAACTTCATAAGTGAAATTAAAAACATACATAACTTATTATTTACAGAGGTCGAAGCACTTTTTTTAAATAACTAGTAATATTGAAGGATTGTATTGCTTCATAAAGTGTAGTTCTATCAAGACTAAAAATATACAGTGTAAATTAGTATTAGGATGCATAAAACTTAAGTTTAAGACATTATATTGACTTTTTTTTACCCTACAACTAAGTTTGGTAGTTGGATGCATTGGGTAACACAACTCAAAGTCGATTACAATGATGCAAATTCATTCACCTTTTAGTTTCCTCTAAAACCTAGATTTCATTATTCTTTTATGTACACCTTTTTTTCATCCTGCCTTTAATACGGTGATTATTTAGTTTTCTAGTGGTCTACGTGATCAATATCTAATTATCAATGGTGATTAAATTTAATTACTTAAAGTCCATCGTATGCAAGTGTGTTACTTTGCTGACCGTTTACTCTGTTTTCTGACGTCCGTTCATAGGAGCGTTTCCAACATTCAATTAGTTTCATGATTAATTATAACCCAGACACAATCAGATCAAGCCAACGATCACTCTGCATATAATCTTCCGTTCCATTATAACAATGACGATGTAGATAGAATTCAAACTTACGTAAGAAAACCCTAATGGATTAGCATAGTTAACTGCGTCAATTAGATATATGAGTAACTGTCACTCGATCATAATAAGCTCAATATATTGATCGACTATATTACAATCGATTTCTTCGCCTTCATTAAGTCTATTCGTTTTCCCTTTGTAAGAGTTATCAGTTTTAATGGATGTCAACTTTAATTAATGATTTCAAATCGTACATGTATTTCAGAGACAATTACTTTATCAAATACTAATTAAGATCCTTCGTATATTTCAGAAATATTTCTTCAAGCAATCTAATCCTAAAGTTAACTCACAAATTACCGATGCCGTCATTTATGCAACCTATTTATTACATGCTGGAATGAAAATTGAATGCATTATGGAAGACCATATAAAGTGATTTCTAAGCGAAGAAAAGTCAAACAGTCATTTAGAAGATTAAGTGAACAATTCTAATGTCTCCACCGATTCAACAGAACAGAGTCTAAAGACAAGTCACATCTTAAAACATACATCCTGTTTTTGAAGTTCCACGAAAGGGAAATTCTAAAAATTAACCTTTAGGTTTTCATTGCATTAATAGCTATTGAACCCACATGTATTTAAAAACTTTTTTGTCATCGGTTTCATTATGATGACTTTTCTAGTATGTATATTTTTAAATGCAAATCATTACTTTGACATAGAATTCTTTCTATACAGTTATTAACATTAAACTATCATAACCAGCTATTTCTGGAATAGTGTTTTCATCAGAGAGTACTTGCGAATCGTTTGCAAAACTAACAATCCACTTTTCGAAATGGATCTCCTAAAGCATCCATGAACAACTATAACTTCTAGATATAATAACATTAACCGTACAAATATACTAACATGAAGTTAAAACAGATAAACTAAAGTTGGTAATATTAGGTAAGTGAATATCAATTTAGTGGACGTTTACGGTATATGAATTGACAATCCTTAGTTTGATGTTGTATATTGCTAAGAGTGACCAATAATGATCAGTTTTCGAAATAGGATAACATGAATGTTTAGTGCTATAGAGTTTTCAATCACGTGATATTAACAGATTTTTATAAACCATCCAGAAAGTCAATCTCGGTTTTGTTTCGTAACATTTTTTTCCCTTGCAGGAACTACCTAAATGTCATTTCTTCTACTGAAACATAGTACTTTATTAAAATGATTGTTCATTATAACTGTATGGAAATTATTTCTAATTAATTTATGCTACGATTACTTCCTTATTATTTGTAGGTTTAAATATTTAGAGTTCACAGTGTACGTACCAAATACTATTTATCCGCTTTGCTATGAACACTAAAAGTTATTTTTCGAAAACGAAAATAAATAGTATTATGTTTAGCAAGTAATAAGATATACATGATATCAGTTTCCCTTTTAGAGAAGGTACACGTATCCTGAATGTTTCAGTAATGATATCCTTGATTCGAACAGTGAAGTTTGTGGACTGAAATTTCATACACTTCATAGTTTCATCAAGACTGAGATAATGTCATACGAACAAAGTAAGTGACCTCTTTATTGCCGCCTATATCAATGTTCACTCAGCTGTTTAACACCAATACATAACTTCTTCTATATCAATACATACAATCGCGAATTCACTTTTAGCTGGAAAAACACTTTGGTTTTGAACAGAAGAAATATATAGAAGACCAAGCAATATTTAGAAGCTTGGTATTCATATCAGTCGGCAATGAATATACATAATAAAATAGATGGATTTTATCAACTAATAAGAAAAATAATAAACAATTGCGATGCTGTGAGTCAGATCAAGAGGAATGTAATTCGAAATAATTGTAGAAACAATGACTAATGGAACTAAAGATCGACAAAACAAGCTACAAGTTATTTGAGGAGAGTATCCCACAACTCACTGCCATTAAACATTTATACCAATGCGGTCATCTACAATAACAATAAAAGCTCTTAAATGAACCATCCAGCTCACAGAACGCAAGATAAATTAAATTACCTCATGTCCACATACAAAAACCAGAGAGAGATCTAGGTATATAAATTCATGCTTATTGTTTCTAACCGCCTAGCATTCAAAATTATTGCACACAATTATCATCATGCCTTCCAATAATATATATATATATATCCGTTGAGGAAGTATATCTGTCTGGGGTTCAAGTCCCGATGTGAACATCAACACTAGGGTGCCAGTACATTTAACAGACGAATTCCAAACTAGACGAAACACATGCATTTAATTCTGCTTGCCAGTCACAATCCATTTCAAATAATATTTGTAAACTATTGCTATATCAAAGCAATCGTCTCAGGAAGCACATCTGGCAACAAAGACTGATGAATTCCAGTCTACGATAAATCATTGAGAAGATTCGAATACACACAATGTCAAGTCACTTAAAATAGTGACTACATTTAAAGATGGTCGATTAAATTCAATGACTAGACAAACATTAAATTGGTCATTTTACAACAACCAGACAATAATGAAAATTTATATGTATGAATATTTATACTAGGCCTTTTATATAATATGTGTAATAATAAAAATTATGGTAAATGAAAATGATACATTAGTCTATATCATTCTTTGTTAAATAATAATTCAGTTATTCAATGTATATGTGGTTGTAAATAAATGTATAAAACAGAGAGAAATGAATCGTACTGATGTATTCGAATAAATATTAATTAGGGTAGACGCAAAAACATGGGAGGATTAGGTGACTGTTTCATTTTAGTATGAGGTTTCTCAAAAATGCACATTCACCACATCGATTCACTCAACGCTACTCAATGTATCTAACAAATGATTTCTAAAATGCATAATTTTATTGTCTAATTTGTTGTTTGTTCTGAGTATTTTGCATTTGAGGTGGTTTCAGTTTCGCATAGTTCGGTGAGTTTTTGTGAACCAAATAGAATTGGTGGTCATCATTCTGCAACACGAAATGTCTATGATTGGAAGTGTGATTCACTGACTTATAACTCAATAGTCGTTATTTAAAGTGATTTTTACAAAGCGTAAATAGTCTCACTTTTATATGATTCAGGTTTGTGGGTGCATACCACTACTGTATCTCATACTTAGGCAAGACAACCATCTGATATTACTAGATTCTTCTATGTTTACCAATTTAAGACGAAAGATAATTCCAGGTGTAAGTAGTATCAAAGTTAACTGACATTCTCAACATAAATTAATTCACAGAATCGTTCTGTTTAATCTAAAGTATAGATTAAAAGAATGAAATCAGGCATAACAGAAAAACAATCAATAGTCATTTGCGTAACTATCTGGAAAATGCTTTAAATAAAATGATTTTAAAAGTAGAAGTTTCATATCACGGACTGGCTTTAATTACAGAAATATTTCAAATCACGAAAGTTGAAAATCTACTTCACTTTGGTATGGTAATATTCAGTAGTGTGTATTAACAACTTTTCATAGAGTCTTATTCTAAACTCTTAATCCTTGTTCCGAACACTTAATGTTTGAAAAGTTGATCTAACATCCGTCGGTGGACATTTCAAATTTAAGTCATTTAGAGGTATAGGTGATCACCGTCAACTATCGTTATTGATATCGACATGATTAAAATTCATTGTTTATATCAATTCACTAAAATTGCAGAAAATATCTCTCGAATTTCGTCTTGAAGAAGTACATAATAAACTAAAATCAATCACGTATTTTTCATAAGACAGTAAGCATTTTCTATGCAATATGTTATATATCTAATGTTTTTTTGATGAATTCATTTTGTTGTAATTATTTAAGTAGATAAATGTTATAGTAGATTTGATTGCCTATCATTTTTGAACTGATCGAAAATTTATTTGTTCCTGTTACTTATATGATGTAACTGGTTTGTCTGTTGGTGTACTACATCAAAAACAAAATGAGAATAAGAAATCTATTTGCTTGATGCAAATTTTAACAAGTATCTATCAGCAGAGTTCACAGTGTGTTTTGTTCTATTCAAGACTCGTTAACCAGGTGTCTGTGGTTTCCGAAATTAGTTTTTATGTTGAAACTCTCACTTAGTACCTACTACTTCAACAAAATGCTTAATCCACTAAAAAACTGAATCAACATTAATTTGCAATTTATTATCATGTTAACTAATTGTGATTTAATTTCCATGGCGTATATTCAATGAACTCCTGTTGTTACATGTTCTCCTTAAGAGGATTTTACATTATTTACTGAGGTTCTAAGTTAACTAGGTTTGAAACATTTAATCAGATTATAGTAACTGGTATGGTTAAAGAGTATAGTTCTGAATGTCAACAACGAAAAAATACAATCATTTACAAATAATAATTTATTTGGTTTATTTTCCAGTAAGTAGGCAAATAAATACAATCTAAGCGATTACACTAATTGATCACTAAGTATTGATAAATGTCATATATGTCTAGTTCTTTCAATTGTAATAGATTTCTTTTGTTCAGTAGGCGATTACGTTGCCCATCGTCTAATCGATTCACAATTGCTTGCACAATAAATTGGTGTTAAGCAGATGAGAGCAGTTAGTATTAAACCTTAAATCTATGTTTTACATTTGTTGTCACCCAAAATCAAGCTTTATACACAGTTTTGAGAAAACTAATACTCCTGTAAGATTCCAGTCACATCATTTAGTTTCACAAGTCTGACATAATTATTATTTAACTATTCGGCTCATACCAGGTAGGCAAACATGACGTTTGTCACTATTAAGCAATCACTAATTAATAACATTTCAGTCATATAAAAAGTAAATCGCAACTACATCGTAACCATTGCGTTTTGCTATGATTAATCTTATAGAAATCATCATTTCTCTCAAGACCCCAGGTATGCTTCGGCGATAATTGCCAACTAGCACAAAACTAAAATCAAATAGAGTTTCTTTCTGATTGCCTATTAATTTAACTTTATATATATATATATATATATATATATATATATATATATTACTAGTCATGTACATATATATGTATATATATATATATATTTATGCGTACATGACTAGTAATGTTGCAATATTCACAACTGGGTTGCTTTCATGATAAAAATTCAATAGGATTTTTCTATGCGTAATTATGATGAGTGGGGAGGTCAATTTACGAAGACTTGTTTTACATTATACCTGCTGATTATTCATATGATCATAGAACAGTCAATAGTAATCTACTATCACAGAGGGTCTGTTTGACATATATATATATATATATATATATATATATATATATATATATATATATAAACTTAGATACTATTCATTTCGACGGTATTTAAAACAAATGGTTACTTGCAAATTATGCAATTTCTCTTAAATGAACCCAATAATCTAATTAGTTTACAGTTGCCTGTCATGTTTATTTATAAAGTGACTAATCAGTTGTTCGTTCATATGATACTTATAGAGTGAGAATAAATTTCTTGGAAACGTTAGTTCTTTCTCAAGATTGAGTTGTATTTATATTTTTTTTCTCTCTTGATCTTTTATTATTTAATGGTAATATTAGTACAGATTAGTTCATATTTTAATTTATACGATGCCTTGTATTGTTCGAGTAACTTATTCCTGGGGAAGTCTATGTTTATTTAACTTCACCGATAGTGACAAATGCTTTCATCAATCAAAGTAGAAGTATTTTTGCCTATGTTCAATTAAAAAACGAAGTTCGTTATACTGTGAAGAAAAAATAAAGATAAATCAGTGAAGAAAGTGTTATTTCGATGATATCATCTACTGAAGTTGTAAAGTTGTATTTATGTTGAAGCTTTTTTAAAAAAGTATGTTAAACTATCTAACAACTAAACATCATATTTAGAAGGTTTTCCCGAAATTTCAAGCATCACAAGGATTAAGAAAAGGTTTCTCAATGGTTTATTTTGTGAGAACGCCTAAAATGAAAAATAAGTTATGAATTAGAAAAGTAAGTAGTAAGTAGTCACGTATAGAAGACAATCATTATAGAGAATAATATTTATAGTAAGTTAGAAAAGGGTTTCTAACGAAATGTTAAGCGAAACAGCAAACGAATGAACCTGAATGATGTTAAGTTTATAGTAATATTGACTACTGAACGTGCTGCTTTTAGACCCACAGTTTATGTTTAAACTCCCTGATTATCGAAGCTTCTTCAGTACTCAGGCTTCTTTTCAACTCGAGTCGTTTGACAATGAGTCTGAAACTAAAAGAAGTTCCAAGCGGGAAGCAAACATTATGCGAATTTATAAGATGATCCTGTATAGAGCGAGTTATAAATTTACAATCACCTTTCAAATCCGAACTGTGCGGATAGTAAATGTTATGCATGACCAATGTAACCAACCCCTTCCGAGATATTTTCCAAAAGATCAATATTTTTGAAAAAAGCTCACTATAAATATGATTGTACAGCTTCAACAAATGAAATTGTCGAAAAGAACATTTTCTTCGCACTCATTATAGTTTTAATTTTACTATCAACCATTGGGAGCTGACGCACTTGTGTAATAATAAAGCGTTTACGCAGATCCAGAGGGCCATGGGTTTGAGTCCCAACGAGGTAGTGTATGCACACTGCCGAAGAGCCCCGTACGAGGACGAAGCAGCTGTCTTTTGCTTCCAGGCGATCATTAGTTGACCAATTTGGGGTAAAAAAATTGACAGTCAACAATCGCCACAACGCCTAATTATAATTTTACTGTACTGGACAAATCTAATGTTTTCAAGTCTGTATGACTGACTGTGCGTATTGATTTGATGTATCGATATTCCAGTTACGAGTGAAATCCAAGTTCATGATGTGAACCCTGCTCCTCAGTTATAGTATTTTTCAATAACTTGAAAATTCCTTTTCAGGTATTTCCTTAATCTCTCTCTGTCTCTTTCTCACTCAGTACCAAACAAGTGATGGTATGTCAGACAAATTCAAGAATGTATATAAAATTAAGAACAGATGATTGAACAAAAAGCAAATAAAACATGAGGGTAGATAAGGCAATTATAGTGTTCGAAAGCAGGAATCAATAAATGAATGGATTGGTACATAACGGATTACATAATATCTGTCGGAAAAATTGACGAATTAATAGTAATAACTGTAGCGATTAGAGCCGTTAAGTAAGAATTAGGAGGATATCGTCGCTATGTAAACGTAGAAAACAACACAAATTTTAGAGGTTTCGAATAGGAAAGCGAAATAGTAATTACATTGACAATGACAGTAGTGTCAGTAATAATAATGGCTAATTCATAGATAACATAAAAACGTGATACTTAAATCGGTGCTTGAAAGCTTTCACTAACATAAAGGATAAATGAATAAAATATTCATTACTTACAATGCAGATTTCAATGTGTCATTTCGGATAAATTAAATAATTTTTATCAGTCAGTAAAGTTCACATTGGATTCAGGATAGAACTCTAAATTTCATTTACTTGATGCCATATTAAAGAGAAGGCACAGTTATTGAAAGTCGACTCGTGATGATCTACGTACGAACATTCAAAACTAGATCTCATTGAGTAAAATATGAAGATAAGTTCACTGTTTGTCTAACTATACTAAGCGAGTATATTCAGATGATATAAAAAATGACGAATTAATTTAACTTCGATAAATATTCGTCACAAATGACTATGTTTGGGTTTATCAGTAGAAGCATAAAACTGAAGCCACAATCAGAAAGAGTCCCTATAGACGAGAAGAAAATTATATTTATGAACCTGGGTTTAAAGGTCACACGACAGCTGATTTTCTGAGAAATCGACTTACTAACGTCATCGGGAAGAAAAAACACTTTTCGTTACCAAATTACATAATGTATTTCCCAGAAGGATTATGATTTGTGGCCTTTTAATGGATAAACTTTCGATTTAGACAAAATTACGTCTATCTATAAGTCTGGTTGCTCCTGTCTAGCATAGTGCATCAATTGCACTAAGCAAGCTCAATTTAAACGAGTTTCGGACACATTTTCTGACTTCGCTTTCAATTTGAGAGTTCCAGACAATAAATAAACCACTTTTGAAACATCCACTAGTCAACCGCCACACTGGTCCAGCAAATTACTTTTTCAAATCGTCTACATGGTCAAGTAACTGGGCTCAAAGACAGTACAAATTGGTAACTCCTTCATTGCAGGGACACTAAGAGTTCGTAGTTTGTACCTAAACTTTACCTGCTAAAGTAATGTGTATTTGTTTTCATTTGGTGGTGACTATTAGACCTAATTCATTGTTTAAATTTTTTTTTAATATGTCATGCTTTGAAACCTTAATTGCATATCTCTCACTTTTAACAATCTCATTTTCGTAACTTCTTTCTTTCCTACCTTCATAGCATTTGCCAAGTGGTGCAATTCGCTTCGGATTATTAATCTAAAGAATCCTTTTAACCTGATTTCTATACACTCAATGATCCAATTCACTGACAATTTTCAATAGACGATTGTATTTATCACATTACTATAAATACGATTGTATATCTACCATATGAGAATTCATTGAAAAGTAAATTTATTTGTAATTAATCCACATTCTGGTCACTGTGATAGCTGAGGTATAGAAAAAGGCTATACAAATTCTTAATGAATAAGTAGGTCGGGTTTTCGAAAAAAGATGTCAACTGTTTCTGCTGTGTGTAAAAGACGTTTACATAGACAGTGTGGTAAATTTGATGGGATCTACTGAGTGAATTAGAAAGTATATTTTATCTCCACTTGGTGTTCCTTATCAACTTTGTATGAAAGTTAAGAGCTCCTTACCGGTCGTAAATGACTCCTATTCAACCAGGCTTGATGATGTTCGGAAACTCCTTGACAGACTAACCTTATTGTCAGACCAATGCGACTGGCTCCACAAGCGTAAGTAAACTGGTACGTACTTATGCGTGAAATGAATATAGAAAACCTGTCCTGATTTCCTGTTTAAATAATTGAGCAACTGTAGAATACAGTACGAACTGTAGCTGTAGTGATCGACTCTTGTGGCATGTTTTTATTCTGATATTATCATCTAGGGACTGTAATTTCAGGATAGCATATTTTTTGAACTGTACTTTTCTCTAACTATCGTTTGTAACTTCAGGTTTGTTGATGAACTTTAATGAGCATGCTTAAGATGGTGGTAGTATCCACAGAGTAAATGCGTTTAGTAAGATCAGTTATACTATTCACTAATTTTCTTTCATCTCTCAGCAGTTCAGAACTGCGAAATGAGTACATATTTCAGGTGGCTTTAATTTTGTAAACATACTTCTGTTTAGCGTACCATCCAATCTTCTTGTTAACAGCGTGTCTATTAACCAGGTTTTAAGGTGAAAATGATCAATGGATAAATTGATCTGGTCTATTTAATTTGTAAGAACCATTTTGGTGTCATCCATATTGTAACCATAAGATAAAAACTTGTTAATTTTGTTTCTAATGAGATCATTCTAAACTTTTATGAAAAAGAAACCCACAAGGAGTAAACCGGGTTGTATCACCATTGCGACACTATTTTAGCCGTATAAATAAGAGATGCCTAATAAATATAGCATGAAAGTTACTGAAAACATGGTCTGATTGAGTGGCTCATTTTATTCCCCTCATAATATATTGTGAGATCGTCGAATATTATTGAAGTTTATTTCACTGCGATTCAACTTCAAACAGTTTTTCTGGTTTCGAGACATGCTATCAATAGACAATGTGATTTTGCGATATATATATATATATATATATATATATATATATATAATGTCATGATAGTAGCACATCACATTATCGCTGTGATTTGCTCGTGGCTGGCAGTTAGTCTTTAAAGCGGGAGACATAGTGCAAGACTGAAAATAGATACTAGCAATATGGCTGTGTTTCGAAAAGCTATTGGCGTTCGAGTAATTTTATTTTATAACATAATTTGAATATCTTCATATTTATACAATGCTTCTCTTGAAATCGAATTTGGATATAAACTCTAACTTTTAAAGGGTTGGTTTGCTCGTTAACAAACTTAAAAGAAAACTCACTAGCACTGTTTCGGAGGTTTTCTGAATACTGTATCAGCCACTTATGACTCTAGGCATAATATTTTACTGGCTGAACGTTTTTAACTTAGTATGCATGTTACAATATGACTTAGCAGCAGAACTTCCGTTATCCGAGCTTTTCAGGTTTTGTTTATTTGGCTTCAGTTAACTGAATAAGTTATCTCAAATAAAAAACTCTTCTAATTAATCGAGTGCCAAAGTGTTAGTTACTGAGTTATATAAGCGTATTTCATTTAAAGAGTCAGATGAATACCAAGTATCTAAGCATCAGGATCAGTAAAAATTGTAAACAGACGTCGCTCTGATTCAACTTAAAAACAGTTACTGTTAGTTACTTCTGAGGCAATGGTTGTCTGAAACTAAGCATAGAAGCCTGTAAAGGCAAAATCTTCTTCTATTCCGTCGATAGCCATTTAAAATCATTTATCCAACTACATTTTTGTGAAACCGATTTCTTCTACGAATAATATTAGTAACTGGTTATTTGAACATGATTTTTCATAGTATTTAACTGCTGTTTTAGAGACTTAGTAAATATTAACTGAAGGAAAAAATTAGAGATTCTTTTACTCTAGGTCAGGGATAGTTTAAAATATTAATGAAATGGTTGTTTGATTGTAAACATTTCCAGCTAGTTGTAAGGTAAACACCTCATATTTTCTCAGCAAAGATTTTACTGATCACCTTAGTGGTGGCTATAGTTATCCGTCATATTACTTATTAATTTAAGCACAATTAGAAGGAACTCGAACTGGAATGCAGATACTCTCATCTCCATACATTCGAATCGATTATTAGTATATAATATAACCAAAGCCCTTACTTTTATATGTAAAAGATTATAAGAAAACAATTTGTGATATATTTCCATACTAATTTCACATAAATTCTGTCAATCACCTAACCTAAAAGTTCCATAATTTTCAGTCTTTTTGTTAATATGATTATTACGAACTATTATTCACATACTGTGTGACTGTTTGCATGTCTACTAGTCGATTCCATTTACTACATTATTCCGTGGTACATTGTAATGTCATCTTCGCACTACTTACTAATCATGGGTTTTGTTTATTTTCACTCCTTAAACTTACTCATATGTAAGACAATTATTTTCAGATAAAGTGATAACTCCCTGGACTGAAATGACTGTCGTCATTACTACTAATCCAATATAAATTCTATACTACTTATATTGTGAAACTTCTAGAAGTTTAATTACTGTCAATTAATGAATATGGCAGACATGAACACTTGATTAGAACAGAAAGCTAGATCATTTGATTAATAAGAATAATATACATCTCCTCAGTCATCTTATTCCAAGGATAAGTGCTTTTATTTGATCAAATAAACTATTTTAAGCTTATAGTTTTATATACAATTAACAAACTTGCCTACCATTTACCTTGTTTCACAATGAAAATATTTAGATTGATAGTAAAAGCCATATCTTCTAATCTAGTCGCCGACAGTCTTGTCTAATATAAAATAATTTAATAATCTGATTATTAATTGACATATAAAGTTGTGTAATAAGTATTCGATAATTACGTCATAATTATTACTATAAAACAAGATACATTTAGTTTATAAGCTTCATGTAGTATGAAATAACTGTAGTGTTACTAAGAATCATGTCTATAAGTTAGATGGTAGGTATGATTTATAACTTAGGAATATGGTTTTAATTCTAATTGGTTCTCAAATCTGAATGATCTAATTGAGAAACTTTCATCATTAATATGAACGAATTAATTGATGTACACTTTTGATAGAAGTTGTGTAGATACAGATATACCAATGTATAACAAACTAAAATAAAATGTATTTTTTCATATTCTATTCAAAGTAGTTCTAAGTAAAATAATAATGAAATAGGAATTGGACAGAAGACTTTGGTTATATGACATGTTGCCAAGTAATGTAAACAATCAGAATTTACATGAACTACAGATTTTACACTCGACTCAATACATTTGAATAGCTTAGCAATATGCCATATAACCAAAACTCTACAACAATTTTATTGATGAGATTTTCTCGAACATAATACAAAGTTTGCAAATTAGAGTAAATCACTTTTAATGATTATCATTTTGAATGATGATAAGCTATAAACGGAGTAAGAAATCTTTTACAAAGTTAAAATGAAAGTGAAAAGTCAGGGACACATATGCAGTTGTTTTATATATTAAAAGACTAACCAAACGATCAAGGCATAGAGTTTCACAAATAATCAGGTAATTTAGAAATGTCTAACTAATGCAATAAGAAAGAGATTACTGAGAATAGCTTATCTCAGTTTACTTGCCACGCAACACATAGTGATTTATTAAAATTAAATATTCTAAAAACCATGCAGTTTAGATATTCGTTATGATGATCGATATCTGTAGCTAAACTGTTTTAATTAGTTTTTTAGTTTACAGTATATTCAGCAGAAGCACAATGTAATGGTAAGCTTTTGTAATTCTGGAAATGATCACAGTGGATTTATTCACAACGAGTCAGCAATGAACTAGAGAATTCTATATATTAAATTGTATTTGGATCTTTCCGTTGACATATTATGGACTGAAGTCTATCAGTCTCTGTTGCCATATGTGCACCCTGAGAGGATTGCCTCGATATAGAGATAGTTCACAAGTATTATTTGAGTTGGACTGTAACTTACAAGAGGAATCTAGGAAAGTGCATCTCGTTCTGTCTGTGATTATTCAGCTGGTCGTGCCTACACCCCGTATTGATGTCCACACTGGAACTCGAACTCATTTCGTTCCGTGCCAAATACCAACACATCCACTGCTTGGCTACTGAGTCCGGATGGCCACGCTCGTGCAACATATATATATATATATATATATATATATATATATATATATATATATATATATATATAGAATTTATGTATGATTTATAAATGCGACGAAATGCGAGTTATGGATTCTGCTTGTCAACCACAGTCCAGCCCAAACAATAAAGAATTATATGTTTAGT
Organism: Schistosoma japonicum; assembly: GCA_025215515.1. Classification (NCBI taxonomy): domain Eukaryota; kingdom Metazoa; phylum Platyhelminthes; class Trematoda; order Strigeidida; family Schistosomatidae; genus Schistosoma; species Schistosoma japonicum. Next base: position 69,423,991 of record CM046069.1, read on the forward strand.
CAGTCACAAAATAGCTATTGTAAATAATTAATATATGTGGGATCTGTGATAATTAATGAGGAATGCAGGCTTTACATGATTAGTGAATTTACTGGAGTTCTCTATAAACTTTTATGTTTTTGTCGAATCGAAGAAGTAACGATATATAAACTTGTTCACCCTTGATATATAACATGTATTTTTATGAATCTAAGTAATCTTTTATGCTTTCTTAAATATTTTTTTGATTTCGTGGTAAGGACTAGGGTTAAGTTGGATTTACGTGTTATGTAGAGTCTATCTAGGAACAGCTCATTGCCTCAAATTTTACCCCGTGATATAAAATAATAATTTTTCAAAATAGTATCAAACGTCCTGAGCATCATACGTGGGCATTTTTATAACTGTTTTCTGGATAGTCAAAACGGAATTTTCAAGATCAACGCTGATTGGATGTACAAACTCGCGGAGATTTAAAGATACTGTGATATACAGTGGCAACAACCGATTGTCACTGGTGATAATTGTTCCACTCCTGTCAATTTTAAACTCCACCAATAACAACTTCTCACTCAAACTTTTAGAACATTCTGAAGTCACTCACTAGTGAAGTGATTATTGTAGTCGATTTACGGTCGTTTTTGCGGAGATCGTTGTTTAATTTGTTGTCTGATGGATGTGGGGAATCTATAATTGAACATCAACCCAGTGGTCCAAAGAGTTATTCATTCACGATCCTGAAGGCTCTGGGTTTGACTTCTCGGCTGATTCGAGGATACACACTGCTGAAGAGTTGCATACTAGAATGACGCACCTGTCCATTGCTACCTTGTCAACAGTAACACCAAACCAGCATCAATCTTCGACAAATACAAACAACAAATTACATATTAGTCTCCACAAACACCACCTCAGAGTTTAAAAATTGCCTATGGATATGCCTATTATATGCTTTTATTTTAAATATACAGATACCTATGACATTTCTATCTAGTAATGATAATTCCTACATCATGCTTAATATGAGAATGATGAACAGTAATTTTTGAAATTTCATTACAATCTATCCAAATATCTGTATGTTTGGGAATTTAAGTTGAGTTTATTTCTAATTTTCGTTCGATACTTCATATAAATTCCACTCAAGAAACCTGATTCACTTAATGGTAATGAAAACTACGAGGATAGATGAAACTAATACCATATAAAAGTATATAACAATAGTGATTTGTAGCACTCAATAGTATTTATATTTGAATACGAGAAATTTTACCGTATACTTCCGGTATTAAAATATTGAAAAGTCATTTGCTTTAATTATAGGCTATTATTGCAATCAAAGATAGGAAAATTTCTTTATCTACTCTTTCAACAGGTTATATTTATGACGTTATGAAAAACATTTCCATTACAAACATTTGAATAGTGAACATTAGGTGGATGTAAATTAGAACCTAATAATAAACGATGAATTAAAACTACCTCTTTTTGAAACAAACAACCAAGATATATTATCATAATCTTAGCTACAGCGGAACAATTTGAATACAGGAGGGGGAATAGCTAAATCAATCATTTACACGTTGAATGATACAAAATTATTATTCTCTAAAAATGTTATGAAATGTTATTATATAATCAGAAAACGTTTACTGATAAGAACACATGGGCATGAATTAAGAGGCAGGTATTAGATGTTCACATTTTAGTTTCTTCAGTGTGTTTACCATGTAAACTAATCCTGGTTTTTTTTGCATCGTAATTGCTTTCATTTTATATATACCTAAGAATATAACAGTCTGAACAATATATGTCTTGTTTATCTGTGGCATTGATTGGTTATGTATACAATTCTTACCAGTTTCAGATGATTTGCAGTTTCATCTGTTTGAATGTTCTTTTTCTAGCTTGTTAGTTATCTAATATATGCTTCTGTACAAACATTTTCAGTCTGCTTTTGGTTACATAATAGATACGTTTTGGATTATTCGAAAAGTGTAATTTGATACAGAACGGCATCCTTTAGAGTAACAAAAAACCTCAAGGGCAAATCGCTACTAAGAAGTATGCAACATAAGAATATCGCTACATATCAGTATTAGTAATGAGTATCCAGAAATCTATAGAAGACTGAGGTCAAAGAACTCATTGATAATTGCGCTAAGTTTTACCTACTGGGTTGCTGTGTTAAGGTACACATTTGATATTATACTGTGTAGTAACCATTAAGCTTCATTGTTGGTGCATTGTTATAAAATATTTTTCAACAAATATATCAACATATATAAGTGATGATATATAAAAGTGAAGATGATTTTGTAAAATATCCGGCAATTTAGTAAGTTATTGATAACAAATTAATGATATTCTGTAACAACATTTTATATCCTTAGTATATCCCCATTATTATTGATAAAGGGAACAAATTTATAAACGAATGTTGCTTATTTTCAACCTACTTTCTGTTTTAATTTACGCCGAAGTTAATTTAAAATATAAGTAAAATCATCTCGACTCGGTAAAGTCATTGGCTTAGTTTCACTCTCGATTTCTATCTTTTGAAGTAGATATCCAGATAAAAGTTTCCTAAAACATTGAAATATATATCATCTTTGAATCCATAAAGGTTTAATTTTAGTTATATGAGTAAATATATTCATCCATATCATACAGCCTTGTCCTAACTTTTACTAACCGTGTTGTGTTTATTAACTCTTCTAGTGAATAGAAATAGCAGATTCAATAAAACAAAACGACTAATTGCATTTTGGATAACACATATCCTTTTTTATATTTTACCCCCTATTGACCTCACAACAAAGGTGTTAATAAAGTGAGGCTCTTCTGTACTTTAGGATAGCTACAACATTGCATAATTTCTTCCCAAAGAAAACTAAATAAATGAAAAATATTTAATCACACAATAGTCTCTGATAATTTTTTCTCTCAACCTTATCGAAGTAAGTACAGAATGTTATGTTACAATAGATAGGATATTATGACATACAGTAAGTAAGTTTCCGTGGAATTTCAAGTTGGTTATGCACTTCTTCAGGTGAGATAATACAAGTAACGTCGAATTCTAACCAACAGACTCAACTAATATACAATAATACAGAATAGACAAAATGCGACTTCATATCTCTAACAATAATAATAATAGGAATAATAGTGACAGTGATAACAGTAATAATAATAATGGTCGACAACAATAAAATCTAATACGATGACCGATATTTATCTGCGCTTGCATGAACTGTTTTGTTCTGACCAATCATAAATATATTTAGAATCGGTTTCTTATTCGTAGCGAATAACTCCTGAAGCCCTTTCTGAATTGAACTAATCGCTGTTTTTATTTGATTGTTGTAATGTGACTCGTTAAATCCTATGGAAAATTATCAGTTCGAACTGAAAATTAAAATTACCGGGACATCAGTTTCAGAAAGAGCTTTTAGGGGTTATATGTTTTTAGGAAAAATTATTCAAAAAGCAGATAGAAGTAGATCGGCAGTAAGAGCTACCTTATACTACATTGAAATGCGAAATGTCATTAATCACGTAGACAGTTGACTAAATTATTTGGAGCTTGCGAAATGTTTATTAAATTATTGGAACGTGAGTAACTGAGAGATGGTTCATTCATTGAGAACAGAAATGCAAGAAATTTACAAGAAATCATCTGCTATCTGTTGTACCTGGACGCGTTAGGCTGCACTGCATCTTTAGGAAACCCTGTCTCAAAGGTACTAGTACTACAGCGATCGACCAAGTGCTTTAATAATGATCTTAGAGAAATAAGAAGCAAATTAACCGAGCTTCATAACCGATGCTATGTCCGAAGATGAGGGTTCAAGTAGCCTCGTTTCCGGCAATATCAAAGGTACTAGAAAGCCTGCTGAATGACTCATTGAAGGACTCGTTAGATAACTCAACCGATCCCATCATGACCAAGCACGGACTTTATAAGACACTCCCTGCCTCGCTATCTTTAAGAAAGCGAGTCCTGCTCCACAGTGAACAGAGTTCTTTTCACCTAGAAAACATTTCCTGGAATGTCACAAGTTTTATCACTTAGTGTTGTGCTATTCGTTATTTTCATTAAATATTTCCCAATGAGCGTAGACTCACTAACACTCATCTACACTGATTATGTAAAAACGTGGAAATGGACTAGTTGCAGCACAAACGTGCAGGGACTGCAAACAGATATCCAAACTTTAGAAAACTGGGTCAAAATTAATGGTCTTGAGTTGAGCCTGACAAAATCCCACATCCTATACATTTGTACTCCCACAAATTTCCGCTCCACCTACGGACTCTATGGGTAAGCCATACTTAGAATCTCTGCTAAAGGTGACCTAAGACTACTTCATATCAAGATACTAATATCAATTTTTACATTTTTACCGCCTGCAATGGCTCTTCTATCTGATTAACTTTTCATTAGTTATTCTACTAATGCTTCTACTCCTTAACTACCGAGATCATTCATATCGCCTCCCCTATCTGTATCTCCCATGAATTCCTAACTATCTGAATTTATAGCTACAACATTACGGATCAAGCCGGCTTCATCAGGACACCAGAACCAAGAAACCGTAAGGCTTATATCTATTCGCTTCAACGACGAAATTGGATATTGCAGTTGAGGAGGGCGTTTTGAGTGTAATGCCTACATCCAGGCGTGATTAAAATGGTAAGATGTGGACACTTCCAGCTTCTAGTTTTTTCAGTTGAACTTACAAAAGTTCAGAAACATGCTCCTAAGAAAAAGCAACAAGTTGCTAAGGTAATGAATTGACGTTAATGTTACATTTTCAAGTCCGTCAATACCTTGATGAATATAAGAGAGTATACGTGGTTACTCTGCATAATCCTCGCAGCCAAAAAGTTTCAGAAATACGGAAGAATATGCTGGATATCAAGTTAATACCACTTCCTTTTTGTATTATACTGTTTAGGCTCTTATTTGGTATTAACAAAGTGACGGTTTCGGCTTCCGGCAAGACTCATAAAGATAGTTATCGACCAAAACTGCACCATCTCTGTAAATATCTGAAAGGACAATGTGCCCTGTTGTTTACAGTCTTTTCCCTAAGAGCTAAGTGAACAGCTTGTTGCATTTCGTTCGGCAGAATACTGTAGGCCAGGTGCACCTGCTGAGCAAACTGTAAGTTTTCACAATGCTGGTCATAAACTTGATACGCTACATACGACAATGATTGTAGGACTGTATTTTGATCGTTTGTCGGTAAATTTTGGCTTGAATTCCGGGGAACTAAATATTTAAGTGGAGTTGTAGCTTGAGACCGGGTTATTGATGTTTGTACTCATGTTCTTTTCTGGTGATCTGAACTTTAAGCTGTCGTATTCAATGATTCTTGACGTTCTATCTTGTAATGGGCTTCTAAGTTAAAAGGTTACCTCTTATTTTTATGTACTTCGTTTCTTGAAGTTACTGTTTTATTACCTAATACATGACTTTATGGAAAGTTCATTCTGCTTACAGAAGTTTGTGGTTTTCTGATACCTCAGGTACAACTGATTTTGGCCAACGTTGACTGAATCTAAATCAGCCACGGGGTCTGTATACTTGATGAGTTTCGTTGCAATCTAATTTAGGTGTGTTGGCTGCCGCTTATCTGAATTCCGACTTTATGAGAAATACCTAAATGTCTACTGTCTGTGCATAAACTGACCGCATTTGAGCAGGACAATGCCGTTCATCGGCGATGCATTGTTTGCTTCTAAAGTAATTGGCCTAAGCGTATGTAGAGTAACATTCGTGTCTTGACTGAGACATCCTTGTGTAAATTCTCCATACATCGTCTTTATTAAAAAATATCAGTTGTATTATGTTTTGAGGATTCAAGTTGAATCCTAATAAGGTGAATGCAGTGAGTTTCGGTGCCAGTATTTTTTCGTAACCTACTGATCCAATATAACATAACGACAAACCTTTGTACTTAAGGTTTCGTAGAACTTGGTACGTGCGTACATCAGTTTAAGTTGCCATGCCTCAATTAGCAGATAAAGATTAAATTTTCGTACCAAATCCCAGAGTAGAGGAAGGTAGTAACAGAGTAAGTACTAATCGAAAGGCATAGAGATCAGAGATAAGATTTGAGATAGAAAGTGATTCAGTAAAGAGAAAATTATAATAAGCTCAGAAACTAGGATTTGGAGGAAGACAAGGAGTGGATGCACCTGCACCATTACAATCGATTTTGAGCCATATCACCTAAAATCTCTAACCATTTGTTACGATCATCGTGTGGACCCCAACCAGGTAGTCTACATCTATTAGCATGGCTCAGCCCAATTGTCAATGACTTCATGGATTGGTGCCATGTTTTCGTTTGGCCACCTCTAGCTTTCTTCCAGCCTACTCCCACACCAGACAACATTGCTCGTCGAGATAGACCCTACTGAATTGAAATGTTTACTGAATGCAGAATATGTGAGTTTGATGTTGATCGACTATCTGGGAGTTTCTCTTGAATCACTTTGACACACGCACACATTAACGAACGATAGAATAGGTGTACAATAAAGTGAATTAAGACAATTTTGATAGGATTGTATTTGAAATGAACAATTTAACTAAACAAGCGCAAATATATTTTCGTTAAAAAAAATGTGGTTGATTCATTTACTTATGGTTTAGCGAAGCACAAAATCGAATGTTCTTGATTTATTGGTAACGATAGTGAGTCATGTCATTTAAAGTCTTTGACTGCTTGTTAGATCATTACGCATACTTCAACCAGGTTGTCAGCACCTATTAATTGATCTAGTTCAATAGTCAATGACTCCACTGACTGATGCCATGATTTGATTTGGACACTCCTAGCCATTTTTAATCTTACTGCAACACCAGACAGTATTACTCACTGAAGCAGACGGTTGTCGCGTATATGTAAAACAGATTCTGAGGACCTCAGTTGATGAAAATTCAGCACCTCATCAACTAATTTGCCACATTTTACAAATGTTCTGTTCCAAACCCACGTATTTCTGACTCGGTAGTCCCAGAAAACAAGAGAGATTCTTCGAAGACATTTATGATCAAATACTAGTAACCTACGAGTATCCTATATTCTTAATTTCCATTTTTCATGCTCACAAAGTGAAATGCATCAAAACACTGCACAGTGAACGCTATCTTTTGCCGATAAACGGTTGTCTGGATGACACCACAAGTGAAACGAATTGGCGAATGCTAAACAAACCTTTATCATACGTGCAGAGATTTCGTAGGGTACCAGACCATCAAGATTGTTGAGACTCCCAAAATGAGTAAAGCAATTAACACAGTCAACTACTCCTCTCCTTATCGCTAATTTTGACACTGACGTAAGCAACATTGCGTATATGGATAGAGAGGGAAGTGGGTGGGTCTCGTCCAAATCACGCTTGCATTGATACTTATAGTGGTCAGAAGACTCCGCATTTTGTCAATATCTTCATCCAATAGAACAATGTCATCTGCATATTTTAAGTCAAAATGTTTATCTATTAGGAGAAAGTCAACTCCTGAAATGTCATACAATAAAAATGTTAACTTTAAAGGCATTTTGATGACAAAATTAGATAGAAATGGGAAGGGGGTGGACAACCCTAGCAAACACCACAGGAAGTAGTCGATTCCGACGATAGTTCACCACAGGCTCTGATTCCACAAGTAGTATTCGAATAGATAACCTATACAAAGTTAATGTGCTTTTTTGGTACATCTCCCAATAACAGGCACTGTCACAATCAACAGAGTTAAACACTGTCTTAAGGTCAAGAAATGTCACTATTGATAGACATCGAAAAGTGTTCCTATGTTCTAGAATCTTTTGAAATGTGAATATTTGGTCTATGTAAACACGTCCACGTCTAAAATCGCCTTGGTTTTCTCGATTTCGTTCTTCATGAGCTTTATTTAGGCATCGGAATATTATTGAAGCTAATATTTTAGACACTGTATTCGTTAAACTGGTTCCTTGATAACTGTTACACGAGGACCTCTGTTCTTTCGCATAAACTGTGACGATTGATGATTGAGATCACCTAGATGGTAATACGTCCAGTTCCCAGATTCTAGCCAAAATCTTAGTTTCCTTGATAAGTTTGATTAGACGTTCACTGTTAGCTATTGCCGCTGCCTTTTCATCACTTTAAATATTGGTACGCGCCAATGCACACGATTATTGTGTTGGTTTTTATCAGCATATGTCTAAGCCGGCTCTGCTCCTATTGGTGTTCAGTGCCAGACGATATTAGTTTCGTAGCACTTATCAGTTCAATGAATGCATTAGATTTGCATCATCTGAGATGACCGAGTCATGTGTTACCTCACCAACGATCAACGTTATCTAGTGTAGGAATAGGTTGAGAGAGGGCTAGAGAAAGACACGATTATGCATAGTAATAGTCTCTTAAACCGTCAACTGTTAGTTTATGTGACATAGGTAGGTGCAGTTTACCCACATGATAAATCAGATCGGTGGCTGTAAACTTTATGCGACATAGCTGGGTAACGTGAATCTTCTTTCTATTTTCTTCACAAGCTTGACTCCTCCCATTCCATCATTCACACATTTTCTTCATGACTTCTCAAAACATTTTCTCAGTGTTCAGTCATTATTATTATTTTAATTAATATTTTTATTGATATTATTATTAGCGAATTCATTAAATCCTTTTATATTTCATATTGTAAATTCTCATCCTGTCGCACTGATGTAGAATAGCAACGTGGGCTAACGTACATTTTTATCAGGGTGATTATGACTGACTGAACACATTTTGAGTTGAAGTATTTCAATGTCAATACAATGCATTACTAACCCTTTCATTACTGTACAGCATATTCATTCATTTTACATTATAACTATGCCACTATTCATATCCGGATATTTCTATCTGTGGTTACTATCAATAAGCAAACAATAATTTATTTATTCTGTCTGTATGTTGATTAAACATACCACCTCCATTCGTGTTAAATTTTTCCCACCTCATTTCACACCCATACACACACATTGTATACTGATTCTCTTCACAATCTATTTCAACGTAGGATTATCATATTTTCCTACTGCATTCTATTATAATGTTTCCAAATGTTATAACATGTAATTTGTTTCCCTTTTAATCACACTCAGCTCCTCTTGCCTAACGTCATCTCCAATGCAATCAGAGCAACAAAGTCAACTGGAGGTGGCCGATTTCTAACTGAATTCGGTTTATGTGGAGATGACGGGAATCCACGTAGTGTGAATACAATTGAATGTAATAATATATTAAATGAAGCTGATAAACATTTTGAATCATGGACCTACTGGGACAGTAATCTCTTAGATTTGTCAGGAAATCCTATAGTAACTGAGGTAATGAGATTTCAAAGTTGTTTATTCAATTACTTTGATTGAATATTCGGTGTTGTGGTCAATTAATTGAATACGACTGATGAAATGGGATGATCACATTTTGTGTAGAATGAACAGTTGCTGTTGACAATGTTGAATGAGGCTCCCACCGTAAGTTTTTGAGAAGATTATCACTCACCATCATCTATTGGTGACTTGATTGGAGCAAACAACAATTGTTAGTTGGTTTAGATTTGAAACACTGTTAGTGAGATGTGATTTCGATGGTTATATGTTATATGTTTCAGCGAATCTTCGATTTCTACTAAAAATATTCTGTCGATGACAATGATATTCTCAACCAATCTACAAATCTTACCTACACTTTTCAGATATGTAGAATAGTGTAGACAGTGAGCAGATGAATTTATTTCTAACACAGACAAAATGTCTGACTATCGAGTTACAGGTGGCCACCGTAGACTCACATAGTCAGTGGAGCGATTCAGATAAATGAAGGTGATTCATTTTTATCACCATTAAGTGGTCTTCTTGACTTAACTAGTTCTCGTATCTGACGTAATTTTTTTGCATAGATTGATTCCATTGTATATAATTGGTATCACATTGGTATTCACAGTTTTACATTTCTTCACGAAACTTTTCGGCACCTATATTTGAGCCATTCAACTTGACTCTACTTCTGATATAAATAAGACTTAGAGATGCCGAATGAGAAGTGATGAAGGGTAACTAAATCCAACTTCCATCAACACCTTCATTATTCTCACTAACAGTCATTTTGACTAAATTTACTCTGTTAAAACACTCGGAATCCACTTCGTTAAACGAGAAGTCTATGCATCCCACCAATTAATGATATTGTGATTCTGATTGAGGGTGATCAATGATGAGTTTATTCATGAGTCACTTAAAGTACATTGTGACTAACACAATACACTGTTTCTCCATGTTCATCCATCACAGGTGAAATCATTCATTCGTCCGTATCCACATTCAATAAGAGGAGTATTTCGGAAGCAACAGTTCGATCATAAAACAGGGGATTTTCACCTCTCCTTCATTGCGAACACAACCAAAGAGCAGAACAATCAGAAGCAGACGTTAATCGCAGAGATTTACATACCGAGATCTGTTCATTATCCCAATGGATTTTCCATGAGTGTGAAACCAGACAATTTAAGCACGAAGATGAATGAGAATATGATGTATGTATACTTACCAAGTGGTGTCAGTAATGCAAGTGTGTTTGTTCGAATCGAAATAGTGAGAAATCGATCGAGTGAACTATTCTAATTGTGGTGGCTATCCGCTAAACTAAATGTCATTGATGTTATTCATATGTTATCTGTTTTATTGAATCTAACAACTTATATGTTTGTTTATTTCTATTGATTTCTACTGTTCCGACGTTTTACTTTTAAATATATCAGTCATCCATAAAAAAATTCATGTGTTGAATATTTGTGAATTGCACATTTGCACCAATTCATCCATACTTGGTCATTAGCAATAATACTGTTGTTGCGATGGAGGTTATTAGTGTTGCAATACATAATTGAAATTAGCCATTGGTTTGGTGTAAAAAATGGCACTTGAGTATAGTGATTTAGAGTTTGACTGAGTTGTATGGGTGTTCTGAACACATTTTGTTAACAATAGGAACCAGTTTGAGGTAACTGCAAGTGACTGACAAAATGAAAGTTAAATGAGTGATGGCGAAATATGTAAACTTTAATTAAGGCTTTACTGATTACTCAATTTATTGAATTCTCATTCATGAAGTATTCGCATAGTTGACCAACAACATTCAGTATGTATCGATAAGATGAATATATTGATAATCCAACAAATGTGAGTCAATGTATTTCATGAAACGAGAATGGTCAGGTGTTTCATGAAATTTACTGTGCACATAATTCAATGTTACACTCGTCAACATGGCTTTTATTTGAAATGACGTATTCATTAGAATTGTTGAACGTGGGCATTAAGCACATGTCATCTCACTCCTGATATGATATAATTAAAGTGGTCGATTCACAAAGTCAAATAATTCAGTGTTTAGTGATGATGATGATGATGATGATGTATTCAGTGAAGTATGAATATTGTATTGATGCAATATATGAAGAGGTTGAATGAGATGTATGGATTTCAGTAAAACACAGATTGATGGTCTGTTGTTTTAACGAAATCTGAAATATTGATATGAGTTAGTTAGTACTGGTGATGTCAATCACAATTATCTGTTGACTGTTACATTTTTATTTACTTTATGAATTAGTTCGGTATCTATCAGCTAAATGGTAGATAAACTGAATATATTACTAATTGTTGCATTTAGTAAGATGCCGGTCAATAATATATATTTGAGGAGAATATCATATTACTTAATAGTGTCGGGATATTATTTGAATGAGACATAATGTATTTCAAGTGAAATTGTAATCACCTTACAATTCTAGACAAGTAGACAATCAATTGTTTGTATATTAATAAAACGAGCTATGTGCATGGATGAGTATGTTATACACTTTCAAAATAAGCTGCTCCAGCAATGTGGAAAGAGGCCATATTATGTAGAATTTGTTGTAGAAATTTCGATGGTGTGATTGGGAGAGTGAGTATTTCCATCGTGTTATTCCAGGAAGATATGTGTATATTGTTAAGAATTCGATAAGTTGTGATTCATTTCGCACAGATTGCTTCCTACTCCTTTATCACTAGCATTGTTAAGCTTTCAGTGGTGAATGTAACAATGTGATAGCATTCTGCATCGAGTATATATGTTATCTTAAGTTCTAATACAATCCTCGTGTTCAGTTTACATGTTCACGTTTTGTGGTGAAGTTGTTCATAATGATATTTGATTGAAGTTGGATTGTGACTGGCAGGAGGAATCTGCTTGCCCTATTATAATACTGAGTCCAGGTAGCCACATTTGCTCGACATATTTGTAAATGGTTTTGATATTATTTGCATTGTCGCCTCCAATATCAACACTACAATGCCGATGTGTGTAGCTGAGAACGAAGACCGAGAATAAGGTGGAACAGACATTCTGCATATTGCTACCAGTCACATTGCAACTTTTATCATGCTTTATTGAGTCAATCCACTCAGCATGCATACATGACAAATGAGATCGATCAGTTTCAATCTCTGATAACATCAGCTGTGTGATATACACACTTTCAAGTTGGATAATGATATTTGTTGTGTCCAGTGAATAGTTGTCTATATTTTCCTAGATAAAGTAGATGATGAAGCATCGTAAGTATTTAAAATGAAACATTAATACCAATAACTTTATTCATTAACGTAATTTAGGTTACAGTGATGAATTCACAGCTTCAATTATGGAATATTTCAGCAAATGGTTATTAAATAAGTGTCCAGAGTGTAGATGTGGCGACAAAATATCGTATACGTTTTCCCATCAATAATTCCTATTTCATTCACATCTTCAGTTGTCAATGTCATGCACCAGAATGGTAACTGCGAAATTTTCTCGCCTCTCTTATGCATAAGATGGATGAATTGCAACGACTTCGTGTTGTCTTTGAGGAATAGATAAGACGAAAATATATCAGCAGCTGTGGTGTTTCTGTTTGACTTTTCCAGTACTAAGTATTGTAATTATTGAAAGCTCTCTTCAATACCATATAAACACATAGGAATTAAAGGTATAACTATTGAATCTAAAGAAAATTAGATTAGGATGGGTAACTTCAACTTTAACACAACTGTGAAATGAATAGTCCAGATATTTTATTAGGTTTCTAAGTTTATTGAATACTTTCTCTCACGTCTGAATCAACAGAACTGATGTGCTAATATTCGAAGCACATTGACACTGATTTTAATCTGAAAGAAGAAGTTTCTATATGTTGGAAATACAGTTCCATAAGTACAAATTGAGTTAGATTAACTAGTTGATAGTCTTCTCATCACGAAATTTTTCAAACGTAGGGATCCCAAATTATCTGGAAATTATATATTGGACTAATTTCTAACCAGAATAAACAAATAAGACGAAACAAGTGAAGAGAGCACTTCCGTTATCCAAAATGGTAGGGGATGAATGGTAGTGAGTGAATCTCAAATGGAAGTTAACCTGGGAGAATAAAATTGAAATATAATGGAAGTGGACAGTTGTCACTGTCTCATCATGAAGGAGAGATAGCATTTTAATTGGTAAAGGAGAAGAGAGAAGAAGTTCACATGAGAATACTCCTTATGATCTACTTCGAATCTTCAAACGTTTCTTCGGATACAGAAGAATATGTACTGTTCCTCCAATACATAATTCTATGCATTCATTGACGAAATGTGCCTACTCTCTTCTTCACACTTCTCACTCGCAAACCAGTCGGCATCAATTCCATTGATCATAGGAGAATTCGCATCAGTTATAATGAGCTATTCGTTGAATATGAGATGCTTGTGAAATTGTTTGTAGAGTATAACTGAGATCATAAGCATGTCCGTAATGTAGACAAGTAGTCAAATACTAAATGCGATTGCTGAAAGTAGGTGTAGATGTTTGATATATTGTAGGAATTATCTGATGAACATTTCCTTTTGAATTCATGAATCGGGTTTTAAATAATCGTTTACAATTTAAAAAAGATGAGTTCGATCGTCTGTTTATCACAGTAAGAGATCTCAGCATAGTGGCTAGATACCCTGTAAGATCAATAATAACACTACTCAGAGTCTACAATCCATTTGACTAAAGGCTTATTAGAACGTGTTCCTGGAATCGAAGGAAACCCCATCTCTCCACTCGACCAATATAACTCCTTCAATGGATAGTTTTAAATGTATATGAGTAGCTAACTATAATGTTCAAGGAGCCGCTCTTGATTAGTTAATCGCTTCATCTTCTAAAGTATGTGAACTTGTAATTTGTAGATTAATAGAAGATATTTTATGCATTTAATTGCTATTGTTAAATAAGACTTCCATCACAATGTAGGTCTTACGAATATAGCCATTTTCATTTCCTTAGTTATGTGAAACTGGGCACATCATATAAAATTATTCTGTAAAATAATGAACACATCACTATTTTCTGTTGGAGATATTTTTCAGACATTTAAACCATATGAAGTGTAAGTTGTATACAACTTTTTGGATATGGTTTTCATATGTGATTTGATAAATTTAGGCTCCATATAGACTTGTTTCCTATGTAATATGTAATAGGAATGTTAGGAAATATGAAGGCCAGTTACTTATTACAAATGATACAGATCAATATAATCGTCTTCTGATACCCCTTATCTTTTATCAATCAATCAATCAATTAAAGCCTGTTACCCCGTGTGGAGCATACGCCACTGACCAGCATTCTCCAACCAATTTTTTCCTGAGATTTTCTTTCCAGTCTTTCCCAAGTGCTCTTCATTCTATTCATGTCCGTCTCCAATTTCCGATGCATTGTGTTCTTGGGTCTTCCTCTTTCCTATTGGCCTTCAGGATTTCAAGTTAGTGCTTGTCGTATGAGGCAGTTTGATGATTTTCTCAGTGTGTATTTTATTCACTTTCAGCGTCTTTTCCTAATTTCTTCCTCGGTTGGAAGTTGATTTGTTCTTTCCCATAGAAGGTTGATTTTGATGGCATCTAGCCAACGAATCCGAAGTATCCTATGCAGACAGCTGTTTACAAATATTTGTATCTTCTAAATGATTCTTATGTAGTTCTACATGTTTCAGCTCCATACAACAGAACTGTCTTCACATTTGTATTGAAAATTTTGCCTATAATGTTGACTGGCAATTAGTTTCAGATGTTTACCAGTTGTAGAAATGCTGCTCTTGCCTTCCGTTTTCGATCCGCTCATTCACATCTGCGTCGCACCCTCTTTGTTTATCGATGATGCTGCCCAAGTATGTAAAATTTTCTACGTCTCCCACAATTTCTCCGTCAAGTGTAATTGGGTAAGTGTTCGTTGTTTTGTATCTAAGGATCTTGCTTTTTGCGTTGTGTATGTTGAGGTCTATTGCTGCCGAGGCTGCTGCTACATTGTCCGTCTTCATCTGCATTTGTTTCTGTGTGTGGGATAGAAGAACTAGATCATTTGCAATGTCTAAGTCATTTAGTTGCATCGATGTTGTCCACTGTATTCCGAGGTTGCCTTGAGATGTTTCAGCCTTTATGATTCAATCAACCACGAGCAGGAAGAGGAAGGACGATAGTAAACAGCCTTATTTAACGGCGGTCTTCACTTCCAATAAATCTTTGAGCAGACCTACATGCACGATTTTACGATGTAGTCTATCATAGGAATTCCGTATGATGTTGACTATCGTTTTGGGTACACCATAATGTCGTAGAAGACTCTATAATATTCTCCTATGAATGCTGTCAAATGCTTCTTTGTAGTAGAGGAAACTGATGTAAAGTGGTGAATTCCATTTGATTGATCGTTCAACAATGAACCCTAGACTAGTGATTTGGTGGGTACACAATCGGTCTTTACGAAATCTAATTTGTAGATTTCGAAGTTGAGCGTCGACTGGATCTTTCATTCGGTTCAATAACACTTTGTTGAATACGTTTCCTAGCATTGAAAGAAGAGTGATGCCTCAGTAGTTTTCGCAGTTGTTAAAATATCTTTTCTTTGGTATATTGATGTGGTATCCTTCTTTTCAGTCTGTTGTCACTTGTTCTTCTCACCAAATCTTCTTGAAGTGAATGTGGAGTATTTTTGCAGTTACCTTTTTTCATCTGTCTTCGGTGCCTCAGTTGCTATGATGTCTGACCCTGCTGAATTGCCACACTTGATTTATCGGATGACTATTTTGATTTTTTCTACTGCTGGTAGATCAGTGTTTATGGGGAGATCCGTAACTGATGATTCAATGACTGGTTGATTCAGTTAGGCTCGTCTATTTAGGAGTTTTTCGAAGTGTTTTTGTAATCTGTTTCGTAGCTCAGTCACATCAGGGATTGGTTTGGCAGCCTTGTTCTTGATTGGCCATCATATTTCGTTATTATGTAATAATGAATCGAGGTTTACACACCAAATAACCCGGAAAAGCTACACAATATCTCATTTACATTGCCTCAGATTTATCCAAAGAATGTAATGTCAGTATAATCGAATTCTCTAGTTAATAATTCACACGACCTCAGTAACAGTTTCTACAGAATATTAAACAAGTGATTTTACTCTCTTTGCATTATTTACCTTGGAATAATCAGTTCATTGAAATTAAACTTTGTTCTTGAAATGGTTGTTTTTATAATAAAGTGTTTATTCTCATCAGTGCTGTGATTTTAAAGCATTTCATTACTGAATGTGATTAGTTTCAGAGGACTATGATATTTGGATTGGTTTATATTAGCGTTTTGTATCCTACCCTACAAATATTACTCTGTATGTAATTAATTCAACTCCGCCCGCAGCTCTTCTAGGGTTGTTGCCGGTCCCAAGCCCGGGTAAAGGAGGAGGGTTGGGCATAGGGCTAGCACCCCTATCCCGTAAAACTCAAGTTTGCTAAATAAACGCTAACCAGAATAAACAAACCTAACCATTTAAACTCTGCCCTGGAAGTGGAAGGAACCTATATGACGCTTCATGATGAAAGCCGAGATTCTTCGGAAGTCATGAGGCCGATGCCACCCCTTCTAACGACCAGAGCAAAAATTTGTATAGGTATATGTAATGTTCGGACAATGTGGGAGACAGGGAAGATCAGCTAGATAGCAGCAGAAATGAAGAGATACAAGTTAACTGTGCTCGGGATCAGCGAAACGCATTGGACTCAAACTGGACAGAAAACATTAGCTACGAGAGAGGTACTACTATATTCCGGGCACGAAGAGGAAAATGCCCCACACACCCAAGGATTTGCTCTGATGCTGTCTAAGAAAGCGCGCAATTCACTTGTAGGATGGGAACCACATGGACCCAGGATCATCAAAGCATCTTTCAAGACAATGAAGAAGGGGATTACAATAAACATCATCCAGTGTTATGCACCCACCAACGACGGCAACGACGAGGACAAAGACCAGTTTTATGATAGGCTGCAGTCAATTATAGCGAAGTGTCCAGGAAAGGATCTGACAATCCTAATGGGGGACCTAAACGCTAAAGTCGGAATGGACAACACCGGTTACGAAGACATCATGGGACGACAAGGACTGGGAGAAAGAAATGAGAGTGGTGAAAGATTTACAAATCTATGCGCTTTCAACAAAATGGTCATAGGTGGTACAATATTCCCCCCACAAACGCATACACAAGGCTACATGGATCCCACCGGATCATACTACAGAGAATCAAATTGATCATATATGCATCAATAAAAAATTCAGAAGATCAATGGAAGATGTGAGAACCAGGAGAGGAGCTGATGTAGCTTCAGACCACCACCTAGTGGTTGCCAAAATGAAGCTGAAGCTAAAGAAGCAATGGATAACTGGAGCAACAGCATTAAAACGGTTCAATACAGCCTCTCTTCGGGATACTGACAAACTCAATGAATTCAAAATAACTCTCAACAACAGGTTTCAAGCCTTACAAGATCTGCTGAACGAGGAAGAAACCACTATGGAGGACAACTGGAAAGGAATCAAAGAGACACTAACTTCAACTTGTCAAGAGGCTCTGGGCTGCAAGAACTGCCATCAAAATGAATGGATTTCCACTGACACCCTGAGCAAAATCCAACAAAGGAGGAACAAGAAGGCAGAAATCAACAACAGCCGAACTAGAGCAGAAAAAATCAAGGCTCAAACTGAATACACAGAAGCAAATAAGCAAGTAAAGAAGAGCATTAGAGCCGACAAACGGAAGTATATCGAAGGCCTTGCAACAACAGCGGAAAAAGCTGCAAGAGTAGGGAATATGAAACATCTATACGACACAACGAAGAAGCTGGCAGGGAAATATAGTAAACCAGAGCGACCGGTCAGGAACAAAGAAGGCAAGCTAATCACCGAGATTCAAGAACAAAGAGACAGATGGGTAGAACATTTCGAGGAACTCTTGAATAGACCAGCTCCACCAAACCCACCACACATCGAAGCAGCATCTACAGACCTCCCGATTGATGTTGATTCACCAACGATGGAAGAAATCGAGATAGCCATCAGACAGATCAAAAGTGGGAAAGCAGCAGGACCTGACAATATACCAGCCGAAGCACTCAAGTCAGATATAGACATAACGGCGAGGATGCTCCACGTTTTATTCAAGAGGATCTGGGAGGAAGAACAGGTGCCGGCAGACTGGAAGGAAGGATACCTTATCAAGATACCAAAGAAAGGGGATTTGAGCAAATGTGAGAACTACAGAAAATCACACTGCTTTCAGTGCCAGGGAAAGTCTCAACAGAGTGTTGTTAAACAGAATGAAAGATTCAGTGGATGCTCAGCTTCGAGATCAACAGGCTGGTTTCCGTAAGGATCGGTCATGCACAGACCAAATCGCAACACTACGCATCATCGTTGAACAATTAATTGAATGGAACTCGTCACTGTACATCAACTTTATCGACTATGAGAAGGCGTTTGACAGTGTAGACAGGAGATCACTATGGAAACTTCTTCGACACTACGGTATACCAGAGAAACTCGTCAACATCATCCAGAATTCTTACGACGGACTACAGTGCAAAATTGTTCATGGAGGACAGCTGACATATGCATTCTCAGTAAGAACCGGTGTCAGACAAGGCTGTCTACTTTCGCCCTTCCTCTTCCTCCTAGTGGTCGATCGGATCATGGAAACCTCTACATCTGGGGAGAAGCACGGGATTCAATGGACAAGTAGGATGCAACTTGATGATCTGGACTTCGCCAATGATCTAGCACTTCCATCCCATACACGCCAGCAAATGCAAGTAAAGACAACCAACGTAGCAGCAACCTCAGCATCAATAGACCTGAACATACATAAGAGAAAGAGCAAGATCCTCAAATTCAACACAGAGAGAACCGACCTAATTGAACTTGATGGTGAAACTCTGGAAGAAGTGGATATCTTCACATACCTGGGGAGCATCATCGATGAGCAAGGAGGATCCGATGCAGATTTAAGGGCAAGGATCGGCAAAGCAAGGGCAGCATTTTTACAGCTGAAAAATATATGGGACTCCAAACAACTGTCAACTAACCTCAAAGTTAGACTCTTTAACTCGAACGTCAAGTCAGTTCTGCTCTATGGAGCTGGAACGTGAAGAACTACTGCAAACATCCTAAAGAGAGTACAGGTAATTATCAACAACTGTCTACGTAGAATATTGAATGTCTGTTAGCCGGCAACAGCCTACTTTGGAAGAGAACAAACCAACTTCCAGCTGAAGAGGAAATCAGGAAACGACGTTGGAAATGGATAGGACATACATTGCGGAAATCATCAGACTGTATCACGAGACAAGCAGTAACTTGGAATCCTGTTAGAAAACGGGAAAGAGGAAAGCCAAAAAACACACTGCGTCGAGAACTGGAAGCAGACATAAAAAGGATGAACAGTAACTGGAGACAGCTGAAAAGGATAGCTCAAGACAGAGTTGAATGTAGAATACTGGTGAGCGGCCTATGCTCCTCCGAGAGGGGTGACAGGCGTAAGTGAGTAAGTAAGTATGTAATTAATTCAGTGGTATTATCAATGTTTCAAAAAGTAATTAACGTGTTTAAGGAACTTTGATCGTGATATTAAGTATTATGAAAAAGCTTCATAGTATACAATACAACTGATACTTCCTATCATTTCTTCATATAACGTAGTGCAAAGTGAATAATAATGATCGAACTAATAAGTACATAGTCCAATGACAGTGAAGTAGAAGTTAGTTTTCCTGAACTCATTTGAAAACAACTCTATCTTGGACATAACAGAACTATTAGAAGTGTAAATGTGATGAAGGTGATGATAATGATGATGACGATGGTAAAGTGGTTGACAAAGTAGAAAATGTTCAACCGATCAAGTGTCCAGCATATGTCTGAGAATCAAACATGACATTAGCATACATATTTGAATTAAGATATTTCACATATTAGCGAGTTATTAATTGATTATAATGTGGTAATCAATGATGAGGAGGAAAATGATAAGTAGTCGGTTGATTTCAGAGTTTCAACTTATGTATGATTGGTGAAGTTCATGGAATTCAACTAATTCAATTTAATAGAATCTTTGGTAATCAATTGTTATAGTAACGGGTTCATAATTATATTGGTATATTACTAGTGAGTGTTTTACGTCTAAATTGAACTGTAGACAGGATATTTCTAGGAGTTTTATTATTATAGATATGGGTTGTCATCAATCTAGAAGAGATCTCGAATCAGGTTTGTATATTTTTTACTGTATTACATGCAATACTTAACTTCGTGTATTCGCAATTTATAAACATGAACTGTGGATTTGATTAGTACAGATTAAAAGAATGTTTTATTCAGTCAATCTTGAAAATTGGCAATGTCATCTACTGTTAGTGTGAATATTGAATACTTTGAATGATTCATTAATATCAATCTGGTGTCCTGTATCAATCAGATGACTAGGGATTATTTAATTATTTTCAGTGTTATTATTCTCCCACCAAAATTCGTTTATTACATTTTTCATCAGATCAGATCTAACATCTTTCGGTTACATTACCGACTTTTTTGATGGCTAAGTTCAACTTTCGTGTTTAATTATGTTATTTTAAATTTAACACATGAACCTCATTCACATTATTCCCAAATATTTTCAACCATCACTTATCGAGTAATCATTTGACCTCTGGTATCTATTTTGACTTCTGGTACCTTCTCTTGTATTGTATGTATATTCAGAGCATTTTCTCCAACATTTTAGTCATGTTCACATATTTACATAATTTCGATTTCAACTAACTCCATCCGTTCTCATGAGTATGTTAAAACATCTTTCAAATATTAATTTTGTAAAATATTATTCTAGGTTGTATGTAGCTGATGAGAAACCAACGAAATAAAATGAAATCATCCTATTCTGGACAAATATTTGTTCTTGCTCTCTTGAGAACAAATATTTGTTTAATAATTGATACCATGCTTTATTAGCCTACATACTGTTTACCTTGTTAAACATGTACTACACAATCTCCTAGCAAATGATATAATTTAATTAAAGTACAAATGAAAACTTGTTGATTCGTTTCATTCACTGGAACAACAAATGATTTAGTTGATGTGTACCAAAATGAAATGAGATGAGAATGTAGATTTAGTGATTGGTAATTTGATTGGTAACTCATCAAGAATCATGTGAGAAATCTGTGAGAAATATCTATTTGAAGCTTTCAAAAGAATAGATGAAGTTAATCTGGATGCGGAGTAGCCCCAATGTTTACTGTCATACAATTATTCACTGTAATAATCACGCCTTAGAAACTAATTGATTAATCCTATATAATAATCTGCATATTCTCGTCTTAGTGCTAAAATGTTCAATTCTCATATTTACATCTAAATATTATTGTAGATTGTAGACTAATGATAATCTAGTTGACAACAAGATTATTTACCTAGATATGTCATTCGATAGGAAAGATCTGGAGATGTTTGAGATGCTAGAGAATTCATGTAGATTAGAAGGATGGTTTCAGTTTGATTAGCTTCTCTAAGCTGGATTGTTAGTTGCAAAACTTTCATTGTTATTTAGGATGTCTTCGTCGGTGTCGATGTGAATACAATCAAAATGAATGTTCAAAAAATCTACTTAATCCTTTTAAACTGATGAATGTCATACAATACAGATGAATATCAATAGTGTTTATGGAAAATTTGTCATCAAATCTAAATATGTTTTCGACTAGTCATACGCCTTCTGGTGTACTTCTTGACAGGTAAACTATAAAAATGGCATGTTACATTGAGTATGAATGCAGATACTCGATCAAATATAAGCACGAAATGAATCTATTCGGACAGTTATATGCGTACACAAGTAAATGACTGGCATAAGTATGTTGAGCATTCGCACTTAACAAGACGATGTTGATTCAAATTTTTTGACTAATCAGACGAAGAGAAATTCTCGATGGGTGTGTCTCAAAAGTAACACATAATACCCAATCAACTTCACCAAAATAATCTTTGAATATGATTAATGTGAAGAAAATGAAACGTGAAAGACAATGAATTGAATTGTCTATGACGTTTGAAGGATTTGTTTGAGGATGCAACCTGACTATTATGAAACTACTATATGTGGGCAACACTTGAAAAGCTAACAAATTCACTGGGGACTGAGTGATAATATAACGAAAGAAGACAACTGGAACATTGTAATTGGATGTTAAGGTGATTGTTAATTTGACATGACGAATTGGTCTGAATTAGACAATTATTGATCAAACGTGTCGGGTGTGATGCAGTTACCCACCGATGACAATGAATCAGGTCGTGGGAGCGTATCACGAATTGATTGAACTAGAAATATTAACCATTGGGAGCCGACTTGTTTGTCTGGTTGATTGGGAATTCAATCCCTGGTGCGCGGTCGTGTATACTCACTGTTAAACAGTCCAGTACAAAAATAAACATTAGTCCATTGTTTCCTGATAACCAATGGTTGTCTAATCCAGACCAACTCGTGATTTCAGATTAACCTGGACATTTACTACAAAATAAATGTTGTAATTGAGTTAACTGTATCTAATGATTGACATGCAGCACATTTCCGATATTAACTTATACTACTTATAAGTAGTAAGCAGAATTATCTGTTAGCATAAACTATAAGTAGATAAAATATCGTAGTCGATTGCATTTTGTAAATGGCTTCAAAAAGTGATGAGAAGACTTCATCATATTTCGCAAGTTGACCATGATTAATCCCTGATTAATTCCATTGAAAGACTATAAATAGTCTTGAACTGTGCATATTGTATTAAAGAGACATATTGCAATATTTAATAAGACTTCATCATACATGATATTGATAGTTCAGTTAAGACATTCAGGTCGACTCGTCAGTAATGCTCACAATGTGTATTTTCTTGCTGGTGAATTTTAGAAGTTGTGTATTTCTGTCTATTCGGTTGTTGTATTTTCGTGTATCATTTTATATTTTAGAAGTTATTTCAGATTGAAATGTCAGAATTTCGCGTTGGTCTGCTTGCAGTTTGGACAGATGGTGATGGTGTTGAAGAATTAGAAGAGAAAGACAGTTGTTTGATGTGTACTTCCCTTCATCCTGAAGTGATTGTTGTCTGTAAACGATTGGATGATTGTTTATATTATTTTATCCCACAGCCATGTGAAAACAAGAATGAGTTGTCAGTTAATGAAGCTATGGAAGAGGACTAGTAGTGTTTTGTAAATATACAATCACAAATATCAACGAAAGTGTTTTCTAATAGCTACTGTTCGGCAAGGATGCGTTAAAGTGAAATCAATTTCAATGAGAGATATTGAAATTTTTTGTCTTTGACTAATACTTTATTTAAGCTGTATCTATGACCGTACGAATGAAGCTTTATTCTGTCTTGAGACTCATACTAGAAAGAAGCTGAGGATACACTGAAACACTTTGTTTACCTGTGAAGATTTGTGCAGATGAATGTTGGATGAACGTATGTACCGATTTGTGCTCCATTGTTTGCATTCTCAATGAGAATAACTCAGAAAATTCATTTATTGCATAAGATCTATGTGATCTCCATAATGTTTTATTTTCTTATTGACAAGATACCAATTTACAATGATTACTTTCTGATTGGCTAATAGAAGGTAGAAATATATAGATCATATAGGCTAGTTTGTGCACTCGAGTTTCCTAAATGTAAGCTGATTGTCAATGACGATTATTCAGTAGTGTTCTAATGAAGGTAATTGAGTGAAATTAAAGTGACACTAGATTCAAGTTGATAAGTGTATGGAAAGTGATTGAATTGGAAATGAAATGTATCCTAAATCGATAATTTATGTTCTTGATCTGACCAAATTTAACTAATATCTATACGACTATACCTAAATATTAATTTTAATTCTCTAACAGTTCATCAACACATCCCCAACAATCAGTAATATCGGTCTATAAGATGAGCAGATTGTAAGGATTCATTTAATTGTATTGGATTATCTGAGAATTTGAGTGAGAGAAGATGGAGGAAAATAAGAGGAAGACGTGGATTTAGTTAATAATTTCGTGATTTCTTTTTTTCTGCTTCCCAATCTAGAAAATAGTTGTGATAATCATTAATTGAAATCACTGAGGATTGAAGTTGACAGTTGTGTAATCTCAGTTGTTAGTTGTATGGACTAATAAAAAATACAATGAATTGTCAAAAGGCAATTGATAACTGAAAACACGAATTGATGTGTTGTGTAATGAAACAATTGAGACTAAATTTATGACTGCGATGTTAATCTGATCTTTGTATTATTTTGAGTACAAGGGTTTGGTTTGAACCATTTGTTCTATCAGGTTTAGTGAATTGTGTTATTTGAGTACTGATTATTAAGGGGGATTTCGAAATATCATTTTCGTACATACTACTTTACAATGTTATCACTAATATACTGTAAATATATATATATATATATATATATATATATATATATATATATATATATATATAAACAATATGTTTCGTGTACAGATTGCATATTTAAATTATAACATATTTATTGATAATAAGCACACATAAGAGAATGGAATCCTTGGCTTATCCAATATCAAATTAATTGGTACTCGAATAGCTTAATGGTTACTACATAACGCCACCTACGAAAACTATTCACACTATTAACTGGAATGAGATGATTAGTGTACGTATGTAGTCTACGTAGTAAATATGCATACATATACAGTTGATGACCTCGCTATAACTTATCTCCTAATGGATTACGAGAGTATAAGTATAATATAATTAGTGTTCATTGAAATAATTGTCACTAATTCAACTACTAATTCATTAACTTTTACAATAATACTTAGTCTGGTTATTATTACCAAACGTAGTTATTATTCCATGTGGTCAATATTCATCTTGACATTTCTAATCTGGACATCAGTTCAGACAAAACAGATCCCACTGAGCAAAATACATCTCAATTCAAATGGACTATTCACTGATTCTCGAGGATTCATTAAATTATTTAGAGGGTTTAACAATGTGCATAAACATTTTCCATGGTATAATGTAAATTCTACGAATATCACACAATTAGAAATGTTTAAAAATTGGGGTTTGAATGTTGTTCGATTAGGTGTAATGTGGAGTGGAGTGAAGCCGACAATATCAATAGTGAATACCACATACTTAGATGTGATTGAGAATGTGATTGATTTATATGCTGATTATGGGATTTATGTAATATTGGATATGCATCAAGATGTATTGTCATCGTTGTATGGTCTTTATGATGGCATTCCACTATGGTTAATTGAAAAATTTAAGAGACCACCTCATCATTTACAATATCCCTGGCCATATAAGAAAAAGCCAGATTTTTGGGTGATGTCTTATTTAACTTATGAATGTGCTAATGGAGCCCAGCAATTGTATAATAATGTGTCGGGTCCATGGAATCATTGGGGTGAATTTTGGGAAATAGTGGCTAGACGATTTGGTGGAAAGTCAAATGTGCTTGGTTATGAATTGATAAATGAACCACCACCAGGAAACTTTTATACCAATCCACTTCGAGGTCTTCCAGGTAAGCTGTGTATCACAACGTCATTTAGTGTAAATTGAGATTTTATTGAATGCACAAATTTGTGTTGATAGCGTATTTGCGTGACGCATTATGGCAATTATGGCTATTCACTGATCAGTTTATTCAAGCTTCCGTTAAAAGCTGATGATGATTTGTTTGATGTGGATATAAAATTGTATTTCAGTGGGTCTATCAATGTAATATGCTATCGAATACCTAATTCGCATTCACCTGAGTTACATCGTCGTTAGCAGTGTTACACTGAATCCTTTGGTTTAGAGTTTCACTGACCGATTTCCTATTAGATATATAAATCATCGATTGGTTGCACTAAATTATTGACTACACATAATGAGTTGTTTGCCATGGTGGCATCAACCAATCGGTTGCTACTCATCTCTATGTGACATTTCTAATATTATTTACAGAATTTTCTACAGGATATTCTTTTCATTCATCAAATAGAATGGTAGATAGTAGGCAATTGTTACAGTGTGAGTCACCTTATGAATGGCTGAGCACAATTGGAACCAATAATGTTGGTTTATAATTGGCTTGAATTTTCAACAAGTTTATCAGTTCGATTGTACAAACAGTTTAGCTTTGAACTTATCTAAACAAGACTCAGACGAGCACAACTTATTTCATGACAACTCACTTCATCGTAGAAATAGCAGATGTAGACTGCATTTCCAATTCTGGTGAGTTTCAAGTGTAGATGTTTGAATGGATGAACTGTCATCAAAAATGTTGTATATTCGCCAAATTGTGATGGTAAATCACCGAGTCACCACTACGAATAACCGATGTGATACACTTACAATGTGGACCAGTTTCAATCATACATTGTGTATTAGACTGTTTAATTTGACGAGAGCAGTCATCATTTCATATTGTTTAATGGTGTGATTACAGGTTATGCTGGTCGATATAACTTGCAACCGGTTTATGATTATCTCGTTGAGAGAATACGCAAATACGACAATTCGACACTGATATTCTATGAACCAGTTACATATGGAGTATTTACGCCAGTGAGATCATCAGGATGGTTAGGAACTGGATTCGATCGCGTCCCTGGAGCCCATCGTGACAAATCGGCACCAAGTAAAAGTGTTCTATCTTATCATTATTACTGTTGGATACTACAAACTGATGCACAAAACACGACAATGCCATTCTGGAAGAAAGTTATCTGTGACAGGGTGAGATTGAGTTTTCTTCCCGACTATTTATCTTGTCTGATAAACTGTTCCCATCATCTGTTGACATAGTACAATGTATTCTTTACATAATGATAGGCGACCAGATAATTTTAGTGTGGAATTTTGAAGGAAAATGTGACTAAGTATTATGTGTTACATGAAATGACTGCACATCTATGTCAATATTCAGCTTCAATCCACACGTTTTCATTGATTGTCGCTTCATTGTAAATCGGATGAACATGTAGGATATTGTTAGATTGATCGTATGTGGAGATGAATTAGTTGTTTCACGTAACATTTATCATTACTTCAATTCACGCTGTTTCTGCATGAAGATTAACACAGAAATCGACACCATTTATTTAGACTGAGTGATGATGCTGATAGATCAGCTGACAGAATATTCCCTAAATTTTGCTAACCCTACTGAATTGAAATGTTTACTGAATGCAGAATATGTGAGTTTGATGTTGATCGACTATCTGGGTGTTCCTCGTGAATCCCTCTGACACACGCACACATTAACGAATGGTAGAATAGGTGTACAATAAAGTGAATTAAGACAATTTTGATAGGACTGTATTTGAAATGAACAATTTAACTAAACAAGCGCAAATACATTTTCGTTAAAAAAAAATGTGGTTGATTCATTTATTTATGGTTTAGCGAAGCACAAAATCGAATGTTCCTGATTTATTGGTAACGATAGTGAGTCATGTCATTTAAAGTCTTTGACTGCTTGTTAGATCATTACGCATACTTCAACCAGGTTGTCAGCACCTATTAATTGATCTAGTTCAATAGTCAATGACTCCACTGACTGATGCCATGATTTGATTTGGACACTCCTAGCCATTTTTAATCTTACTGCAACACCAGACAGTATTACTCACTGAAGCAGACGGTTGTTGCGTATATGTAAAACAGATTCTGAGGACCTCAGTTGATGAAAATTCAGCACCTCATCAACTAATTTGCCACTTTTTACAAATGTTCTGTTCCAAACCCACGTATTTCTGACTCGGTAGTCCCAGAAAACAAGAGAGATTCTTCGAAGACATTTATGATCAAATACTAGTATCCTACGAGTATCCTATATTCTTAATTTCCATTTTTCATGCTCACAAAGTGAAATGCATCAAAACACTGCACAGTGAACGCTATCTTTTGCCGATAAACGGTTGTCTGGATGACACCACAAGTGACACGAATTGGCGAATGCTAAACAAACCTTTATCATACGTGCAGAGATTTCGTAGGGTACCAGACCATCAAGATTGTTGAGACTCCCAAAATGAGTAAAGCAATTAACACAGTCAACTACTCCTCTCCTTATCGCTAATTTTGACACTGACGTAAGCAACATTGCGTATATGGATAGAGAGGGAAGTGGGTGGGTCTCGTCCAAATCACGCTTGCATTGATACTTATAGTGGTCAGGAGACTCTGCATTTTGTCAATATCTTCATCCAATAGAACAATGTCATCTGCATATTTTAAGTCAAAATGTTTATCTATTAGGAGAAAGTCAACTTCCTGAAATGTCATACAATAAAAATGTTAACTTTAAAGGCATTTTGATGACAAAATTAGATAGAAATGGGAAGGGGGTGGACAACCCTAGCAAACACCACAGGAAGTAGTCGATTCCGACGATAGTTCACCACAGGCTCTGATTCCACAAGTAGTATTCGAATAGATAACCTATACAAAGTTAATGTGCTTTTTTGGTACATCTCCCAATAACAGGCACTGTCACAATCAACAGAGTTAAACACTGTCTTAAGGTCAAGAAATGTCACTATTGATAGACATCGAAAAGTGTTCCTATGTTCTAGAATCTTTTGAAATGTGAATATTTGGTCTATGTAAACACGTCCACGTCTAAAATCGCCTTGGTTTTCTCGATTTCGTTCTTCATGAGCTTTATTTAGGCATCGGAATATTATTGAAGCTAATATTTTAGACACTGTATTCGTTAAACTGGTTCCTTGATAACTGTTACACGAGGACCTCTGTTCTTTCGCATAAACTGTGACGATTGATGATTGAGATCACCTAGATGGTAATACGTCCAGTTCCCAGATTCTAGCCAAAATCTTAGTTTCCTTGATAAGTTTGATTAGACGTCCACTGTTAGCTATTGCCGCTGCCTTTTCATCACTTTAAATATTCGGTACACACCAATGCTCACGATTATTGTGTTGGTTTTTATCAGCATATGTCTAAACCGGCTCTGCTCCTATTCGTGTTCAGTGCTAGACGATATTAGTTTCGTAGCACTTATCAGTTCAATGATTGCATTAGATTTGCATCATCTGAGATGACCGAGTCATGTGTTACCTCACCAACGATCAACGTTATCTAGTGTAGGAATAGGTTGAGAGAGGGCTAGAGAAAGACACGATTATGCATAGTAATAGTCTCTTAAACCGTCAACTGTTAGTTTATGTGACATAGGTAGGTGCAGTTTACCCACATGATAAATCAGATCGGTGGCTGTAAACTTTATGCGACATAGCTGGGTAACGTGAATCTTCTTTCTATTTTCTTCACAAGCTTGACTCCTCCCATTCCATCATTCACACATTTTCTTCATGACTTCTCAAAACATTTTCTCAGTGTTCAGTCATTATTATTATTTTAATTAATATTTTTATTGATATTATTATTAGCGAATTCATTAAATCCTTTTATATTTCATATTGTAAATTCTCATCCTGTCGCACTGATGTAGAATGGCAACGTGGGCTAACGTACATTTTTATCAGGGTGATTATGACTGACTAAACACATTTTGAGTTGAAGTATTTCAATGTCAATACAATGCATTACTAACCCTTTCATTACTGTACAGCATATTCATTCATTTTACATTATAACTATGCCACTATTCATATCCGGATATTTCTATCTGTGGTTACTATCAATAAGCAAACAAAACAATAATTTATTTATTCTGTCTGTATGTTGATTAAACATACCACCTCCATTCGTGTTAAATTTTTCCCACCTCATTTCACACCCATACACACACATTGTATACTGATTCTCTTCACAATCTATTTCAACGTAGGATTATCATATTTTCCTACTGCATTCTATTATAATGTTTCCAAATGTTATAACATGTAATTTGTTTCCCTTTTAATCACACTCAGCTCCTCTTGCCTAACGTCATCTCCAATGCAATCAGAGCAACAAAGTCAACTGGAGGTGGCCGATTTCTAACTGAATTCGGTTTATGTGGAGATGACGGGAATCCACGTAGTGTGAATACAATTGAATGTAATAATATCTTAAATGAAGCTGATAAACATTTTGAATCATGGACCTACTGGGACAGTAATCTCTTAGATTTGTCAGGAAATCCTATAGTAACTGAGGTAATGAGATTTCAAAGTTGTTTATTCAATTACTTTGATTGAATATTCGGTGTTGTGGTCAATTAATTGAATACGACTGATGAAATGGGATGATCACATTTTGTGTAGAATGAACAGTTGCTGTTGACAATGTTGAATGAGGCTCCCACCGTAAGTTTTTGAGAAGATTATCACTCACCATCATCTATTGGTGACTTGATTGGAGCAAACAACAATTGTTAGTTGGTTTAGATTTGAAACACTGTTAGTGAGATGTGATTTCGATGGTTATATGTTATATGTTTCAGCGAATCTTCGATTTCTACTAAAAATATTCTGTCGATGACAATGATATTCTCAACCAATCTACAAATCTTACCTACACTTTTCAGATATGTAGAATAGTGTAGACAGTGAGCAGATGAATTTATTTCTAACACAGACAAAATGTCTGACTATCGAGTTACAGGTGGCCACCGTAGACTCACATAGTCAGTGGAGCGATTCAGATAAATGAAGGTGATTCATTTTTATCACCATTAAGGGATCTTCTTGACTTAACTAGTTCTCGTATCTGACGTAATTTCTTTGCATAGATTGATTCCATTGTATATAATTGGTATCACATTGGTATTCACAGTTTTACATTTCTTCACGAAACTTTTCGGCACCTATATTTGAGTCCATTCAACTTGACTCTACTTCTGATATAAATAAGACTTAGAGATGCCGAATGAGAAGTGATGAAGGGTAACTAAATCCAACTTCCATCAACACCTTCATTATTCTCACTAACAGTCATTTTGACTAAATTTACTCTGTTAAAACACTCGGAATCCACTTCGTTAAACGAGAAGTCTATGCATCCCACCAATTAATGATATTGTGATTCTGATTGAGGGTGATCAATGATGAGTTTATTCATGAGTCACTTAAAGTACATTGTGACTAACACAATACACTGTTTCTCCATGTTCATCCATCACAGGTGAAATCATTCATTCGTCCGTATCCACATTCAATAAGAGGAGTATTTCGGAAGCAACAGTTCGATCATAAAACAGGGGATTTTCACCTCTCCTTCATTGCGAACACAACCAAAGAGCAGAACAATCGAGAAGCAGACGTTAATCGCAGAGATTTACATACCGAGATTTGTTCATTATCCCAATGGATTTTCCATGAGTGTGAAACCAGACAATTTAAGCACGAAGATGAATGAGAATATGATGTATGTATACTTACCAAGTGGTGTCAGTAATGCAAGTGTGTTTGTTCGAATCGAAATAGTGAGAAATCGATCGAGTGAACTATTCTAATTGTGGTGGCTATCCGCTAAACTAAATGTCATTGATGTTATTCATATGTTATCTGTGTTATTGAATCTAACAACTTATATGTTTGTTTATTTCTATTGATTTCTACTGTTCCGACGTTTTACTTTTAAATATATCAGTCATCCATAATCATCCATAAGAAAATTCATGTGTTGAATATTTGTGAATTGCACATTTGCACCAATTCATCCATACTTGGTCATTAGCAATAATACTGTTGTTGCGATGGAGGTTATTAGTGTTGCAATACATAATTGAAATTAGCCATTGGTTTGGTGTAAAAAATGGCACTTGAGTATAGTGATTTAGAGTTTGACTGAGTTGTATGGGTGTTCTGAACACATTTTGTTAACAATAGGAACCAGTTTGAGGTAACTGCAAGTGACTGACAAAATGAAAGTTAAATGAGTGATGGCGAAATATGTAAACTTTAATTAAGGCTTTACTGATTACTCAATTTATTGAATTCTCATTCATGAAGTATTCGCATAGTTGACCAACAACATTCAGTATGTATCGATAAGATGAATATATTGATAATCCAACAAATGTGAGTCAATGTATTTCATGAAACGAGAATGGTCAGGTGTTTCATGAAATTTACTGTGCACATAATTCAATGTTACACTCGTCAACATGGCTTTTATTTGAAATGACGTATTCATTAGAATTGTTGAACGTGGGCATTAAGCACATGTCATCTCACTCCTGATATGATATAATTAAAGTGGTCGATTCACAAAGTCAAATAATTCAGTGTTTAGTGATGATGATGATGATGATGATGTATTCAGTGAAGTATGAATATTGTATTGATGCAATATATGAAGAGGTTGAATGAGATGTATGGATTTCAGTAAACACAGATTGATGGTCTGTTGTTTTAACGAAATCTGAAATATTGATATGAGTTAGTTAGTACTGGGGATGGCAATCACAATTATCTGTTGACTGTTACATTTTTATTTACTTTATGAATTAGTTCGGTATCTATCAGCTAAATGGTAGATAAACTGAATATATTACTAATTGTTGCATTTAGTAAGATGCCGGTCAATAATATATATTTGAGGAGAATATCATATTACTTAATAGTGTCGGGATATTCTTTGAATGAGACATAATGTATTTCAAGTGAAATTGTAATCACCTTACAATTCTAGACAAGTAGACAATCAATTGTTTGTATATTAATAAAACGAGCTATGTGCATGGATGAGTATGTTATACACTTTCAAAATAAGCTGCTCCAGCAATGTGGAAAGAGGCCATATTATGTAGAATTCGTTGTAGAAATTTCGATGGTGTGATTGGGAGAGTGAGTATTTCCATCGTGTTATTCCAGGAAGATATGTGTATATTGTTAAGAATTTGATAAGTTGTGATTTATTTCGCACAGATTGCTTCCTACTTCTTTATCACTAGCATTGTTAAGCTTTCAGTGGTGAATGTAACAATGTGATAGCATTCTGCATCGAGTATATATGTTATCTTAATTTCTAATACAATCCTCGTGTTCAGTTTACATGTTCACGTTTTGTGGTGAAGTTGTTCATAATGATATTTGATTGAAGTTGGATTGTGACTGGCAGGAGGAATCTGCTTGCCCTATTATAATACTGAGTCCAGGTAGCCACATTTGCTCGACATATTTGTAAATGGTTTTGATATTATTTGCATTGTCGCCTCCAATATCAACACTACAATGCCGATGTGTGTAGCTGAGAACGAAGACCGAGAATAAGGTGGAACAGACATTCTGCATATTGCTACCAGTCACATTGCAACTTTTATCATGCTTTATTGAGTCAATCCACTCAGCATGCATACATGACAAATGAGATCGATCAGTTTCAATCTCTGATAACATCAGCTGTGTGATATACACACTTTCAAGTTGGATAATGATATTTGTTGTGTCCAGTGAATAGTTGTCTATATTTTCCTAGATAAAGTAGATGATGAAGCATCGTAAGTATTTAAAATGAAACATTAATACCAATAACTTTATTCATTAACGTAATTTAGGTTACAGTGATGAATTCACAGCTTCAATTATGGAATATTTCAGCAAATGGTTATTAAATAAGTGTCCAGAGTGTAGATGTGGCGACAAAATATCGTATACGTTTTCCCATCAATAATTCCTATTTCATTCACATCTTCAGTTGTCAATGTCATGCACCAGAATGGTAACTGCGAAATTTTCTCGCCTCTCTTATGCATAAGATGGATGAATTGCAACGACTTCGTGTTGTCTTTGAGGAATAGATAAGACGAAAATATATCAGCAGCTGTGGTGTTTCTGTTTGACTTTTCCAGTACTAAGTATTGTAATTATTGAAAGCTCTCTTCAATACCATATAAACACATAGGAATTAAAGGTATAACTATTGAATCTAAAGAAAATTAGATTAGGATGGGTAACTTCAACTTTAACACAACTGTGAAATGAATAGTCCAGATATTTTATTAGGTTTCTAAGTTTATTGAATACTTTCTCTCACGTCCTGAATCAACAGAACTGATGTGCTAATATTCGAAGCACATTGACACTGATTTTAATCTGAAAGAAGAAGTTTCTATATGTTGGAAATACAGTTCCATAAGTACAAATTGAGTTAGATTAACTAGTTGATAGTCTTCTCATCACGAAATTTTTCAAACGTAGGGATCCCAAATTATCTGGAAATTATATATTGGACTAATTTCTAACCAGAATAAACAAATAAGACGAAACAAGTGAAGAGAGCACTTCCGTTATCCAAAATGGTAGGGGATGAATGGTAGTGAGTGAATCTCAAGTGGAAGTTAACCTGGGAGAATAAAATTGAAATATAATGGAAGTGGACAGTTGTCACTGTCTCATCATGAAGGAGAGATAGCATTTTAATTGGTAAAGGAGAAGAGAGAAGAAGTTCACATGAGAATACTCCTTATGATCTACTTCGAATCTTCAAACGTTTCTTCGGATACAGAAGAATATGTACTGTTCCTTCAATACATAATTCTATGCATTCATTGACGAAATGTGCCTACTCTCTTCTTAACACTTCTCACTCGCAAACCAGTCGGCATTAATTCCATTGATCATAGGAGAATTCGCATCAGTCATAATGAGCTATTCGTTGAATATGAGATGCTTGTGAAATTGTTTGTAGAGTATAACTGAGATCATAAGCATGTCCGTAATGTAGACAAGTAGTCAAATACTAAATGCGATTGCTGAAAGTAGGTGTAGATGTTTGATATATTGTAGGAATTATCTGATGAACATTTCCTTTTGAATTCATGAATCGGGTTT
This sequence comes from Schistosoma japonicum, assembly GCA_025215515.1. Lineage (NCBI taxonomy): Eukaryota > Metazoa > Platyhelminthes > Trematoda > Strigeidida > Schistosomatidae > Schistosoma > Schistosoma japonicum. The sequence continues at coordinate 69,459,229 of CM046069.1, forward strand.
TAAATAATCGTTTACAATTTAAAAAAGATGAGTTCGATCGTCTGTTTATCACAGTAAGAGATCTCAGCATAGTGGCTAGATACCCTGTAAGATCAATAATAACACTACTCAGAGTCTACAATCCGTTTGACTAAAGGCTTATTAGAACATGTTCCTGGAATCGAAGGAAACCCTCTCTCCACTCAACCAATATAACTCCTTCAATGGATAGTTTTAAATGTTGGTTGATCGTTCAACTATAAACCGTAGACTAGTGATTTGGTCGGTACACGATCGGTCTTTACGAAATCTAATCTGTTGATTTCGAAGTCGGGCGTCGACTGGATTTTTCATTCGGTTCAATAACACTCTATTTAAGATTTTAACCTGACATTGAAAGGAGATTGATACCTCTGTAGTTTTTGCAATTGTTAAGATCCACTTTCTTTGATATTTTAATGAGGTAACCTTCCTTTCTTTTTTCTACTGCTGGTAGATCAGTGTTTATGGGGAGATCCGTAACTGATGATTCAATGACTGGTTGATTCAGTTAGGCTCGTCAATTTAAGTTTTTCGAAGTGTTCTTCTAACCTGTTTCGTTGCTCAGTCACTTCAGTGATTAGTTTGGCAGCCTTGTTCTTAATTGGCCATCATATTTCGTTATTATGCAATAATGAATCGAGGTCTACACACCAAATAACCCAGAAAAGCTACACAATATCTCATTTACATTGCCTCAAATTTATCCAAAGAATGTAATGTCAGTATAATCGAATTCTCTAGTTAATAATTCACTCGACCTCAGTAACAGTTTCTACAGAATATTAAACAAGTGATTTTACTCTCTTTGCATTATTTACCTTGGAATAATCAGTTCATTGAAATTAAACTTTGTTCTTGAAATGGTTGTTTTTATAATAAAGTGTTTATTCTCATCAGTGCTGTGATTTTAAAGCATTTCATTAGTTTCAGAGGACTATGATATTTGGATTGGTTTATATTAGCGTTTTGTATCCTACCCTACAAATATTAATCTGTATGTAGTTAATTCAGTGGTGCTATCAATGTTTCAAAAAGTAAGTAACGTGTTTAAGGAACTTTGATCGTGATATCAAGTATTATGAAAAAGCTTCATAGTATGCAATACAACTGAGACTTCCTATCACTTCTTCATATAACGTAGTGCAAAGTGAATAATAATGATCGAACTAATAAGTACATAGTCCAATGACAGTGAAGTAGAAGTTAGTTTTCCTGAACTCATTTGAAAACAACTCTATCTTGGACATAACAGAACTATTAGAAGTGTAAATGTGATGAAGGTGATGATAATGATGATGACGATGGTAAAGTGGTTGACAAAGTAGAAAATGTTCAACCGATCAAGTGTCCAGCATATGTCTGAGAATCAAACATGACATTAGCATACATATTTGAATTAAGATATTTCACATATTAGCGAGTTATTAATTGATTATAATGTGGTAATCAATGATGAGGAGGAAAATGATAAGTAGTCGGTTGATTTCAGAGTTTCAACTTATGTATGATTGGTGAAGTTCATGGAATTCAACTAATTCAATTTAATAGAATCTTTGGTAATCAATTGTTATAGTAACGGGTTCATAATTATATTGGTATATTACTAGTGAGTGTTTTACGTCTAAATTGAACTGTAGACAGGATATTTCTAGGAGTTTTATTATTATAGATATGGGTTGTCATCAATCTAGAAGAGATCTCGAATCAGGTTTGTATATTTTTTACTGTATTACATGCAATACTTAACTTCGTGTATTCGCAATTTATAAACATGAACTGTGGATTTGATTAGTACAGATTAAAAGAATGTTTTATTCAGTCAATCTTGAAAATTGGCAATGTCATCTACTGTTAGTGTGAATATTGAATACTTTGAATGATTCATCTGGTGTCCTGTGTCAATCAGATGATTAGCGAATATTTAATTATTTTCATTGTTATTATTCTCACACCAAAATTCATTTATTACATTTTCCATCAGATCAGATCTAACATCTTTCGGTTACATCACCGATTTTTTCGATGGCTAAGTTCAACTTTCGTGTTTAATTATGTTATTTTAAATTAAACAACTGAACCTCATTTACATTATTCCCAAATATTTTCAACCATCACTTATCGAGTAATCATTTGACCTCTGGTATCTATTTTGACTTCTGGTACCTTCTCTTGTATTGTATGTATATTCAGAGCATTTTCTCCAACATTTTAGTCATGTTCACATATTTACATAATTTCGATTTCAACTAACTCCATCCGTTCCCATGAGTATGTTAAAACATCTTTCAAATATTAATTTTGTAAAATATTATTCTAGGTTGTATGTAGCTGATGAGAAACCAACGAAATAAAATGAAATCATCCTATTCTGGACAAATATTTGTTCTTGCTCTCTTGAGAACAAATATTTGTTTAATAATTGATACCATGCTTTATTAGCCTACATACTGTTTACCTTGTTAAACATGTACTACACAATCTCCTAGCAAATGATATAATTTAATTAAAGTACAAATGAAAACTTGTTGATTCGTTTCATTCACTGGAACAACAAATGATTTAGTTGATGTGTACCAAAATGAAATGAGATGAGAATGTAGATTTAGCGATTGGTAATTTGATTGGTAACTCATCAAGAATCATGTGAGAAATCTGTGAGAAATATCTATTTGAAGCTTTCAAAAGAATAGATGAAGTTAATCTGGATGCGGAGTAGCCCCAATGTTTACTGTTATACAATTATTCACTGTAATAATCACGCCTTAGAAACTAATTGATTAATCCTATATAATAATCTACATATTCTCGTCTTAGTGCTAAAATGTTCAATTCTCATATTTACATCTAAATATTATTGTAGATTGTAGACTAATGATAATCTAGTTGACAACAAGATTATTTACCTAGATATGTCATTCGACAGGAAAGATCTGGAGATGTTTGAGATGCTAGAGAATTCATGTAGATTAGAAGGATGGTTTCAGTTTGATTAGCTTCTCTAAGCTGGATTGTTAGTTGCAAAACTTTCATTGTTATTTAGGATGTCTTCGTCGGTGTCGATGTGAATACAATCAAAATGAATGTTCAAAAAATCTACTTAATCCTTTTAAACTGATGAATGTCATACAATACAGATGAATATCAATAGTGTTTATGGAAAATATTGTCATCAAATCCAAATATGTTTTCGACTAGTCATACGCCTTCTGGTGTACTTCTTGACAGGTAAACTATAAAAATGGCATGTTACATTGAGTATGAATGGAGATACTCGATCAAATATAAGCACGAAATGAATCTATTCGGACAGTTATATGCGTACACAAGTAAATGACTGGCATAAGTACGTTGGGCATTCGCACTTAACAAGACGATGTTGATTCAAATTTTTTGACTAATCAGACGAAGAGAAATTCTCGATGGGTGTGTCTCAAAAGTAACACATAATACCCAATCAACTTCACCAAAATAATCTTTGAATATGATTAATGTGAAGAAAATGAAACGTGAAAGACAATGAATTGAATTGTCTATGACGTTTGAAGGATTTGTTTGAGGATGCAACCTGACTATTATGAAACTACTATATGTGGGCAACACTTGAAAAGCTAACAAATTCACTGGGGACTGAGTGATAATATAACGAAAGAAGACAACTGGAACATTGTAATTGGATGTTAAGGTGATTGTTAATTTGACATGACGAATTGGTCTGAATTAGACAATTATTGATCAAACGTGTCGGGTGTGATGCAGTTACCCACCGATGACAATGAATCAGGTCGTGGGAGCGTATCACGAATTGATTGAACTAGAAATATTAACCATTGGGAGCCGACTTGTTTGTCTGGTTGATTGGGAATTCAATCCCTGGTGCGCGGTCGTGTATACTCACTGTTAAACAGTCCAGTACAAAAATAAACATTAGTCCATTGTTTCCTGATAACCAATGGTTGTCTAATCCAGACCAACTCGTGATTTCAGATTAACCTGGACATTTACTACAAAATAAATGTTGTAATTGAGTTAACTGTATCTAATGATTGACATGCAGCACATTTCCGATATTAACTTATACTACTTATAAGTAGTAAGCAGAATTATCTGTTAGCATAAACTATAAGTAGATAAAATATCGTAGTCGATTGCATTTTGTAAATGGCTTCAAAAAGTGATGAGAAGACTTCATCATATTTCGCAAGTTGACCATGATTAATTCCTAATTAATTCCATTGAAAGACTATAAATAGTCTTGAACTGTGCATATTGTATTAAAGAGACATATTGCAATATTTAATAAGACTTCATCATACATGATATTGATAGTTCAGTTAAGACATTCAGGTCGACTCGTCAGTAATGCTCACAATGTGTATTTTCTTGCTGGTGAATTTTAGAAGTTGTGATTTTCTGTCTACTCAGTGTTTGTAACTTCATGAATCATTTTATATTTTAGAAGTTATTCCAGATTGAAATGTCAGAATTTCGCGTTGGCCTGCTTGCAGTTTGGACAGATGGTGATGGTGTTGAAGAATTAGAAGAGAAAGACAGTTGTTTGATGTGTACTTCACTTCATTCTAAAGTGATTGTTGTCTGTAAACGATTGGATGATTGTTTATATTATTTTATCCCACAGCCATGGGAAAACAAGAATGAGTCGTCAGTTAATGAAGCAATGACAGAAGACCAGTAGAGTTCATGTATTGCATAGGATCTATGTGATCTCAATCAGGTTTCATTTTCTTATCGACAAAATACCAATTTACAATGATTACTTTCTGATTGGCTAATAGAAGGTAGATATATATGGATCTTATTAGCTAGTTGTGCTTTCGAGTTTTCTAAATGTAAGCTGATTATCAATCACGATTATTCAGTAGTGTTCTAATGAAGGTAATTGAGTGAAATTAAAGTGACACTAGATTCAAGTTGATAAGTGTATGAAAAGTGATGAATTGGAAGTGAAATGTATCCTAAATCGATAATTTATATTATTGATCTGATCAAGTTTAACTAATATCTATACGACTATACCTAAATATTAATTTTAATTCTCTAACAGTTCATCAACACATCCCCAACAATCAATAATGTCGGTCTATAAGATGAGCAGATTGTAAGGATCCATTTAATTGTATTGGATTATCTGAGAATTTGAGTGAGAGAAGATGGAGGAAAATAAGAGGATGAGGTGGATTTATTTAATAATTTCGTGATTTCTTTTTTTCTACTTCCCAATCTAAAGTACAGTTATGATAATCATTAATTGAAATCACTGAGGATTGAAGTTGACGGTTGTGTAATCTCAGATGTTAGTTTTATGGACTAATAAAAAATACAATGAATCGTTGAAAACCAATTGATAACTAAATACACGAATTGATGTGTTGTGCAATGAAACAATTGAGACTAAATTTATGACGGCGATGTTAATCTGATCACTGTATTCGGTTTGAATCATTTGAGTTATCAGGTTTAGTGGATTGTGTTATTTGAGTACTGATTATTTAGAGGGATTTCGTAATATCGTTGTCGTGCACACTATCAAGATGAAGACGAGCGATAGCACCAATGCAAATACATTTGTCACTTAATTCCAACTGTCATGTTGTATAAGGTCAACAATGCGTATGCTATCTCTCCTTTCCATAATTTTAATGTAAATGCTTTGGTGTATATATGTAAACTGATCAGAGTGATTGAAATCAACATGAGGTGTGAATTTGTCCAGTTTTATTTATTTCAACGAACAATTATTTTTATAGAGGAAGACTAGTTTGGCAGATGGAAATATTCTATTTATTTTCGTACTTAATCTGAATTCAATTCTATTAGTTATTCCGTGACCTTTGAATTGAAGCCATATGAAGATTGGTTTCTTTCTCACAATAGAACATTCTTTTCCTCTCGTTCTTAATCTGTAATATTTATTGGTGAATTTTCGTGAATAATCATTAGCTTTCAGTCAACTTTTAACTGTAGATAGTTTCTATTTGAAACTTTTCTGAACATAAATTCGTTGTGCGATTTAATAGTATTCTCACTGAAGCTTCTCAGTTGTGCATTGATGAGAAACTATTGGCTGTCATATGTAGCCCACTTCTAGTGTCTCCGGTGTTTAGATCATTGACGTTGGTTGTTTGTGTCGCATTTAATACAAGTGTGGATTACGTAATATGTGTTGTCGGGTTCGTGTTGCATCGGTAACTGTGTACTATGAATGTGCCTTATTGAGAAGATTAACTAAATGTGAGGCACGTTTGCATTGGTTTCAGACAGCAAAAGTATCATCAACATGCCGATGATATAATTCTGTGTCGTCAGTCATCGACTTTATATTGTTTGTTCTAAGTTGGTCATGAAGAAATCGGGCAACTTACAACCCAAAGGACTCACTACGGGCACTCCATCAGATTGATGCTAGTACATGTTATTAAGTTGAAATACGTATCTCCATATTAGGCATAAGTAAGAGCTGTTCGGATTCGTTTTTAGGTAAATGAAGAAGGTTAGTTAGTTGACGTAAAATGTGTATTGTATTTTCAAGAAGGGTTGGAGATTGTTGTACACAACGATTATACGTAACATGAAACCGAAATCGAGCTTGAATTCTTGACATTTTCCAGGACGTGAGAAATTCGAAATGTATCATTTGAACTATAAACAACAAGATTCTAGCGAATTGTTTTGGGATGTTCCACTAACCAGAATGGGAAGCTGTGAGCAGGAGAGATCACCATAGATATTATCAGTTTGATTGGGACAGTGGATGTATATGTTTATTGTAGGTTATATGAATAACGTAGCCCCGAATGGTCAGGTGTAATTATATTGTATGTGATTTTATTTCCATCATTATTATGTCCCTGTACTGTAATAATGCTAATTACTTAATTGGCTAGCTGTATGATGTGAATTGTGTATATATGAAGGAATGCTTGAAATATAATACAATGTATCTGGTTGCTTATCAGTCTTGCTTTCTCCTATTCTGGTTTGAAAGTGAGTGAGCATCGAGTAGACAAACATGGACAAACTAGGCACTCATTCGCATTTGTTATTTTAACTTTGACTACACAAAGTCACATTCAATAATCGGTTAGGCCTATCAGACATAACAGCATTTTTGACGTCATGACGGTTTGAATATTCTCGTTGTTGGTATTATGAGCTAGAATATATCAGTTTCTAATGACCTATGATTACATTATCACAATGTTACTTACAGTTAGGTCTTGTATGATTTGGGATTTGGCTAACATTTGATTCTTACTACGAATATTAACACTGGAATACAAATATATCTATTTAAGTAATCACAAATGGGACGAGACACACTTACTCGGATATAGCGTAAGACATATTCTAGTTTTGCAGATGGCAATTCATCCGAAATTCACTTGTATTAACTAAGTCTGATCGATTGAAGTCCATCATGTGAAACAGCGGGAAGATTCAAAGGTGTTAAGGTGGTAATGTTTGGCGTTATTGCTTATCGAGTAAAAACGAAATAGACTAGATCTTGATTTTAATTTACTGCAGAATATGTCAACACTGTCATAACTGCTCAATACAACATACTCAAGTTTCTTAGTAATTTGACTGTAGTGTATGATTCTGTTGTTGCATAAAACGTAAAAATACACAGTTTATTATGCAACTCAAAATCATAAATTCATTTAATATATGGAATTGTCAATTTTCATTTAGAAGGCACTCGTTAATTATGTTTGGGTTAACATGGATATTGAAGTTTGATATTCGTTGCGTTTAACCGACTTTACGAAGTTATCACTAATATACAGCATATATTGTTTATATATATATATATATATATATATATATAAACAATATGTTTCGTGTACAGATTACAAATTCAAATTATAACATATTTATTGATAATGAGCACACATAAGAGAAGGGAATCCTTGCCTTATCCAATATCAAATTAATTGGTATTCGAATCGCACAATGGTTACTACATGACGCCACCTACGAAAACCATTTACACTATTAACTGGAATGAGATGATTAGTGTGTGTATGTAGTCTACCTAGTAAATATGCATACATATACGGTTGATGACCTCGTTATAACTAGTCTCCTAGTGGATTATGAGAGTATAAGAATATAAACACCACAAGATTAGATAATAAGTTTAAGGATTAAGTGTCATCCACATAGTATCGTTGAATACTGACGGATTGTTTGCAATTGATTGAATGTCAGGCGCTGGACGAGATAGTAATTCTTCATTAAGTTACAGAGGCAGAACTGGAATAATTCCGTCTGTTAAGTTGATCGAGCCGACGTTCCTACGGAAGTCGATTTTAAGAGGAAGCTAATGTAGCGACTTAGGTCGACTGGTTAAGGGTTGACTTCAAACCCTAAGCATACGCCAAAACATTAAAGCCCAAGCGTTCATTTACTTTCTTATTCTGCATAGGGATTATGTTTCCTATTATCTTATATTGAATGTCAAGAAATATTGTGTGTTTGAATGATAAGTATCGCGCTCGATTGTCTCCTACCCAAAATATAAAAATAAAAACTTAATCCCTAATAATCTGATTTTTTATGTCAATAGAACGAGACGTACCAAGTTGTTAAAAGTGCATAATTCATATTATTCATTTTACTCACATCTGAAAAGAAATAGACATGGCATATATATCTTGTGCACGTAAATACATTTTAAAAAAATCAATTTCACTAAATAAATACGTATATAGATACGTGAACTTGCCAGAAGTCAGATCAAATAGGTGACCTTGAATATGTGACAACCGCGTTTTATGACTGGGTTTGTAGAAGTGGGTACTGATAGTACCCATCAGGACGGAAAATCATAATATATGCTCAGGAAAGAACACGAACTACCGATAACATGAGAATACTTAGGCTTATTAAGGTTAAAGATGTAAACTGCGTTTTGTAGATTGCTTACTTGATAAGTGGTAGGTATGCAAGTCATAGTGGAGCTTACAGGTAAAGTACTGGACAATATTTTCGGTTACTATGTGTTTGAATGTCGATTAAGTGAATGCAAACCATGTGATTATCCAAGAGAGCATAGGTTTTAGCTAAGGGAAGTATTACTCCTAACCCATGTCTATGATGATGGTATGAATTTATTAAAATTGTTTGTATAGGGAAACCACACTGTTTAATAATAATTTTAAGTCAGTTTATCGCCCCGGTTTATTAATCGTACCATTACTTTTATTAAACGTATTACGTGATTGCCAAGCCATGACAATACTTTGTGATGATATCCCGAGAACTATTATGAATTACTAGTTGTAGTATTGATTTGCGATAAGCTAATGGAAAATGAGTTGATTTTTTCGGTGATCTAGAAATATTAAAAGCATTTAGCAGGATCCAAGCTGCCTGATTATATTACAATTTGCGCTTTATAAGTATTTGCTTATTTAGAATTATTTGTAATGTTGGGCTCCGGAGTTTATTTGAATGTCTGCTTGATTAATGAACACTCGATAGCTCATTCATTACATCAGTGAAACACGGTTGAACCTAAATGCGGTAACCTTACTACCTGGACTACGTTAAACATCTTTAAGGCAACTGATATGATCGCTTAATTTATAAGAACAAATACACCCAGTAGAAACCACTAAGATGGGTTTAGTGACAAATTCAAGGTTAGGTCAACAAATTGTTAAATTCAAGTAACACAGAAACAATACAACGCAAGGGTAAGTTAATTCATCTTGTATGGTCATATGGAATATAAAAAAAAGGGAAAATCTAACAATACGACTTAAAATCTTAGACATGACTTATGTTACTACAGTTGGAAAGATGCTAGAAATAATATAGACGTTTAATAAGTCACTGTAGTTAGCTTAGTGATATTTGTACACTGTAGCAAAGGTAATTAAAACTAAGGAAAGTTGAGTCAATATAGATTTTAATATGTTTCGCCTGAAAACAACACACTTTTCAGTAGTAGCATGTTGTCGTATAAAGTTACTGAAATATATCTATCTTCAGCAAAAAATGGTTCTAGTATTGGTTTATATAAAATGTATATGGCTAGTCTAAATGAAAATATACGCATGTTAAGTACTGGATTAGTGTGTATAGTAAATCAACTAGCAGAAAGTGAAACTTACCTAGGTTCATTTTGAAATTCATCATTATTGCTAGGGTTCATTGAGTGCTTTATGGTAAGTATTTCTAGGGTTTTTGTTCCATTCTCTCATCTAACTTTGTCACTGTCTAATGATGGTGGAAAAATCTAGAAAAATGATTAGTCCCGCTGGTCAAGCTTGCTCACAACACTCACCTCAATCGAAGATTCACCGTTCTTTAGTGACTTGCACCAGCTGATGGGTTTGCGGCTTATATTACTTGACGTATTGTTTAAGAACATATTGTTCAAGTAGTTCATATTAAAAAAATATTAACTATTCCGTTTATACATCAAAAGATAAGGTCAGAGGAGAGGTGGGTAGAATGATACTTAGAACTACTACTATTTCGATAACGTTTTGTCGACATAGGATAAAGAGAAAAATATTGTAAAATTTATTTTATTTAGTTTTTAATATTTACTGACTTGGAATTTTAGAAGTTACGTGATTATTTTTTAGGCTGGAATTTAAACTGTGCGCACTTCTGACTAAATAATCGGCTGTGTCCATTTAACACCTTTAGCCACTTACTTGTTGATTTCGTAGTTGTTTGGTCAGGCAAACGACCTAACAATACGTTCGGTGGTTCATTATCTAGGTAAGCCTGTTTTAGCCTATCATTACTCACTAAATCGATATTTCCTTGTTTTTGTATCCCAAAATATTTGGGTTTTCTTGAAATAACTTTGAGTGGACCTTCGAAAGGAGGGCTAAGTGGTACTTTTATCTTGTCACACCTTATTCAGGCGTGCAAGTGATTCTTTAGATCCTTAGTTAAATATATTGCTCGTGATTGTTCATGTGTGTTAATTGGCTTAAGCTTAGACATTTGGTCCCTTAGTTGGTCTACGTGAGTTCCTAAATCGAGCTTTTTACTGTTAGTATGAGGGTTGCTAAACTCACCTGGTAGTCTCAGAATGGTCTCAAAGACTAGTTTTGTTGCTAAACATTGTGAGTCAGTTTTGACAACTGTTAGTGTTCCCAAGATAATCAATCGTAGGAATTCTGTTCACTGACTGGGGTTTTAATGAGATATGAGAGAGGCCTTTAGTTGACGATGGAACTGTTTTACTATCACATTTGCTTGAGGATAATATGCAATGCAGCGTATTTTGTTGGAGCCTAGAAGTTTAGCTATGTTGTTGAATAGTTCAGATTCGAACTGAGGTCATCTGTCCGTCGTTATTGTAATAAGTGTACCAAAAATGGTCACCCAGTTCTGTATGAAGACTTTGACCACTGTTTTGGCTGTACTACGTTATGTCTATGATATAGTTAAGACCTACACCCGGGTATCGCTCATTTTTCGTTTCAATGATGAGTAACATAAATGTTGTGTGCAAAATATTACAACGAATTTTGACACGTCGAATTGTGGTATATAACAGAAACCTGACTTACGTGACTCTATTTAAATCACCATCTTTAGAACGTATGTGGCGCAGATGACTACGGCATTACTTAGAATCCTTCTATAATATAATAATGGGAATTTCATTCTCATCTCTCGGTTCCTCAAGGGAAACCAAACACCATGATACGATCTGTGGAACTGCAAGGCCTCATTATTTATCATCAAATGTCAAACACACTATAATTATAAGCTCTTCACTGTATTCTATAGTAACTCCGGAATAAACTGCCACAACTTTTTGCGACTGATTCTGCCTCAACATTCAAACGACTGATCACTTCATATCTAGAATCAAATGATTTGAATAAAATCCTTTACGATCTACCCTTTTACTCTGAATTAACAAATAATAGCTTATTAGGGTTCTGGAACTCCGAACACTACGGTCATGCACATTATAAAAATACAAAAAACAAGATTTCACTCTAGAACTAGTTGTTTTGCTACCACTAATTTTTTTTATTTCATATATTTTTCTACATCCCTTTTACCCCGAGATTATACTCTGCCCTCATAATGGACTGGTCTTTTTTCAGCAACTTGCTCTTACCGATGGTTAGCTACGTACTCATTCCATCGATAACTCATCGCTCAAAATCGGCCCCTACAGATTCTGCCACTGCGAAAGAATGTTCCCATACACAGGCTTGGTTGGCGCTCTTATCCAAATACTCTTGACCCTATCATTTATCTGGATATGCTTTTTTGTCCATTCTGTTTACTCTCCGACGTTTCCTAGGATCATAGCGCATAAGCAGAAAGCGCGAGGCCACTTGCTAGAAGTGCATTGTAATATAGTACATACTTGTGGTACCCAATGACTGTAAACTTTATTGCTGTTGGTCATGTTTATAATAAATAGTCCCTAACAGGGAGTCTACACCAAAACTCTTGTATGAAGATAAACCCATATCATTCTGATCATGTCTGTAAATTGGAATGCTCTCATGGACAAAATGCAACTTGCGAATAACGTTATTAATATTACTACTTCGACTTTACTAAGGCGTTTACTAAAGCATATCATTTGTCTCGTTTAGGTAAATTAAAATTGTTATGTTGTAATTTAACGCCTACTGTTATACACGAACTAACCGCAACTCTAATCTGAAACTCATCTCCGCCAACTGATACTCGCAACCGTGATCAACAATTTGATGACTGATTACTTACCCCAAAACAAAATCAAGAAGACACCAATGCAGCACTAGGAAGACTCGATTCTATCGTAACCCAACTCTGTATATATAGTTACAAAAACGACCTGGGGCAAAATAGAGTAATTAGCATACTAAAATGATATTGCAACCGATCACAATTAAAAAGGTCCAAGCGGAGGAAATGACGAGTAGTACCGGTTACCGTTTACTTTACAATTGAATAAAAAAATAGCAAAATTGAAGATATTTACATGAAAAGTAACTAGTTTTTTCTCTTCTTAGCAGATAGCCTACGGGCGAATTTCATGACTGAATAGCCTCGTTTTTGAAGGATTGAATTCATGTAGTAAAATTATGACGATATCTTTTACATATTCGAGGTATCACTAAGGGTGTCTTTCAAAGTCTTTTCGTAGATCCCATTGTTGTTTGTTCCGTATGATAATGGCATGTGCCTCTTCTATTAAGAGGGTAGAACCTTTATGTTGAGACTGACTATTCGTAACCTTTGGTGCTTCCGTGATATCGTAATCAGTTATCGTGTTTTTATTGAAATCATCAGAAATCAGCTATTGTTAAAATTCACACTATCTATCATAGATAACTCTAAATATATATTAAGCTATTCCTCATAAGTGTTGATTGCTCTAAATCATGTAACTGCCATAGAATCATAGGGCTTATTTCATTTGAAATTACATTTTGTTTATGGTTTTCTTGTTCTGAAGTATGTCACTTTAAATTTGTGGAGGATAATGATTATATTTCGTTGTCGTTTAGGACGAACTGCAGTGTAATCACGTCATCTGCGACCAATTAGGTAATCTGTGTCAGGTTTACATGATTGCTGATTTCCCTTGATGGATTATATTGTTTTTACTTTGTAATGAACAAACTATCAATCACTGATGCAGTATGTTCATATTTTGCTTGGATTACTTGTATAACTCCAATTTACATCCCTAATCTACATTCGCAGATTGTGCTATGATGGCCTGATTGTGTCTCAATATAGTTGCTTGAATTTACAAAGTTTTTTCTGAGCACAAAACTAATAAGAATAGAGTGAGTGAGATTGTAGTAAGAATGCTGATGAATGGTCAATTTACCACTCAGAATACTGAATTATTCTTGGAACGATTTACAGGGTTCCTGACGAGTTATCAACGAGTAATGAAAATGTGCAAAGGAAGTTTAACAATTCAAAACTTAAGTTTATATAACCTACGCTGTATTAATAACTGGGATCAATAAACTGTTTATTGATATACATCGACCTTCGGACAACATACTCAAAGTTTATCGGAGTTCAGTTACAAATAAAGTTTGATATTATATCCTCATCAAGCAGCGGGTGCAGTTATATAAGGTTGCAAAAGTTAAAGACAGATAATTGTACTGATTAACAATGAAAACAATAATGTTACTTTGTATTGCTTAAAGTTCATCGAAATTCTATGAATCATTCCACATATTGCTGAATATTTATTTGCACATATTTTAATACGGCTTTTTCACTGTATCTTGTTACAGCGAATACACAGAAGGGAAGTAAATGTTATCGTACAGTGGACGCTTGCTAATGTTTCCGATAGTTACTTTGCGATGTAGCGTTTCTTTGAAAACCGCGCATAATATCATATCATATAAGTAAGGTTACGTTATAAAATGTCATTCAGAGGTGTTACTTATTAAGCCCTTAACTAGAAAGAGACATTCTTTTCAAATGTGTTTTCGCTTTTGTACTATATTCTTTAAGTATAATCTTACCTGACACTTGATAATCTGTGCATCCATGTATTGAACGTTTTCTATGCTTTACAGAGCTAACTGGTTGAGTCACTAATGTGACTTATTTAATAAGAAGTATTGACACACTTCACTTTATCAATAACATTGTAATATTGTATAACAATAACGCTGATTATAAACAGTTAGTGTAACTCGTACCTAAGATGATACCACTCACCTATTAATTCAATAAGAATCAGGCTCGAGGATTATGGCAAGTTAGCTATTAATATAGGCCATTAAGCCCATTGATAGGAATACACTAATGTGCGTAAACTACAGTAGGCAAATATCTAATGGTTTTGAATACCGTTTACCGCACAGAAACACGTTTTCACATGCATTGTTATATAGATTCTAGCCATTTCATTAAACATTAAACTGTTAGCAAAAAGTGAGGACATTTCATAGCATCGCATAAAACCCACATATTGTCGCGTAAACCACGAACCCTCGTATACGCCACTCCATACTACTGCAAGTATGAAAATAAAAAAGGCAATTATTAAGTAATACCATTTATTATAGACAGTTCGTTAATATTGGACGGTACAAGAAGATTCTTTAGTGAATGAGGTGATAAGCTGTAAATACCTGTAAACCTGTAAAACACAAAAAATATACTAGATTATTATAGACAATTTGTTAATATTGGATAATACAAGCATAGATCCTTAGTGAATGATGCTGTCAAAGAAGTTGAACATTGACACCATTGAACGATGTATGGTTGTATTGAGTTTGACTGTTAGCAACCATTAGTTCCGGAATGATTGGGCGAACGTTTCTGTTACTGTTGGAGTCAATATTATTCAGAAACTATTGTTATTGTTATTCTTATTGTTGTAGCTGCTGCTATTGCTGTTACTGCATACGGTGTAATTGGAGTAATTAATCGATTTCTGACGACTCATTGTTATTCCTTTGGATTGCGGAAACAATAATCAAGGTCGATACTCAATTAATTGGAAGCACTTGGTTGCTGGAAGAAACAAAATAGTATTCTGTACTCCGGTAACCGCTCAGTCGTACATTTTAGTCGACTGATTTGACAGAAGTAATTAGCAAACATGTAAACAACAGAAAAGTACACTAAGTTATGATAAACTAAGAAAACCTAATCCTTATTTATCTCCTCAGAATTCTCTTTGCATAATTTTTAATCTTAGTAAACACACGCATCGCCAAACTTTCACCATATCTATGGAAAATTGACCTTCTATTCCTCTGTATATCGATCGTTTTTGCAGTGATTGTTTGGACTGCTTTGCGCATTTAATTGCGACACTGCACATCCAAAGTCTTAATTCAACTGTCGACTTAACAAATCTTAACAAAGACAACGCTTACAAATAAAAGTACTGCTCCTTAGATTTGCTAGCGACATGTGGCAACAAGGATGTCCTTGGACATATTTAAATCCATTTGACTCACCTATGATAACTCCCGACTTCATATTTCGTGTCACTAGCTATTAGCTCCTTGCCATACGTATCTCTCAAATATTCTATAATTTCTGTAAGCATAGGCTGTCTAAGAACTGGGTTAATATTTTTCCTATCCTCCTCTGACAAACGTCTAAACCATGGATGACATCACACTAAGGAGTTACAGTTTACCTTATGGTTTGTTTCTCTGACCAATTCCTTGAGATTTTCTTTCAATACAAAATGCACATTTAAAGGACGTAAACGACGCTCGTTGACTTTGCAAGTGAACATAGTGAATGCAGATAGTCTACGATTACATTAAACTTACTTTCCTTGCAGACTGAAACTCTCCAACTGCTTGCTCTAAATCCTCCCAACTAAAAAATCGTCGACCAAGCACTATGTTTACAAAGGTTTCTTTTAGATCAACAGTAATTTCTTGCGGTAGACAGGCCAAGCAACTACTATCCAATGAGAAAATTGGTAAAAACTGAAAACTCACCTATTGATAACTATATATTTCCGCATATATGAGTGTTATGGGGATTTGTGGGCGTCACTTGAGAATGATCCGTCTACCACGCTGTAAATGTGAAATTGCCACCACAAATCTAGCTGCTCAATGTCACAATAATGTCATATTGCGGTAAATCAAACTTGGATTACGATTAACTTGTGTCTTTATGTTCGCTGATTACCCCAAGGTTGTGTATGCATCCTACCCACTTGACATTCGAGGTACTGATAACATAATGCAAAGAAATCTCAACAAGCTGAGTAAATGGTGTACAACATGGTCTTCAAGGCTCCTTTCTAAATTTATTAGTTCTGTTCCTGATAACTAACATTTCAATGAATCTAAGGTGATTTCACAAAACCTACATTAGACCCCTGTTTGAGTACTGCCTTTTATAACACGGTTGTATGATTTCCCGTGGTTGGCAGGAAACAGAGGAAGGTCGGTGGTGTTTTGTCGAACGATTTACCCCTGATCAACCCTACGGATATAGATGAAGTGCTTGGAAATTAGACCATCTGTGAACCAAGAAAGATTAAGCTTAATCTCATGATGCTCTATAAAATTATTGATAAGGAAATTACAACATATTGTAATACTTTAGCATGTACTGGAAAACGGAAGTACGACTTGAGGAACCAAAATTCTTAGTAAGAGTACAAAAAATCTCAAGGAAATAAAATCCTCCTTCCTTATTGAGCACTGTGTCGACCTCTATAGCCGGTTACCAGAAAGCACAATTATGTAGCACCCTATCACAATGCTGGCTTCTATAAATTATATAGAGTGGGGTACATTTATAAATGGACCTTCTGGTATCTAGCATTTCGATCCCATTCCAATAAACAAAATTCGTTTTTTGCCCACTTACTTATAGACAACAAAATGTTTCCCATTGTATTATCCATGTATTTCTTAGAAGTCAAACTTTTTATTACAAGTTATACTGCTCTAATCTATCTTAGTTATCTCCATTGTCAATCGGCTTGTTTCAGAGATAAACATGATAAATATGCCTTATCTAATGCAATTTATACACCTTAGCTTTCACCGTAGACTGATTCAATTTATTGATCACTTGTATCCCCTCACCCTGCTACCTGTTTCTTTTTCATCTTTTCAGCCATGAACTATTGTACAATATTAACACTAGTATCAAGCACCTATACTTGAAACAGAAGCATGTATTCATGATCCAATTACGGTACTACGAAATGGTCCTTCTAGTCTCAGTCGTTCATTTGCTAAATGAGGCCCACAAAAGATCATGTTCGTAATGGGCACCACAAGTAATAATTTAAAACGACTATCGATTATCTGATTATTCTAATTTCACGCTTATGACATCCTTTATTTTAATCAATTGCATTCGATCGTAAATGTTCTATACTCACATACCCTTGAGTCCCTAGGATTACAGAGTACCTTACGGTTGGTGGTGGACTTTTAAATGCTCCCAATTGATGTTCCCATACCTGCATCTTGCATGTTGTAAATGTTATTGTTATCCGTAAACTTATTTCTGTCAATTTCGTGTTCATCCGTGTGAAAGTTAATCCTTCTATATCAATACGACCACGACTATTAACCGGCGTGAATTATGTACGAAATTTCAGAATACAATGAAGCGTCTTTGGTCAGACTGACTCCTGCTTAAAGTTATACTGGCTAAGTTAGACTTTATAAAATGGGGGTGAGAGATAATTATAATCAGTAAAATTGAAGTAACAATCGAAAGAGCTAAGATCAGTTCAATTGTTTGGTTCTAAAAAGAGAGCACATCATATAAAATGAGACGAATTGAATGGAAATTAGAAGAGTAGATTAATCGATATTCAAATTGATTGTGTATATTGATTAATAATTGTAGAAGCTGATTAGAATTTGTGTAGAGAATATTCTGTGTTCAAATATCTCTGTTTTGACAAACATGGAAATTTTTGTTAAATGAAATCTTAAGAATGATATTTAGTCAACTCTAGAAGTTCCCTTGCACTGCGTTCTGTAACTACAGTTAGGGACATCGTGTACAACTTTGGGGACAATAAACATAGCCGCTTTTAAATCCGGCTTTATAAATCAATACAGCGTAAGCATAGTATTGATCAATTATTTTATTCCTCGCTGTTTATTCACCTGATTTAGCTCAATAAGGGTTCATCTTGAGACCTACGGTACTCTAGATGCAGAATCCGTTTCATATGTTGTCAATGGATTTGAGGAAAACAGAAGCTATGCACAACGCTGGCATAGTGACAACGGTCGTAACTCTGTAGGCATATGAAGAGTAATAAAGTGGCAAATGAATCCCTAGAATCAAGAAGAGATGGCAAAAGTCCCTGCTTTTTACGACTGCGACTGAGATTCAACCTCCTATATCGTATCGTCGGTCTAGTTAATGTGAACGGATCAAGAGAACAGTTGAAGGGTTATTAGCAGTCATTCTTGACGAACGACTAACCATTTGAGATGTGCTTCATACAAGATAGGAGGAATTTTCGACAATCGCTCTATAGAGAAAGAGTGATTAATGGCTATGCAATAAGCATATTTACACCTAATATCCCACTACAACCAACAGGTTTCTACTAGGAGGATCTTGCGATAAGATACAACAAGAAATAGAGGCAAGTCTAGTGCTTGATTTTTTCTGTGAAAGTGGATGAAAGTTAAAACTTTAGACATTCCAATGAGCGCGGTGATGACATTATTTTAAGTTAAATTTAAATGTTGGTGACATGGTATTATTAGTCGAAATCGCAAATTCAAGTAAACGATAGCTGGTGGCTGCTGTAACCACAGTGGAGGGAACTTACGGCCTAGTTCGGTAGAGGACATTAAGAACAGCAAAAGGAATGGTGAAGAGGAATGTACGATAACTATGTTGGTTGGAAGGTGAGGTTAAAGGACCTCTGGATTCTCATCAGCTTCGAATAACTTCAGGTGTAGGGGGAGTGTTGGATTTAGTTATAATTGTCATACTAATCATAAACAGCTAAGTGTTTATTGCATACTTTTGTTCACCATGTCTCGTAGACTAATTGCGATCGAGCTCACTAATTATCGTTATTTATTGGTTAAGATACTATGTGTCTGGTCAGCCATTTCGGTTTTATCATTTTTAAACTTGTATGCATGTAGTACAAACTTCTGTGATTATTATTTTTTTAATGACCATGAGTGAAATAACGTGTCAAATTAATATTCATTTACGCAAAATTTACTCCTAGTTCCACAAAATATGGATGCGCTATAGTTACATTGATATAGCTCAGACATAGGGTAAAATAGAAAACATGTCGACTATTAAGATAACAAATCAGAATGAAATCTAAATTAGAAATACTTGTGAACAAATTATACATATATATATGTTCAAGCAACCCTAGAATTACCTTCTTGCATTCCTGAGATAGTTCACAAGGGACAAGCAGTCAGCTACGTTTACTCGACACGGTTTAAATTTTTGTAGTGATTCTGCGGGATATTTCCAGTTTGCGTTACAATGGCAGTTTTACATACCCTTGGAAGTGATTCCCTTGTTAGTCATGCCTTTAATAAAGACGGTACGGAACTGGCTATTTCTGTTAATACCAGTGATGTTTACCTACTGAGTGTTCCTAAATCACCCAACGGAAGGTATCAAGTGATCGATGTCCTACGGGAACATAGTGCTTTAGTTACAAGTGTAGACTGGGCACCACAGACAAATAGGATTGTTTCATGTTCCGCTGATCGTAATGCCTACGTGTGGAATAAACAGTCAGATAACAAATGGAAGCCAACTTTAGTCTTGCTTATGGTAAGTTGCGACTACAAAATATCAAACTTCCGTCTAAGATTGATAGAGCTGCAGTATGCGTAAAGTGGTCTCCACTTGAAGACCGTTTCGCTGTGGGTAGCGGCTCCAGACTTCTAGCAGTATGTTGGTTTGATGAAGAAAGTGACTGGTGGATTGGTAAAAAGATAAAAAAGCCCATACGATCTACCGTTACCTGTGTTGATTGGCATCCAAATAATGTTCTCTTAGCTTGCGGGTCAAGCGATTTTCATGTGAGGATATTTTCGGCATTTACAAAATCTGGTCCCTCGGAATCAGAGTGGGGAAAACACACTCCTCTTGGTAGCGTGCTTTTCGACCATTCTGATGGGGATGGTAAGTGCTATTTAATATATTTTAAATCTGTGTACTTTCGAGTACGTTTTAACTGATGCATCTCATCGTAAAATGTCACTCTTGGTAAGTGGAGAATAACAATAGAAGCACAAAAGGTGTTTCTCCACAGTTCTATATGGCGTTTAATGGTGATTTTTCAAATACCTTGTCTCAAGTTTACTTACTTGCTCACCCTGCCAAGATTTGTTCAGCTTATAATCCTATGTAAGTTTATAAAAGTCCTTACATAAGATTTTTAAAGAATGCTTATATGTCATCAGTGCCGTCGGTCGACACATTCTTTTGATTTATTGTGCTTGTCAGTCATATGCAGCATGGAACCAAGCATACACGTGCGGCGATCCAAGTTGTCACATTTTATTATTGCAGCAAGATCAACACCAAAGTAGAAGAAGCGATAATTAAATTAGTGGTAGTAGTACAAAAAAATTGTAACTAAAATATTATACAGGGAGAAAGACTTAGTTCGCCGACAGGAAGATATGAACCTTTTAAGCCCACTATCTAAAGGAATGCACACAAGAAACGCACTTGCGCCATTGTGCTAAAGTCTGAGCTATTCAGCCGTTGGTCATGGTATTCATACATATTTCAAACAAGTAGTTTTCATTTATCAATACGGTCAAGACCAGGAATCATTGATTGATGCCAGGTTTTGGTTTGGCCGCCCCTAGCTTTCTCCCATTCTACTGCGGTACCTATCAGAAGTGCGCATCGAGGTAGTCGATGGTTGGGCATGCGTAATACATGTCCCAACAACAGTCGATAAAGATCTACAATCGCATAAACTAATTTACCATCTTTCGTTAATACTCTTGGTCACACTTAAGTATCGCCGTAACTAGTATTATGGGGTTACATATTCTTAACTGTTATATTTGCAGGTTTTGCAATGTAACCTTAAAGCACATATGTGTTTACATTTTATCTGATTTTTGTGTAACTGTAAAGTAATGTTCTTGTATAGTTTTCACTTTTATTGATCAATGTACACACATTTAAAGAAATATGTATGTATGTTTATTTCTGAGGTGGTTGGGTTCTAAGCGTTGCATTTAACTCCGATGGAAAGAAACTGGCCTGGACTAAACACAATTCTACAATATTTGTAGCTGATGCAAGCACCAGTTCTACGCCTTTTGTTACGCGACTTCGAACTGATTTCCTACCTTTTGTCAGTTGTATTTGGATTGGACCATCAACCTTTGTAGCAGGCGGTTATGATTGTTGTCCTATGTTGTTTAGATATTCTGGTCAATCAATTGGTTTCGCTCACCAGGTATGTCATAAATTTGTAGGAGACTTAATTTTGAAAAGAAATGTGTCTTCGATTTTCGCTTTGTTAAGTGGTTTAGAGCGATCTGCAGTAAACACTTGGTTTTATTTTCGTTCTTGTTACAAGTCGTCAGCGAGACCTACCTTTAATCCTAAAGGACCCGGTGCTCCTTCAGGATAGTTAAATGTTTGGATAAAAAAACACTAACTTTGTTCAAAATGTATTCGTAAGTCGTCTAAAAACTTAGGAAAACTTGGAAATAAGTCGTCATTTGCTTTACATTCACTAGAGACGTGACACAACAGTGACTTCAGAAAGATCCCAGTCCTTATAAAAAGAGATAAATCGCTGAAGCCTACACGTATCGGCAAACCTAATCAATATAGACAGATAAGACGGAGTGACGTTAGCCACACTACGACAACTAGTGATTACTGAATAAATTCAAAATCATCTGCTACTCCAGCATTCTATTACTCTTAATTACTTTGGACTTGAAGGGATTACATTTAAATATCTAGTCAGGTATTATAATTAGATTTGCTGTTGTCAACTAGTTTTCGCTAACACAGCAACATAAGCTCATATGTCTGGTTAGTATTTTAGCACATATATTTGCTTATTCCCAAATCTTACAGGATTTGACAAGTTGATCTTTAGATTGTCTAGTCTTATCCGTAATCATATCCACATGGGTTATATATGTGCACAAAAGTTTTAACATTAAAACTGCAAACACAACTGTGTTCACCTCAAACTTCTGAATATTTGTTCGCTTATAATGATTCAAAACATTTATACTCTTCATACGACAGGATAATTATAGCTGCACATTTACACTCATATTTGATGATTTCGATCGTCGTTAATTTCCTAGATAAAGCTGAGACAAGTGTGACGAATGAAACATCGAACATATTGCTAATTACGTTCTCTGTGATCGTTTAAAAGTATTCTTTCTGCAGATTTCTGTTCGTTACTGCAAATCTTTATTTTCTTATTACGTTGTTTTTCTCTTTCGCGGTTATAATTCAGTACTTGAAGTTTTTAAATCTGTTGTACATCGCTTGTGAACGAATTTATTTTTTTTCTTTCTGTTAGTTGGATATTAAAGATGGATCTCGTTTTGGTGGCAAGGTAACAGCCATGAAGAGGTTTCAAGATATTGATCGCCTTGCCACAGCTGACAATACTAGCTCTCGTTTACCCACAATTCATCAGAATTGTATTAAGTAAGTTCAGGTGACTTTAGTTTTTCTCATTTTATGTGCTACTTCGATTACTAGCGTTTGAAATGGATGTTTTATTCAGCATTTTTATATATTCACATATTTATTTTAGGCATTGCACTGTCCTGAATTACAGTCAGTCAGTTACAACGTAGAACTTTGTACATGCGTACATCAGTTCAAGTTGCCATGCCTCAATTAGCAGATAAAGAATAAATTGTCGGACCAAATCCCAGAGTAGGGGAAGGTAGTAACAGAGTAAGTACTAATGGAAAGGCATAGAGATCAGAGATGAGATTTGAGATAAAAAGTGATTCAGTAAAGAGTAGATTATAATAAGCTCAAAAATTAGAATTTGGAGGAAGACAAGGAGTGGATGCACCTGCGCCATTGCAATCGATTTTGAGCCATATCACCTAAAGTCTCTAACCATTTGTTACGCTCATCGTGTGGGCCCCAACCAGGTAGTCTACATCTATTAACATGGCTCAGCCCAATTGTCAATGACTTCATAGATTGGTGCCATGTTTCCGTTTGGCCACCCTTAGCTTTCTTCCAGCCTACTCCCACACCAGACAACATTGCTCGTCGAGATAGACGGTGGTCAGGCATACGCAACACATGTCCTAACCACCTCAGCCGGTGAAGATTCACTACTTCACCAATAGACTTACCGTATTTACCTAGAACTCTATTCCTAACCCATTCATTGCTTACTCGGTTGTCCCAGCAAACACGAGCAATATTTCGGAGACATCTATGATGGAATACTAGGATCCTACGAATATCCTCTATCCTTAAAGGCCATGTTTCACATCCATAAAGTAAAACGGATCTGACTGCTGCACAGTAAACGCGTCCTTTTGTCATTAAACGAATGTCTCGCCTACGCCACAAGTGACGCAGGTTGGCAAAAGCCGATCGGGCCTTATGTATACGGGCCGAGATTTCATCGAACACCAGACCGTTAGGACTGATGAGGCTCCCGAGATAAGTAAAACGGTTAACACATTCAATAGTTTCACTCCCTATCACTAACTTTGGTGCCGAATTAAGCCAGTCCTGAAGTAACATTTTACATTTGGATGAGGAGAATCGCATCCCAAACATGCTTACGTTCAAGTTTAAGGTTGTCGAAAAATTCTGCATTTTATCAGCATCTTCACTCAGTAAAACTATATCATCGGCATATTCTAAGTCAGTAAGTTTATCTCCTGGAAGGAGGTCAACTCCAGAGAAATCAGACGATGACAATGTTAACTCTAAAAGTATGTCCATGATAAAATTAAATAAAAATGGAGATAGCGGACAACCTTGACGAACACCACTAGAAGTGGTCGATTCCGAAGACAATCTGCCATAAGCTCTAACACGACATGTGGTGTTCGAGTAGAGAGCTTGTATAAGGTTAATGTACTTCTCCGGTACGCCTTTCAATGACAGACATTGCCACATAACCATACGATCAATAGAGTCAAACGCCGTCTTAAGGTCAAGCAATACAGCTATTGTTGGGCATCTGAAAGTGTGCCTATGTTCCAGAACCTTCCGTAGTGTGAATATTTGGTCTATACAACCACGTCCGGGTCTGAAGCCACCTTGGTTTTCTCGAGTTTGCTCTTCACGAGCTTTAGTTAGACGTCGAAGTATTATTGAAGCTAGTATTTTAGACACTATTCGTTAAACTGATTCCTCGGTAATTGTCACACAAGGACTTCTGTCCTTTCTTAAAGACCGGAATGGTTAGTGTTCGAGACCAGTCAGATGGGATTACGTCTAGTTCCCAAATTCTAGCCAAGATCTCAGTTAATCTGGCTGCTAAGACTGGACCACCTTCCTTAAATATCTCAGGGGTCAATCCATCTGATCCTGCCGCTCTTCCTCGCTTTAAGTTTCCAATAGCCTTCACAACCTCACTGAGACTTGGGGGACCAATGTTAATTTGCCATTCAGATTGTTTGGGGATGGTGGGCAGCAGGGATGACGCCGTGGGCCAGTTGAACTGTTCCCTAAAGTGTTCTGCCCATCGGTCTAATCTTCTGGATTGACAGTGAATAATGGAACCATCTTTTTCGGAGATAGTTTCACTTACAGTTGGGTTTCTGATACCCGTTTCCTTGATAAGTCTGAACAGTTGCCTACTGTTACCCTATTGCCGCTGCTTTTTTCATCTCTTTAACTTTCGCCACCCACCACTGCTCACGATCATTGCGTAAGCTTTTGATTAGTTTGTGTTGCCGAGTATCTATCAGTTCAGTAGATGCAGCTGAAATCCACTGAGTTTTCCTAACCTTTAGGTCTAGTTTATTAGTAGATATTACTGCTGTTTCAACAGCTTTTGGATATCATTCCAGGCTAGCTCAGGTTGAGAACAGTTTACGCCGTTTACTAATTGGTTTTTTAGTTGTTCCTGGAATGTATTCTCGACTTTTTCATCATTAAGTTGAACTCTGAGGGGGATCCTTGTCGTGGATCTTTTACGTCCAGTGAGTCGCAGACTAATACGCGCTCGCACTAAGGCATGATCTGAGTCTAAACATGTGCTCCAAAACGAGCGGCAGTCTTCTATCGAGCCTCTCCAACGATGGCTGATAGCAATGTGGTCTGTTTGAGTCCAGCGTTGGGTTGATTTCGGAGGCCACCATGTCAACCGATGTCTTTCCTTATGCTTAAAGTTGGTGTTTGCGAGAAATAAACGCTTATCTGAACAAAGTTGTAGTAACCGGTCGCCATTGTCTGTTCGTTGAGCCTCAACACCATATGATACACCTAGGTGTCTTTCGGTTTCATCTAGTCTACCTACTTGGGCATTAAAATCACCCGCCACTATTACTACATCAGTGCGCTTAGCTTTACATAGAAGGTCATAAAGCTTTCTGTAAAATTCATCTTTCATTTCATCGGAGCTGCAGTCAGTGGGAGCATAGGCAGAGACAACAAAGAGACAACGGCGTGTGTCCCTATCTTCACGAGTCCTTACCGTTCCATTTAGACGGACTGCGCACAAGCGACTGTCTATTAGAATCCAGTCGAGGAGAGCCTGTTCAGCTTTTAAACTTAGTGCTATACCTACACCAGCAAGGCCTCGAGTGGTAGCAGTGGGGTCCCCGGAAACACGAAGAGTGAACCGAGCAGATTCCTTATTTTCACAAGGTGAGGTCAAGCGGATAACTGTGCTTGGATCCTGTATACGCGTTTCAGAGATGCAGCAGGTATCGATGGAGCGGGATTCAAGAGTCATGGCTAAGGATGCCTGTTGTCCTATTTGACATAACGTCCGAACGTTGCAAGCTCCAATATACAACTTAGTGCGCGGTTTTAGAAGACCAGGGATAACGTTTCGTGAACTCAAATCACTAGCATTAGAGACGCGAAGCGATAAAATTATGTTAGAAGGATTAGGCATGGTGATAAGAAAGTTATTAAGAGTTGAAGGTGGGGTTTGGCTTCGAACAAGATGATCTCGTGTGCTGTTAGAGGTATGAGGGCGGTTTTCACTTCTTGGCTGCCCACAACATGTAAGGATGTTTCTTGAGGAACCTGAAAAAGAAGGTAGATTAGTGTTAGTCTTAGAGACCTGGGAGCGTGACAGCAGAGCCCAAGGGACAACTGCTCAAGGCCTGTCACGCACGGCCTTTTTATGAAAAGTTTTTTGAGTGTTAGCTCCGCACTTAAAAGCCCTTAGTGGGCACCCATACCACCGGAGACGGAAATCCGTGAGGTAGGGTGAGGTGTGACATTTTTAGGGCCGACCTTTGCTAACCCGTCCTTCCTAGTGAGAAGGCAGCATCGCTGCAGATGCTGGTTGTCGGAGGGAAACACCTTACTGCTGTCACACCCCTCTGCAGTCAGCAGTACGACTTCGCCCTCAGACCTTGAGTAGCTGCTTTTAGTCTCATCGTTCTCCAATCGACCTGCCTGGCATGGTAGAACCTACAGGAACATATGTTCCAGCCAGTATAGCTCAGTTGGGTCATCACGATAGGCAAGCCCGACCACCACGTCAAGGTAGCAGCTACGGTCGTAACTATTACGAGTTCCACTAGTTCTCATTACCTCCACGGTTTAGTATTCAGTTTGAAATTTCCTAGTAACGTACTTTGTAATGTGACCACTAAGCTATCGGGAACAATTATATACAATCTTTGACATTAGTTCGGTGTTACTGTGCTTCATAATAAACATCTGAAAGACACTAGTAACAATTGACAAAATCATGATAGTGTAATAATATTACAAATACTTAGCAGTAATAGTATTATATTGTGTTGTATTCCTTAGTAGTAGAAGTACCAACAAGCAGTCTGGCCATGAATATATGTTAAATCATATTAAAATACCAATCTCTTAAATATAGATAAGCGTCTTGGGTGAAAATAGAACGACCAATAACATATAATGAATATGAAGGTCAGATTAGCATATTACTCCAAAACAAATGTAATAAAGAAAATGAGTAAGCAGGCACACAGATACATATAAGAATACTTACATAATTTTTAACACCAAAGTATAATGTTGATGAAAACACTGAGACTTAAAATACACATAAGTCAAATGATTGTCTAGGTATACGTGAACTGATTATTGGAGATTATCACAGATAATCTAAAGAACAGATAAGTTGACGAAGTATATATATATATGAAGAACACAAGATAACTAGGCGAACTACCAGAGAGACAGTCGGTCAATCGGATTACAGTTCACTCACCCATTTGTTTATGCACATGACCTGACCACATCACACCAATAAGGGAAATAAAATTTATACAAAACGGAAACAACAGTGACTAATGACTGGGGTGGGGGTGTACAAGTACTTGATTAATTGACCATAGTTCCTGAATGACAAATTTCACCTCAATGACTTAGAGTGACAAGTAAATAAGCTACATTTCCTTAAAATTGATTCGGACTATCAGTCCTAGACCGTAGTTGCTACCTTGACTTGGTGGTTGGGCTTGCCTATCATGATGACCCAACTAAGCTCTATTGGCTGAAACTCATGTTCCTCTAGGTCCTGCCATGCCAAGCAGGTCTGTTAGATAGCAATAAGACTAAAGACAGCAACCTAAGATCTAAGGGCGAAGTCGTACTGCTGGCTGCAGCGATGTGTAACAGCAACAAAATGTCTCCCTTGGATAACCAGTATCTGCAACGATGCTACCTTCCAAACGGAAGGAAGGGGCTGGAAGAGGTCGACCCTAAAAATATCACACCTTACTCCACGGATTTTCGTCTCCGGCAGTAAGGTCTTCTAAAGAACGGAGCTAACACTTCAGTCGTACCTTGAGCTCTGTAATCGCGCTCCCAGGTCACTGTGACCAATACTAACCCAGTTTCCCTTTCAGATACCTCAAGAAGTAATATTCTTCCATTGTGTAGGCAGCTAGGAGGTGACAACCGCCCTCATACCTCTAGCAGCACACAGATAGATAGATACAACGCAGAACTTCGTACGTACGTACATCAGTTCAGGTTGCCATACCACATCAGCACAGAGACGCAACTGTCAGTTCAAATCCAAGAGTGATAGCGATAGTAGAAGTATTAGCAGTAATGCAGAAAATTAGGGAGCGAAGATATGATTCGAAAAGTATAATTCAGTGAGATAAATTTGAAAGTAGAAAGATAGAGAATTCAGAAGGTTAGATTTTGGGAGAACACAAAGAGTGGATGCACCTGCGTCATTGCAAACGATTCTGACCCATGTCGTTCAAGGTCTCTAACCGTTGGTGACTTTCGTCTCGCGGACCCCAACCACGCAGCCTACATCTATCAACATGACTTCAGTCCACTTTTCAGTGACTTCATCGATTTCTGCCATGTTTTGGTTTGGCCGCCTGTAGCTTTCTTCCAATCCTATTCCTACGCCGCAAAACATAGCTCGTCGAGGCAGACGGTAGTTAGACATGCGTAACACATGTCCCAACCATCTCAACTGATGAAGTTTCAATACCTCATCTATTGATTTGCCATCCTTTCCTAGAACCCGTTTCCTAACGACAGCATTGCTTACTCGGTTGTCCCACGATACACGAGCAATGCTTCGGAGGCACCTATGATCGAAGACCAGTAACCTACGAATGTCCTCTACTCTTAACGGCCATGTTTCGCCCCCGTACAGTAGGACAGAGTGAACTGCTGCACGGTACACTCGTCCTTTGGTTAGCAAGTGAATATCTCGTCTGCGCCATAAGTGACGCAACTTGGCAAAAGCCAAGAGCTTTCTGTATCCGTGCTGAGATTTCGTCAGTCACCAGGCCATCAGCACTGATGAGACTCCCCAGATACGTGAAGCGGTCTACACGCTCGATTACTTCGCTCCCTATCACTAGTTCAGATGCCGATGCAACCCAATCCTGGAGCAACATTTTACATTTCGAGGGGAAAAACCGCATACCGAACATGCTTGCATTGTTGCTCAGGGTAGTCAGAAGACTCTGCATTTTGTCAGCGTCTTCACCAAATAGGACTGTCATCAGCATACTCTAAGTCAGTAAGTGAGGCTCCTGGTAGAAAGTCAACTCCTGGAAAGTCAGACGAAGATAAGGTTATATCGAGGAGCATGTCTATGACGAAATTAAACAAGAATGGGGAAAGTGGACATCCTTGACGGACACCACTTGAAATGAGGAATTCCGATGACAGTTCGCCATAAGCTCTCACTCGACCTGTAGTTTTAGAGTAGAGAGCTTGTATAAGGTTAATGTACTTCCTTGGTACACCTTTCAATGACAGACACTGCCACAGAACCTCACGATCGACAGAGTCGAATGCCGCCTTTAGGTCCAGGAAGACAACTATTATAGGACGCTTAAATGTGTGTCTGTGTTCCAGGACCTGTCGCAGTGTGAAGATGTGGTCTATACAGCCACGTCCAGGTCTGAATCCAGCCTGGTTTTCTCTAGTCTGCTCTTCACGAGCTCTAGTTAGGCGTCTAAGTATAATCGAGGCTAACAATTTAGAAACTATATTAGTCAGACTGATTCCCCTGTGATTGTCACAAGAAGACTTTTGTCCTTTCTTATAAATTGGGACAATCAGGGATTGAGACCCGTCAGATGGTATTACGCCCAGTTCCCAGATTCTACCTAAGATTTCAGTCAATCTGGCTGCTAAAACTGGACCACTATCCTTAAAAATTCCAGGAGTAAGCCTATCAGGACCTGCTGCTCTACCTCGCTTCAGATTTCCTATAGCCTTCTCAACTTCATAGAGACTAGGAGGAGTTAAGTCGATTTGCCATTCAGGATGACTGGGGATCGTGGGCAACCGAAGTGTGGCTGAAGGCCAGTTGAACTGATCCCTAAAGTGTTCTGCCCATCGGTCCGATCTCCTGGACTGAGAATGAATAATAATCCCATCCTTTTCCGAGATAGTCTCACTCACATTCGGATTCCTAATACCAGTTTCCTTGATAAGTCGAAAAAGTTGCCTACTGTTGCCTATCGCCGCTGCCTTTTCCATCGTTTTTGCTTTCACCACCCATCACTGATCACGGTCGTTGCGTAGGCTTTTTATCAGCCTGCGCTTAAGCTCACTTCGCTCTTCATCATGTTCAGAGCCAGGTGGGATGAGTTTACGAGCATCCATCAGTTCGGTGGATGCTACTGAAATCTACGGCTTTATCCTAGCCTTACGATTTACCTTACTAGCAGATATCATTGCTGTTTCCACAGCCTTTTTGATATCATTCCAACCTGCTTCCGGATAGGAATCGCTTACACGGTCGCCTAACTGTTTTTCTAGTTGTTCCTAAAATATATTCTTAGCTTTATTATCATTAAGTAAAACCCTAAGAGGCTTCATTGCAATGTCTTTCCTACGTCCAGTAAGCCTCAAACAAATACGCGCTCGCACTAAAGCATGATCTGAATCTAAACATGTGCCCCAGAACGAGCGACAGTCCTCTATCGAACCCCTCCATCGGTAGCTGATGGCGATGTGATCTAGTTGGGTCCAACGTTGAGACGATTTTGGGGGTCGCCAGGTCAAAAGATGCTTTTTCTTATGCCTAAAGTTAGTATTTGCTAGAAACAGGCGGTTATCTGAGTATAGTTGCAACAGACGGTCGCCATTATCTGTTCTTTGAGCCGCGACACCATAACATCCACCCAAGTGTCTCTCATTTTCACTTAGTCTACCTACTTGAGTATTAAAGTTACCAGCCATTATAACTATATCAGAGCGCCTAGCTTTTTGGAGGAGGTCCGTAAGCTTGCTGTAAAACTCATCTTTCACCTCGTCTGAACTGCAGTCAGTGGGGGCATAGGCAGATACGAAGAGGAGGCAACGACGAGTGTCCCTATCTTTCCGAGTCCTGACTGTCCCGTTCAGTCGGACAGCGCACAAGCGACTATCTACGGGGATCCAGTCTAGGAGAGCTAGTTCTGCCCTACGACTCAATGCTATACCTACACCAGCGAGACCCCGGGAAGCAGCATCAGGGCTACCGGATACACGAAGAGTAAATCGGGCTGCTTCTTTATTTTGATACGGTGAAATCAGGTTAATGATTTTACTAGGATCCTGTATGCGCGTTTCCGAGACGCAGCATACATCGATTGAGCGAGATTCTAAAGTCCTAGCTAAGGAAGCCTGTTGCCCTATCTTACTCAATGTCCGTACATTAAAAGCTCCAACATGTAGTCTAGAATGGGGTTTCAAGAGACCAGGAATGACTTTTCGTGAGCTCGCATCGTTTGCATTAGCGGTGCAGTGAGATGAAGGAATGTGAGTAGAGTTAGTTGTAGAGATACGAGAGATCGTCTTGTTCGAGGTCAAATCCCACTATCAACTCTAAATAACTCTCTTATCCCCATGCTTAATCCTTCTAGCATAACTTTATCACCTCGCGCCTCTAATGCTAGTGGTTTGAGTTCACGAAACGTTTTCTTGGTTTCCTGAAATCTCGCACTAAACTATATATCGGAGCTTTTAATGTTCGAACCTTATACCAAATAGGACAACAAGCTTCCTTAGCTATGACTCAAGAATCCCTCTCCATCGATGTCTGCTGCATCTCTGAAACGCGTATACAGGATCCAAATAGAGTCATTCGCTTGACCTCACCCGGTTCATCTTTCGTGTTTCTGGAGACCCCACCGCTGCCACTCGAGGCCTTGCTAATGTAGGTATAGCGCTGAGTTCGAAAACTGAACAGGCTCTCCTCGACTGGATTCCAATAGACAGTCGCTTGTGCGCTGTCTGTCAGAATGGAACAGTAAGAACTCGGAAAGATAGAGACACACGCCATCGCCTCTTTGCTGCCTCTGCCTACACTCCCACTGATTGCAGCCCAGATAAAGTAAGAGATGAATTCTTCAGAAAGCTTTCCGACCTCCTTCGTAAAGCTAAGCGCACTGATGTAGGGATAGTGGCGGGTGATTTTAATGCCCAAGTAGGTAGACTGAATGAAACCGGAAGGCGCCTTGGTGGATCCTACGGTGTTAAGGCTCAACGAACAGATAGTGACGACCGTTTACTACAATTATGTTTCGACAACCGTCTATTTCTAGCAAGCACCAACTTTAAGCATAAGGAAAGACATTAGTTGACATGGCGACCCACACAATCAACTCAACGCTGGACTCAAATAGACCACATTGCTATCAGCCATCGTTGGAGAGGCTCGATAGAAGACTGCCGCTTATTTCGGAGTACATATTTAGACTCAGATCATACCTTATTACGAGCGCGTATTAGTTTGCGTCCCACTGGACATAAAAGATCCACGACAAGGATTCCCCTTAGAGTTCAACTTAATGATGAAAAAGTCAAGAATGCATTTCAAGAACAACTAGAAAGCCAAATAGTCAACTGTTTAAAGTGTACTCATCCCGAGTTAGCTTGGAATAATATCCAAAAGCTGTTGAAACAGCAGTAATGTCTACTAGTAGACTAAAACAAAAAATTAAGAAAGCTCAGTGGATTTCAACTGCATTCTACTGAACTGATAGATGCTCAGCAACATATCCCGTCTGATTCTGAACACGATGAAGAGCGAAGACAACTTAAACACAAGCTGATTAAAAGCTTACGTATTGATTGTGAGCAGTGGTGGGTGGCGAAAGTTAAAGAGTTGGAAAAAACAGCGGCAATAGGTAGCATTAATCAACTGTTCAAACGTATCAAGGTAACGGGTGTCAGAAATCCGACTGTAAGTGAAACTATTTTAGAAAAAGATGGTTTCACTATTCACTGACAATTCAGAAGATTAGATTGATGGGCAGAACACGTTAGGGAATAGTTCAACTGGCCGTCGGCGTCATCCCTGTTGCCCACCATCCCCAAACAATCTGAATGGCAAATTAATATTGGTCTCCCAAGTCTTGGTGAGGTTGAGAAGGCTAAAGGGAATCTAAAGCGAAGGAGATTAAGGCGGCATTTGACTCTATCGATCGTAAGGTAATGTGGCAATGTCTGTCATTGAAAGGCGTACTAGAGAAGTACATCAACTTTGTAAAAGGTCTCTACTCGAACACTACTAGTCGAGTAAGAGCTTATGGCAGATTGTCGTCGGAACTGATCGCCTCAAGCGGTGTTCGTCAAGGTTGTCGGCTTTCCCCATTTTCGCCATTGATAACGTTTTAGAAACAGCTTCAAAGAAAGCGTTTGTTGGTGGTGTGAAGATGTTACCTAGAGAACAACTTTTTGACCTTAAGTATGCAGAAAATATTATCTTACTGTGCTATAACATACAAGGCATCGAGGTCGCACTTAGTCAGTTGACAATTAGTATCACAGGAATAGCATATACTTTGAACTTTCTAAATGCAAAGTACTTCTGTGATACTGGCAAAAGTCTATAACTGCCTTCACTGTTTGTGGTGGACCGTTAAAAGTAGTCGAAAAGTTCATGTATCTAGGTATTCGTACGAACGTTATTTGTGGTGTGTCAGATGCTATCAGTCTATGCATAGTGAAAACCAGATCGGCTTACGTTATTCCAAGCCATTTCTAGTACCCTTTTTATTTATCTGATTGTGGAAGGTCGGGTTTTTAATTCTTCTATGAGCGCATTTCTCCCCTATCCCTCTCCTAACCGAGCATGTTAGTCATCGCTCTATATTCTACCATCGTTATCTTCAAAGCATTTCTGACAACCGATGACGATATCATACTACTAATGTTGAAGTTTGAGTACTGGTGATAACAACTTAATTGTGTCATCTGCTTAGGGGGCTTGTCACGTCTTTCAAATGTCATCCTAAAGATTTTCAGACCATGCATTATTTGCCGACTCTGGGACTGAGTGAAAAAACAGGAGAGGTAATAGGTTTATGACATGGTGCCTTGTAATGAAAGAAAGCCGTATAGGACTAGCCTCTGTCGGCTTATTCCGATTTCTTGGTTGAGGCCCTTGAGATGGTGCTACTCAGTAGCTTGAGACCTTATCAGATATAGCCCAAAATAGAATCTAATGACGATCTTGCTATAGTTTTTTTATTAAAATTTCGATAAAAGTCTGATGATTTACCTCAAGAGAACGAAGTCTTTTGTTTGTATTCCTGCCTAATCTGTGTCTGCACCGTTCTCAACTAACGATTCTAATGCAGTCATTTACAATAACAACCATTTACATAGCTGACACAGAACTACGTCATCTCTAATCATCGACAACCTAGCTTAGCCAACTAAAGATAAAAGTACAACTTGCTCAAAAAGATATAATTCCACACGCAAGCAAGGATGGCAAATGAATTAGGCACACTATATGCTTATATTTACAATAAAAACGTCCATCGAAAATAGTCGCAAAATTGGCTTACTAAAATAGGAACGGACCAATGAGATATAACGTCCTCAGTGATCGTAAAACACAACAATGAATGCAACGATGGAGCTTTCTGGCATGAAAATATGTAGTTCTAATTTTCTTGCAAATAATATTCAAAAATCAGCAGTTACCAAGTTATTTTTAATAAACTAGCATCCCAAACAGTATGTCCTACTTTGTTATATTCGTGTTGTTTCATCAAGTTTTACCTTATTTTTTACGATCACTTTCAGCTCTTATTTCTACACAAGATTATGTTTTTAATTGTTTGGTGCATTTATTTTTAGTGCTGATTTTGTATGAAATTGTATGTGTGTACATTAAGGATAATACTAATACTAATACTAATATTCCAATATCTCATTATTTTCAGCTGTCATTTTCCAAAGTCATGTAGATTAGGTATTGCGAATGTAATGAGACCGGTGTTATATTTTTTTATCCTTTTGAAAATAAATCTCTTTTTATTCATTTTCTTATCCTAGTTGTATCTAATACCTTGACCTAGTGATCGGGCTTTCGTATCGTAATGACCCAAACATATTATACTAATTAAAAGACTCGTTCCTTTAGGTCAGGTATGATATTTGTAGCGGTTGACTTTTAAGCCCTAGTCGATAGGCCAAAGTCATACTGAAAGACACTTAAATAGATCTTTAGGCGTCTTGGCTTGATGAAATGAAAATGGTGATCGTCTCGTACAGTTGTGTTCAGATAGCCTCTTATTTCTCACAAGCACAAAGTTGAAGCATATGGAGATATATCACTTAACCTGGTGACCTTCAGCATCAATACGATGATAGACTATATTTTCATCAGTAACTTTTACTTATGAGAATGAATGCAACAATGTGCTACACTTCTTGAAAATCTCATTAAAATCAGAAGTGTGTGTAGAAAAATTCCTTTGAATGTCAGTACACATGTTTTTTCTTTGTACTTATACTTTACGAGGGTGAGGATGCATCTCTCAGATATACACCCTCTTGAAAGATTCTGGTATGTTTGATCTGCGTTTATTTCCCTTAAAGTGCGAAAATGTTACTTCGATACTGGTCAATATTATCACAATAATCACTTCACTTATCTTCTAAGTCTCGTTAAACTTGATAGATCGGTTTCTGGCTTAGTTGGCCTTTGCTAATTTGCGTCAATTGTGAGGAAGACGAAGTGTTCATCTGTCAACCTAAGCACAGACATAACTCTCACCAGTCCACTCTGTATTAATGTACGTGTGTAAAGCATGGGCTACGAAGTTAGAAGGTTTGTGTAGGCTGTAGGTCTTTTATAATAGACGTCTTCAGAGCATCATTTGCATCTCATGGAATGGCTGAACAAACAGTCGTAAGGTTAGATATGGAATATTAGGAAAAAATAGCAAATCAGTCGCTAGTGTAGGGAATCTTCAACAACCGAGATGTATTGCTTATGTTTAATCACTACCAACTTCGTTGCACGATATTAGTAGATGTAAAGGTGGGGTGAAAGAAAACTAAGGACTACCACACTAAGACGTTACACTAGTTCATGTATTCCTTGACTGTCGGTAGGCGTAGACTATCTGATTGGAGTCCGTGAGATAATTGTAATCTATGGTTGAAGATATTTGGTGACATGGCTTCAAATCGATCACACTGGTGCATGTGAATTTACTATTCACCTTTTAGATCTTATGTTCAGTTATTCCTTCCCTCAAACTTATGTTCCATTCGTTCTTGTTTAACTACATTGTAGTGTGAGTCTTGTTACTTCTACCTCGTCGAGCTGATGGGGTTTTGTGACTTGTATTGATATATAAATTTTAGAAGTTCTACGTTATACATAACTGACTGACCATTGATAATAGATGGTAGTCACTGCACTAAATAAGACTGGTAATCTAAACTCATAGATACTAACTTAGTTGTTTGAAAATGCAATTCTCTCTATGAGACTAGAAGATCGTGGGCTCAATAACTGTTAGGGTTTTTGATTGAAAAGTCTCATACGCGGATGATTCATTTGTTCTGTGCTTGCTGATTTCCAATAGTTATTCAACTATTTTCAAAACGTGACATTTAACTTCCAATAATTGAATATAAGTTACTAGATTGATTCAACTGTATTTATCTCATTGTTTTCAAAAATCTGTGATTTTTATCAAAGTATTTTATTACTTTTATTTTACCTCTTATTCAAAATTTCAGTGAGATTCGAATTCATAAAGGTGATCGTTCAATGGCTTCTGAACTTAGTTCTATTGGACGAGATGGAAATCTTGTATTGTGGAATTTTCCAGCATTATGTGAACAAATTGCAGATTTAAAAATAGTTTAATAAATATCCACTGTTGTTATAAAAAAAAAACGATGAAATCAACCTGAACAAGAACAAATGATACTAACAAATTACACTTTTTCTTTTTCTCCTAGTTCCAATAGTATTCACGTATTAAACTGTTTATCATGTAACTCATACTATGATCATCACTTTTTTTTCCCAGTTCCAATCGACAGAATATACTAATGTGAATAAGGAGAAAATATACTTCCCTTCTAAGTACTCATTACACTTGTATAAACATAAATGTACACACTCAAATAATTAAAAGAGAAAAACTTTTTTTATCGAAAAAATCAATCTGAAAACAAAACAAAATATTCAGTTGACACAAATTGTAAAATTATTATTAGTATATAAAATAAAATGCATGACAACAGAGTAACTGGGTTGTCAAGTGACACAAATTGTAAAATCAACCCAGTTACTCTGTTGTCATGCATTTTATTTTATATACTAATAATAATTTTACAACTTGTGTCAACTGAATATTTTGTTTTGTTTTCAAATTGATTTTTTCGATACAAAAAAACTTTTCTCTTTTAATTACTTGAGTTTGTACATTTATGTTTATACAAGTGTAATGAGTACTTAGAAGGGAAGTATATTATCTTCTTATTCACATTAGTATATTCTGTCGATTGGAACTGGGAAAAAAAAAGTGATCATAATATGAGTTACATGATAAACAGTTTAATACGTGAATACTATTGGAACTAGGAGAAAAAGTAAAAGTGTAATTTGTTAGTATCATTTGTTCTTGTTCAAGTTGATTTCATCGTTTTTTTTTCTATAACAACAGTATTTTTCATTATTATGTACGAAATAATTTTTATTGATTGCGTATCTTTGATCTGTCTTAATTGTTCTTTTAATTATTATTACTAAGGGGTGTGTGTGTGTACGTGTGTACAAGTTGTGACTATACTACTGATTATCATAATGTTTAACGATCAAAGGTCTTGCTTATTATTGTTTTGTTTTTTTTTAAATCTATTACACATATGCTTTCAATAACGAAATTTGAATTAATTCTTTTAATTTTTAACTTTATACTTTAAAACTACTCATATTGATTTTTTACAAATTTCTCATATTCAAGTGTTATAAACATTTTTGTTATTCAATGTTTTATAGAAATGTTTATATTTATTATACAATGAATTAATAGAATCAATTATATTGTTTGTTTCTTCTATCAATATACTTAACGTAAAAATTGTTTGAACACAATGTATATGATCAATAGATACTACTGAACATTTGTTGAAATTCATGAATAAAACTGAAAAGTTAATCTATTAGTGAGATTGATGAATAATCGGTTTATAGAATAGGAGATTTAAATGATGTATTAAACATCAAGAGGAACAGTATTGTTGGCCATTAGATAATCTACTCAGTCTTCTTACTGTTGGTAAACTCTGAAAACACTGTAACTTATCTGTATCAAATAATAGTTACAGATATTGATACATTAACTTTTAAAGTCTTTAAGAATTGTCCTTCAGTAGTATGACTTCGATTGTGAAATTAGTTGGATTTAAGTGATCAGATATTCATGTTGATCACTCTAGGTCATGAAAAATGACTGAAATCCTGTGACTGGTGTCAATTTACTTAAATAGTGTACTTCACAATATTGCTTAACTGCTATAATGTTAATTTAACTCCTTACACGAGGTAAAAGGCAGAAAACCAATGACAATGGAACATAACTTCGTTTAGCTCATTAATGACATTTCAATAATTGTCGGCTTCTGTACTCTCAAACTAGTTTTAGATCATAATCAAACTTACCGTTGTCTATCGTGAAAGTGTCACTCATAGCCTTGGGAGATTAAGAGCAGGGATGGTTCACTAATTCTTAGTCACACGTCTTTAAAGTATCATATTGTATAATCCGATCACCGTTTGGTTTATATCGATGTTAAGTAGAAATGGTTAATCCACTGTTTAGGCAGTGGATTTATATCATATTAACTAGTTGTTATGTTTATCCACAGCGTGCCCGGAAGTTGTATGGTGTATAGTATTGAATCATCTTGGAAAACAGCAGGGAGAATTAAGAATGAAACGTAGCGTAGGTCCTTTGAATTGATGATTATCTGTGTGATTCGATTTAGGGTGGGATTGGTGCGAATATCTTAACATGTTTAGGTGGGATGATATAACACACTAATAAATTTATCATCCTTCGCAAGCATACATCGTCTATACTCTCAGCTTAAGTTCTGTCCTATACTTTCCATTCCTTGTATTTTTACTTTTCGAAAATCATTTTTTCAGATCAGAAGCGACTTCCATTAATACACTATACTTATGTTAGATCCTAGATTGCATATGCCTGCTTAACCGGTTGTTTTTCAGACGAAAATAATTCTCTATAGTTGTTTCATACCCAATGATATTCTTACTATGACGTTAAATGTTTGGACATATGAATGATTCCAGTTATTTGGATAGTCATAATGTTTTTTGCTAGACATTTTTCAACATGCTTTACGGCTTAGTTTTGAATTTCTCTGACTGAATGACAGTTTCTTCACAGAATGTCATATTTTGCTGGCGATAGCGAATAGTCTGAGGATATTACATCTTGCTGTAGCATAGTATTGTATAGCCATAAAGTTTGTCATTTGGCTGAATAGTATCGTTGTTGGAAACTATTTTATCAGATTGGTGGTCAACTACAAACCCTCTGAAAGTATGAACTAATACTGTACTGACAAATACTATATGTTTAGACAACCAAGTGGTCCAAACTTATAAATTCCTTTAAGACTAACTGTAGTGTAATCATCACTGAATTCCATCAGTGACACCTGTTTCACATTCGACATTTCCTTTACACTAACATTTTTAAATCTGAAAGTATAGACAAACAACATAACTACTTGTTGACTTTACATTTATTAGCCTTTTGTGTATAAGTTACGCAATATATGATGATACGAAACTGTACCTTATTCAACGCCTTGGGTTATATATATGAAAATGGTGCAACTAAAGCATCATTTTTAATGATTTGTTGGTAAACTTCTGAAATGAATGAATTCCAGATTTAGCCAGTAGAAAAGACTACATTACAATTAATATTCAATCAAACAATTATTAGTGATTCTTATAGTTTTTTGAAAACATTAGTGTTAAGTAGATATCATAGTATCTGAGACTTATCCACTGATGTATTTATTACACTTCTGTTAGTACGAAGCAGTCCTGATTAAAGAAGGCTTAAACACGCTTACGAAGATTTGCTGTGATTAGTCAACTTTTGGCCAATCAGCGCCAACGAACATTCGAGAAGGTTCTGAAATATTCTCATATTGATTATATATCAACTCTGCTGCAGTTGTTTTTTCCTTTGCTTCGCTTGATGCTATTCCATTTCTGAATATATTTCGTTACCTGTTCTATTCTTATGTTGATTTGAGACCAAGTCGTTGTTGTTATCGAATCGTAGAATACTAGACGCGATTAGCACGTAATATTATCGGGTCAATAGGGACGTCTCAACAATTTCGAAGAAGTTTCCTGATATTACAAAAAATGCAAATAATATTTCGATATAATTTTTTCTATGAATTATACTACTTATAGGTAGCACAAATTTCAATTCCTCAACATATTTGTAGACTGTTAAAACGAAAATAGAGAATAGTAAATTATTACACTAATTAATAACATAATCAAATTCATATTCCACTTTGTTTTAATATTTTAGTCACTGAGAAAACAAAATGCTTCTCTGAAATATTGTTTTTATTTCATTGTCGAATTATGTAATTTACATACATCACAGATATTAGTTTGAGATCATGAATTGGTCTGAGTTAGACAACCAAAGACAACCAGGAAACAATGGACGGCTGTGTTATCATTGTATGTGACTTCAGCATTTCTCATTCGTGATCCCACTAGAAATCTAGCCCAGGACTTTCAGGCTAAGTGGCGAATACCTAGTCACTAAACTGCTGAGCTGGCTCCCGATGGTTGATCTTCCTAACGTGGTCAGTGGGTAACTGCATCATACTCGACATGGTCAATCTCTGCTGGTCACGTATTCTTGCTAAAACTCTAGGAATTACTAATAGAAGTTATTCACTAGTCAGCTGATATTGACTATAATTTGTAGAGATTGTCCAATATTTGTTAAGCATCATAAATTGGTCCAAAGGTCTAATGGTTAGGCGTTCGCTCGAGTCTAAAAGCTCGACTCTTGGTGAGATCGTGGATGTACACTGCTAAAGAGTGCCATATTAGGACCAGAGAGCTATCAAGTACTTCATTTTGTTGATAGTTGTCTTATTAAGATCAATTCGTAATATCAAACTGATATTTAATAATCTCCACAACATCCTAAATACAATAACACGAGTAGTTCAATTGAAAGTAGCAAATGTTTTCCACATTTTAGTTGTAACTTGTCAATAAAGTTATGTAAAGAGTTTACTGAAAACCAGAAGTGTTTATCTACAAAGTGTTTTAACTTCGTCAATTTAAAGACTGTACAGTTCAATTTGCTTGTGTTATTATTTCATTAAAATAAAAATTTAATCCCGTTATTTAATTCCAATCAAATTTAAAAAAAGATCTATATTTTAATGTAATAATAGACTTCATTCATAAGTAATGTAATGTAATGTCAAGTAGTATGATAGTAGTGTTTTAAAAATCATGCCAATATTTCACACAAATCTGCATAGATTGAATGAAGGTAGAATGATAATATTTCTCTAATTCATTGTATATCATTGCATTCTCTTCAGCTGCATATCGCAGGTAAATAATTGTAATCAGTCTAACATGTAAATATGATTGTAAATTTTATGGATATGTAGTGTTTATCAAGTGATATACAATATTGAAACAAAGATGAATTAAGTAGGTTTTCAATAGACTATTTATTAGATAAAATTAGCGTTAGTTCTAGCAACAATCTGAATTGGCTTGACTTAATAATGTGAAAGTAAAGTTTATCAATCTAACCAGACAAGGGGTCGGAGAGAACTAATGAATCGCTAAAACATTATTAACTTGGTTGAATAATATGACTAACTAAAATAAGTAGATCAGAGTTCAATTAAGATGGTTTGTGGTGATAGATATTAAGTTTATTTGATTGAATTTCTTCACAGATTGATGATGGCAAGGTACCATTGGAAACCAGGGAACATTGATTTATTGTTTCGTCCCAGTACAGGACTCCTCAGAAGTGCGTACCCTAGGTTCCGCCACATGGTCTTCAGATTGGCAAACTTCCTATCCTCCTAATCAAGTGGCTTGGCACTAAATTGTAGAACTCTCACTTTCATTAATTTGTGAATTTGTGTGACGATCATTCATTGTCACGACTTCCTACTAGAGCTTCAGAAATATCATGATGTTAGTCAATAGTTAGCTGATTATTGTAATTGAGATGGTTTGTAGAAATTGGTACTAAGTTCTTGTTGATTAAATTTGTCACAAACTGGATTCAGGTCCAGCAGTGCAGGCGGTGGGGTTAGGAATTCGTTAATCTAAAACCCTTGGGGCGGAATCTAGATTAAAGCTTAGCTTATAAATATCAGATCTAGAATATATTGTATGCTACTTGGTTATATAATAATTAATAAGAATAACTGTAATTAAAGAACAAACTGAAAAGTGGATGGTGTTCATAAGTACATAAGTAAGTAATAATAACAATCACCGTTTGTATCAGTTGCCAAGGGAGTTGAAATTTCATCATTGATAGCCTTTCGGATAGCTTCGGAAAATCTTAATAGTGTAGAAGTTTCTTGTTCGCTTATTATTTTAAAGGCACATCGTTAAGCTGTTGTTTGTATTCATTTCAAATTATTGTCTATTGGATAACAAATAAAACCTAAGAATACTGCGAAGCTGCTTTGTCCTAGAGCAGGATTCCTCATAAATGTACAAATTACGTTACATCAGGTAATCGAACCAAGAACCTCCAGCTACTGAAGCCAAGGTTAATTACTTTAATATTAGGACGAGACAATGATGTAAAAGCCAAATAAATCCCTGTCGAATACAAACGATAAGTACCGATCTCTTCAACACCAAGCTTTTGCTTTTAGAAAACAAAAGACTTAATAACTTTAATAGGCTTTTTGAATAAACAACAAGGAGAATTATCGGGGATTTATACTTATCATATGAAGCAAATGTTATAGAATTTACAAAACGGTTGGACTTGTTGACAAGTTACTTATTTTAATGTTAAATAAAATAATTTACAAATGTTTTCTAGCTTTCAGAAGTTCTTCAGCTGGCTTTCTTTCCGTATAAATGGGAACAAATCATACTATTGAGAAGAAAGTCATCTATATCCTTCTTAAAACTATCAAGATTCCTTGAGAAACAAAATTGTTTACTCAAATGGCTATATGAAATAGCTATTTTAACATTTCTAAATT
Source organism: Schistosoma japonicum (assembly GCA_025215515.1). NCBI lineage: Eukaryota > Metazoa > Platyhelminthes > Trematoda > Strigeidida > Schistosomatidae > Schistosoma > Schistosoma japonicum. The sequence continues at coordinate 69,502,933 of CM046069.1, forward strand.
CATTGCACTTCATCATTCGTTTTCAAGAAAAGAATGATTATTAGACAAGAGTAATTTTACAAATCCACGTTTACACTTGAACAGGAAATAATTGACTATATATAATGGCATTTTAATCGAACATATTACTAGTGTATTAAATGATTAGGTTAAAAACTTGATACTTCTTTAGACAATACAATTATTACTTGATCTATAAAAATCTGATCAGTACTAAGAAATAGATATGTATAGAAGTGTTTACCACTCACTGATCAGTATATATATATATATATATATATATATATATATTATTATTATATATATATAAACCAATCCTTCAAGAGATACATCATGATACTGTCTGGTTATTAGTGAAGTCGATAGTTGTAATACTTTGTAGCATAGGTTAGGACACCAAAGTGGGGGACTATCTTACTTAGGAGTGAGGGTTCCATATGTTAGCCAGCAGAAAACTTAGTTTCTAAGAGTTTACTGACAATTATACCGCTTGACATAAAGTTGACAATGGAAATTTTAACATTCAATAGTATTACGCAGACACTATTTAGTTTTAATGAACATATACAAAGTATACACTGTATTTAGAATATTTAACGTACACTACTGAGTGTGAAGATAGTCATAAAAGTTTGACTTAAACCATGTAGTGGTTTAGATTGTCACATTAACTAACGCATATGTAAATATATATCTGTCAGTTGATGAAATCATTCTCATATACTAAACTGAAACCTTCAATAGCGAATGATTGACAGTAGGCCATTTTTTGACCTATTTACTTAACTTGGTTGTTGCAACGAATCAAATAATTTTGTTTCTAACTGGTGACTACTTTATTTAGGCCAACAGAACTGTTAAGTGAAAAAAATTTATAAGATAAAGTTATCTCATTCAAATCATTATTTTTGGTATATTCAAGTTATGTAGATTGTGTAATGACTTAGTGGATTTCCTACTTGAGTAGTTTATAAGTTCACCTATCAATCTTTTGTTTAAGGAATTTGGAAATGACAAAAATTGATATCATTATTTTGTAAGTTAGTAAAGAGTACTGAGGAACCGTTTGATCCCGGTTCAAAGATCTCACAGAAAACATTCAACACTATGCATCAGACAATATGTATTTCCTTCAAGCTTTGCTCTGAGAGCGATAGCACTTATTTAGTGGGTTCACAGTTTTCAAGTTCATTTAAATGCTTGCTGGAACAATTTTCTTATACTACTTGATCTTCGGTATTACTTCATAAAAGTAACTGTTACGGAATTTCGAAAGACAGAAAAAAATTATTTTACGGTAATTAGTTTAATGAAACAGAATAAATTCAAAGGATGAAAGTTTCAAGATTAATCACTTTCGAGATATTTGACTTTTGTACAGTGTGTAAATTATGAATGATTTTCCATAAACCTGATATAAGTAAATAGTTGGCAAGTCTAAATCAAGGCTCTTGGTAACAATATAGCAATCATCCAGTTTACGGTGATGTATACGTTAAAGCAAATTGATATTCGAAATAAAAAATTTAGCAATTGTCTAATTACTTAAAACTAAAAGTATACATATAATGGATATGAACTATCATTGTATAAATGTTAATTTGGATTGTGACTGGCAAGTGAAATTCAGGACGCACGTTTCGTCTCATTTAGGACTCGTCGGCTGGATGTACCTGCATCCCAATGTTGATGATTGGTTGTTTTTCTAATGCATTATTTATTGAAAAATAAATTAAAAGATAAGACTTTCCTGTATCAGTCATTCTTTTTAGACTTTATAACTTGAAAACATAGATTACAATGAATAAAGTATTTCTACAAGAGCTAAAACCTAGACCATTGATATAATTTACTCAAATCAGTCAGTTATGGATTTTCAAACAACAGTCTGGAGGTAGTCGTGTATTCGTAGTTTAAACTAATTATCTGGAGAGTACGTTTTAATAGCTTAGGTTTTAACTATTTTGTTATATAAATGAGCTCTTACTGATGTTAACTGCATGTCACCCACCCAGTGCAAATACTAAGCAAGAGCAAATAAACCATATTAGTAGCACAGTCAGATGTTTTTGTTAAAAGTCTTTCATTTACGTTTTATCATCAACTTTGTATGCAATATGTAAACTGGAGAACATTTATGTCCCTCAAAAGTAGATAACACTTGTAAGTTACTATTATTTGTTCATAAGTGTCTTAGAAGCATTGTTTGTAAACAGTGGAATCCCCATATGAGCAATGAATGGCGAATCTATCAGTACTACTAAAATATAGTAAATCAGTTGATAAGATAGTAGGAATTCAATAAGTGAGGTGGTTGAAACATCTTTTAAATATATCTGTTTATCTCTTACCTAGATGTAGACTAGCTTAATAGAAGGTTGGTAATATGTTACGGGCGGTTAAACTAAAAAATAACAGCAAACTTTGAAGTAGCTAGCTGTTAACTTGAGTCATTTAAGCAGGTGCAGGCAGTCTGGTTGCAGTTAGAACGATCAATAAGCAAGTTTAAGTGGCTGTTAGGTGGAATTGCTCATAATTAGTGAGTATAAAGTTATTTCATATCTCTTTACAAAACAATCCTTCATGAATTATATTCTATGTCTAATATTCCTGCCACTACATTGGTATTCATCTTGCTGTGCTGATGTGGTGTGAAAACTTGAAACGTTGCATATATGTACCAAATTTTATAATGTTTAGGAATGATCTACCTGATGGAGAGATGTACAGCAAAATAATCCTGACTGACGCCAGTATCTGTCAGCTGTATGTTTACACATTTCTTACTTTAGCTTATAATAAAGCTTGCACTTCACAGAGCATGCTCTGTTGAAGAATCCCACACAGGATTAAACAGCTACCTAGTGCTCCCTGGTTTTCAGTGGTACCTTATTAACATCAGTCCATGATGGATTCAACCAACTAAGACTCACAGACTTTTGTGTGAAATATGTATAATTGGATCGGCGGTTACTTAAAGAATCCTCCATGGTAGATTCATTCTCACACATCATTCATTAGGATTAGTACAAAACACATCATCAAAATATGAAATCTGAACGAATCTATTTCTTAAGTTTTACTTTTATCAAGTTCATCAAATTATTTAAAGTGATTGTTTAATTAAAATCTATTTTCATTATCTTTCCTGACAGTGATAATGTCAGTTGCTGGACAATATTAATTGTCATGACTACTATGATTTTTATTGCCATGCTAACATTTAACAAGCTTACAGTTTATCTTTTTAGGTTATCTATACGTTTTTTAAATATGCCTAAGACACTAAGACCTTCTCGTAAACAATTAACCTTTAAACCACTATGTAGTTATTCCGTGGTTTTCTTTTTTAATTTAAGTCGCACTCACTGATCTCTATGATAACAATCAACATATGAATGTTTATTGCCGATTTGGAGAGGTTTCTTTTTGAAGTTGTAATTAGAAACATTATAATTGGAATTCGTACAAGTAGCGGTGGCAACTTTCTGAATTGATTGAGTGTGAAAATCAAAACCACAGAATACTTACTTAATAATTTCGAAGTTTAAGTGTTATTTCTGAGATATAAGTGTCCTTAGTTCGACGGTGGATGAAATTGTGGAAACCGTAGAAAAGAACAACTCTCCAGTGTCTCCTGGATTCTGACAGTTTCCTAGTGACATCATTTTGTGATGTGAAACTTCAAATGCAACAACTTCAACAATATAGTAAAACGGTAAAGATAATTTTCCGATATGTTTATGGTTGTAAATGTGTTCTTAGGAATTCATGGTTAATAACAAGGAATTAGTTATGAATCAAGACAAAGGAAGGGCTTGTGTTGTTCACGGGTTACAATAAATGAATTCTAAGCATAACATACATTAAATATGTAAAGTATCTTCTCTGGTCATTCACTGCATAGTGACCAACTTAATGTTCATCAAGTCTTTTATAGTACTGATTGAATCCTATCTGCCTAGCTACAATGTGGAAAATAATCCGAATCACTCAAAATCATTGCTACTATGTAGAGATCTGGCTGAAGTTCCCTCAAATATCGTAGGTACGCCTTGGTGACTACTGTTAAATAGCACGGAACTCAGGTCTAAAGTTTTCTGACGACTACGTCCCTCTTCCTAAACTATTTCTATGAAATATCTTCGGTGTTTACTGAACATTAATCAAAAGTGAATTTTATTCCGATTAACGTATAAATTACATTTTTGTGGTTGCTAAGTGAAAATTTATATTCTTCTGATTTAATAAATACTTGTTATTTGTAACTGTTACAGATTGACCTTGGTTGGAGAGAATTAGAAACCAAAAAAAAAAACATTGAATACCTGTTTTGTTCTAGTATGGAACTGTTCAGAAGTGTTCTTGGTTTATATTACTATCGTGTTGAAAGTAATCTATGAGGAATACAAACAACACATTAAAATATCAATCTTCACAAAAAGAAAACCCCATCTTAAATCAACTTTAATGAATATTTATTTCATTTTTTATTTCATGTTCAATTACATCTATGAATTTTAGTGTATTGAACAGTATTGGCTATTTGTTAATTTATCAAATATATTTTTAGCTTATTACAAATATTTTGTTTCAATGATACTTTTACTGTTTATGAACCTTAAGTAATGCATCATATTTTCATGATATTTTCATGAAAGTATGTTTGAATGAATTACTGAATAAGTCAATATTCAATTTGAATCATAATTTTTTTTTCCAATTTTTTTATCATTCAACTTACATTGTCATGTTGTTCTTGTAAATTTGTTCTTTTCATGTTACTACTGTTTGGCAACTTGAATTTATGAACCATATATGCCAGATCCTACATTATTCAACTGATTAAATGATAGACAATTGAAGACAATTGAATGAAGTAGACACAATATTTGTAAAAAACAAACATGAAAATGACCTGATAGAACATTTATTGATTTATTTATATTATTAAATCACTTAATATATATTGAATTGTTTCAAGAGAGTAATAGAGTGAGAAAAGCTTAATTATGTGTTGACTATCTTAGCTGATACTAATCTGTAGTTGATTTTCCTTATGAACTGAAATCATTTAGTAATTATTGGATAGATGTTTTGTCTGAAATTGAGACTCTTCGGCAATAACTACTTACAAATTTTTATAGAGATTGAACCGTAAATCTTTATGTCTAGATATGAAAAGTTAAAGATAATAGATCCTCAAAACAATTTATTCGTTCAAAAAATCAAGTGAAAGATGTTGTATTGATTTTTGTAAGTTGATTTGAGACTAATAGCCTTGACAACTAATTTACTCTAGTTTGGTAACTTGGATTGTATTCATTGTGACAATGCAATATGATTTTTACGAAATAATCTTTTGTATCAATTTTTTTGATGTTTGCTAAATTGATGATTTTCATAGTAATCACTGTAATTTTATTGATATGCATACGCATAAGTCGTTCTATTTATCTTCTGAGGTGTTAGTCATTTATATTCTTCTACTCGAGTGGATTTTACCCTCAAGTTAACTGAGTTTGCATTATAAGGCGAAAAATAGCTTCTTGCCATGTCATTAGCTATTGTTGATAATTATCTGATAATAAAGTTATTATTGTCGCCCTAAGCACAAAAACATATCAACCTGTCCAACTGAAGTATAATAGTGTACATTTACGAATTTAATCAGTTTCGTAATATAGCCTGTTGGTTATCCACTTATCATATGCTCACTAATAATTTGCTTCATAGTGACTTTTCTGAGATTCTATTACGAAGTCATCGTATTAGAATTAAAACTTTTCATACATAAGAATATCATTATCAATATCCAATAGATGATCTTCATATTTTGTTGTAAATTGATACATCTATTATCACAACACATAATTTCTCAAATAATAACGACTAACTACTACTGATAATTTTAAAACTAAAACTAAACAACGATTTAGTACCGTATAGTTTTAAATAGTACCCCTAAATAACATTAATCCATAATGATAGTAATAATAAATGACACTTATCGAAATGTATAATCTGTCAACCATAACAATTAAAACGTTATTATTGCATGGTAAATGTAATAAGAATCAAGTGAATGTTATACATCATAAGTCAAATGAACAACATGACCAATCACGTTTTTCTAATTTCATCAACATCAATATACTACAAGTCAAAACAATAATAATAACAATAATAGTTTATATATATATATATATATATATATATATATATATATAATGTACCAATCGACAGAGCAAAGTTCATTTGATGTTTATCGGCGTTATATATAAATTAATCATTTATTGATTAATCGTATTATTTCTTTAGTATTTACTTCTATAACATTTCTCTTTAGCTAAAAAAAAAAAATAAACAAACTATCATCACTGTAATACTGATTACACAATTGATAGATATAGTATTGTATGCAGTTTGTATAATTATTAAAAGAAATGAATGATTTACATCATGAAGATATGGATATTCATCAACGTCATAATAACATGAAATCTATTACAGAACAATCATTAAATACTATTACATCACAATCAAATGAATTAATTAATGATGAATATAGAAAAACTATTAATTTAGATCATGATAAACAAAAACTTATTCATGATGTTGTTTTATGTGATTTAACTGAACAATTTCGATTAAATTTAATTACACAATTTAATGAACAATTGAAAATATCATTAAATGATTTAGTTACATCAGCTATATCAAAGGATAATTATCTACAAAATATGCAAGCAATTGATGATTGGATGACTGATAAGTAAGTTTACATTTATGTTTGCATTTAATCTTTTTATTATATTTTAGTTAAACAATTATGATTTATGATTTCATGAAGTTAAATTATTAACTAATCATAAGTACTAAAGTTATGTCATCACAATTGTTTGGATTATTCTTATTGTAACTTCGAATAAACTGTATAACATAGATGTACTGTTAGTCAAATGCTACATTGAGCTTTAGATTTAGTGTATTCTCTGAGATAAATGATTTGATACTAGAACTATTATAATTAAAATAGACAAAATCATCATTAGCTTCTACTACATAGCGAAATATCCTTCTCAGTTACTGAACAAGTGTTATCTCAGTTTGTTCTAATGGTGGCGTTCTTTTCAGAAAAGATTGTTTTATTCACTATAATTTATCACTAGTTGTCAAAAATTAAGCTACACATAGAATGGAAGTTTGTTGTTTCCTGTATGCTCCAATCTGTAGTGAAGAGGTCAACAAGTCCTACATTGATAACTGGTTATATTCTCTTTTAGTTTGCTTAGTACTATTATATTAATAAAATGCTAAGTGGGTGTTGTGGAGGTATTAAATTTAAATTTTGTATCACGAACTGATTTATGTTAGACAACCATTGAAAACCAGAAAGAATAGGGTGATATTTTATCCTAGCACTGCATTCAGCAGTGTACATTCACAACTTTCAGGTTACCCTACGAATGCCCCATATTTTGGCTACTGAGGTATAACCCAACAGTTGGTATTTTTAACTTTAGTATATTCGCGAAATATTTTGTAACCGTATCAGTTTACACTGGTTATGAACTGCCTAATACCCGACAACTGGTCAAGTTTCCTCACCACCACGTTAAATTAGTCACTATTGGTTATATTTAAACGTTACAGACATTATAATTTGCAGATTTTTTTAATAAGTGGGATCGTAAATACACTTTTGATAAGTCCTATTCTGCCAGGAAACAGTTGTTCAGTGCTCTCTAGTTTTCAGTGCCTGTCTACATGATAAATACCAATCTGTGATATTATAGTGAAATGGAATTACTTTTATCACGTTTAATGTGTTGATTAAAGCTAACACAATCTATAAGCGTTAGGTAATCAATAATTCTTGTAAAATTAAGCTGACATGTACTTTACGTCTTGAGTCGTCAGAAGGTAACTGACTAAACATTTTACAGACAACTGTTTTTCACTTGTTAATACTAGCTAGAAACTCCATAACGAAAAATTAAAGTGAATGTTCAATTTTAAAGCGTCGTTTCAGAAAATGTCTAATGCACTGTACCGTCCGATCCACATACTTTAATCTACATTAACTCATATTTAGATATTCATAAATATAAACTTTTGTGACAAATGTTCTGTGTGAAGATAAAAACAGATTACGAAAATTGGAGATTAAGAACGACAAGTCAGAAAACACTGAAGAACACTAAATAACAAGAGCTGATCACAGATAGTATATACAAAGCACTATGACCTGTTGGAACAACGATAATACGAAGGTAGAGTCTGTTAAAAATACGTAAAAAATAGTCTGATCCTTCGACCACTTATGAATATGAAAAACTCTACTTGTCACTATACTACTAAATGGCTAATAAAAATTACACAGCCATCATACAAAGTAACTGTTAGATATGGTGTTGAAGACTTTTGAATTCGCTGAATAAAATATCTCGTTATCAAAAATTAGTACATAATTTCCTTATATGTGTCATCCACTATTTCACTAATAGAAACAGTTGATTTTATATTTGATGAGTTTACCACAAAAAATATAAAAGTAACTGAAACTCATTAGTTCCATACTAAAGGAAATAATCATAAGATACATAACAAATGTTCATATACAATTCGACGATGAAATTTACAGTCAGACAGATGATGTAACTATGTAATCAACATAAAGTTTGCTTCATGTAAACTTGTTTCTAGCAAAACTCCAGAATGATTTATTTAAAGAAGAAGTCAGTCAGCTAGCATTCTAAATTAATTACATAGATTCCACATTCACAGCCACCTAATAATGAAAAGGAAAAAAGGCAGTTACTGATAGGGAGCGAAGCAATTGGATATGTTAACTGCTTTACTTATTATGGGAGCCTCATTAGTCCTGATGGTCTGATGTCTGATGAAATCTCGGCTAGCACATATAAGACCGATTAGCTTTTATCCGGTATGCGTCACTTGTAGCGTAGGGATTCGGTCTGACAATTGAATCTCTATCTGCTTATTAAGGCATGGCAACTTGATCTGATGTGCACATGTACCAAGTTCTACGTTGCGACTGACTGACTGACTAAATAAATTTGACAACATTTATCTTCCCTTAAGAATGCCACGATGCAATCTCAATCTTCGATTTCTTCCTGACGAGAAGATTAAACCGAAAGCTACAATAGAGTGCATATAGAAAATTAATTTCAGCTATCTAGTGTACCATTTCCCATAGTTCTGTACACTTGTGTATAGAAGAAATTTTTTAAAAAATATCTAATATATCGTACCAGTCAAGTTTGTTTAGATTAAACTATCAAAGATAAGCTCAAAAACATCGGCAATTCTCCAAGTGCCAACAAGTATCTAGTAAAATTCATTAACAAGCATATAACAATTACTAAAACGAAGCCTAAATTTATGACAACTCCCAAAAAACCAATATTCCTAAAACGTCTGTTCATAAATGATACTACGAGTGAAGAATAAGTAAACCTTTGTTACAGATTCTTTCTTCAGCTAAGCTAAACTTTCATTTTTAAAATCCTCCTTTAATTGCGACTAGAAACAAAAATAGACCTCCTACATTTGCCTCATCAGTGTATGTTCGTAAATTCGACTGCTCATGCAAAGCTAGTCACATAGGGCGCACAATCATCTAAGTCTGCCATGAAATTTTCTGTCACTATGGCTCCTGATTAAAAAGGGGATAGTTAAGGACTACTAGAAATTCTATACTGAGTAACTCGATAGACACTGGACATAACACAACCACCAACGTTGCAGTCAAGGTGGTCTATCATGTTCCAACTAACTTACATCAAAGCCTGCACATATATCTATTATACATACTGGTAGCCAACATCAACAGACTAAATTTACGGATCCCAAAAATATTGTCACAACCACTTTCATTATCTTGGGCGTCTTCACAACCAGCAGTGAAGTGATTTACAAACTGTCTTATTAAGTCCCTCCCTTCTTTCTCTCCATTACCAAAAGATTCATATTTCTCTAAGCTCCGTTTTACTATAGTATAATTGTGGCTTACTTCTGTTCACCTTTATCCACTATCACTTAACCTCTTAGCAAGATTCTTGATTCTCTTAATATAAATTACGTAATTTATCAACATTATAATCATTTGTACCAATTTTTTCGTTCACGAGATTAATAATTTTGAGCACTAACCATTCTATTCGCAATTCCATAAAACACATCTAATTGATAAAACTATGATATAACACAGCGACACATCAACTTCTTTACTGTATAGCAGTTATATATATATATATATATATATATATATAAATTTTTTGAAAGAAACATTTCTTCGTTCCACTGTCTTTTAAACAAAAGGGGGAGAAATATACTAGTTTTCTTTATGATAGATAATTACAAACCATTTAGTAGCAAGAAATATGCAAAATCAACTGGATGTTTTTGCCAATATTTCATTTTTCAGAGTCCGATAATTTAGTTGCGATGCTTTCGTCATCGTCCTAGATAACAGTTGTATTGTACAGAATGACAATGAAAGTTCTACGATTAAACGATTTAGCTCAGAGAATAATACAATTCTATGGAAAAGTAGAAACACATTTGCAAAGTCTTAATAGTCAAATCATATATTCATTAGTAAAATATAAAAGACCTCATTCAATTGTTACTGCATTTTTCGATCATAGGATTTATTCATTCGGAATTGGTGCAAAGTGAATACATTTGTTTAGTGTTATCTAGGTACCAGCAGTTGTCGGGTTACAGTCAGTTTGTAATGTATATTTTAAAATTTATCGATTCCCACTAACCCTGTGTATTAATAATAGACATGTGTTCATACGTTACTAACTTCTAGAAGTAATTTTTAGAGTTGCAGTGAGAAGACAAAATCACTAGATTTAAATAACATCAAGTGAGAGTCATTTAACAATAAATACTATTCGATGATAATCTTTCAAAATCATTTAATGACTGAAGTCAAAAATGTTCTCTGTTATGTGCTAATTTCATGAACTAAAAATTAAACACTTACAACACTTGAGGGTCCTGGGTTTGATATGTATTAAGGTCATGATTAGGCACCGCTTATAAACCCAAAAGTAATATGGAATAGCAATTCAGTGCTCGAAGATTTTTATGGTTGTTTACATAATGCCAATCCATGACATAAAAGCAAATATTACTTACAAAATAGATCGAAGTTAATATTATTATTTAATATATTACTTGAGTTTCTTCAAACAACATCAACGTACTCTGTAAGTTGGATTGTGACTGGCAAGTGGGATCCAGGACGCGCGTTTTGTCCTATTAGGGACTCATCGGCTGGATGTACCTGCATCCTAATGTTAATGTTCACACTGGGATTTAAACTCAGTCCGCTTCGTTTCAAACACCACCGCGTTCACCACTAGCCTACTGTGTCCAGACAGTTACACTTGTGCAACGGGCACATATACAAGCCTATTCTAAATCAACGTACTCTGATAAAGTCATTTTCAAGTCACATTTATAAGTTTATATTACATAATTTATTTGTAGAATAACTTTCATAAATGAATAGATTGTTAAAAACTAGTTGTATATTGTATACATATTTGTCACCGATAGTTGTTTAACTTAAATTTTTAAAATGTTGATAAATAGTAGTACAAAGTTGATAAACGTGTTTAAGATAAATTCCGAGTAATATTATAATCGGTTAATGTGAAAAAGTTTTGCATGATTGACTTATCTGTACATGTAATTACATTTAAATGCCTTAGGTTTATTTTGACTGAAAATTTCTTTTCAGTAAAATATTGACGTTTTAAAGAATCAAACGACAATCATTTAATAAAGCAGATTGGATTTTTCCATGTCAGGCATACCATAATAAAGTAGATTTTATTTGATATCGCTCTGTGTGTATAAATAAGAGAAAATACTACAGTCGGTAATATAGTATGTATTAAGTATATTCTAGTAACTAATAGATAATATGACAAGATATGAATATTTAATGTATTGTAGTTCCCAACACTTAATATAAGTTTGCAAACTTAGGGATAAAATAAGTAAGCGTACCTAAACATTAGTCTAACAGAAGGTTTGATTATTTTGACAGTGATATGTTTGTTTAATCAGAATATGGATATTTATCAGCGTGTATACATGATCTCAGTAGGAATTGAAAACAAGATCTTCAAACCTCGTAAAGAGGGCTTCAGCTAACCATATACTGGTTCACATTTTCGACTGTAGTTAATATGTGACATTGCACAACCACCATTCATAGATATGGCTGATATTTATCTCACTGGCGACATGATTTCCTACTTTCACACTACGTCAGTATTGCTATTCAGTACATGTTGTGCCTTTAGTTATTGTCTGATTAAGGTCAGTAATTGATGTACAACTACAACAGTAAACAACTCTTACAGTCACATTTACTAAAGTGTATACATGTATATATCACCGGTTATTATAGTGAAAATGAGAGGAATACATTAACATTTAAGGAAGAATATTTGATTGAACTCACATTGTATTACTTTTAACAATTATTCTAAATAAAATATATACCAACAACCAAGTTCAACACTAAATGTAATTATTATAAGTATAGACAAATGAATAAATATGACAAAGTGTTTCATATAACTAATGTACTCCGTAGTAATTAATTAAAATATAGCAAGTATATCATAGTATGTAAAATATGATTTACCTTTAAATCATGAAAATGATTGATTAATTAATTAATCAAATAGAGTGATCCTTCAGTAATCATTTCAGTCATAGTGTATACGTAATAACTTTATTAATTACATAATCAAGTATCTTTACATATTGTGTAACATTTTACTTGATTTCGTATAAGGTTTAATTACCTATTAAATTATTGTTATTACATAAACTATTAATTCAAGTTCATGTTTATAAACAATATCAGTGTATACTTAATAAGATCTATTCTAGGTAATTCGATCATTTACGTAGCAAAAATAGGTTGTCATTTTTTACTTGGATAAGTGGTTTAGAGGAAGAAGATTTATTTGAGTATAGATTGCACCATAGACTGATACAAAATGAAGAAACTCTTCAAACATATGGATGCCGGTTTTATAATAAATTGAAATTCTTGGATGTAATCAATCAATGTTACTTGTAAAATAATTACATTCAAAGATAATTGAGTTATATGATATTAAAAAATAATTCAAAGTATAAACCATAGAATTTCGAATCAACACTTTCAAGATATGACTAGTGTTGTATGATCATGTATGTTTTGAAAAGATAATTCCATGTAAAAACTATGAATATGAATTACTAAAGAATCTTAGATCTAAATTACACACATTTTTGATAGTACCTTGTTTTAATTAGTTCCTAATTTGATATATATAGCATCCGTTATGATTATTCTGAAAAAATAACTAATTACGAGTTGATAGTTGGATTACACTAACGTTCACTACTACTACTTTCGGCAATTTTCATATGAATATCAATAAAACAGGAAAGATATTTGTTTTGAGTAAATGTTTAGTTTATAAATCTCTTTTGATACTTATAATGTTTAAACAACCTGATAATGTTCATTGTATTTGAATAGACTGATGATAACCTAATGTTATTTGGCAAAGAAATCTCTATTAACAGTAGCACGAATTACAATCTAATAGGAGTATAGAAATAAGAAGTGCAAAAGGACATATTCCTACATGAAAAAAGTTCATGAATGAGACTGGTTCTCTTTAACTTTTCATTAGGCCACCTAGATAAATATCCATCATACTTTCATCGATTTAATATTAGATTTTAATGTGTAAGCCGTTGAATGCTGACATACTGGTGAAAATACACTGTACACAAGTTTACATGGCTGTAGATATGACTCCATATGTTACTAATATTAAAACTTGATGACTTTTCAGGCTAAAACGAAACAAATATCCTATGTTTCTATGCTTGCTACGGTTTTTAGAATGATGTCAACACATGTCAAAAAGAATATTTTGGATTGTAAAACTACTTATTAGTCATTAATACTATTCAGATACTTTCATTACTTTGATTAATCACTACTCTCTGATCAATCAGTGTTAAATAACTTAGTTATATTATATCTCTGTCACTGCTCAGATAGATCAGTGGTGACGTTATAGACCATGAAGTTGAGTAATGTGGCTACATATTGCAGAAGAAGCGTCAATTTCTTTAAAATTATTGGTATCATTGATGGATATCGAGTACATTCACAATCAGTGGTTGTTTAGAACATGCACACAATAAATTGTTTTCATTTATTTTCACTTAGTCGACGTTTATTAATGTATACTACGGTTCTTCATTGAGTACTTTTATTCTGCCTATTGTCATATTAGTTTAATGTATGTATTTGATATGATTAGTATCATGATTGTTACGAAATGAAAATAAATATTCAGTAGTATATACTGATTAATATCGCTATAGTAAACATTCTGTTCTTCATAGTTTATTAGTATGATAAACAAGTATGTTTCTAAAGTTTATTGGAATGAAAAAAAAAACAAATTACATGTAAACAACACTATTTCAAGGATCTGAGTGGTTTTTTTTTAAAATCGCATTTTATCCATGTCATATTAAAACAAACATTAGTTCACTATCTCATCAGAAACTATAACACAATTCATAAACAGTAATTAAGGTCAGCTTAAATTATTTAATCAAGTATAATTTATCTACTTTTATCTACTAAATTGGCTGGACTTGTATAACATATGTCTCGGTCATCACACAGGTTAATGTACGCTGGTGTCTAGCATTGAGTGAGTATTCAAACTGTGAAATCACTAACTTTTAGTTTGAGCTTTACTGGATGTTGAGAATTTCTTTATTAAAATCGATGCTATAAGGGTTGCGTAGAGTTGGTGAAATTAGATTGAACTTTAGAAATCTGGGATCGAAAGAGATGTGACTAGAAATCGCAAGCACTGATAACTAGACGAAAATATGACATTAGTCACCACTACTCAGTAACGAATCAGTGTAAATAGTTCAATCCTAAAAGAGTTCAGCAGCAGGTTCTAAGAGATCAGTAGTACTGTCTGAAACTATAAAATTAGGATGAAATGCAATAGAGGTTATCAGTCTCATTAAGATCGTAGATGCTTTTTTCAACGAGTGCCAACTAGCATATGACAGTGACTTGTTAATACGTTTTCCTTCTATATATTCTTAATTAAACGCTTAACATTTTTTTAGCAAAAACAATTTCAAAGATTTTCGCTTAACTGAACTACTAACTTTACTTCATCAGTAGTTGACAAGACGTAGCTTTGCTTACGACGTGATTTTAAACACTAGAAATTAAGCATATAGATTATTCCTCAGTAATTCGATAAATAATCATTTAGGTAAGAGTTAATCGGTTTTTCAGATATATTTTACTTTATAATTGAATCCTGACAAAGAATAAAGAGTTTGTAGATCGATTAATAACTTTAGATATATTTCATCAGTGTGTAAGTAGGAATCAACATCTTTAAGGTTGAGCGAACATATTAACTGATCTTCTGTTCAATAATTTCCAACTTGTCATATGGTGCTAACTGTAAAAGTTTTCACTATTCCATTCGTTCTGCTAGTAGGCATTATCACAAAGGTAAGACCTGATAATTTCAAATAGACTGAGCATCCAGTAAGTAGCCTGTAGAATGAAAAAACATATTTATAATATTTTAATGATTAGGAATTAAGTAATATTGCATATTCTTCTGTAATAAAAATCCCTTTCTGGTGATAGCTTCCTCTATAAAGTAATATAATTCAAACAATTATTGAAAGCTAGATTGCACTAAACAGTTTATGTCCACACGAAAGTGTAGCTATATAACTTCATAATCATCAAGTGATAAGATTCGAGCAGAATAGTATTCGAAGTTTTAATTAAAAGTCGTAACTTACTGAATCACTGATAGCGTTGAATACAAATCACACTTCTATACGAGTACAATAGCTATTGGATGTATACTCAATGTCTAGGGACTAATTTAGTTACCTTTTGATTCAAAATTCTTAGATTTAATCCTATAAGAATTTGAAATTACTTATCAATGAAAAGTCGGAATGTATATATTTTCAATATTTTGTGCATTTCTATAGCTTTTTTTATCTGAGGTCAGTTTGAAATCATTAGAATGCCTAATGGCATTTGATTTTTGTCCACTTTTGTTACCGAATGAATAATACAGTTTAAAAAATAAATACAAGCTTTAAACGATAATAAAATCAATAAAATACAATTATTGACTTAACGTACAACAGATTATTGATCTTTTTTAAACTGTACTATATACATTTCACATTGCGTAATATACTGAATTTATGATCATTAAATTAGCATGACAGAATGTTATCTAATGTGACAGTAGTGTATATCACAATTGTTTCATAGTATTGTGATCACTGTAAATTTGGCAGTAGGACTTAATCGAATGAATAATTAGTCCCAGGTTATCTACAACGTTTTCATGTTTATTAGGTATGTTACATTCAACACTATCTGTCATTCTCTCCTTCATTCAGTGTTTGGATATTGTATATTACGGTATAGTTTATACTAAGGATTTTACTCCATGAGTTTAAAATTCTCTTTAGATATATGCTAGAAACATGTCAGTTTAGCACAACCAATAGATTAGATGAAAATAATTATAACTTCTGAGTACGAGACACCAAACAATGAAGACATTATGAACAAACTCAACTGAGTAATTATAACTCTTTTATTTTGTATA
The DNA here is from genome assembly GCA_025215515.1 of Schistosoma japonicum. NCBI lineage: Eukaryota > Metazoa > Platyhelminthes > Trematoda > Strigeidida > Schistosomatidae > Schistosoma > Schistosoma japonicum. The sequence continues at coordinate 69,519,702 of CM046069.1, forward strand.
AACCTTAAAACTATTATCATTAGGAATCAGCATCTTCGGATATTTGTCTTAAAATGTTCACATATATTTTCAGTAACTGTTCTAAAAGTAACTATAGAATTCTGTATAGAGTGACATCTCTATGTAACAGTACTAAAATAAGTTTCTTTGTTTAGTTATGAGAAAAGTTATTTTACATTAGCGTCATATTTTCATTATCATCTAACCTGAAATAGACTTTCATTATGTTACTGACAAATTAGGAATATCAGCAATGCTGTTCGGGCAAAAGTGTAAGTAATTGTACTTTCTGTATCGTGGTCTTCTTCTCTACATCATCAAACTTCTAGTTTACTGTAATGGTTTGATTGAATGCACTGAGTCCAGTGCCTGAACTTTATGTCAAGTGAAATCAAATCATGTTTGGATCAGTTTACAACATGCTGGAAAAACAGCTTTGATGGTTTTCATGGAAAGAAATGCTCATACAAACTTTAGATCCTTATGAACTATTTATGGGTCTTGAGCACCAGGTGAGTGTAAACCACCCTATATTATTCCAGTTGGTTATTCCCACACCTCAGTACGATAAATTCTACACTTTTATTAGTGTACTCCTTTTATACTTGCATTCATGTCTGGCCGTCCTTCTGTCTGACTCACCTACTGCATTATTTCTTTGGACTATATTTTTAGTGGACATTACACAGGACGTAGCCACATTTTGGGACACCGAGGGCTTATTCATTTCTAAATCATTAATATTAGGAATAAATCTAGGTAAATACTATAATTCCTGGTCATTTTATCGGTATAGAAGCCAGAAAATATATTCCCACTACAGTTGTTAATTGTTCTCAGATATGTTTATTCACAGTCCATGTTGTGATTAATTAATTCCTAATTTATAACAATATATCCCTAAAGTGTCTGTCACAATATCTGGATATTTGAATTGAGGTAGTTTTAAGGAGATAGGTATTATGTTTAGCTGTTTGCATACGTCACAGGTCGATGTCAGTTGAGTACCACTAAAAACCAAGGAGTAGTGGATAGCTGTTTCCTCCTAGTGGGCCACTCTTCAGCGACGAGCAACCCTCAACTCCACCAAGGAATCGAACTCAAATTCTTCAGACTGGTTAGCGTTTAGACCTCTACACAACTGTGGCAGCCTGTGTCCAATAGTAAAATTTCCATTGCCATTAATTTTCAGTATAGTGAAACCATCATCCATTGTCATCAATGATTACAGTCTAACTCCCGACAAGTCTTAACTCAATCAGTCAAGACATTTCACCAAAACTTTAGGAATATGCTGAAGTTAGTTCCACTGGTGTTGTTCACCGACTTGAAGACCTTGAGTTTAATTCCATGACAGATTCGAGAGGAAGCACTCTGGAAGAGTCTCACACTAGGAGTAGGCAGTTGTCCATTGCTCTCTAGCTCTCAGTAATGCCTAGCCAACATCAATCTATGACGAATACAAACAACGAAACATGAGTGAATAATTATTGTTACTACTTAATTCGATGCAATTCAGTTTTTCGGTATATTGTGTTTTCACTTTATTAATTAGATTGATTTATTGTTGTCGAATTCTATCAAATATTATGAAACCAGATAACTAATTCTTAAGAATTTCATGCCCATTTACTGTTAAACTTTTGTAAACAATCTACATTTTATTAGCTTAGTGTTTGCACTTGCTGGGTAGAGCTCAAACGTACTTTATACTTTAGGACATCATTGATATAGTAACGCAGAAAGAAACTTATGATGTTCAAATAGGTACACACCTTAGTACCTGTTTTATTTAGGGATATTTAGAATCCCTCTTAATTAATTTTTATGATTTTATGATCTCCTGTATCATATCGAAGTGTACTTCTTGAAGTTGCAGTGATAATGTATGTTAAATGAAGTTAATCATAACATGGATAAGTTAGATGTTTTAGTTATCACACAGTATCATAGATTGCTTGAAGTAAGAAAATGTATACTTCTTGGTTGTAACTTAGTGTATTAGAGGTATTGTGATCTCTGTGAAACTTGGATCGCCTACAATCGACCCTGTGTAGATATGTACTGATGACAAGATTCATACTTTGACAAACAATTCTCTTTTAATTTTAGTTTTCAGCAGCTTTTTGGTTGAGATCATACACAATTATTGAACATAATACGAAAATTGAAAACTATGGATTGAATTTCCATATAGCAATGTAACCATCAAATTTTAGTGAATAAAGGGTTTTACACGGCCTCGATATATTCCCTTGTAACAGGTTTTAGAATATGTAGCTTAAAGTTATCAGTAAAATTCAGTATGCACGTTTCGTTAAATTTAGATCTCGTTGTCTGTAATTATTAACACTAGAACTCAGGTACATTCAGTTAACAAGTCCTAAACAAAGTTCGCATACTAGATTTCACTGATACCTATATAACTTTCAAGTGAGCAAAAGACATTCATCGAGAAACTGGATTCTATTAACTTCTTTAGATATTCTACATCATATTGTCACCAAGCTATTCAGTGACTTTAAGTATTTAGCAGGAAGGCGTCTTTTAAAAAATTTCATACACTTTGTTCCCTTTATTAATTTCAAGACAGCTCTCTTGAAAATAATAAAGAGAACAAACTGTATAAAACCTATATAACTCTAATACTTGTTTTACCAAGACAATTATCCCGAAGTTCAAATATTCCTACGAAGATCGGTCAATATTCAGTCCAACCCCTAGTAATAACAGTGTTTCATAAAAAAGTTCCTCACTAACCGGAAGCAGCAATAACTGAATGCAACATTCTGACTATTCACAAGTGAATTGCTTTTTAACTGTAGTCATTCAATAGTCAATGTATTTTGTATCATGTCAATAAGAATAAATGGTGAAGTACATTTATTTTATATAGAATATAGATAAATCGATTTTTTAATGTCAATAATGAACATGTTTCATTCAAAATTATATTCAAAGTTTATTTAAGGCAGATCAATGACATTTGGCTTTTGTAATGTCAAGTCAAAGGTACCATTTCATCACTAATTTAATTAACTTGAGGCAATAGCACCTATTGAATAATATAAATAGAAAGTCACAGTATATCACAGATTGATCAAAGCAGGGATTACCTGCCCAATGATACTGATAGTTAAGTGCTCATCACGAGACTTGAAGGTCCTGGGTTTGATTCCCTGAGGGAGTTGAGTGTGGGTACTGTTGAGTATCCTATACTAGGACAAAACAGATGTCCAGTGCTCTCTGATTCTCAGCTTAACCAACCAAGATAAATCCATAGCGAATTCATATAACAAAATTAAATGTCTATGTCTATAAAGCAACCTCAAATTAACTTAATGATGAATCAACTAAAGCGGTCAACTGAACTGTTGGCATGAAGCAAGTCACATCGGAATCTACATTTTCTTTCTAGTGAACATCATTAGCATTGCACACTGAAAGTTTAATTAAAACGGTTAACAATGTCATGTCATCATACTTAGTTGAATCAGGTTATAATGAGAGCACTAATCATTCTTTTTTAATAGTTTGTAACTCTCGGTCGAAGACTGTTAGGACTCAAATTTCTCCAAACAGTAGATAAAATAACTATTTGGATTAAAAAAGCCAAAACATTTATGTAAAATAACTAAGCACAAAGACTATTTTTATCATGATTAACATAAAGCCAAGTAAGTAATTAATCATCTTAGTGATGAGCCTACCTAATTTGCTTAGTCTGCACACCGAATTTTTAAACATTTTGATTCTGAATGTAAAATCTGATGAGAATCTGTCTAGAAGAATATTTTTTTCCATAAGTGCGTAGCTTTTTAAGATATATAAGAATCCTTAGGTGACTTATTATCATTATTAGTTGCTAACTTAGTTACTAAGTTGTCTAGTTACCTAGTTACCAACTTAGTCTTAGCTTGGAGATCTAATTATAAGTGGAAGATTTTTGATACTATTTTAACATTACCAAATATAAAAGAATATAATTGGTGTTACTAGTAAAATCACTCAGATCTTATGCTCGAACCTTTTATATTATATCACACGTTTAACCAGTTAAACGGATATAATTCATAAATGTCTACGCATCTATAGTCCTTAGAATGTTAACTAATAAACAACTTAAAGCCGTAATTCAGTTACTAGGGAGAAATATAGGATGTCAATTTTGAATTTACTGACTTTTAAACATATATTAAAATTCAGCGAATATACTTTATTCAGTAACCACTCGGTAACTAGTAAATGTAAATATTTCATTCCTATAGAAGGTAAGTAGAGGCTAGGATACCTTAGATGTATCATCTTAGACTATGAAATCGTGTTTCTTGTGTGTGAATCTTAAAAATAACATTGATTCCATCAAACTTACGTGCACGCGCTGCTGAAGAGCGTCAATTATCAAGAAATCTAGTTATAGGATTTCTTAATTCAGTATAGATTTTATAAGTTACATTTTTGTAAGTTTACAGTGAGTGAGAACCTACATTTCTCTGTTTGTGAATTCTAAAAAAATATTTAGGATATTATCAGAGACTATCCAGATAAAATACTGATATTCTCATGTTACATTACATTATTATGTATTGATATATACCTTCCCTCCTCCAAACTGAATAACAAGTTACCACGTTCAGCTATCATACTTGTACCATATCTGTACAGTAGAATAAGTAGTTACTTCGCAGAAGTAAGCTTATGTTTACGCTCTGAAGTTATGTAAATCAATTGGTCTATATTCCACAACATGCGGTAAGCTCACTAATTCAACCTATAATCTTACATCAACACCATGTACAAGATTCAATAAAACCTTCTGAAATATATGTATCTAAACATAACAATATATATTGGTATTATTCGGAGTTGTGAAAAATTATATAATTTAAATTTTACACTACAGACTTCCTGAGTTATAGAACCACTGGAAATCAGGAAGTATTAGGATAGCTATTTTGTCACTAGCTTATGACTCCTCAGTATTGCACTCTGGTTATCGCTCATGACCTATAGGTTCGCCTAATGAAGAGGCTGACAGTATAGACTTATTATGTAATGCCATTTAATTATATTGGTGATATGTTTTTTTACGCCCGACATAACTGAACAGTACCACTTATATCTTCTTACTTAAGCTCCAGAAAATACCTCTAGAGACCTTAATGATTATATAAAAAAAACTGAAATCAAAATTTTGTTTTTGTTGTTATTTATTTGAACCTTTTTGTTATGATGATCTAAACTTAATGAAATCTTTCATTTTAAGTAATATCTCTACATATTAATTAGTTATTATTGAATTTTATGATGATTGTTGTAATTCCATATAATGAATAACTATTAAAAAATGTTGAAGCATTAGTCAATCTTGTTTAATTCATTGAATTTTTTATAATAGATTGATTAATGAACTTAGTTTATTCTATATACATTGGAGTGTAAAATTCATTCAAAATGTACACCATTTTATTCAATGTACAATAATCTATTCATTAGTTATAATTTATAAGTACTTTAGTGAAAAATTGTTTATGTTTAACCTAAACACCGACAATAATGAATAAATGTAATGATTATTCTTTATATATTATGTTTATATTGTTTTAATATTCTTTGTTCATTTTATTTTGGCTAAATTTTAAATAATAAGAGATATGAAATAGTTTTTATTTTTGTAAGTCATCTCAATGAATATTCAGTTGATAAACTTTATACTGGTTTCATTTAATACATTAATAAGAAGCCTAATGATACTAATAATAATAATAATAATAATAATAATAATAATAATAAAATGATCATCTGTCTAACTGGGCTATTTCAGTAAACACCGAATATTGATGATTGTACAACATCAATGAATACATTGAAAATAAATTGTTTTAAATGGTGTTGTGTTCATTAAATTGAATAATTTAGTCGGGAACCTTTAATAGTTTTCCTAGACACAACATCATATGAACATTTTTTTTTTGAAAACAATCAGTTTTATAATGTTGTTTAAAAATAAAAATGAAATACTCTATGACGAAATTCGAATATTAAGAATTTTTGAAATCTATAGATCATACATTGATTACGTAACATTACATTTATGAAATTTATTTATGTTTATTTAGACTCATTATTGTATACAACATAGAGTTTACAACCTGGTCGATATAATACTAGTCATTGTAATCAATGGATACTAAGTATAACTTAATTCACAATTGAGTTCATTAACCTATAATATACAAGTATTTTCAACAGTCATTATTAGTTAGACTATAGAATAAGTATTTTTTAGTTATTTAAAAAAATTTATATTACTTAATACTAATTGTCATATTATGGTAATTAAAACCTTGTTGAAGGGTATACCTATCTAAATGAAAAGGTTACTTCATTAAACTGTTGAATGAAGTTATAATCTTTGTGAATGAAACATTAATGCTATTAACTAAAATGTCTGTAAAATAAAATATTCATCTTGTGTATAACGTTGTTGAAACATTGATAATGTTATGATGCGAGAAATTCGGGGGTGGGTGACCGAATGTCGAATTAGGTGTGCCTAGTCGGTAGTTGTGCGTCTGCCCATGTGCCCACTTAGTCCCAAGCCAGAATAAGAAGAATACGAGACAATAGATCGACCAGACAGAATCCTCTTATATTTCAAGCATTCCTTTATATATACATAAAATCAGACCTCACAGCAAACCAATTAGGAAATTAACATGAATACAGAACAAAGGAAATAGTGGTAGTGAATAGGAACAACTTGTACATAACTAATTGACTGTGGTCCATAATAAGAGAACAATATAATAATAGTGATTATGCTAAACGGCAGGTTAGGGTAAGAAAAACGTAACAATAATAAAAACAAAATGTTTACATTACACAGTTAGAATAAATGAAATAGTGTTCTTAAAACACAGTTCTGTAAGTTCGTTACACTTCTTTGTGGTCTGGCATAACAGATAATTGTTGTGATCCTCTCCACATATGTTGACTAGAATGTAATAAACAACTTTACTGTAATACCATTTAGATATTTTCTTCGAAATATTAATAAAAATGAATATCTTTAATTAGTTGTCATAGTTGGTGAGTTTAAAAATTGTAAGTAGTTTGTTCAATTCATCAAAAATGTGTACATACGGATTCGTACTTTATTGTGAATTGTGTGAGAAGGTTTTAAATAAAACGTCATCAATACAATTCAAAATTCGTAGTTGTAAAATAGACCAAAATTTGTTTTTTTTCCCACTTAGTTCCCTTTCATGTCAAAGAAATTTCTCATTATTCACAATCATTTTATATTCATAAATTCAATTTAGCCAAGGGTGGCTAATATGTCTGTCGAATGCTTCAAATAGTCTATTGCATCTAAACACCAGCTGGAAGTTAAGATGATACTGCCTGTGACAAGCCAGCGGATGTTATATTTATGAATTGATGAATCACTTCTCTTAATGAAGGTGCCACGCCTTTTATTAAGCTTAATACTTTCCTTTGATTAACCATAGCTTAATCTGGAACGTGGTTATTCTCTGATGGGCACTTTATAACAACTAAATATTCGATAGGACAGCCGTAACTTGTAGCTTACCATATGATATTCTGAACATCTTATTATTAATCGCTTTCTCTTTTCTAAAAATATACCCGTTCACTGTGTTGGCCTTTATATTTAGTTATTTCATGTAATGGTAGGATTAATTTTAGATGGATTTTTAATCTACTTTTCGATACTAGCTCTTGTAAGAATGTCCTTTAACAATGCTAGATTTTATGGATGCTCATTCCTTTGACGTTGTGCTCCATTGATATAGGCTCATTAAATACTTCGTTACTATCGATTATCCAGACGAGAATATCTTGTACGATGAAAGAAGATATCTCAGGAGTAAAACTTGTGTTTTAGTTATCTAGTATGTTGTCAAGTAATTATAATATAATAAGAATTCACGTAAAGTGGAATTTCGACACTTTTGACTTGAAATGTTTGAATAGCTTACCTACATTCTAGAAAACCATAGTCAAATTGATTATAAACAAAAGTGAGTGTATAAAAATGGTAAATAGTTACTGTTTATAATCTATGTATAAACAAATATTTTTTCATGCTTACAAGGTAGGTGCTTGCAAATCGATTAGCTTATTGCAATTCTGTATATCTAGTTGGGAAAATTATTCAATGTCACGAATTATATAATAGTGAGAATATTACTATCAAATAAACGTCTGACTAATTATTGTTGTTTGACTTTTTAATCTTTGATTGATCCCTCAAATAATGTAAATCCATGAAGAAATGATGAATCGGAGTTTTTGTGGTGGATACTGAGCATAAGGTTGTCCATAAGTAACAGGTAGTGGAACTCCGCGTGCAGTGGGAAGTCGATTTAGACAAGGCAAATTATTTACTTGGTGAAAATAGAGGACGTCATAAATTATATATGCATGGCTTTCAATTATCTATTCGCATGTTCTTTGCGTTTCTTGATCAATGTTGGTTGTAGGCCTGCTTCCATTGGTTGTCTTCATTTCTCTTACTTATTGTGATTAGACTTTGATCCATGTCACTTCAGCAGCTCACCTTATATACTGTTTAACGTTTCTACTTACACGCGGCGTTCCTGCTACCTACTTCTGGACGATCTTAATAGTAGTATCCACCACACTGTAACTAGATTTAAACAAAATATGTACCACTGTACTAATAGTGTCCGGCTTTTTGACATCACATTAGTCAGAATGTAGCTGAATTCTTATTATAAAATTTTACGGTGATAATATTGTTATTAAAAACTAGGTTTTGATCAGAAACCTGTAGAATCTTGAAAGAAAGAATCTTATATTTGCTTTAACAAGCAGAATGTTATTTATACTTAACAGTGACAATTGAATTTATTCGATTGTCATTTACGAATGTGCTTGTTAACTTAAATGAATGTAAATATCGGGCTGTAGTACAGTTATAAGTGTCACTTACAGTAATTCAGAGGTTTGCAAGATGTAGTCAAAGAAATTATTTATTACAACTCTTTAAAAACCTTACATAGTAAACCCTTCTTTGAAACTGTAAATACTTATTGTCGATTTAATCATTCTAACTACCCGAAATATTGATTCGTTACCTCATTATTCCAATATTTTTTATATTACTTGTGTAATAGTTAGTAGGATAAGTATATATCTGAAATTTTACACCTTTATAAAACTTGCTCATAAGATCAACATTTTGCTAAAGATATCACAAATATTTCTCTTTGATAACCATTGAAAACCAAGAGACTCCGGGTAACTGTTTTGTCTTAGTATGGAACTTTTAGTTAGCCAACTAGTAATGTCAAATTCAACAATCCCCACAATCCCTAAATACAATCACAATCTACTCATTTGTAATTCCCGGAGCTTTAGTAAGAAGACGTGACCAGTAAACGAAATTATAATCCTATTTGAACTTTAATAAATTATTAGGAGAGTTTGTATTGACAGAACAGTTCCATTTTCTGAATAGTATTCAATTCCTTTCAGTCATATATATATATACAAAAATTTTCATTACTGTTTTACAGACATAAAACAGATGGTAAATCATTGAACTCTGAAAGTCTACCAACGAAACATTATCGAACTCGTGACTCTGTATTAACCACATTATTTCATATCTCTCATATACGTACGGTCTACAATATATTTGTTGCTATTACAATTATCTTCTCAGTGAATACAGTGATACAAGATTTCATTGATCCAAAAGTCAATTTATATGCCTACAATATGGATATATTAAGATATGCATTCGGTAATTTAAGTGATGTATTTCGTATATGGCTTGCAATGAAAATGTCTACTATATTTATACCGTTTTGGGGTGTTCTACTATGGATAACCTGTAGACCGAAAATTGGAAATAATATCTGTTCAATGGATTGGTTATTCTTTTTTGCTTATATTGTTTATCAGGTAAGTTTGTTTAGTGAATTTGTTGAATTTTTAAGTATTTTTGTGCATTTAATGGTTTACACAACTATTGAAAAAGAATTAATAAATGTGTTGTTTATCAAATTAGGGTTGTAAATGTTTACTTGTCGTCATGGTTTCATTGATTTTTTAGGTGTTTTTGAATTAATTTCGTAAATTATTTAAAATTAAAAAAATTACTGTTAAACCATCCAATTTTAAAACCATACGATTGTGCTTATTATCAATTCATAGATTTCTTCTTGTACATTAATTCAATAATTAGTATTACTTACTTACTTACTTACGCCTGCTACCCCTCTCGGAGGAGCATAGGCCGCTCACCAGTATTCTCCATTCAACTCTGTCCTGAGCAATCCTTTCCAGCTTATCGTGAAATTCCGAAATCAAGACAACATATCGTTAAATAATACGATTTATTGAATGAAGGAAATTCAACTATTATGACCAAATAATGTCAGCATTGATTTGAGTGATACAGAATGTGTCCATCCATGACATTAAGCAAACAACTTCACTTCATTAAGCTAGTGGATGATGACTAATAAAAATAAGTAAAATAAAGTTTTTATAACTATTCGGAATTAGAAAATGTAGCAAATTGAAACTTACCAGTAGACAAGTATTAAAGGTAATTCTTTAAGTTCTAGTGGGAAATTATTATAAGAGGAATTTAGCAAGCTAAAACATGAAATTAATAGCACTAATACCAATGAATGTTGGTCATACAATGGCACGAAGTTACTAGGGTCACATATACAAATTATTGAATTCCAACCCAGTGGTCTAAAGTTTATGCTTGTCAGTTCTATGTTTTATGACTAGTTCAGTTATAAATATACAATGATAAGGAGTCTCGTAGAAGTTCAGAATTACTACTCAGTGTCCCCTAGTTTACAGTATTTGTCTTACTGAAGTTAGTTTGTCATGTAAAAGTCTCAGCAATCTTCTTAATAACTACTCTTTACATTCAAATGTTTATTTAAAACAAGGTAGTAATGTTTTATGTAATAAGTAATCAAACGCTTACAATTATTCACTGACTTCTATCTGCTAACTATATATATATATATATATATATATATATATATATATATATATATATATATATATATATATATATATAATATTGAAAGTTAATTCGTAGATAATGCCTTCACTGAGTGAATCTGTTTTTGCAATGAAGATGCATGAAGTGATAGTCTTAATTATGTTTCATGATAACTACGAGTAACGAGTTATCTTATAACTTTTTAAATGCATATTCTGTTAAATTAAACAGATTGTAAATTTTAAGCAAGTAGATGAATTAATGAGTTCAATTCCACCTGTATATGAAAAAGTTAGAGATTTTTAAGTCATGAATTTGAAGAGCGAGGAGGTTGTAGAAAACCATAAACCATTGAATATATATTTCATTTCATTGTAATCGGTTGTAGTGGAGATTGCTGTGTCTATTTGATACCACGAATCGGTCTAAACAAGACATCTACTGAAAACCAGGAAGCACTGGTCAGCCATTTTTTCCTAGTATGGTACTCTTCAGTAGTATGTATCCACGACCCCACCCAGGATCGAACCCAAGGCTTTCTGTCTCCGCTGAGAGCGCTTTGTCATTAGATCAATTAGTCGGACGGATCCCATTGGTTGGTGTTTCTAACTCAGTCATTTTACGATATATTTCCCTAAATTCATCCACTACCATTAGTGGGAAATTTCCTCATACTCGACACAGTTGGACCCCACGTCTTATCACTAAAACTCCAGGAATTACCTCAAGAAGTTAGTCACTGATGATCTGATATTGATGTTTTTCGGCTATGTGTAATCACTACGATGGGTATCCTTTACTATAAACTTCAGAATTTCTAACCGTTACCATCCTTGTTTAGGAAGTAATTTTGTTAAAGTTTTAATGTAATTACCATCAAATACAAACTATTAATAACTAATATTTACCTAAAGGTTGGATTGCGGATGGGAAGTAAACTGCAGAATGTGCATCTTGTCTTATTTGAAACTCATAAACAGAATGTACTTACATATGTGTTGATTTACACACGGGTACTTTAACTCAGTCTGTTCGTGTCGTAATGCCATCGCGTCCAACACTTACCGAGTTCAGACAGTAACACTTGTATAGCGAAAGCATTAACATAGTCTGGAAGTGTTAGTATTTTCACACCGTCCTGTGATGTAAGCGTAGGCTCCTAGACTTGGCGGTGAACGCTGTGGTGTTTGACATTAACAAATTAAGTTCGATTCCCAGTGGGAAAATTAACACTGGGTTTCAAGTACATCTGGCCCACAAGTCCCAAACTATGCAAAACCCAAGCTTAGATTTCAATTCCCATTAATAGTCAAACTCTAATCTTACTTGATAGCTACAGCGTTACTAAGTCAATCAGCTGAGGATGCACATTTAGTAACACAGACTGATCAGTTTTAGGCCTAAACAACATCAAGGGAAATATGCAAATGGTTTAGAACTACATTATTTGTAGCGATTATCTAGTGATGAACAGATTATATCGATTAAATATCAGCATGCACACCATTTTAAATGATTCGATATTGAGTACACTATCTTTCGATGTTGAGTGGTTAGAGATAGTCAGCACAGATCGCGGTTTCATGATACTTGCACCATCAGTAAGTTAATCAACTAGTCTGGAAAACATTTATATTCCATGCGGAACTCTAACATACTGGCAACTGAAATTAAAAAAAAAATTTACTAAGAAAATGTATTGTAGTGCCTTATTCCTATTTTTTGAAAAGAATTATGTAATGCGATATAATCTGAATGCTACTAGCCAATGAAATTTAGCATAATGGTGACGTGTACCTACTACTGCCACAACAACAGCAACAACTACTACTACTACTCGCTAACCGATATATCATTAATTTCCAAGATCTTTTTAAATAAATTGAAATAGGCAACTATTTTACTTCTTCAATTCATGAAGACTAAATCAGTTTTAAAAAAAAACTTATGACTGTTTGTAATGCATTTTTACATTTTAATGTTATTTTAAAGTGTTTAATAATGATGATTAGAATAATGAATACAATGAAGTGTTTAAACAAATTAAACACTGATGTAAGAATCGATTTTTATGGTTGTTTTACTATCATCATTTTGTTACAATACATTATTGATGTCACTTATAAATACCCTTAATTAATCACATGATAATAACTCGATGTAATTCACATAAACGAAGGGTTTCATATTACAGTTTAATTGAAAAAAAAAACTGAAGAGTTTGCAGGCTAATCGATAGATGCATGGTGATCATAATGTTTATTATAAATCAATCATAAATTCATTTTGTTGCAAAATAAAGCATCTGATATAGGTATGAATGTGAAATACCCATTGTATCATGGAAAATATGAGTATGTTTCAGCGAAGAGTTCTCTTTCCGGTGAATTCATTTTCAAAACCATACACTTGCGAATATATATGTAGCTTTCATGATAATAATCAATAGTACTTGCTTAGGTTAATAGGTGAGTGAACATAGTAACAATAAGAAAAACGTTGTTCATATAAAGCTAAAAATGTAGTTGAGTAGTTCATCATGATGTCATAGAAGTTAGATAAAGACTATTAAAGTGTAGGTATTAAGTTGGGTTGAAATGTGATACTCTATAGTGAAATGTCAATATGGAAGAAGAAGGAAATAGTAGTGTAGTTTGAAGATTTTTCTTCCTTTTTGATTTTAAGAAGAAACAAATTTCATCTAAACATAATGCGTAGGCTTTTTCACATTTAATAGTCTTTATCTAACTTCTATGACATCTTGATGAATACTCAACTACATTTTTAGTTTTATATAAACAACGTTTCTTTTATTGTTGCCATGTTCACTCACTTAATATCGTTAGCAAATATTATTGATTATTATCATGAAAACTACATATATATTCGCGGTTGTACGATCTTCAAAATGAATTCACCGGAAAGAGAACTTTTTGTTGAAACGTTCTTAGATGTCATTACCTAGGTTTGGCTCGACTATTTGAAATAAATTGGGCTAATACTGCTTGAGTATTTGTCGTTTACATAAAAACCTTCTACAATAAACTACAAACACACTTCGCAATGCACTAGTTAAGATGAAAGAAAAGATTCCTGTCACATTTACACAAAACTGTTTCTACAGGCTAGGCTGAGTCGCTTGTAATGCTTTTTTATATTAGATAATCTTCTCGAAAAATTTCAACTTTAGCTAAAGGGTATCTGATTTACATAAAAAGAACACCTAAAATAATCCTGTAGATAATGAAAAACTACGAATCAACAACAGCAATACATAGTGCCTTCAACAACCATCAAATCGATATTAAAAACATCAAAACAACTTAAAACATTTTCCAACTACAAAGAAAGGCGAGTAACTGAGGCTTTTCATATTTTGTTAAACTTAACTGTACTAATTACAAAAGAGGGTATTATAATTTATCCAAGTTGAATGATTTTTGAACATAATCACACGTCTAACCTATGCATTCAGTCTCACACTCGAAACTTATTGACAAATTAACACTACCTTTTCACATTACTAATATTTATCATTCACTTCTTCCACTTCAATTATGTTCACATAAATTCCCATACACTGGTCACTCTTTTGACATAAATGATATTTACATGATCGAATCGGTCTTTGTGGTTAGTCTAACAATTAAATGCTTTCCTTTGTCCTTCAGTATTTTTTAAACTACTATTAATTTGATTAAGTTCTACTTTCTCTGAAAAAGTGACTTAAATTAAGGCAGTAAATACATCAGAGGATTAAAATATTCTACTCATTGAAATTCTACAAATGAATTATTTAAGTGTATGTTAGTTGATTGTTAGTCATTTGTAAACAGTTTAGGCCTAGAAACAAATTACGTACCGATTCAAACTGCTATACTGTATCACGGAACTAAATAAAATGTTGTATATGTAAAAAAAGCCAGATGATGTAAAAACAATTAGTTAAAATGGAGATGATTTTCTTCGTTTATAACATTTAATGTAAGTGGATATAAACATTTCAACTTATTAATGATAGCTCTTTGATGTTCGTTTTGGAAAACTTGAATTGATCTATACTTATTCAGTTATTCTGGTTATGCGATTCAGTATGCAATCTATTAAATCTAATAGTTTAGTGGAAGACATTATGTAGAAACTTTAAAAATTATTTTGTAAGACTGTGTTGAAAAACATGGAAATCATATGAAATGTTTCATAATTTATAAAAATAAATTGAACATCTAGTTATTTGGACATGAAACATTAACCTAATAGACTTTGTTAAACGGTATGTAACGAGGTACGGTGATAACTGGGATAATGAATAATGGATCTTTTTTCATCAAAACAGAAACTTCTATTAATTAAGTTGGATTGTAAATGGTAAGTGGGATCCAGGACGCGCGTTTCATCTTAGTTGGAACTCGTCGGCTGGATGTACCTGCATCCCAATGTTGATGTTCACAGTGGGATTCGAGGAAATCCGCTCAGGATGCACATATAGTAACAGAGACTGACCAGCTTTAGTCTATAACAAATCAATGGGAATATGCAAATTTTATCTTAAGTACTTCTTTCTTGCAGTAGTATGAATTTAGATTTAACTTCTTTCTGTATTGGAATATATGATTCAATGTTCAGATCATTCATATATAATATCCAGTTATCAGTCAGTTGTAAATGCAATACTAAAATACTAATATGATAATTGGTTGATCTTAATGAAATGAAAATATAATACTTACGTCTAAAAGTAGTAGTATGAGATGTTTAAGTCAAAGTCAAGTTTTTAGTGAGAAATTGGGTTTTGTTAAGATTAGTCACTCTTAAATTGTTACCACGAAATGGACTGACATAGACAATTGATTGTCGATACTAAATTCAAATTCAATGATCTCCACAACACTTAATTCTAATCAAAATCAGTTCATTAGTGACTAACTTCTGAAGGTAATTTCTACAGTTCGAGTGAAAAGATGTGACCAGTGCAATTCAGTCATGTTCAGTGTGTAGCAGTTATCCACCGATGACAGTGAATGAAGTTGGAAAAATATATTGTAAATTGATTAAATTAGAAATATCAACTACTGGAATTCGGTTAACTCTTTGGTCTAATGGTAAAGGACTTGCCATGAAGCCTAAATGTCTTGGTGTTGATTTACTTGTGGTGTAGTAGATAAGCGCTGCTAAAGAGTCTCATGCTAGGACGAAACAGCTATTCAGTGCTTCCAGGTTTTTAATGGTTGTAAAACTTAGATTGATTCAAAATATCAAATAAAGATATTTAATGAGTAGTTTTTAGTCAACTTTTGATGTAATAAACACTTCGAGTAACTTAACAGCAACTCCTGAAGTCGCCTCAGACATCTACATGATATCAGTTTTCATCAAACAAACTTTTGCTTTGCGAAAGAATCTTCATGGAATGTTTAGGTAGCTAATCAATATGTCTTTTTATGAAAAGGCTGTTGTACTGTATGATAGGTTTCCCTCAGGTCGGTAATAATATTATCAAACATTTTGCTATATCTGAAAATGCAGTGTTGTAATACTATTTAACTGTAAATTTATAATGAGCTCCTATCAAAATCATTTTGATATTATAAAATAGTACTGTAATCAATGATAGATCAACTACCGAAACTGATAATGTATACCTTTACATAAAGTTTTAATTTATAACTGAATTTTCTGACAAATGAACTATATCATACCCTTGATTTTTACATGTAATAGAAACATAGATTGTGCTTTGATGTTTTATAACCAAGTACATGTTAACTAGACAAAGTATTCAGATACAATACAAATAACTGATTAAATATTTATAACCTAGTACTATACAACCTTTCAGAAATTTATAATTATATAAACACTACTTAGTACTGTTTAAATAACCGAGTATATGTTCGGGATGAGACTAAACAACAAGAGAATTATATATGTGAAAGTTATGTATTGTGCAATAAATACAATGCCTTTGATGATCGCTAATCACTATACAGACACGTCAACCCCGCGACTACCAGTCCCAAAACGGAATAGAGGAAAAACAAACGACTTATGAGTCAAACAGACAGATCGGTTTTTTTTTATTTCAATCATGCCTTTATATACATGCAAAATCAGACCGCATCGTAAACCAATTAAAAAACTGACATTATTACAGAATAAGAGTAATAGTGAGTGTGAACTGGGGTAACGTATATGCAGTCAATTAACTATAGTTCATAAATGAGAAATGATATAACAACAGTTAATGCCTTAAAAAGGAGTATAGGATAAGAGCAACGTCACAATAATAAGAATAAAATGCTTACTTTGTATACAACCAAAAATAATGAATCGTTAACAGTGAAAAACAGTTCTAGAAGATAATCAATCTTCTTTAAGTGCCCGCCATAACAAAAGTTTGTAAGAAAATTCATATATAATGTATGGTTGAATAAATTCGGTATCAGGCATTTGCTCCATTTGTAGTCGATAAGTCATATCCATACTTCAGTCATAGACGAACGCTCTATATATCAAATTCTCTTGGTATCAATGAAATTCTATCTATCTACATTTAATATAGACATCAATCTGACTACCTCGACATTGTTGCACGATGAGTCTAAAAATATTGCATAACAATTCTTGAACTGATAAATATGAACGACTATACTACCCTCAAACATAAACTCATCAGTAACTATGATACTTACCCAATACCTCATTATAACCTTAAACCTTAACATGAATCACGATCTTTAAAATAAAGCCGCTTTCTTCAATCAATCAATGCCTGTTACCCCATGTGGAGCATAGGCTGCCGACCAGCATTCTGTAAAAAACTCTGTCCTGAGCTTTTCTTTCAAGTCTTTCCCAAGTGCTCTTCACTCTCGTCATGTCTGACTCCAGTTCCCGACGCAGTGTTTTCTTGGGTCTCAGCCTTTTCCTTTGACCTCCAAGGTTCCATGTTAATGCTTGTCTTGTAACACAGTTTGGTGATTTCCTCAATGTGTGTCCTATCCACCTACAGCGTCTTTTCCTAATTTCTTTCTCTACCGGAAGCTGATTTGTTCTCTGCCATAGGAGGTTATTGTTGATGGTATCTGGCCAACTGATCCGAAGTACCTTACACAGATAATTGTTTCTAAATACTTGTATCTTATGAAGGATGCTTTTTGTAGTTCTCTGAATTTCAGCTCCATAAAACTGAACTGTCTTCACATTTGTATTGAAAATTCTAACATTATTGTTGGCTGACAGTTGGCTTGAGTTTCAGATGTCTTTTTAGTTGTAGAAAAGCTGCATTTGCCTTTCCGATCCACGCCTTCACATTTGCATCAGACCCTCCTTGTTTATCGATGATACTGCCCAAGTATTTAAAGAACTCTACATCTTCCAGAATTTCTCCGCCAAGTGAAATTGTGTTGGTGTTTGTTGCTTGTAATCGGAGGATCTTTGTGTATATTGAGGCCTCCTGCTGCCAAGACTGCTGCTACGTTGTCCCTCTTCATCTGGATTTGTTGTTGTGTGTGTCATAGGAGAGCTAGATCATCTGTCAAGTCTAAATCATCTAGTTGCACCGATGTTGTCCACTGTATTCCAAGAGTGCCTTGAGATTTTGCTGTCTTCATGCTCCAGTCAACTGCCAGTAGGAAGATGAAGGGTGACAGTAAGCATCCTTATCTAACACCGGTCTTCACTTCGGATGAGTTCGTAAGTTGACCTTCATGCAGAATTTAAAATGTAGTTCCGTCATAGAAGTTCCGTATGATGTTGACTATCTTTTCGGGTACGCCAAAATGTCGTAGAAAGCTCCATAATACTCTCCTATCCACGCTGTCGAATGCTTCCTCGTAGTCGAGGAAGTTAATGTAAAGGGGTGAATTCCATTCAATTGACTGCTCAACAATAAACCGTAGGGTAGCAATTTGGTCAATACACGATCAATCCTTACGAAATCCGGCCTGTTGGTCTCAAAGTTGAGCGTCAACTGGGTCTTTCATTTGGTCCAATGACACTCTGTTGAATACTTTTACTGGTATCGAAAAAAGATTGATGCCTCTGTAGATTTTGCTGTTGCTGAGATCTCTTCTTCTTTGGTATCTTGATGAGGAATCCTTCTTTCCAGTCTGCTGGAACTTGCTCTTCCTCCCAAATCTTTCTGAAGAGGACGTGGAGCGTTTTTGAAGTTGCCTTTATATCTGTCTTCAGTGCCTCAGCTGGTATGTTGTCTGGCCCCACTGACTTGCCATACTTGATTTATCTGATGGCTATTTTGATTTCTTCTACTGTTGGTGAGTTGGTGTTTACGGGTAGATCTGTGGCTGCTGCTTAAATGACTTGTGGGTTCAGTGGGGCTGGTCTATTCAACAGCTCTTCGAAGTGTTCTACCCACCTGTTTCGTTGTTGATTCACTTCAGTAATTTAATTACCAGCCTTGCTCTTGATTGGCCGTTATGGTTTACTGAATTTCCCGGTCACCTTCTTCGTTGTATCGTATAGGTATTTCATGTTTCTTTCCCTTGCAGCTTTTTTCTTCGTCACAGCTAGGTCCTCAGCATATTTCTGTTTATTCGACTTAATGATCCTCTTCACCTGTTGTTGATTCCTGTGTATTCATCCTGTGCCCTGATTTTCTCTGTTCTTGTCTGGCTGTTATTAACTGCCATCTTTTCGCTCCTCCTTTTTTGGATCTTGTCCAGAGTACCAACAGAAATCCATTCTTTATGGTGTTGTTTCATGCGACCTAAAACCTTCTGACATGTTGAAGTTATTCTTTTCTTAATCACTTTCCAATTGTCTTCTTTATTAGTACCACCTTTTAGTAGATCATGAAATGCTTGGAAGTTAATGTTGAGAGTTATGTTGAATTCGCTTGCGTTTGTTAGCATCCTGGAGAAGGGCTGTGTTAAACTTTTGTAATACTGCCGATCCAGTTGTCCAGTGCTTCTTTAGTTTCAGTTTCATTTTAGCCAACATCAGATGCCCTTTATTATTTGAGCGTTATCCTTAGTACTGGCTGACGAATCTACTGATAATATTATACTCTCAGAAATATATTTCCAAAAAAACAATTAATTAATCTGTTTTATATCAATATAATACTGTATTGCAATGTATTCAAAAAATAATTTTCAACTATAACTAAATATGAATAAATATTTCTAATCGTCAATTGAAATAGCAATTTTACCATTGAACACCAGTCCAGTGGTGCAGATGGTTAGACGTAAGCCGTGTAACTTAAAGTCTCTGGATTAGATTCCATAATGGAAATCGATAGTACTAACTACTGAGAGATTTCACTTTTGTAAGAAATAGCCATTCAGTGTTCCTTGGTTTGTAGTGATACCCAACCAACATCAACGCGTTATGGATACAAATAACTAAACTTAATACCGATCTCCACAAAATCGCCACAATCTAATGTATGATTTTTGTATGAAAGTAAAAGAAATTAAGATGTTATAATGTTAAGCTATTTTAAACTAGGTTACACTGAAGAGATCCTTGTGTCTAGTGTAGAGCTCCTCATCAGTGTTTATTCACTACCCGAGGTTTCCAGACCATTGAGCTTGGTAACTAATGATCACCGTCTATAACTTCAAACAGTTCATAAAATAATCAAGTGTACTATGAAAATACATCGCGTAACAAGCATAAATAAAGTCTACATACTCATTATTAACCATTAGGTAAACTTGAAATGACGTGATATTTAACAATTAAGTATTATATTTACTTTTGTTTAAAATAAAGTACACTGAATTGGTACTTTTGATTGACATTAGACACGCATAACATACCAGAATTTAAAATGGTAAGTGGTTTAGCTCACAGTAGTTACGTTGTTTATATAATAAACAAATATAAATTGTCAATGCTGATATCATGAACTGATCTGAACCAGACAACCATTGATCACCTGGAAGCACTGGACAGCTGTTTACTTCCTAGTATGGGACTCCTCAGCAGTGCGCAAACGTAACACGAATTTACTGAATTAGAAATATTAACCATTAGGAGCCGGCTAAGTGGTCCAATGGCAAAGCGCTCGTTGCGGAGCCAGAAGGTCCTGGGTTCGATCCCCAACAAAGTCATGGATGCGCACTACTGTGGAGTCCCATACTAGAACGAAACAGCTGTTCAGTGCTTCCAGGTGATCAATGGTTGTCTGGTTCAGATCAATTCATGATATCAGCATCGACAAATTAACTATCTCCACAACAACCCCCTTAATTGTAAATATAAATTGACTAATCACTTTTAGCTTTAAACCTGGAAATTATGGATTATCAATTTATTTTTAATATCCTTAGTTTATTGTGCATGTCTAGGTCCTGACGATATTATGATGTCGACAATAATAATAAGCCTCGTTAACATGAAAACCTTTGTATACATCATTACCAAGGTTAATTTTGATAATTTCAAATAAATTGAGCATTGGATAGGTTGTTTATAAAATGAGTAATATATATTTGTACAATCCCAATGAGTAGAAATTAAAATATTTCTGACGTTTCGCGGCTTAGTGTAAGTCGCATCTTCAGAGAAATGAATAACCGAATTAAATTAGCACAAGGTTAAATAATACAATGGAATAAATCAGCTATTCGTCTTTCCTTATAATTGGAATAACCTTTTTGAATAATTTGGATATTTTTAATATTGATTTTATGGTTATGGTAGATAGCATGTTAAATCCAACTGCACTTAACAAAAGTGAAGGCCTTTCTATCCACCCAACATGGACTTTTTAACCAACCTATCACAATTAAATTACATTCACATTTCATTCACATGAACACACATACGTACAATTTATTTTCACATAATCCCACATCACACTAACATATGCATGCACACATGTCTCACATCGAACCACCTTGACCCAAATGACTTGACATAGGCTTGATTAAAACTCTCAATTTTGATTGTATGAACTTATTTTGATTGTGATTTGTTCCATTGTATTATTTAACCTTGTGCTAATTCAATTCGGTTATTCATTTCTCTGAAGAAGCGACTTACACTAAGCCGCGAAACGTCAGAAATATTTTAATTTCTACTCATTGGGATTGTACAAATATATATTACTCATTTTATGAAAACCTTTAGTTATCAATCAGTCGTCAACAAATGTATATCTTAGTATAAATGTGCATGGACTAAAGTTTCTTTAATCACATCATCACAACAATATACAATTATTAAAATTAATGTCAAAGTCTTGGTAGTGATAGTAAGATCAGTAGGAAATATGATAAGAAAAGACAATTTGTTCGTGAAATAAAAAATATCTTAAGATTTAATGTAAGGAAAAAATGAATACATCTACTTCGCAATCTTTGGCTTTGTATCATAATCACCTAGACTCCAATACATGATAGCAATGGCCCTAAATAAATAGTCTACACTTATCAGTATAGTATGCACACAATAGTAAACGTATGTTCACTTATTGATACGCTCGTATAAATTTCAAAAGGAGTTAAAAACTGGGGAACCATATTTCGTAGTATTTCAGTTTGATGATTAGATGAATATTTTGTAGGAAGTGGAAAGGTGGAGGCTATCACAATGTTGGCAAATAATTTGGTATCTTGATATAAACTTGAGAGTGCTTATTTTATTTTGGTCTGATATTTACTGTATGAAGGATGAAATGGGAAGACGCTGTTTTGTAGATTTTTCATTTTTCCATTAGTCCAGGAACATTTATGAGAGTACATTCAGAACTTGTTATTTATCTTTCTTAAATCACATGATATTATTACTATTATCATGAGACGAAAAAAAGCCTAGCTTTAACAACTAAATGTATCTCAGACAAATCAGCAAAGTTCAAGGTGATTTGGGGGTGGGGTGGGGTTAGTCGGTAGAAGACACAGGAAGTAAACAATGCGTATCTGCAATCTTGAAGAAAATGATGTATCTTGCAGGACCCAATCTCGAATGACCCAGTTTGCATGCTGCCACAGCTGCCACTTGGCTCTTTTGCTCACGATTCACCGTCTGTAAGATTTAGATGCATGCACTGATTAATTACTGAATACTGACCAAAATGAGCTAACAAACCACCACTTCAATGAGATCGCATTTATTACTATTATTATTATTAATAGCACACGATTTATGTATATTTATAGGTTGTAAGTTAGGGGTACTTAACAAGAAATTTTCATTGTAGATATCATATTAATTGGCATTTGTCAGCAACATGCTCCTGAAATCTAGAGGACTAATGTTGTATTTGTTTAATCCATATTAAAGGGCCAATTTCATCAGTCATCTTTCTGACAACTACTAGCAGTCAAAAAAGCTGAAGTACTGAGTTTCCCGCAATTTTTCCAACCACTTAACATTTAAGTGCTAAGCATATAACACAGTGTCATTTAGACTAGTGACTATACTGCAATTCGATCAGCATTTTGAATTAGATAAACATGACACTGTTCACATATATATATATAGGACTGTTATGTTGAAAAATTAGCTGAAAAACAATGTTGTAATTCCTGATTCATTTGTTTGAGCATATTCATCTAGAAATGACTTCATGTTAGTACTTTTCAAACTATGCACAAACTATATACTTATTTATTTTGTTTTCTTTATTTTAATAAATGTACATTTAGGTAATATTTTTCGTGACATCATTTCGTTTTACTATAATTTGTGATTTACCACCAGCCAGTACAGCGATTGTAACCGGGGAACAAGTTCGATTAATAATGAAATCACATGCATATATACGTTATGCAATTAGTAAAATATTTGAAGATTATAATGAATCAACACCACAATCACCAACAATAACAACTGATACAATAAGAGAAATCACTAATGATCATTATAATCATAATCATCGATTAGATCATTCAAATGTATCCATTATTGAAATAGATGAATTTCCAAATTTTTCACGTTATCTTTATTTTTTATTTGCACCAACCTTAGTTTATCGTGAAAAATATCCACGTACACATTGTATTCGATGGTATTTTGTTTTTTCTAATTTCTTACAAGTTATTGTATGTTTTATATTTAGTTATTATATTTTTATGCGATTTTGTTTCATACCATTTTCACAACTTGGTAAATTAAGAAAATTTTCATTTAAAAAATATATTCTAACATCAACAGCCTGTACATTACCAGGTGGTTTATTAATGTTAATTGCATTCTATTCATTTTTACATTCATGGTTGAATGCATTTGCTGAAATGTTACGTTTTGGTGATCGTTTATTTTATAAAGATTGGTGGAATGCAACAACATTTAGTGTATGGTATCGTACATGGAATGTAATTGTACATGATTGGTTATATACATATATTTATCGTGATATACAATCATTAATTGGTAAACAATCACGTACAATAGCAGCAACTGTTGTATTTTGGTTATCAGCTGGTGTACATGAATATATCCTAATGATGAGTTTAAGATATTGTCTACCAGTATTATTTCTATTTTTTAGTGTAGGTGGTTATGTATTATTTTTCGTACAAGGTAGTGGACGTGGTTGGAATGTCGCTATATGGATATCATTATTTGTTGGTTGGGGTCAAATGATTTGTTTATATTCCATGGAATGGTATGCAAGAAAACATTGTCCACCAGTTTTAGATGGTTATTTAAATTTCTTTATGCCACATATTATATTATGTCCTAGCACTAATTATACTAATCCTGTTTATTGATATTGAAATACAGTTAATCTGTTGAAATTCTACACTTCCTTTTTCATTTTATGTCATCGAACATAAATACAGTTGAAGAAGAATTGAAACCGTATCAATTTCTCCTTCTTATTCTTCTATCACCTTACACAAATATTCACTTGCTTATTTTTTCATAATCTGATGTAATACAATCATGATTTTTATTTATTTACCTTACTGATATACATTTTACAAACTCAATTACAAAGATATTTGTTGTTTATATGAATTCGTTTTATTATTATTATTGAGATTACTTAAGATAACAATACCTAAATGAGTTTGACTAATAGAGAATTACTAGTATTCAAATGTATCCAGATATGAATTGTATAGCTACTGTTAAATTTACAAAAGATAACAAGAGACTGAAGATACATACTTAAAAAATATCATTGATAACGTATAGCTATCAGATTGTTGAGCTAGCTAGCCCGAAATTTTAAACTATGTTAACTACAGTTGTTTAAATATATACATTTGAATTCATGGTGCATAACGGGCCAATTAGAACAATAATACCAACACAATACTGTGACAGTAAAGATCGAAGAAACGATGTGGACGATTAGTTCAAGTTTATATATGGAAAATGATACAATAACAATTAGTGGGTCAAATGGAAGATTAGGAATAGGGAAATATAAAATTAATGATAACAAAATGTTTGTTACATATGAAATCAAAATATTTAAACTAATCGCCTGAAAGATAGTTCATGATGTTTAATCCTTATTCACAATCCCCATTTATAAAATATTCTTAGTTTGAAGACCAATGACATTATTCAATAAGTTAATAAGGTGGAATTCAAATGTGCGATCTAGTACTTGTAAGCCAAATACCTTAACCACTGAGGCATTGTTCCAAACAATTAGGGAAAATACCACAAGATATAGCTAAAAGTCACAAAGTGACTGAAATCTGAAATGCCTCACATAAAATATTACGATAACCTCAACTAAATAACTGTTGAATATATACCATATGTTAATATATGTGAATGTTGACAGCATTATAATGATCTTTATTATACAGCTTTACAGATACATGCTTCTTATATTCATTTCCACTTAGACATACCTTGTATTCAGCTGAGGTAATCTGAAACGTTTAGGACGCTCATTACCTGTGCGGTATCAAGCACTTTCGTCATTTTCCATTCATTTAATAAGCCATTACTGCGTGTTAGAATATAAATTTGATTAAAGACTTCATTCCAATTCTCTGTAGGAATCCACAATTATTTTCGATGAACATGTTGTAGAGCATCCCAACTTTCTGGATGATATGCACACATACAGTAAACGTCCGACATTGCAATGAAACTCTATATGATACACTCACTTAAAAGCTTGCGAACTAAGGTTCGCATATCAAATACAACATACTGGTAAGACAGCATGAATCATTTATTCTTATACACATAAGTATGTGTGTCAGTAGTAAAATATTGTTGAGGATTTCGCAATAAGTAAATGAAATCAGTTTTCTCAAAAATCCGCTTTGGAGCAGTTACTTGTACTTAAGAACAAAGTCCTATGTTCTTAGTAAACGGAAAAAAGCAACCTAGTTAGTACTGAAAGTAACTTGAATTGTTTATCACTAATCCATCCATACATATTCATACGCTGGTCACTTAGTAAATTTTCATAAAATTTTCAGGTTCTTGAATCTTTTAATGTCTTTGTCTACTTCATCGAATGAGATCAGATTGTATATTCATTGAAAAGGGGAGTTTTATTGCTAAATACAAAAAATTTTCTAGTACTTCTGTGCAGAGACTTTAAGAATAGCCCATAGTTTTTAATATTCTGGCTTGATATTCGACAAAAATCAGTCAAATGATAATTAAATACCTAGTGTTTCAAATAATCAGTTAAAAATTGAGTGGTAGGGATACGCGATAAGTGAAAATTATGTAATCAGTAACGTGGTGACAAGTTGGCATGAATGATCAATTTATGGGAAATCTACGTAGAATGGATAGCTGACTAACTTCCAAAGTTAGGTTTCAATAATGCTTACTATACCACAGATAAGGAGCTAATCTTTACAAGGTCTATCTTCGTGAAAAGTAGGGAAGAATATGACACGACTAACCGTTTCCAAGAAAGTATTATATCTAAACCTTGAATTTAAGAGGAGATATTACGAGGGAAGTAGTTAAAAGTCATTCAAAGAAGTCGATTAAAAGACCTTCTACAACAAATCTTCTTACGACGTTCAGGAGCCGCCTACTAATATGCCTCCGGCTGAAGGACCAATCCTATATAGTTTTACCATTTTACCTGCTTATATGAAGCTATATAAATCGCTAGTAGAGGCCACCTCGCCGATTATAAAAGTACCTCCCGACACACCTGAGTAACAGACAGCGCAGACCAGTAGCGTCGTTCATTCTGCAACAAATAATAAATTCTTGGTATTCAGTCTGATATTCATCATTTGACATGAAGAAATTAAAGAGGCCAATGTCTGAATCAACTTTATATTGCAGAAGTTTTAGCTAACCTCTATTTAAAGCCTCAGTTGGGTGTACAAAATTGATTTGTGACTTTGCTTTCTTTACCATGGCTTTAGTTTAGAGTTCATTTGATCTGATCTATCAATTAACTTGTACTTTTTAGTTTCCCCATATTCCTCTTCTACTTTTAATAGCATTCGTCTTGTTCACTATTATTACAATTATTATGACAACAATTATTATTAATATTACAGTTAATATTGTGATCTTATTATTACGAAGACTGTCTTCATGATGGTTTTCTTGACTTTGATTCACATATCACACTAATCCAATGACAATCATAATTACTCTGTCTCCACCCTACTGATTAAACGAAAAGATGCTTAAGTTAAAAATCAGTTATAACAAAAATAATGGAAGAAATAACGCAGTAGTTAAGTTTTGTTGGGATTGTTGAATGCCTATTTGATATCTGAAAATGGTCTGAATTAAACGACCAATGACAACCAGAAAGCGCTAGACATCTATTTCGTCTTATTGTAGGACTCTTCAGCAGTGTGCATCCCCAACGCTTTTAGACTATTGAGTCGGCTTTCAACGGTGAACAGTAGAGTTTAGCACTGTTGGGTGTGGGGCAGTTACCTACCGATAGAAATGGATGAAGTCGCTCAAGCGTATCACGAATTGACTGAATTAGAAATATTAACCATAGGGATCCAATTATTTAATCTAGTGGTAAGGCGTTCTTC
Source organism: Schistosoma japonicum (assembly GCA_025215515.1). Taxonomy (NCBI): domain Eukaryota; kingdom Metazoa; phylum Platyhelminthes; class Trematoda; order Strigeidida; family Schistosomatidae; genus Schistosoma; species Schistosoma japonicum. The sequence goes on from CM046069.1 coordinate 69,547,659, forward strand.
GTAGAACCGGAGGGTTCTATGTTCAATTTCTGATGGGGTTGTAGATGCACACTGCTGAAGAATCCACACTAAGACAAAGCAGCTGTCTAATACTTTCTGGTTTTCAATGGTCGTCTAATTCAGACTGATTCATGATATCAGAAAATAACTGTCTGTTGAAGAATGTTTAATTATTATTTAAATAACTAAAGTTTTACCATGGCTGATTATTATAATCACTAATTACCGTTCGGTTAGCACTAAAATATGATTATTTGATACAGATATTACAGAAGATCGAAATAAATGGACATGAAGTTTGTTCATCTGACCAAGCAGAATGTAGTCAATTGTACGAGTTCGTTTTTCATACGTTGTATTTATTAACATTCTTCCATGATAGTCTATACCAATAACAATTAAACTGTAAGATAAAGAAGATGATTTGGTTAAGCATTTTATAAGTAATTTTATTTTAGGCTACAAATAACTTTTATTATAATGTGAAATTCAAGTCAGAGTGTAGATATGACATTGATAATTGAAAAAGTTAATAGGTCGTCTATTTGTTTACTTATTAAAATGGTAGTGAATTTATGTTTCACAAGGATATAATTCAGTTTTCTTGATAAGTCAATGTTAGTTTTGGATATAGTGTAAACTATTTGTAACAAGAGTTTTAATTTTTAATCAAGTAACCTATCTAAAGCTTGAACTTTCCTATAAACGATTACATAAGAAGTTAATGTATTCACGATAGATACAATTCGAAATAAATTGTCGACTGGGAGATCAATATTTATTTTTGATGCTTTTGATAATATGTCTATAAGAGAAGAGAAGGCAAAATAGTTGATATAAATCATAATTTCTTCTGGGCTTGCACATGATTTAGTTATTTGTGTTCATCATAAATTGATGTTGGGGATGTTTGATGTCCAGAATTCTCTTGGTAAACCTACTATTTTCGTGATTTATTTGTGGGAATTTGAATTTTTCGTTTTCGCACCAAAAAACGCCACTCTGATCTCCAGTTTGTGTTTCACACTTAATAAGACGGCAAATCTTATTGGTTCGTTGTTTATTTTTAGTACGGTACTTGTGAGACTTCCAATGATGCTATCTTTAATGTAAATATACGCATACGCAGACTGTTTGTTATCTATCTGACAAGCTACCTGTTGAAATCAAAGCTTCCTGCTGAAGTTGAACTTCTTCCTCTAGTTATCTGGGCTGAGGCGCGGAGAAATAGCTTAGCTAACCTGTTGTTATATCGCTGGTTATGGGTTCGTTAGCAAGCATTGAGGTGTCAACTTAATTTGCAAATCCTAATAATTGGATACTTCTGAAAACCAGTGTACTGAGCAGATGTTACCCCCAAATGTGTGACTCCTCAGCGGTGTACGCTTCCGATTTCGCCAGGTTAGCTAACCTACGCATTCAGGTCTCACAGTGGACACTTAGCCATCTATATCATTGGGCTAGTATCTGTTGAAAGAATTCCAACTTTTGCTAATTTGTGACGAACACAAACAAACTAATAATTACTGAAAATACTGAATGTATCATAAATGTTGAACAATGTAAACGTTACAGATAACATAAGCTGTTTGTTTTCCTTATGTGAATTCACCACTTACTAACAAAGAAATATTTTATTAGGATGAACTTGTATCTTTCCGTTGATTTGTTATGGACTGAAGCTGATCAATCTGTTGCTATATGTGAATCCTAAACGGATTGTCTCGATATACCGATTATTCACAAGTCCCAAGTAAGACGAAACGCGCATCCTGGACTCCACTTACCAGTCACGATCCAGCTTAAATAAAAGAATATTTTCTTTAAAACCACCGATAACTTCTATTCGTTGGTATACTGGCACTAAGTAAAACGTCTTGTTATTGTAATACGATTTGTTTATAGGGAAGATCAACTGAGGCTAAAAGTAACAGTAGTTGAAAGCCAGTACAGTGGTCAGATGGTTAAGGGTCCGTCGAAAAACCTGTAGGTCTAAGGTTCGATTCCTTGATACAATGGTGAATGCCTACAACTGATGAGTCGAATACTAGGACTAAACAGCCATCCATTACTTTCTAGCTTTCAATAGTTATCTAATTTAACCTAATTTCTGATATCAGAATTAAACTTTCAACTCGTTTATGCGATTGTAAGAATTACTAGAGAAGTATCAATACCGAATACACATCAATAGAGCATCATACAATCTCAAATTTCATTATTAATTACTGTGTAGATATTTTTTTCAAAGATCGTCTTAGTAAGGACTTTTTTAATATAAAAGAAAAAAAATTTACTTTACAGAAGAATTTACATTTAAAATGATTGACAATACACGATGAGAAATTTTTGGTAGGTAATGTGACAACTTCAATCTGTTTGAGGTTTAAACAAATTAATGTTCAAGTATGTTTTAAAACAATTTTTCAATTATTCCGATAAGAGTCTACGTTAAAGTAAATCTTAAAGAACTCCAACTTAGAAGTGGGTATTTCCATGTGTACTACAAATAATGTAGTCAGTATTAAATTTTATAAATTACTACCATATACTAATTATAAGAATTAACTGTAAGTAACCGTTTTGCCAAATAATATAAATAATCCTCTAAATGTTCTTAATATGCCAGTTATAACCTTTCTTCTTACAACTGACTATAGTGTTAAATCGTACATGGAGGACAGCTGACAAATGCGTTCCCAGTGAGGACTGGAGTCACACAAAACTATCTATTCTCGTCTCTTTTCTTCCTCCTAGTAGTCGACTGGATTATGTAGACCTCCACATCTGAAGGGAAGCACGGAATTCAATAGACAGGTAGCATGCGACTCGATGATCTAAACCTCGCCGATGATCTAGCCCATACGCACCAACAAATGCAAGTGAAGACAACCAACGTAGCAGAAACCTCAGCATCAGTAGGTCTGAACATACATAGGGGAAAGACCAAAATCCTCAAATACAACACAGGGAGAACCACCCCAATTCAAATTGATGGAGAAACTTTGGAAGTGGATACATTCACATACGTTTGAAGCATCATCGATGAACAAGGAGGATCCGATAATGTAAAGGCAAGGATTGGCAAAGCAAGGGCAGCATTCCTACAATTGAAGAACGAATGGGACCCAAAGCAACTGTCAACCAACCTCAAAGTCAAACTCTTCAATTCGAATATCAAGACACTTCTGCTGTATGGAGCTGAAACGTGGAGAACTACTGCAAACATCATCAGAGGAGTACAAGTATTTATAAACAAATGTCTATGCAAGATACTGAATGTCGATTAGCCGGAAACCATCAGCAACAGCCTACTATGGGAGAAAACAAACCAGCTTCCAGTCTAAAAGGAAATTAGGAAAACACGTTGGAAATCGATAGGACATAGATTGTGGAAATCATCAGACTACATCATGAGGCAAATATTAACTTGGAATCCTGTTGGGAAACGGAAAAGAGGAAGACCAAAAAACACACTGCGTTGAGAATCGGAATTAGATATTAAAAGGATGAACAGCAACTAGAAACACTTAGAAAGGATTGCTCAGGACAGAGTTAAATGGAGAATACTAATGAGAGGCCTATGCTTCTCTGTAAGGGGTAACGGGCGTAAGTATATCCTTTCTTAATGTATTGAAACAGTGACGCTTATGCTGATAAATTTTTGACCCAGTAAGCTAAAGTTTATAAGCCAACAAAGAATAATTGCCCTTAACTACGATCAGAAAACCAGAAGAACACATAATTAACATCTACATCCATTTTCTTCATACAAGTAGAACAAAATATTATATCGACCAAACGACAGATAAATATGTACAAAGAATAATAAAACCCACTGTATATTAAACTAGATATAAAATTTTTTCAACGCTTGTAACGGCGTAAACACAAACAACATTGACACATTTTGGGACAAGTTCTCAGTAGACGTAATTACATGTGAACGGAATTCTACGGAACGTAGCCTTCAAAATTAAACGACATTTGTAATTTACGAGTATTTCATCTCAGGTGTCTTAGAAACATTGGTCATGTATAATGAAACCACTTAGTAAGCTGTAGAATAAGCATCAGAGATTAATGCAATGCATTAATGATCCTCACATAACATCCACATTAACTAGTAAATTGGTAAAACATTATAACTATAGAAAATACTAACAAAAATAGCTAAATAAGGTTTCATAAGAAACCTGGTAACGTCGTAAGCGCACCGGCGGTGACCATTAAGGCTACAGTTACATTATAAGGATTTTTATAAAAGGATAAGCTTAGTTACATAAGTATTTTTACATTTTGTAATATAAATTAACAGCATGCCTTGCAGATTGCTGCTGAGCATTATTATTTAATCAGTTTAAGTATAACGGAAATTATCACAAAAATCATTGATCAAATAGGACTTAGTTATGCAGTTCATAAAATGATGCTACAGTATCATTTTATTAGCCTGTGCTAAGTGACTTAGTATATCATGAAAACTGATTACACTTGACGTAAAACAGTGCATCAGTCTAAGTACGACGTATGTTAACAGCTTACGATAGCAGCAGTCATCCAGAGTCAACGAATCTATTACATTTCTAGATATCTTGCAATATCTTGATTACACTTTACCGCAACTATTAAAGCCACGTCATTAAACCTGGATTACCTCAACGCAATAAACGTTTAGTGGACGTATAGCTTCTGGACTATTGTTGGCCAGTAGTTTAAATTTACTTGAATTGACTGGGATAGTGTTGCTGTGTAACTTAAGTGGACACGTGCTAAAGTAACACCATTCAATGACTTCACAAAGTATATTTAGGAAGATATAGTAGGGAATTTAAAAAAGTAGGTTATGATCACACAGCATCAAGTGTCGTGTCCGCTTAGAATGTTAATTATCCGCGTGAATGATACTGTTTTTGAAGAGTTGGAATACTTAATTCAATGTCCAGTGACCAATATATACAGTGTAACTTCGTTAGTCTAGTGTATTCACACCAACCTTAAAGATGCATACGCATACTGTACAAATTTCATATTGCACAGTATTAATCGGTTTGTTTCTGATACTTAGCCTGAAGTAATGTAGAACTCATGTTTGTATGGAAAGTGTACACTTAAAGCATTATTATTAGATATTAATTTATTTCTTCAGCTATTCACTATGCAAGGTGGGTCGATTTGAAAGTAATAAGACTAATAAAAGCAGAGTTGAGTTCGAAGTCATACTGCTCACTATACTGCGACGTGATGTTATTTAGGCGTTTTAAAATACAGTAACTTACATTTCCCATACAGATTATCATCTTTAGAATTAAGGTTTTAAAAGTAAGGAGCTAATACACAAAATTATTAACAAAAAACGTCATATATTATCAACTTTAAACAGTTATCCATTGGGTTATACCGTCAAGTCAATAAGATCATCATTATTCCAATTTTCCTTTCAAGTACCTTATAAAGAATTCAAGTCAAATCACAGTCTTGTTTCATTTATTCAATCAGTGAAACTTTCTAACTAATATCCCAAATGTTTTTCTTTTCTTTTTTAATTATTATAAATAAATGAAGTAATATAACAGTGAATAACATATATATGTATAACTTGATAGATCTTTTTTAAGCAGTCATTATCAATTAAAGATAATCTAAAATGTAAATTACAACAAAAGCAATAAAAATATGATTTTTATCCTAATATCTGATGTAAAAAACAAACAAACAAAATAGACAATTATCCCAATACACATAGAACAATGTTTAAGTATTGAACCTATACATACACTAGTTATCATAATGAATTTCATACACACTTAAACAAATTACTAAATGACAAAGTTAAATTAAACAACATACATCATATCAACTAATATCAACATAAATTCAAACTAATGAATTTTATTTATCAAATTGTCTATATAGAAGAAAGATACAGGAATAGCATCTTTTAGTACATTACAATAAAAAAAATACAATTATTCAATGTCAAACATGAAGTAAATCAGTAACAACAATAAAATCAATAATAATAATAATAATAATAAAACAATTTTATATAATTTGGAATAAAAATTAGACAGGATAAAAAATGTTTTCACGTTTCTCAAAAAACATAAATAAAACTGATGAAGAGATACTCTCATGTAGAATGTATTGATTTCCTTATTAGTAGTAATGATGATATGAAGTAGTAGTACTAATTGAAATGAAAATTCAAATGAATAAATATTCATAGTTTTATTATTTTGCATTCATATATTCCAATTAAAAATTCATCTTGTAACTCTACATAATACTACTTTATATCATTATTACTAGTAATGAATAATAAAAAAATTAATACATTCTACATAAGAGTGTCTCCGTACCAGTTTTATTTATGTTTTTGAGAAACAAGAAAACATGTTTTTTTGTCTTGTCTATACATATATATGCACAGATAAGTGATTGTGAATAATGAAGAAGAAAAAAAGGTCAACATAAAATAGATCAAGAAATAGTGAAGTAGTTGAGCAATAATGCATTGATAAATAGACAATGACAAAAGAATGGTTTACATGAAATTAATAAAGTAATACAGGAAAAAAATAACGAAAGCAATAGATTGAGTTAATTGGTGTATGACTTTGCAGAAAGGAGAAAACCAAAGTATAAATAGTTATTGTGATTTTCACTATATATATATGCTCAAAAATTAATTCTTTTATGGTATTACACTTGACAACAACGTCTTCTTAGGTTACTTGCTGTATCAGAACCAACTGGACCATAAGAATTAGCTTGTTGATTATTCAATTGTTGAGGACCTAATTTAACACCATTTGCCTAAGTTATCCAAAGAAAATTTTGTTAGATGAAATATATAAACATGTTTGATAATATGAGATAAGTAAATAAACACTAATATGATTTTGAGATGACGAAGAAAATGTGTAACTTAGGAGGGTGATTTTGTTATCTGAGTTGGATGGTTTATCTGCTATGAGCTATGAGAACTTTGTTCACAAATGACAGGCGGCTTGTTCTATGAGCATTGAATTTGATTAGCTGTTGTTTACAATTGTTCCATTCTGTATATTGATTACGATTTTCTTTCCACTTGACTTGATTAATAACAGTGTAGTTGTCTATAATCTTTTTAATGGATCGATAAATCGAACCTACTTAAATATGTATCAATTACAACAAACTCCTAAGCGAGCGTGAGTCTATAATTGCCTGAATGGATTCATATAAGTCAAGGTACATTGTGCGTTTCACAGTGAATTGGCATTAGTGTTGGAGATGATGAGGTCAGCATTTCTGTCCTAAATAATGTATTTTACAGTTTAAGCAGTTTATTTTCTAGATAACGTCCGGTTTGTCTTTTTTTTGATAATGTTATCTTTTGGATTTCATAGAATCAATTGACGTTATTTTGCTCGTTTTTGTGAGGTATTTACTCCAAATTACCTCATCAACAACTACTAAGTTACAAATTAAGTGATGGAATGAAAACAAAGTAAATGTGCTAAAACTGACAAGATAAGTGTGAAAAATACCTAGTTTAACTTAAAGCCAATGGAACAAACTACTCATCATTTGTGAAGAAATCTACAGAGCTCACTTCTACCAGAAGTTTGTGTCGATGAAGCTGCACAGACAGATGATGAAAGCTCTGCAAATTAACCATCCGACACAGAGAACGCAATCTAATTAAAATAAAACAAAATTTTGAGATAACATTTCACACTAGAAACGGACTTTAATTAGACAACCACTGGTATCCAGGAAAAAATGTGCGGCTGTTTCACCTTGGCGCGGGATCTCTCAGCGGTGTCTATCCACAATTCTCATTAGGTAGAGAGCTTAAAACATTTCAGGTCTTGTGGTGAATGGTTAACTTTTAAACCATTAAGAAATAAGAGCTAGTTAGTTAGCTAGTCACAGAAATATTCGTATCAAAATCAACAATCAGCTTTTTAACTAATTATCAACTGTGGAGATTATTCTCGTATGTAGGAAAACGTGCTTTCCGATCGAATATCTTTCACCAACGAAACTAGTTATTTAGCTATAAACGAGTTAAAAAGTCAGTTGAATAATTTAAGTTGCCTAGAACTCAAAACGTCAATCTTTTGTTGACTAATCTTTAGTTGCTGCTAGCAGTGTTTTAATGAGTGCAGTATTCAATAAGATTCTATTTATTTTAACCAAGAATTACGAGAATAACTATACATCCATAGCTGTTTACTAATCGAATTTCTATAGTCATTTAAAAGAATGAAGCTGGGATTTGACGCGGTTATGTTATCAACAAAAATTACAATCACGTTTTATTCTGTATTCTGTAAAACTAAAGATACCAAGTATACATTTTACGGGCGATGATTAATGCGTTTCTGAAATCGGCTAACTTGCCTATAATTAATAAAATCCACGCCTTGGATACAGTAAATCGTATTATAATGTTATAGATACCTGGACATACTTTTTTCGGTGACGGAATTTTATTTTCTATCATATAACTGTATTGAGTAATGTGAAAATAGTAATATTTAGGGTATTTAGTGATTACTCTTTAACTAGACGTCTTGTTGACAGACACCAATGTAGCGTCTTAATTATGATGAATTCAGAGGCTTTTAATAAGCGAAAAATGAGGTATACATATAACTGATATAAAAAAGCTATTGAGCGAATACGAACAAGACAAATCAAAAGAAAGAAACCAAAAGATATCAACAGTATGATCGAAAAAATATATCCTTTATAAAATTGTTCAGACTGTATTTCGTCCATATATCTGGTACTTGACTTCGAGTCACACTTTAAATGTGAGGTTGACCGGTATTATACAGTTTCCTAAGCCAATGTAAGTTGAGTAGAGATTGAATATAAGACTGAAATTAGGATGTCTTAACAATTAAGGCACCGTTCAACCATAACATCCTATCCAATTATTTTATTCCTACATAACTATCGAACAGTTTATTCTGTCTTTCAAGTACAACAAAGTGGAAAATCTGATGTTATTTCATTTACTTTACCATACTACAAACGCTCGTACCTCACTAACCCCGTGACAAGTAGTTTGGTAGTGCTATACAAACACGACGACTAATGACCTAAGTATTTAAAATTTGAATGAAAATATTCAAATGATGCCCATATATATATATATATATATATATATATATATATATATATATATATATATCATTACCAAAGTTAACAATAAACAAGGTGATTGGGTCATGCTGATGTAATTACAATGAAATACATATTAAGTTATATCGTGTGACATAAAATCTTAATTTTAATCAAGGTAAACTGTTTGGTATGCAGAGGCATATGTGTGGCTCTTTTGCATAAACAAACTATTCAATAACTAATATACAAATCGCTTAGAATTCTGATAGCGTAAAACTCACATGGTAATAAAAATGTGAAAATCAATAGAAAATCAAAGCTTATAGATGTTTGCGTTTTCATAATAGATATTTCTATCTTAAAAATACATGAATGAGAAGACAGTTAAAAACTCATCGTTTTCATCATATGTAACTGGCAAAATAGTGCAATATTAATTCGATTTTATAAATTTCATAGAAGAATTAGTAAAGTTGGATTGTTGTTAGGAATGGAATCCAGGACGTGCATTTCGTTCTATTTGGATGTTGATGTTCACACTGAGCAACAGAATATCGATTATTCTCGAAATTTGAAGGGTTGAATAAAATTTATGACTTGAACGCTTGTTTTCTGTATGAAGTGACGTGTGTACTCAAGGACAGTTAGTTTTAGATGGCGGAGAGGTTACAAATTTAACTCCCAACAATTAAGTAAAAAGTTTGAATCCCGCTCCTTTTCGATTGAAGTAGCTTGGTAGTATCACCAGCCTTCATACACAAAGTGTTTACTTAAACCTTAAGTACCCCACAAATGAGATCTTAAGAATTCAAAGGTTTTGTAAGTATTTAGGCAACTTTAAGAAGTTGATACTACAAAAAGTGTGATACAGAATGCCCATCACACATGAATCTAGTTAATAAATCACTAAAATGAGCATTCTTAAACTTATCAGGAAATTCACTTGCACAAAGGTTAACTTTCTTCCTACTCAACGGGAGAATATCAGTAAGTTAAAAAGACTTAACTTAGCATAAGAACCGCAGATAAAAAGACGTGAGTAACAGATCAAGACTAATCGCTTTCATAAAAAACATTTGATTAGGTTTACAAGGGTAAAAGCTGGTAAATAAGCTTAAATAACGTTTGACAATGGAAACAATCCTAAAGGAATAAACACATACATCATTATTGATGTCTAAAAGGCCTTGTTGTAAACGTTCATAAATTGCACGTGCAGTAGTAGAAAAAGCCTGTTCTACATTTGCCCCGGTTTTAGCTGATGTTTCTAGAAATAATAAATTATTCTCTCGAGCAAATGCTTCAGCTTCTTCTTGCTTAACTTCCCGTCTAGCATCCAAATCACATTTATTTCCAACTAATGTAATAACCATATTGGGGCTTGCATGCTGACGAGCATCTTGTAACCAGGACGCCAGGTGGTTAAATGTATCACGTCTAACAAGTGTTAACATAAAAAGAATAAAGTCAGCAAATAATATAACCGATTAATCTAAAAAATAATTACAACAACAAATAGGGGGAATAATTCGACATATTAGGTCATTCTGACTATTGTTTAAACTGAAAGCAGTAAACTGACCAGTTAAAACAGTGTAATGACATTCAAAAACACTGCAACTACTAGTTGGTTGGCAGAACAAATGAAATCCAGACATTAACTCACAGTAAACACAGCAAATAAAAACGGATGAATAATGAAACTATGTTATGATTAGAAGCCATTGTTAAACACTAAATAGTTGCTGGTGCCTTGACATGGTGGTTAGACTTGGCTATAGTGATGAACCAATAAGGCTAAAACAATTGTTCTTTGAGCTCGTACCACGTCAGGCAGGTCGGCTGAAGAGCAGTAAGACTAAAAGCAGCAAACTTAAGCTTTGAGGTAGAAGTCGTACTACAAAATGCACAAAGGAGTGACGACAGTAAGGTATTTCCCTTATGATCAGAAAGATAGCGATGCTGCCTTCCCTTAAAGAGATAGTGGGATTAGAACAGGTCGGCCCTAAAACTACACACTTCATCTTATTTGGAGGATTCCCATTTCTAGCAATAGGGCCTTAGCAAGTACGGAGTTATCACATAAAAACCACTTATAAAAATGGCGTATGAACTGTTCTCAAGCAGTTGTCAATTGGGGATTGCGGACACACTACCATGTCGCTAAGACCATACCTAATCCCGTTTCTTTTTCAGGTACCTCAAGACAAAGAACCCTTCCGTGATATGTGCAGCTTGGAAATGATAGCCACCCTCATACCTTCAAAACCACTCGGGATCACTCTGCTTATAATCAAACCCCTTCTCCTCCTAACGACTTTTCTACTTCCACTTCCAACCTTCTGTAGCATGACAAGGTTCCGTAATAACTCGAAACGACAGGGACACATGCCGTTCGCTATTGTTCCCCCCCCCTATACTCCCACTGATTGTAACCCGGAAGAAATAAGAGATGAATTTCGCCTGAAGTTCTTTAGCCTTCCTTTAGAAAACTAGACAATTAGACATAGAAACTCCCGAATCGGTAGGCTAAATCAAGTTCAAAAACACTTAAGTGTATACTTTGCATTTCAGTCCAAGGAATAGATAACGGAGAGTTTCCTATAATTATGTCTTAAATATTGTCGTTTATTCTCATCAAGTATAGGAGAACATTGTCTCGCCTGGCTGCCTTTAACAAAAAGATGGGCACTAATAGACGATGTCGGCATCAGCCATCATTTGGAGAGCTCCGTAGAGAGATGCTGCCCATATTTGGACTCTGACCTAGGCTCCTAGTAAAAGCATGAGTTCCCATACATCTTACTGGACGCAAAAAGTCACAACGAAAAAACGCGTTGGATGCCGGATTTAGAACGAATAAGTGAAGAATACATCCGGGAAAGCTTTTAAACAATCATCAACACCAAATTCAGCCTGAAGCTTAGAACGATTTCGAAGCAGCTGTGAATACAGCAACAATTTCTGCAACTAACTAGAATCAATCGGTTATGAAAAACCAATGTATTTTTGAGACTTTTACTGAAATGATGGTGACTCAAAGACTCATTCCGGCAAGCTCAGAAAATGAAGAGCGATTACAACGCAAACGCAGACTAATAAAAGTGCACGAAAACACCGTAAGCAGTGGTGGTCAACAAAGGCAAGAGTGATGGAAACGGCTGCAGCAAAACTAGACAACTGTTCCGAATCACCAAACACAGTGGTATTAGAAAATCGTTTACTAGCGAGACTATTTTGGGAAAAGATGAGTCCATGACCTACTTGGAGTCCAGAAGATTAAACCAACGAGCGAAAGCACTTTCAGGAAACAGTTAGATTAGCCTCTAGCTACCCTTCAGCTACCGACTATCCCCAAACCAACCCCCAATTCTTAACGATGTTAAATAGGCTATAAGTAATCTGAAGGAAGAGAAAGCAGAAGAACCTGATATGTCAAACCCAGATATCTTTAAGGGTGGTAGGTTTAGTTTCAGAGATTAGGTTGACTGATATTTTAGCTAAAGTTTAAAACTTGGGCGTAGTCCTATTTAACTGATCTCGACTGCTGATCGTCTAGTCTGCAGGAAACGACTAAAGTTATATTGTTACAACCATAGGGGAAGTCAGTTTGACCAATGCACTGTATAAAGTACTGGCTTCGATAATTAACGCCAGTGCTCACGAACTACAAATGAGAGAGAACCAGGCTGATCTCAGGCATGATCATGGTTTAATCCACTAAATATTCATTATTAGTTATGTTGTAGAACATTAACATTTTTTTCGGCGTCATACAATCGTGATATTTGCTTGATTTAAGAGTACTATTTATTGCTGTAGACCGACAGGTCTTATTTCTGTCTGTCACTTAAAGATGTACTTCAAAAGTATGTAGACCTGGTGAAGGCTCTTTACTCGAATATCCCTCGTCCAGTTCTATATTAATTTCGACTTCAAACTAGTTAAGCCATCTACTAATTTTTGTAGAATACACTGCACAGTAGATAGCCGCCTTGATTTACGCCTGTGAAACGCAGTCTTTAAAAGTAAACGACACTAGCGATTTACTAGTAATTCATCTCAGATGTCTTAGAAACATTGGTCACGTATAGTGAGACCACCTAGTGAGCTTCAGAATAAATATATAAAAGATGAAAGTAATATATCCAAATACGTGTGATTAATGGTTCTCTTTTAACTCCGCCTGTAGCTCTTCTAGGGTTACTGCCAGTCCCAAGTCCGAGTAAAGGAGGAGGGTCGGGCATGAGGTCAGCATTCCCATCCCGAAAAACACAAGCTTGCTAAAAAGATGCTAACTAGATTAAACAAACTAAACCATTCAAAGTCTACCCTGGGAATGGAAGGAATGTTTATGACGCCTCATGGTGAAAGTCGAGATTCTTCGGAAGTCATGAGGCCGATACCCCCTTTCTAATAACCAGAGCGAAAATTCTTATAGGTACATGGAATGTTCGAACAGTGTGGAAGACCAGGAAGACTAATCAAATAGCAGCAGAAATGAGGAGATACAACTTGACAGTGCTCGGAATCAGCGAAACCCATTGGACCCAAGCTGGACAGTAAACATTAGCTACGGAAGAGATGCTACTATACTCCGGTAACGAAGAGGAAAGTGCTCCACACACCCAAGAAATTGCTCTGATGCTGTCCAAAGAAGCATGTAATGCACTTGTAGGATGGGAACCAGATGGACCCAGGATCATCAAAGCATCTTTCTAAAAAATGAAGAAGGGGATTACAATGAATATTATCTAATGTTATGCACCCACCAACGATGGCAACGACGAGGACAAAGATCAGTTATATGATACGCTGCAGTCAATTATAGCAAAGTGTCTAAGAAAGGATCTGACAATCCTGATGAGGAGACCTAAACGCCGAAGTTGGAATGGACAACACCGGATATGAAGACATCATGGGACAACAGGGACTGGGAGAAAGAAATGAGAGTGGTGAAAGATTTACAAACCTATGAGTCTTCAACAAAATGGTTATAGGTGGTACAATATTCCCCCACAAATGCATACACAACGGTTACATGGGTCTCACCGGATCATACTACAGAGAATCAAATCGGCCAAACATGCATCGATAAAAAATTTAGAAGATCAGTGGAAGATAGGAGAACCAGGAGAGAAGCTGACATAGCTTCAGATCACCACTTGGTGGTTGAGAAATGAAACTGAAGCTAAAGAAGCAATGGATAACTGGAATAACAGCATTACAACAGTTCGATACAGCCTTTCTTCGAGATACTGACAAACTAGTGGAATTCAAAATAACTCGCAACAACAGGTTTCAATCCCTTACAAGATCTGCTGAACAAGGAAGAAACCACTGTGGAGGACAACTGGAAAGGAAGTCAAAGAAGCACTGACTTCAACAGTGTCAAGAGGCTCTAAGCCTGCAAGCAGCACCTATTACAAGGGATGGATTTCCACATGAGACCCTTAGTAAAATTCAACAAAGGAGGAACAAGAAGGCAAAAATCAACAACAGCCGGAATATAACAAGGAAAATCAAGGCACAAAGTGAATACACAGAAGCAAATAAGCAAGTAAAGAAGAGCATTAGAGCCGACAAACGGAAGTACATCAGAAGTTTTTCAACGACAACGGAAAAAGCTACAAGAGAAGGAAATATGAAATAGGCTATATGACAGCGAAGAAACTGGCAGGCAAATATAGTAAACCAGAGCGACCGGCCAAGAACAAAGAAGACAAGCCAATCAACGATATTCACGAACAGAGGAACAGATGGGTAGAACACTTTAAGGAACTCTTGGATAGGCCATCTCCACTAAACCTACCAGACATCGAGGCAGCATCTACAGATCTTCCGATAGATGTCAATCCACCAACGATGCAAGAAATCAAGATAGCCATCAGATAGATCAAAAGTGAGAAAGCAGCAGGACCTGACAATGTAGCACCTGAAGCACTCAAGTCAGACATAGACATAACGGCAAGGATGCTCCTACGTTTATTCAGGAGGATCTGAGAAGAAGAACGTTTGCCGGTAGACTGGAAAGAACGATACGTTATTAAGATATCAAAGAAAGGAAATTTGAGTAAATGCTGAGAACTACAGAGGGATCACACTATTATCAGTACCACGGAAAGTCTTCAATAGTGTTGCCTAACAAAGTGAAAGATTCCAGTGGATGTTCGACTTCGGAACCAACAGGCCAGTTGCCGTAAGGACCCTGTCATCAACCAACCCCACAGTCAAACTCTTCAATTCGAATATCAAGACACTTCTGCTGTATGGAGCTGAAACGTGGAGAACTACTGCAAACATCATCAGAGGAGTACAAGTATTTATAAACAAATGTCTATGTAAGATACTGAATGTCGATTAGCCGGAAACCATCAGCAACAGCCTACTATGGGAGAAAACAAACCAGCTTCCAGTCTAAAAGGAAATTAGGAAAACACGTTAGAAATCGATAGGACATACATTGTGGAAATATCAGACTTGCATCATGAGGCAAATATTAACTTGGAATCCTGTTGGGAAACAGAAAAGAGGAAGGCCAAAACACGCATTTTGTCGAGAATTGGAAGCAAATATCAAAAGGATGGATAGCAACTGGAAACAGCTGGGAAGGATTGCGCAGGACAGAGTTCAGTGGAAGAATACTGATGGGCGGCCTATTCTACTCAGTGAGGGGTAACAGGGTGCAAGTAAGTAATAGGCTCTCACTTAATAGCCATAGTAACTAGCAAATTACTAAGATACTGCAACTATACAAAGGATTAAGAGAATCTAAGAAACAAAATAAAACCTCACAACTAACCTGGTAACATCGTAAACTAAAAGCGCACCAGCCGCACCACGGTAGTACGACCTGGTTATAGAGCGGAAACTCTCTTGTCCAGCCTGTACAAAAGTTATAATAAAATAGATTAAAAAAATAAAATGTTCATAAATGGAAGAGGTCCCTGTATTGTAATATGCGATTGGTCCGATTATAAATTTAGACCAGTTAGCTCTCAACGAATTATCTCATACATATCCAAGAATGTATCTAGTTATCTACTGAATAATAACTGAAAAATATAGATACTTTTGTGAGCATGAGCGCTTGAGATTTAAGAACAACATACAATGACTTGAGGAAAAAGTAGTCAATAGGAAATCTAGACAGTAATTTACTGTTTGTGAATGTGTGTGGCCATAGAAACGTGTTATGAAAAGCAGTTATTTAGAAACAATAATTTTTGAGAATGCTTGCATTAAATGGTTTCCATCAAGTGGAATTTACTTCTTACAAAATGTAGTAAGAAATGTGAATTCAAAATATTTTATGCTTACGAAGTTGAGCCACCCAGTTTAACTAATGTAAATTAATTAGTGCTGTAGATGGTGATATCACACCAATGGTTTCCGCTCACTATAACAGATAGATCAAAATTTGTAACACCGATGTAAAATATAGTGAACACAATCTGACAAGGAAAATTGATTCTACAAAAATTATTTGTATATATAGGAGTGTAAACATGCAATTAGTTGATTACCATTAAGAACAGTAACTAACAACTATTAAAAGTCAAGACAACTGATATTCAGTTAACAAAATAATTAATTCGATCCAAAGTTTAACAATAAATTAGACTAGTTGTATAGTAACCAATTTGTTACAGAAGTCTTTCCAGACGCAATCGGTAGGTTTATAACAAAATATTAGCACAGATATAAGAGATAACTATAATTTTTGTGAAGTTGACTTAAATATGGTTTAAGAGAGATTTGAATCTTCAAAAGTCATACTCAAACGAAATGGTCAGACATGCTTCACTAAACTCACACAATGCAGTAACTTAAAGGAAAAGACACGTAACTGACATTCATTGTCTGTTGATCGAGTAACTTACACTATTCAATAAGGTGCAGGTGAATATTTGAACATTACATTTTTGAGCTATGCCTAAATGCTTCAACAAAACGTAATACTGATAGTTTCAGTAACAGCTGCAATGTGTGACGTTCTAGTCATATCTTTTAATAAAAACTACTGTAACGGACCACTTCACAATTTCGACCAGTTAAACTAAACATAGTAATGTTTGCTTGACAGTTATACAGAATTCCGAGCAATAATTCAAAGACGGCTCAAAATATTGGTCTCATTATGAAAATGGGCACATAATCAACTATATGCATTGACAGTAATTTTAGACTTATCAGAGATTGTAAATTACGTCTTTGTTAAGTGATAGCAGACCAAGGAACCGTCTCTAGTGAAATTCATATATTAGCTTTGAGTATGGTTATCATCACGAAAGACGTTGTTTAGTGAGTTGCTAGTACACTCCAGTAGAGCCAAGCTTACATGACAGGTTCTGCGACCTAGCCAACTGACCGGTAGCAACTCTCTCTGCCGTGCTTATATGATGAGTTATGCAAAACTGAGGTGAGAGAACGCAATAAGTAACTAGCCAGTAATTCTCACATTTTGCAGGAATTACATTAAGATCTATAGTAAGCAGTAATAGCCAACACGAAATGTGCTTCTGTCTGGAATACGTTTACAAATAATGTAGTCATATTTTCGTTTAGGTTGACACCAGTACATAACTTTACCGATAGAGGGAATAGGCACTTAAAAAGCCGACGGTTTTGATGGGGTATGCTCTAGAGACTCTCCTCCAGATACTTTATTAATTACTAATGTAGATATACGAGACACGAATACAACAATCTGTATTTCTCTGTTCCTTCGGAAAGCTTTAATTGCTACCATTACCGTCATTGTTTAGAAGAACGTTACAATAATTTATTCCGAAAACAACAAAGTATAAGAATATAGCTCCACAGTATAAAAACCAACCGTATCCCAAACTTGAAGTTTTATTTGTTTGTCACCAATATTCACCATTCGAGCACCAAACTCAACTCCGATAGTTAAGTCGTAAACAGGTTGGAAACGCTGATCCGTAAATTGAAGAAGCAAACATGATTTGCCAACAGCTATCAAAGTTATTTCCACATATACAACATACCAGTGTCACCAATAATAATATATTTGAACAGATAAGCATAAGACATTTGCGATTCAGTTTACAGTAAGTAATCAAGAGTGAACAAGTTTTAGGAACAATGCGAAATTCCGTCGCAATGTGAGATATCAGTGATTAGCAATATGTATTTGCCTATAAAGTAAAGTTACTAATTGTCTGGAAAAAACTGTACAGTTTGAAAGACAGGATACACAAAGGGCCAAACATTAGCAAGTGCTCAGCTAGTGCTCAGGCCGATAGACTCAGCTGATAGTCAGTGCAAATGACCTAGAACCACCAAACCGCCCTCGCCTAGTATCCAATATTTGTTTAACGAGTTACTGTAAACCAATTGATTTCTTCTAAGTGTTTTAGTTTCAGCTTCAGTTTTGTTGGTTTCATCCATTTATAAATATCTAACCACATGACCACTCTATCCAGGGCAGTTGCAGTCTGTCCACTACCTAATATCGTTTTCTAGAGCTAGTGTAAACTAACTGATTTCTTTGTGCTAGCGCCATGATGTTTGGGTGAGGAACATGTCTTGGTGTCACTTGTTTGAGTCCAGGTCATTAGCGTTGCTTAGTGACAGTAATCTATCTAATCGACTGCACTGACCCGAGTAAAGGCAGGGGGAGTCGGAAAATAAAACAACAAGGTGGATGCTGCATATTTCTAAACAGGGGTGAAAGTCTCTCATCTAATCTCGTCTAATAGACCTCAGCAGTTTGACATCGTCTAAATCGTAAAATAGATTGTGTTGGTTGATATATCTTCTCAAGGTATCGTTTAGTAGGCTTCCGAGAGATTTTGACAGTACTAGAACCAGGGTTGGTGAACGGTAGAAACTCGGGTTTCATTTGTCATTGCTCTTAAAGATTATGGAGAATGGTCTTTTCCTTACTCTTTTAGTTGTTTATCTCACAGCGTACGTTGATGGAAGTCAAGGACAAAATGCACGTTGAATGCTTCAGCAGCTTCTGAGAATGTGGGGGTTATTCGTTCGGACCCATGATAGTCATACTTTGTGTTGTACCATTGACCCATGGGTTTGTGCATTCGCTTCAGGTTTATGTACATCATCTGACAGTAGGAGGTCAAGTCTTGGGGGTCTACGATCTGGTCATCATTATATGTGCCACCACACATTCTAGGTCAACCCTGCTTATGTCGTGAGTTCAGTACATGTGTGTGTGGGGGGGGGGGATTCACCGTTTCGTTGCAAAACTTCCGGCCGCGAGGTCTAGGATCGCGGAGTTGCAGTCCTCAGCCATTAGTATTTTATTGAATCCACCATTTGACAATGAGGACACTGTTTTAAATACTTTTCCTTTTTTCTGACTGCCATCGCCGTGTAAGTTTTGTTATCCTTTATTCATATTAATTTTAATAATTAAGCCAATTCTTATTACTGTCAATATAATTTAAATTTTTAAATAGCTTCAATGCTGGTATTTAGTTCCAAACCCGAAACTTCGAAGTA
Organism: Schistosoma japonicum; assembly: GCA_025215515.1. NCBI lineage: Eukaryota > Metazoa > Platyhelminthes > Trematoda > Strigeidida > Schistosomatidae > Schistosoma > Schistosoma japonicum. The sequence continues at coordinate 69,567,276 of CM046069.1, forward strand.
TTAGGAAGTTACAACACCAGAGTTGATATCTATAGGACAACTGAAAAGAAGAGTAAATTATAAGAAAAGAGTAAATGGAATTATAGCGAGAATAATTGAGAAGAAAAGTCAGGGCAGTTAACTATGAGTAGTAAGAGGATAAAGTAATGGACGTAGGTGTGAGATAATTTTTTAGGTCAGCTATCTTTCTTGGCAACTGATAGTTATCTTTAGAAGCTCATGCTATCGTCCAGCTTCTTTCCAGAGCACTCGACTGTGAGGATACATGACACATCTGACACATCAAATTCTAATTTAAAAAAGAATCGAACACTTTCACGGTGCGCTTCAGACAACTACAAATAATTATGAACGGGATATAAGTGGTTGTTGATTGTGTTTATCATTAACCCAACCAACGACATCGATTTAAACGCCCACCACTTAGACTCTGAATGTAAAGACTATTGTGTATAATAACAAGTAATAGAACTGTATTATTTTTATAAGTATGACTAATGCTCACATCCGGTCATTTTGACTCATTTCCCATTACTGTTCGGTATGTTTTTCTATTCCATTTTTGACTGGCTTTATTGATTACATCAATGTATTAACTGTGTTAATTTACGTTTTAGAAACAAACATAAGTTTAAGTCAAGTTCTTCCTACTTTTACTGTAGTTAATCACAGACCCTGATTTATCAGTTTTATGGATATTGCTTGGAAGGTTACTGATAGGTTTAAATATATCCTACAAAGTTTCAAACAGTGTTACTCTTATCAAAAAGTTAAATTGCATGATGATGTCTAGAAAATCTTACGGCGCCGATACGATTCCAGTATTGTCTACTTATGAATCAGAGACCAATAGTAATGGTCAAGTAGAAGGAAAATTGGGTAAAGTTAATCATGTTAGAGCTACAGCTAGCCAGATTACGTGTTGCTTAGTTGGATAAGGAAATTGAGTTGGATAACGTGCGGGAAAATACAAAAGAAAGTTTTATTCAGAACACGGTTTATAAAGCTATGTCGACTCCATACGAAGCCGGAATAGCCTAAAATACTGAGTCACCGAGTGCGATATAGAAAATATTAGATTTTCCTGAAAAAAATGATAAGATTCGACGGCGATCCTGTACACAGTTGGAGCCTTATCGCGAATTTCGAAGAGTGCATTGGTAATGAAAATATTAAGCATAAGGCTAAGTTGAGTTGCTTGATTCAATATTGTGAACGAGAAGCTAAATCTATTATGCACGATTGCACTTTATTAGAACCTGAAGTTGATTAATGTAAAGCGTTAGAGCTCTTGGAAGAAAGGTTTGAGCAAAAGCAAGTCGTAGTCCGTGAGCTTGTTAATGAAATGTTGGTAATTCCTAATATTCGAGGAAATTATCTGAAGAGATTAAGAAAGTTATCTACCGAGATGGAAGTTTGTGATTTGACGTTTAGGTAAGTGAATTATATTACTGATTTAAATTTCACTACAGCCTTCTCATTTACTGCAAGAATGGGTGAATATTGCTTGTAGAAGCAAAAGTGGACGGGGACCGGAGTTTAGTAACGCGACACACTTTGTATGAAGCATAGAAAATACCAGATACGGATTGCTCATCGAGACAGCGATTAGATAGGATAACAAGGATCTCGTAAAACCGAGAATGAATGTAAGCACAGACCATAATAAGATTAGGATATCGTAAGCTATTACTAGTTAAGGCAACATTGTGTTACCTTAGGAACAAACATTTTTTGATCTGTTATGCTTGTTGTGCATGAACGTCATTATTTGGACCAATGTTTGATGTTTAATAACAAAAATCTTAATGGAAGAATAGATTTTATACGAAAGGATAAATTGTGTAACTTTTATTCAAGGACCAATCAAATAACTAGGGTTTGTCAATCAACAAGATCGCGTACGGTTGAAGGATGCGGTAGACGGTACCATGCTTCATTACACGCAAAAGAGAAAGAATAGTCTGGTGATGTTAATGATGCCCACGTTAATACTCAATCAAAAACCTAGTAGATGTTTTCACTAGATTTTGACGGAAATCTTTTGGTTTTACAGCGGACATTGGAGCTGTTTCATCAAGTATTTATTCCGCCATAAGATTGCAATGCATTTCATTATTAATGGAAACTGACCCTAGAACGTACCGAAGAAAAGTGCATGCGATGCAAAAATACCTGCGGAGTGTCTTATAAAGTAGAATCATAAGAACAAGAGTGTTGAAAGGTGCCTTACAACTATTGATTATACAGATTCATTGTTTACCAATACTTTTGAGTTGGCATATGGTGTTGTAGCTTATTTTCGTAGTAAAGATATCTTCAAGTGCTCGTACTGCTCACCACTGCTTGCTAAGTCTAAAGTCGCTTTCTTGAGACCTGAAACCATACCTAAGATGAGATTGACGACTTCTGTGTTGTGCGCTTAGATAGGTGAAGCTGTTGACCAACAATTAAATGTATCCATTTAATCTGTTGCACAATGAACGAATTTGTTAATCGTACTTTACTGTATACAAAAGGTTTGTACGCAACAGGCTAGCGACTATACACGAATTGACTATCCCAGACCAGTGGAGATATGTTAGAAGTAAACAGAGCCCTACACATTATACTTCTTGTGGAATATCAATGGATGGTAAAACAAAAGTGAAAGAATAGGCGCGACGACCGGCATTCTTAACGGAAAACAAAGACCTGCGGCCCAGTGTGAGAGAACAGTCGTGTCTTCACTAACGTACTATCAGAAGAGAATCACGAGTTCACAAAATGTAATGATTTGTTTTTGGATCGATTTACTATGTGTAAATCGTGATCTGGAATGTTAAGAGTATTTGCCTTACGTAGACGATTCATCAACAATCTGACAAACAAACTGGACGAAAAGATGTTGACCACAGATATATGAAAGTGGGAAAACATTAACTATGCGAGGCATATGTTTAGTGGTAACAGCTAAAAATTTTAAGGTGCAGACTCCAGTTTGAGACAGATTACTAAAACTGGAAGCAGACAGAAATTTCAATCGCTCTCATTGAGAGCAAATGTGATTAGCATATTAACTCTCAGAAAACACGTCACCGAGTGAGGCGTGATGGAACGTGTTATAAGGTCTATAAGGAGAATCCGAAGGTCTCGCTTGTTCCTGACGATTCGTTACAAATGTCATTCACAAAAGCAGAAGTAATCTTAAACAAAAGATCTCTCGTGAAGATAACACATGATCGTGTGTGCTTAGGGTCTTTTATACCAAACAAACTGTTGCTAATTAATAAAGGAATATCCTTGGAAGAAGCTTCTATGAATAAAACATCGTTATATAACTAGAAATTTAAAAATTTAATGGGCTAGGTGTGATACTTTGGAATAAGTGGCTACGACGATACATGCCAACCCGACAAAAATCTAAATGGTCTAATATACGGAAAAATTTGTAATCAGTGAACTTAGTCCCGATAAGTGATGTCGGTTGGCCATGAAGTCTGTGGTCAAAAGCTGCAGTCAAACAGTTGAATTATGGTCCCGATGGACGTGTCAGAACACTACATTTAGTGACGGCAACTGACAAAATTACTCATGATGTGAGAAATTTGTGTCTAGGCGAGAAAGCCAATTATCTAACGGAAGAGGTCAAGGATCGTGTTCATGATAATAGTTCTGGGGTAGTGTAAGTTATGTTTACAATTAACCCGACCAATAACATTCATTTAAATGCTCACAATTTGAGCTCAGTTTGACTTTAAAGACTATTTGTATAATAATAATCACGGGAGTGTATTGCTTTTATAAAGAAAGAGTAAGTAACCAAAGGTGTACGAAAAACTTTTATTTAAATACCGAGGAACACTGGGTAATAGAACTATTGCCGAAAGTAAAAATGCAACTAAAATGAATGAAAAGCGGCAAGTTGCATTACTATTACAGAACGTTACATATGTGACCTACACAAAAAGACAATAATATAAAGAAAATCCAAAAAAGTTTCTTTTAGTATTATACAAATCTCTAAAAAATGACGTTACTACGTGAAAAGCTGAAGTAAAACGTTGGTTAGTTGCAATTTTTAAAAACAAACCGCATAATACAATCTGCAGAATGCAAAGATCAGGGTAAGATTTTCAGGCAGAAAACGTTACTTTTGTTGTTTCGGTACAGCAAAAAACTCAAATGCTTTGAAGTACATCAACAAAGACATTTTACTGGCAGAACGCAAGCCACGACTGACCAGTACATCTACTCCGCAGTATCTATGGGATGACCAAGTATGATTGAAAGCACAGTTTGGCGATCTCGTTATTATAAAGATTCAGGTGGTTGTATTTTCCAGTTTTGTTCATTTAAAAGAAGGAGGTCGACAGAGGCCGTTTATAATGTTTGTGATATTATTCGGCTGAGATAAAGGACCTTTCTTGACCAGTCTGTATTTAATCGTGTGCCTGGTGATGGCCAGACTAGAACTAGTAATACAATAGTTAAATTAACTGGTCGTATAATAGAATAAAGAAAGACGAGCATCACAGCCCATGAAATTTGAAAAAATTGTTCAGATCTTACCAAATGCTTGTAACTTTGGTTGGCTTCTAAGACTGCGAGCCATACTTCTCTACGTTGTTAGCACCTAGTGTAAACCATTTGATTTCGCGATGTCAGCATCTTAGTGTTTTTAATAAGGCTCTTTATTGTCTAGCGTATAAACTGCAGTAACCCCAGCTTTTCATTTTAATCAAAATGTTTTTTTTTGTTTTCCGTTGTTTCATTCCCTTATCTTTCTCTCCTTACGGACTGCGAAAATTACCAGGGTAGTTTTGCACCATTCAGTAGATTACTTTAGCACTAGGTGCATAACGAGTTGGGTGAAAGCTATGTATATAAATATATATATATATAAGAAGGAGGTAAAACAAATAAAACGTCTTAAAAAGAGAACACTAAGCAGATGCATCGGTGAAGACAATAGGCAATAATGTAGAGACATCAGCATTTGAAATGAAGAAGCGGGGTGAAAGCTTAAGACAGAAATGTATGGGTAATGTCTCTCAGTGTTTCATGCCACGAACGATGGTCTGTGTTGCACGACGTTAGAGCATCGAATTCATTTAAAGAACTACCGTTGGGTATGATATTATGTGGGTTAGTAAGGCATTTCACATAAAACATGTTCTTATTGAATAGAAAAGAGTATGCATTCGTGAAGCTACGTTTTGATCAGAGATTTAAAAGAAGGGGTTTCCAGTAATGTTTGTTGTTACATTTTGTTGGTGGATTTACCTGTCAGACCAATGTGGGCTTCGGAGAGTATTGTATTTCTAAATGAGAGTTGCTTTTGCACCTATATATCAAAGGGAAAGAATGTCTAGCTGTCGAATTCGACTTTCATAAAGAATATGTTTTGTATTCGTCATCTACATGGTAGATTTGCCTATTTATTACAGCCACGAAATCTACATAAGAAATATTCAAATTATTCAAAAAGACCTTTCAAATTATAAAGAATGACGAATAGCTCAAACATTTCACCTGTTGCTAAATTCTGCTGCATATAATAAAAAGATGGCCTTACTATTTGTCCAACATGGACTATCTATCCCGGCAATTATCGCACAACATGAGATACCAAGAGGCGATAATGACCTTCAAACTTCTAGTCTAGTGGTAATCACAGTAAGTAGGTTTATCATCCATGTACTTGTGAAAAATGCTCAGATAGTTCAGATGATGTTGCATTTTTGAATTGTCGGACTTCTGAACAATTAATCCTGGTTAATCAACAAATATATAACTTTGGTGTGTAACCAAGTGATATATAACCTCCTGACAACAACCAGATAATCTGCCTATTATCAGTCTAACTCGAAATACAGACTAGAGCTAGAGAATTAGGCCCATGTTAATGGGACGACAGTTCAGTTTTATGCAACCCTATACACACACGTATAAACCATACCACACACTAGTGAAATTAGTATAGTAGTGCTAGCTCAAAACAGTGACTTAATTGATAAAAAAAATAAAATAGCATGGATATGGATGAACAGTATTAGTTTATGATTAAAAAATAATATGGTTGTAGCGGTAAATAATCCCCAAAATATGGAGTTGCATAGGCTTTCGACATTGATGCTGACCATATTTGTTTTATCGGACACGACTAGTTAAAGGCGCGCGGCAACGCATCACCACCAAATCACGACCCCAACCATAATGGGTAGTATCTCTCTCTAGTTTGCCAGCCTAGACGTTGCTATCCCATTGAAGCTCTGTTTGCGATAAAATATGATTTCTCTTCTATCCTTCAGTACCTTTTGATTTCTTCGCATCCGTAAGAGTGGGTCTGATCTGTAGAAGTTGCTGTAGTTGTACGAAATGCGTAACTTGGTCATATACCGAGGTACATATCATGGTTATAGCTAATAATCGCAACCGTGACCAACAACTCGATAATTGACTACTCACCCCAAGCCAAAATCAAGAAGACACGAACGCAGCACTAGGAAGATTCGATTCTATCATATCCTAACTGTGTATATATAGTTACAAAGCGATCTTGGGGAAAATAGAGTAATTAGCACACTAAAACGACACTACAACCAATCACAATTAACAAGGTCCGGGTAGAGGAAACGAAGAGCAGTACCGGTTACCGCTTACTTTACAATTAAACAAAAAATAACGAAATTGAGAATAATTACATAAAAAATAATTAGTTTCTTCTTTTAGCGAAAATCGGAATGCGTTCAGAGAAGAAATGACGAAGAACTAACTCGAATGTTCATAGAAAATTCATGGCGAAAAATAGTGGAGTTAAAGTTAAGCAGCCATAAACGTCTCAGTTAATTCTGCTTCAGACTTTAGAAGGGCCGATTGACTACTGCCAATATTATGATAAATCATGCGTGTTGTAGAGGTTACTCCCTGATATCATAATCTTTGTGATGCACACTTTTTTGTTGGTATGTATTCTAAATTATAGACTGTACTACACTGCCGAACTTTGAAGCGTTGTGAGATTTGTGACGTTGGATTTTCAGTGTTCAAATATAGATAAATAAATCTACTGCATCTTCGTTCTAGACTTCCTAATCGTATGGGTACCCTCCGACTGTCTTGTGTGCATGAGTCACTATTACTGACGAAAGTGAAATTACTGATAGTAATATATATATAGTTGTTGTTGAACCTAGTGGAATCGCAAATCCAGCCGCTTGGTAAAAACCTAAAAGTGTCTTATGAGGGCTACGCGTTCGATTAACAGTTTGACAGATGAATCGTTAATATTTACTTCTACTGGGCTATGATCTAACTGTGTTCCGTAACAATACAATATTATATCTCGAAAATGTAAGAACAGTCAGTAAGCGCATACGCCTACGATTAATAGTTCCCAAAGCTAGAATTATGAAGAACACAAGACAATGAATCAAATAAACAAATCAAACTACATTTCAGCTGCTCGACAGTTACCTCCACAAGATCATATCTTGTATCATGAGCCCCATATAACAATTTTCAAACAGTCACTGTTATTACCATCTGAACTCCAAGTGCGTGAAACATGCGTATCTTAAATTTGCTTCTACTTGTACATAATCTGTATGTCTGTATTGTATATTTGCTCTTCCAAGTACTTTTCCTTATATATCATCATGACCATGCTTGTAAACTGGCATGAAATCTGTACGATTTCAGAATACACTTATTTATTTACTAATCCTTTGTATATACAGAAAATCTGACCACCAGGTCAACCAGTTGGGAAAATAACATTGTTACATTAACAGCTACTGTGAACTGGAGTAAAGTATTCACAACTGACTAACCTTGTTCACTAATGGAAAATGATCTATTAACAGTTTATGAAATACATAGGAGGATAGAACAAGGTGAACGCAATAATAATAGGAATAAAATACTCACTTTGCATACGACCAACGTAAATGAAATAGACTACCTAAAAACAGCTGTAGAAGGTAACCATTTGTTTAGGTGCATGACATATCATATAATTTTAAACTGTCTGTAAATCTTAGTATATTATATTGATTCATTCATACCAACAATTAACTGGATAAGTGTTTATATTAAAAGTCAGTAATAATAAATATAGGAGGATTATATTTGGAATGAACGTAAATCCGACAGGTACAAGTTTGAAGCAAGCGGGATGTGTAAGTTATATCAATGTATGTGTTCAATCATGATACATCTAAACCGTAAAATAATAGATGTACGACGAATAAAACTTGTTAATATGATTGGTAGGTATTATTGGCTATTATAAGACTTAAATTAGGTTTTGAAAGGTGAATGGATTTACGAAAAATCTCGACTACCATTAGCTTGAAAACTCATTCCGTCCAAAAAGAAAATGACAAATAGTGACAGAGATCCGAGATAAGACTGACAAATCATCTACTACTATTATCAGTGGTAGGTAAAAAGCCTAAAAGAGATGGGAATAGTTTTGGAGGTAAACAATGCTGAACAACTGTTTCGACTCTTGAATGAATTCACTATGAATCAGTCAGCTGTCAGTAAGTATATATATTAGAGAAGCACTGGTTCATAATCCTGTCAGTCTCTAGGATTAATCAGATCAAAGGAAAACTGTTAAAAATCTTTAATTGGCCTCCAGCTACGCTTCAGGTACTGACTGTCACCAAAACGCCTAATAAAATAATTGGCGCAGCTTCCGAACTCTTATTAAAATTGAAGAGCACTTAATTGGTAAAACCTAATAAAATGGTAGTCCAGTTTAGGTTGATGCGTTCATTGATAAATTAGCTAAAACCTTGGCGTGGAGTGTTATCTTTTTAACAGGCTTTGATCAGGTCATAAAAATGGTCCAAAACCTTCTTGTGACAACCACGAAGGAATTAGATTGGTTGATAAAATCTAAAATATTGACCTTCATAATGATCTGATGCTTGTCAGGAGCTATGGAGCACCAAAACTGAGAACAGTACTAATATTCATCCACAAACATATTCTAAAATATAGGAATGAATACCGACGTCAAACAGCAATGGTATTTCTTGGTCTGAAAGCAAAATTTGAACCTGTACACCGCAAGCCCTTACAGCAATATTTGTTACCAAAAGGCATATTAATGAAATACTTACACCTTGTGAACGCTCCTTATTCGAATACTACTCTTCGAGTTAGAGCCAATGGTAAACTGTCATTAGAAAAGTCAACCTTAAATGATGTTCAACAATATCAGTTCTTTTATTCAATTTTATTTAAATTCGTTATATATTTCATTCCAAAAGTAACATACTTGTCAAGCCTTTCAGGAATTGACGTCCTACAGGAAGACCCATTTGTTGATATAGAGTGGTCAGTGGATGCGGTTTTATCTGACGAATACTTTAATTAACATTCCGGAAATGTTTCGGTTGTGCTCATCTGAATGCAAAATATACGTTAAAAGCTAACCAGTGTTATTGTCACGATTAATCATAACGATCAAAGTACCTGTGTTGTTCACTTCAAGTTATTTTATACCGTCTATTCTGCAAATTCATTCTTTATACCTAAATGTTTTTATAATCGTTTATACTGATACTATCAATGGAAAATTGGTTTTCATCTTCCCAAACAGGCACTTCTCTAATGGATTCCTGTAAACAGTCGATTAGGTGCTGTCCGTCTAAATAGCGCAGTAAGAACTCGCAAAGATAGGGAAATACGCCAGGGCCTTTTTGTCGTCTCTGCCTATGCCCCCACTGACTGCAGCACAGATGGAGCAAAAGACTAGTTCTATATGAAGTTCTCTAGCCTTCTTCAGAAAGCTAAGCACTCAAACATAGTAATCATAGCAGGGAATATAAGTGCCCAAGTTAGTAGGCTAAATCAGGCTGAAAAACACTTAGGTGGGTCACTCGGCATCCCAGCCCAGCGAACGGATAACGGAGAATGTCTGATCAAATTATGTTCAGACCACCGTTGGTTTTTAGCTAGCACAAACTTTGGGCACAAAGAGAGACACTGTTTGATCCGGAAACCTCGGTCATCTACATAATGACAGTCGCAAATCGACCGCACCGGTATCAGCTATCGTTGAACGAGCTGTATAGAGGATTGCCAATCTTTCTGGGACAAGTGTTTAGGTTCTGACCACGCCATAGTGAGAGCACGCGTCTCTGTGCCTTTTACTGGTGATAGAAAGGTCGCATCAGGCAAACCCCTTAGATATCAATTCGAGAATGAAAATGCCAAGATTGCATTTGGACATGGCTTGGCTAAGCATTTAGTTGCTCACAACCAGTATAATCACCCCCAAAACAGCAGCGGGCATAAACGCAGCAGCGTTATTTGCATCTAACTTTAATCCAAAGGTTATGAAAGACGATTGGATCTCTGGAACTTCCAGTGGACTGATGAAGGCTCGAAAACTTATTTCAGCAAGATCGGAGAATGATAAAGAGCGACAACAATTGAAACGTAGAGTGACAAAGAGTCTACGTAAAGATCGTGAACAGTGGTGGGTGACATAAACAAAAGCGATGGAAGCATCGGCGGTGGCGGGCAATAGTAGACAGCTGTTCTAGCTTATCAAAGACACCAGTATTAAGAAATCGGCTGTTAGTAAAATCATCTCGGTGAAAGACGGATCTGTGAACACTTTTGGGAACAGTTCAGCTGGCCCCTAGCTACTCTGAGCTTTCCTAATATTCCCAAAATTATTTGAATGGAAAACTGACACAGGTCTTTCAACTCTCGGTGAGGTCGAAAAGGCTATAAGTAACTTGAAGCGAGGGAAAGCAGCATGACCTGATAAGCTGTCTACCGATACCTTTGAGGATGGTGTTTCGGTCTTAGCCGGTTAATTGACTGATATATTAGACGACGTCTGAGAACTGAACATCATCCCATCTGATTGGTCTCGCTCATTGATTGTCCCAATCTACAAAAAGGGACAAAAATTCTCTTGTAATAACCCAAGAGGAATCAGTATGACCAATATGGTATCTAAACTGTTATCCTCTTTAATCATTTGGAGTTTATTCAACACTAGAGAACAGCAGACTCGAGATAACCAAACTGGTTTCAGACGTGATTGCATTGATCAAATATTCATCCCGCGCCAGATGCTTGAACAAAGACGCGTGTACCAACGTCCAACTATAGTTGTATTTCTTGACTTGAAAGCGGCTTTTGACTCGGTAGACCGTGAAGTCTTGTGGCAATGTTTGTTATTAAAAGACGTATCTCAAAAGTACATAAACCTTATGAAGGCCCTCCACTCGGTCACCACGTGTCATACCAGAGCCTATGGCGAATTGTCACGAGAAATTTCATCCTCAAGGAGGGTTCGTCAGGGTTGCCTTCTTATCCCAATTTTTATTTAATTTCGTCATAGATATACTCTTAGAAGTCTCACTCACTTCTTTTAACGTCTCAGCAATTAATCTTCTACCAGGAGATCCTCATGTCGACTTAGAATACGCAGACGATATAGTTCTATTTGGTGAAGATGCTGACAACATGCAATCTCCAGATCACCTTGAATAACACTACAAGCATATTCAGGGATGCGCTTCTCCCCTTCTAAATGCAAAATGTTACTCCAGGACTGGCCTGCTTCTCCACCTAGATTAGTGATAGGGAGTGAAGTGAAGTGAATGCGTTCACCACTTCACTTATCTCAGAAGTCACATCACCCCTGGTGCGTCAGTGTCTGACAAGATCTCAGCACGGATTCAAAAAGCCCGATTAGGATTCGCCAATTTACACCACCTGTGTCGCAGGCGAGACATTCGTGTACTGCGCAGCAGTCCGCGCCTTCCTAACATATGACTGAGAAATGTGGGCCATGAAAAACCAAGATATGCGTCGACTTAAGATATTCGACCATAAAAATCTTCGTAGCATCTCTCGTATATCATGGAACAGTAGACTAAGTAATTTGGAGGTTAGACAAAAGGTTCTTGGAAAATATGGTGAATCACTCAAGCAGGTCATTGATCTTTATCCTTTGAGATGGCTAGGACATATGATGCGCATATCAGACTACCGCCTGCCTCGTTGCAGGATGTTGGCTAGAGTTTAGGTATGATAGAAGAAGCGTAGGGGCGCCAAACCAAAACATGGCATCAGTCCATAAAGTCTTTGACTGTTGATCTAAGCCATGCTGGTAGATGCAGAATACCTGGGTGGAGTCCACGTGATAGTTACAATAAATGGCTGGAGACATTTGTTGACATGGCTCAGAATCAGTCACAGTGGCGCAAGTGTATTCACTCTTTAATTTCATTTAAATTTCGAATCCTATTATTAGTTTCTGCACAACTTTACTTCACTCTCCTCTCATGTATTCTGTTATTCTGTTACCTCTGTAATCTCCCAGTGCTAATGTGGTATGGTAACTTGAACCGATGGGCCTATTTACCCGACTCAACTTTGATGATGATGACAGATCATAGATGTTTGCATAAATTTGTTCATTTAATAAAACCATTCTTTTGCATTGGTCAACACATAAAGTGAAAGTGTAGTAATGTCATATCTTTTCTGTAAAAACAGCATCTGATGATCTATGAATAGTTTTTCGTTTTAGTTGTCAACAGTTTCAACGTGTCTAGATGGTAGTGATGAATAGACCAATGATAATTCTTCTGATTATTCTCCTGACGACATTCTTACTATTACATATTATGCTGACATGACAATTATCTTAGTTAACTTAATTCATCATTTACTTTATTATATTGAGTTGATACCTATACTGATGTCTTTACTGATTGAAGAATGAATAAGCCACAGTAACCATATCGTTCAGTCACTAATGACATTTATAATGCATGCTGAAATTTACTATAGATACGATTGTACAGCTCTAGTAAGTGATTTCGTTGAAAAGAAAGTTTGCTTGGCCTAAATATCTTCATTTTGATTTAAATAAGTAATTCTATGCATTGCTAAAAAGCAATATGAAATTTAGCCCTACTTATTAATAAATTCGAAGTCGGGATGGAAGATATGGAAATGTTTTCAATTTACAATGACTTGTAGAACTTAAAATGTTTTGGTTATAAATTCATAGTTGACATAATTTCTTAAGTTTATTGATTTTATTTATTTCTAGGTATCTTCTATCTAATCTTCGAATCTTTACTTTTGTAGTAATTAACTTATAATTGGCATGTTTTTATTTCATTAATTATACAGTATACAATGAAGAACAATCCAGTAATTGCCAACCACTGCTAAATGGCTTCAAGTGCATCATAGTGTATATCAGACATCAAAGTTAAGATATATACATTATGAATAATGTTTTACTCCACGTGATCTAGGCATAAAATGATTTAAGATTTATCATTAGTGGATATTTGAAAACCATTGTACATTGTTATGAAATAACCGTTGGAAGTTTCTGAACCTTTTATCAATGCACAAAGCCTACAGCTGAAACATTTTTGACTTTGTACACTGTGTCGTTTAACAAAAACTTAGATACTGTATACAGGCAACCAGTCATCTCTCCCTCCCACATCTAAAAATGACAGTGATCTATTGAAAAAGATTTAAAGGACCCGTATTAAATTATTTCCTGGCACATCGAAGTTGCCGTATGGTGAATGACTAGCTAAACATAACCTATTCCTTTTGTCATACAGAATAACTAGAAGGGATCTAATCACGGTTTTTAAATTACTTACTAATAAACTTGGCTCAGATATGCCCTTATTTGCTTTCCTTTCAGAACAGATAGTTTACTGAGACCAATTATCAACCAGGCTAACCGAGCAATCGGCGAGTGGAACTTTCAATTTTAAAAGGAATTTCCGCCCCATCTGTCAACATTTTTTAAAAAGAAGTTGGTTCAATCGACATCTCCTTGGTCAAAACAGGCCAGCCTCCACCACTTATCAAACTGAAACTAAATGTTTATGTGTATAACTTTAACATATTTCATTAAATGAAAAATAATTACATGTTTTTATTCTAAACCTATGAATAAATGATGATTGAAAACCATGAAGATAACGACAAGTTAAATTATCTTTTCTATGATGTACTAATGCATACGAACATGTGTAACAGTCTTTAAACAGTCGGTGGTAACGTGCATAGACCTGTATCCTCGTTTGTCTCTTTTAATTCTTAGCACGGTGAAATACTTTATGGATTGTTTGATTATCAGACATACTTATGATGTGCAAAATGATCATTATCATAGTTTGAAAAGCGTTGAGTTTAAAATTGCCATATATGCAATACGTCTTTAGTAATTTTGATTTTTTTGTTAATTCGTTGAAAAAGTTCGGATACTATGGTGAGCTATTTTGAAGTGATTTAGATTAGATTACAGTGGACAACACTGATGCAACTAAACGACTTGGAGTTTGAAGGCGACCTAGCTCTTCTATCCCACACACTAGCAACATATTCAGGGGACGACAGACAGTGCAGCAGTAGCCTATGCAATCAGCAGTTGACCTCAACAAACAAAGGGGAATTCAAAATCTTCAAATACAAAACAATGAGCACTAACACAATTACACTTGATGGAGATACTTTGAAAGATGTGAAAACTTTTAAATACCAGGGCAGCCTCATCGATAAACAAGGAGAATTTGGTGCAGATGTTATGGTGAAAAGGTAAATGCAACATGTCTACAACTGAAAAACATCTGGAACTCAAACCAGCTATCAGCCAACATCAAAGTCAGAATTTTAAATACAAACGTGAAGACAGCACTATTATATGGAGCTGAAACTTGGAGAACTAAGAAAACCATCCTTCAAAAAAATACAAGTATTCATAAATAACTGTCTGGCGTAGATATGAAGAGAATGAACAGCACTTGAGAAGGATAGGATAGGTAAGCCAAAAACAGGGTCGGTTTGTAGGAGAATGCTGATCGGCGGCTTATGCTCCATATGGGATAACAGGCGTTGATTGATTGAGTTTTTATTTTTCTAAAATGTTTCAGATATAATTTTACATTTAGTGTTGACTAATTATAGTTTATATATTTAGGTAGATAAATATCGTCAAAAATTGATTAGAATGAATACTTGCTTAGACTGATAACTTTGCATAAATAATGCAGTTTTTCAGTTGATTAATATTGAATACTGGTATTCTGCATGAACATCCAATACCAGTCAATGTTAATTTTAAGACTTTAACTACCAGTAACCAAATTTTGCTGGTTGCATTTTCCTGGTTACTCTATTTAGTTCCGTTGATTGTGTGAAATAAACTTCTCGGTAAGTAGCTCTTTTCTTCACACTGTCTAAATCAAGGTGGACCAGATATACCTTGCTCGACAAGAATGGCCAGATAATATAAAACGAAAATCTTTAGAATTAGATAGAGGTTAGTGTTCATATCTACAAAGTTGTTTAACACTTCACGGAATTTAACAACTGAAGACAATGCAACATACTGTATCACAGCATGCAATCTGTTACAAAAGTAATTAAAGGTACTGAAAATTTGTCACTGAGTATTATAAATCAAATTACTTATCCTTCAAAAGAAAAGTTGATTAATAAACTCAAATAAACCCGAAAGTGCTGGTGGGTCTGAGTTTCGTAATTAGAAGAAGCAGGTGTCCAATATTCCTTGCATTTCATTTGTGCACACCCAAAATTAACAAATTCAATATTCATCTCCACAATGACATAAACTTAACTATTTCCAGGAACTAATAAAGACTATGTAGTATGACACAAATTGAATATGAATATATGAAGATACGAAACAATAACAATGAAGGTCAAAACTAAATTCAGTGAGTTGCTATCACGATGAACAATGTTAAACAATAAAGATAAGATAAGCCTCATTCTCTTGTCAAAGCAGTTGAATGCTAACCATAGAATTCATTTTTCTTTAACACAAAGTTAAGTCATAACTCTTCAGTTGTTATAGTTGCAACTGTATTATGTTATTTTGAATTGAGACAATATTCCTACTTCATTTATTTGCTCATCAATTATCACACAACAGAACTAATGAATAGATTTTGTCCTATAAGAGGTAAACACTTGAGTATAATGTTTACTAAAGTAGATAATAATAATAATAATACTATTATTATTATTATTATTATTTTTAAGTTTTATTGTTAGACACATTAACGACACAATTCTCAGTATCTTCACATTTGTTTTCACGATCACACACTCTGTCGTTGATTTCATCTCAACATCACTAGACTATTTCGATGATCATAATACACAATTCTTAGATTAGAAACAACAGAAGTGTGTGAAACAAAAACAATTAACAGACAAAATTATTATCAGTACATCAATCTAATTTCCTTTTTTGTTTAATTGCTTTAAAGCACTAAACCTTTTAGAAAAATATGATGATTAAATTGAGAAATGATGAAAAATGCATATATGAAATTTTCTTAGGTTGTTAAGTTGAATTAGACAAAAAGAAAACATAAACAATTTATCACAATGAAACAATATTTTGTGACGATAATAGGTTTATGTTGAATAATTGAGATATCACAATATATAGGAAAATAGTGTGACCTCGATAGTATCAATCAGTACACAAACATGTCTACTCCGTGACTACTAGTCTCCAAGCTGGAATGAAAGAAACACAAGATAACTAAGTTAACCACTAGACAGACAGATTATATTTCACTTAGGCATTTATATATACACAAAACCTGATCATACATTACACCTAGTAAGAAGAATAACATCAACACAAGACGAAAACAATAATGACTAAGGACTAAGGATACAGGTACATGTTCATAACTCTTTCAATGACGAATAGTATGATAACAGTCTATGAGTTTAGTGGGAGGTTAAGGCAATAATAACACAAAATAATCGATTTACATATACTCAAAATAAATGGAATAGTCTTCTTAAGGGCTGCTCAGAAATTTAGTTACTCTTCGATCACGCAATATAACAATAATATGTACCAATTGAATGAGCAGATTTTTACAAATGTTTTCGAAAAGTTGAAGATTTCATTCTGATATCATCTCAAATTTCAGTGTTGTTTGTGATTAGAAGGGTTAATGTTAATGAGAAATCTTGCAAACAAGATGATGTTTATAGAATTTGAGTATCGTTGGAGGAAAAATACGATTATTTCTCCACCCCCGATTGATCAGCCGTAGTAAAATTCTTCTCCTTGAGGTAACTGAAAAAGGCAGCTTATCTAGGTTAGTTCTGCATAACCTAAGAGTGTGAACACAACACCCAAGTAACAACTATGTTAACACAGAATTGGTTAAAACTTTGTTACAGGAGCCAAAATTCCTGGAGTAGGGTAAAATGTACGCTTTAAGGCTAACTTTTCTAACACGATCTTTTTGGAAAGGTAGCATTGCTCTAAAGCCGGTTTTCTAAGAGCGACACATTACTACCGTCACATCACTATACAGTCGATAGTACGAGTTTGCCCCTCGGACCATAGGTTTCTTGTTTTTAGTCTTATCACTATTCACCGGATCTACCTGTTATGGTACGACATTAAAGATTGGTTGATTCCATCAGTATAGCTCGGTTGACTGACCAAGATAGGTGAGCTCGCCCACCACCTCAAGGTTACAGAAATGGTTACGATATATATATATATATATATATATATATATATATATATATACTATCATGTTGTCAATCAGTTATTGAAACGTCATGTTACAGAAATACACAGAAAGGTAAAACTCACTTCACATTATTGATATATCCTTGAGAATAGTTGAAAAAATTACAAAAGATCACAGGATTGAATATCTTTTAAAACGGATAAATGTCAGATACTTTTCATTCTTGATCGTTTATTTATCTAAGATGAAATGTTTTATAACTCTCGGCAAGAATTTTAAGGCCATTTGAAATCATAGTTGTTCACAATCCAACGAAATCATTTTACTGCAAATCATATAATAAAAAAATACAATGGAGAAGTGGACAAATGCACCGGGTTTTACAAAAATGTAATATACTTAACTGTAACAAACAGAAGGCTTCTTATATCGGCCTATACACGAATGTGAGCTGTTAATACTCATAACACTGAACAAAGACAACGATAAAGATTAATTGAGTTAAGAAGAATGTCATAATTCTGGACTAAGAAAATTCAATAAACGCTAGATAATTCATAGAATCATGACATTTAGTTAGTTTGCGGTTATTGCAAAGTCGAACCAACGAAATCATCAATAGAAATGCAAAGATAAATTAGGTAGACAAAACTCTTGAACTTAAACTTTAAGGGACAAGGTCATCAGAACAGACTCAAACGTGCGGAGTTAATGGTGTTATTTAAAAGACTGTAAACTTTACAACTCACTTTTAGTTGAATACCACTAACTTTGTTTCTTCTATGTGTACATATTCACGGAATCAATCATTTTCACTGTTTTGTGTATTATGGTAACGAATTCGAATAACATTTGATCATTGATAAGTTACGAGATTTCGAAGTTTCAATTGTACAATTTTTGTTAAATTTGTATGCTTGTTAAGTACGACTGAGAACTGTGGACTACTAGACAGCAATTTTCTTCTAGTACCGGACTTCTAATCAGGACAAAATAAATACAGACTAGCTTCTGGTTTTCAATGAAACCCAGTCAAGATCAATTTACGACTAATAAACACAACAAATCATTATCTACACGATACTATTAACATAGATTTCATAGTTCATTTACTTGGCTCAGTTTATTCTTTTGTTTATAGACTTTCTAAATTGCATATACCATAACTTCTTTAAAAAACATAATCAATGAAAAAAATTCTCTGTTAATTATTGGGGATGAATTATTTATTTATCAGTGTAGATGCTGAAACTATCATAAAATAAAAATATTTTTTATTAGTAAAGCAACGATAATCTCAACAAAATTTTTCCTTTATAATTAGATGTTGCTAAGGTTGTTGAATTTAGTACCAAGTGCGCTTGTGGATATGCATTGATCAGAACTCTTATACTGTACAGTAATCCGGTGTATTCAATGAGTGTCTAACCCAACTGAACTCAGCAAACCGAATTCAATTAGAACAATCTCTGTAACGTCTACTCATAATCAATATTAACAAACTGATGCCTAATTTCAGGAAGTAATTTCTAGATCTCAGCTGTGAATATGGAATAAGTAGAATTCAGGTGTGAAGCAGTTACTCACTGACGGTAGTAGCAGGTTATGTGCATATGTAGCCAACTGTAGTAAGCCAAAATTATTAACTGTTTAATGCAGGCTTAATTAAACATTCGCCAAAAAACGTGGAGGTTCAAGGCACGATCCTCTGTGTGGTCGTAGATGTACACTGATGAGCAGTTCCGTACAGTTGTTCATTTTTTTCTGGTTTCCAATGGTTATTCAGTCCAGATCAATTCCAGATATCAAATGCATATTTGGCATAAACCAATCACTAACCTACATTATTTTTACATTGAAGATGTCTGTTGTGGAATAGATCCATTTGTCGGCGAAATCAAAAGGTGACTTAGTTTTATCCGAAGGAAATTTGAATAAATTTAATTGAATAATTCTACGTATTATGTCTTAGCTTCAGTTTCATTCATGCTAACGAATTTAAACATTTCTATACACTAATTAAACCATGATAATGAGTGCAAATGAATCGGAAATACTAAAATGTATTGAACTTTATGCCATAGTGCCAATAAATATTGGTAAGGTTTTGTAAACCAAACTGTCTAACTTTTACAAACTCTTGATTAATAGATCTCAAAATGTGATCATATGAAATACTGATTAAAATACTGTAATGATAATGTTATGGCAACATAAATGATCGCTAACAGCAAATATTATTAACGTCAATCCGTACTGAAAGGTAGCTTAACATGTTATTTAGTCAAGGATTAGATCTACTTTTCATAGTAAATATTATCACAGATTATCAATATCGTAATTGTAATTTCCCCCCCCTTCTCATCCTCCAGAAAATGTTTCTTTTACTTTAATTTTGTAACTTGATGAAAACTATTACTTTATCGTACATTAATCTTGTGGTTCTATTACACAACATCCATAGATATTAGTTAAAGTGTACATCACAGGGAACATGCCCCTCCACAAGATTAACCCTTTTACCCCTACATTCAACATGACCTATGGTTCGCAATAGAGATTCGTTATTCTTGGCCGAGATAATACGTGATGTCCACGCCACGCAATGGTTACGTACGGTCAATCTCACTTGGAGAACAGCTTCTAGGACCCTAGCCCACTATTAGTGATGGCTTTTCATTCTCTGCACTTCATCTGATTTCCTTCTATATAGGAAAGAGTCTGTTATCTTCTTTGACGTTGTTCAAACTGTATTATGGTTTCCCCCCTCTAGTCAGTCGTGATTTTCTGCTATACAGCAACTGAAATATGACTTTCTTGTTGTTCCTTGAGCTGAGGAGCGGTGTGTTACCAATATCAATGGTATTTCTATCTCTTATTTGTCTACTTTGATTTCTTCTATGCACGATTATTGCGTTCTGTTAGTCCATTTATTTGAGAATGATACGGTGTTATGATTATCTTGTTTCTCAGCTGCTGTAATACAGACATAAATTTATCACTTTTAAAGCATAAACTTTGAATCAGTTGACATCATTTCGCTATAATGTGCCGAATAACTGCTTTTGTTGACGTCTTAGTGTGTTGTTCTGGAATCGCAGCGTCATCCACCCAACGTGTGGCACATTCTGCAATCACCAACAACTATTGTTTGATACATGATGGAACGGTCTCATCATGTCTGCTCACCGTAGGTCGCCCACTGTTATTACTGAAATGGACTTCAAACGCATGCATGTACACCGGTCTTTTTTCATTAACTGACATTGGGAACAGGAGAGAACAAATTTGGTAACGTTTTTCTTTATTTCTGGTCATAACGCACTTTGCTTCCCTAGGTTACTTGTTCTTGCGCTGACTGTATGTTCTAAATGATCGTATATCTGGATCAATTCATGGCGTTGTAGTCTTAAAACTAGAGTTATCTTACTTCCATCATTCTCTCTCTAAGTCAGTAGTAATCAAGTCTTTTTGATGTAGGATTGTCTTTATCACCCTGTTTGAGTGTATTGTCTGATCATCAAATCCTTCTGTTAGAGCTCGTCTTATTGTCTTTCAACTCTGTTTTAAGCATTATTTAATGTTGTTCAACCGAAATCAAGTTACACCAGATACAATCAAGAAGATTAACTACCAATCTATACAAAACCACTTGTTTTTGTATCATTCAACTATTCTTGCCTTTTTACTTCTTAAGTAGACAATTATTTCAGTATATCAAATCTCTATTTTCCAAAACACGATTTTCATCAGTTGTTTAGATTATTTTGTAACCTACTTTCATATTCTCATTGCTCCCTAGAGTGTTACATAATCAATTATTGATATGTGACAACTACTTGATTTCTCTTCATTTCATTCTGATATTTAAAAAAAGATGGACGTAATACTTTTGCTATATAAGAGACCATTATTGCATATACGATTGTGAAGGTTATGTAAGTAACACTGTCGATAAGAGAAGTTTCTTCCCTGATTATCCTGTACTCTTATTTTAAATTACAAAAATATCTAGGGTGTGCACTACTGAGGAGTCCCGTACAGGGACAAAACAGGTGTTCAGTGCTCCTTGGTTTCAAATGGTACTCTGTAAACATCAATCTGCGACGAATTCAATTAGGAAAAATAACCTGTTATTAATCCTTAAATAAAAAGCTACAAATAGTTATTATTATATCTCTATTCGAAATAATAAAATTAACAGAAATTATTATTACTCCTTCCCTCCCTACCACCGCTACCAGTAATTTAAAGGGTTAATTAAGTTGCATTTCTATTGAGTTAGTGCTAAGGATTCGCGAATTAAAGGTGACAACTCGATACTTGCTAACGAACGTAAGATCATCGACACAGTAAGCAGGAAGCTAAGCTATTCCGCAGCGCTCCAGCCCAACTAAAGTCAGCAAGTAGCGTTTAATACCACAGGTAGCCTGGTAGACGATATCAATACACATAACTCATGCGCATAGATACAAAAAAGGAGAGCGTCCTTGGAACGTCATAAATAGCTTTTAAAAACAAACAATGAACCAATGAAATTTAGCGTCTTACCAAGTGGGAAACATGAACTGAAGGTGAGAAAGGAACTTTTTGGCGCGAAAACAAGAAATTTAAGTTTACACAATGAAATCACAAAAATAACAGATTTGCCAAGAGAATTGTAGGAATCTAACATCCCCAACGGTAAGGTTTAGTAAGCTGAAGCTTTATTAGCTGATATCAGTAAAGTAAGCTGGAAAAGTTAGATGTTTTAACTTGCGTTCAGGATTATATCATTAATCGTTATAATTCATTAATAAAATAACAAATTATAGTATAATGCTTTATTATGAATATTGAAAGATATTCTTCAAAATTTAGTTCACATAATCTTATCGTAAGCAAAATTGTAGTACACTATAAAAGTCTAAAGTGATACTTACACTGCTTAGACAAAAAACGAACCATTAGAAGTTCACCGATAGATTGTAACACAACTGAATGGTAATGGTAAATCATAATAAACAGGTATCAATGTATCATGCTAAAGGTGACCGTATTGGCTACAGACGGAATACTATTGATGAACGGATAAGGTTTTGAGGTGATATCTCAGGATTTGAAATGATGCTGATAATGGAATGAAACATTAAATGTTAGAAAAAGTTTATATCGTTTCCAGTAAAATTACATAATAAATAATGTGCATAAAGTAGTGGTTATCAGTGATTTTATTAACCTGTAGGATATTCTAGATTTCAGTTGATATAATGAAATAATATTATCAGCATCCCTGGAATTCCCCTTGGGTTACTGTCGCTTCCAAGCCCGGATAAAGGTGAAGCATTAGACATAGTGGTTATCAACCCCATCTCAGTAAAAAACAACCATACTAAAAAAACGCTAACCAGCATCATTATACTCAAATGGTACTTACATACTCTCTGATCTAAATGTCATTTTATTCTGTTATTCTAAGTGTATTAATCTGGTTAATTATCCATCAAGCCTAAGTTTTGTATTACGAAACACTAGATAAATGTAATTGTCCTTACTAATTAAACGACTCTACATCGCTAATGTGTTGTTTTCTTTCTCTACTCTCACTTGGAATGAGATCACTCACCATTCGCCTAATACACCTACATTTGATTAGGCTCGAATCTCATTATCGCCATGTTGACCAATCGGAAATCAAGGGTTACTTTTCGCCTTATTCTCAATGATATCCAAGTTAATTACGTGTAGATTCCAGTATTCAACAGTTTTCAATTTAACTGAATAAGGGGATAATTATTTCTAAATTTATTATAGTAAAGAGAAAATAACTAAGATGCTTAAAAATGTTGTCAGTTTGTCAGTTACGTTTTCCTAATCTGAATTTTAAAAAATACATTTATTGTTGTAAAGATGATTTCACCTTCTATGCTTATCGTCAGACAAAATCTCTTGGCAGAAAAAAACCAAAAGGATAGATTTAAAAAAATTCTCTATAATAACCTATGAATTAATTCAACACTGTAATTCTGCGAAAAAAAATATTTAGTCCTTTCTTTCTACTTATCAGTTATCGCTTTTCGTTCTGTTGACCACTTAGATCACTTAATATGCAAAATTCTTGGGTACATTTATTGTCAAGTAACAAAAACCGTAAAGGCAAGTATTCATCTTTCATTGTCTTCCATCATTTTTGAAGGAAACAAAAAGATCTTCAAAATATTCATATTTCTAAATCTTTAAAAACAATATTCTATGCCGACCTATGATTTCAGTTTGCGTTAAACGTTATCCAATGCTTTGGTTCAAAGTTGTGTGAATATATAAGTTTACTTGGCTATGTGGAGTTTATCATACTGTCAGTATAAAGCGAACGTATTCCTAACACATCTTAGTACATTACTTGACGTAGCTTATTAATAGGTAAATGTAAATCTGTTTAGTGTTCAATACAAGAAAATGCCTGAATAATTTCGTATATACTGCCTACCCTTATAATCTTTCTTCCCTATCATCTATGTGAATTTCCCAAAGCTTTAGCAATTTGGAAGTTCAAGCCTGATTCTATAAGCAGAACTAACATGTGTAATCCCGTAACAAATTTTTATGATTGTTTATTGTTTTCTTAAATTTTTCTTGCGATCTACATGTAGGATTCATTAGTAACTTATTTATGTTATTGCCTTTCCATTGTGCCACGCAATCAAACTTGTAAACAGTTTAATGCATGCATTTTTGCAATCAAGTAAACAGTGGAAATAAACTGGAAATTTTTTAAATAAATTATATTTTAAGAATTAAATAGAATACTTTTCATTTTTAATTAAACATTTAGGAATTGGCTGATATCAGTATTTTGAGTAACAAATCTGGATTATTTCTGTTTATGCTTAGTTCTGCAGATTATATGGACGTCCATAAATATCAGTTTGTGTGTCACGTAGAAATTACGACACAAGTATTTGAAATGTTCGTTACGGGAAATTATTGTCAAAAGTGAAATTACTAGACTTTCTGTTGGATTATCATAAATGTTCTTGATGATTTCTTTAACATACTTTATTCTGTTTAAGGAGTTGAGACATTTTTACATAAGTTTAAATCACTTTATTAAATCCTACATTAAATAACTGATAATTAGCTAATTAATCATAGTGTATTAGATCCTATTAACACCAATAATCTTTAGAGTATTTCCATAATACGAAATTTAATTATAAATTGATCTGAGCTGGTTTTTGGGAATTACAGCAAATTAACATAAACAACACTGATACACCTGGCCTCCTTTTGTCGTGATTGGTTAATGACAGTACAGGCAGATAGATGAAGAATTATGAACGAATCGATGCATAACTGTGATGTATATTTACCTTTTAATATGGTGTGTGTGATTTGTCACGCTGTATTACTGTAGTAACTGCTTTGTGATTAATTTATCTGGTTCTTGATCAGTCAGTTAGATCTGTATCTGATTAAAGAGTAAGGCTTACATAGAATTAACTCTAAGTTTTCGTATCATGTGTAGTGTAGAAACAAAAGATAAATCCGGTCATTCTGTGAATACATAATAAAAACTTCGTGGAAGTACACTAACTGTTTAAAGCTTTTGCTTTGCTTTACTTAAAATTAATCAAATTCATCACAATACATTTTAAGTAGTCTGACTGTTTTCAATGATATTTATTCAGTAAGTAATATTATTGGTAAGTTTAATAGTTTTTATTATCCACTTATCAGATAAAAACGGTTTAAACTGTTGACCATCATCGACCTGAGTTGCTTTTTTTTATGATCCATAAAACTTTTATCACTAAGATTAATTTATACTCGATGGATAAAAAGTTCCATTAATAAAGAGAATGTTTAATCAATGATGGTTACTTTCAAATGTGCTAATAATTACAAATCACTACTGATACCAAAGCATCCTTCATAATCATCTGACTAAAATGAAGATGGATATTGTTATAAACATCCTATATGCAAATTTATGAAACATTTGATTCAGAGAGAAACTTCCTATTCAAGTTCCTATATTCATAAGTGATATTATAAAAACTAGCTCCAAACTGAGTATCTTTTACTGATGATGACATTACTAAGCAGGTGAAAAAGTATTCGTCAATGCATAGTCTCACTTGAACGGTAATACTTTGAATAATGTACATCCATTCATTTTTAAGTGTTTGTATAGACTAAATCGAATAAGTGGTAAGAAGTGATTTTATGGTTACTATCAACTTATGATAAAACTACTGTTCTTAAGTAGAAAATTTGATTTACTTTTTGTAATCATGTAAGTGTTAATTAGCACGACACACTCATATATTTTACATACAAGTATTCATGTATCGAGAAAAACAAAATTACATGCTGATATTATTCTTCGTTGTTTCAGTAGGGTATGAACAAAATCATTCCTTATCAATGATTCTCTGATTAACATAAACAAAAAATGAAGTGATTCATTTGAAACTAATTAATAATGTAAACAAAAATGAAAGAATTACTCTTCGAATGATAAAATATTCTGTTGGAATTAAACCACTAGTGATTGCAGTTTCAAAGTAATTGTTATTTTGTAACAAATACCTTACTGAGGCTTGAAAAGTTTCTAATGTAACCGATTTTAACAAAAAAATTCACTTGATTAGAGATAGATTGTGGCTGTCAAATGTAATGTAGACCGCATATCTTTTCCTATATTCTACTAGTCAGGATGAGTATACCTCCGCCTGTTATTCACTAAAGTGATGAGTTCAGATATTTATTAGGTAATGCAACATGTATGTACATACAGTGTGTAGTCATGTAGGGGAATGAGAATTGACTAAAGTTGGCGATATAAATCATGAGTAGATGGCTAAATGTTAAACACTTACTTAAGAGTCTTGTGATTGCAGATTTCATTTCAGATAAGGATACTTATGCCCATTTCATTTTAATGCAAAACAGTTGCCGAGATATTCCATATTTTCTTAAGTTGTTTAAATAAGGCAATCGCTTGATACGAAACTTAAAATTCGTTAACTTCTAGAACATTCAAAAATAATTACTTGTCGTTACTAACAGTTTCAAGAAAACTTGTAATGTTCTAAAGCATTAATCTATAAATATTAATAACAGTTTAGGGCATATTATTATTAAATTGAAAATCCCCATTTTGTCATTACTAAAAAGATAATACGGCGGAAAAAATTGCAAGGGAAGGAAACATGAGACACCTTCACGATATAACGAAGAAGCTAGCTGGGAAATTCAGTAATCCAGAACGGCCGATCAACAGCAAGACTGGCAAACTAATCACTAAAGTAAATGAACAACGAAACAGATTAGTGTAACACTTCTAAGAGCTGTTGAATAGATCAGCCCTGCTTAAGCAACCAGTCATCGAAGAAGCAGCCACGGATCTACTCATAAACACCGACCTACCGACAGTAGAAGAAATGAAAATAGCCATCTGACAAATCAAGTGTGTTAAGTCAGCAGGGACAGACAACATACCAGTTGAGCGATTCATTGAAGACCGATATAGAAGCAACTGCAAAGATAATTCACATTCTCTTCAGGGAGATTTAGGGGAAAGAACAAGTGCCAGCAAACTGGTAAGAAGAGCACCTCATCAAAATACCAAAGAAAGTAGATCTTAACAATTGCAAAAACTACAGAGGTATCATTCTTCTTTCAATACCATAAAAAATCTTTGATAGAGTGTTATTGAACCGAATGAAAAATCCAGTCGGACACCCAACTTCGAGATCAACAGGCCGGATTCCGTAAACACAGATCATACATCGACTAAATCTTTACTCTACTGTTCATTGTTAAACAATCAATTAAATAGAATTCACCACTTTACATCAACTTCCTCCAGTACGAAAAAGCATTATACAATGTGGATAGGAGACCATAATGAAGCCTTCTACGACATTATGACGTACCCGAAAAGATAATCAACATCATACGGAATTCTTATGACGGACTACATCGTAAAATCCTGCATGGAGGTCAGCTCACAAATTCATTTGAAGTGAAGATCGGTGTTAGATAAGGCTGCTTACTGTCGCCATTCTTCTTCCTGCTCGTGGTTGACTGGATCATGAAGATTGCAACACCTCAAGGCGATCTCGGAATACAGTGGACAACATCGATTCAACTAGATGACTTGAACTATACAGATGATCTACCTCTCCTATACACACACAGCAACAAATGCAGATGAAAACGAACAAGGTAGCAGCAGCCTTGACAGCGGTAGACCTCAACATACACAAAGCGGAAACCAAGATCCTCTGATACAAAACAACGAACACTAACCCAGTTACACCTGACGGAGAAATTCTGGAAGATGTAGAAACCATTACATACTTAGGCAGCATTATCGATAAATAAGAAGGGTCTGATGCAGACGTGAAGGCGAAGATTAGAAAGGCAAGAGCAGAATTTTTACAACTGAAGGACATATGGAACTTAAACCAACAGTAGGTCAACTTTAAAGTTAGAATTTTCAATACAAATGTGAAGACAGTTCTGTTGTATAGAGCTGAAATTTGCAAGGAGAACTACGAAAAGCATCATCCAAAAGATACAAGTATTTATAAACAACTATGCGTAAGGTACTTCGAATCCGTTGGCCAGATACCATCAACAACAACCTCCTATGGCAGAGAACAAATCAACTTCCAACCGAGGAAGAAATTGGGATGAGATGCTAGAGATGGATGAGATACACATTGAGGAAATCACAGAACTGTGTCACAAGACAAGCATTAACATAAAATCCTGAAGGCGAAAGGAAAAGAGGAAGACCCAAGAACACATAGCGTCAGGAATTGGAGGCAGATATAAACAGAATGAAGAGCACTTGGGAAGAGCTGGGAATGAAAGGTCAGGACAGAGTTGGTTGGAGAAGGCTGATCGGCGGCTTATGCTCCATTTGGTGTAGCAGGCATCGGTTGATTGATTGATTGAAAAGACACTAAACTGAAGAAATATTTATTTTAAATTAGTTTTTCATTAGGGCCCTAAACTATAATATGCATGCTGTACAATAAAGAAGTGAATATAAAGCGAGTATTGGTATGTTGTATCATAATGTTATCATTTAGATGTGTGTATGAAATTGATTGCAAGTATTTACCAACATAATTGAAGATGGTGTGAACAGAACGTTTAATCTTTAAAATTAATAATTAATTAACTAGAGGATAAGTAACAGTGATCATAATGGTGATGAATTACATAGTATCTTTTAAGTTAATAAGAGTGTTACTAAGACGAAAACTAACAGTTAATTAAAGTTGAACAGAAGAATATAGCAATTATATAAGAATAAGTAAGGGCAGCGAGAAATGTGAAGCTTTCGGCAATAAAGAACAGAAAGAAGTGAGGTTAAAAGACAAATTTTGATCCAATTTATTATCGGCAATGCAGATGGCCTTGGTAGTGAGAGTGGTCGCTTCAAATTTGTTTCAGATACAGGTTTACTGATGTGAATGCTGTTAGTTTCAGCTGTGTATAATAGGCGTATGTATAAGTCTTATCATAAATCAACTGAGATATAATAGATAACTTGGAAGGCCTTGTTGACGTCTATTTTATGTTTATTATCTACCAGATGAATAAGTATGGAGCTTTTAATCGTCTTTAGCTGTCCCTTTTTTAACTAGACGGAATGGTGCTCCGAAATTCTGTGAATTATTGCTGCCATTTTTAATTACTTAAAGTAGCTGTCAACTTGAGTGGCTTATTGTTATTGCTGCATATCTGATTTGTTACTGATGTCACATTTTGTATCCCTCCTTCAACCTCCCACTCATACATCAGGGACTATTGATTAGTTATATGTTTTATATTAAAAGAACACATTAGCGGAAATTTTGTATTTCTTCACTCCTGAAGTAGTTCTATACAAATGACTTACCAAAACTATATTCAGAACTTTAAATGACACTTATCATCCGAGTAACAGAACTCTCAAATCGATTAGTATCCATTCATTTTCCTCATATCCCATCAATTCATTTTGTTTTATTCAACAACAAAAAAACAATCATAAGAATATATTTAATTATATTTCATTGTTTTTCAAATAATAAACTTAGATGAATTGTCTATTTTAAACAAAATAAATTAAACAATTTCAATTGAATGTTTATTTTCACAATCTTTTCTCATTAAATAAATCAAATTGCTTAAAAATAAAAATACTACTGATGCAACACAAAACCAATATGCCCAACCAAATAAGTAATTTCCATTGAAATATGTTTGTTTAGAGTAGAATAGATTCTTTTTCGGTTTAATCCAATTAGTGAATGAATAATTACGTAGAAGATGTATCATAGTAGGTACTATTGACACTCTTGTCCTATTAATGTTAGATTGAGATATGAATACTCTCTTATGATCAACTGACTGTTTATTAGGATGGTATGTAGATTCTTTAAAGTGATAATTTGTACCAAGTTCATGTGGAAGATGACAAAGGAAATCTGCCCAAACAGATACAGAACTCAACAAACTAATAACTGGAAATAAAATGAGGCAAAATAAAGTAAACAATTAACAGAAATATAGAATAACTTTTTATAAGAGATTGAAATTAAATAACAATTGTGATCACCTAGTACAATTTACGACTCGTTCAATTTTTAGTCTTAAGTAATATCAAGTTATATATTACTGAGAGTGTTGACAATGGTGCCCTCTGTACCCCGTTTAAAAAGGTGTACGTCAACAGAGATAAGTATCGCTGAAGACGATTCATTCAAGAGGGATCATCAAAGCAGTGATTTAATAGTGGGATCAAATTAATTTTATTTATATACAAAGTGAACTAATGTCAAATTCGCAAGTATATATGTAATTGGTTAAGAAAGAGGCAGAAATATTACTGTACCCTTTTTCATATATATATCACAGATTATTAGTTGTCTTCGACTTATACATGAAGTATTTTATCTATCTAGTTCTCAATAGTTCAGTCTCATTATTGTGTATCCTTATAGGACTACTTAGGTAAGGTTTGGGAATTGATATTAGCTACCAATTCATGTGAAATGATGTTTCAAAACCTTAGTTAGTCACACAGCATTTTGGCAACATACTATAGTTATGATTTGTATTATTATTTCTTTCTACAGTAGCTTTTACTATCTATTTATTTATTCAGGCGCTGCCATGTAATGCCTTCATACTTTGTATTAGTGTCCGAACAACATATCGGTTTGCAACGTAAAAGATAACCGTGTCCTTCAATATTGTAATGGAATTGAAAAAGCAGAAATACAAGCATATGATCGGACAATTTAAATATAATTCGAATTTACGCAAACTAGAAATCAAACATTCTTCACTAAGTCTATACAATTAGTTTAGCGACATGCTAGATATCTAAAGCCCAAGCAATCATACATATGACAGCATGTAGTAGTCAGATGAATAGAATACTCATTTAATAGAAGAGCGGTTAAAACACGTGATTGTTTTACCTTATATGAATTTATTATAAAAGTCTACTACAGTCTTACAATTATTTAATCAGAGATTACAATTTATTAGCCATAAGCTTGCATTGACAAACAATTGTTACATTCAACATCACCAGCCATTTCTCTTTTTGCTTAATGGGCGTAATATCTATTAAGAATCTCATTCAACTACACAACTGCGCTTCACTATTGTGTTCATAACCTGCAACTGTGGATTACTCTAGATGCTTGAAATGCAGTATACACCCATTTACAGAACAGAATTTTTACTTGAGAGTGCTAGATTTAGCACATAATCTGATTAGTAAAATTGTTGAGGATATCTTTTGCATAATTGTATCAAGTAAGTTAAAAATGAACCTCTTATATTGATTCGTATAATATTATTATGCTTCAGGTTCATCTAACTATCTTTTCACTATTCACTGTTCTGTATATCACTTACTGATTAAAATGAGAGTTCTACCCTTGGATGACGTTTTAGCTATAGGTGACGTTTACGTGTTCACTGGTAGGCCTAAATTTCATGGGTTGGATTTTTCGGCGGGACCGATTGTGCACTGTCGAGTAGTCTCATATTAAGATAAAACATTTGCTAATGTTCTCGTC
The DNA here is from genome assembly GCA_025215515.1 of Schistosoma japonicum. NCBI lineage: Eukaryota > Metazoa > Platyhelminthes > Trematoda > Strigeidida > Schistosomatidae > Schistosoma > Schistosoma japonicum. The sequence continues at coordinate 69,598,903 of CM046069.1, forward strand.
TTTCAATGATAGCGGTAAATAGTTTCAAACAAATATCTCCCCACCCTTCCTCGATTATATCGCACTTCGAATAAATATAACTGGTGTATCGTACATAGTTAATATTCAATTGAGAACACTCTTCGTCAATCATGTAAACATCATTGATATTTTTCAAGTAATGAGTTTTCAAAGCTACATGGTTTAATGAACATGCTGTTATTGTTACTATAGATAAAATTATACGTAAATACTTCAAATATAAGCATACTAATAGAAATAATTTAAAAAGTTATCATAGTTTTATGAAATCCATATCAATTATGTCAAGAAGGGGTAAGTCACACAAATAGACCATCAAACTCAAAGAATTCAACTTTACCTAGATCTGTTTAATGAGCTGAGAATATTTTTCCAATCACCACGAAAACCATTAATTACAGAAGTGAATAAGAACTGCTTATGATTCCTATAATTTAACTATCATTTGCATCGAATTCATCCGAGTCTTACATATAATCTGAACAAGTTAACTTTACTATCGTCTACTGTATGAATCGTATTGTACACTTTTAAATAAGGTACTGCAAACAATTGTAACTTGATTCATTCTAACAACATTTTCAAGAAGATTTACTTTGTAACCTACAAATAAGAGAATCATCGAATATCGACTTAATTTGATATTTAACAAGAAATACTCTTAAGCAGTTTCGAATAATTATTAAGTAATCCTTAACTAACAAAGTGACAGGATTACCACTTTTAGCAGCTCATAATAAAGAATACTGTTAGTGTTGTTGAATGCAATTGAAAACATATTTCTATAGTGAATAATATGCCTATTTCTTAGTCAAATTCAAGGTTTCTTACCAATAGTAGGTATATGGTAAATATAAAGTTAATGTAAAATAAAGCACAAAATCATAAGTCAACTTACATCCTACAATTAAATTAATGAATTGTACTTTTTTGTACCTTTTACTTTTCTTCACATAGCAATAACGTATTCTCATTGCACCAATAAATGATGATGTTATACTGCATATTGTTCCAATTATTGCTAACCAACAAGATGTTTCACATTTAGCTGTATATCAGTAGTGCAATTAATAAAACGGTCAAAAGAAATACAATAAATAATGAACAATTATGTTACTATACACTGAAGAGGCTTCAGACAATTGTTTTTGTCAATGTTTGCAATTCATCAATAATACGCAACAGTGGTTTCGTGCATTACTAAATCTTAAGATTTCAGATTTCGCAGGTCATGTAATCAGAATTCATAAACTCAATTTAACAAAATAAGTGAATTATAAATTGATAGCATCTATATGATCAAAGTAAGTGATCATGCAAGCATGTTTTATTTAGTTGAATCTAAATTTCGATAAACGTTTAACCATGAAAAGCACAGTTATTTGTATCGTCTTATTTACCAGTTGAAACTTGTCATAAGGCTTATACTAAGCGTGACACTATTAGTTTTTATTATCGACGACTAACTACTGACATTCAGTCATATGTGGAGTAATAAGTCGAAAGTTTCATTTATATATTTTGATAATAGTTCGCCTTGATTCCCACAAATGTTTATTAATTTAAACTTAGTGACTAATACTAACATCGGAGGCATATTTTAGAAAACTCTCACAAATTAATGATTTGATCAGATCATATATGAATGATCATATGCTATGATTGAAATTCTCTTACATCGATTATAAATCAGATGCATTATAAATGTTGATTGCTACTACTAATACAACAACTACTACTACATTACTACTACTACTACGATTACTACTACTACAGTACAACTACTACATTACTACCAGTACTACTATTACTGCTACTACTACTACTACTACTACTACTACTACTACTACTACTACTACTACTACTACTACTACTACTACTACTACTATTACTACTACTACTACTACTACTACTACTACTACTACTACTACTACTACTACTATTACTACTACATTACTACTACTACTAATATTACTACTACTTCTACAACTGCTAATAATAATAATAATTGTAGAATTAGTGGTAGTAGTATTATATGATAGTTAAACATAAATACATACTCACATATTAAGATTACTAGTCATTTTGATTTAGAATGAGGAAATATCTGTGTTGCAAACTCATGACATTAAAGAAAAGCCCGTTGTTTGCTTTATCATCATTGATTACAGCTTTATGTTAAAGTTAATATCTAAATCTAATGACTCATCAATTAGGTCATAGTAACTTGTTGGATGAGGTATAAATGTTTTCATTCTAGTGTTTTATATGCATCAGTAGTAGAAGTAATAGATGATATGATTATTTAATAAATGTAACTGTACCATAACAACCCATAACAAAATTGATCGAGCTGTAGAAGATTCATGATTTAAATCCTTATGTGTGGTAACAAGACTTACATAAGCTTTTCCCAATAACAGGTGAGTAATAAATGTACTAGAAATCTTTGAAGACATATGGCTTTATAGTTTAAAATTCTAAACTATTTTTAAAATATCTGGCGTCAAACAAGTAGTTAATTCAACTTAATAATTAAATTAGATTCCTCTCCAACATTAGTGTCGTTAGCTTTGAATCTATCAGTAATAAATTATATTGGCTTTACTTTATATCAGCGAAATTGCTTTCAGAAGGTTTTCCAGTTAATTGTAAAACACTCACTATGTAAATTATTTTTTTTGAAGTTAGAACAAATGAAAGAAATGCTAGAAACTGAAATCTAGAAATCTTTGAGTTTGAAGATTAAACTTAGTTTCTATGCAATAGATGGTATGTCCTTAAGTATAGACTAGCCGATTGATTCACAAATATAACTGGTGACTAAGTAATCTGAGATCTTTGGTTACAATCAATTAATCATAATGTCTGCAAGTTTACGAAAACACTATCTGGCTCCTGGCCGGAACAGGAAGAACACTTGATACTGAGCCAACCAATTAAAAAATGTGAACTCATCGTTTTTATTCATTCATTTGAAATAATCGTTTAAATTTATATGTGTACAAGCCAGGACTACGCAGCCGACTACTTTGAACTCCAAAATCGATGCAAAAGGATATTATTGGTAGAAACAAGCAACGTAAAATGTACAATTGGTATTGATACAAAGACTTAAACTGATATAATAATAATAAATAGGTCAAATGAGAGACTATAACAACAGGAATATGAAATTAATAGAAATAAAATGCTTAATGTAATGAAATCATAATATATGAAATGATCTCTTGAAAATTAGCTCTGGACGTTCAGTTATCCCCGCCCCCCTGACAAATCGTCATTTATAAAAAAAGAGGACAGACAAATTTTAACTACATGGTTTAACAATGTTGTAAAGATTAAGTAGTTTTATCCTTAATAAATAAAACAACTAAAAATGGCAATTACATGTTTTCATATGCAAAATTTAGTAGTTGATTTTATGCTTGTGTATTCTTATTGGGAGAATAAAGGTAACTTAAAGAAAACTAGAAAAAATTCTATTAAGAAACTTATACTCAATAGTCTACTGTGTATACTTTCACTACCCACTAATGATTCGATTAGACTTATTATTTGAAATTAGATAACTTTTATATTGCCAAAGTTTTATAATAAGAATAACCAAGGTAATAATTAAAAGTATTAGAAACTATTTTGGTGTCACGGAAACTCATCAATAATCTTGCGTATGTCATAGTAACAAAATACGTCACAAGAAATGGGTTTTCCCTTTTTGTAAAATCGGATCTCATCAATTTTATTTTATTTTTAATCAGACTAAATGATCAAATTAATAATGAAATTTCTTCAAGTAGTTTACAATATAAGAGAATTTACAAAATAACTAGATTTTAAATAATAACTACGGTTTTTGGCAAATGTTAGGTAAGAAATTTGTTTCCACCTGAAACTGTTACTCGTCAATAATCGTTATAATAAAAAGAAATTGTTCTATCCCAGTAAAACTTATGTTTTACTTAAAAATGATCATCAGTCACTTTTACAAAAATTAACTAATTGAAGTTTAAGTAAAATTTTTAACTAACATGATTGTTGTCTGTAATTATCTTAGGCGTAGATTATATGAGATGAACCGGTAAAAATAGCCCTTGTAATTACAGATTTGAACATAAATAAAGCGATTATGTATTTCTTTTTATTATGGCTTATCACTAATATACAGTGTTACATTGAAATAAGAAGTCAACACTAATTAATCGACAGTGTGCAATTTATCATAATATTAGTCGAATTGAGGTGGTTGCATAGAGAAAGCCACTAAGTTCAGTTAGTATTTGTTACAGATAATGTACGCTAGGTAACATTGAAAATTAGGGAGCACTATAAAGCTGTCTCATCATCCTCAGCAGTGCGCACTCTCTAATTTCATTAGAAAATTGAATCCGGGGCCTTAAAACCTCACATCTGACGTTTATCCGTCTCCACCACTGGCGTCCACTGAATCCAATGTCAGGATCCCCACTACCATCACTTTGTGCAAAACCGTCATTGGTAGTTTCTACACATGTCAAAAGCCAGATAGTTATCATCAATAAGATTGACTGATTGTTGAGACACATCCCAAACTGGTTGAAGTAGGAGTTTCACTATACGATACCAGTCCAGTGGACAAGAGTTCGTTGTGAGAGATGAATATCCTACGTCTAATTCCCTGGTGGAATCGGGGGTGTACACTATTGAACAGTCCTACACTAGGATGTAATAGCTATCCAGTGCTCTTTGGTTTTCAGTAGGTGCCCAACCAACATCACCATTTAACAGTTACAAGCAACTCTCATAAAAGTAATTAAATGGAATGTAGAAGGTTGAGTTAGTAATGAAGCTTAGAGAAGAAAAACTGAGTTCGGGTTTGTAAAAGATCAGGCAACTGTAAAATTACATTCTAACTTAGAAATTAGTTCGTTTCTCGACTTGCTTGCACAAGAATAAACTAAATAAAAGATAAATTAGAAAACAGATAAGTTGAATATTAAAAATGATTATATAACAATAAAATTAAAATAAGAATAGAACAACTATCAACAGTCAAGGGAAAAGTTTGAAAATATTTCTATGTCTAAGACGAAGAAATTAGGCGTATAGACGTTTTCACAATGCAAAGATCGAGTCTGCTTAAATGAATAGCTGTGGGCTATTTTTTATAGATAGTTACATCCAATAGTATTAAGGTGTATCACCACTGAATTGTACTTTCAAGGATCATAAAGTATTCGGAACAGCTGGTAGCTTTACTTTAGATTAATATGTTTTTTGATAAAAACCTTGTTGTATATCTAATTTTATTTAACATTTAATGATTAGTTCCAAATTCTTCTTCAGAGAAAATAATCTTCGTTTTATGAACTATTTAAGCGAATTTCTATGATGGAATAAAACTCAGAAAATGAGTATATCGGCTAATTAGGTTAGTTTCCGATTAATATTTCTTCATATTGCTACAACCAACTTTTGTGTTATAAAGACGTCTAGGAATAGAATGCTTGACTGTTTACATCTTTCATTATAAAACTAACAGATTTATGAATACTGTCAAATTCATTTAATATGTTTTTGTACTTCATCACTGATTATTAGGAATGTATTTACACTAACAGTAAAATAAGTTAAACAATCAATTTATTATATCCTTAATTCTCAAAGAATAAAGCCATGGCATATTCCTGCAAAATGCTTTGGAATTATTGTTGTAGTCTCAGAGTTAAGAACAACAGAAATAAGTAACTGCTAATGTATGAAGACAAACTCTTAAACAACTTTCTATTTAGACTTACAGTAATTAAATGTTAATAATATACTGTCTAGATTTTATTATTTGACTTTTTAATTATAGTTCATTTAATAATCAACATAGAAGTAGTTACCATGAGAATTTTTCATCGTTTCATCATAAAAAGGAACTATAATAAAATGATTCATAAAAAGATAAATAGCCATTTAGTTGTAATCGTATGAAATATAAACGCGGAATAATAAAGAAAAACAAACATTGAGTTACAGTACTTACTGGTATCTTTAAGTTAAGCCAAATAAATGAGTAAACTAGTGATAATTCAAAACGTTGACAAAATCTATTAAAAGTTCTTTTAGTGAAAAAGTATTAGAACAAAGTGGCTAGAAAAATGAATTCATAGTAATTGAAATATTAAACAGTCTTAGTGATTTATATCGGTGTAATTGTGTGTTATTTATTTGAGTGACTTGTGAAAATATGTAATGTGAACTTTTTTTAATACACTGTTAATAAGTATTCCATTAATCAAATGAAAGTTTACATAGGGTGTGCGCTGTAGATGATTTCCAAACTAGAACAAAACAGTTGTCCAGTGTTCTCTGATTTCCATCGGTACCCTGCCAACATTAATCTGTGACGAATTCAATCAACTGAAAGTTTATATGTTGAAATAAAACAGAGATAACTGTTTATACTGTATTGAGTTGAGGTGATGATAGTGATTCAATGTAACGAATAAACGTCACCGTGATTTGCATAATTCATATCATTTAAATAGATAAAATGAACTAAGGTTATTGACAACATAATTGTTGTTCAATATATTGTTTGTACTTACAAATTTCGAGAACTTTCAGTTAGATTTCATCAATAAACCAACTAGTCATCCATGAACTATTTACTACTCAATCTACATTGTATGTTAACAAGTAGTCTTCAGTGAAAGTTTCTTTTTGCTTATTTGAGATTATTCTTATCTATTTGTCATGAACACTTCAGTTTAATACTACTAGATATGATAGATAAAATCAAATCCATTCACAGTAAGGCACTGTAATGAAATCTTGACTAGTGCTGAGATTCTAGCAAGCAGCACCTAGTGTACTGCGACTTGAGCTGCAAGCAACTCTATAAATGCTATTATCCTACATATTTTAACTTTCCTCTGTAATTTGATGCATGTCAATTATTTACTTGGACATCCATGAATTATCAATCATTTCGTCTCAGAAAATTACCTTGAGATTCTTTCTTTCTAAGCCATACTATAAAATGTAATTCAGAGTAATTTACTTTCCAAAAAATTAGACTTCAGCTCAATGAGAGCCCGAATTATTGACTTGAGTGCTGTTGAAAATTTGCTGATCTTGTATTTCCATTTTGTTCTTTGTATACAACCTGTAATTTTAACTTGATCCTAAGGCTCTTACACGTTATTTTGTTTTCCTTAATCCTTTCAACTTCTACAAGTTTCTTTTAACTTCTCCTAATTAGTATTATCTTCGGTCAGTATTTCTTCTTCATATTTGCCTAGATAACTTTTTTCGATTATCTCGTTACTTAGAATCTACAAATAACTCATATGATGTAACCTTTTACTAACTTCCACTTGGCATATATCATGCAAAACCACTGTGTATACTATTGTACGGTCGACGAACTGAACGTCGTCGGTAAGGGAATTTTCATCGCTGAATTATCTTAACCTTTAAAATTCTATTCAAGTTATTATGTTAACAATGTGATGAGGAAGACAGAATCAGTATGAATAATGTGATATATTTGCACTATACATTTCGAATAATCTAGTCACATATATACTTGTCAAGGCACCTATAAATAAACATGAACAACTAATAAGGGCCAAGTTAAATATTATGTTGAATGGTTTCAGTGTGATAATTGGAGAATAAAAGATGATGTTAAAAATTCTCGCACCATCAGGAAAAGAGGATAATAATAGTGACAAATGAAATTACTAAGGCAGCATCAGGATTATAATAAACTGTTTCCGTACACACAGAGGAGGCCTGAATTTTTTAATTTAGGAACTTTTTTGTGATGACTTCATTGTCTTAAAAGTTGTTAGAAGGTAAAACTTATAGTCTATATCAATTTATGTTTTCCGATTAAACAGAAAGGTTTTCTAGTCTCCATCTCTATCAGATTTCTTGATATCATTTGTTTTTCAAGTCACTTATGCACGTTCCCCCCACCCTTGATTGGAATGTTATTTTACTTAGTCATATGTATGTATCCAGTGGGATGTAAAGTAATTATTCCTGCAGTTATGAGGCTAATGTGGAAATCTATGATTCGAGGTAACACAAAAACCAATGGCTGATTCTCGTTCTAATAAAATCGTTTACATCACGTTGTCGTATAAGCGGGGAGAGGGAAGAATCGAATGGCCTAATTTCGAAGCGTAGATTGTAATCTGCAGTCGAAAAAAAAACATATTGTGCTGCTAAACTAATCATCATTGGGAAGTCAAAGACCATTATTCCATGAATCATAAAGAAGACAACATGAAAAAATACCCCAATAACTGTAATGTCTCTATTTGAACTCTTTGGTATTCGGCATCACGTTAGTTTGTATGCCCAATGAGTACATACAGGTAAGATTCATAAATAGTTTACTCAATAAAACGGTTGATGGGTGTATATTCAGGATTAGAAAACAAGTTGTCCTAAACATTTAAGTAGGATGTCAAAAATGGTATGAATTAACGTTGAGTAAAAGGAAACCAGAGATTACGATAAATCACTTTTTAGAAATGGCATGTCGTTTGAGAGAAACCAAAGGATATTTGAATAACGTAAATCATATCAATTAACAAACAACGCATACTCCGATCAATCTATTTTGTGTGTTTCTGTGATAAAGATAAGGTAATTATGTGATACAGCTGACGCCATTATATGATACAATGGTGATGATATTAGGAATAGAAAAACCGTGACAGAATATTAATATTAACACAAAATATGAAATGATAAATACCTTATTGTAGTTTATATTTATATAGTCTACTTAACCAGTTAGGCATTACTTGATGTGCTTAAATAGTCAGATATTGATGATAAGTGTCTAGTCATGAAATGAAGACCATATGTACACATCATAAAGTTGACTACAAATGCAAATCAAAAATTTAAAAATAAAATTATTTTATATAATTAGCTTACTCAAATTATTGGGATTCGTATGTATATGTACTTGATCAAAAAATCTTTGTGATATCCATGAACCTCTTACGCATATACTGATTAAAGCGAAAAGACCACCTAATCCAGTTAGTAATATAATTCCTATTTCCACATAAAATAAAATATGTTTCTGTTTGTTACATAACATTTAATAACCGTTTTACTGTTGAATATATTAGAAATATGTATATATATGAATTGATGTAAATCTATTTTAAAACAATCGTATTTTTCGTATTAGTTATGAAGTGATATGATAAAATTATTTCAATAGTTTAGCCATAGAAACTAATTAAATTGTTCTTATAAGTATTTGACTATTTACAGGAATTTGATTGACTGATACAAACTTTCATCTAAAAAGGAACCAATCACAGTAAAAGAATTTTGTAATTGTATAGTGAAAAGTAATAAAGTATTACGTCCTTTTTTAAAAAGAATAATTCATTAAAATAAAACCGGAAAGAGTTAACAGACTTCAAGTATTCACTATGAGTTAAGTAATAGTCACGAAAGTAATAAGGACTAGGAATTACATTATGTATTAACTTAAACAACTGGTAAAAATTTTATGCAGACGAATGTATGTTCATATTAAATAATTATTCACTATTGGAGTATGAAAAACTGAACGAGTGATACAACCAATACTAATTAATGATGATAAAAAATGTTAGAAAATTTGTTATTTACTGCCATAATAAAATGAGTATTTGAACATGTTTCTTTTGTACGTAAAGTTTGGGCTTAATTTAGTAGATAGATAAAGCCCAGGCTGAATGCAACTTATTGATCTGTGTCCTATTGAGTTTTATTCATTTTACTGCATAAATGACTTGAAAAGATGAACCTGGTAGAGCTACGTCACGAGTAGTTACAGCGTATATGAGAGAAGCTGCTGTTGATCGATTTCTTTAATCCTGTATACAACTATAAAGATTGTGTTTAGGAATACATTCTAGAGTTGCTCGGTTTTTGCTGTCAATTAGAACTTCTTACACAACATCAAGCAAACTGTATATACACATTGATGTAGTACACAATGCCACCCTATCTTTAACATCATTTATTTAAATAATCACTTTTGGATTTAGTTGTAATTGTTATACTACTTATGAGTAGTTGAGTGTTTATTATGAAATTTGTAACTAATAAATTAATAATTGTTTGTTGCAGAACCACGTTAGATATTTATATACCTGTTCCAATATAAATATTCCGAATACTCAAGATAGCCTTTTGACTGTATCGACTTCGGGTGCGTTATTCCGGTGAATCTAATGCTATGTCAAGTAAATCTTACAATCACATAACGTACCTCTGAGTTTGCATAATTTTCAAAACTGCCAAATAACTCATTTAATACTAAAAGATTTTGATCCTTCGTCACTTTATCTGGCTAGCTTGTTTTCAAACATATTAACGTAATACTTCTACTACGTTGTAGACAATAATTTTGAAATTTAATATATGTATGATTGTACAGATAGTGTAAATGACATCATTGAAAGGAAAATGTTCTTCCTGAATAGTATGTATTTATTCAATGAAGCAATGGCATTATATTTGAAGGTAAACTTTTTAAACCACCTATTGATAATCCATTTGATTTAGATTCAGAGAATATCCTAACATAATTTACTGTGTATCAAATTTAAATAAACGAAGTACTGTTTTCATCGAAAGTAACTGAAGTGATTGATTCTCTTTAGATACATGACCTGTTTGACTAAGCGGTATGATTGAAAATTGTTGATGTATATAACAACACCGTTCCTTAACCATGCTAGGAGGTACTCAAGATTGCGGAGTAGTCAATACCTAGAGCATCTGTCAGTGTAACTTGCTCAACATGTGCAATTAAACTGATAAATACGAAAGAGGTAGCGAGATCGGAAAATGTATCCATCAGTTTAGATTTTAATTATAAGTGCGCAGATAACATTAGTTACAGTTTAACTACGTTAAATTATATTTGGATCACTCTGTGTAACCGCATTATCAGTATTTCACTGGATGAATCACCTTTAAATTATGGATAAATAAACAAAGGCTTCACGTTCGCTGTCTGAATCTCCTTCTGATTTACTTTTATAGATGAATTTGTCAATAAACGTTACGCGGTAGCCATTCTTTCTAAAGGCATTAAGCAAAGGTTTCGCTTCTTCATCAAATATATCAGGAGGGCAAATTATTGTCATTTTCTAATGAAGAATTCTCAACTGAAGCCTTTAATACTGTAGAGAAACAAAGGTAAAGGGTGAGCACAGTGACAATGCATCGGCATGTCTATATTTAGTAGCTGTCTAGTACTTAATCTCCAAGTCGTAATCCAAGTTACTTAACGTTATAATTGATTTACTGTCACTTTCGATATCACTAATTGGTTTGAATTAAAAAACCATTCGTCACCTGGAAGCACTGGATAGCTGTTATGTCGTAGTATGAAACTCTTTAACAGTGTACATCCACGACCTCATCGAGGGTCGGACATAGGACACTTTGGCTTTGCAGTAAACGTTTTACCAATAGACTAGTGTGTCGGCTCTTAACTGTTGACATTTCTAATTCAGTCAATTCATGATACGTTAGAAAGATCAACCGTTAGAAGCCGACTCAGTAGTCTAATGGTAAAATGTTCCATGTTCCATCATCTCAGTGAAATTCCTAGATTTAGAAACCGGAGGATATTGTTCTTTTCGTACTCCATTGTGCATTTGATGTTAGGATAAGCTTCATTAAAAATTTGAAGTAGTTTATTCGCTTGGCTTATGTCGTCGCATATAATAAATGTATCATGAAAGTACCTTCTGTAGAGTGTCAGTTCGGTTTATTGCAGGCATTAACTTTGTTTTTTCTAGATTAGCTACAAATATGTCAGCGAGTATTGGTCCTAAAGAGCTTCCCATGGCTACACCATCTGCTTGACAGTATGATTTATTATTGAATTGAAATTGAACGTTTATTGTGCATATTCTTATAAGTTGTTTAAGTTGTGTATAGATAACAGTTTGGAATGTTGACTTATTATGTCAATGATTTCCTCTAGGGGAATATTGGTAAACAATACTGATATATCATAGGATACCATAAGTTCATTAGATATATTTATTTGGCCTACTAGTTCAGCGAAACCGAATGTATCTTTTAAACTGAATACAGACAGCTGTTTGCGAATCGGTTCTAATTTGTTGGCCAACCAGCGAGGTAGCTTATGACATGGTGAATTGATCTTGGAAATTATTCGTCTCATTGGTACATCAGGTTTATGTAGTTCGGCTTGCCCATACATGAATGGTAGGCGCGAGCCACGTGGTTTCAATTCATTGTATGTTGTGCTGTCAATCGTCTTTTGTTTTAGTAGTTCTCCAAGATGTTTAGTTACTCGATTTTCTAGTGCTGCTGTTTTGTCTTTGTTTGATTTTTCTGCTTTGAATTTATGTGTGTCTTCCAGTATCGATAGAATTTTCATGTGTGTATTCGGATTTATTCATTAATACTACTCCAGGAACATTTTTCTGGTTTGAGTAATAGTAGGTTATCGTCATTTCGTAATTGTTTCATTGCGTCATAATGAGCTCTAGTCATGATTTTGGATTGTGTGTTTGGGGAAATATGAAACTGATTGGTTATATTGACTAGTTTTGATTTGAACCAGCCCCGTTTGTCTTCACTTACTGGCTTTAGATCAGATAATTGGTGGTAAAGATTTTCAAATTGAACTTTTGTGTCAATTCTTTTATTATATTTTGGGGGAACATGGAATTTAAAACCAAGTGATAAGGCTCCGGACTGTATATTTTTAAGCTTCATATTGAATAAGTTATATACATATTTTTCTAGGTTATTAGGGAATTTTTCGGTTATTTTTTTATTATGTTAGAGATTTGAATAAAGTTTTGTATGACATTTTGGCTGTTTTCAGTCGTAATTTTTGATAGAAATTAAAGAATTTTATTCGACAGACTGCATTCAGTTCTTCAATGAATTTGCCATATTGACCGGCGGATGCTCTTAGATCATTGATTACGTTTTTGGTAGATTCAATACAAGATTTTGTTACGCGTCGGAGATTTCTGTTAGAAGGAGAAGATTTGATAGATCTGAAAATCAAAAGCAGGTACATTGGAAGGATAGAAAGACGGACCAATTTACGATTTATTGAACATATCCTGAAGAACTTGTGCTTGAAAGAAGCAACCACTTTTAGAAGTTCAATTATGAGTCTTATGGTAGACATGGCACATAAGGTTGATGTAACAAATACTTTTGAAATTATCAATAAACAACATAAATCTATTCTGTTAAAACCTGCTGAGGCCGTTGCAATTAGAAGATTAAAATATGACCTTTGTGTTCAAAAGGAATCAGTAGTTAATCTTCAATTGCTCTGGTAGCATTAGATCTATGACCCAGTTCTCAGCTCCAACTATAGATAATAGGAAGTCGGTGAGTTATACTCCTACATTTCTATCTTATTCCCCTTCACATATTCATAACAATATAGTATTCATAATTACATAATCGAACTCTCTTTAACATTCATTAGAGCTCTGATTCGTAAGTGACTTTTTAGGATTAATTTTGTACTTCTTTTTTCATATTACGTAATAAAACTCTAAAATATTTACTTAATCTATTTATAAATACTTTAAATTCAACTTCTTCATAGTTTCAGTCAGTCAGTCAGTTACAACGTAGAACTTGGTACATGCGTACATCAGTTCAAGTTGCCATGCCTCAACTAGCAGATAGAGATTAAATTGTCGGACCAAATCCCAGAGTAGGGGAGGTAGTAACAGAGTAAGTACGAATGAAAAGGCATAGAGATCAGAGATGAGATTTGAGATAAAAAGTGATTCAGTAAAGAGTAGATTATAATAAGCTCAAAAATTAGAATTTGGAGGAAGACAAGGAGTGGATGCACCTGCGCCATTGCAATCGATTTTGAGCCATATCACCTAAAGTCTCTAACTATTTGTTACGATCATCGTGTGGGTCCCAACCAGGTAGTCTACATCTATTAACATGGCTCAGTCCAATCGTCAATGACTTCATGGATTGGTGCCATGTTCTCGTTTGGCCACCCCTAGCTTTCTTCCAGCCTACTCCCACAACAGACAACATCGCTCGTCGAGGTAGACGGTGGTCAGGCATACGTAACACATGTCCTAGCCACCTTAGCCGGTGAAGATTCACTACTTTATCGATAGACTTATCGTATTTACCTAGTACTCTATTCCTAATCCACGCAATGCTTACTCGATGGTCCCAGCAAACACGAGCAATGTTTCGGAGACATCTATGATTGAATACTAGGAGCCTACGAATATCCTCTATCCTTAAAGGCCATGTTTCACATCCATAAAGTAAAACGGATCTGACTGCTGCACAGTAAATGCGTCCTTTCGTCAATAAACGGATGTCTCGCCTACGCCACAAGTGACACAAGTTGGCAACTTTATAGTTTCACTACTTAGACAATCCAATGTTATCAGATAAACAATTCAATTGACAAAATCAACAAGTGTATTAATAATTGGAGTTATCTCAAATCAATAACATGTATGTAGCTGATGACAATGCAACGAAATACATTGAATTCAAAGTATTCTGCAAATGTTGTCATTCTTGGATTATTCAAATAGATGAAATATGTTGAACATGTAAAACATTGTGAATACGTTTAGATTTCATACAGAATCGCATCTTTAAAAAAAAATAATTTCACGCTACCAAAATTCTGTCAACATCACCATTTTATCATATTCACTCCATCCAAATAATTTACATCATTAAATCACATAGAAGAATTTTGCTTAGATCAATAATGAAAACAATGGAGACTATTAAGTTTTCATACTGATATACTTTATGAAATGTATACGGAAATTTGTTATTATATAGAAACTTCAATATAAAATTATTCGGTAGTTCATACTTAGTGAAAAATTTACTTACACCAAGTAACACATAACTACTTTCATTATTAAACATGTTTTATCATCATAACGACATTATTTACAATTGGAAACAAAATAAAAGTAAACCACATGATCATAGAAATTTGATCTAATAAGTTTTCTAATAAAAAAAACTTATATAATGCTTATGAAAATTTGAAAAATATCTAATAAAGAGTTAATGATCAAATGATCGTCTTCAATACTTATATTCTCATATGTGTATATATGTGAAGGAATAATTTTAAAGGTAACAAAATCTGGTTTACTACTGTATTAAAGTTGAAGCATAGTTGGTATTGAGATCTAGAAAGTATGTTTTGTTGTGTTTTATACTCTTCAGCTGAATGTGACTTAGTCTTAATGTTGATTCAATAACGTCCAGATCATAAATCTAAAACAGAACAAAATGTGAATCCTTCATTACACTACCAGTCATATTTCAACTATGACACTGTGTGACAGAAATCCATATAAGGTGCATGAATGTCAACAGAGGTTGATCAGTTATATACATTCATATTAGTAATGAGAAGTGATATGACGATAATAAACCGAAATCTGTCTTTATTATTTGTTTATTACTTCATAAATGACCTACATGATTCATATTTAATAATTATTAGTGATTTCGATGAACTTTGGCCTTGTTTATTTCGTGTAAAAATTTTTGTATTTAGGCCTATAATTTTTTACGAGGTGTAACTCATTTTTTCGAACTCCGCCTGCAGCTCCTCGAGGGTTATTGCCGATCCCAAACCCGGGTGAAGTAGGAGGGTTAGGCATAGGGCTAGCATCCCTATCCCGTAAAACGCAAGCTTGCTAAAAGAAAACGCTAACCAGATAAAACAAACTAAACCCGGGAGTGGAAGGAATGTTTATGACGCCTCATGATGAAAGCCGAGACTCTTTGGAAGTCTTGAGGCCAATGCCCCCCCTTCTAACGACCAGAGCAAAAATTTTTCTAGGTACATAGAACATTCAGGCAATGTAGGGAGACCGGGAAGATCACCTTGATAGTAGCAGAAATGAAAGAGATACAACTTGACTGTGCTCGTGATTAGCGAAACGCATCGGACTCAAACTGGACAGAAAGCATTAGCTACGAGAGATGTGCTACTATACTCCGGTAACGAAAGAGGAAAGTGCTCCACACACCCAAGGAGTTGCTCTGATGCTATCCAAGAAAGCGCGCTAATGCACTTGTAGGATGTTAACTACATAGACTCAGGATAATCAAAGCATCTTTCTAAACAATGAAGAAGGGGAGTACTATTAATATAATCCACTGTTATGCACCCACCAACAGTGGCAACGAGGAGGACAAATATCAGTTGTATGATACGCTGCAGTCAATTATAGCAAAGTGTCTAAGAAAGGATCTAACAATCTTGATGGAGAACCTAAACGCCAAAGTCAAAATGGAGACTACACCAGATACGAAGACATCATGGGACGACATGGACTGGGAGAAAGAAAGGAGAATGGGGTAAGATTTACAAACCTATGTGCTTTCAACAAAATGATTATAGGTAGTACAATATTCCCCAACAAACGCATACACAAGGTTACATGGGTCTCGCCGGATCATACTACAGAGAATCGAATCGATCATATATGCACCAATAAAAAATTTAGAATATCAATGAAAAATGTGAGTACCAGGAGAGGAGCTGACATGGCTTCAGATCATCACCTGGCGGTTGCCGAAATGAAACTGAAGCTAAAGAAGTAATGGATAACTGGAATAACAGCATTACAACAGTTTAATACAGCCTTTATTTGAGATACTGACAAACTCATGGAATCCAAAATAACTTGCAACAACAGGTTTCAATCCTTACAAGATCTGCTGAAAGAAGAAGAAACCACTGTGGAGGACAACTAGAAACAAATCAAAGAGGCACTAACTTTAACATGTCAAGAGGTTTTAAGCCGCAAGCAGCACCATTACAAGGGATGGATTTCCACTGAGACCCTTAGTAAAATTCAACAAAGGTGAAACAAGAAGGCAAAAATTAACAACAGCCGGAATATAACAAGGGAAATCAAGGCACAAAGTGAATACACAGAAGCGAATAAGCAAGTAAAGAAGAGCATTAGAGCCGACAAACGGAAGTAAACTAAAAGTTTTCAATGATAACGGAAAAAGCTGCAAGAGAAGGAAATCTGAAATAACTATATGACACAATAGAAAAACTGGCAGTAAATCAGAGCGACCGGTCAACAACAAAGAAAGCAAGCTAATCACCGAGATTCATGATCAAAGGAACAGGTGGGTAGAACACTTTGATAAACTCTTGAATAGGCCATCTCCACTGCACCTACCAGACATAGAAGTAGCCTCTACATATTTCCCGATAGATGTCACTACACCAACGATGGAGGAAATCAAGATAGCCATCAGGCAGATCAAAAGTGGGAAAGCAGCAGGACCTGACAATATACCAGCTGAAGCACTCAAGTTAGATATAGATAAAACGACAAGGATGCTCCACGTTTTATTCAAGAGGATCTGTGAGAAAAAACAAGTGCTGGTGGACTGGAAAAAAGGATACCTTATCAAGATACCAAAAAATGAGATTTAAGCAAATGTGAGAACTACAGAGGTATCACACTGTTGTCAGTACCAAGGAAAGTCTTCAACAGAGTGTTGTTGAACAAAATGAAATACTCAGTGGATGCTCAACTTCGAGACCAACAGGCTGGTTTCCGTAAGGATCGGTCATGCACAGACCAAATCGCACCACTGCGGATCATCGTTGAACGATCAGTTGAATGGAACTCGTCACTGCACATCAACTTCATTGACTATGAAAAGGCGTTTGACAGCGTAGACAGGAGATCGCAATGGTAACTTCTTCGGCACTACGGCGTACCAGAGAAACTCGTCAACATCATCCGGAAATCTTACGACGGACTACAGTGCAAAATCCTGCATGCAGGGCAGCTGACAGATGCATTCCAAGTGAGAACCAGTGTCAGACAAGCCTGTCTGCTCTCGCCTTTCATCTTCCTTCTAGTGGTTGGTTGGTTCATGAAAACCTCCACATCTTAGGGGAAGCACGGAATTCAATGGAGAAGTAGCATGCGACTCGATGATTTGGACTTCGTGGATGATCTAGCTCTTCTAGCCCATACACACCGACAAATGCAAGTACAAACAACCAAGGTAGCAGAAACCTTAGTATCAGTAGGCCTGAA
The DNA here is from genome assembly GCA_025215515.1 of Schistosoma japonicum. Lineage (NCBI taxonomy): Eukaryota > Metazoa > Platyhelminthes > Trematoda > Strigeidida > Schistosomatidae > Schistosoma > Schistosoma japonicum. The sequence goes on from CM046069.1 coordinate 69,617,040, forward strand.
CATACACAATGGAAGGAGCGAGATCCTCAATTTCAGTACAGAGAGCTCCGACCCAATTTAACTTGATAGAGACACTTTGGAAGAAGTGGATACATTCACCAACCTGAAAAGCATTATCGTTGAACAAGGGGGATCCGATGCAGATGTAAGAGCAACGACTGGTAAAGCAAGGGCAGCATTCCCACAGTTGAAGAACGTATGAGACTCAAAACAATTGTCAACCAACCTCATAGTCAGACTCTTCGATTCGAACGTCAAGATAGTTCTAGTGTATGGAGCTGAAATGTGGAGAATTACTGCAAACATCCTCAGGAGGGTAAAAGTATTTATGAACAACTGTTTTCACAAGATACTGAACGTCCATTTGCCATAAACCATCAGCAACAGCTTCTATGGAAGAGAACAAACCAACTTCCAACCAAAGAGGAAATTAGGGCAAGACATTGGAAATGGATAAAACATACATTGCGGAAATCATCAGACTGCATCATCAGACAAGCACTAACTTGGAATCCTGTTGGGAAACGGAAAACAGCAAGGCTAAAAAACACACTTCGTCGAGAATGGGAAGAGGAAATTAAAAGGATAAACAGCAACTGGAAACAGCTGGGAAGGATTGCTCAGGACAGAGTTCAACGGAGAATACTGGTGAGTGGGCAATGAATCCTCTGTAAGAGGTTAACGGGCGTAAGTAAGTAATTAACTCATTTTCTGATTAGTTGTTCGCATCAATCAGTCAAATTTGCGAAAGGTTATCACTTGAACACAATCAGTTTAATTCAATACATTATGTGAGCTTTCCACAACTCACTCGCACGACAATTTGTATTTTGCACATGAGTTATTCTAGATGATCTTACTGGGCTTTTGTTGATGGTTGTTTTATTCCCCTTTTCCACCTTGCAGATTGTTCACCTCTGGTCCCAAGATTGCTTCCTTCAGTTGCTGACTGAATATATTCGAATAACACTAATTCAAACGAGCTTACAATTAATTATTACATATACATGATCGCTTCCTTCTTATACCAAAGTGATACAAACTCTTACAAGTAGATTATTTCTTACTTGGAATATTTTATTTGACTAGAACACAAGAATTAGATATGGAATACTCTGGCACTTTGCACTCACTTTTATAAAACCCAATCATAATAACAGATATAACATTACCGGTTTCTACTGAAAAGAAGCTATGTCTGAAGAAGTGATAATTTGTTCTTGTACAAACTGACTGAAGTAGTTGATACTAATGTATGAGTCCATTAAGTATAAATAATTTTCAGACTGTTCCACAATTGATCACACTTGTTATGTATACGTCTGACTAATGGCTAGGAACGGAAAGCAGCTCTATTTCAATTATCTTAAATTCATGTCTACACGAGATTGTTCAATACCGTGGATTCATCATGCATGATGGTTGGAATCGATCAATGAAACTTATCTACATCCCTGATGCAACCAATGATTGGTCAAGAATTTGAACATGAAACTAACTATGACTACGTTTACTCTCATAAAGTACCCTCATCTGCTGTTTACTTTATCCTCTGTTTTACAGAAAATAAACAGGGCTTCATGATCCTAAATGTAATATTTATCATGTGAATTCACTTCGATTCAACTTATAGCAATCTAATGGGGGAAATTTAAATCAATTTATCAGTGAAATGAATCAATGTAAATGAATACAGTTCGTCAGTTTAAATGAAGTGTATTAGGTTAAAAATGGTTACGCAATATTACTTGTAGACTAATCAATTTCATAATCATGTGAACTATATTCATCAGATTCACTATTCTACCTAAAACAGTAGGGTTACGGTTATGGAAAATGTTTTTACTGTTCCCTGTATGTGATATATCCAACCATTGTGGACATATTTTTTCGCCCATTTATTGTGTGATTTCTTCATATTGGAAGTGTAATTTCCACTAAACAAAGCATTTTAAGTGTCTGAACTTATTCAAATCTGACTTATATGAACACGTCATTTTAGCTCAGTTTGAAATTCAGAATGAAAGCATAAATACAATCAGATTTGAAGATCGATGTGAAATGTTTTAATGTGGATGTAAAAGTAAAAGAAAATAAATAGGGACATTTCAAGAAAGTTAATATTTTTTGAGATTGAGAGATACTGAGAAGATGGCGAACTAACTGTTTTTCTCGTAGATACTTCCTATCTTTGTTATTATTTATTAATTGTAAAGTTGGCCATGACTCGGCATTCTCGTTCATGTTTTCCAGTACTTACCCTTATTGTTTCTGATAGAACTGATGTCATTTTTAGTGTTCTAATTCTTCCTGTCTGCTTGCAAGGTCCGTTACTGTAATCGTAATTGTAGATTCAAAACAAGTAGAATCTAATCTTCTGAGTGCTAAGTTGTTGTCTTCTTGACTTCGTTTTGGGTTAAGAAAATTCTGTTGGCAGTGTCGTTGGATCACTCGATGTAGTAGATAAGTTCACAGGTTAGCAAGTTGCAGTTATTAGTTCCATACATAGACGAAGGCAAAGAACACCACACAACAATATTTTAAAAGTCATTACTCATTGTCAAGTGAATAGAAAAATCGCAGAAAAGTCTAAATATAGCACAATAAGTAATGAAAATATACCAAATAACTCATTCCAAAGATGATGTTGTAGTAGGTTTAAATAACAGTATGTTTATAAACAGTGGAGAATTTATTGTTCAAAGCCTAGACTTGGCATTCGAACAGTGTATTCCACGCCTAATTATTCACTTGACTAATACCGTCAAAGCACAGACTAGTAATCAACGCATGTTAAGAATTAGGAACGAAGAGTAAATGAAATGCTTACTTTTGTAACAACAAGTGACTATATATTCGAAAGTTGAAAAGATTCGAAACAGTGTGTTCAAAAGATGTATAAATTCAATAACTAAATATCGTCTAACGTTTCAACATTAATTTAGTATTTTTGAATTGGGGCTGGTTTGTGGAGATCGTTATCAACGAGTCATATACCAGGACGAAACGACAGTCTAGTGTTCCCTACTTTTCAGTAGTACCCAACCTAAAATCAGTTTGCAATGAATTCAATCACATAAAATTAATGCTTATACTTAGAAAATACTTAATTTGACTATTGTTATTGTTTTATGAATATAAAGTGTGCAGATGTTGATACTACACAGTAAATTACAGTGATATTTTATCATTTTTATCAATAAATTATCACTGAATTAACCTTGAAATGAAGTTCAGTTGAACAAAATTAAGGAAAGGAGAATATAAATTCATTCATCCATTCACCTGTTACTCCTTGCATGGCACATACTGCTGACCAGGATTCTCTAACTAATTCAGTCCCAAGGCTATCCTTTCCAGCTCTTCCCAAGTGTTATTAATTCCTTGGATATTTACCTCCAGTTCCCAGAGCATTGTATTATTTGGTCTTCCTCTTTTCCTTTAGCCTCGCGGATTCCGAGTTGGAGCTTGCCTTGCGACATCGTTTGGTAATTTCCAAAATATGTACCCTATCCTTTTTCAATATATTCCTAATTTTTTCAGCAGCTCAAAGTTGACTAGGTTGTTCTCTGCCACAGATGATAGTCACTGATGATCCAACAAATCCGGTGTATTCTGTGTAGATAAGTGTCTATAAATACATGCATCTTTTAAATGATATCTTTTGTAGTTTTCCAAGCTCCAGCATTGAAAATTCTGAATATGGTGTTGGCTGATAGTTGTTTCGAGTTCTAGATAATCTTCAACTGTAGAAATGCTGCCACTGTCTTATCTCATCAATCTGGCACTTCTACCTCAGGTCGAGTGTGACTTGTTTGGTGCGTGCTGTGCTCCATCAAAGGAACCTGTTTTTCGCTTATGTATGTTGAGGCCTACTACCGAAGAGGCTGTTTCTACAATGGCTGTCTTCACCGGCATTTGTTACTGTGCATAGAATATAAAAGTTATGTTATCTGAGAAATTCAATTCTCCTGGATGCATCCAGTGGTTTTTCACAGTGAAGAAAGTTGATACAAAATGATGAGTTCCATCCAATTGATTGTCCAGCAATGATCCTTAGTGCTGAGGTTTGATCTGTACATGATCGATTCTTACGGAATCCGGCTTGTTCATATCAAAGCTGAGCGCCACTGGTTTTTTCATTCGGTTCAACAACACTTAGTTGAAGACTTCTTGATACTAATAATAAAGTAGAGTAGTTATCACACCTACCAAGATCTTATTTCTTCTGCATATCGTTCCTTCTAGTCTGCTGGTACTCTTTCTTCCTCCTAAATTTTTCTGGGGAGATTGTGAAGCATCATTACAATTACATGTATATCTGACCTCAGTGCTTCAGCTGGTATGTTGTCTGATCCTGATGCTTCACCACTTTTGATTTGTCAGATGGTCATGTTGATTCCTTCAGTCGTTGGTGAGTCAACATTTATAGGAAGGTCTGTAGGTGCTGCTTTGATGATAAGTGGGTTTAATGGAGCTGGTCTATTCGAAAGTTTTTCAAAGTGTTCTACCTACCTGTTTATTTGTTCTTGGGTCTCAATAATTGGTTTACCTTCTTTGTTCTTGACAGGTCGTTCTGGTTTAATATATTTTTCAGCTAGCGTCTTCGTTGCATCATATAAGTGTTTCATGTTTTCTTTCCTTTCAGCTTTTCGTGGTGTCATTGCTAGGTTTTCCACATTGTGCTACTCATCGTCTCTAATGCTCCTCTTTACTTGTTTATCGGCTTCTGCGCATCTGCTTTGAGCCTTGGATTTCTCTATTCTTGTTAGTATGTTACTGATTGTTGTCTTCTTGTTCTTTTTTTCTTGAATCCTATCCAGAGTGTCAATAGTGATCAATTCTTTATGATGGTGTATTTTCAGTCTCAGAACTTACTAACATGTTGAAGTTATTACTTCTTCAATCCCTGTCTAGTTGTTTTCCATTATAGTTTCTTTCTCTACTAGTAGATTATGTATAGCTTAAAACTTATAACCGAGAACTATCTTGAGTTCATTGAGTTTATCAGTGTCCCAAAGAGAGGCCATATTAAGCATTTGTAATTCTCCAGCTATCGATTGCTTCAGTTTTATTGTGGCCACCATTAGAACGTGACTTAAAGTTGCATCAGCCTCTCTCATTTTTCTCACATCTTCTACAGTTCCTCTGAACTCTTTACTGAAGCAAGTGTAGTCGATTTGGTTCTCAGTAGTGAGGTTCAGTTGAACTCATGCAGCTCTATGTATGCGTTAGCGAGGGAATTTGATGTCATCTCTTATCACATAAATAGTAAACAGTTAAATACATGTAAATATGTATAATAACATTTATAATAAATTTATTCACCAATTAAAAGTTTGCATTGATTTATTTTGCTTTAGACAAATGCACTGATGACTAGAATTTATGCTTCTGAAAGGAAAATAATTTCAAGACCACTAAAGTTCTAACCAGAAATATATAATTCGATAGACAGTGAAAGACTGGATACAGTATTATCCTGTTGGTTAACTGCAAACAATGATAATTACGAATCCATAATATACTCGGTCACAATATAAAGTGAGAAGGCAGTATGTGATGGATAATATGGTGAGCAATCATCCGTAGCATCAGCATAACACTAAAAAGATTACAGAAAGGTCATTATCATAATTAAAATATCGTTACTAGAACAAATACGAACAAACATATGTGTAACAACTAATACATATATGAAATCAATAAACCTTTAAAAGAAAATTATTGTTTATTTCCCATTCTGTACAATTACATAACAATTTTGTTGTTTATACAAAATATCCATTATAATAATACACGTGATCTATTTGGAATCTTGATTTAATTATGCAACATTTAAACATTTTTTTATGAATGAACATTTTTGTGATATTTTGATAAACAAAACATCTCCCTTGTATTATAAAAAACGTAACAAAAATATATTTTAGTGAAGAGTTCACTTCTTGGTGAATTCATTTTCAAAGTTGTATAATAGAAGATATATACTTTTTAGAATAGGCTGAGTTCGAATCCCAGTGTGAACATCAACATTGGGATGCAGGTCCATCCAGCCGATGAGTCCCAAATAGGACGAAACGCGCGTCCTGGATTCCATTTGCCAGTCACAATCCAACTTAAATAGAAGATATATACATCTTTCATAGTAATAATAATAATTGTTAATGACAATAAGTGAGCGAGAATGACAAAAATATACCAATCTGTAAAACAATAACTATCTCTATTCAATTACAATAATCAGCTAACTAGTGAGAAGTCGTGACTGATGGAGTTCAGACTAATCGGAAGTGAAACAGTTATCATTAATGACAATGGATGATCGTTGAGCTATATCACAAATTGATGGGAATTGGAATTCCACGATTGGATGCTGGCTCACTGGTACAGAGGATTAAGTGTTTGCTAACCTAAAGCCTCTGAGGCGGAATCTAAGGTGAGCACTGCTGAGGAGTCTCACACTAGAACGAAACAGCTGTTCAGTGCTCACCAGCTTTTATTGGTACCCTGCCAACACCAATCTGAAACGTATTCAGTCAATAATAAAGCAAACGTTTTTCATATAAATCTGGAAATGTATTTGTATATTCGTCATCACCACAGAAGTTAAATAAAGGCTATTAAATGTTGGAAAAGAAAGATTCAAAAAAATCTGGGATGACATGTGCTCAAAGATGAAAATTAATCGGTCTATGGTAAAAGATCTAATGAGGGAGTGAAATGGTAATGGTCTTTGGAGAAACTACTTTCGACTTTAGGATCAAGGTATAAGTAGAGGAACGTGCTTATACACATCGCGGTGTAAATATTTTGGCCAATAAGTTTTGTCATTCTCTAAAATTTGTTTAACCCTAACAGTGGCCACTTTGGTCCAATGAGAAAGTATTGGAGTTAATTCATGTTATCGGTTTGAGTCTTAATCGACGTGCTATAAAATTGATAAAAATCAACTGATTGATCAGTTTTTGAGCATTATGAACTTAGACGATATTGGTAACATATTTTCTGCTTACGATAACGTTGGTTTGTCGTCAACGCAAAATGCTCTTACTAACACGAATAATTTATTCTTGACTATGCTGTTTTTAATAGCATTTTCATCATAAAATGCACTTAAAAATTCAGTAATAACATTTGGAAATCACTATTTTGTCACTTTACGATTCGTGATTCCTGTTTCCATTGGAATCAGAAACCATATGTCACGTTTCGGTTTAGTCCATCTCTGAAACTAATCTAATATATATCTACACACATCAAAACGATGAAACATTCATTATGACTAAAGTAATCATATGCTATGCTGATGACTGGCCCCTGAAACTGTTAGGAACTTAAATTAATTATTTGACTTTTGTTCTATGAAATGACACTTCATCATGAAATTTCAGCGATTTGTTACTTAAGTAGTCAAAGTAGTTTGAGTACAACGTATCCCTGAATTCGTGAGCCAAAATAAAACAACTACAGTCTCCGAGTGTAAACTGGGCATACGGATTTCCTGATGCACTTAAATGCAACTTTAGGTTGTGCACTGTCTTACCATTTACAGATACAATAAAAAACTAAACAGAAAGTCTTTTTGGGATAATAATAAACGCAATTACACAGGTCGTGTACATAATGTTTATCAAATATTCAGTAGATTTCAAGATTGTTTGGATGAACGAACTTTATTCATTCTCCGTATGTTTTAATAGTTTAAATTAGGAACTACTGCGATATAATTTAGTAGTTTACATAAAGCAGGTATTACGTTAAATTTCCTTAATCGAACAGTCTTTTAAATTTGTTAAAATATTGATGTAGATATTCAAGGAATATCTATGAATGTAATCAACCGGCTCCAATTCATCAACCTGTCAGAGTAGATATAGACGTGTTGAAGTTTCTACGTTGGACGACTAAAGAAGAGTAACAAACGTTTAGAACTATGCTTTAGAAGACTATTGTAATTTAGTTGTGGATAAAGTGGCGTTTCATTTCTGTCATTGTTAATTTTTTATAAACCTATCCTTTTGTTCAGTATAATTTTTATTAGTATATTTTCTCCTATTATGAACTTCAGTTAATTGATTGTATACAAGTTACCTCTATTGAGTGTCACAACCCCCTTTGTTTAAATTAATGTCAAATTCATGATTGGTTGACTGTATAGTCTGATTATATATATATATACATATATATATATATATATATATATATATATATATATATATACAGAGAGAGAGAGGCATCGGGCAGAAGTGTAGTGACCAGCTAGGAACTCACATTGGCGGTTGCAATTGAGACTTCTTGCGCATTAGGTCTTATCAGTCAAACGCATCAAATCCTAACAGCTTTCTGTTGACGCTATGACAAAAGTATAATCTTAACGGTAATAATGAACAAGTATTATTACTAGTAAATAACAATTTATTACTTCTGAATTATTGATACTTTCATTTAAAATGTTATGACGCAAAAATGTGATTATATATCCAAATGCGAATCGGGTACCTAGTCGATCACTGCGCATCTGACCTATGCCCACCCAGTCCCAGGCCGCAGACAGAAGAACACAAGACAATAGACCAACCACACAATATCCTATCATATTTCACACATTCCTTTATATATGCATTAAACCTGACCACACAGTCAACCAATTAGGAAGCTAACATTAATACAAAATAGGAGCATTAGTGAATGTGAACTGAAGTAATGTACACACAATGAATTAACCATAATTCAAAATGAGAAATGATATACTAACTGTTAGCATGTAAAATATGACAGTACGGCAGGTGGAACTGAACAATAATAGAAATAAATTGTTCACCTTGAATGCAATCAAAAATAATGAATTTGTGTACAGATAAATAATCCTCGAAAATAATCAGTTTTCTTTAGGTATCCGGCACATATAGGAAGAATTAAAACAATAAAGAAATACGTAAGGTTCATCACAAAAACCTGAGAGCCCATAGAAAATGTACAATCTCTAGTAGTCCAACTCATTAACTACCAGCATCACCATGTGGCATTCCGAGACATAACAATTTACTACCCTGATGTTAACAATTTTGTAAGAAATTCTATAGAGCATATAAATCACTAGTGGGCTCTGAGCCCTGGTAATCTGCTATTATACCCATACTACACAAGTTTCATAAGAGATCTTAATTCCTGACTACACTACTCCACCCTCGTCTATGATAAGCTACTAAGATATCCTCGATCTCTTTCACGTGGTTAGTGAGCTACTGTGTCGACTGACTTGTAGTACTGTGAACATCGTTAGAACTCTATTGCCTTTACAATTTTTTCGAAAATTGGTAGTCCCTAGTCCGCCACACACTACAGCTTGTCAAGATACTTAATCAAACAGTGTGACTGCACTTTCGAACCAATATCTAGTTACATTGAACAGGCACGAATTAGATTAGGATTTTATTTAACTCTTCACAACTCATACCTTTTCTACAAACATTCTAGCAGTTAATGCACACTCTTCTCTTCATATGATGTTAGCCTTAAGAACTATAGTCCTATTGTCTAATTTTCTTTTTTCATATTTGTCACAGAAACATGGTGTTTTTCTTCACCGACGGACTGTGAATTAGGCATTCACAATACTTGCTTTATTACGACAATAAAGAGTATAAAAGAGGTGGTGGCCACCTAATATATACAAGTGTTTGTTTTCCGAGTACTGAAATTGATGACGAAATACTCAGTAAGGTGCCAGAGTATGTTTCTGGATCCGCGTTAGCTCCTCCAGCGACAGTTCACTGTAAGGATGCGTATGAACAACCCCTAACACTTCGACTACTCTTAAACTTCATTCTACCCTAGATTATAATGCGAATGCCATCTCAGGTAACTTGAAAGTGGGAGGTGTGTGGCGATCATTCATTTGCTGACAAAATTTCTTCTGCAACATTAAGAATGCACTGTTGTACACAACATATTTATGCTCCTACTAGACAATATTCCAATAACAATCGCACTCTTGACCTAGTTTTCTTTCATAATGTCAACTCTCTGTCACTTTGTGTTAGTAAATAGCTCAAAAGCAGTGACCACAAATTAGTTCTACATTCTCTTCCTTCTAATTTCACCCAGTCTAATTATCATATATTACAAAACACTAGAGAACATAGAGATTATAACAATGTGAACTAGAAGGATAATGCAGAGGGTACTAAACGATGATAGTAATAAATTGTTCACTTTGAATATAACAAAAAATAATGAAATAGTTTATAGATAAATAGCTTTCGAAGATAACCAATATTCTTTAGGTGCCCGGTATATCATCGATACATAAACAGCTACTCGAAATATCTACTTCATTTGTTTATCATTTTACATTTTCATACAATTTACTAGGCTAATTGCGTGTAACGATAGAAATCAAAGTTAGTATAGCATAATTGTTATTTTTGCTTCTTCATTGACATTAAGTAACCAGATTTAAATCCTCAGGCTTTTATATTCGATAACGTAACATTGTCCAATGGGCAGAATGAATAATCAAAATTTTATTAATCATCTACTTATCGTTGCAAATGACATAAATTAACAGGATTCTATTTCTAGTTATTTGGCATAAAGTTGACCATTATGAAGTTTCTGTAACACAATTATGTCTTCTATTTGAAGTAGATTCGATGCAACTTGTCATCTTCATTCATTATTCATTCGTCTAAGTTGACATAACAGTTTAGTTTTTCTTTGGATTGAAGCGCCTTGCTAAAAGTTTTTGTTAAAATGGTATTTTTGTGAAAATTTGATGACATTTTGCAATCAATCCAAAGCAGATAAGATCAATTTCACATAGCTAATCAGATTGAACCAAGAGATGGATCCAGGAGATAACAATTGAAAACAGTGTTATGGTGAAAACCACATCTTTTTCAGTTGTCAACCAATCGATATTTAAATGTTATCGACGACAAGGAACTGGAAATTCAAACCACAATGCGAATAGTGTCAACCGAAGTTGAGGTAGAACAAGTTACATTGGGATACATAATTATGGGACCAGTAGGTGCATAGCCAACGCCTCAACATTTGGAAGTAGAGGAAAAATAACTGTACTTGGTAGGACTTCGTTGATTTTATAAATCAACTTTAACAAAGAAACTGTCTTAATTAACTGGTCTTTGTTTACAAGATGCTCAATAAGTGAGATTCTAACTGATCCACTGCCGCCTTATTTCAACCATGCTATAAGATGTTCTTACACCCTTTAGAATAGAATCCTTATCGAATAACCTATATCATAAGCTCCACAGAAGCAACAGAATGGATAAACTCACATTGAAGTGGTCGTATGTGTGAATTTGTCCTTCAGGTTGTCGTTGAATAAGAGACTTCTAGATAACGATAATCTTAAGGTCGATGAGAAGAATTTTCTTTTAAGTGAATTAGAAACCTTCCTCTTTATGATATCTGTGGCTTTATCACTGCTGAGATCAGTATCCATGCAGAGCACTTTCTTTGATGAAGAGTCTCTGGATAAAAAGAAATTTATTTACCATCATTTTCTCTCTGTTTAATATTGTCTGTAGTAAATTATCACTTAAATTAGATGAAAGTTTTTTCCCTCTCTTCCAATTCAGCAATCAATAATCTCGATTTTATCATGTTACTTTTACTCTACCCAATCAATGTTTTGCAGTAAACTTAACTGACCTAGTTAACTGAAACTCCATTAATTCGGTTTAGCCCTAACTAGAAAGTCATTGTGTTTTTTGAAACAAAAAATTTATTCTGTTATGATCATATGCAAATATTGTATTAGGTTAGTAGAAGTCATTTTATTTATTGGGTGCACTTGTAGTTACTATATAAAATGATCATACTATTGATTATATGAATATATTATTGTCATACTCAACTAGGAATTTATGAAGAAGATGGCAAGTTCAGATGTACGCTTTTAGTAATGTTATAGTGTTTAAGCTAAAAATAAACATAGGCGTTTGAGCACCATTATAATTGGCCCCTAATGTGTTTTAGTGTACAGTTTGTAAGGTTTTATTATAAGGGACTGTTGAACGTTGTTGAATTTTTTTTAATTTTGTTATGTTGGATGACTAAAGAGTAAAGAGCTTTCAGAACTGTGTGTTAGAATACTATTTCAATTATTTTAACTGCCGGTAGTGTAAGCGTTTTATTTCCATTATTGTTACGTTCCTCTTACTCTATCCCCTTATTCAGTATATTTACTGTATAGTATATTGTCTCTTATTATAGATTACAGTTAATTAGTTGTGTACAAGTTACCCCTATTCAATACCCAAATCTTCTTTGTTTCGTATCAATGTTAAATTCCTAATTGGTTGACTATGTGGTCTGACTTTATGTATATATAAAGGAATGCCTGCAACATCATATGATTCTATCTGGTTAGTTGACCTGTATCGTACTCTCTTCGGCTTGGGAACAAGTGAGCATAGGGCAGACATACAGTGAATGACCAGGCACGCATTGGCGTTGATATTGCAGCCACAGTCTTTTACGGGATAACGAATCTACACCACGTATTGACTGAGGCTGAACAACGATTGAAGTCTGGGAAGCATTATTAAGAAAATCTTCAGCGGTACACATCCACAACCTCGCCTTAGACCTAACCCTAAGCCATTCGACTAACGCTTAATCTTCAAATAATTAAGCCACCTGCCTCTGAGACTTCTGTACTGGAATCAGACAGATGTACTGTGATCCCCGGTTTCCAACAGTTAACATTCAGTGTATGATATAAACTACTCAATTTTAAAGTTTCTTGGAAGTCGTTATTTTATAATTGCTCTATTGAAACTAATTTAGATCACCGACCTGATGATCAGACTCAGAACTACCAAAAACAACAAGACAATGAAGAACTGCTTCAGCTGCTACTCACAAAAGTAGCTTATTGACGATGAAAAAATCAGCATAATAATTAGTGGACAATTCCTGAATTTCCAGCAAAAAATAGTGATGATTGAAATGCAAAGTATCCGTAGTAAAAGAAAGTGGGAGTTACTTAGCTTTGAATATCCGGCATGCTACTGAGCCATTCATATGCAATGAGTCTAGAATATATGAATTTCAGTTCATGACAATTTTAACTATTCATAAATTATTTCGCAGTATAGCGGATAACCAAAGCTCACCAATAGCTGTAGATAATAATCGCAACGTATCAACGCGTAACTATTGATTATTAGGTGTTAGAAATGTGCTACATGAAGTCTAGGTTATTACGAATGGGAAATGTTGTACGAAGTTGTTTAACTGTTTGAATGTTAAAAATATAGCTCAGTATGTGTTCGATCAGAAATAAACACGTATTAAAGAATCCTTAAAAATCATGTGGTATGTCGACTAGCTGATTCTTATATGAAAGTATAAGAAGTCGAGTAAGAAACCATCAATATGACTGTACATAATAGCAACAAAATATAGTTGAAATTAGTCAAAGTATGTAGTTTTATGACTTGAAATTCCAAGCTCTTTTATCTTTTAATCTATCAACCTGAATATAAAGAAAATGTACCATTTGCAAACTATAATGATGTTTCGTTTTCTCAAACACATCATCCTACTTAATATTTTAAAAAGATTAAGAACGACTATTTGTTCAGAATAAGATGAACTCATTTTATTTTGGTAGTTTCTCATCAGCTGTATAGAACATGGAATAATTTAATATATGCGTGTCTACCATGTTCATGTAATTAAGATTGCAAACAACTTCTTCCTCGTAACTATATTAAACTGTGTTTCGAACATGATACTTAAAGCTATATTAGATTGTATTCAGCTGATGAGAAACCACCAAAATAAAATAAGTTCATCTTATTCTGCACAAGGAGATATCCTGTTTTATTGACTTGCACAACATCTCGACAGCTTGAATAAATATGATATGTTGCGGCATAATGTAGATCATTTCATTGTTTTTGTTTTAACTGTCATAATAAACAGGTATGTCGTTTACGGGCATTAAATTAAATCATGATAAATGTTGAATGACTACATTGGATAAAAAAACACTTTGTTATTTGAAAATTTATGTTTCAGGATAACATGCCAAATGAATCAGTAAACGTATGTTAGGAAATGAATCTACTTCAATAGCATGAAGTTAATAATAGAAGGAAATGATCAAATGCACTGCATCGAAAACACGTATGACAGAATAGCTGTAATACGAATAAAGATCAACTATACTGATACGTAATGATGCCGTAACCAACTTTTGAATTCTTCTACGTTTATGAATTAGTTTGAATCCACTAGTTTTCATTAGGTACGTTGGTTACGGCATCATTATGTATCAATGTAGTTGATCTTTATTCGTGTTACAGCTATTCTGTCTGCGTGTTTTCGATGCAGTGCGTTTGATCATTTCCTTCTATTACTTCCTTCCATATACGTCCAAAATGTGAGTCATCCTATGAATTGTAAATGAAGGTTATTGTTGTACAACGAATATATGAAGGTCAATTGAACAAAGAAATCAGTGAACAGACATGTATCCAATTACACATACAGAACCACATGATAAAATAGTTACATAAATAGAGGATACGAATTCAATAAACAGATACATAGGTCATATGATAATGTGAATGTATTATTCAACTTCTGGGCACAAATGCATAAGGACTAAAAAAATACCTAATGAGCGGCAGATACATCAGAATTTAGGTCTGGTGCATTTAGTGAGAACAATGTCGCACTCAATGTCTTCAATTATGTGCCAACATTTGGAAATTTTTACAAAAGGCAGAATAATTCCACCATGAAGAGCCTATATTTTATATCATTAAGATCGTACTTGAAGAACACGAAGTAAAAGAAGCATGTATATTTCATAATTTACAACCTCATAGATTCTTTAACGTTTATCATACTCTTTCCCTTTCCCGAATTATTATAATTTTATCCTAAACCCATAATTCTGTTTCGTCACAGAAAATCCCCCCTAATTTTGTCCTTATTTTTTTGGTACTTATTTGATGAAGTTGTCTGTCATGTAATGTATAAAAATTAAAGTTTCGATTTATAAATGACTCTTTAATTTTCAAGGTGTTTTCTGTCTTTTTTTGTCGCTCTCTTGCCAAAGATGACTTTGATTACTTATTTACCTTGACAATCAATCAACGTTCACTCGATTCAGTTACAGTTCGTAAGTGAGAATCTTAATACCTTCTCATTGTTCTATTTCGTAGCAAATGTCATTACTAGGTATCTAAAATGTCGATGTGAAGATAATTTTCATATTTAGAAAATAAAACTAATACTAATCACCTATTGTAATGTAAAAGATAAGACTAGCAAAATACCTTTGAAGGTGAACAAACAAAACTTTAAAATCTTCTTGTGTCTCAGACACAAGAACTAATGATAAGTTAACAATACACTAAATTTCACTTTGATATTAACCGAATATTACCAGTAAATAGATCGTACGAGTTTTTAAAAGAGATAAACAAGTTCAATGAGTTTATGTTAGTACAGAACATTCAGTTTTCTTCTTTTCGAGGACTATGAAATCGATAATATCAGTACTATTTTGTATCTTATTTTTAATTTAAGAAAGAGTTGATATTATTTTACAAAGAAAAAAGAAACTTTTAATCAAACTTGCTTAAGAGACAAAAACGTACTTCGTAGGTTGTTTTTTTTTTAGACTAAAATGAATGTTTTTCTTAATACTTTCTGGTTTTCACATGTAAAAATTCATTATCACTTAGTGTTCTATAGTTTTTAGAATGAAACAAGTAATATACTAAAGACTTTAGACAATCGTCGTAATGAAAATGAAAATATCAGTAAATAAATTACGATTTAGAGAAACGTGGATGAATCTGTTGTCATGATACTTAAATGTCGCTTATTCGATTATTAGTAGAATCAAGAAAATTGTAGATGCTCGAGTAACGTCGACTAATTGTCCACTATTTACTTAATTCGATTGTAATGGTGTAGCTTCCTAAATTAAGTGGTCTTGAAGTAAATCCATCTCATCCAATGACTCTATACCCTGGCCCACCCTAACCGTTAGTGACCAGGCTTTCCTGTTCCTCCAGTGCTTTCTATATAAGAAATAATCTTATAAAGTAGAGTGTATTTAAGATGTAGAAGGAAGTTACGGAAAGTGGGTTATAACCACGTCGCACCAAACGCTGTGTCTGCTTCGAATGTTGATTGTCCGCACTGAACTTATGTTGACCTTGAAGAGTTGGGATATTTTATTCAACATCCAGTAACCAATACATACAACATACTTTTGTAGGGTTTAGTAAATTCACACTAACCGTACAAGATTAACTTCTATGGACTCCCACTATGAAATGAAGACAGTGTTGAAGTTATTACTTTCTTTCATCATTGCTGTTAATCTTAAAAACAGTACTTACTCTGTGAACCTACTAAACATATTCAGAATTAAAAATATGCATAGTTTTGATACTATCATCTGTGGAGTGCAAATTTTTCTAATAGGAATTTAGACAGTCGTACTTAGCACATATGTTGAATATCAATAATTATATCTCAAGTGCATTATTTCAAAGTAATGTTATATTTACTGCTTATTTATCTTTTCAACTACGTGATATATTTATTTACTGAATTCTCCGAAGAAATAAACAAATCTACAGTAAACAGCAAAGTCCACCGATAGACTTCTATTAATTGTTTTAGTTTACATCCTTATATTATAGATACAGTCATTTATTTACAAATTGATTAGACTCAAGTTACGTAAGTCATAGTTTATCAAAATAGATCATCAAGTTACTCTGTTTACCGCCTTCTAAAACTAATCTTAATAACGTATGATGGTTTACAGTGTCAAAAATCATAACGATTGGGAAAGAAATAATTCATTGTATAATTGATTTAAAAAAATAGTTAAGGTAATAAAATAAAAAAAAGTTACAGAAAACTCAGTCGACAGGTATGAAATTTATTTCTTTATGAAGTATATTTCTAAAATAATCACATAAATGTAGTGGCAATCATGAATACGAATTTCATGATCGTAAACGGGTTATGTAGAGCATGCAGTTATTTACGTTAGAGATTGATTACGTTCAATGAATTGGTATAATTTAAGGAATTTTGAAAGTAAACAATAAAAGTAACATTCATCATTAGTAATATTTGTACAGAAATAATACTAAAAACTAATGATTTGAATATTATTCCATTCTTTGTTTATTGATATTAGTTTCAATAAGGTGTAGAGCGTAAAGTCTTTGATGCCTGTCATTTGATGATTTTGATAATTAATACACATAAAATAAGTTCTCGTAATCCTTCCAGAAATCATTTAACAAATCCAATATCTTTGATAATAAAATGTAAAACATAATTACTTTATAGTAGAAGTGATAATAGAGACACTAGAAATACTGTAGCATGATAAACATGGCATCAGTTAAAGTCAACTTCGAAAAACATGCTAACAAAAGAAAAAATAACTGTTACGATTTAGCAATTGTCATAACTGGTGTTAATTTCTGTTATGATATGATGTTTCAGGTCAATTAATTGATATGAGCATTGTACACACCAATTACAGTGACCGATGAAAAATACGACAGTTTAGTCGATGTCTAACATCTACCCTTGATACCAACTTAGTATCAAGCAGAAATAGGAAAGAACACAAACCAGTGAATCAAACTGAATTTCTTGCACTCCTTTAATTATACATAAAACCTCACCACAGTCAACCAATCAGGAAATTAACATCAATACGAAATGAGGGGAGAGAGTGGTAGTGGACTGGAGTAATGTATGCACAGTTTATTAATTGCAGTTTTCAAATGAGAAATAACAGCATCAACAGTAAATAGGTCAGACGGAGGATAAGGCAATAGGAACGTAATAATAATAGCAGTAGTGTTTACTTTATACAAAACTAAACTGATTGAAATAATCTTCTAAAGTACAGTTCCGAAAAGTAATTGTTCTTCCCGAATTGTTCAGTATAACAGTTCCACACTTATAATACTTTTTTATAAAACATTCTATTGTTCAATCAATCACTCAATGCCTATTACATCATGTGGAGCATTAGCCGCCGACCAGCCTTCTCCAACCAACTCTGTCCTGATCTTTCCTTTCCAGCTCTTCGCAGGAGCTCTTCATTCTTTTCATGTCTGCCTCCGATTTCTGACGCGGTGTTCTCGAGTCTTTCTCTTTTCCTTTCGCTTCAGGATTCTATGTTAATGCTTGTCTTGTGACACAGTTTGGTGATTTCCACAATGTGCATCTTATCCATCTTATCTCAGTTGTTTCCTCGATCGGGAGTTGATTTGTTCTCTGCCATCGGAGGTTGTTGTTGATGGTATCTGGCCAACGGATCAGAAGTATCTTACACAGACAGTTGACTATAAATACTTGTATCTATTGAATGATGCTTTTCGTAGTTCTTCTTCCAAATTTCAGCTCCATACAACAGAACTGTCTTCACATTTGTATTGGAAATTCTAACTTTAAGGTTGACTTACAGTTGGTTCAAGTTTCATATGTCCTTCAGTTGTAAAAATTCTGCTCTTGTCTTTCTAATCTTTGCCTTCATATCTGCATTAGACCCTCCTTGTTTATCGACGATGCTGCCTAAGTATGTAAAGGTTTCTACATCCTCCAGAATTTCTCCGTCAAGTGTAATTGGGTTAGTGTTTGTTGTTTTGTGTCGAAGAATCTTACTTTTTTCTTTGTGTATGTTGAAGCCTACCGCTGCCAAATCTGCTGCTACCTTGTCCGTCTTTGTCTGCATTTGTTGCTGTGTGTAGGTAGAAGAGCTAGATCATCTGCATAGTCCAAGTCATTTAGTTGAATCGATGTTGTCCACTGTATTTCGAGATTGCCTTGAGGTGTTGCAATCTTCATGACCCAGTCAACCACGAGCAGGAAGAAGAATGGCGAGAGTAAGCAGCCTTATCTAACACCGGTCTTCACTTCAAATGAACCTGTGAGCTGACCTCTATGCAGGATTTTACGATGTAGTCAGTCATAAGAATTCCGTATGACGCTGACTATCTTTTTGAGTACGCCTTAATGTCGCAGAGGGCTCCATAATATTCTCCTATCAATGTTGTCAAATGCTTTTTTCGTAGTAGAGGAAGTTGAAGTAAAGTGGTGAATTCTATTCAACTGATTGTTCAACAATGAACCGTGGAGTAGCGATTTGGTCCTTACGGAATCCGGCCTGTTGATCTCGAAGTTGGGTGTCGACTGGATCTTTCATTCGGTTCAATAACACTCTGTTGATAACTTTTCCTAGCACTGAAAGAAGAGTGATGTCTCTGTAGTTCACACAATTGCTGAGATCTCTTTTCTTGGGTATCATGATGAGGTACTCTTCCTACCAGTCTGCTGACACTTGTTCTTCCTTCTAAATCTTTCTGAAGAGAATATGGATTATCTTTGCAGTTGCTTCTATGTCGATCTTCAGTGCAGTCGCTCATCTGGTATGTTGTCTGGCCCTGCTGACTTAACACACTTGATTTGTCAGATGGCTATTTTGATTTCTTCTACTGTTGGTGGGTCAGTGTTTATTGAAAGATCCGTGGTTGCTGCTTAAATGACTGGTGGGTTCAGTGAGTCTGGTCTATTCAATAGCTCTTCGAAGTGTTCTACCCACTTGTTTCGTTGTTGAATTCACTTCAGTAATTGAATTACCAGCTTTGCTCTTGATTGGCCGTTATGGTTTACTGAATTTCCCGGTTACCTTCTTCGTTGTATCGTATAGGTGTTTTATGTTTTCGTCTCTTCCGGCTTTTTCCGCCGTGATTGATAAGTCCTCAACATATTTTTGTTCATTTGAC
This sequence comes from Schistosoma japonicum, assembly GCA_025215515.1. NCBI lineage: Eukaryota > Metazoa > Platyhelminthes > Trematoda > Strigeidida > Schistosomatidae > Schistosoma > Schistosoma japonicum. The sequence continues at coordinate 69,636,872 of CM046069.1, forward strand.
TTAATGCTCCTCTTCACTTGCTTGTTGACTTCTGTGTATTCAGCCTGTGCCTTCATTTTCTCTGTTCTTGTCCGGCTGTTTTTTAAATGCTATTTTTTTGCTCCCCCTTTTTTTGGATCTTGTTTAGAGTACCAACAGAAATCCATTCTTTATGATGTTGTTTCATGCAACCCAAAACCTCCGACATGTTGAAGTTATTGTTTTCTTAATCTCTTCCCAGTTGTTTTCTATATTAGTACTACTAGATCATGAAATGCTTGGAACTTAATGTTGAGAGTTATGTAGAATTCGTTGCATTTGTTAGTATTCCGGAAAAGGGCTGTGTTAAACTTTTGTAATACTGCCGTACCAGTTGTCCAGTGCTTCTTTAGCTTCAGTTTCATTTTAGCCACCACTAGATGATGATCTGAAGCTATGTCAGTTCCTCTCCTTTCTCTTACGTCTTCCATGGTCCTTCTAAACTTCTTATTGTTGCAGATGTTGTCGATCTAGTTCTTCATAATGTGGTCCGGTGAAACCCATGTAGTTTTGTGTATGCGTTTGGAAGAGAACACGGTGCCACTTATAATCATCTTGTTGAAGGCACATAGGTTCGCAAACCTCTCACCGTTTTCGTTCCTTTCTCCCAGGCCATGTCGTCCCATATCCAGTGTTGTTCATTCCGACCTTAGCGTTTAGGTCTCTCATCAGAGAATAGTCAGGTCCTTGGTTGAGCACTTATCGATGGGTAATTGTAGCCTTGCATAGAACTGATCTTTGTCGTCTTCGTGGCTGTCGTTGGTTAATGCATAGCACTGGACGGCATTCATTGTAATCTCTTGCTTCTTCGTCATGAGGGATGCTTTGATGATCCTAAGTCCATGAGGTTCCCATCCTATAAAAACCTTCCATGCTTCTTGGGACAGCATTAGTGCTGTTTCTTGTGTGTGAAGCGTTTTCTTCCTCGTAACCAGGAGTATAAAAGCACTTCTCCTGAAAATATTAGTTGCTGTTCAGCTTGTAACCCCTGGGTTTCGCTTATTTCAAGTATCTTCAGGTTGTATATTTTCATTTCTTCAGCCATTTGGATGCTTCTCTCTGTCTCCCACATCGTGCGGACATTCTATGTATCTGTATTAATGATTCCTTTGGTTATCAGACAGGACATCGGCTTCGTGGCTTCCGAAGGAACTCAGCAACCCTAGACAGCCTCCAAGTGGAGCTATTCTGTTGTTGAATGACTTATTTTAAGTTAACATTATGACCTTCTGTTAAACTTAATGATAACTTTCTGTTCAAGGCACGTTTGAAAATACTAAATATAACTAATGAATTCAAGCCAATATACGTGAATAATTATTCATTATTTTAAATTCAAAGGTCAAATATCTGTTAGTCATACTTACACATAAGCTAAATTTCATAGACATTCATGGACATATTTGATTGTATAATGAAATACCAGTAAAATATTATTCTTTACTTTCAAATAATTGTCACTTCGTTTCTAATGGGAAGTTTAGTTAACGATAATGAAAAAGATACTATGTTAAACTGCTGTTTACAAAGTATTCATATTCGTTCTATTGCATATTTTAAATGTGATTTGCATCTTTTTGGCAGTAAAATGATAACAAATTACACCATACTGAATTTCTTATTGTAATACTAGTCTTTAGATAATTCCATCAAGTTTTGGAAGTGATCACTAAATAATCTACAATACAGCTAATATTCAATTTAATCTCAACACACTTGTGTTGTAAATTAAGTAATATCTGTAACAAATAATATTTCCAGTTTTTACATCACTTTGTAGGGTACCATTGAAAACTAGAGAGCGTTGAATAACTATTTTGTCCTAGTATGGAACTCCTCAGCAGTGCGCATCCTAAATCCCGAATTCAATCAATTAAAACTTAATACCAATCTCCACCACAAATTAATTTTTATTGTAGCAACTACCAAAGAATTCAAAGTGATTTTCACTCAGAAAATAATTTATCATTTTGATTAAATAAAACTCACAAATTTAAATTTTCACCGAGTTACATTCTGTATATTACTCTTTAGAGGTTTCCAAAATAAACCACTTCATTTTGTGTCAGCTAACGAATCAACATCGGTTATACTCTAAAGGATAATAACTTATATCTTCATAATATTTTATAAAATTAATGTAAATCTAACTTCTGTTAATGTTAACTGTAATGTAACGTGAATCATGAAGATGTCTATCATTTGATAACCAAATTGTTATTTAGTAGCCTTCATACATTCATTAAGCAAAATATTAAAATGTTGAACTTGCCCTAATAGTCTTTAAACGATATTTTAATGGGGTTGTTGTGGAGTTAGTTAATTTATTTATTAATGCTTAAATGTAACTAATTATCAGCTCACTAGTGACTAGCTCCTTGAGGTAATTCCTGGAGTTCTAGTGTGAAGACGTGACCGGTGGAGTTCAGTCGTGTCGGGTGTGAGACAGTAACTCACCGATGACAATGGATGAGGTCGCGCAAACGTTACACGAATTGGCTGAATTAGAAATATCAACCATTAGAAGCCGGCTCAGTGGTCCAACGGTAAAGCGCTCGTCGCTGAGCCAGAGGGTCCTGGGTTCGATCCCCACCAGGGTCGTGGATGCGCACTGCTGAGGAGTCCCATACTAGGACGAAACAGCTGTCAAGTGCTTCCAGGTGATCAATGGTTGTCTGGTTCAGATCAATTCGTGATATCAGCATTAATAGATATTTTAATGCTCGGAATAGTATAAAAACATTTTTTTTCAATCGATAATCTAATTTTACTCATTAATGTTTCCTACCATTTTCATTTCATAAACATTTCATAACTACATAGTAGTATAGTCAAACTATTTGCATTGTATATATTCTTCATAATAGATTCTTTTATATATTATATAATTTAAAGAATATACATCTTAGGCATTATATCTTTTGTAACCAGTTGTAACAGTTACACCCATCTGAAGTATTCAATTTAATCAATCCTCAACCTTACAGAAGTTTTGTTCCTAACAGAAAATTCTATCTTAACTAATAAAACACTTCCCAAGCATCAAAATGATGTAGATTCTCAATATTATTTAATGAAAGGAATATATATTTTTATTTGATTGTAACGAGTACAGTACAAAATAATGTTCTTTACTTACAAAATAGAATATGTAATTACAATTCTAATCACAATCATGATACTTGATCGTAGATCATCTACATTGTTTAAATCATGCAAACAAATGCTCACCATGTAAATTCATTTAACTTTTACTTTCAATCACGCATTCTTATTTCTAAGCTACTAAACTATCATTGTTTTTACTGTGAGGTCACATAAATTAAATAAGGTATTTTGTTGATAAATACGAACGGAAATTCAAGCTTTTTTATATCACTAATAAATATGAAATAGTTAACATTGATATAAAATGCATGCCAAATTTTTTCTAGCATGTGATACTACTAAGAAATAAAAATGATGTCAAATGTTCTAATATTTATTTAATATTAACTAAAAAACATAATGAAAACTCTATTTTGTAAGTAGTACTTAATTTTTTGTGAATGTATGTATGAAATATGCTTTTACTTCGGTCACTTCTGCTAGATAAGATTTCGTTAAGATAATCCAAATAATGCGATTTCTCTGAAAATCAAACATACTGAGATGAGTTCGTCTAAACAGGAAGTGATGAAAGTTAATGTAGTGAAATTTACTAGAAGACATAATAATCAATTAGAACACAGTGGTTGTGGCTATCTGTAGAGTTTTCTGTGTTTAATATGCATATCGTAATCATCAGTGTATCATTCGAACTTGTAAACTCAAGTGGTGTTTGTCAAGGGTGTCCATTGTCTCCATTTTTATCTAATTTTATTGTCGATTTTCTGTTGGAAAGTACACTCTCATTTTCTGACTTTTCAGGAATTGATCTTCTACCAGGAGTTTCACTACTGACTTAGAGCATGCTGACGACAAAGTCTCGTTTGGAGAAGACGCTGACAAGATGAAGAATCTCTTAACACCAATAAGCGCCAATTCAACCATGTTCAGAATGTTTTTATCCCTCTCAAAAAGCAAACTAATGCTCCAGAACTGGTCTTCGTCAACACCTGAGCTGAAGACAGGGAGTGAAGTAGTTGAGAGCGTCAATCACTTCACTTATCTTGAAAGTCTGATCAAGCCTGAAGAGCTGGTCTCTGACGAAATCTCAGCCCGAATTCAAAAAGCTAGTTTGGCTTTTGCCAACTTACATCACCTATGGCGTAGGTGAGATATTCTTCTCTCAACGAAGGAAAGTGTACTGCGCAACAGTTTGCTCTGTCTTATTGTATAGGTGTGAGACGTGCCCATTAAGGGTAAACGACACTCGTAGGTTATTAGTTTTCGACCATCGATGTTTTCGAAACATCGCTCGCGTTAGCTGCGATTATGGAGTAAGTAATAAGGAGGTTGGACGACGGGTCTTTGGCAAAGGTAGATTTGGGAGCATGATGGAAGAGAGTTAGAGGCAGTCAAACTTAAACATGGCATCAGTCCATGACGTGACTGACTGCCGGTTTGAGTTGTGTCGGTAGCTATGGACTGCTTAGTTGGGGTCCTCTCGAATACCCTAACCAGTGGCTAGAAACACTGAATGACATGGCCCAGAATCGATCACAATGGAGCAGACGTATTCACTCACTGTCCTTCCTTAAATCGTCAGCTTTAGATTATTCCATTTCTTTCTTTCCATGCTCCCTAAACCATATTCTATCTGTTCAAACTCCTTGTTACTATTATTATTATTGAAGTAACTTTTACTAATTTGGTGTTAATCTTGCGATGCCATAGAGGTATGACAACTGGAATCGGTCACACGTGTGCCAAGTTCTATGTTGATCAGACATACATATATTTTTTTCGTTCATTCAGTAGGCGATTAATGCATATCAGAGTTTAATTCCATTTAAGTTTAAAACCCGAGTTCCAGCTCTTAAATTACTGGTATCTTCCATCTAGCCGGTAAGACTGGGGTTCATAAATACATTTAGAGCAGGCAGGATAACTTGAAACCCTTGAAATATATTCATTTAACAGGCATTTTACATTAATATACTGCAAGGATACGCTTAGAGAATTCTGAAATGTACAATGTAGTTACCTAAATAATTGACACACTGTTATGATGCCAAAATTGTTATGAAAGATTGTACGACCAATTAGTTGATGTGACCATGTGGGCATGAAATTACAATGGTAAACAGCAATGAGAGTGACTGGTCGATCCCTATACGTCTGGCCGATGCCCACTCAACTCAAAGCCTTAGTAAGAAGAACACAAGTCAATGAATCAAACATACAAAATCATACTGAATTTCAGACACTCCTTTAATTATACATAAAACCTCACCATATAGTCAACCAATCAGGAAATTATCATCAATACGAAATGTGGGAAACACTGGTAGTGAATTGGAGTAATGTATACACAGTTATTTAGCTGTAGTTCACAAATGAAAAATGACATACCAACAGTCGATAGGTCAGACGGAGGATAGGACAAGAGGGACATAATAATGGTAGAAATAAAATGTTTAATTTGCATACAACCGAAGTAATTGAAATAGTCGTCTAAAGTATAGTTTCCAATGTTAGTTGTTTTTCCTAAAACACCCAATATAGCATATACATTTTTTAAAATCTATAGAAAGATGCTTTTGCTGTCACCGTCTGTTATAACATATACACATAACACAATACTTCTACATCCGGAACACTTTTGAGCATAAGACCCATGCTAAATACATTATTTTGGTATAAAACTATACATAATGAGCTCTCGACAAATAACATACACATTGAAAGACTGGGATAAGTGATTGTCAGTTGAAAAAATAAAACAAGCTCGTTATTATTTCCAAGATAAATTCCAAGACCGTAAACCCACATGCAGTAATATTCAGACAGATGTACAAATCATGATTGTTACTCCATCCGCTCCTAGATATGGTGAGTTCACTCTATGAAGCAACGTCAAAATATTGGAAAAATCCCTGAAATCACATTACAAAGGAATCGTGAAGTACATTTTTAACCTTAGTTTTAAATTTTTAAGCAGCGATTGAAATAAAAAACCCATGATGTTCCTTTCTTTATTAATGTGCACTTTGTGACGACAAGTGGTTATATGCAACAGACTAAATAACAGAATACATAAAACAGAATCTCTATTCTTTCTTAGAAAGCACTAGTTCTGGAAATTCGCATGAATTATATTGAATAGGAGTTTTTATAGACATGATGGTACTGATATAGGCTCATCATTAGGCCTGATACTAGCAAATTTTATTTTAGCGAAATCAGAAGACGATTCTTTAAAATGCCTTATAAATAAATAACTCTTCTGTTGCTACCTGGATAGAACTTTTGCAGTCCTAATTATCAACGACAATGAACTACATTTAGGTGACAAGCTAGGTAATACTCGTAGAACAGGAAGGTACCGGCTGCAATGAGTTCTTTATGCTACCAGAATAATTTACCACTTTCTTTAGTCAACTATTATTGATTTCACGAAACGAGTTGCCAAGTTCCACCACTTCAGTATATATTTACCACTTCAATACTCGAGTGTGACTAATTGAATTAAACACATGATGAGGCAAGACTATTGTTGTAATTCTGAACTTCAAGCCTTACAGGTGATCAAAGAACGAGAACAAAAACGAGTAATCAAGAGGAGGGGGAGAGTTTCTTATTAATTTATTCTGTGTGGTTGTTAAGTCAATGTATGCATCATTTCCAGAAGTATATATCGAATACCAACCAGTATGCTAACATATTTCACCACATACACACATCAGCAGCCAAAAAAAATCACTTCAGTATTAGTATATAAAAAATGTGCATCGATTAACTAGCAGTTTTCGTCTGAATCGGTAATTCTAATAAATATGCTTGGTAAAGTAGTAAGCAATAAAAACCTAGATATAACTTCATTCATATACAAATACAACACAAGTACAGTAAATGTAATTTTCATTACTGACCATTGCGTGAAGAAAAAGAACCTGACGAGTACGAACACAGCTGTTGTGTACATAGATATTTACATTTCTGATAACAAGGAACTGATTGTCATGTTATTGTTTCAGACTTATCAAGGTAAATTAAATCAATAAAAACTCCACTGATTGAAACAATTTTCATTTGTTTATTGCATTACACATAAAGCAACTTCTAAGCATTTCAATGAGTAACTACTTAACTTTTAACATAATACTAAACAACTACGCTAAATAAGCCTTTATAATCCTCAAAACGTTAACGTCCATACCCCAAAATAAAACGACTCAAAGAATGTTTAAACAAAATAAATGTGTAAACAAAGTTATTTATAAGTAATGTAAAATATAAAATTTAGCGAATGTCAAAAATAAAAAAATGTGCGTAATGTTTAATTCAGTCTACAATATACTAAGTGTAACAACAATTTTAATTTGTTGGCAGTTTGGCAATAATCTTTTCAAACCATAATTGCATCAATTCAGCACGTTTAGCAGAAGTTTCCAAGACTTCTTCATGATTTGCAATCACTTGGGTATCAACTTCTAGTACACTTATATTTGTAACTAACGAAACGGCAAATACTTTAATCCCACAATGTCTAGCGATTATGACCTCTGGAATTGTACTCATACCTGTAAAGCAAAAGTGAATATAAATCTATCAGTAAAAATCAATTTATTTGAATATCTCGAAATAAATTCAATTTATGAACGCATTATTATTAAGGTGAAAAGTTAGCCATACAACCGCACATAAAATATATATAAAATGATAAAATGAGTTATATATATAACTCATTTTATGAACAACCTATCCAATGCTCAATTTATTTGAAATTATCAAAATTAACCTTGGTAATGATGTATATATAAAATGAGTGAAATATATTTGTAACATTCCAATGAGTAGAAATTAAAATTTTCCGACGCACTTAAAATGTGTTGGGAATCCGAAATCCCCAAACTGCAATCGTTCATTTAAGCAAGAGAAAAGCATTGAATTAATTTTTTTGTAAGGTTGATTTGTAAAATCGCATCAATTAATTCAATTTTAAATGTGAGATATATAAACGCTGTTTGCTAGTTTCTTCTTGTATTTCGCTCCGCAATATAATCTTCTTACAAGTGTAGACATTTAGAGTAGCTGTGGGCTGGAAAGAAACAATCATGGTATCCGACTGAATTACAAGGATCTGAGATAACGATTATCAAGGGGATCATACATAGAATCTGGCCACCTTAGATAATTTAGCTGTATCGTATTGCTAAGCCAATAAGAATCCACGCTTTTGTCTCATCAGAGAGAAGACATAACAGAATGATAGTACTGTACTGATAGTCAATGGACTACTTTTGCTTACTTAGTGTCCTGTTGATCTATCTTAGCACATATTTGTTTTCTATATACGTACTCGATAAGCAAATGCATAACGTTTTAAGTATCTACAGCTAATAAGTTAAAACCGGTGTCGAAACCTTCAAAACGTACATATATATATATATATATATATATATATATATATAACTTCTAAAACCACATTATACACATCGATTAATATGCCGTTTAGTCAAGCAAATCTAGTATGACACATGAATTAATAATCAGATTTTAAATGTTTAGGTAAGTAGATCTGGCTGCTAAAATGACTGATTTACGTTAACTTACCAACAACGTCACAACCCAATTGAAGTAGCATTTTACACTCAGCAGGTGTTTCATAACAAGGTCCACCATTCATAACATAGACACCTTCATGGACTAAATCTTCAAAATTATTTTGTTTTGCTACGTCCAAGGCTAGTTTTCTCAATTCAGTATTGTACGCATCTGAAAGTGCTGGAAATCGCGGACCAAATCTATAGAAATCAATTAAATACTATAGTGACATACTCTTCTTGATTTGGCCCAACTAAAATGTTGTTCAATCCTAGTCCAGGAAAGTAAATGTGGTCTTTAAGGATCACAAAGTCACCACATTTAAGGCTTCTGTTGAGACCACCAGCCGCATTACTCACCATGAGAATCTTAACTCCCAGAATTTTCATTACACGTATAGGGAGTGCTATCTATAACCAAGAGAAAGGGATATATTTTATAAATATTACTTCATCTTTGTTATATCCTTCATACATATGAAATCGTCCTTGCATCACAACTACATTACGACCACTGATAGTTCCAAATACCAGGTTTCCAGAATGTCCAGGAACTTACACTATATATTGGGAGTATGCGATCTCTTACTAGACGTTTGAGGAAAGTTTGGTATGTCTTTATAAGGAATTATCTTCTTGTCTTTTATTCCATCAGCTAACTTTCCTAGACCACTTCCACAAATTATCCCGACTTCTGGTACAATGCATATTAGCTTTTGGATATGGTCTGCAACTTTCTTGACATTTTCGATGTTAGCTACTATTGTAGAAGGCCTCGGAAAAAAATATTGCGTATTAGTCAAATAAACTCACATCTTTAAGAGGTATCTTGCAACTGGATCTAAAAATTAGAGAAAATACTCAGAATACATAATGTTAAAGCATAAAAAAAGTTCAAATAATAAAGATCCCCTTATTTTGATTCTTTGAATACGATAGTAAAACCATGTAATACTAACTAGTGCTGCTTAATTTTACGAATAATTCTCAATATGACCAAACTCGTTTATAATATAAGTTATCATATAACTATTTAATGTCCCAACAATTCTTTTGAACTTATTCGATAAAACAGTCGCTATTTAATGCTATGTAATCGTTATCCATGGGCTTATGTCCATGAGTACCTATGAGGTTTTGTTACCAATTGATATCCCTTTCCCAACAACACTTTACAATTGTAGATTATTAGCTGTTTTTCTGACTTTACGCAAGTATTATACCTTACTGAATCTCCCTAGGTGTTCTGCCCATTCACTCTAGAACAGAACGTACGTATAAGGTAGACTCAAACGATCAAATGTTAAACGCTATAAATCTTTTATTCTTTGGTAAAGATTCACTGTCAATCTATTGTTTGTAAATTGACAGTACATTCAAGTTTCTTGTTTGTTGGTTGGATAATTAATAATCTAGATTCTTAGCATCAGTCTGTGATTTGCTCAAACTTGCCTACATATCATGGTTTAGCCAGTAAATATAGTTTCATATTGTGTTCACTAGATCGCCGTATTAATCATAATGTTCTCTTTCATTGGATTAAAACTCCGAATAAAGAACTTACATCATATCACTTTGCGGATTCGCTTTTAAGAGTAGCTACAACTTGAAAAATACTCTATAACCAAGCAGCTGAAAACTCTTCAAAAGTAAAATTGATTAAGGGGGAAGGGCAGGCTGATTCATCCACAATATTGTGGATATCATACAGCCATACAATAGAATTACAACAAAACAAATCATGTGGAAAATATTTTCTTCAAATACATTGATGTCGGTATAACTCAATGTCACTAATTTCAATTGCCTAAATATTACAGAAATTATGTACGTTATTATGCTTTCAGTTAAATAGGACAACACAAGGTAACGAGGAAAAACATCTATTCATAAAGGATGATAGAGTATTTGAAAAAGAAGTAAGTGTGGGACTCACTGACAACTGAACCAACACGGAAACAAATTCTTGACTCAAAATACTATATACAGGAAAAATTCGACCTAAATAGTACCTTGAAAAATTGGTTTACTGTAATTCTCAGAATTGAACATTCATCATATGCACCATGAGGAGATATAATAACCAGTAGATTCTTTTAGGTTTGAAACCTAATTCTTGACAAAATTATTTATAGTTTCTAGAGGAATTCAGGTCCATTAGAATATGTTATGTAACTGGAGGAGCTAATGTGGTTTCGATTCAATTTGTGAAGACAAATGCTGCACTCCCTGATGTTTGGAATGATAAGACCTAAGGAGGCGATAATGCCATGACCCATGATATTCAGTTCTATTGTATTTAAATCCTAGACACTAAAAGTGCAACTCTATTCGTGATTATCCCACAACATTGATTGTAAGGGTACTTGTTTATAAGGTTAGTGCATGAAGAGAAAACAGATAATTTTAACTAAATAATACATTTTTCGTTGGTCGCACCTACGAGAAATAAATTGATTGCATTTCCATTTAATCCACGAAATTTTGTATGTTGTTGAAATGTTTTGGTCACTACAACAACTGTGCTCAACACAAAAACATTAATGTTTTCTAACATATTCTCTTGATAAGAGAAGCAAAGTCCTCTGCAGCTGAGATTAACAATTTCCGATACCTCAAGCCTAATAAAGTTTTGTACGATGTTTTAACAGCATGCTTCTGACAAATAAATTCGTGATGGTATGCATTTAGCAGAAAATAATTCCTTAAATATATAATTGTTTACATTCTTGTCATTGATTCAGATCACGTTCACTTTAGTGGACGTGACTAGCCAAAGCGCTTAGTCAGGCGACGATGCCAGATAACGGCACGACGCAACGTTGGCAGAAATTTTTGCTGTAAGGGTAAATAATCCCCAAAATAAATAGTTGCATAGGCTGTTGACATTGATGCTGACCATGTTTGTTTTAGCGGACACTACTAGTTGAAGGCGCGCGGTCACGCATCTTAACCAGATCACAACTCGAACCACCGTGGGTAGCATCTTTCTCTAGTTTTCCAGCCTAGACGTTGCTATCCCATTAAAGCTCTATATGCGACCAAAAATTAATTTTGCTTCCATCCATCAGTGCCTTCTGATTTCTCATTCGTAAGAGAGGGTCCAATCGATAGAAGTGGCTTTGGTTATACGACAAGTGAAACTTGGTCATATAGCTGAGAACATTTCAATGCTGAATTTAGCCATCCTGAACGTTGACATTCGATAAACGCTCTACATAAATTCAAATATGCTTTCTTTTCCTTCTATTACTGTCTTCCGATTTGCTTATAATTTTAAATGTGGCGTCAGTCGTTAGTAGCTATTCTGGTTATTCGGAAAGCCAAACTTGGTCACATACAGAAAACACTTCACGAAGGCAGAAGGAAACGATTAATAAATGCTATGACGTAAAAAACTGTTGAAAATATCAAGCACTAATCGGGTATCTAGACGGAAACTGTGCATCCGACCTATGCCCACTCAGTCTCAGGCCGGAGAAAGAAGAACACAAGACAATAGACAAACCACACAAAATCATATCATATTTCACACATTCCTTAATATATGCATTAAACCTGACCACACAGTCAACCAATTAGGAAGCTAACATTAATACAAAATAAGAGCAATAGTGAATGTGAACTGGAGTTCGTATACACAATAAACTAAAGATAATTCATAATGATAAATAATATACTAACTGTTAGCATGTAAAATATGACGGTAAGGCAGATGAAACTGGAAATTGTTCACAATGAATGCAATCAACAATAATGAATTTGTGTACAGATAAATAACCCTCGAAAATAATCAATTTTCTTTAAGTATCCGGCACATATAAGAATATTTAAAACAATAAAGAAATACGTAGGGTTCACAACAAAAAATTCAGTGCCCATCGGAAATGTACAATCTCTAGTAGTCCAACTCATTAACCACCAGCATCAACTATGTGGGATACCGAAACATTACAATTTACTACCCTGATGTTAACAATTTTGTAAAAAATTCTATAGAGCATTTAATCACTAGTGGGCTCTGAGCCCTGGTAATCTGACTTTACATCCATTTTACTCAAGTCCTACATGACATCTCAATTTCTGGATTCACTATTCTACCTCCATCCATGATAAGCTACTAAGATATCCTCCATCTCTTTCACGGGGCTAGTGAGCTACTATATCGACTGACTTGTAGTACTGTGAACATCGTAAGAACTATGTTGCCTTTACAATTTTTTTCGAAAATTGGCAGTCTTTAGTCCGCCTCACACTACAGCTTGTCAAGATACTTAATCAAACTGTGTGACTGCACTTTCGAACCAACATTCAGTTACATTAAATAGGCACGAATTAGACTGAAATTTTATCTAACTGTTCACAACTCATACCTTATTTATAAACATTCTAGCAATTAATGCACACTTATCTCTTTATATAATATTAGCCTTAAGAACTATAGTCCTATTGTCTAATTTTCTTTCTTCATATTTGTCACAGAAACATGGTGTTTTCTTTGGCGACTGACTGCGAATTAGGCATTCACGACACTTGCTTTATCACGACAATGAAGAGTATAAAAGAGGTGGTGGCCAACTAATATATACAAGTGTTTGTTTTCCGAGTACTGAAATTGATGAGAAATACTCAGTAAGAAACTAGAGTATGTTTCAGGATTATCATTAGCTCCTCGAGCGACAGTTTACTTCAAGGATGCGTATGAACAACCCCTAACACTTCGACTACTCTTAAACTTCATTCTACCCTAGATTATAATGCGAATGCCATCTCAGGTAACTTGAAACTGGTAGATGTGTGGAGGTCAGTCATATGCTGAAGAAATTTCTTCTGTAACATTAAGAATGCACTGTTGTACACAATATATTTATGCTCCTACTAGACAATATTCCAATAACAATGACACTCTTGACCTATTTTTCTATCATGATGTCAACTCTCTGTCACTTCAAGTTAGTAAACAGCTTTAGAGCAGTGACCACAAATTAGTTCTACATTCTCTTCCTTCTAATTTCACCCAGTCTAATTATCCTACATTACAAAACACTAGAGAACATAGAGATTATAGCAATGTGAACTTAATCCTCACTACTTACCATTCTAATACTAACCTCCTAGTTCATTTGTTTTTCGCTTTTATGAAATTAGTAAATTGTATTTAGACTTGAATGTGTCGATAAAAGTAATCAATATAATAAATCAGTTGATCTGTACATTCCACTTAATTACAGTATGAGATCAAAACACTTTCAGTAGTGCTACTTTAGGCCGAATGACTTCTCAGCATTTGTTGAAGTTTCCATGATTTTTCCCAAATAAAACAATTTAGAGGTTGTAGGATCGTAATAAATAGTCATTAGCAATACATGGTAGATTCAAGATACAAAATTTAGTTGTAAAATAAGTGCCTCATATCTCAAGATAATGACATTCCGTCACATATATTGTGATGAAAGGTAATGATTTAAGCCAAATATTATTCAAACCTTGCATAAATAGTGTATGAAACGCTTTAGTTTGGCTAGACTATTTAATCACAATGATCTTGAAATTCTGTATTTATTCCCTTCTCATGAATTTACCTATATACTAAAAAAAACGTCCATGGTGAACTCAAGAAATTCACCGTACAGTGTCCGAGATGGAAAATGGATTTTAGGGTTTCTGTGTGCTGTCGGTTACATTTTAGAAACAAATGGCTTACCTCTTACTATCTTTACAAATCATTATAAGTTATCAAGATCTCAGTCAGTGACTGATTTAGGCTTCAGTTATTCTTGTAATCTGTCATTCACAGAGCAGATTGCTCTATGGACATCAAGTCGTTCCTACTTTTGGGTTACATATGACGCAGCTTTCATGAAAACGTACATCTGACCACTACTAGAATACTGTACTTCTATCCTTAGTAATGTTTGCATTAACGACAAACCCAGAACTGAAGTTTTTTCAATGTCGCATTACTTTTCGTATTTTTGAAACTAGTCGTACCCGTGACCATAAAACTAGATACACTTAGTTATGGTTAAAAATTCAGAAAATCTGGCTAACAGTGAATTTGATTTTCTTTTCAAGATACTGAATGAGTAAGCTTTACATAGTTGAGTGAATTTCGGTTTGCAGAAACTTCATGTTATGGCCTCCATAGTTCGGTTTAATAAAAAAATTTCACATTCTAGACTCATTCTTTATGAGCCATTTTATAAATAAATTCTTAGGAATCTGAAACAGTTTACCACAACCCATTCTTGAAAAAGATCCGCTTTACTTATTATTAATGCATATTTTTAGTACACTCAATTCACTCATCACATTTAGATTTATGCACGAATTTCTGTGGAAAAAAATTAGACAGACTCCTTGTTTTTATGAAGTACAATTAGATAAATCAGTATCTCAGCCAAGAAATTGTGTTTTCGACAAAATCAACTTCGGTAATCTGAAGTATTTAAAGTAATTTTAGAGTAATTCCTTTTTATTTATTATATTAAAAATAACTTGCAACAATCTTTACTTATTAATGTTATTGATAAGGGATAGTGATATGTAACAATCCATTACTTGACAGTTTTTTAGTAGCACACAGACAAGGAAATTAGAAACGCAAGGTTGAAGAAACCTGCCGAGGAGCTAGCTAACATATTTACTAGGTCATGTAGAAAATTGCATCTTTTAGGATGGTAGTTCACTTAGGTGTTTTTAATCTCGTTTATCTTGCACAACTAAGATGTCTAATGTTCGGAAATATCCTATTACAATTATTGCATCTAGTAACTACAATGGAGATAGTAAAATTGATATCAGTCTCATGACTCCAAACCAAATATATGCATTATATCTCTTTGACATGCTGCTGTCATTTCCAAGCATTTAGTATGAGGGCTCTTTTGGTAGCAATATCCAGTGTGCTCACTGACTCACATACACCTCACGATATATTACAGGAAAGCTTTATACTGTGGTCCATATAACTAGCTAAACGCGATAGTCACATTGCAAATTGGGACTATTTGTCAATTAAATGTTGACATTTAACTATTTGAGTTTCGGTGATTTATAGTTTGCCTATTTTTCAATAATTCCAAATAACGATTACTTCATTCTAAATGAAAACGATCGATAGGCGTTGACGTAAGTGATTAAAACGATTTATACAATTACGGACATATTGAAAAGTCTGTCAAATGTATTAACTACACTGTCGGATCAAGGATTAGAAGCTAATGATTACAACCGTTAACCTGACCATATTAATGAAATGCTTTCAGAAGTGAACCGATAATGACGATGTAAATATTATAAAAAACTATCTAATTGTAGCGGTAAATAATCCCCAAAATAAATAGTTGCATAAGCTCTCGACATTGATGCTGACCATGTTTGTTTTAGTGGACACTTCTAGTTGAAGGCGCGCGGCCACGCATCTTCAACAGATCATGACTCGAACCACCGTGGGTAGCATCTCTCTCTAGTTTGCCAGCCTAGACGTTGCTATCCCATTAAAGCTCTGTTTACGATAAAATATAATTTCGCTTCCATCCTTCATTGCCTTCTGATTTCTCATTCGTAAGAGTGGGGTCCATTCGATAGAAGTGGCTTTGGTTATACGACAAGCGCAACTTGGTCATATATCCGGGTACACTTCATAATCTTTAATCAACAGCTTCGCTTTTTTTAAAGTTATTAAGTCACCACTGTTTTTATCGCAAAGTAAAAATCGT
The DNA here is from genome assembly GCA_025215515.1 of Schistosoma japonicum. Taxonomy (NCBI): domain Eukaryota; kingdom Metazoa; phylum Platyhelminthes; class Trematoda; order Strigeidida; family Schistosomatidae; genus Schistosoma; species Schistosoma japonicum. Next base: position 69,653,301 of record CM046069.1, read on the forward strand.
ATTCTTTTTGACAGATATAAGCAGAAGTTCAAACATTTTATGAGCATTATATGTATTTACATTATGCTTGAAATTTATGCCAATTTATAGCTTGCAATACAAGCGTGCTGACTGATATGAAGATGAAACAGATTTATGAAGGTTTATTAGCGTTGCCAACGTAATAGACTTCCGCTATTACAGTTGTAATGCATACTACGTGAATAGTACTTCCATGTATCATTAATTCTCTTGCAATTTATACTACATATTTTGACTGGCAGACAGTGTTTCGTTTAGTGGTATTCAAACAAGCGCAGATGCATTAATGGTCTATTGTCACGGAAAAGCCTTATTTTGCTGGGAACGAAATAACTAAATTATGCAACATAATTGCATATCTATTGTTGAGACCACTGTACATTTATAAAAACTTAAAGTAATTGTGTTCTCATACATACATACAGCTGTAGTCCGATTACAACCAAAAAATCCCATTTGTTCACTCCTTATTTCGTCTGCGTCAAATAACAATTATTTTTCTTTATTGAGAGATTATCCTAAAGCAATTATTGAAGCTTCTCATTTTAATGTCAAACAAGGCAGTTAATGAACTGGATTTCTTCGTGGGCGAAATTCCGAAAGTCACCAGTACTTTAACAACTTCATAAAGGGAAAGTGCCAGATTGCATACTGTAAATCGTAAACGCTATGACAACAGTATTTGTCAGCCATCTACAATTATTTCTTTGACAAAGTATCAGAATTCTCTACGTAAAGGCTTTATCCAAATAATAATTCATGCAGAAACAATTCCTTACGTTGGAAATCTAAAAAATATCCTCATAGTTGGCTGTAAAGCTAAGCTAGGAGAATATTGAGCTCTAGGTTTTCTTGTATATCATAGTGGGGTAGATTTACATTTTTATGGTCCACGATATTCTTACATAATTACTAACACAATCAAATATACATCAAAGACTTCTCATCCGACGTGCTTGTCATCGTGTAGAAATAATTTCTGTAACCAGGGGGAAGAAATAAAGTGTACACGCGGGATCTAGTCTAGGTACATTTAGAAAATTAATAATTACTTTAGCCACATCTGTTGTTCGAATTGAGATAACTTATGGACCAGACGATGGGATGTGATGACATCCGAGTAATGTGGTAAAGACCGTTTCAACATACTAGATCAGTTTAAATTTCTTTCGATTAATTCAATTACACCATTTAGGTAGCAATTCAACAATTAGTAACGAATAATTTAACGGGATTTCTACTTGAACCTACAGCTGATGCTTAGGTATTACTATATTGATCAAGTAATATTACCCCTACCATTTGATTGTGTGAATGCATCGTATGCATGGCATACTATATCACTGTTATGAGTGGAAAGTAACATATGGCATTACGAAAAGCAAATAATACAATTCCGTTGAAAGTGTGACACGATTCGCAGTATTTATTGTAAAGTGAACATACTGCTAATGAAAATTTGATACCAAAACTGATAAATTCAGTAAACACTACAAGAAAGAATACGAGAAACAAGTTATTCTTATAATAATTCGCACATTTCAATAGAAAAAAACTTTTTCAATAAATGAACAGTGGAACTACTTAATACTTTCTCAACAACAAAAAGATAAACAGTTCCAAACTGCAACCAGTGAGCAGAGGATAAAACGTTAAATTACTGAACAATGTAGAAATTTTGGAAGGAAGCAGTAGTTCGAATTTACAAAATGCTTTAAACAAAAATAGATATGACAAAGGGCCTAATCACAAGTAAATAGCATTAATAACAGTATAATTCGTAGGAAGATCTAAAAATACAAATCTTACGATATGGAAAACAATCAACAAAACGTATATACGTATAGCAATAAAACATAACAGAGATAATTCGATAATTTAAAAAAGGTGTTAACCTACTCCAAAAATTCACGCGATTTTAATTGGTCATATATATATAACCTGGTAGTATAAGGACATGTCATGTTTGATGTTTAATCACTAACAGCATATACTCAGTGACTGGAAGGCAAAAAATTTGTGAAAATATGTCGAAAATCTGTCCACAACGTGTATATCACAAGTGTTTGAGAAAAAAAAACGTTTTAGCATATTTTACGATAAACACTGAACTTGAATGGTTGAAATGACTAAAGGTAATAACATTTCACCTTACATTCAATATCAATAGATCAATGTTATTAATAATGTGGCACTATAACTGTATTTGATTAAACTTAAAATATTCAAATGCTTCGCTCCTATTAGATTTAATTAACAAAAACTTAATAAAATATCATTTCTGATAGACTCCAAAAAAAGGAAGGTACTACGAAACACAATTAGAAAAGAAGTTAATCCATACAGATCGTACAATATACAACAAACAAACGGAGCAAAAAATATCCTAGTCAACTAAGCAGACGAAAAGAAATTCAATCATAGCATTTTCGATAGTGTGAGTATTTGTATAGTTTTACTGTTTCTGTCAAAATCTTTCCAACTGTAAAAGACATTCAGTCATGAACACACATTTACACTAAGTGTATCATTGAATTCGGAAGAGGATGACTAAGGTTATTTTCAATAACTACAGCACGGTTGATAACTATATAGTAGTTATTAGGGTTATTGTCAAGAAACCAATAAATAAAACAGCGAAATATAAACCTAATAGTCCAATCAAACAATTACAGTGATCCATATATTAATTGTTACGTTTAACGAATTGTAAAAACGGCATTATTGACCACTTTCCATACAAACAAGGAAATTTCAATAATGCTGAATAGTTTTTCTCAACAGACGCAAGAGCACAGAGAAAAAACAATACCAGATCAGTTACAAAACGACGAAGGTTACTGTGATAAGGACACAGCTGATCTATGTATCACGTATGAATGTGTTCGGTGTATGTGACTCATTAATATTGAAATAATAATGTACCTGATATTCAAAATTTTCTGGTTACTATAGTCTAAAATACACGCATATACAAAACTGATGATTCTTTTCTAGCAATATTCTGCATAAAAACGCCATATGTAAACTATATGAACAAAAAATGCATATAGATTAGGTAAAATATCTAAGATTAAGAAAATGTTATCATCACAGTTTATGTTTATTTAACGATATCCAACTATGATATGTGTATATGTAATGCGAAGATAAGAGTTAGAAAGTACTAGATAGATATCACAATTTTCGTTGTTAGAATAAAAGTATAAATATTGTAATTTCTAACAATGACGGGAAGAAATGATTGATTTAAAAAAGAATTTCTGATGAACCATATAATACATACCCAACCCAACCGACTACACTGATGATAGCAGTAAGTATAAAGATTACCGACCATTGATTTGTAGTTTCTAATATATAACCAACCATATAAACACCAGCGAATCCTGGAAATGTGCCAACGGTAGCCATGATTCCTGTTAAGAATAAAAAGAACAGAATAGCAATTAAGTAGTTAGGACTTAAACATAGTTAACACATTTCAACAGACATTGTTACTGAATTAAGGTTGCTGAAATCACAAATGTGGACCATCGGATTTCAAATTGAAGGTAAGTCAGTCATAATCAATAAATATGTGCTAACACTAAATAAGTTAAAATGATGCAATAGCAGTGAGTAAACACTGAGAACATAGTCCAAGAAGATGGAACAAAAAGGTATGCATAAACGAATACTGAAACTCCGAATCAGAAGACGATACACCTGAGCCATTGTGACGAACTATATGGATCATCTCAATCAATATCTTCATGCAATGATTACGTATCTCTATCAATATAGATCAAATTAACACTCAGAACCCTCGTGGACTGGTGCAACGGTTGGTGTGACCAACCAAAAATCAGTGGTCTGTTAAATTATGAGCTCGATATCAATAAGATGGCAGGTTTTCACCAATGAGCTCTATACTAAGATGAAACAGCTGTGTAAGAGCTTTACCTGGTTTCCACTGATTGCCCAACTAATGTTATTCATAAAAGTAAAATTAATCTCCATAAATCCTCTCAACTATAATATTATGGTGCGCATATTTAATGGCATGCTTTGAGACGAGTTCATGAAGAGTTTATCTAAGGTCGCTACCGATAAAATCCATTCATATCGGTAGTGAGATAGTGATCGCCAATTAAATTAGATATCGTGAATTAATTGGAGAGGGAAATGAGCCCTTAAGTTCAATTCCTAGTGGGATAAGTAGTGTTTGATCAAATGATTCCGGATTTATTTATTGTACTGGTAGTATCGGCCCACGACGAAAATAATAGGTACGTTACTAGACATATTTCCAAGTATACTGATTTGAATAGAACGTAGAAAAAAAGAATACACTTTAAAATAATGAAGAAGACTGATTTATTCCTATTTTACAGTAAAAAGATCGTGACTGAATAAAACCTACCATATAACTGACCACCATGCTCAGGAGCCATGTCTTGAGGATTTAAAAGTACACCACTGCAGTGGAAACCTAAGCAGGCTAACGCAAAAGCCATACATACTAAGGATTCATAATAATTGTCCAAAGATGATAGAATGACAAGGAATACAGATGAACCCACAAGGACAACCGTCTGTAAAGCATGAAAAAAAATTATCACTGTATATTTTTGAAAACCCGAAAAACAAAGTGAGTGTGGATTAAATAGATAAAATATATAAGGTTTAACAATGTCTTTTTTACAAAGCTATCTGTTGGGATGGTTAGCAGAAATCTCCAAGAAGCTACAAAATTAAGCCAATCATGTACAATGTAGAATATGAAATATGTGTATCAATGGAAGTTGATACACTCCATTCGCACAGCAAGCTGAACATCGAAGTACAAATAGTAAAAGCAGCCGTGGTAGTAAAAATCTTAAGTGCGGATAGACAATATGAAACTGCAAGTAGGAAATAATTTATGTAAACAAAAGTACAACTTAAAGTTCGGGATTTAACAGAAGATAATTAATGAATGCACCTACGCCACTATGACCGATTCTTGGCCATGACACTCAGTGTCACCAACCACTGGTTAGGGTAATCTCACGGACTCACATTAAGTAGTTTATACTAACCAATGCAGCTTAGACCAGCAATCAATGACATAATGGACTGATGCCACATTTGGTTTGACCTCTCTTAACTTTTTTCCAAATTTCTATTGTGACTAATAACGAATATCGGGCTTTACATGATTCATATTCAAACATCCACAGAATGAAGGAACTAGTAGTATTCTTTCATTACGAACCGATATATCTTGGAGCAAGCAAGTAGCTATTTAGACAATATTTTACAAAAGGAATAGCATTGTATGCTCACGGATATATATACTAACTCAAACGCATAACAAAAGACAGATTCCGAAGTCCACATTATAATTTCGAAACGTCATATTGGAATTAGGTGGTTTGAATCTTCATCATGAGGTGATTGTATGTAGCGAAATCATCATCCTTTACAATAAATGGAATTAGTTTTTCATTTACAATCAGGTGACTAATAAACATACAGCTCCAAATTAATTATATGCTTGTAATATTTGTTTACCGAAATCAAGTGCTTATTGGTTTGCAATGATTATTTAACCGGTGTTAGTTCTCTGTTGAAAATTAATTGTTCCAATCTTTTAGCAACTTCAGAAAATCAACATAGTATGTATGTATAGTATGTATAAACCAATATAATGTGAACTCACTGTAACCATTTTCCTTACAATTGTTACAGACATACCTAGAATTAAATAAAAACAAGTCGATAAGTTCATGCGGCTTATTAAAGAACTTCACAGAATTATAACCACTAAAATATCTAAAACGAACAAAGATAAAATTGTTTAAAACTTCCTATTTGTATTAAAAGAAAGTAATTATGAACGAAGAATACTATTTTCAATAAATTCCCATCAGATTCTACGTAGTGATAAATCCTAATTAACTTATAATCTAAAGTGAGTGGATAGATAAGTTTAAGGCAGAAATACGTTTCAAATTGTAATAAATTATGAATTCGTGAATATTAATGCCAAAATCGTCAAGGTGATCATGATCATAAAAATAAATACATACTGAGATGAAATCTAGTAAAACAATGTGAACACAAAGCAAAACAAATGTCTGGATGGAGACTAAGGCAATGCACAAAATTATATGAAATAGTCAAATAGAGTGAATGTCCACTAAAACTGTTTAATAGTACGAAGATATGAGTAGTAATAACAGTAATATTTGAAAAGGAAAACAAAAGTTAGGAAGTTGCGAAATGGGAAAATCGATATCCACATTAAGTAAATTAGGTAAGCTTGAGATTAATTATTTCTTTGGTCTGATGTTAGCAGTGGTAAAAGAAAAAGCTGCATACACCGACCGATGTTCGAGGAATTTTCATTTTCGTGCACATCTCCTAGTATGGCCGAACAAAGACAAGGTTAAAATGGTTAATAGCTCAGAGTTCGCCCATTTAGCTGAAACGGATCATACTGCGAGCATTAATCAACCGTTTTCAACAGTATATATCATTAACAATTCTCTACCGAATTCAATCAGACTAGAATTTCTGCAAACGGTAGAAGGTAATAGCCATTCAGATTAAAAAACCGGAGCTTTTCGCCCAAAAGAAATTTAATTACTGGATCTTAGGGTTATGGACTCAGTCTCTGGTGAAGTTGCAGATTGGAGCTGCTGATGAACCTCATTTACTTCCTAGTATCGAATATGACTCTATAATAAAGAATAGCAACTAAGATTTCTGTACTGGCGTATGTTTATTAGAGATACAATAGGACATTCAGTATACGTGAGCTCAAACGGGTAGAGATGATTACTGTAGTGCAAACTATTTTCAAGTTTTACCTATATTTTATAAAGGGAAAATGTCAATATGAAGAATGGATTTTTAAGAACTACATATGACTCAGATTCCATAGTTCTTAATAAAATAATGAAATTGATTCAAACAGTTTTGTATTAATTGCATTGCGAAGGCATCTCTTGATCTACAAGAGCAGAATGTCACCTTATACCTAGAGACAGAAACTAACAAGTTCGTTTGAAATCAGAGTTATACGCTAAATCATGCCATCACATGGCATGAATACTCAACAGTAAGTAAAAAGTTAAAATGAATGTTGTCTGCTTAAATAAGCTTGGAGGGATATAGAGAGCTCACCTATTTGACGTTGGCAAACTAATCAATCATGAACGTTGGATTCAGGATTTATAAGTACTCAGTGACGTAGGAACTCATTTTTGATTACCAGCAATCATGGGATTGAATATTTTGATGTAATTCCTAGTCAAAAGTTTGAGAAATGATATCTAGAGAAAACTATTTTTCCAACCCTAGTTCCATGAAAATTGTAGCAAAGAAAACGAGCGGAATATAATTATACAATTACCAGTTTTCATCCAATGGTCAGCTAAGGCACCAGCTAGTAAAACTGACGGAAATATAATAAGCCATGGAACCATATTGAAAACCCAACTCTGAAACAAAAAATATACAATTCCATGAGTACATCATCAAATAAACAGCTATAATAACGACTGATTGATTTGCACGTATCAAGCACGCATTTCTACACTCATCTTAATGTCTCGACTTAGTTGTATGAAGGCTACCGATACGCGCTGAAGTAGGAGGAGCGGAGTCGGAACCGGACCAAGAGATAAAATGAAGCAACTACACAACGGCAATCTTAAGTTTTTTGGTTGATTAACGTTAGTTAATAATATCGGATTCTGAGAATGTTGAAAATCAAACTGATATGGAGAGAAATAAGAAAGTTTAATTAAGTTTAATATACCGATTAACCACACTACAATCTTTCCCTCCGTTATAACACAAAGACAAACCAAAAGCAGAGTGAGTGAGACTTCAGACAGTGGTTGAAAGTAGAGGGTAATAATAATAATAATAATAATAATAATAATAATAAATAACAATAAAATTTGCACTTTAAACAAAATGTAGGCTGAAAATATTAAGGATTGATATGAGAGAGAGATCAATTGTTATCTTTTAAGACACTTGCAGTGTAGTGGGTCAGTTGTTAAGTTAAGGTGTTCAACTCTACGCTAATAAACTACATGTTCGAACTTCGCTCCACCTGTTGTATTTCAGAGACCCCGATAGTATTACTCGCCCACTCTCAGAATGTGGTAAAGCTTTTCATGAATAAATTTGATAGGGTGTTGTACTTTGGAGTAACTAGACAATGAAGTGACTAAATCTTAGCGATGCATATATACATACTTGCTCAACTCAATGGAACATGACTTTTTCGAGCCGAGAGTTACACCAGATCAGTGTGATCAAAGTTGTATTTTAAAGCTGAGTGTCTCATTGTAGCAGGTCATAAAAAGAGAATACAAGATACCAAGAGACTTTATACCAAGGAACGATGAGAATGAGTCAATATGCCAGAGTATGCTAATTTAAGTCTAATCAAAGATACGTGGTTAATACAATCATTGTGAAACTCAAACCTAGTAACTAACTCTAAAAAATATCACACAGGATTCTATAAATAAGAACTTTGAATAAATCGGAAGCACAAATATGAAATCCAAATATAGCTATATAATATAATTAGGATCTAATGTAAAAGCATTCAATTAGAACAGAATACTACAAGCAATATAAATACTTGTATGTTTAATAAACATAAAAGTCAATAACACAGATAGGTTGATTTTTTCATAACATTTTCCGCGCCCAATAACTTTACTTTCTGCATTCTCGTTCAGTTTCAAGTGGGTAAATAAATGAGCAATTTTTCTTAAAGATTTCACTGAGCTTCAAGAGTTATCTGAAAGTGACTTTGATGAACATATCATTGTAGTACAGTCAAATGTAGTACCATCAGATGAAAATAAAAAAATATAGTGGGAGTTAGAGGCTGAAAGAAAGCCGTGACAGGAACTTACACAGTACTCATTAACTAAATAAATGGAATAATGACATAAAGTGCTGGTTAAAACACTATAAATGATCTCTGGAAACGTTGCACATAACCCCAATAAATTACCAGATAAGTAGTAAAATAAAACTCTCGTTCAACATAGAAAGCAATTATCTCACTCTTGCATCTGGATAATTATCGTGAAAGTAAGAAGGACACCAATTGAGAATGATATAAAACGTATTATTGTGGACAAAATTTGCCAAAAGCATAACCCTGTAAATAAATAAAAATAATATTATACAACTAGCAGAGTATTGTTATGTAGTTTAAGAGTAAATATAAAGGGAAAACCCAGAATGTGGTAAACCGCATGACACAAAATACAAAACTCTCTTCTGATGAACGTAGGTACAATAACGAGAAAAAAAATCACAAACTGAATTATACTCTTCCTATACTATCATGACTTGTCTTGTTTAACTGTATTTACTGCATATTCAGTAAGCAAGCTATACATGTTCTTTAAATCGTACGCTTCACATCGATTTATTAATAGTTAAAGCGACCTCAGTCCTTGAATAATCGTAAGTTTATCCTTAACTTCCTACTCCATATCTATATACAAATTTCCAAGTAATGACATTATTGTGTTTATATATTTTCTTACGAAGTTGTATGCCACTTGATGCATTAAAGTAGTTGTTTATGCTTCTTAAATAACGCTTCACTTAAAAGATGTAATTTGTTTTCACTCAAGTGTTATAGCTCATAGCCATTAATCTTACTGCCATCTCATCAACATATGATTTTATATCGATATTAACTAGCACAATAACCCTTAACTATCTTGTACTAGAAAGGTTGTTTCAAAAGGTTGTAGCTAGACTGCTGAGAATGTGAAATGTAGCAATCTTTTACTGTATTATCAGTTGACAATACGTTTGAAAAGAATTAGAATGTATGAAATAAATATCCGTATCCCATAATATTTTCTGTTCTAAAAGTACAATTTTCTGCATTACAAAAGAAAGAAAACTATTTACACAAATAAATGTAGTTATATCCATGTACTGAAACAACTGAAACAACAGCATAAGTGAAATAACATACCTAAAAGATGTTGACTGTTAATTATCAAATAGCAATAATTTTGAAAAATTTTAAATCGAGACAGCTAATTAAAAACTTGACACAGCCAGTTAACCATAGAATAAAATAAAAATGAGTTACCTAAAAGGTCAAACTATAGAAGTATTATATTACAAAAATAACTCTAAAATAAACTGTTTTGAGCTCAGAGATACTTGAATCTATTAACTTGGTCGTGTTAGCCTTTCCCAAATATGCTGAAATGAACTGTAGAAACATCAGATGATACACATTTATAACAAGTTCCAGATAAACTAACTTTAAAGAAAAGGGGGAGCAAGTGTGAATTGACAGATGATGTAGCACTTCGTGTCACCATAGTTAAAGGAAAGCGGAAAATTGAGACGAAGTAACAGTACATGAAGTGATAGAATGTTAGCAGTTGCACACTACCTGTTTACAGTTTGCAAAATTATCATGGTCAATAATTAGAGAAGCTGAGAAACATGAAGCCCAATCTGTTAAAATAGTGAAAGCCCATCTATCCTTTGTCTTCTTGAGCTATAAATTTATTTTATTATTTTGTAAATCAGTTTCTTCTAATAGAATTTATTCTCTCTTGTCAATTAATCATCGGTGGACAAAATTAAAAGTCAGCAAAACTAGTAATACAATTGAAAAGTTTTCGAAGTGCTTTACATAACAGAACCCTTAAACGTAAGTGTTATCGTCAATTTTTTTAGAAATAATAATACATAAAACCCAGGATACGAGTTTTCTTCCTAGTCATGTGACATCAAGAATATAACGGTTATGATGCTGGGTCACTTAGATGACTGATCACATTCAACTTGATTAGTAGAATATAATTAGTATTTCGGACTAATATGACTAGTCACTGCCAATTAGCTACCTATTAATGCATACATTTCAATCCTAAACGAACTTAGTCGCATACTTTGGACTGAGTGACGTGGATTCGAATCCATCAAGTAGTATAGTTTTTAATACTCGTTTCCTAACATTTAATACCCATATTCTCTAAGGACTATGTAAATGTGGCCCAATCAAAAAGTAGTAAATTAAACTTCAATTAAAATACATATTCCTCCTTATTTAAAAATAAAGGGAAACATAGACTGATATGGCATTAAATTTGGCCTTCATCCCAAACAAGTGAACGTAACTGCATGTTCACTGTCCCAATAGAAGGCGAAATACTTAGAATCTGTAGAATGTTGGAAATAAACTTAAATACTATACAGTAAAAAATGTGATAGTAACACACGAATTCATTTAGGATGTAGAAAAATGGGGTAATAAGTAGTCGAATATATAAACTTACATGCATTCTAAGGAAAATGTTGCATTAGTGTTTTATAAAGAATAATTAACATTCACAACTACATTTTCTGAAAACAGATCTCATTAAATCAGCTTAAAACCACTGTATAGTTTGCTTGTAACTTTTAAAAGATTAAGTTAATTCAGTAAATGTCCAGTGGTAGGATCTAGGAAGCACGCTTCATGTTACTTCGAACTTAAAAGTCGAATGCACCAGTATCCCAGTGTTGATATTCGAATTGAAACTCAAACTTAGTACATATAGCTTCAAACAACGATGTGTTATGTACAAAATAACAGTCATGTACGTGTCTTTTCAACTAGAATTAGCCTATTTAATTGGAAGTTGAAATCTCCTGATATGATTACTAAACCTGGCCGTCTAACTTTCTGAAGCAGATTAGTGAAATTCACTGTAGAACTCCTCTATTGGGACATCCAGGCTTCAATGAATGGAGGGTTTAGGTAAGGATGATAAAAACTATGAGTGAGTGTCCTTACCTTTCTGAGTTATGCAGTGTCATTTAAACAGACAGCACACAAGTGATTGTTGACATGAATAATGCAAAAAATGCTGCTTCCGCTCCCAATACACAGTGATATATCTACACAAGAAAGGTCACAAGAACTATACACCGGATTCCCGGAAAAATTAAGGGTAGGTTCCGTTGGTTCATCATGGTGACTAGGTGGAGTTAAGTGCAAAGACATGCTAGCGTATCTCACAAACACAACATACATAAATGGTAAGTAATTCTAGAGTTTTAGCTAACAAGTCCTGCTGATTGATTTGACATAGTGTTTGTTTATTAAAAGCCGCAACATAAAGTGCAGAGTGCAGTTTCGGAAGATTTGGAATATCGCTAGTGGCATGGGTGAGAAAATGGGAAGAAAGAAGACGAGGGTTAGAAGTGGTGGTATAAGGAGTATTGGGAAAAGAAAGAACATGCTCATAAACATGTGTTGTTAAAGGTATGAGAGGGATTGTTATTTCATTGTTACTTAAACCGTGGGAAAGCTCTTCTTCTTGAACTACATCAAAAAGACAGTGGTTTTGTAGACCCGAGAGTGTGACCACAATGCCCAGGAGATAACTACTTAAGGCAATTCACATACGACCTTTTAAGAGTGGTTTATCATGATTCAGGTTATTGATTGTTAGAGATTCATAGCTAGAGATGGAAATCTGTCCTTCGTCTGAAGAATGTAGCATCGGTGACATGCTGATTAACTGAGGAAGACACGTTACTTTCGTCACATCGAACTTTGTCCTCCTACCTTGAGTTTGCTGCTCTTTGTATTACCGATTTCCAACAGACCTCCCTGACATTGTAGGACCTAAAGGAACGAGTGATCTAATCAATATAGTTTAGGTGGGATCATCGTGATAGGGAAGCTAGACAAGCCACAAGATAGCAGCTGAGATCAGGAAACTATTTACTATTTATTCAGATTCGACAGAAGTTTAGTGCTACTAGCCGGTCACCAAAAGAGTCTTGGAATAGTGACAATATTGGCGAGCGTGTTAGACATGGATTTCTCTCCTTTAAATGTAAAGAAGTTGATTCAAGACTGGTTCGGGTCAACACCTGAACTAAAGATAGGGAATTAAGTAGTTGAGTGCTACGACAATCTCACTTACCTTGAAAATCTGATTAGTCATGATGTGTTAGTGTTATGTGGAATTTCCGCAAGAAATCAAAACTCTTGCTTGAATTTTGTCGACCGACTTCGCCAAAGATGTAGGCGAGATATTCGTTTACCAACCAAATGAGTGTATTGAGCAGCAGTTTACTGTTTTACTACATGGATACGAGATAAACCCTTTAAGGAACAGATGTCATTCTAAAGTTACTAGTGTTTAGTTATAGAAACACTGCTCGCGTGTGTCTGCCGAGTTGGCAATGATGAAATCCAGATGTCGGGTATTAGGGCAAGACGGAAAATTATTTGATTACGTGGTAGATCTTCACCAACAGAGGTAGTTGAGACAAGCATATGTTCGCAACTACCACTAATCCTCTACATGAAATGACTAGCACAGGAGCTTGATGTTAGAAAGCTACGGGTGGAAAAACAAAAACTCCATAAAATCACTGACTGTTAGCTTGAATCATGTTGGAAGGCGAGAACTACTTAATTAGGGTACGTGGAATTTTCGTAACCAGAGGTTGGAGACTGAGTGAATTGGCTCAAAACAGGTCACAATAGCACCAGGTGCATTCATTCCTTATACCATATCAACTCAAGAGGTTCGAAATTAGCTAAATACCTTTCTTTCTACTTGATAAGCTCTTTCTTCCCAAATCATATTCTTTATGTTCAGTCACTTTTTAATAAGACTTATGTAACTACTACTACCCTTATATTCATCTCGCTGTGCTCTTCTGAAGTGAAAACAGACCGATGCACATATGTATCACGCCCCATGTAGTGTAAACTGATTGATCATGAAATATGGTTTAAGCATGGTAGTTGAAAGTTAAACACTTTAATCAACAAGGCACCTTTCTTCACGCTACACATATATGTGTAAACATATCAAAGTGTCGCATGTCCAAATACCGCTCAACCGAAGATGATTTGGATAGCCTAGTAGTATTATTTGCTCTTACAAAAAAAAAGTGGTCTAAATGTAAGTACATAAACCCGTATATGATAAAAATGATCTGAATCTATTAAGCATAGTAACGTTCAAGATACGAAATACTATTAAGTGACAAGAAAATATATTACATCCAAATTACATGTACACTCAAAATAATTTACCCGGTATAAACTTAACAATATTGCAGTCAAATAGCTTAAAAGGGATAAGAACAATTATATACGATGCATAAATACGACGAACAGATAACACAGTCACATATACTGATAATAACGTACTATTTATTCGTATGTTGTTTTGTAATATATTGTGTTTTACGGTATGTTAATTTGACAGAACACTGATAGCATTTCACTAGGCTAAGATTTAATTAATATACCTGACGACGGCATTAGATATTACAAAAGAAAGAACTTTGACAATCAATACTGTTTAGGTTGAGTAACTATTTAGTCAGTGATGCATAAAAATAACTGATTAAATAATGTTTCATGTAGCGTATTCGTGTGATACATTTATTTACTGAGATCTAGCGTATGATAAAAACTAATAGAATAGAACGAAATTAATCAAATACTTTTTAGTTATCGAACTACATGTGATGATATTATGGCAGTTGAAAAGTGAAGCAACAATAAGAAATGGACAGTCAGTGTTATTATACTTGAATAAAGTCTAACTGATAAAACCTAATAATCAAGCAAATAAACGCTGACCATACTAAAGAGCTAGCTTAAAGAAGGCATAAACTATAGTGAGTTGGTTGAAAATATTGTATACAAGTGATGGATATCTCATTTTTATTTTCAGGTGATTTTGTGTCCTCTGGACACCGTCATAGTGTGAAAAGTCGACTTGGACAAGGCAATTACTTATCTGGTGAAAATAAAGAACGCCATAAATAATATATATATTACTTTTAATTATCTATTTGCGTTCCTCGATCAATCTTGGTTGCAGGCTTGTTTCCTTTGGTTGTCTTCATTTCTCCTATGTATTATGCTCAGGCTTTGCTCTTTGTCATCTGGCAATTCATCTTGTACGCTGTTTCCATCTACACGTGGTCGACTGCTTCTTGCCGTAAATTAGTAAGTGGAGTCTAGTGAACATAACTAAATGAATAGCCATAATGTTCAAAAAAACCTATCTTGAATATGCTATCTTACACCAAGCACTGTAAACCCATAACCCTTGAGTTTTATTAAACTTAACCACAAGAACGGTTCAGTGTCTCGGGACCACGAAAAATTTTTAGGCATTAATGAATCGCGCTAAATATTTCCTCTAATAAACTACGTACGAATGGATAACGACTAGAATATCTTGAAAATACTACAGCTTACCAAAATGGTTTATGCTTGAAAAGGAGAGACCAATTTAAGGGTCGCAAAGTTACACTGGATAATGAGTTGGTGTCCATATTTTTCGAACCTACGCATACAAATTTTGATTCTGAAGGCTAAAACAGAATTAAAAACTGGTCATAAAGTAACAGAGCCCAAATGATTACGCGTTTAAAATTTTAAAGATTTAATCAAATATATGAATACACTTTTTTGTAGAATTGGGCGATTCAAGAAGAATAACTAACTTTCAGAACTGTGTTCTAGAAGACTATTTTATTTATTTTGAGTATATATAAATGAATTATTTTATTTCTATTATTTCCATGACCCCCTCATCCTAACTTTTCACTAGACCTATAACTGTCATTATATTATATTCCATTCAACACTAATAACTAATGTATCTGTCATATCAGTTCCTAGTCGTTCTTGTCCTTCTTCTGTATAAATGTTTTCTTATATTATTGGTCCGTTGTATGGTTAAATGTTGTGTGTATATAAATGAATGAAATGTAATTTAACTATACCTTTCCATTAGTACTTACTCTCTAACTACCTCCCCTACTCTGGGATTTGGTCCGAGAATTTAATCTCTATCTGCTTGAACTGATGTACGCATGTACCAAGTTCTACGTTGTAACTGACTGGCAGACTGAATTTAACTAGTTGGTTGCCGGATCGCCAACCTTATGTTCTATCCGGCTTGGGGAATAGGATAGACGGGATAGATGGGCGGGTATAGAACAATAGCCTTAGTGTCTGGCTTATCCGGTATTGGTTTCTGTCAAGGTTTTTGTCTTCATAAATCATGAATGGCCATAGTTCACAACATAACACTTTTTAGAGTAAGTAATATAAAGATTCACTTCAGGAGCTCATATTAACGAATATAATATCGTAGAATACATTTTAGCCAGCTTGTCTTTTCATAGAATTATGTACCAAAAGTACATACATTCATAATCATAGAGAATAAGGATCAAACATGAATATAAAATCACAGATCAACTATAAAATTAATATACAAGTGGATATATATGAGTACAATGGAACCTGGCAAATATGTGCACTCACTGACTGATGAAATATCTTAGATTGGCTACTTCTAGCTTTGTTTAAACGAAATCCTACTCCACCTAACATAACATGACAGGGTAAGTCAGTAAACACAAATACTCCAACAGCCTAGATCTATAAAGATTCACAGTAATATTCACCAATTTCCCATCGTTTTCTACTACTCGGACTCTAAACTCAGTAGTGTTCATCAAGTAGTTAAAAGAAACTCGTGGTCAAACGGTGGTAACCTACGAATGTCCATAAGACTAAAGGTAACGTTACAAAGACAAAACAAAACCCGTATACTCGCTTAAATAGGAGCAGTCAATTAGTAGGAAAAAGAATATAACATGGAATAAATTTACAATAAATCATATTCTAAACGAACCTCCACTGTTTCTTCGATATCCAAAATTTCTATGCAATATCCTGATTTAGTCCCTCGGGTTGCTAATACACTTTTGTTAACCACACAAGAGTTCGTTAATAGTCTTGGTAAGATCATATCCAATCTGTATAATTGCTTAGTTTGACGTGTAATAATCAAATAAACGACGAAAGACCATACAAGAAATAATATTCCAATCCAGAAAAATGGTGTTCGCCAACCATCAATGTCAGCCAAGTATGAACCTAACGAACCACATAAAATTGTTCTAGTATAAACAGAAACAAAATAAATACGATATTAAATAAAATACATATTTTTAAAATTATCAAGAACATTTTCTTATCAACATACATAGATTGTCCTGTTATGAGTAGTAACAGTATCTAAAAAATATATATGGAATATAGTCTTGTGGTTGATAGTTTTATGAATGTATATCGTCTACAGAACCAGAGAGCACTGACTCATTTTAGTTTAAGACCTTAACAACATACAATCACAAAAGACACGCAGACAGAGAATTATGACTGATTGGCGAGGATATACAAGCAAACCACACTGACTAATCTATAAGTGACAATCAATATATTCGTTTCAATACGACTAATTCAACTGATAAGTCGCTGGCTTCAACACCCCCCGATCAACTGAGATCTGGGTGACTGGGAAATATCACGAGACCTAGTTCAAAACTAAGTATATAAATATGTAACTGACACACTAGTAGACCAATCAATTTTTGATAAAACAGTCAAATAAAACTGTATGTGGTTATGTGAACTCAGTCAATTTATCATGAACAACGTGAAACACGATATATATGCGCAGAGATCTAAGTTACCATACCACAGCACAAGATCAAATTTACAGGATTAACACAACAGTATAATTCAACAGGCGGCGAACGTAATTACGAGAGAATAATAGGATCTCGAAGGACATAAAGACTGAATACACTTGCACTACTGTAACCGGTTTTGAGCTATATCACTCAGCCACTAATCTCGATCGTCATATGGACCCCAACTAGGTAGTTTGAACCCACCAACATGGCTCAGACCAACAGTCAAAGACTTCATAGACTGATAGTATGCTTCGGTTTGCCCTTTCCTACGCTTCTTCTATCCCACTTCTACTCCAGCTAATATCGCTCACCAAAGTAAGTGGTGACTTGGCATATGTAACACATGTCCGAACTATTTCAGTCAATGGAGGTTTACCACCTTTTCAATTGATTTCGCAATATTTTTCTAGTATTTTGTGCCTAACACCAATATTACTTATTCGCTCATTCCATGACATACGGGCGATACTGCAAATATTTCTATGATCAACGATTCTGGAGCCTATGTATATGTTCCATTTACACGGTCCATGTTTTTTAGTCATATTATTAAATATTTTCACTTAGATGTTTTACAGTTACATATCACTACTAAGAATTAAAATGAGATGTCATATGTAAACTCCATGAGAACTACCTAAAATACTACATAAATGGTGAGAATAAATTAGATAACATAGACTGAAAATCTTGGTTTGTAATTGGAAATCAAATGCTTAGATCATTAGATACATGACAAGGGACAGTTTCTGAGATTTATTTACTGACCATAAAAATAGCTTATGTTGAATCATTTGGAGAAACAATAAACACAAAGTTAAACTGATTTAAGAGTCAAATGTGGAAAAGGTAATCTAACAACATTTTTAAAAATGTTTACCAAACTCTCAAATACAGACATTACTGGAGTATGTCAGTTTAAGTTAAGCAGTCAATAACAACGGATGACTAAATTGTGAATTGAATTACTCACTATAAAATTATGTATTTAGTCATATGTAAGGTCTAATGGCACTAACCAGCTGCTAAAACTGAAGTGGGGAGAGATTTAAACTTGCGGTCTGGTGACTGGAAATCGAATACAAACTGTTTCACTTAGATAGTTTTACGATATATATATATATATATATATATATATATATATATATATATATATATATATATATATAAGGTGCACGGCTTGCACAATGATATAAAAATATAAAATAGATACATACACATTTAAAAAATTTCTGTATTTATTCATTAAATAACTGTAGCATATTGAAGCTAGTTAAACCATTTAATGTAGAAAAATACTTAATAGATAGAATCAAATGAGATGAAATACATTTCATATTATTATAAGCAATTAGGTCAAATATATGTAAATTGACCTACTTAATGAATCGCTTTAAAGCTAATGAAATAATGAAAACTGCTAGTGTAACTTATTCCAAATTACTATTGATTTCAGTCATGAACACAAAAAGTTCTACATATTAGAAGTATTAACAAAATATTTAGAATTGATTGAGTGCTGTCATATGCAACAAACATGAAATTATTGAATGGACTATGAAGTTAACGGGAGGGGAAGTGAAATGTAAATATTACTCTACGAAATTGATGAACCATAAGCTTGTCGAACTATTTAGACTCTTCGAATACAAAAAAGGAATGATTCTTATTATCACCAAAATAAATATGTAGTGATTTTTAGTGAAATATATAAGCTTCTAAATGTAACCTTGGTGATCAAATGTATATTCAACTTCGTGAACATTTTGTTATGACGAGATAAAGATGGGGGGTGATTGGTTGGTTCGCCGAGTGTCAATTTATTAGTGCCTAGTCGGTAGCTGTGCGTCTGCCCTGTGCCCACTTAGTCCCAATCCAAAATGAGAAGAATGCGAGCCAATAGGTCAGCCAGACAGAATCGAATCTTTATTTCAAGCATTCTTTTATATATACATAAAATCAGACCACAAAGCAAACCAATTAGAAAATTAACATGAATACAGAACGAGGGAAATAGTGGTAGTGAATAGGAACAACTTGTACACAACTAATTGACTGTAGTCCATAACAACAGACAATATAATAACAGTAATTATGCTAAACGGGAGGATAGGGCAAGCGGAGCGTAACAATAATAGAAACAAAATGTTTACATTACAGACAGTTCGAATAAATGAAATAGTGTTCGCAAACACAGTTCTGAAAGTTTGTTACACTTCTTTGTGGTCCGATCAAACACATTTATATATCATTTAGAGAAAGATCTTATTTAACTGTTTAAACTGTCGTAAACTTAAGTGCAAGAAATTATTGAACTCTTCTACTATTCACAGGACAATCTATCAAAAATACGTGAAACCGGTAATCAGTAAAGAAACAAAAAATATTACTAGACTCTAATCATCTACACTAGATAATTCTTATATTATTCGATCCCAGCATTAGATATCCTGCTATTTCCCTGACAAACTGTATCTGCATAGCTTCACCCGATTCCTGAATCTTTGTGCTATGAACGTGGCTATATATATATATATATATATATATATATATATATATATATATATGGCTTATAAGAGTTCTAGGAAAGTGTCAACTAGTCATAAGTGCTTCGAAAAGACACTCGATTTAATGAAACAGAAAAAAACTGCTATGACCTATAGTAGTGACTCATATTTAAGAGATAAAATGCTTACTAACTCAGAAGTATATTGAACGCCGACAACTTTCCGCTTCGCTTTACTAGGCATAATTTTTTTTGAAAGAGTAACATCAATTAGATCAATTGTGGAAGTATATCCAGTGTTATTAGAATGTAAGCATGTTTTAATCAGTTTATTAAAAGTTTATATTCTATATTGATACACAAATGGGATCTTTCGGAAACCTTTCAACAGATAAAATGCCATATACGTTCATCAACGACTTCTAATAACCAATAATAATGAGCACGAAACATGTTTACAGAACTGTTATAAATCTCGATATCAAGATTAATATTAACCTGAGTATATACACCAATTTTTATCGTGATATAGATAAAAACTTACCCTAAATGTGAGCCTGCATTTATCATAGCGAAAGTGAAATTACGGTCAGTCACTTGAACACGATTAGCCATTAGACTTGCTAAACTCGGGTAGTAAAATCCTGAATATTCGGTACGCAGATAAACAAAGAGTTTACTTATGTAAAACAATTGCAGTTAAGTGTCATGGCAAACAAAGAAAACAGTCTAAATGACTCAATAAAATTAAATATAGGTAACATGGCACATTAATTAACAAATACAATACTAATGTTAACATTTTACTATTCTACAGCGTAAGCTCGCTTCATATGTACTCGTTGTAATCCTTCAGCTGTCTCTTGACGGTAGGGTAGGACCACTACATCAGTCCATAAAATATCAACGAGTTCAAAATCTAAACAATAAAAGAGTTTTCAACAGAACGACAACCATACTCCGTAGTGCATTAGCTAGAGTGAAGAAAAGATTCACATTCACAAAGAATTTTGTCTACAGACTAGGCTGTGCCAACTGTGATGCTTTTTACATTGCAGAATCTCTTCGAGAAACTTCAACTCGAACCAAAGAGCATCTAAACTAAACAAAAAAATCACCTAATAATCCCATAGATATTGAGAAAACTACAAATAAAATCAGTAACAGCAGTACATGCTACATTCAACGACCACCAGCTCTATATTAAAAACGTCAAAATAACTCCAAAAGGTTTTTCTAATTACAAAAAAAAGGCGACTGGTGGAGGTTTATCATATATTGCTAAACCCGACTGCGCTTAATAGAAAATAAGCCCTTACGATTCATTCGAGCTAGACAATTTTCCCAAACAACCACACAACTAATTTGAAGGTATTTGAATTTTCCCGTTGACTTTATGTGGACTGAAATTAATCAGTCGCTGTTGTCATATGCACATCCAGAGAGGGTGGCCTCGATACAGCTGAAGTTCATAAGTACGATTTAAGTTGGGTTGTTGCTAGAAAGTAAAATTATAAAGTCAACTTTTGGTAATGATACTTATTAACAACTACGTATAAGTTCACAGTTTAGTCAGCGCTAAATGTCTTTGTAATGTGATATGAAATTTTAAACTGAATTTCCGAATGCAATGACTATAATGAAAGGTTACTGAAACATTTATACTATGCTGCGGTTGGAAGAGGCAACAGGATACAAACTGAATCCAACAACTAAAAACGAGATAAGGAATTTGTTCATTATCATGAATCATTATATATATATATAGTATCGATTAAATTATCATATGGAATATTTACATAAAGAACAAAACTATTTATTGTCTGCTTTCTCATTTTGGATATTCATTAACTCTAAACGAAACAATGATGTCGAATATGTAAATTGAGATAAGTTAAACAATTGTATTCTTTTAATATTAACACAAATATAAATAAAAAGTTACCAAAATAACAAAGGGAGGAAAGGTATATAGATATAGACATATATATAGCTCACCTTGAAATATGCCTAATAAAAAGCGAGTAATTACGAAAAGTCCATACACATTATTTGAGCCGAAGTTTAAACTAGGCAACCATATGAAACATATGGTTAGTACAGACCAACCAAGAGAACTAATTGCGATTACAATCTCACCACCAAACACATCACTAAGATAACCTCCCAAATACTGTGTGATAGCGTAGCCCCAAAAGAAGACACCCATCATGAAGCCCTGTAAAAACAACAGTATAATAAAAAAAAAACACTTCAGACTGTCATTTCAGAATTTTTAAAACATGTTGGAGGAATGAAATTCTCAGCAAACCGAGTATATGAATAAGGTGAAGTATTCGTCTTTATGAAGAGTTGAATTCTGAATACTGAAGAGATACGATGACAATATTTCAGATACATATAATATTCGGTGATAATCGACTGTCCACATTGAACAGATAATTCGAGCTTTTCGTCTTCTTAGGGTATTAAAATTTACATGCACTGCAGGTTTGGAATCAATTTTCCGAATTCACTAGATAGAGTTTACACTTCCACAAACCTATGTATAAGAGGTATGTCTTAACTTTTATTTTGTGTACAATATTCTCGCCACAAGACAGGTGTTATGACGAGAGAAATTTGGGGGGGGAGTGAGTGGGTTGGCCGAGTGCCAATTACTAGTGCCTAGTTGGTTATTGCGCGTCTGCCCTGTGCCCACTTAGTCCCAATCCAAAATGAGAAGAATGCGAGACAATAGGTCAGCCAGACAGAATCGAATCTTTATTTCAAGCATTCTTTTATATATACATAAAATCAGACCACAAAGCAAACCAATTAGAAAATTAACATGAATACAGAACGAGGGAAATAGTGGTAGTGAATAGGAACAACTTGTACACAACTAATTGACTGTAGTCCATAACAACAGACAATATAATAACAGTAATTATGCTAAACGGGAGGATAGGGCAAGCGGAGCGTAACAATAATAGAAACAAAATGTTTACATTACAGACAGTTCGAATAAATGAAATAGTGTTCGCAAACACAGTTCTGAAAGTTTGTTACACTTCTTTGTGGTCCGACCTAACAACAGGATAGACCTTACATCCGAGAGGTCGCGAACGAGTGACTGACTTTCAGAAATCCGGAAAACTCTATACCATCTGCTGTACAAAAGACTTAAGAAAACTAATGTAACTCATTAAAATCCGTTTTAAGCTATACCTAGTCTGTGGAGGTTAGTGCTACTAAACAGTTGACCAGGAATAAGTGGAAAGGATAGGACACGAAATTGGAAGTATTGGTGCTCACATAGACTTGAATTCAGTCCATTCATGTGAACACTAACATTAAAATGCAGATAAGACCATTCGACGAGTAGCGAAAAGAACGGAAGGCGTGTCTTACATCCCACTTGCCAACTACTTTAATTACAAAAACATAATTTCTTGTTTTGTAGAGATGTACATTTGGCTTACCATTTCTTTACGATTCCAATTCATTTCTGAGGCAATATCAACTGAAGCGATCGGCATTAACTGCCCGAGAGGCATAAAGGCCCACAGCACCACTAAACAAAAGGCACACCCATTTACGTCTCTCGGCTCTATCAAAATAAAGAGAATGAAATGATTGAAATTGTATTAGTATTTTCAGTCGGGTGAATTACATTCGAATGAAAACAGCGAAAAATCATTACGCTGCTAGAATATGTATAAATGAGGCATGTATTTAGAGCCATAACTTCACTCTATGACATTTGAAATTAGTCTCGATTAAATTAAATGGTAAAACACAGCATTATTAAGGTGAATCAAAGTAAATATGTTAACTACAAATATATCTGATAAGAATTTATATCTAGGTATATGTTGAAACTGATACTACGTAAGGAATAAAAACTCAGAACTTGCAATACACCATGAGTATCAATGTTTGAATTCAATGGATTTTTGATACACTGCACAACAATTGCGGCATGTAGCTTTTCACAGAATTTGGTCAAAACGTCCACTAAATCATGATTTTTTAAACAAAAATTAATTTAGCACAGAAATCTAAGGTTTATCTCTGCATATTATGAAGCCCATCAGAATGTAGTATGAAGTTAAGAATTGAGCCTTGGTCATTTGATTAAGTAATATGTATTCACAGCAAAAATCTACTTTCCAATGATTTTCTAAGTTAAGTAAATATTAAGTATTATAGTAATTCCACAGAGGAGCGACTACACACCTATTTACAGCATAGGGAAAAAACTGGCTTCTAGTCTGAAAGATGAGACTATGGTTTTCCCCAGGGTGACCCGTGACTTACTAAGTACATGAAGTAAGCTACTTTCGTAAAGTTCATTAGTATTCAAGTAACGAATAATAAAACCAAACTGGACGTTTAAGGGGTAAAGAGTCAACCTAGTTTTTGTATCGACATGAAGATAACGTGAGTTCTAAGATAGATAATCATAGTGAAAGTCACGGCAAATTAAAACAGTAGCTTACTGGTTCCACATGACAGCTGGTTAGTTACAAAGAACTGTCCAGGGAAAAGTAGGAAATGAAGTTCACACTGTCAGGGAAACAACCTAGAAAATAAGAAACGGTATAATGATCAAATGACCTCATTACATCGAAAAGAAGGTTGAGTTGGCCTTATTTTAGAACCTGCTGGTTTTAGCGAATTTAGTACTTGCGAAAAACCTGTGCGTTTGTTGTAACCAGGTGGAGGTGCTCGATAGTGGTTTATCAGCTACCACGATGCCCTAGAAAACGAAAAGGTGAAAGTGAAGTTAGGTTTGTCACTTAGAAACTATACCGAAGATACTTCAGATAGACGACATACGCAAAAAACACAAACTATCGACCAACCGACCAAACAAAAAAAAACACGTTGAACATACCGTCAAGGTCAACAGACACTGATCAGAAGGTTTGGAAATTAGTTAGTTTCAGTTTATTAGGGAAGAATTATTTCGAGTGTTAGTCCCTGAGAGGAAAATCTCTCGACTAAATTCAACTATTTCTAAATGTATTATTGGTAACTTAGTTGTTAAGTAAATTTTCACACTTCATGATACTCGTTTCTGCCTGATTAACGGTTAGGTAGTTAATTTTAAAAAACTACTTTCATTAGACCTCTTAAGTCAAGCTTAAATATTCATCAGACTTAAGATTTTTATTGAATGTAACTGTTCTACCTGGTATGTTAGTAGTTAGCATGTGTCTAGTTGTAGGCTTGGGACATAGCAAGGGATGGCCTTAGCATAAATACGTTACCTCTTGAAGAAGGTTTAGAGACATTTAAATGCACATTTTCGTCGGCTCATTTTACCGAATATACACACTAGAATTAAGTCACGGCTAAATGAAAAAATTTTATATGTCACAAGAAATTAATCTCATTTCGAAACAGTTTCCGGTAATTGCATCAGCTCATCTGTATAGTTAACATTTGAAGGTTAACCGGGGATTATCCAACTGTCGAATCTAACATCCCAAACTTAATACCCTACTACAGTATGGACGTACCAAATTTAGCTAATTCCGCAGTTATATGGAAACTACGTGGATATGAGTTCATCTTAGTGTCATGGAGACATATAAGAATAAAAATAAATTATTATAAGTTGCATGTTCCCTCTGAGCTTGGACGAAATAGGGCTGGTTTGGCTTGGGTTTAGTGATATAATCTCGTAAAAACCAATGCTGCTAAGAATGTCAACCTAGAAAATGTCATCTGGACTATATTAACTTGGCTATTAGTGATATAGAGTATGTACTTCCAAGGGTTATGACTGCTTATTGTGAAGTCATGGAGCTGATGCTATTGCCCTCCAGTGACGAAGTAGAAAATACTGTAGCAAATAATTCCTAAATAAACAGTTGTATAAGCTCTCGACACTGATGCTGACCATGTTTGTTTTAGCGGACAAAACTAGTTGAAGGCGCGCGGCCACGCATCACCACCAGATGACGACTCTAACCACTGTGGATAGCATCTCTCTCTAGTTTGCCAGCCTAGACGTTGCTATCTTATTAAAGCTCTGTTCGCGATCAAATATAATTTCTTTTTCATCCTTCAGTGCCTTTTGATTTCTTCCCATCCGTAAGAATGGGGTCCAGTCGATATAAGTTGCTCTGGTTGAACGACAAGCGTAACTTGGTCAGATACCGGGGTACACATCAATGCCTTGCAGACACAGGAAAGTGCACTACTAGTGTTCAAAGGAGCAATGAAAGCATTCACAGTAGTGAGAATCTTATGTATCTGGGATTATCCGAGCATTTTCAATGAAAAGGAAAGCAAGGATTACAATAGGTGTCATTCAGTAATGTGCTTTCACTAACAATATCAACGAAGCCAATGAAAGTCTGTTCTATGAATAACTGCAGCTAATAGTGGAAAAATACCCATCAAAGGACCAAACCATTTTAATGGGAGACGTAAACTTCAAAGTTGGAAGAGACATTACCGGACATGAAAACGGTGAAAACTGGAAAAAAGGCACAACAGCAGTGAGACTGAATCACTACCAACGTTATTGATAAGTTTAAATAAATAGAACATTAGACAGGCTGTTTACGAAAATGAGTAATCGATATTTGTTATATTCCAATCATTTAAACCTAAAATTTCTGACGTTTTATGGTTTAGTGCAAGTCGCTTCTTTGAAGTATACATAAATTGCCTGATCGAAGATAAAGATTAAATAATACGATGAAGCGAATCAAAATACGCTAGTACAAGTCTGATTGTGTCATTTCATTTGTGCCAAGGTAATTTAAAGTAAGACATGCTTGTACATACCAATATATCGTGAAAGGGAAACAGAATGTGTGGATTGAAGATAAAATTGTATGTGTTAGCATAAATGAAAATTGATGCACTTTACTTATGGTCCCTTGGAAAGAAAGTCCTTGTTGGATGGATAGTGGGAACTTCCTGTTTGTTAAGTGCATTCGGGTTTAATAATATATAGAGAGCATTTCAGCGCTTCGTATTTCTTCATAATTGGAAAATATATTTGGATAATTTGGGTGTCGATTTAGTGCATTGTGATAGACAGCATGCACAGTTGTTGCTAATTTGACCTGTAATTTTTCAAGTTAAAAAGGATTAATAAAAATAATAATAATTTATTTCCTGATGTCATGAGCTAATCATTTTAATAGGCATGGTCAACAGAAGCATATAAAAACCATTTTGAGTGTCGTTTAGTTTCACTTTCATGTTTTTCTTTGCACAAGTTACGATTTCTTAAAAGGAGCCTCTAATATAGAAAGCATTACAACCAACGCAACTCAACCAGCCGACATATTTCAATATGGAAACGGGGGAGATTTTGTCCTTTATTTAAACTAGCGCACGTCGAAGATTGCTGGTGGTTTTAGAGAACGTTCAAATCCCGTATTGTTTTTAAATACTTCGTAATTCTATCGTTGTATTATAGCAATGAGGTAGGTCGACCGGTACTAATCCATAACATTTTAGATGATTTATAATTAGTCAAAAATAGGTCGTTTACTGGATAAGCGACCTGCACTAATGCACAAAAACGTCAGAAATATTTAATTCTACTCGATGTATCATTACAAATATACATCACTTATTTTTGCATCCAACAGTGAGAGTTTCGTGGAAGTATGTACCTTTGAAAAGATGATTATAGATGGCACTATAATGTTTTACAAACGCATGCACAAAGCTACTTGGATTTAACCACACCATGAAACTGAAAACTATATCAACTACGTCTTCTTTAGCAAAAAGTTCAGAATACTGAGGAATCTAAGTTCTTAGTGATAAGTTTCGAGTTTTATGAAATCTATTAGAATCAAAAGAAACTATCATGGGAAACAACTGGGTAGGGATTAAAGAAACAGTAAATTTAACATCAGAAAGTTCTGGGGTTCAAAATGTACCATCATAAGGAATGGATTAGTATTGATACTCTCAACAAGATTAAAGAAAGAGATAACTCAAAGACGACAACCTATAATATGCTAACAAAACCATAAGAAGCTTAGGCGAAGGCCGATTACACTACTGTAAACAAAAAAGTGAAGAGAAACATTACAGACAATGAGTTGCATAATGTGGAAGACCCAGCTAATGGTACCAAAAAAAAGCTGCAAGTAAGGGAAACATGTGACACTTGTATGATGCAACGAAGACGCTAGCTAAAAAATATCGTAAACCAGAACGACCCAACAATAACAAGAAAGGTAAACTAATTATTGAGACCCAAGAACAACTAAACAGGTAGGTAAAGCACTTTGAAGAACTTTCGAATAGACCAGCCCAAATAAACCCAATTATCACCGAGTCTGCACCTACAGACCATCCTATAAATGTTGACCTATCGAAGATTGCAGAAAGTAACATGGCTATTCGACAAGTCAAAAATGGCAAAGCATCAGGGTCAGACAACTTACTAGCTGTAGCAGTGAGGTCGGATACACGTGTAATCACCCACAATCTCTCCAGAAAACTTTAGAAGGAAAAAAGTGTACCAGCAGAATTAAAGGAAGGATATTTCAGAAGAATAAGGTAAGTTTAATAACTATTCTGCTTTACTATTGTTATCAGAAAAAGTTATTAACTAAGTGTTGTTGAACCGAATGAAAAATTTTGTAGCTCCCAGCTTTAAGATAAACAAGCCGGATTCCGTAAAGATCGATCATATACAGACCGAAACTCTAGCCCTACGGATAATTGTTGGACAATCATTAGAATGGAATTTAACATTTCACACCAACTTTCTTGACTATTAGAAACCATTTGACAGTGTGGACAGGTAATTATTATGGAGACTTCATTTTTGTAGTGTACCTGAGATGCAGATAGTCAATACCATACGAAATTCCTACGGCAGATCGCGCTGCATATCTGTACATCGAGGGTAGCCAATAGATTTATTCAAAATGAAGAACGGTATCAATCGAGTTCACTTATTATGCCCCTACTTCCTTTATTTATGGGATTATAACCTGATTATAAAATGTCAACATCTCGATGGGGTGGAATACGGAACATAGTGGACTGCGTAGATGTAGGTAGACAACTTGGATTTTACAAACGATCTAGCTTTTTCATTCCATACAAAACAACAAATGCAGGTGGAGACAGTCAGTGTAGCAGCGGTCTATTCGGCTGTAAGCCCCAACATCTTTTGAACAAAGAGAAGATCATGGATCCATTATTTTCGACATAGTGTGGATATCAGACAGTTTTCTATAACGAAATTCCTTGATAAGTCGAAACAGTTATTTAGTTTGGCTGCTACTGCTAGTCTTTACGGATGGTGGTTTAGTCTTGACAAATAAGTTGACTAGTATTCAAGGTAAATCCTTTGAGTTAAGAATCTTAGGTCTGTAATCAAACTAAACTCCTCTTGGAACAACCCTAGAGAAATTTTTGACTAATATAACGTATAAAGTATCATCTTTAATAATCGTTAGACTTGTAAACTGAAACCTTGTGAAAATGGGTTTTTTCAAGTCTTGGTTTCAGTTACATCGACCAAATACCCTCTAATCCTCAGGTTTTAAAACATAGATATACATAACCGCGCCAGACTATATTGGGCTATATTTACTTACAAGCTTTATCCAACTTCGTGGACAAAATTTTTAATGCAAATTTAATTGTAATAGATCCTCTCCGCTATCCGTTCATTGAACCATGACGCGGCAAATTTCATCTAACTATATTTCAGTTTGATTTACCTTGAAAATTTTAAAGGTAAACTTCCTCATCATGATTGCTTAGTCTTCTGAGGGAACTTAGAAAACTTCCTGCAGAATTCATCGTTTGCACTACTTAAGCTGTAATCAGTGAGGAGGTTATATGCGAAAACGGTACAGAGGCATCAGTGTGTGTCCTTATTCATCCGAGGTTTTAGTAAGTCATTAAGACAGGCAGCATGCAAAACACTATCGACAAGAATCCACTAAAAAAGTGATCTTTTTTTCAACTTTAGTACCTTACCCACACCAGTGAGGCCACTAGTACGTGTTGACAGGTGTCCAGAAAAAGAAAGGCTTATTTGCTCCGTTTCTTCTTACAGATTCAACGAGACCTAACGAAGATAAAAATTAATCAGAAGTAAACGTTACACCAATATGAGTTTCATTCAACGTGGTCATTGTTACAGAAGCCCAAATCGTACAAGTATCAGGCAAATTTACAAGGGTGTTCACGTTAATTCGATTTCCTAGACTGAATATAACGGTTTAGCATTCGAAAGAGTACGTTGGAAATTCTTTCGAGACAGACCACATCTAAACATTTTCTAATAAGCTGTTCATTTCAAGACGATTCAAGAAGAAAATACCAGGTGTACAAATATTTAGATTATCTCCTCACGTAACGGAGGTATTATACTTAGAAGAGTGCGGATTTTGCAAGAAGAAAGAGTACAGGAAAGAGCAACATCCCTAAGTTTACCAACTATTGTTGATAGATGAGTGGAGCTCTTTCAAGTATTTACAATATACTGTTATTATCCAGAGAAATAGGAATACAACCAGTTGATAACATAACTTTCCTTATTATTACTCGCATATTCACATAATAATGTGAACCTGGTAACATAATCTCTGAAAGTAGTACGATAAAAAACTTACTTTGTGCATACTTCACGCTATTTTGTTTAAATGTATTGCTATTATTATTGTACACATACACTTAGCTCTTAGCACCCTGTATCTCCTGCTGTCTTAAGCGTAAATATACAGTTACCGTTATATTATTCCTTCTAAACCGAGTCTCATTCACCGATTACCTGGATTAATAATTGTTCAGTTTTATAGCATCCAAACTGAATGCTTAATGTCACTGTTGGTCTCCCTAGCTAAACTGATTAAACATATCTAGGCTGGACACTCGGATCTATACATACGTGTGGTGGTCATCTGTAGAATCCATCAATCGCCTCAGACATTAAAGTCAATTCAAGTAAACTAAATTCTGATGGACATTGCGCTTATTACATGTACTTATATTAACTGTTAATATAGTATTTATTCCTGTTTGTGACTGTTTGTAAGGCGTTATTGACTCGATAGTATTCCGCGGCCACTACAATCGATGTGCTCCTTTAGTGCAGCGCTCAACTCACGTAGTAACAAATTTTCCATTGCTTTTAGAAACGAAGAAGTTATAGCCTATGGCTTTCGACTTAACATTGCCACAAGTGGGCGTTTTTTGTAAAGATATCATTTTTCATTTTTTTTTCATACTTATGGTATACTGTTAACAGGAAATGATTAATTTAATATATCAGTTGGTGGTTAACACGTCTATTAAAAACAGTATGTAAAGTCATCAGGCCGTGCACATTGTAATAGTTTGGGCACCTTCATAAATTCAAAAACATAAGTTTTAGTGAAAACGTGAATCAAGTTTTTCTTAGAAATAAGGGAAGCATCAAGTATTAGATTAGTTTAACAACATAGGTCCTAACCGTTTAGGCAGCAATAATTTAAATGAGTGTTTTCTTCCCTTTGTTTAGTATCCGTAAGCCTTCTAAATAATTTTTAGTCGCTGGAAGAATTTTTACTGGTTAACAGATTTCAACCGCGTGCTAACATCACTAGTTTAATTTTCTGACATTTTAGACCGTTTGGCCTATCAACATCTGTATAATTCGTGTCCATGTAATAGCTCTCTACTTTTCTTCTGTCTTTTCGCTGAAATGTTAAGCATCAAGGTTGGTCTGAAGAAAAGAAGAGATGAATACTTCAGTGATTTGTAATGGTTCATTTGTAAACATGTCAACCTTAATCAATGAAATCATTTTGTTACAACTACAAATATTTTTCTGTGGAAGCTTCTTATATTTATGAGCTGTTAATTTCTATTTATTGCTTTCATCAAGTATGTCTGCCTGCAATGCAGCTGATACGTTATTTTAAAACTGTTGTAAATAATTTTATGCAAGCATGAGATGAGACATTCTTTGTTATAACCAACTCTTTAGTAAGTTTTGTTATTTGATATGGCTTTCGAAATACTCCAAGATGATACTGACTCTCTTCAGAATCACAAACAACATTCACTAGTGCTTACATTCCATCTTCCTTGACAGAGAGTAAAGTGGATGCTGTTATTATGAATATTATGAATGATAGTGACAATAGTAAAACGGGGGTGGACAATGTTTTGTGTATGCCCGATTTACTAATAGACTTCAGAAACATGCTAGATTTGAGTACCTCGATCGCATGGCAGTAGTGTATTCCGACGTTTGAGTCTACACACTAATAACCTAAAATGTGTTTGATTTTGGTTGAACAATTTACTCCTCAGTCGTAGCCTTACAGTTATCAAGGCGTTCTGATTAATATTTATGGTACATAGTGCATAGCGTTATTACTTTTTAATGTAAATGCTGTGTGTACGAAACATTTTGACTTCGTCAGCATTTCAGTAGGAATGATATTACCACTCGAATTTTTACATAATTAGAGGGAAAAATTAGACAGGTGTCATATTTAAAGTCTATATTTACGCTATGATATAGAAAAATATGGTTGTAATATCAAAAGTCAGTCGAGCGTCTAGTCAATTACTGTGCGTCTGCCTTATGCCCACTTTGTCCCAAGCCAGAGAGAAAAAAACAAGGTGATAGACCAACCAGATAGTATCATACTAACCGTGGTTCATGATGAGAAACGATACACCAACAGTTAACGTGTCAGATACGACGGTAGGAAAGGATCGCACTGAACATTAATAGAAGTAAAATGTTAACTCTGAATACAACCGGAAATAATGAAATAGTGTACAGATAAATAGCTCTCGGAAATAACCAATCATCTTTAGGTGCACGGCATATCAATTTCTTTAGCTGCTTTTTAAATTTACGGTTTTTATGGAAGGATGAGCTTTATATTTTCTTGCGTACTTAAAGACCATGACTCATTTGAAAACTAATTTAATCATGATAGTAATGTACATTTTGTTATCAAGTACTTATAGAAACAGATGAAAACATCTTTTGCATGAATCGGAATTTTTTTCTAAAACATTATCTCAACTCTCTTTTTTTATGAAGAGATACTCTTGATAAACTGTTTACTTTGCACTTTAGGGTGTCATAGAAGGTTATTTTATTTTATTTTGTCTTATTGTTTATTACATACAACTTATTAACACTAAGCGGTGTAAGTAAACCATTTTGGGTTTTATCAAGGGTGTTTACACATACACTTGTAAAAACTGGTTTACAAGGCGAAAAAATATTCAGAATAAAACACAAATATGAACTATCATATATCATATAAATATAACACAAAGGAAAAAAACTAATGGTAGAAGATGGGTAGAAGACTGGAATGAAATGGTAATATGAACTATTAAATATGTAAATTGGATAGAAAATCAGTAGACAGTGCAACGGGGTTTATTGGACAATTAATATTTTTATACACTTAGGCTTAACGTTGTCAACAAGGATCACTATTATTCAATTAGTTTATATTGGTGCTTACTGTAATCTTCATGTCTTCATACAAATTTCTCACCCAAACTTCGTTATAAACCGACAATCCGTAGGTTATATTCAACTGATAAAGAAAGGGCATGAACAATGCTTAAAATACCTCAGTGCGTTACCTAGATTTATTAACTAACTTTCTTGTTTTAGCTTCGTAAATGTCATACATTAGCAGATACTTTTTCAGGGTTTCGGCATGTCTTACGAACTAAAATCCCTTACAGTTTAGTTTTAAATAACAGTTGAGCATAATTCACCTCATTACACCTGTACATAAGATCACCCGCCCCAATACAGAACGGCTTTGATGTAACCTAATGCATTCATAAACAGTAAATGTAATAAGTTGTGTTTTCCATTCTTTAAATATGATTACGTGTTTTGTGAATTTCATCACGGACATCAATGATTACCCGGTTTAAGCGTTAAAATCAATCTATACCATCAATTATTCCGTAACTTGGACTTTATTTAGGTGCTGCAAAAAATTACTTTACAATAGTTAACGCCTCTCAATATATATTCGACTTTATAGTTAGGTATTTAATCTCATTTGCCAAATTAAATTATGCATAAATAACATGCAAGGACCCACTTAATGAAATAACTACAACTATAAAGAATGAAGAGACCAATTCGTACATTTTCCCATGAGTTGTATAATAATAATTTATTGTAAGCTTTGAGAGACCAGTCGGATATACAATATCGGTTTCTGTTTTATTCAAATATCCATATCGTATTTAAATTAACGATAAATTCATGAATTACAAGTTTATTTTACGTTACACATATCCGTAGTCGAGTAAATGGTAAAAGCTGACAGTTTAAATACGAACGAATAATATATTCAATAAACGTAACAATCAATAAACGTAACGATAAATTAGTAACTAATAATTATGTACATTACTTATCACGGCGACAACATTTACAGTCCATCTTATTACTTAATTGATATTACGAATAACAGTATATTAGGCATCATTCATTCAATATTTGTTGCCACACAGATGGATATGCACGGTTATTATGAGTTCGTTATACTGACATATGATTCAGAAAATATCTTTACAACTAGCCACTTGAGACTTGCCGGTTTTGAGAAACAAATAATAATATAGTAACTCTCCAATCTTTACTTCTGCTCTTCATATCATGGTAGGAACAAATGTGCAGTTCCGAGTTTTTCTAGTTCACCTTGCTTCTCAAATGACATACTGAGAATGCATTATTTGTGCAAATTATTAAGCATGTAAATGTTAAATGTGATCAACATTTGGTAGTGAATCCATGGCATTACAAACCTCTTTTAATGTTGCTAAATCTAGAGTCCTGAAAATTCTCTTAAGAACATCCCCAGCATCAAATATTATTGGTCTTCAAAATCTTGTTCGTCTTTTGAACAGTGACAGAGTCTTCATAATGCTGTAGTCAATAAAACATGCGTTATTATTATCTATATTAATAAAAAAGCACACTCAGCAAATTACACAAGGCTCTTTAGAATAAACACATGGAAACTGGAAAATGTAGACCAGTAACAACAATATTAGTGTAGCAGACTTTCTGAATTGCAAAGACTTCGAGCCGCCTTTAAAATCTGAAGATATTACTTTAAACAATCAAGCATTCATTGTGTATCTGAAAACACGTCAAAATAGAAAAAGGTTAATACTGCCTCGGCTTCATGACAAGATAACCTGGGACACAGTTCAACCAATGGCGCAAAATAAAGTCACTTTACAAAACATCAAATATATAGGAAACGTTTTGCACACTGAAGCAACGACAAGTTCTAAAACAACATCGGGAATTGAAAAAAATCTTCACAACTAACGAAAATTATTCGAATATGGTTGAAATTGTAATCCACAAATACAGCATGCATCTGATGGGTTGCCAGGATGATATAGCTGGTGTCAAATGACAGTTAAAAAAAACCCAAGCTCTTTTACCTCACAATAGGAATTAATAGCTTCTATCAACGTGGTTAATTTGGTATCTCTTCTACATGTTTTTTCATGAAACGTTAACTCAAGTTTGCTGGGCGAGGAGAGTTTTATTCTAACTTTATCTTGGTTTGCACATAGCTGTAGTCAATTTCAATTTATTTCACATGTGGTCTTTGCATTTTACACAGTCATAGAATAAACCAAGTAATCCCTAATTTTGCTGACACATCAGTACCCTATTCTCAACATTCGGAATCCACTAGAACTAAAACCAGCCCACATCAGCTTGCAGTGCCTAATATCATCGATGATATCCATTGTAATACTGGACGAAATAATGATGACATGAACCGATTCAAAATTCACCGAAATTTATTGCAAACTCATCTAGCTGTCAATCCCCCCACACCTCCTGCCTACATACTTATGAAGTAGAAACCTCAGTAGTGGTCTCGGCAATATAACGAAATTCCAATGTCCATTAGAGTTTGCATCTGAAGAGGCGATGAAAAGAGTGATATCTTCCTACAGTGTTATAGTTTACAATATACTTGACCATACACACTCTTACCAGATAAGGAATATTTCATCGAGAATGCAGCATGAATGGTGCTAACTGATCAGTCATTCGTCTTAGGGAAATAACAAATAAGGTTACTTGCCCACTACCATTTAAGTTGAACAGTTCACATGATGCCAAGAATTCTTCATGTCAAGCGAAAGCATTAATTCACTAATTTCTTGTAATGACATAAAAATCACTTCTAGCCTAACACATTGTCACCGTCGTTGGAGGAGATATGTAGCAACTGCAGTTCATAGTCGCATCCATCCTGAGATGACTCCTACTAACAAGACCCAGCAGGATAATAAACACTTGTCGTCTATTAGCCCAACAATTAAAGAAATGTGTACACGGAATAAAGCAGAATGTATTGATCTGGATATATCAGCAGACTACAGGACAACTAATAGCCCTCAAAGTTCTACTGATTTAACTAAACGTAAGGAGAGTGAGTTTATTAGCTCAAACCGCCCATATTCCATAAAATATATTTTAAACACAATAACTAACCCTCTCAGAAATTCTTTTCACTATAGTCATGATTTACTTGGCCATGCTCCGATGACGTATAGTAACACCGTACTTTACACAAAGTCTTGGTTACCCACCTTTAGTTCATT
Organism: Schistosoma japonicum; assembly: GCA_025215515.1. Lineage (NCBI taxonomy): Eukaryota > Metazoa > Platyhelminthes > Trematoda > Strigeidida > Schistosomatidae > Schistosoma > Schistosoma japonicum. The sequence continues at coordinate 69,690,025 of CM046069.1, forward strand.
TTATTTATTTATGTGCACCATAATCCGTTTTGCTCACCTATACCCACTTCCCTGGTCCTATATACAACCCCAACTATTTTCACTGTTCTTCCTACAAACATTGATGCTGCAAAATAATCTGCCCTGTCTTCCTATTGCATTACACCTATTCTGTTATGACCAAAGCCTCTTCAGTCTCTCAAACTCCTGTTTTTTTTAACCCACCAATCATCTTCCATAATACTTGATACCGAACTACCTTCTACCGCTCCACAGACTGCTTCATCATTTTCATGCTACCAGCCATAAACCAACTATAATGAAATAAGTAGTGAAGCGAAACCTAGTTTTTGTCGATCATACTTACTTTTATCAATCTAACAGCTGTCATTTATACTTCCACCACTGTTAATCTGACAAACACCACACTACTGGCTGTCCCTATACCCAGACTCCTCAGAATCTTGAAAGACACACACATTTTTACACGTAATATTGTAGTCGCGTCATCTTTTCCATAAGATCATAACGTCATCTGTGGTAACTTTAACATTTCAGACATCAATTGCTATGCATACTCCAACCCAACTAACACAATAATTCATGATGCATCATGGATATGCATGGTTGGAGACAATGTATCGTCGGTCCCATGAGAGATGACAGCATTCTGAATTTTATTTTACGTAACAATATCAGTCTCATCAGAGCACATGTTGTTAACAAATTAACTGGGTATGATCACGAAGTTGTGCTCTGCTCGTCACCACTCACTCCTAATACCATCTTAATGCGTTATAAATCATAACGATAATACCTAAGTGGGTTTTCTCAATCGATAGTGCGGCTGATTGTGATGTTTTATTCTTGTTAATTCACTTGTCATAAACGACTCTGTTCCTTGTGGCTGGTGATCTCTAACTAGCAATAGGTATCTTCTACGCGTATCTTGACATTTGTCTTCATGTGACTCTTACTCCAAAGCAGCTTATATGTCGCGGAAGTAACTAACATTTCATTCCGTCGCACTTCTACATAAACTGCGTTGTCTCTTAAAATTTGTTCTGATGAGATTCCGTAGATACTATTACACTACAGTTTGTAGTATCAAAATAATCACGCTAGTAAAACGACTGTGTGCGTTTTCAAGAATAAATTAGTATTATCACTACAGTTTATCACGTCAAGCTGTGGATTTTTTTCTATAAGTGCATAAATGCACAATACTTTTTACAACATAATTGATAAATCAAAAAAATAGAAAGGTAACTCGTTCGATAGCTGGGAAACCAGGTTTTCGAGTGAGCTATTGTAGTGGAAATTTCTTTCCATTTAGTTTTGCACCAGGGCCCCACACTAACATGCATGTATTTAAAATGTAATATATGTAGGTGTTAATTTATGATTGGGTTGTAGTGTAGTAATGTCATATATTGGCTGGAATTAACTATCGCGTGAATTTGAACGTTGTGGCTTACGCAAATTTTAAAACTGGCGTTCACCTTCTCACTATTAAGAAACGAGAAGTGGGCCCAAATTCACGTCAGACTAATTCTAGTCCCACATTCAGAGGTTTAGTAAGACAAATGTATCGATCAAATACCAATAAAGAAGTCTCTTCGTTCTGTCGCCTCTTACTGAATGACCCTGAAAATTTTCAGTTTTCTTACTCACCAATGAATCCCGTTTGAATTTCTGTATCACTTGATGTAAGGTGTAACTGGAACAAACGTGATAGGAATTAGCACTAAACACACGTACAGTTACTGTATATCTGAATATCTCTTACTAAACTCACTACATCACCAAAAAAATCACGTACCGCTTCCGTCTATTTCAGGAGTTCTAACTTACAAGAACATTTCTTGTGTATCACACCAATCAGTGAGCGGCTGAACCTAATCAGCACACTTTGTATTTACACCATACGGGTTGCTCAGCTCAGTATTACGCCACATAGCGGTGAGATTTTATTTCCTGTAAAAAAAAATACCACCTATATTTTCCCATGAGTTGATAAATGGACATCAGAAGCAAGTACCGCTTTTTCAGTGTTTTTTTCAGGGACCTCCTAATTACATCACTTAACCAATATTTTCATTATAACTTCGATGCACTTCATACACTAGTAGTGATGTAAACCAAACGTTTTGTGCAATTTTCCTAGTCCTTAGAGTGATGCATCTCTATTGCAAATTAAGTCCCACCTCCCTGTCTACTAGTCGGAAATTTATTTTGTTGGACACTGTTTTTGAACTCCTCACCGTATATGTATAAGACACAAAAAAAATTAGACTAAACACAAGTTAAGAAAAACCAGAACAAAGGCGAAGGTATTGTGTAATTTAGAATTCAGTCAGTGGACCAATTAAATGCACAGTACTGTTACCGTTTCATACAATCACCATAATATTCCCAACATTAATTCAAAATTCTAAGTGAACTACAGCGCAGCACAGACCCCATGGTTGTCCAGATGAATAGGATATCTTACTGGATATTTCAGTAGTTACTTGTTAGTAGAGATTCCTGTGTACCTTCCGAGACTCCTACGCAAATAATTTAATCGAATAATCTAACTATAATTTATAAACAAGCTAATTGGTAATTATACAAGTCTATATATATATATATATATATATATATATATATATATATATATATATATATATAATTAGCTTGTTTCTAAATTAGAAAATGGCTCTTATTTCCAAGTGATAAACTAAAATTACCACAGTCTCCTCGACCGGATTACATAACTCAATACACACCAAACAATAGACCACACATGTAACTACTTCTTAAGCAGAAAATAGAGTACAATGCTATAATACAATTTACTCTTAGACTTAACAGAACACAATCTCTCTAGATAATAACACAATGCAATTAGCTCTTTTTCTTTTTTTATTCTTCGCTTCTACCTCTCTTCGCTTTCAGTATTCTATATACTTTAATATTAAACAAACGTCAACTAGTCATTGGCAAGCATAACATATGGCAATAATTAGTTATATGCAGAAATAAAACTAATATATATGCGACCATATGTAACGAAGCTGATTGATAAGTGGAAGTGAATTACTGTGAGAAAATGAGAGGGGATTGATAAAAGAAAGGGGAAATCAAATTAGTAAATAAAGCTTTTTGGGACTACTATATGACAGACTGCTCCCATCAAGGTCGATTTGATGAATCTAGTTTACTTAATCGTAGTGCCAACTCAAGATCAGCTTCCTCTTGTCGACGTGCTTCTTCTTCAATCTGTGCAAGACGTTGGCTTTCTATAATAGCCCATGATAATCGTGCTTCATCGGATAGCGGAAGATCACTGCTACTACTACTTTTGGTACCGGTTTTTGTATTTGGATTTCCGAATGATGGGGATGATACTACTGCTGAAAAGGAATTTAGGGCATCCTTTTTAGACTTCCCCGCAGAATGTTTTGATTTCAAACTAAATGTTGGTTTTTGAAACGAATTGCTAATACCACCGGTACCAGTTGAATGTTTACGATATCTTGATGACGTAGTCAGTGTAGATGAATTATCGAAATCTGTGTAGTCCCCTTTCGAATCAGCAGATCGAAAATTAGAACTATCATCCATAAACTGTAGAATGAGAGAAGGGAGAGAATTTCAAAGAATGCATGCATATAATTTAATTGATAATTAAACATTTCAGCAAGTAATTTATAGTGATGAGATTGAAAGATTATCTGGCTAAATTGTTTAATTTATAAATCATAACAAATCATGCGAACTCTAAACTGATATACTAACCATCAAAATACGAATACGTCGAACTACTGATAATACTGTATTGGCATGATACCAGTGCTATGAAAGAAATCTGCACTAGACATATATAAATGTTGTTACATATTCTCAGTCCGTGATATGAAACTTCAAATTCAATAACCTCCACACATCTTAATTGCTATCATGTGGTGACTGACGTCAGGAATTAATCCCAGAGCGTCAGTAATAAGATACAATTAGTGGCGCCCAACTATGTAGGGTGTGACAATGTTTCTCTACAATGATATTGAGGGAAGTCGCATAACGCTTCCAAATAGACTGGGGTTAAAAATTCAAAAGCTGATTTGATGAGCTAAAGGTTAAGTGATCACTAAGAAACTTGAAGGTACTGGGTTTGATGCTTAGTGAGGTTGTGAATGTTCAATGGTGAGAAGTTCTGTAGAAAGTCAACATTGCTGCACAGAGACTCCTAGTTTACAGTGGTTACTTGGCGAAAGTCGATCTATGATGTGAAATTAAACAACCGATAAAAAATTTGACAATAACAAATGGTTTTCTTCATTTATAACGCTAGCTAATAAGGAGGATTCTGTAGACGAAACCTTAAGGTATATACGTCATAGAGGGAACTTCATATTTTATTAACTAGTAACCCTAAAAGCGAAGTCTATGCTAATAATGCATTTATATATGAGACATAAAAACGTACTCTTTTAGCTACCTGCCAATTAGAAAACGGAAAGAACTTCGTAACAAATATGTAACCAAACCATTTAGTAATTTTAAGTATGTTTTCAACTTTCAGACTAATGCCACAAGTGAAACACAGTCGATATCAATAAAATTAAAATCAGTTTCTAGATATGAACAGCGAGCCTCTGATAAAGATATACCTCACATCAATGTTAGTACGTCTGATTCTAACAATCAATTGCTTGGGCGTACCACGCCACTTCATCTTTTCCTTGAATACCGTCCAGTCGGAAGATTTTAATGATTAATGTACAAGAGAGTTCCTGGAACCAAGTGTGGATGAACAACCAGTGGACCATAATCAAAAATTACGGGAAAACAAGTAAATAGTACCAGAGTTTTAGAAAAACTGAGAAATCGCTCCACCAAATAAAATATTAATTAGAAAAGAACGAACAAGAAAAACTTGATAACTAACAAAAACAATACCTACTTTGAAAGATCGAGTAGATTTACTCAGAGTCGGCTGAGTTTTAGGTCGAGGTGGTGGGGATTTTCTCAATGATGAATTTACATGATTCTTGGTCTCTTTATTGTTAACTACAAATGAAGGTGTAAATGGGTCACTACCAAATGGATCAGTAGAATTAATTAGTTCGCCATTGGAAGGTCCAAAAACCTAAAAGGGTGATTAAGGAAAAAAAAGGAAAATTAGAGATTTAGCTGATAAACTCCATCCAAGTACAATTCAGTATATTTCGTGGTTGGACCTATTCGACCGGAAAACTGGACTAAGGTTTCGCGATGATTGACATCTGTCGGTATATGGTGTATTTTCAGTCCTGGGTAACTCGATTCAGATACTGACGTGATTATAAACAAGTACGTCTTACTGGTCAGTGCCAACTAATAGAAACCTAGATCATACAGGGTTAATTGCAAAATGTTTTCAACCAGCTAGCATCAAAGAACAATTTATGCGGTATCGAGTCATTTAGACTAGTGGCAACATTACACCCTGATCAGCAAAATTCGAAGCACGGGAGTCCAGGGAGATGTGACATCAGTCAACAACCAATCATTAATGAATATGCATAAAAAAAATCCCTTTACAATAATGCGTTACTGAAAATATTAATACAATTAAATATTATTTAAGAGTTGACATTTTTCTTTTGTAATCAGTTCTGTGCAGCTTAATATGCCTACATGAACGGATGCTTACTCATCGATTGCACTTGTTAAAAATATGCAAGAAAGGAGGATTCAGTGTCCTGTTAGTAACTGTCAGATAGTAAAAATAACGTAAGAATAAAGCCAGCTGGATCTGAGCGAACTAGTCTATTATGCTACAAATACGTTGGGATTCGTGGAAATAAATCAGTTTAGAGTATTGTCTCGAAAAATGTATATCAACCAGATCTTTTGCACTTATGAAGTTTGTACTAATGATCTTAAAATGCCTTTTCTTATAGGATGAAAATAGAAGCACGACCACGAATGATTAGTTAAAAATGAATAAAGATAGATCGATAGTTCTCTTTTTGGTTTCGTGCTCTAAAGTAATATGTACAATCTTTTATCTTAAAATATTTATCCCTTCTTATTTTGTATGTTGTTTATGACGTATACTCCACTCTTATAGTCGCCAAGTTGATTAATATTTTCCACATTTCCATTTTATGTGACGTTTTTTATTCTTATAATCCTTTCACTATTAATGTAACGAACGTTTGACAAATAAAATATCCGACTACATTTTGGAATCTTCGTTGATGATGCAATAAATTCCCATTTCGCCAGAGTATTATGTATGAAATAAAGATAAATACGATTATACAACGTTAAGAAATGATAGTGTCGAAAAAAACTGCATTTATTTTAACAATTATTCTGCATATATTATTAAAATACTGATTGAGAAATAAAAAACAAATGATAATATCGAAACGTGTTGCTTAGAACTTAACGTACAGCATCAAAATCTACACCAACTAATGAATTATCTGGAAGGACAGGATACACACTATCTGGTTTAAATGGATCGAATGCAGAGGCTACAAATGAAGTAAAAGATTGTTAACCAAAAAAAATACCGGAACATATATATGAATAAAAATTAATATGAAGAAGAGATGACGTTTTAGAGGATGGTTTTGATCACAGAATAACATCAGCTACAAAACCATTAAAAACCACAGGATATTAGATGATACTATCAATTTAATTTGGGACCTCTTGTCAATTCATATACAAGACAATGTGAAGGGTCAATTAAAAAATTCTATAGGTCTCATAGCAAGTGAATTGTCTTTAAAAACAGAAACCATCAGCTCACATTATCATCACAATGGGTTAGTCGCTTCCATCCACTTAATCAACTTCTATAATTTAAAATGTGATACTATTTTAAGTAGTAGTAATTAAGACAATTCAAATAATTCAATGTCAACCGACTGATGAAGTATTAATATATCAGAGCAGATCAGAATTGTAATATACTTGAAGTCGATTTATTCTTTAATTCAGGCAGTGACATGCAACGATCCTGAAGCAAAACGCATCTTGAACATACCTGCAGTTGCTACTCAGGATCTTCACTAATTTGCGTATTCTAAACCGATTAGTAGAACTGTTGGTGGGAGGTCAATTCGCGAAAATTCAGACAAGGAAACAGAAATTTGTCATGGCAGATCTATGATGAAATCAAACATAAATAGGAATAACAGAAATATTTGATGGACACCACCATTTCACAAAATCTCGACTGACTAGAGCAATTGTGTTCAAGTAAACAGCTGTTGTAAGTTTCATGTACTTTAGAGGTACATCAATTTTTGTTGGGGATGCTAGATCCCCAGAATTCGTTTGATAAACCTATTATTTTTGTAATTCATTTGTGGAAGTTCGGATTTCTCATTCTTGCGAAAAAATGCACCTATTTCACCGTCAGTTTGTGTTTCCCACCTAATAGTATTATATTCTAGGACTCGACCAATCACGACGCACGGAAGGAAAGTAATAAACTTGCTAAAACCAATGTACACAAATGTTAGCACTCGACCTTTACCTTATTCCAGTACAGTCGGTCCGATACCAGGTAGCCAAACGAATAGAGTAAGAACACAAGATCTTGATTCATCGGCCCAAAGACTTATTTTAGTATATTTCAAACACTTTGTAAAATAGCTTTCAAAGCTTTTACCTCTTAGACTAATTATCACCCACAACAAGTAGGATGTAAGATTTTATTGGACCGTTGTTTATTCTACTAAGCTATTTATGAAACTTCCAAGGACGTTCCTGTTTTTTGTATATATGTGCATGAGTGCTTGTTTTTCGTCTGACTGTAGAATTGAACGCTTTATGCTGACGTTGAACTTTTTCCTCTAGTTAGCTAAGCTGGAGGGGGGCGGTGTAGATAAATAGCTAGCTCTACCTGTTATTGTGTTGCTGGTCATACGTTTGTTAGCTGGTGTCGAGGTGTCATCTAAATTCCCAAACCTTAGGAATTTTACTTTAAGAAATTTTACAATATGTTATTTAGACGTCCGTTCACGTAATGAACAAACCTTAAATCGTTACTGGCAGTATTTTGGGTACAAGAAGAGTATCCTTATGTACACTACAAATCGGTTACAACGTTGGGTCACGATTTTAAGATTAAGTACCAAATGACAAGTTCTAACAAGCCGAAAGGTTCGTTTCCACAAAACAAGAAACACTGGTGGTAGTTGACTATACGAAGACAATCCTTTAAGTGTGCTAGCAGTGCGGCAGTGTGAACTTTTATGTGAATGGGATCAGCAAACAAGCCTCTGATAAGTCTGATAAGCCTTGTGAAGTACTTTCCTGGTGAGGGAAAAGGATATTAGTGGACTTCTAGCACTCTCTTTAGTCCCGTTGGGTAATGTGCACATAGTTGTGTATTTTATTGAAATTCCTGGTAATTACTATTGGTGCTGCTCATTCAACAAAATAACTGGTTCGATTACACTAATTTCGTTCAACAATTAGTAGGGCTACATGAGGTACAGGTTGTTTAGACCGACAAAAAGATGTATCTCTAGATTTGGGGACTAGTAGTTTTCTGGATCTCGCGCATTCCTTCGCTAATTCTTCCGTAAATTCATTCCAATATCTTCCTAACACACTGTCCATGAAGTTTTCTACCATGGTTAAGCAGTTTCGACTAGGTTGCAAGTGTAATTGGTCGAATAGACTGTCAGTTGTCGTCTCTTGTGAACCAAACCCCAATAAATCGAATGCTAGACGTTCTGTCAGACACTATTACGTTTTTTTCCCATGGATACTATGGCAGAACACCTCTCTTCTATAACATCTAACGATTCACGGAAGCACAAAGAGCTAATTACATTGCTAGATGCACTAAGTTGTTTGGCTGACTAGAGTAATATTGAAAGCTGCATCAAGTTTCAGGAGAATACAGTATTCAGTGACCTCTAAGGTTATATATTCTTATTGACGATAATGTTGAATTTGGTTGTGAGCCACAATTAATATGCTGATTGATGAACGAGATCTATATTTCTTGAAATAAAATTTTGGTGGGCGGCGACGACAAACCTCGACTTTGCGACGGATTTTTGTATGTCCTTTAGGATGGCATTTAATGAAACGATGGTTTCTAAGAGGACAAAACGTTTAATAATGTCATGCTTCGCATAACCAGCAAGTTGGTTGTTTGAGTTTCATTGCTTTTATATACCGTAATCTTTTTGTTCATTAGTTACATGGATGTATAGTGGTCTATCATAGTATTCGACCATGAAGGTACTATGTTTTAAATTCAATAATCTCAAGCACTCAATGACCACCTGGGAGATTTGTATTTGGACATTGTTCAATTTTGTTTAGAATCTTCGCTCTGCTATCAGTCTTCGCGTGGCTACAGGCTGTATATAAATACAAGACACTGATTTCCTGCCATTGTTGACAAACTGAAGCGTTCACTATTCGTGATTTACTAAATTTGCATACTTCATCCAGGTATCATCACCGGCTCTTACTGTTCCGATGATAAAAGATGACTGCTCATCAAAAACATGCGACAAGGAATCAACCAACGCATCGAAAAAAATCCCTTGGGTTCTTCAGGGGGATGAAGTTGGTGTAGTAATTGTGTTCAGCTGTACCAAAATAAACTATTCTGACATTCATGATGTCATTAAGCTTGTCAAGGTGGACCTTAAACCAACCTTCCAATTTTATGAACCATTATTCAAATGTAACACCAGTCAAACCATCGAAATAAAATTCAAGAACTTGATTAGTGATCGAGTCTGTGTGATTTGCATAGTTCACATGTACGTCCCATCTGATAAAGAGCAATTTGTTGAAAGAATACTTTTAGTATCACGATTTAAAACTGCTCATAACGTTTTTCTTGACGTTAAAACAAGGATTTTTACTTGTTCAGAGGTAAGTAACAGTTTAATGGGTACGCCCTGTTACCAGCGGTATGTTTTGCACTTGTTAATTTTATAACAACACTCTCACTGTGAAACCCAAAGTACCCGATGAAAAGTCTCCAGTAAAATGTATGTTTGGGAGTAAAGTACGAAAATTCTTTAACAGCATGTTCCCAAACATATAAACAGAGCTAATAACGAAATGTTAACTGAAAGCTTTCAGGTAGGCGAAAAGGAACTCATTATAAACGAAAGATTAGAAAAGTATCATACCCTATTTTAAGAAATTTTTAGGAAATGCACTAAACATGTTAATCATATTCACAAGGATAAGAGGACAGTGATAATATGAGACAGGTATCCACTTAAATATTTCATAAAACTTTGAATAAGGTCACACAAAGAACGCAACAATCAAGAAAAATATATAGGACAAAGCAACGCAACTATAAAGACAGATGAAGTGCCAACAGTATACAGTGACGAACTAACAAGTGCAGCTTCGATCGGCCTGCAGTCAGTGGAAACGCAGATAGAAACGATGGGGAGTAAACGACACATATCCCTATCCTTCTGAGTCCTTACCGAACTGTTTAATCGAACAGCACATAGGCGACTGTGAACTGGGATCTATTCAAGAAGTGCCTGTTCCACTTCCACACTTAGTGCTATACCTACACCAGCTAGCCCTGGAGAACCCTGCCGTCGGGTCCCTCATATTTACTAGGTGGTATCAAGTAGATAACCACGATAGAATCCTACATGCGCCCATCGAAGATACAGCATACGTCAATAGCATGATGTTCTAGTGGCTAGAGCTTTCTGTCGAATTCGAAATGGCATTCGTACATTGAGAACCCCCATGTGTAGTTTGAAGTGCGGTTCGAGTAGACCCGGGATAGTATTTCACGAACCAAAATATTTGGCGTTGGTGGTGCATGAAGTCGAAGATAGAAATTTAGGGTTGGTAGTGGTGGTAAAAGAAATATTAACAATTTAAGAAGGGACTTAGTTATAAAAGCGGTTATCATGAGTGCTATTAAAGGTTGGTTATCACTTCGCAGCTGCACACACACTGGAAGGATTATTTTGTCTGAGAAGTCTGAATAAATAATTGGATTAAGGTTGATCTGATTGACCTAGAAACGTGACTGTAGTGTCTGAGAGACAACTTCTTGAGGCCACTCAATTAGGGTCTTTTGTAGGTGGTCTTTGTTTTGTTAGCCCCGTACATGTTAAGACGCTACCACCAGAGAAGAAAATTTGTGAGGTAAGGTGAGGTGTGTAATTTTAGGGTTGGTCTTTCCTAACCCCACCATTCGTCAGTGAGAAGACAGTATCACTGTTATGTTTGCTGCCTGAAGGACACGACTTACTGTCGTCAAACCTCTAGGCAGTTAGTAGTACAGCTTCCCCATCGGTTTATGAGTTTACTGTGTTTATTCTCAGTGCTATTCAACCGACCTGTCTAACATGGTAGGACAATCGTTCCAGCTAGTATAATCTGATCTATTTAACACGATAAGCAGACTCTACAAACGAAATCAAGGCAGCAGCTGTAGTCAGACCAAAAACACATACAAGACAAGAAACTGCAGCTACGTAAGTATATTTGCTATCTTCACCCAATGCTTGACGTCTAATCTCATATTCAGTTATCGCAACACACAAGATATACTTTTAAGATATTTATGATCATATATTAGTTACTCTTAAAATATATTCTAAATCCGAAAAACCACTTCATGATCAAGAGACTGAAAAGGCTAACTTTATTAATGTCATGGATGTCCCGAATTCGCAAAAATATTTTGTTAGCCACCTACTTACTAGGGATACTGATATTTACATGATTAATGAGGTTATCAATGTACTTAACCGTTTTCTTCCTTATCATCAGTCTAAGCGTTGTTGCAGACAACCTCCGAAAATATATAAATAATCCATTATGTTAAAATAAAAGTTCTTGTCATGAACTGACACGACCTGGGCAATCACTGAAGACTCGGTATGACTGCAAATTTGTTTTATCTTGGTTTTAAACACTCTTAGTTTCTTTAGTGATCGGACAAAGGGAACCCGAGTAATACAATCATGTAATGAGGCAGTAAATTATGTTAAACGTAGAACTTGTTACGAATGTGCATCGATTCAAATTGTTGCATGTCGCATCAGTAAGGAGTGAGAGGAATGATCAACAAACTGAGAAGCATACATGGATGGAGGCAATTAAATCGAATGTAAAAGACACATAAACATGAAAATCCTAGTTCGAAAGGCGACCATGATACGTTTTAACTGCCCGTCTGAAAATAATGAATGTTAACTTACCAATAGTATTTGAGGATTTTTTATCTTTATCCATCTAAAAATAGAAGAAACAAGGAAAGAAAAGGTGGCTGTTTATCAACTACGCCGAATATTAAAATGTCATTTGAAATATCAATTACCAACGTACAGTAAAATAGATTTTACTTCTGATTTTTCAAATAAACAAACAGACAAAAAACTTGTACATTAGAGAATGAGTAGTACTTGTTTTATGCATTTATCAATACTATCTAGTATACTGGTAGACAAATGTGACGGAGAAAACATTCTTCTTAGTTGAAAAAAATCAGGATTATTTAATGAATTAGCAGTTCCGTTACCAAACTGCATTAGATAACTAGTCATATATAACGTAGGACTTGATTTAGACATGAACAGAAACTGACCTATGTTGTCACACGCCTTAGGCAGAGAAAAAGGAAGATTAAAAATGATGATTAAGAGAAACATTATTGGTGATGGCAAAATGACTAGAAAAGGAATATGGTTCCAAGTGAAGAAATGAATTTTCAGAGTAAACAGTATAAAATAATAAGGGATTTAATAGAAGATAAAGAGTAAAATCGTTTAAACCACCAAGTGATTTTGATCCACATTAGTCAACATCACCAGCCAATGATAAAGAATATGTGGCGGGATGTAACCAAAGAGTCTACAATGGTAAATACAGTTCAAATTAATAGGTAATGACTTCATTAACTATTATGACATATGCTGATTTGACTAATTTGTGATTTTCTTCTAATCAACAGTGAAATGATGATCAGCTTAAATCGATATGCAAACAACTTGTGTAGATTGCTACAATGGTTCTTTTAATTATAAGTTTAACTAGAAGTAGAGAGTAGCCAGTGAGTTTCGTTATATTAAGGGCTTATTGGTTGGATTTACTCTTACCCTAGTTTTGGTGTTCACAATTAAAATTAAACCAAGTATCTTTGGCTTCAAAAACTCAAAACATTATTCATCGAGTAAATGGGTTCAGAAACCCCATGACTTATTTAAGAACTTATATATGTAACAATGCGAGTTTGAGCTGATAACAATCATTTTGCGTTTTATGAAAAAACATCATATATATATATATATATATATATATATATATATATATATATATATACCTTAAAGTATATTCTTCGTTCTCTTTCTCAGATACGGAGGACTGTAATGAAATCTGACATTGTAAAGATGCCTGATGCATTAAAAACACATTTAATGCAAAACTAATAATTAGACTGGGATTATCTGCAACGTCACAGTGTCTGATAAGTCAGCAGTCTCAGTCAATTGTTCATTTATTCAGTTAACAAATGTTGCATATTAGTGTATACTTTACACTAAATGTTTCAGTTCATGGGGATGAAATTATCCACAACTGACATTTATGAACATCTCGGAGCACCAGAGCCCAAAAATAAAGTCAGGGAATGAAATGAATGCAAATCGCGCTTTAATACATACTACTCGCCCACTAAATGAGCAAAAAATAGTCAAAACACCGATTAGAATTAGCGTAGTGAATATCGAAAACAATGAGAACGATTTACAATGAATCAGTCTTATAATATTTCAAATAGATCCCATAAAAGTAAGATTCTTTAAATTATATGGATAAGTAATAACAAGGCGTTAAGCTGTGTACGCACTGCCATACAGAGGATTTAGACAGAGAGAGTGTTAATGCCTGTCATGCCGGCATAGGTTCGAATTTACTTCAAACTATTTTAGTATAAACATTTAGATTGTACTGTTAGTCACATAATAATGACTACAAACTAGAGCATAATGAAAAAGCTTGAATTTTACTAGTCAAATGTGAAATTTGTTTATTTCATTGTCTATACGTGTATTTATATGAAAGAGGAAGATACCTCGATCAATGTCACATGAAAGTAACAATAATAATTCAGTTGCAATGAATTCCTAAAAATACATAGTTAACACAAAAGTGTATAATATAGCTACAAAAACAGCCAAAATAGATTTGTAATTAAAGTTACTATATTATGTACACGTGATACAAAAATGTGAAAACTGACCAAATACCAACTACATTATACAGTGTCTCATAAAAAAAGTATTCAATTTATACATATGTTTCTAACAAGACTTTTGTTATTATGATCATACATTCATGAAGACAAACTGAGATTATATCAGCAACATTAAAAGTGCGAGTATACGTCATAGCAGTTTGATCTATATTAAGCTACGTATATGAAACGTGGGCAACGAAAGTAGAAGACACGTACCAGCTGCAGGTTTCTATCTTGGAACGACTTCATCAGTAATGTTGAAGTTAGACGCAGAGAACTAGGTAAATACAGTAAATTGGTTGATGAGGTCATGAATTTTCATAGATTGAGACATGTGGTACACATGTCTAACCACCGCCCACCTAAATGTGCAATCCTGAGTGCAGTAAAATATAATTGGATGAAAGCTGATGAAGAATAACGGTTACAAGATGTAGAACTATTCTGGGAAGTAATTAGCTGTTGATCTGAGCCATAACGCATATTTTGCATATTATGCACAGCATCTTGGACTAGGACGATGGTTATGCAAGAAACTGAGCCAACTTACCGGCTGGATTGAAACACAATGATTCTAATAGATAAGTGCTTCGTCCTAGTATGAGAATCCTGAAGAGTGCGCACACTCAATTCAGACAGTGCTCCATCGGAGCAGATGACTAAGCGTTTGCCGCGAGTTATGAAGGTACTGGTTTCGAACTGCCAGGCGGAATAGATAGGTGGGCATTGCTGAGGAGTCCCATATTAGGACGAAATAGCTATCCAATGATCCCTGGTATCTATTAGTACCAAACTGACATCAATCTGTAATGAATACGAACAACCAAAAAGTTCTCTTCGAATCTGCTGCTAATATACTGCATTTAATTCTTTGTTCAAAAGTTATGAATATTTGATTCATGTTGAATTCGCTAATCAAACGATGAGTGGGAGGTAAAACTAGAGTTACGTGGACTCCGTAACCATGAGCACGGAAAGTATTTCAACCTTCTACTGTCATACCAACTGTGTGATCTCAATTTTAAAGACACTTAAATACATTGTAATAAACTTTCGGAGATCAGTATTTATTTTGTAAAATCTTTTACTGTTAAATTAAACTATACAATAAAAAAGCTACTAATAATAATAATCCGAATTACAATGGAAACCTATCACTTACTAAATATGGTAAACCAAATGGATCTATACCGAATGGATCAGAATCTTTGAATGGATCGTTTGCAATTGACAGAGCAAATGGATCTTCAACAGATTCTGTTATTAAAATAAGATAGATTAAATAAGCAGAACAATAAGATAATATATATGCACGGAAACAGTACTCGAGAAATCTAATAATTGTATATAGAAAGTAGACACAAATTATGAAACAATTCTACTATAATCTGAATAGATTCTATTAACTCATTGATTGGTCAACTCAGTTGAATGAAATGAAACGGAATGCTGACACTGAAATATAATAAATCATATGACCGATGTAAAATTTGAATCGTACTTCTAAACTTTAACTCATTTACCAGGTAAAGATTCATGTACTCGGTTACGAGCCATACTGTAATCGTGAAGATTAGTAAAACTTCCTGACCGCTTAAACTGAGCGGGGTCCGAACATGTGACTAAGAAGCTAAAAATCATACGCCTTAACTACCGAGACAAATCTCCGTGATTTATACAACCATAGGCTGTTTTATATGGAGATTACAGGTAACTTAAAAATGCGATTACCATGTTCATAAATAAACATATGTATATACACACAGTGAGAAATCATATCGTAATATAAGTGATAGAGCTAACTGTAAGACATTAGTAAAATAGAATGAATGGTAGTTGGTTTACATTGAAACTTCTAATTGTCTCAATCGATTAAACATTGTCGATCAGACTATCGCAAATTATATTTGCATATAAGTAGTACAGATATGTGAAATACACCAACCACTAAAAATCAATGACAGCAACAAACAGATATTAGAAGGCATAGCAACACAACTAATTATCATTAATAATGCATGATATTAAATACTGAGGATCAGTGTTAGATAAAGTCATATTTGATGGATTACTTATCCAAAACTTTTGATAGAGATATGATAAGTAATTTATATAAACATTTGTCAAAATTCTGATGAATACATTGACAGAAATTAATAACGAGTAGATAAAAAATGAGAAAAATAAATTATGCTTAAAATGATTTCAGCAAATGAAAAAAAGGGCCAACGTTTCACATTGAAAACTGATCCAAGATTATTCATTGAAAAACAATCAAAATCAAATTATCAATAAACTAAACCCTTGTCCGAGCAACTTAATGAATTCTGAATACAGCAAGATTATGACCACATCTGATGCGAAAATATGTTTAAAATGTACATGTGTAAGTGTGTACGTGTTCGATTATTGTTAAAAACAATGAACGAACTAAGCCTTTTCTCTATGGTTAGGGATAATATAATCAATTTGATTCAAAACTTAAGATGAATAAGTAAACTAAATACGACAATGTACTTGATAATTCACGATACTCAGCGTTTAACGGCTTTGATATGTTAATTAATTTAAATACAATAATAATTCACTTGAACTAGAGTTTAGACACTCGTAACTCAATACTTCTGAGTGGCTTAGCGACATGCCATATAACTAAAGCCTTGTGTACCGGTGTTAGATGATGCGGCATACTAATCAGCTGGATAATACCTGTAGCCGTTAGATCAACTAGTAGTTTACATGAGGTAGACTTAACGACCGAGTATTTTCGATAATAAAGTTAAAGTGGTGTAAACTTAATTGCATTCCATCTCTTCTGTTCAAACTGTTCGAGTTCGCTTGTATATACATCGAGTCAGCTGTCAATCGTTCTTTAATTATGATGAAACCTTCCCAAAGTGCTTTGAATTCCACAAGGTCAATCACTAAGAGTATTTTTAAGATGCATGGTGGAACACCTGGCCTATTTCCAAGGTATCTGAGGTCTTTATAGGATTTAGGAGCATGTTTCAAACACACTTTATGTTTCGCTATCCTAACATTCAGCTTTCTGGATGTTTTTCCTACATAAACAAAAGGCATGCATTACACTCGATTTTACAGACACATTATTATGGCTTCTAGTGTCGCCCTCACCTGTTTTTGACTTTCATTAGAGCAGATCTAATGGTGTCATTTGAGTGAAACGCTTGGATTTTTAAACTTCATTCGCAGCGATTACTTCAAATAGAATTCCTAAAGTGAATGTTTTGTTGTTAATTCTCTCGTAATGTCTTTAGACGCGTACAGTGAAAGAAGTAATAATGACGTGCTGATTTATGAAACGAGCCTAGAGTTATCTGCAACGTTTTCTATGCCCACTGTTCTCGATGCTGCAACTCAATGCTTGTATTTCAGTTACTAAGTGAACAAAAACACAACTGAATGGATTATATTCAAGTTGGATTGTGACTGGAAAGTGGAATCCAGGACGCGCGTCAGTCACAATCCAACTTAAATATAACTTGTGTACTACCGCTATATAGAGGCGATCCGCTAAGGATGCATATATGGCAACAGAGGCTGACCAGTTTTAGTCCACTACAAATCAACGGGGTGATACAAGCCTATTGTAAATTACAACTGAATGGAGCAAAAAATGCTTGAACTAAGGTAAATCGTATGCTTTTCTCATACAACGCCAAGTCCATTATGAGTTTATACCTACCAGGATCAGCTTGATTGATTAATGTCACCTGTACTAGGAACTCAAGACGACAAAAATACCACATTAGTGTATATATACATTTATATATATAACTCACCTTTATGAAATCCATTAGATTTAGAAGACTTGAAAGGATCGCTACTGTCAAACGGATCATAAGGAAACGGGAATCCAAGTGAGGAATTAATATGGCCTCTTTCATTCTCTTTCCAATCAGCTGCACCTGATACAGAATTCATGGACATTAAAGGAAGTGGCACAGATTGAGCACCGGTGGTATTACTTCGTGATGTCTCTAATGTAGATAAGGTTGAGAAACCAGTAGTACTAAAGGGTGTATTGTAGCTTGGCCAATTTAGTCCACTAAGACCAGTATCAAAGCTTCTTATACTATCTTCTAGACTTTCATCAGAAAGCTATGAATAATGAAAACGAAAAAGTAATTTACATATGGTTAATCACTGAAATATTAATAATCAGCATAAAACGGCGCAAATATTTATAGACTCAAGTTATCACACAACTTTATTTACAAATTACAAACTTGTGTACTCGCCTTTGAGCGAAACTTTATTTCGGAGGCTAGTGAGACTACCCGGTAGGTGGAGAAGGACTTAAGCTCCCAATCTAGTAGGTAAAAGTCAATCGACTTAACAACTCAGTCAACATAAAAAAACATTGATAGGAAATTTTTAGAATAATGGGTCTGAATAACAATAACATCAGTTATAGAAGGAAAGAATAATGTTGTTCGAAAGGGAATGAATTCGAAAGATAAATATATGGAATGAATTTGAAACCTTGGTTCCAAGACGAAATAAGGGGTCAACCCATTAGCGTTACGACGACTGATTCTAAGAAATATTACCTGTGATCCCTACAGACAGTAATCACAATAATTTCCCGAACTAAATCATCAAGTATTCTATACAAATTCATACGATTAAGACCAAAAGTCAGTGGATAGATAGTAATACCACGAATCTGAATATACGTAATAAATTATGCTACATAAACCAAACGAGTGAAATCCAAATGTATTTTTTGAATGCAACTAATTCACAACGAATAACTTGGCCAATACTTTTACGCAATTAGACAAGTAGTACTTGTATAAGGAGGAAAAAGTTTAATATTTTTGCATTTCAAAAATATATGAATCGTGTAAAATAAAATATTCTGAAAACAAAGTATAAAAGAGAAAAGTCCTGAAAACCGGAGGTTAATAATAGGGAAATATATAACGACAATGCAGGTCCTGAGCAAAAGCAGGTAAATCTTAGTGCATCAAAAGCATAGATTATTAACACGTATATATTACGATTTTAACTCATTACACGAAACAGAAAACTGATCAAAATTCATCAGTCAATCAGCCAACTAACCAAAGATTTAATTCGTGCTTCATCTGGTTCTTTGATATTGTCATCACCATTCAAAAGACCATTATATTGTTCAAGTACTTCAAGTAGTTGACCGCGTGTAGATTCAAGTGTTACAAGTTTATTATTTGCCTAGGAAGTGAATAACAAAACTGACACTTACAATAAGAAAGTCAACCTTAAACGATAACAACAAGTAACTTATAGGTACTGATGAACAAGTTCTAGGCAAAGTTCACATCGGGTGATAGAACTGTGTTGCATCATGTCACAGGCGAGGCTTTGTAGCAGTCACTGATAACCCTGGATATAATATTTCACTTATTGAACCTTCTTATTTTAGTATGCATGTTATATTATGATTGAACAGCAGATCTTACATTACCCGCGCTTTCTGGTTTTGGTTTGTTTGGTTTGGCTCGTTGAAATAAATTATTTCATAACAACATATCTATCTTTTATATAACACGTGTAACCTTGTAGGGCACCCAAGCGTTGGACGAATCTAGTTGCTTAGTTATACGGGTCTATTCCATTTAAGGAGTCAAATAGATGTCAAGCATTAGCTATGCATCGGGATGAATAGAAATCACAACCAAACATTTCACTTATTCAACTTCCGATAATACCACAGCTTCCACACGGGTTGAGTGTAGAGGTAGTCAATTCATGAAAGGATGTGGCGGTATGAAGGAAGGTTATATAAGACTGTTAGTTTATCGGGACTCCAAAAATTGGTATCTTTGAATGTGGTTCGAAGAATTCAAAATAGAGGCCAGTGGCTACCCTACTGTAGTATATCATGATATTTCTCGTAAGAATAACAGAATTCACAACAGTAGTTCATCTTCGACAGATACAATACACAGTTATCCATCGTATAATCAAAATGCTAATGACAAAAATAACAATCACTTACTTCATTTACACGAGATTGAGCCAATCGGTTTTCTTTTTCGACTTGTTCTAAACGACGTTGATTAGTAATAATTTTATCTTGTAGAATTGCTTCCTCTCGTATTAAGTCATTCAATTCGTTACGTAAACAAGCTATTTCCTCTTTTTGACTCTAAAATTAAATCAAACAGTGAAAATAATACTGGTAACTCACATTCGGGAAAGTATACTACAACAAAACTGTAGCTATATAGTAATATAATATATTTCTGATTTGGTGCACTCACAAGCTGATATCACCTGTAGAACTACTAAAAATCAGGGATCACCAAATAGTTGTTTTATATTAGCCGAGAACTCTTTAATAATAAGTGTTAATACCAGGGATGAAATTAAAAGCAAAAGATTTGTCTTAGGGCACTGTAGTTTTCGGAGGATACTGTTGGGACAGTGTCGGTAATGTTAAGCTCTAGGAACATGTATTTGTTATGCTGGACACATCAACTCAATACGTGTTATCATTTTAAAACCCTGGTTTCATATGGCCAAAATGCATCCATTTTATTCGAAATCGTGAACGAAGTACATAGCTACTCAAATATCCGTGTTTATTCAACGTTATTAATATGAAATAATGTCAGAAGAATAATGAAAACCGTTTGTGCTTGTATCTTTATTTCTCAAGTCACTTGTAAACTTTCTAGTAAACTAATCACACGGTCGTTTATAACACAATATATTTACTGATTATCGGAATAAGCAAAGAACTCTCGGTTTTACTCTCTTTGGAATACCTTTCCTATACTTTTACATCGTATTCCGGAAAATTACTAGTCAAACGATGAATTATGTCCTACTTTCAGGTTTCTTCGTTTTATATGCTTTTCGTCTTCCAGTGAACGTTCAAATAACTTCTACAATCTCCATTGAGCCACCCATCAGTAGTTCTATAGAAAAGAACACAACACTATTTCAGCAGAACAACTCAAGTTCTTAAATGAAACACTAGTACAGTATCTACACTCACTGCGACTAGGAGATGCCAAAAAGATGGAATAAAATGAAACAGTCTTAAACACAACACATATTACAGAACATACTTTCGTTGAAGCTTGTTGACAATTAATTTTAATACGCATTTCTTCAACTTTCTGACGTTCATTTGCCACATGACTTTTAATATCATTAAGTGCACTTTCTAGTGTATCTTTTTCACGACTATAATCATCTAGTCGACGTTCAGCTTCTCTACGTTGATTAGCTAGGTTACGAATGGTATGATTAAGTGTATCGATTGTTCGCTGTTTAGCAGTAGCTTCTGAAGCTCGACGTTGAGAATCTGCAGTCAGAGACGCATAATCAGCTTCCACCACAGATTTTTCACTAAGCATTTGTGAGAATGGAAAAAAATAGTTGATAATGTTTATTCACTAATTACAATAAGAAAAATGTGTTATGTAAACACAAACCTGCATCCAGGTTAATAATCATTGTAGGATGGTGCCTTAGAGGTTAAAAAGCGAAACCTTCAACCACTAGATCTCAGAATCGAGTTCTTTCCTATCTACTTCAGTTTGTGAAGCTGGGTAGTTTTATTAGCACTAATAAATGAATCATAACTCAAAGGTGAGTACAAGAATCTGTGCTAGGTAAATCAATAAACAACCTTTGAAAAAAGTTAGTGATACTACCCAGTCACCTTCAGTTAGTCAGTCAGTTACAACGTAGAACTTGGTACATGTGTACATCATTTCAAGTTGTTATGCCGCAAATGACAGATAGAGACTAAATTATCAGACCAAATCCCAGAATAATAAAGGTAGAAACAGAGTAAGTACTAATAGAAAAGAGCAGATCGGAGATAAATTTCGAGAAAATATGATTCAGTAAAAAGGAAATTATGATAAGCTCGAAAAAACTTAAAATTTGGAGGATGACAAGAAGTGGATGCGCCTGCACCATTGCCAACGATTTTGAGCCATATCACCCAAAGTCTCTAACCATTTGTTACGATCATCACTTGGTCCCCAACCATGTAGTCTGCATCTATTAACATGGCTCAGTCCAATTTTCAATGAATTCATGGACTGGTGCACCGTTTTCGTTTGGCCGCCCCTAGCTTTCTTCCAGCCTACTCCTACACCAGACAACATTGCCCGTCGAGGTAGGCGGTGGTCAAGCATACATAACACATATCCTAACCATCTCAGATGGAGAAAATTTACTACTTTACCAACAGACTTACCGTATTTACCTTATACTCTATTTCTAACCCAAGCAATGCTTACTCGGTGGTCCTAGCAAACACGAGCAATGCTTCGAAGACATCTATGATCGAAAACTAGAGGCCTACGAATAACCTCTATCTTTAATTGCCATGTAAGACGGATCGAACTGCTGCGCAGTAAATGCGTCCTTTCGTTAGAAGACAGATGTCTCGCCTACGCCACAAGTGACACAAACTGGAAAAAGCTAATTGGGCTCTTTGTATACGAGCCGACATTTCAGCAGACTATCAGGATTTATGAGTGTCACAAGATAAGTAAAGCAGTTAACACATTCAACTACTTCGCTCTCTACCACTAACTGCGGTGCCGAATTAAATCAGTCCTGAAGCAGCATTTTGCATTTAGATGGGGAAAGTCGCATCCCAAACATGCTTACATTCATGTTTACGGTTGTCAAAAGATTCTGCATTTTATCAGCATTTTCACCCAACAGAAATATATATCATCTGCATATTCTAAGTCAGTAAGTTTATCTCTTGGAAGGAGGTCAACCCTTCAATAGTCAGATGATGACAATTCCAACTTTAAAAGTATGTCAATGATAAAATTAAATAAAATGGGGAAAGCAGGCAACCTTGACGAACGCCACTTGAGGTAATCAATTCCGACGACAATCTGCCATAAGCTCTAACTCGACATGTGGTGTTCGAGTGGAGAGCATGTATAAGGTTAATATACTTCATTGACACGCCTTTTGATGACAGACATTGCCATATAAACTTACGATCAATAGAGTCGAACACCGCCTGTAAGGTCAAGCAATACAGCTATTGTTGGGCGTCTGAAAGTGTGCCAATGTTCCAGAACCTGCCAAAGTGTGAATATTTGGTCTATACAACCACGACCAGGTCTGAAACCACCTTGATTTTCTCGGGTTTGCTCTTCACAAGCTTTAGTTCGATGTCGAAGTATTATTGAAGCTAATACTTTTGACACTATATTCGTTAAGCTGATTCCTTGGTAATTGTCACAAGACCTCTGTCCTTTTTTATAGATTGGGACGACTAGTGTTCGAGACCAGTCAGATGGGATTACGTTCAGTTCCCAAATTCTAGCCAAGATCTTAGTTAATCTCGCTGATAAAACTAGACCACCGTCCTTAAATACCTCAGGCGTTAATCCATCAGGTCCTGCTGCTCTCCCTCGCTTGAAGTTCCCTATAACCTTCTCAACATCACTAAGACTTGGGGGGCCAATATTAATTTGCCATTCAGATTGCTTAGGGATGGTGGGCGACAGGGATGGCGCCGAGGGCCAGTCGAACTGTTCCCTAAAGTGTTCTGCCCATCGGTCTAATCTTCTGGATTGACAGTGAATATTGGACCCATCTTTTTCTGAGATAGTTTCACTTACAGTCGGCATTCTGATACACGTTTCCTTGATGAATCTGAACGGTTGCCTACTGTTACCTATTGCCGCAGCCTTTCCCATCTCTTTAGTTTTCGCCACCCACCACTGCTCACAATCAATACGTAAGCTTTTAATCAGCTTGTGTTTAAGTTGTCTTCGCTCTTCATCGTGTTCAGAATCAGACGGGATATGTTGCTAAGCATCTATCAGTTCAGTAGACGCAGTTGAAATCCACTGAGCTTTCTAATCTTTTGTTTTAGTTTACTAGTAGACATTACTGCAGTTTCAACAGCTTTTGGATATTATTCCAAGCTAACTTGGGATGAAAACAATTTATACAGTTGACTATTTGGCTTTCTAGTTGTTCTTGAAATGTATTCTTGACTTTTTCATCAATCAGTTGAACTCTAAGGGGAATCCTTGTCATGGATCTTTTATGTCCAGTGGGATGCAAATTAATACGCGCTCGTAATAAGGTATGATCTGAGTCTAAATATGTACTCCAAAATGAGCGGCAGTCTTCTATCGAGCCTCTCTAACGATGGCTGATAGCAATGTGGTCTATTGAGTCCAGCGTTGAGTTGATTGTGTGGGTCGCCATGTCAACTAATGTCTTTCCTTATGCTTAAAGTGGGTGCTTGCTAGAAATAGACGGTTATCTAAACATAGTTGTAGTAAACGGTCGTCACTATCTGTTCGTCGAGCCTCAACACCGTAGAATCCCCCAAGGCACCCTCCGGTTTCGTTTAGTTTACCTACTTGGGCATTAAAATCGCCAGCCACTATCCCTACATCAGTGCGCTTAGCTTTACGAAGGAAGTCGGAAAGCTTTCTGTAAAATTCCTCTCTTACTTTATCTGAGCTGTAATCAGTGGGAGTGTAGGCAGAGGCAGCAAAGAGGCAATGGCGTGTGTTTCTATCTTTCCGAGTTCTTACTGTTCCATTCTGACGGACAGCGCACAAGCGACTATCTTTTGGAATCTAGTCGAGGAAAGCCTGTTCAGCTCTTGAACTTAGTGCTATACCTACACCAGAAAGGCCTGCCATCATAAATCTCTGCAGTCAGCAGTACGACTTTGCCCTCAGACCTCAGGTTGCTGCCATTAGTCTTGTCGCTCTCCAACAGACCTTCTTGGCATGATAGGACCTAGAGGAACATGCTTCCAGACAATATAGATCAGTTGGGCCATCACGATAGGCAAGCCCGACCACCACGTCAAGGTAGCAGCTACGATTGGGCAGTCACCTTCACATTTAGTGTTATTTGAAGCCACGGACACAAATCTCTACTTACCAAACGACCCAACGTGTAAACCGAAGCATGTAGGGTGGGGTTCGAACCTTTAGGTTAGTAGTTGAAAGTAGAACGTAGCAACTACTGAGCCACTGCTCTATACAAACGAAACTAATCACTAACTCATATGGGCCATGATAAGTAAAATCAGCAGTACATATATTCAAAATAACTACTAAATTATCATAAATATTCAGCGAAATTCATTGGGGCAAAGCTAAATAATGTACTCTACTTGCCCATTGTTACAAACTGAAAAGATTCATAAAGAAATTCCTTATTATAAATGCACACAAAATGACTTCACTATTAGAAAAATATCTATGCTACGAAAAGTGTGCACAGAAACAATTACACATACCGACTTAATGCTTCTATTTCCACAATTAATTTATTCGATTCTTCAAAAATAGATGGATCTGGAGGTACTGGACGCAAACTTGGCGGAAGTAAAGAAGCAGGTAGTACATTGGGAAGGGTAAAATTAGATAAACCAGCAGATAACTGTTCTGTTGCCAAATGCATTGCCACCGTAAACTGCTCACTACAAATACAAATAAAATTCTCATATAACAAAAAGTAAATACATCACTTTGATTTAAAATGAAAATGGATATATTAATGTTTTAGACACGTATCAATTAAATGTTTTGACGTAACTTTCATATGGTA
Organism: Schistosoma japonicum; assembly: GCA_025215515.1. NCBI lineage: Eukaryota > Metazoa > Platyhelminthes > Trematoda > Strigeidida > Schistosomatidae > Schistosoma > Schistosoma japonicum. The sequence goes on from CM046069.1 coordinate 69,715,847, forward strand.
GATTAAAGTGAAAGATTATTTCATAGAATTTTATTTTCATTACTGACTAATTATTTGATATCTGATAAGTAACTTAATCATACTATTAAGAGGAAATATTGTATGTATAAGAGGCAAAAAACTTTTAATTCCCATAATCGATTGACGAGCTGTTTTGGAACCTGCTCACCAATCGACACTTGATAATCGATCCCGTGCACAAATATTAACTACGGCTCACACGAACACCAACACTAGCATCCAAGTAGAGCCCCAAATAGGACGAAACGCGAACCCTGGATTTTACATACCAGCCATAATCCTTTTTTAGCAAAGCTTATGATTCTATAACATCGAGGAAACTGCTCGCTCACGACGTACATATGGTAACAGTGGCTGGTTTATTACAATTCTTGAAATCAACAAGAAGAAGATAGGAACATCGACAACCCAATGGTTAGAAGTTTAGTGCATTTGATTATTGAGTAACAGTTCCTACATATGCAAGAATGTATGTTTGTGTATATTCTGTAAAGCAAGGCAAAGAAAGAGGATATATTTCCGAACAATTAGTACACAGAGGTATGTAAACATCTGTACATGTAGCTAGGAATGTTTACAGATAATCATTTCAGTGAAATAAAAATATTATAATGAACTGCAACAGAAGCCTAAAAATAGCTCTGTGTAAACACGATGAATATATCTTTCTTGATTATCAAATGGTAAATATCATGTTTAACTGTTAACAGCGACGACAAAAAATATCGTAATCGATTTATAAATGTTAAATGAAATAAAAAGAACACTTACCTGTTTAGTAAACCTGTATTATGTATATCAACCAGCTCCCATATATGAGCTAAAACATCCTGAGGTAAACCAGATCGCATTAGAATATCTCTCACTTCACGACCCGAAACTAATCCATCAGCATCTAAATCAATTGCAGCAAATACTCTCAAATTTTTAGCATGTTCATCTGCTGAAATAGCCCATTCAGGAAAATTGTACGACTGAAGATAAGAATGATGATTAGACAGAGCCCAAACAGAAGGTGTTGTATGAGTTGATTGTGTAGTTAATGTTTCACCAGTTGGAAAAGTCTAGATGATTGAAATGTTTATACAGAAAAGTAATATTGCTTAGACTATGAATGTATCAACACATCATTATATGTACGAATGAATCAGAAAACATATGAAAACTAGTAGAAACCAATTAGAACAAAACTCTGAAAATAAATTATTTAATGTCACAAAAACCTGGAACTCATTACTTAGATTTTGTATTAGCAGTCACTTATGTAAAGATGACTTTTTTCAGACTTGAGAAGCATATAATTGTTACAATCTAAACGAATTAATGAAAATGTGGACCGCTGAGTTTATTTTACTATATTAAAAATAAGATCAACTAGGTTTAAAGTACGAGATCAGTTTAACCATGATGTTAATAACAGTTTTACTCAACCTTAATAATTCAAGTACCTGACTTAGCTTTGAGTCACTTTGTGTAAGGACTAGTAAGGGTTTCCCAAACAGATATCGGTGGAGAGGATTTCGAACTTGCTGCCTAGTAAATAGTCGTCGAACACCATAACTACGGATCTGCTACTCCACTTACTTATTTCCCACGTAGATATGTGTACTTGGATTCAAAGCATACTGCAAAATGTGAGGGCTAGTGATAATGCTACACCGACAAACCGAAGTAGGGTGGTGCTCGAACATGAAACCTAGTGCTTAAAAGTCAAACGCTTCACAAACCAAACCACCTCTTCAAGTAAGAGGAAAGACATTCAGATAAAATAAGAAGGAATATACTGAAAAAACTAATACTTTTAATGAATTAAATTATTATTATTATTATTGGCAATAAATAAAGTTAAAATGTTACTACTCACTGAAATAAGTGATGATAAATTTCCGGTATTTAATTTTGAAGTCATTTCTGATGTAGACTGCAAAGGTACAAGTGCTAAACTAAAGTCAGTATCACTGGTAATTGGTGGTAAACACAACATGGAATTAGCATTATTAGACATCGAGTTTGAAAAATAACGCTCTTTGTCAAGAGGAACCAAATTTTGTGGCAGTTTGTCCGGTAATTTTTCACCTTCAAGTGATCGATGAACCAAATGCATAGCCTAGAATCAAAATTGTATTAAATCTCAATAGAAATAAGAACCATTTAATGCTAAGCTATACAAATATGTCAAGAGATGTATGTCACCTTAAAATGTATGGTATTTAGCCTTGAATTAATTTAGGATGCTATAGCGGTGTTTTAAATCAACTAGACAACAAAGTGATTTATTTAGTTCAAAATACATTTCTATCCAAATCTTCCTTAATAACTTTTCATTATATGTATAATCCATCCTTTATTCCTATGTATGAGTTAAAAAGACATGAAATAAGCAGATAGGAAATGCAATAATCGAAACTGAACTAAGTCGCGACCCAGTATTACAACACCAGGATTACCCCATAGTAACCAGTAAACTTCTAAAATAGCCACTAAACACAGAAATTACGCCTAAATCTAGTTAAATGATATTCATGAAAAACTGAATCATAAACATATTACACAAGACTTACTACAATAAACTCGCTCTGGTCTAAGCTACCATCATTATCAATATCAGAAAGGTCCCATATTTTTCCAAGAGTTTCAACTGGTAGTTGAGACTTCAAAAATACCTGAAGAATATACAAATTATCAAATCACGAACAAGAGCAAGGAAAAAACTAGAAACTGGTCTCAAGTAGCTACTCCTTTTACCCACTTAAATGTAAGCGAAACTGGCAAAGAATGTCGATTTATTTCAATTAATTATGATTATTGTTTCGTTGATTTGGAGTGGTTCGTAGAGATTAATATTTAGTTTTGTTGTTTGTTTTGGTCACAGTTTGATTTTGGCAGAGTACCACTGAAAACCAGGGAGCACTGAACCTCTCTTCAGCAGTGTCAACAAACAACATGAGACTCCTTGGTACCCTCGACTTCAACAGGTCTTACAGTGGACAACAAACCGTAAGCACCACCGGACCGGCGTCCAGTGATAGTTATAACTTTGAGTAATTTGAGAGAAACTTAAGGATTTTCCTGAAATTCTAAAAAAAAGTCGTGAATGGAGTTTAAACTTAATGAGAGTTAGACAGCTATCACGAATGATAATGGATGATTGTAATATTGTTTCACAAAACGAATAACGTGGGTATTCTACCATTGGATGCCAACCTAGTGGTGTTGAAGGTTAGGTGTTCGCCGTGAAACCTGATGGTTTAAGGTTAGATTCCCTGGCAAAAGTGGGGGTGCATACTGTCAAAAAGTGTCATGTTGTTTTGTTGATTACACAACTGTAGGTTAGTGGAAAATCGTGACGACTATTGATTTTGGAAAATGTGTCTAGAATAAGCAAACAAAAAGTAAATTAGGCTAAGTACTGAACTCTAATGCCATAAAGCAGTATAGGGATTATTGACTTAAACTACTATAACAAAAATTACGCGTTATAAAAGTTCAGCGTTGTTTTTATGTCCTGTAACAATATGGAGACACAACTGATTAGGTGATGTTCTCAAGAGCTGTAAGAGGTATGAGGGTGGTTATCACTTCCCAGGTGTCTACACCGCGGAAGAGTTCTTTTAAATGTATCCGAAAGGCAAATAGGGTTAAGGCTGGTCCTAAAGATCCAGAAGCGTAATCCCAGCGTTCAAGAAACTACCGCTTGAGGATACTCACGGCCTTTTTTGAGAAAGGTTTAAGTTATGTTAGCCCCGCACTTGTTGAGGCCTTATAGCCAGAGACGGAAATCCGTGGAGTAAGGTGAGGTGCACAATTTTAAGGTTGACCTTATCTAACTCAACCCTTCCTTTGCGGAAAGGCAACATCACTGGCATACTGGTTGTCTGAGGAAAACACCTTACAGCCGTCACACCCCTGTACAGCTAGTAGTACGACTTTGCTGCTGGATATTAGTTTACCGCTCCTCAAGCGAACTTCCTGACACGGTAGGACCTTAAGGAACAAATGTTCCAGCCAGAATAGTCTGATTGAGTCATCTAGATAGGTAAGCCCGACCGTCCCGTCAGAGTAACAGCAACGGTTGGGAGGTGATGATCTATTTGAAATCCGATACGAAATCATTGGAAATATATACGTTCGATGTCAAATCGGAAAGAAAATTATGAAACTTCATCTGAATAACCAAAACAACCAAATTAATAAATCGTGTGGGCATTACAAAGCAAACCTCTTTACAAGGCGGTATATACATTTAGAACAGAATATTAACAATATCTGGTGCTTTATGAAGGATGCAAAGTATTCGAAAAGAGACTAGTATTTTCACAAGTTCTAGAATTCGACTAATTAGACCATAATCCACAACATTTTAGGGGCTGACGATGATATCTGGATACGAAAATCTAAGTTGGATGGAGTTCAAGCTTACAATATATAAACAAATTACGATGTAGCTAAGAATACTATCCATAAAGTCAAATTAATCTTCAAATTAAGTGGATTATGGTGAAAATGGCGATGAAACAAGATATATACGCAGACACTATATAGTTTTTACAAAACAATTCACAAGTCACTTGATAGCCTCAAGACGCTAATTACTTTGCTTTATTTAATCAAGATAAGAAATTATTTATTTAGCATGTGATCCACTGGAAAAAGTTTTAAACTAATTAACGCTAGATGTGACTGATACATAGTCAACGGCTAATATAAATAAACAGACACCGAAAGATTAGAAGCCTCTATTATGGGCAAATATAATTAGTTTGATAGGATATAAAAACATTCGATTCGTAAGCGATTTCAAAAAAACTGGACCACTAGTTTTCGATTCTTAAAACTGATTTAGATGAATAAATGAAAAAGACTCGGGCTCAGTAACTTTGGAAAAAAGACTATATCCTAAAATAACACGACCATTCATAAACCACTATGAGGTATTCAACCATTTTAGTAATTAGTATTATTCAATCTTCTGGACATTCGAACCCTATTGCAATTCCTTTAAAACTAAAATTATCATGATCATGTGCCGGAATTTCATTAATTTAAAACAATTTACTCAACAAAATTATCCATCTCCAGTAATAGTAACTGATACATAAAATTCTACAAACCTCTCTAATTTTATCACCGGATAATTTCCCATATATTGGCCGAAGTTGATCAAAAATCGTCCTATATCTGTAAGCATCAGGAACTGGGATATCAAAAGACATCTTAAAATCTGGGGGTGTTATCTACGTAAAACAAGAAAAAAGCACAGAAAATGATTTAAATAATGAGAAAAAAAACACTAAATAGTGTTATTACTAATTGCAAAACGGTATATGTGCAATAAGTTAGTAACGATTTTGTAACTTGACCATAATTATCGTATTAAATTTCTTAAAGCAGGGAACTAATGAATGTTGCAAGATAATTGGTAGTCAGAGCTAACACGTTCAGACCTAAAATTGTCTTACTGCATGCTAATAACTCTTCAAAAAAGGTGGAGAATAATATCCAGAAATTACACGGGATCAAAACAGAATGATAATTATTTTACTGCTGTAAAGGAAAAGTAGTAATAAATAATCATCGTTTTAATGGTATGAGTTGCAGTGTAGCATAAATACATGACTAAATTCCATGACAGCTAATAAATAACCAAATTGAACACAACAGGGAGTAAAGTTTATAAAAATATAGATGACATATGGAGAAAAAGTGACATAAATTACAAATTGGAAAAGGGAGATGACAGACAAAATGAGATGAATGGCTTGTAAATAAACACACAAATGTAAATAAGTGATAGGTCAAGAAGAACATATCCAGCATGAAGACTTTCAAAGAACCTAAAACAGATACTAGATGGAACAAGAATACGAGTGTCTAGACGCTCACACATAGTATTCGTGACAGATGACTGCAACGCATGATCAGAATTGAATTGAGAAGGGTTTTCAGAGTTTCAGCTTAGTGAACTATTAAAGATGATCATCAAATGCAATTGGATCTAAAAAAATTTATTCCTAGCAAGAATCCAGCTTCAAGTGTAAAAGTGGGGTCCTCTGCCTTGACAACTTTTGCTATAAATCTAGCAGTGGATACAAGTTACATTTAAGTCAGCTATCGATGAAGACTTAGAACGGAAAACTATCTCATTTGGAAAACGTAACCAAATTCCAAATATACTCATATGTGACTAGTATATTTATCTCACTGGAAAGCAACATGATACCTACCCAAGAGATTAGTCTGAGCTACATTGAAATAAATTAATGATCTACGTACGTGTGTCTTACGTATGTCGATTTTTTTAAGTAGACGAAGACCAACTAAACCACGTTCCAAAGCGCTCCATCCACCGCTCTAAACGTCGACTGAGTAGATAAATGTTTCATTTTCTTTAGAGATTGTCTCACTAACATTCGACTATCTAATTCCGTTTCCTTAATTAGTCTGCAAGGTTGTCTAGTGTTACCTATCGCGCTGCATTTTCCATTCCCCATGTTTATCTTGAACAGTGCTCACATTCGTTCCGCAAAGCTTTTATCAGTCAAGATCCAAATTGTTTCTACTCTTCATCATGTTTGAAGCCTGATAACACAAGTTAACGAGAGTCGTCCAATTCAACAGATGTCACTAAGACCCTAACTTTCTCTAAACTTTTGATTCATGTCGATTGTAGATGCCACTGATCACTTCATAACTGTTTAAATACCTTGCCAAGCTATATATAGGTGTGCCTCATTTTTATAATTTCCTAAGTAAGCCTTTAGTTGTTCCTGGAATTTACTCTTGGCTTTCTCGTAGTTGAGACCAACTAGAATGGGTATTCTTGTTGGGATTCCGCGTCCAGAAACAAGTAAGCAAATACGTAATAGTACTAAAGCATCATTAAAATCTAAGCATGTACTTTAGAAAGAACAGCAACCTTCTGTCACAACTTAAAGATAATTGATGGCGATATGGTCTATTCGAGTCCATCGTTGGGTCTGTGAAGGGGGTCGCCACGCTAGACGGTGTTGCTCCTTATGCGGAAAGTTTGTGCTTAATGGAAATAAATAACCATACAGATATAGCTGAAGCAGATGATCACCTTTATCCTATTCTGAGGTGAAGCACTGGAACAATCACCTAAATGTTTCTCTATCTGGTTCGGGCTACCTGCTTGGGCACTGAAACCACCTCCTATAAGTAGTAAATTTGAATGTTTAGCTTCATGATGAAATACAGAAAGCTTTTCGTAAAATCCGTCTTCCGCTTTAATCGGCCTGCAGTTCAGTGGGAACGCAGACAGAAACGATGGGGAGTAAACGACACATATCCCTATCCTTCTGAGTCCTTACCGAACTGTTTAATCGAACAGCACATAGGCGACTGTGAACTGGGATCTATTCAAGAAGTGCCTGTTCCACTTCCACACTTAGTGCTATACCTACACCAGCTAGCCCTGGAGAACCCTGCCGTCGGGTCCCTCATATTTACTAGGTGGTATCAAGTAGATAACCACGATAGAATCCTACATGCGCCCATCGAAGATACAGCATACGTCAATAGCATGATGTTCTAGTGGCTAGAGCTTTCTGTCGAATTCGAAATGGCATTCGTACATTGAGAACCCCCATGTGTAGTTTGAAGTGCGGTTCGAGTAGACCCGGGATAGTATTTCACGAACCAAAATATTTGGCGTTGGTAGGTGCATGAAGTTGAAGAGAGAAATTTAGGGCTGGTAGTGGTGGCAAAAGAAGCACTAGGGACTGGAGAGGAAATGTGAAGACACAGAGACATAGACTGATGAATAACTCGGTTGCATTCTATATTTAGAATGGATTACGCTAAGAAATGGCTACTGAACCAACTACATTGGTGTTCGGTACTTGTAACCCACATAACAAGTACTAATTAACATTTTCAATTTAATTATAAACCTACTTATGCACTTACTAAGACTTATTCATGTTGAAATCTAGGGTTGAGCTCTACTGGATTGGTAGACCAATAGCACTAGAATAGCCGTTTTCAAGGTCGCTATACATATTAACCTACCCAATCCAAAATCCAATATCTGTACTGACGAGTTATTATAAACCAATGATTCCTTCGTCGCTCACGTCTTGAGTATCTTGGTTTCGGTTTTAGGCTTCTAGTTTTTACCAAAATAGGCTGGCTAAACCTTTCTGGGTCTGGGAATTTCAGCTGGGCATTTTTGCTTTTAACTATTGTTAGCTTTAATCTTTTCATTTTTAACCTTGTAGATTTATAAGTATGCATAGAATGGTACCCGTCCTATCGCCCAGTTTTGGGTAGGCTGGTTCATGAGCAATGCTTCAAATAATACCACAGAGTGGATGAGGGTAGAATGGGATAGAATTCAAGGTTAGATTTTGTGAGGTAACATAGCATGAAGATTGTTCACGTTAGTTTAACTAGTATCAAGTTCTAAACCCCTGTTCCAATAAACTCAAAAAAAGCCGTAATAGTACCTGTAGTCATTTAACTTTCTTTCGAAACTTGTTAAAGTGAAGTCTTCAGTCAATGCATCAGGTAATGTGGAGTTAAAAACAAGAAATCATCTCTAATTTATGTTAGTGGATAATATTTTGTGGATGCTTCCGGGGGACATGAACATGTAGAGTTGCCGGTGTGCTCTGATTTGGGTATTTGTGGTCACTCAGTATGTCATATACAGTAATTATGTTGCTATCAACCGTCTGTAACATAGGATGGACAGCTTCAGCTGGCGCAGCCAGCTTTACAAACTCCAGTCTTAGTATACCAGCCTGCCGTTCAATCGTCCTATGCCAGAAAGGCGTTTGTGTTGCATAATGTGTTCCTTTGGAAGCCGTGCTAAACTTTATCTTGCGTGTTGCTTTTATCGGTGAACATCCATAATACTTTCCAGAAACTGGTAGTATTGACAGCATTGTCACCAGCTTAAAGAAAAAGGGATAATATCTGTCCTCTTCGTCATTGATTAACGATATAAATGCTTGCTGGCAATTTTCTGTATTGAGGGAAGTTATTGACTGGGTGACAGATATTTCTTAAACATAAATACAAATCGTGGTCGGTGGCCTTTTATGAGGTCCTCAGCTTATGTCAAGCTTTCTTTTTTGGATTATGACGAAGTTCTGTTCCTTGTCTCGACTATGAGTTCATCTAAGCTTGTCTACTCGTCATGACAGGGGTAGAGATTGAAGTTGCTTCATTAGTGATGCTTCTGACAGTGTGTGATGTTAATCAATAGATGGGTTCTCCAGTCCTTCGCTTATATGACCTGGGTAGAGTATTCGTTTACAGCACGACAGTCTGCTCTGACATAATGAAAACATGGCGTACTTTCGTTTCATAACGGTATTTAGCAAGCAGTACCATGGTTCAGCCAGTGTTTTTCATGGGGACATTGGTTTCCATATTTGCCTTTTGAAGCCCATAGTTTGTAAGTGGGTTATACGGTTTCAGTGACTTACTATCGGTTCCCCATCTAGTGTCGCGACCCACTAGTTCGATGAGATCTACTTTCTTGATGATAGCCACAAGCAAACTGGCGATATGTCTATTTGGTGAGACTTTCGCATAGCCACCGACTGAGATGCTAAAATCCCATCGCCTCATAACATTATCAACCCTTCCACCTGCGAGCAATGAAATCTAGAATAGACTCGTCGTGCTAGTGATTGCTTATATGAAGGCACTAAACTTCACCAATCAGGTTTATATTGCTGGCTGTACTAAGCCGACATAAGGTGGATTCTGGTTAATCTGTCGATTCAGTATCGCTAACTAGTATTATTTTAAGCAGGCTACTTACGTATATTGAGTACCCGCAGCCTAGCATTTGTTACCCGTCGTTTTGTAGCAAACCCACGCCCCTAAATTCATTTCGTTTTCTAGGACATTTGGTGAGAAATAAATTTTAATGAGTATTAATATTTAAATGTGTACAGTGGTGTCACAGTTAGGTCATCCTGCCTCCTAGACTTCACACAATATTGTATGGGCATCTGATATGTTGTCTGGTTACCGTACTCCATTTAGGCTGGCTTGTTACATGTGATTCAGTTATTTGTTCCGCTGAAACTGGGTAAAGAAAGACCTTTGTTAAAGAAGTAATATTGGTAACAGGTACTTTCCATGGAACAGTGCTCCGTACATTGAACTGTCTTTCCAAGGTCACTAACGGGGATGTGAATGTCGCAGTTGGGGCTGGTCTCTTCCTTTTTCAACCTGAACCACACTTTACAGCATTTAATGTAGTCCTCGCAGGACACTATTGAAGAAAGGCTAGTCGATATGGTGTTGCCCCTTTTGCAGAGCATGTAGTCTCACTGTGGCAGTTAATGGTCTTAAAGAGTTGACGGTATTCTTATATTATTGCTCATCGAAATGATCACGGTTTTCCATAAGCTTTCGATGGTCACCGAAATATTCGAAAGAATCGGCTAATTACGTCTTCAGACTTCGTTATTTTTAGCACAGTTGGTCATTTGACGAAAAGTTCTACTTCTCCTTGTCTTCAGACATAAATGAATGTCTCCGCGCCGAGATTTTTACTGAGTGGCAGTTTTACGAAAGAAATTTACCGTTATTAGGGGGTCTTGTCGAGGAAGTCGCTGTATATTTCAGGCTCTCATTAAACACAGCCGGGCTACTTTTTATTCTGGTTCTCAATAACCGTGAAGTTGAACATACAGTTTTACCGGCAACCTTCCAAGGAATCTTGCTTTTGAACGAAATATTTTTGGATTACTTCATACCAACTTTGCGTGAAACTGTAAACTCAATACAGACCAGCATCATTCATGGACCCACGCAATAGATTTATTTTAAGTTTTGACAGTTGCTGATGAAAATAGCGATGAAAACATAAAGTTTCTAAAGTGATTCTAGATTAAAACTCGAAAAAACTTTTATGTTAATCGTATTTCGGATAATTCAATTCCATGTTTTTCTCTGGTACAGTTTCTTGCAAGTGCAAGCGAAATTGCAGAAATTTCGTAGGCCCAAGCACCAGTAGTCACACAAGAAATACGTAAGGTTATTATTCACATTCAAAATAGTTTTTGTGATCTTATAAATGTTTTAGGGATAATTTAATTTTAAGTCGTGTAGATGAGTTTCCTTATCATCTGCGGTATGAATTAATAACCAATGAACCTATCTGAAACCTAACAGTACACAAAGTATGTTATAATTTTGTATCAACTATACATTTTTATAACTAAGAGGAGTCGGACAAATGGTAAAGGCTGGTGAAGTTGCCATTAGAAAAAAAAGAAACCGTAAAAACATAAAGGTTAAGTTGATCCATTGTTCTAACTTCAAAATGACTTTATGCAACTCAAAAAATAAGGATATAAAGAACTAATTTGCATCGACACATAAATACTATTACAAGGTATGCATCCTTTCAGTATCGCAAATAAACTTTTGGAGGCTGTTAACTGGATCAGAAGTTCGGAATTTTAACTAATGCTCTATGATTTTAAAGCTAATCATCAACTTGTGATTATCGCGGTACAGTATACTGATTTCTCTCCGTACGGCAGGATCATTGTAGTGTCAGACCAATAGTTATTCACAATCAGTTTACAAAGTCGCCGTAAACGGTATAATTGTATTGGCCGTGTGAAATATGATTCCTAACTTAGGTGGATCTTTGTAACATATTATTTTTAAGGCAGGAGAATGTATCGTGGGTTATTTTTTAAAGTATCGGACTTGAAATTGGAAGAATCGGATGTCAGCAGAAATGTGACACGTCAAAATCACTTTACAAATCGTGCAAGAGTAGCTTTATTGTTTTATATCTTTTAAAATAAAAATTTATCATTAGTGTGGCTAAATTTACCTCAAGGTCATTTTACTGTTTCAATTACAGCTGCGAATTCGGCGCAGCCGTGTCTAGTCATTTTTCTCAATTTTGCATCCTAAATGTGACTTTTAATTACATACAGCATAGAACGAATAACGTAACTCTGCTAAAGATCATAGCACATGACGTTGCATACCAATATCCAATAATATGACTTCACACCAGACATCATTGCAGTAAGTTGGTAAACACCAAGTTGTTTCAATGAAATCGTGTTTTGATTTCTTGACTTGATTTCAGTCCTCGTCCGAGACTGCTTTTAGCCATATATCTATTCTTCTTTATAAAATTTGTAGCGTTGAAGTTGTTTTGAGCTTAAATGTGCCATGACCGTTTGTGAATATGCTTGTTTCAAAGCAGTAGGAGTTATCAGAGTCAACAGATATCAAGTTACTGGATGTGTTGATTATGAATACAGCAGCAGCAAAGTTAGAATGTACAGTAATGGGGTGAACAATGATTCACGACACTGGTATTAAAGAAGTTATTTGAACGATGACAATTGTGATTAAATGAATGAATAGAGAACTAAACACAGTGTAATGGACTAATAAAGTGATGATAATTGTAATACATACTTTAGGCTTAAATGGTAAATAGGAGCGCGTAGTGGCTAATCTATGACACATGCACTCCTCCATTGAATTTTTATCCTTATTTCTATAGCAGCTGTGTCTTTATCCATGTAACTTTTCATACATGTGATTTTGTAGGTGTATATCTGCGCATTCAATCCTCCTATCACTCTAACCTTGTGTATTACTGTATACACTCGACTTTAATATGTTATTGTCCCCTCATAACCCTCACTTCTCATGTTTACCCATATATAAGAGAAGCATAGAGGCACTGTTAGGCTGCAATTGTAAATGCGTACGTTCCCATTGTAACTAGTTCAGTAAATTTTCTGTGTTGTTGATAGTGTTTTATTGTGTTGATTCGTGACTGTAAGTTGGACCATTCACAGTTCAAAATATTGTAGCTAGTTCAGCATAATTTTAAAAAGTAATGCTGTTTAAGGTAACAAGCTAGTCTGAAGTGTTCAGATAATCAACGAAGATTGATGACAACGGTTAGTATAATAAATGTAGATATTGATTATATTAGGTAGTTGTTAAGTGATAATAATGGACTTAGTTTGGTCCATTTGAATTCTACTATTGGCAGCCATCGTAAACAAATAGTTCTCAAGTATATAATTGTGTTGGCTTCTGTCGCCGATGTTAACCACGTTTGTTTTAGTGATACGACTGGTTGAAGACACTATGTTTTATATTACGAATAGATCACGACACGACGTGCCGTGGAAAGCAACTCATCCCATAGTCAACCAGTATAGACATTTCAATTCCAACAGCTTTTTAGATAGGATCGAATATAGCTTACTTCTCACCCACACTGTCTTCTGCTTTTTACTTCGTCAGTCAGCAGGGATAGACAACAAATATGATGTGTTTACAACACATTACACAAATTACCAGTTACCTTAGAAGATTTGTAGTGACTTAAGTTGACTAGTTAAGAGTTGACTTCATAACTAATGTATACACTAAAATGATAAAGCTTAAGTATTCATTTACTTCCTTATTCTTCATGGAGATTATATTTCCTATTATCTTATATTGAGTGTTGAGAGACATTGTGTGCTTAAAGGACTAGCATCCCGCTTCACTATCTCCTACCCACGATACGAAATAAAGACCTATTACTAACGATTATTGTTTCTTCTGTTAAATAGAACGTAACATACCTAAACGCTACAAATTAACTAGACATGATTCGGCTGCAATCAAAAACAACCTTATGCAAGAAAATGCTGATATTGCACTACGATTTAAGAGTTTATCTAACTTATGGTACCACCTCACCCCACCGTTCATCCAGTGAAACCTTAGGAGGCTAGAATAGTATTCTACTGCGCAAATAAACATAAAGTGCGATTACTTGGGCGATAAATATTTTCTGATATTTATCTTGATTACTGACCATTAGGTGTAGTTATTAGGTTTAGACAAAAAAGTAGTCAATATGGCGGATACTAAAGCGGTGTTTCACCAGCTCCATGTACTTGGGTAAAGTAAGGGTACATTTAATTTCTTATAATAAACAATTTGAAATTTGTCCGGCACTTACAAATGATTTAAAACGATAGTTCATCTAGTTGGAGTAGCATCTTTCGAACTTTTGTGCTGCATTTGTGCCATATTACACTATGGAAGACAAGAGCGCTCTCAGCGCTAAAAAAAACTTATCAAATAGCGATCCTAGCTTAAGTGCTTGCCTTTGAAGGGATGATTAAGCTTTACTAAATACGTTAGTAAGGATTAGGCATCAGGTCGCTTGTTACCTGACATTAATTGTATAGGGCTTCCTGTACAACTCAGTCACAATGATCATACTGACCATAGTGCTTTGGTCGTACGTCAGTGCTCGCACGAAGGTACTTCCAAATCTACGTCAGTGTAACCGATTAACCTCTCCCTTATCTACGAGTCTTATCATTTATCGCCACTGTGTTTCATTCAGTCGGTTAGTAAGTCTATAATAATTTTGAAATGTCATTTAAGATGACGCTTTCATGAGATCATTTGGTGACAGGAGGAAAACTAATAGAGTGGAAAAACACGTAGAAAACATAACTGTACGTAGGTCGTTAAATGAGGCTTAATGTAGGGGAATTGAGATTCAGATGTTTAGTGATACCTTTATTAATCAGAATGAAGCTGCAGATTATCTGCTACTTCAAAGGTAGAGCAGTATTAAAAATGCAAAGTGATGTTTATTAAAGCCGGAGTAACTCTTATTGAAGCTTTAGCTGCTGTATTGTTGGTGAAAATCGCAAATTTTATGCAAGCATCAGTGACTGTTGCTAACTTAAGACGATTTATTGGACGTACCTACTTGTGGTACTTCATGGCATAAGTAGTACTTTTAAGAGATTCTCTTCATAATTTGCTAACAGGCTGGGTTATGTATGTCAGACTGATACGAAATCAATTTTAAAGCCAACTCAGCATATCTGTTAACAAGTAGAGTGCAGCACATCCTGCATACGACCAAGCTACGCTTGATGTATAACTGGAGCAGCTTTCAGCGATTTAACACAGACAAATGAAAAGAGATTAGTGGACAGTGATGCTTGGATATGAAAATATATAACTGATCGTCAGTAGGGCTTTAGACTAGTCGCAACGTCTATACTGGCTGAATAGAGGAGAAGTTTCTTCCCATGGTGAGTTGTATCATGTTCCGATGGTAAGGCTTAACAGAGAGCTTTCAGTTGGTCTCTTCACTGAAACAGACAGTCAGCATAAATGTTGAGAGTCTATGCAACTAGTTATTTAGCAAATCGTTTACGACTAGGAAAGTCATAGAATTTGTTCCTTTCAAAACCTTAAATAATGCATGAAAAACAACGTTTACATAAGAATTTAAATTCAATGTATTTCACTGCATTCTCAGCTACACACATGCTATTAAATTTAAATAACCCAAGATATCAATATATTTTGATTTTATTGATTGATTGTTTAGATAGTAAAAATGTAAAGACATAGAATGAAAAGCATTTATAAATAAATGAGATGAATATTTTGGAGTTAAGTCACGTAATATGAAAAAAGGTTCAAAATTTTTTTAGTACGTGACGTAAGAATTATGGTTCTACTGAATAGTTAAAAGTGTTCTTCTATAAACAACTTTCATTCCTAAGCACCATTTTGTACATGAGCGCTTACCAGTTTACAGGTGTGATCAGAATTATAAGGGTTTACACACATTTAAGGATTTCAATTAAGTGTTACTCTAAAGATATTCAAAACATATGAAGATGTGAATTAAGAACCAAACTAACAATATCATAGTTTACGGCTGCTAGGAAACCAAATATATGTGTTGTATCATACCGCATATATGACTAAGAACCGCACGCTTTTTGATCAGAACGTTACGATTCCAGGAAAAAACGGCTGAGTGAGTAGAATGCATCGTTGAGCATATCCAGATGCGGGATAAGACCAAGAGTATTTAGAACTTGGGCGTTGAGGACAAGTCAATGGCACTGTACTGGCAGGTTTCATACTTGCATTATATCTTATCATCTACACTATAGAGAATACAAAAGCAGAGAGAACACATAACAATAGCACTGGTATCCTGATAAGAATGGGCAAACATTAGTGTTTATATGGGCTTTTAAGACTACAACACACCACAAATGCTTATAAACGTATTTAAATGGAAGAACACTGGCATATTGTTGTGTAATAAAGAAAACATAGTGCCTTGACATTTGCCAATCAGAATACGGACACGTCTACGGTGAGTTTACTAGTCGCCAAACCTAAATAGGGAAAACAACTATCGAAAAGCCGACAAACAGAATCGTATAATGTTTCGATCATGGGTTTATATATACGCAAAATCAGATCACACAGCGAATCAATTAGGGATTTTATACTATTAGGAAACAGAAGAGATTGTAGCAGTGAATGGGGGTAACTTGTACACAACTAATTAACTGCAGTCCATAATGAGAGACAATATTATAACAGCAAATGTGCTACACGGGAGGATACGGTAAGAGGAACATAACAATAATAGAAACGTAATATGTACATTACTCTCGACCAAAATAAATGAACTAGTCCTCAGAAACACAGTTCAAGAAGTTTTTCACTCTTCTTCAGTGGTCCGACATAACACATATGACTAAGACCAATGAATAGTGCTCGCATTTTCAGAGTCTTTGTTATTTCGCTAGTGGAATAAGAAACAATAGTTGGTGAGGACACTTTTCAATGTGACATCAGAATAGATAATGACGGTGAATCTGTTTCCCGAATGGCTTAGGGCAAACTGTTTTAGTCTCTCGAGAATTTATTTGCAAAACTGTTCGTTATAAAGAAGAGATTTAGAATGTTACATTTTTATTTTCGACGCTGAATTGCGTAGGTTATAGCAAGGAGGTTCCTCGAGTCGAAATATACTAGACGATGAAAACGTTAATTGGATCAGTATCTAGTAAACGAAAATTAAGTTTAATTTGAGTCGGTGCCTCCATAAAGCATCTAGTCCAAACTTAGTGCATCCAGTTTTATAGTCTGATGTTCAATTAGTCCCTAGATTATTATGAGCAAAGAGACGCTGGACAGATGTCACTCTGAGTTTTTCCTGGATGTAAACATTACTGAGAATTAAGATGCAGTATTCTAGTAAAGGTCAGACACAAACTTTATATAGCACAACACGAGAATCATTGTCATAAAAGCCACGTAGTATGCAACTTAGAAGTCGATGTGACTTAGATGCCCTCATAGTAACCTGTCCTGTAAAAGACAGTTTACTAGAGTACCTTAGTCCTAAGTCAACTACTGACTGAAGCCAAAAGAACTTATTACTGTGTCAATGGAGAAATTAAAATTGAGGCACTTATCTTCAAGACATATCCAACCACACTTGGAAGCATTAACATCAAACTTCCATTTCTAGCACCATACTGCAACCTTGTTGAGTTCAGCAGTCACGCCACTAATTGTGTGTGCGAATTCGTGATGAGGTAATGAGCACATTATTTTAAGATCATCCGCGTATAGTAAAGGCCTACCCATGCTGAAGCACTTGCATGTATCATTTGTGTAAGCTATTAAGAGCATTAGGCCTAAAACACTTCCTTGTATAACGCTACTTGAAATCGGTTCAACCTTCGAAAGAAGGAGTTAATTTTAACAAACTGATATCAATGACTGAGGACAATGTTTAACCATGCAAACAGTGGATTCTAATTTTTTTAACTGAGAGTTTGCCTATAAGAAGCTTGTGGTTAACCATGTCAAAAGCTTTAGATATATCTAAATACAACACTAATACCAAGAGCCCAAGGCTTTGTTTAATAAAATTAAAAAATTAAGGTGAAAAGTCATACAAGATCTAGTTTTGAGAAAACCATGTTGAGAACTAATAATAAGTTTTTCGGAGAGTAAGGAATCAAAAATTTCGTAGCATACTATCTTTTTCACTATTCTGGAGACAAATGAGGCGATTTTATGGGCCTGTAGTTATGCAAGTTTGTGTACTTATGAATGCGCTATTGTTACAAATAAGTTAGGCAAAGGAATAAGATTGATCAGTAAGAGTATCATACACCAACGTCCTGTTATCCGTAGCTAAAAGAGGAAACTGGGTCATGAATGTGATGTTACCAGTGTAACTAAAGATTAGCTACTAATTCTTTTGAATACGAAGTTCAGGTTTTAATCCTCTAAGTGCAATGGCTTTAGCAAATTTTAATAAAATCGATTTATGTTGTTTATTTATTATTTCAAAAGCATTTACTTCATGGATCTCATGTCCTATGTCTGCCAAAAGACGCGTAATTAATCTTTTGAAAGTATTTGTTTTTATCGAACATGGGTTTTCCGGAATATGTTCAATTATTCTTGAGAAGGCCCCTATTTCTCTCATTCTAACGTACCTGATTCGCAAGTACGTGTGAACTGATAAATACAATTAGAGGTGATATGAAACAATTATTCGTGGACTTTAGATTGTAGTGCCAGTAGTTTGGCGGCAGAGGGTGTTTGTCTAACGGTCGTTTAAAGTCTTTGATTGAACTGTTTGGCTATTTGATCTCCTTTAAATACTAATTAAATGAATACCCTATTCTTTTCTGGTTTTCGGCTTTGAATCTTTGAGTACAACTGTTGTTATATTTCTCGCTAAATGTTGCTGGGTATCTTTTTTTCAAAGACATTCTTTTATGATCGAAATTGCTTCTACGGGTTTGTCAGTAGTGCTCAGTTTTCTAGCTCTATAGTAGAGTGACTTCACTAAACCATGTTTATAGCTTATTGGAATATAGCTATGAAAATTGAGGTATTTTCCATTCCATGTATATTTTCGAAATATAAATCTATAGTAAGTTCTATATTCTCTTTGCGAAATTTCCTAATTCAACCTTTATACAGTTTCACTATCTAAACAACCTATCATTATCTATTAAACATTTCAATTAATAATACCGAAATATATTAATCTTTCGAGTGATCTAATGTAAATAGAACGTGTGGAGCTGAGGCAAATGCGACGAAACTCATTGAGTCCAAATTATTCTGTTAAAGCTGTCGTTTCGTATTATTCAAATACAAGAAAAGTCATGTCGAGCCAAGGGCGAAAAATGTGATGATGGCCTAATGGTTCATTTTCTCTACTACAAGAGACTTAACACCGCCAGCACTTATCTAGTAATTTGCCTTCTTATGCTACTAGTATTTCAGTAAATAAAGAGCATCTTTTTCTTTCACAAATGTAACAATCCAGAAAGAGAGTGATAACAAAATAAAAGCTATGTAAGTCTACAAGCCAAAACCAGTCATGGTTCATGGCATAATAAGAAAAGTCGGTGGACGCTTACAGTGTTGAGATATACCCTTCCCAGTAATTTATCCATACTTTACCCACGTAACCTGAAATAAACTCCACGTCAACAAAAGTCGAAGCTCAAAATTTATTGCAACTAAATTCACTGAAGAGCAAAAATTGAGAAAAAAAGTATGGAAAAAATGGGTTAAATTGACAAGAATGAAGGCTTATAAGTGCAAGTTTAGTCTTAATCTATGAGAGCTGAAGAATAATCAGCATATCTTTTAATGCACAATAACCGCTGTAGATCTTGCCATACAAGGCTATATAAACGTCTTGGGGGCGGGCATTCGAACTAAACCTACAGTGCTCCTAAAGTATGCTTTAGGCCACCAGGTTTCATGCCATGGGTGTACTGTTTGAATCATTAGACGATCATGTCGTCATTTTTATGTCGCTTCCTGCCATCGTTCTTTTTTTGGTTGGCGTCCGTGTAGTCTGGTATGCAAGTACTCATAGAACTTGTATTTATTCTGCGGTCGTAGGGGATACTTTCAGTCATGCTCACGTCGTATACATAGTAATCAGATGTCGGAGAGAATTAGAGATAGGAGTAATTCAGATTACGATTGCCCGATATGTATGGAGTTTCCTTCTCTCATGGTTGAGACGAACTGTGGTCATAGGTTTTGTGGTAAGTTTTTAATTCCGGCACATGGTTTCTGTATTGTAAATTTATTGACCTTGTTTTTCGTTGTAGCTTTTATTAGTTAAATTTTTAATTTTTTCTATCGTTAGTATACCTTGTAGTAACTTTCGGGAAGCATTTCGGAACCTGCAGGTTCCAAGAGCAAGTAGTACATGTACTACTGAATTACTCGTGTTACACAGTTTTAATTGCACGGTCTGAGTACTAAGATTTATACATAACGCTAGGTCCGTAGTGCCAGTTGCTCCCGTTACATGTCGTTAAATAGTTTGTAGGGCCACATTAGTAATTAGTAAACGCTAAACCAGTTTACCACTATAAAATTGTTGAGCTATCTTTATATATAAAATACCATAGTATTAACAAACTGCTCTTCAACCTGTTTGGAGCACACTGGAATATTTATTGGTCTCAGTTCTCCAGAATAGTAACGTCATGAACTTAATTCATAGTCTGATCGTTATTGCTAACGTGATTATATATATATATATATATATATATATATATATATATATATATATATATATATATATATATAATGTAACTTCCTTTGTGGGCTTTCACTCTTAATATGTTGGTCCACTTTTGTATAGCGTGTTAGAATCATGTTCAGTATGTCAGTTAGATCATGTGACTGTTCGTTAACCTGAAAGTCACGTTTCTCTTTTACATATTATAGTTTACTACTACCACTTCCATTAGATAAGTGAATCTAAAATAAGATTTGGATTTGTGTAATCTGTCAAAACACAATTGTTGCTCCTGATACACATGTCATTTGTTCATCAAATCTGAATAATAGTTTGATTAGGAGACTTAATAGTTTTGTCTAGACAAACGTCGGTAAGCGATCGTGAGGAATCGCAAATATTAAGTTATTCACTGGTGATATTCACTCTTATTGTTAAAACATTGCTAACCCTTCCTACGGTTTTCCAACAAGCCTCTACTCTGAGCTCACTATGTAGCTCTTCAACTATGTTTATTTCAGCAAATCGCACTTACCGAAACTAACAAATAAATAGGCACTTGCTCTTCACGTGGTTAGTGTTTCATGCTAAGATTGAATGCATACCTATCACAGTACATTTATATCGCTGTTTGTTATCCTATGAATTTTGTAAGGAATTCGATATAAATGCTGAGTCTTACGAAACATTACATCATGGTGGTTTCGATGATGAAGAGAATAAACTGTAATAGTAGCTGAATGACATACTGATCACTTGATATACTGTGTTTATTCAAACTTCTTAAACATTTTGGGCCTATTGTTGTCACCCTACCGTTTCTGCTGCCTTGACGTGGTGGTGGGGCTTGCCTGCGGTGGTGAACCAGTCGAGCTATATTGACTGGAACAATCGTCTCTTCAGGTCATACCATACCAGACAGGTCGGCTGAGGAGCAGTAAGAATAAGAGCTACAAACCTATGGTCTGAGGGCTTGGTCCTATAGCTGACTGTGTGGAGATGTGACGGTAGTAAGGTATTACCTCTGGGAAACCAGTATGACACAGATGATGCCTTCTTGTAGGCAAGGTTAGGACTAGAGTAGGTCTACCTTAAAAGTGGACTTTTTACTGCGGATTTCCATCTCCAGCGCTAAGGCTTTTTAAAGTACGGAGCTTGCTTAAAGAAAGCCATTTGTTATAAGGCCGTGTCTGATCGGCTCTAAGCAGATGTCTCCTGGGGAACTGCGGTCACACTCTTGGGTTATCAAGACTTCTAGTCCACTTTCCTTCCCAGGTGCTTCAAAAAGCAGAACTCTTCCATGGTGTTTGCGTCTGGGAAGTGATAACCGCCCTTATACCTCTAACAGCACTCAAAATTATCTTGTTCACAGTCATACCTGTTCTCTTTCTTACGTTTCTAGTACTTTCACTTCCATCCCTCAGTTTTCTCTTGCCACTTTTCCTATGTGTGCCACTAGTGCTGACTATCTGAGTACTCGAAGCGCTATCCTAGGTTTTCCTTATCGTTGCTCTCAATTTCATACCAGTTAGTCAGTTACAACGTAAAACTTGGTACATGCGTACATCATTTCAAGTTGGATTCGGGATACTCACTTTGCTTCTCCCAACTTACATCACTTGTGGCGTAGGCAAGATATCTGTCTCAACGAAAGTCAGTGTACTGAACAGCAGTCCGCTCCGTTCAAACTTATTGGTGCGGAACATATGCCATGGAAATGGAATATATACATAAACTCTGGTTCTTTGATCGTAGAAATCTCCGTAGTACTGTCTGTATATCATATCATGTTGTCAGGCACATGGTACTACGAAAGCATGAGAAACCAGTCGAAGAGGTTGTAAGCCTACATCAACTGAGATAGTTGAAATAAGATTTATATATGCCAGACCACGACTTACCCCACCTAGCGATGTTAGCTAGGGTAGAAGTGGGATGGAAAAAAGATAGGAACGACCAAACCGAAATATGCCATCAGTCTATAAAATCTTTGACTGTTGGTCTGAGCTATACTAGTAGATGCAAACTACTTGGTTGGGGTCCACAAAATAATCGTGATCGTTGGCTGGAGACACTAGGTGACATGGCTCAAAATCAGTTGCGGTGGTGCAAGTGTATTCACTCTTTATCTTCATCTAAATCTTAAGTTTTATTCTTCTTCCATACATACATTTACTTCACTCTTCCCTTTTGTATTCTGTTATCCTATTATTTTTGCAAATTTTTTTCTCGTAGTGCTAATGTGGTATGCCAACTTGAACCTATGGGCATATATGTCGAGTTCTAAGTTTTTAGTTACTGACTTACCGTATTACTGTCAAGACCGCAGGAAACGAACATATCAAAATTACTAATCTTTGATTCTAAGCCACAATAACCCAACTTTTGATTGTTCATTGATAATTTTATCACTCCCTACCATTTTGTTTGTGCTTGTTAGAGAGCTTACATAACATTCAGTCAACTTTATTAATGAAGTTTAATTGAAAGTGGTATGCGGGAAAGTCCTTGTGACCATAAATATCACAAAAGTGGTCCTTTTTGTTTTCTAGGTATCAGGTAGGAATATCTAATCCGGAGTAGTGGTTTTGTACTAATTACTAGGCCATCGTTGGCTATGCTCTACAGTCAAATATTACCATGATTTTTTAAGGATTAAGATAAATGTTGCTGGTCTGGCTTCATAAGAACTTTACGCTCGAGTTTTCTGTTAATATTGAGCGATTTATTCCGCTAATTAACCAGACTGAGACAGTTAAGTGTAATCTTTGCTGCTCGAACCCATACAGTAAACAGTGGTGAATGTTAAAATCCTATTAGGCTATGATTACTAACTCTAACGATTACGTGAGATATGGTTTAATCTGGTGAGCGCTTGTACCCACGATGCAAATATATTGTTAGTCGAAATTTTCCGAAATGTCAAGTTAATAATATTGTTTAATAGTTTCCAAATTGTCGGATTCCTGGGAATATACTGATAGACTTTGAGTTTAATAATAAGAAAAATTTAATGCAAGGTAGGAAACAAAACGAATGTTATAAACAGTAGATGACAATCGAAACGGAGATGGAAAAGGGTTGATTATGGTTGGCCACAAATAAATGGCTGAACTCTTTTAGGAGATGAAATTAACTAAATTAACGGGTTTTGATGGTAATAAGCTTAAAGACCAGTAGTCTCCTTCCTACTCCGGTGGGTAAGCCTATGTGGGATACTTTAACCGATAGTCTTATTTATCATTTATTTTCCAGTTACCCATTACCACCAAAAATTGGGATAACATCAGACCTCCAGATCTTACCTAGGTTTAAAATTCGTATCTCAATACAGAAAAGGAGGATAGTAGTTCAAGTGCGTTACTTTCAAATGGTTTCGAAAATATTATTTTAGAGTTAGTAGTTGATCTAACTGAAATATTCGCTGGCATTTAAATGTTGGACGTAATACGATGTTGCTAACTTCTATTGCTGCTTATTCTACTTTATGAAGACGAACAGGAAATTTCATGTGCTAATTACACTCGATTCAGACTGACTAACAATTTTTATGTTTTGTATATCACCGGAACATTATAATTATCTTTGTAAAATAGGTAACCGAAAGTAAAAGCAGAGTATTTTTATTCAGTTAGCTCTTCACCATTACTTGACAGCTGAATATAATGATGAAAAGAACAGTCATTTCCACAGGGGTTTTAAGTTCAGTGCAGAGATAAGTAGAGTGAGCTCGTAGGTGAAGGGATATATATATATATATATATATATATATATATATATATATAGTTTTGTGCCTAATGATTTGATTTTGTCGATGTGACAGTTGTCTTGTGTAATATATTTACTTCCAATTTATGTTGTAAGCATCTAGAAAAATGTATCGCTCATACCTTTTAGCTGAATGCTTTATTCTCCATTGGAAACGAACAGTATATTCACGTATTATATCCTGTCCTATGTGCCGCGGACAAGTAAGTTTGTAAATTAAGTTAATTTTGTTGAGTTGGTTTTGTGGAGATTAGTTTAGTTTGCTGTTTGTATTTGTCGTAGCTTGATTTCGCTTGAGTACCATTAAAAACTAGGGAACACTAGGCAACCATTTCTCCCTAGTGTGGGATTCCTCAATGGTGCACACCTTCGACACCACTAGGGAACTGGACCCAGCTGTCTAGTGTCCCCTGGTTTTCACTTCTACCCAACATAGATCAATTTGTGGTGAATTTGAACGTCAGATTAGGCTAATTATATTTTGAAATCTGTTTCTAACTTTTAATGCTTGCTAGGCAAATTCATGATTATTCTCCACTTTATTAAAGCTAATTCTTCTTTCCTACAGTATGGTTTGTAAATGTTTCATTCTTAAAATTTAAACTTAGCCGTTTCTATCCACACATCTTTACTACTCTATATCAATGAAACACCGGTCTAATGAGTGTATAAGTCGATTCTCAGCAACTGTTTCCATGTTCAAACTCTGTCCTACGTATTGAGGTTTGTATAACCAGATAGAAAACTGTCGCTCATTTACATTCAGATCATGCTTTATTGTGAGCGCCTATTAGTCTGCGCCTCACGACACAGAAGATCCACGGCAAGGATCCCCGTCAGAGTTCAACTTAAAGATGAAAAGTCAATAATACATTTCAGGAACAACTAAAAAACTAATTAATCAACTTTGCAAGCTATACCCACTCCGAGACAGCTTGGAACGATATCCGAAAATCTATTGAAACGATAGTGATATCTATTAGTTAACTAAGTTAAAAGGTTAAGAAAATTCAGTGGATTTCAACTGCATCTACTGAACTGATACGTGCTCAGCAACATATCTTGTCTAACTCTGAACACTGTGAGGAGCGGGGGAGAGTCAACTTAAACACAGACTAGTTAGAAGCCTACAAAATGATCGTGAGTAGTGGTGAAAGCTAAAGAGATGGGAAAGGTAGCGACAATAGGTAACATCAGGGAACTGTTCAGACTTCTCAGGGAAACGAGTATTATAAACCTGGCTATTAGTGAAGCTATCACGAGAAAAGATAGGACTATTACTCACTGCCACTCCAGGAGATTAGGCCGACGGGCAGAGTGGTAGGGAACAGTTCACTTGGCCTTCATCTACACCTCCAGTTATCCACTATCCCCAAATAATCTTAATGGCGAATTAATTTCAGTCCCCTAAATCTTAATGAGGTCTTAAAAGCTGTGGACAGTTCAAAGCGGTGGACAGCAGGACCTGATAGGTTAACCCCTGAGATATTTAAGGATGGTGGTTCAGTTTCGGCAGTGAGACTAATTAAGATCTTGGCTAGGATCTGGGAACTGGACATAATCCCGTCTGACTGGGCTCGAACACTAGTCGTCCCAATCTATAAGACACGTCAGAAGTCCTCTGGTTACAATTACCGAGGAATCAGCTTAATGAATATAGTGTTTAATATGTTAGCTTCAATAATACTTCGACGCCTACCTAAAGCTTGTGAAGAGAAAACTCGAAAAAGCCAAAGTACTCTCAGACCTGCACGTGGTTGTATAGACCAAATATTCACTTTGGCAGGTTCTGAATAGTAGGCACTCTTCTAGACGTTCGGTAACTGTTGTATTCCTTGATCTTAAGGCGGCATTTGACTCTATCGACTATGAGGTTATATGGCAATGTCTTTCATTAAAAGGCATGCCAGTGAAGTACATTTAAATAAAGTAAAATAGAGAGTGAATAATTTTCACTTTCTTAAAGCCATACCATTCCTTGTTTACTTATATGTAAAATTGTTCTTCATACGAAAGTTATTTCGTATTTTTTTACTGTAAGAAAATGAAAAGGTGAGTGTTTGGGATAAATATGTATTTTATCTTTTTAGACATTCTTAATAGTAATGCTTTCTAGATGTGAACAAATAACTTTTGATTGTAGTTGTGTCTGGAAGTAGGATTCAGGATACGCCTTTCTTTCTGCTTAATTATCATCAAGTCAAGTATCTGCATTCCAATATTGATATTTACACTGGTGCTAGAACTTACTGCCTGTCGCTGCGAACGGTTATACGTTGTCTACTTAGCTACTGAGTTCAGATGACTATGAAAATATTCAACGGTTGAGTTTGTATTAAAAGGCACGTATAGTTTGGCTAGTAAATTCAAACCCACTGAACATCTTACTAGCTATCTAATCTCAATAGATAATGTATTAACATTTGAAGTGAAAAGAACTGTCCGAGTTTCAGTGTAAGCATCAAAACTGTGATGCAGATGTATTCATCTGATGGTTCTGAAATTAAACAAAACACTTCTTGGTTCCGATTCATCAGCATATATCAAATATACTAAAACTTATGATTATACACTATACCAAGGCAAAGCGCTTAGGGTAAAAGCTGATCAACAGAAGTTTTGAATATTTACATTAAGAATACGATTGTAATTTTACTTGATGCGTGTTCTTATTTAAATTGATAAGGCTCTTGACTACGTTACTGCGTTTTTCGACACATTCTACTTCCGGTTTCTTCATATTCATGTCTATGCAATAAATATTTATCTTAATCGATTAGCTTACTTTGTAATCTAATTTACACGTATTGGTGGTTGAGTATTACGTACTTATCGTAGACTATGACCTGAAACCTACACATATCTCTTATTTCCATAGCCCACGTTTCAAATTTAGAGGGTTTAATCAGCGGACTGGTGAGCAATATACTTTATGTTTCATTTTACGAGTAACGTAAATTGCCAAAGGCCTGAAGAGCTTCCTGAATGTTAGCAGAGATTTCGTGGGACATCGACGCACCAGGGCTAATGAGTCTTGTAAGATAAATAAAGTGGTCGAAATATCCAACTATTTCACTCTCTATGACTTATCTAGGTGGTAATGAAGATCATTCCTGGAGTAACATTTTGCATTTTCGAGGGAGAGAAACGCATTTTAAATATAAGCTTGGAATGATACTCGAGGTGTTCATAAGACTGCATATTGTCAATGTGTTCACCGAAGAGAACTATATTGTCTGCATATTGTAAATCAATTGGTGGGCCTCCTGACAGAACGTCACTTCCTGAAAATTTAGATGAAGAAAGTGTAACTTCTTGGAGGACATCTATGATGAAGTTAAATAAAAACGGGGAATGGGTAAGGGATCATAAGCTGTAATTCAACTAATGGTGTTCGAGTTGAGAGGTTTCAAAAGGTGCATATACTTTTGAGCTACGCCTTTTAATGAGGAACTCTGCAATAGAACCTCTCTATCTACGGTTTATAAATCTGCTCTTAGGTCAAGGAGGACAATTGTTATCGGACATTGGTAAGTATTTCTGTCTTAAAATCTGACAGAATAAATGTCCAGTCAACGCATCATTGTGCAGGTCTTAAATTAACCTGGTTTCCTCTAGTTTGTTGTTCTCTAGCATCCGATGATATCAGAAGCTAATATTTTAGACACATTGTTAATCAAACTGATTCCTGTGTGGTTATCAGGTTTTTGTTATAAACTTACGACGGTCAGTGGCAGAAGTCAGTTGGATAAAATTAAGTTCAGTCCAGGGACCTACCAAAAGTGGACCACTATCTATCAAGTTACATGGAGTCAGTCTATCAGGTTTTGATGCTTTCTGTTACTTCGAATCACTTAAAGCCTTTTCATCCTCACTACTAGATGTAGGGGATGTGTTAGTTTTCAACTCAGGTAGCCTGAGAATAGTCAGTAACTAAAGTGCAGCTGGAGGCCATTTGAACTGTTCGTGGAAGCATCCTACCCATCGATCTAGTCTTCTGAACTGACAGTAAGTCATGGACCCATTATTTCCCAGTGTCGGTATCAGCTAGTTTTCTTTAACGGGATTCCTTGATAAGTCGGAACAGTTGTTTAATTTTGACTACTACTGCAGGTTTTTACGGATGGTTGTTCAGTTTTGACAAATAGGTTGATTAATATTTTGGATAAAGTCTGGGAGGTAAGAGTCTTAGTCCATAATACGGGATAAATTCCTCTTGGGATAACTTTAAAGGAATATTTAGATAATGTAGTATCTAAAATATCATCGGTAATTTAGTAAACAGTCCTCTATGTCTTACTCTATGAGTGTAATACCTAGCCTTTGAGAGTAGATGACATCCTAAGGTTGTTAGTATTCGATCATAGATGTCTTCAAAACACCACTCACGTTTGTTTAGACCGCCGGGTAAGTAATAATGAGGTTAGGCGCGGGGTATTATGGAAAGATAGTAAGTGAATCTTCATCAATTAAGGTGGTTGGGAAATTTAGTACGTTTGCAGATGGTAGATACAGACTGCCTAATTGGGGTCCACACGGTACCCGAGACCAATATCTGGTGACTTGAATTAGAATCGGCCAGTCTCGCAAGAGTAATCTTTATCTTGTGGATGTGAAGTTCCAGTCTTCCTTCATATGTACCTTTAGATTGCTTTTTCTTGAACCATGTCTTCGAAGTTTTGTCAGTCTCTTTGTTATTCCTACATTATTTTGACTTCAGTTGGCATTTCTTTTGTTAATTTGAAGTCGTCTTAATATAACAACTCCAGCTAACGTATTGTTTTCCAGACCCCACTCATTATATAACTGATAATTCAGTAAAACTCTTAACATTTTATATTGTGTTCATAATGTTCAGGTTTCAACATTGACCGAACTATTTACTGCAGAAGAGTTACGAGATACAAGCAATAGACGATCCAAGATTGAAGCAGATTTAAGATTATTTAATCGTTGGCATTCAGGAGGACCGATTTCAGTAAGTTCATTTAAAGAATACTACAATATTAACTTTATTCTCGTTCCTTGATAGTTATTCCATTTTAAAACACATTTCTTAAACTTTTTTGTAGTTTATTTGTACATTAATTCCCGAACTATTTATTTGGCTTTATCAAGGTTTTGTATGGTCAGTGTGAAGCAGGAAGCAACCAAGCTGGTTGATATTCTCAACTCATTTACCACCCGACTGTAGCTTTTACCTTGACGTGGTGGTCTGGTTTGCTTGTTATAATGAACCATTTTAGTTGTACTTACTGAGACACTTCCCATAGGTCCTTCCATACAAATAAAGTTGGTTGGGATGCTGTCAAACAAAAAAGCCGAAAACCTTAGATTCGAGGGTGAAGTCCTATAGAGGTGTGATAACAATAAGGTGTCCTTCTCAGGCAATCGGCTTTTTGGCCTTTCCACAACGGAAGGAGAAAGTTGTAAAATGATTTCTGTAAAAGTAACACATTTCACTTTATCCTACAGATTGCAACTTTTTACGCTTCACTGACATTTTCGCCGATTAGTTTTTGAGTATCAGCTTCGTTAGTCGTTGGGGGGAGGAGTTGTAGAAGGGTTCCCTCACTAATGTTGCGGCTGCTATTAGATATCCTTCATATTACTTGAAAATTACTTTATCAATGCTGATATCACGAATTGATCTGAACTAGACAACCATTGATCACCTGGAAGCACTGGACAGCTGTTTCGTCCTAGTATGGAGTTCAATCGTGTCGGGTGTGAGACAGTAACTCACCGATGACAATGGATGAGGTCGCGCAAACGTAACATGAATTGACTGAATTAGAAATATCAACCATTAGAAGCCGGCTCAGTGGTCCAATGGTTAAGCGCTCGTCGCGGAGCCAGAGGGTCCTGGGTTCGATCCCCACCAGGGTCGTGGATGCGCACTGCTGAGGAGTCCCATACTAGGACGAAACAGCTGTCCAGTGCTTCCAGGTGATCAATGGTTGTCTAGTTCAGATCAATTCGTGATATCAGCATTAATAAAATTAACTATCTCCACAACAACCCCTTAAATGTAATTACTTTATCACCAATAAATTTTTTAATTATTGACACGAAGTAACTTCAATGCCGTTTTTTTTATTTTGAAGACGTGTTCTCATAGTTGAATGGTTTAGCCACGAAGCTTCGATTGTTTCTCTAGAATAAAAAGCGAGTCTTTAGAATTCTTTTATAATTGACTAACAGCTTGACTAACGACTTGAAATTTGGTTAACAGTTGCATTTGTAATCGTATTGCCGTTGTTTGCATCGTTATTTGGATTGTCTTCACTGTCCCACAATCTTGAAGTTGTTTATTCTTTTTGCTTGATAAAATTAGTCAAAGTACCTATTATTTGATTTGTGATGTGTTTTTAGAATTGACAAGCAGGATACAGACAACCTAATTTTAGTTTACAAGGTATCAACCTGAGCACGATATACGAAGACAATTAACCAGGAGTCAAGTAACCTCCGTAGTTATCAGACATAAATGACTTAGCCTAGATTTGCTAACTGTACATACTGCAAAGTTAGTTAGAATACCCCGAGTACTTAGTACTTTTCCGGACTTATAATATAACTAGACAAGAAATGTCTTCGAAAAAAATGTAACACTACTTATGGTCGAACTTTATGTTCAAGAGAATTTTCTATTGACATTGTGTATAAATTACTATATAAGTCATGAGTGTAATTATTAGTTAGTTTAGCAATAAGTGACTGTCGAATTTAGAATGTGATTTAATTATTTCACCGAATGTTTTCGATTGATCATTATTTTAACGTGAATTAGTATTCATAGGAAGATTATCTGCGATTAAATCTTAGGCTTTGGTACTGCCTTAATTTTTGCTTTCATCAAATAGTTCAGTGCTTCAACAAGAGGTACTAAATGCCGGTATAATGTATGTTATAGCGCAGGCCGAAGATAGTTGGACTGAGATTTTATCGCAAAATGGGTACAATACGGATATATGAGGCAGTGTTTATAACAATGGAACTTATTTTTAACATAATCGTTTATGTGGTTGAAGTTAGTTGGGAGGAAGCCCTGCTCAACTTAAGCTGATACTCGTTCGGAAGGTAACATTTTAAGATGTATGGCGAGGATACGAACAGGACGGGAAACACATGTTTCCTCAAGATTTCAGACAGACCTTGCTGGCGAGTACCAACTAGCAATAAATTTAGATCTGATCTCTCGCTGACTACATTCAACCGTCTAGCATCTAGACATAATGTATGCAACGTTGAGTTACTCGGATTAGTAATAACAATGCGAATTGATCAATAGAATACAACCAGTATTAAAAAAGAGTAGACAAAATTGCAATTAGTTTAAGTGATTGTTCTTTTGAAAATTTTCATAGCAGTGGTCATATTCATTTATCCTGTTGTCGTTTTCTCAATTTCAGATAATTGATCGTATTAGAGACATCCCACTATTCGTTTACGGATTTATACAGTTATTGCTTAGTGGTGAAGGAACATTTGCTTTAATGCAAATCCGACTAACTCTATTGGGTTTATGTGTTTTATTTTATTTAATTACACCATTCGATTTTATACCAGATGTAGTTGCCGGTTTCTTAGGCATTTTAGATGATATAATCGTTTTGTGTATATTCACTATACATGTCGTTTCTGTGTATCAGACAATTTCATCAAGACGAGAACTTACCAGGTGATAAGCATTTTCTATGCAAATTTATGTATGTAGCCTATGTACATTATACGCAACAACCGCTCTCATTTCTACATTGACACATTGATCATTACTCTATAACAATCCATTACTATGAATGTGTGTGGAAACTGTGTACATAAATTTTATATTTGTCGCAAATAACGGCTTTTCTATTCTATAAATTTTTCAGTTTTTAATGATTATTAACTAAGTTAAAAAAATAACAATGACAAGTCGTATCAAGCAAGTTCATCACTCTATGCAAGGTTCTGAACTATAGGTACATGTTAAACCTTTATTCTGTGATAATAGAGAAACGAAACTTGACCGTACTAATGCAAAGATATCGTAACAAACAAATATACGTTCCGAAATGAATGTGATCGAATTAACATAGCAGTTGGTTGACGGATACATGTTGCATATGTCCAACAACTGCATACAATTTAAACTAGAAGAAAACTGAGGACGGTCAAACGAATACGTAGCATCAGCTCGTGAAGTCACTGAGCCGTATTAGGAGGTGAAGATTAACTGTTGAATACGATAAGTGACATGGATCGGTACCAGTCACAATGGTTCAACAATGTTAATTCTTTGTCCTTCTGAGATCTTGAATCAGAAAATTGTTTCACAATTTTAATGTCAAAGAATTTATTTTTTGGTATCATTTGCTACATACCCAACATTTTTTAGCATTACTGATTACTATTTTGGTATTTATTTTGTCAATTTTATCTCGCTGTGCTGATGTCGTAGCTTAAACCGATGTATATATATGTTCTACGTGGATACAATTGTTACGGATTTTTTTGTAAAAGTAGCTACCTGAACTCATGATTTTTCTGAATGCGTTCTTTTTTTTCATCATTAGCGTCCAACTTTGCCATAGATGTATATTGATGAATTTAATTGTTTGGCTTAACTATTTTCAGAGATTAATTTAGTTTAATCAACTGTCAGTATACAAATGATTACAGTAGTAATTAAATATCACGTATTCAATTGATACTACTTATTCATAATAGCTGATATTATTATTCTAACTTACGTATATGCAGCAAGGGCTTAGTGATTACGATGTTCGACTTTCAACCATGTTCACGTCTCAGCTTCGGTATAGGCATGTTGTTCCACTGGCTAAATGCACGGATCTATAATCCGTAAATCCGTTACATCACCTTCACTTATATCAATTGAATTAGCTTGCCTAGACCATTGGAATGTTTTATTGCTAAGAAGAGGGGGAACTAGTTATTTTTCTTGTAAATATCCTTGTTTTTGCTCTTTTTCATTAATTGAAAGTTGGCGGCAACCACTATCACTGTTCATTCTCTCCCCACCAACCTTGCTGTCTCTGATTGGTTGCCGTGATTTTTAGTGCGTTAATTATTATATTGTTACAAGGCCGTTATTGTAACTATATACAGCGTTGGAACGAAATAGAATCGAATCTTCTGAGTGCTGCGTTTGCATCTTCTTTGGACGAGTAATTCAGTTGTTGGTCACTGGTTGCGGGTGTCTACTTTGATCGCGAGCTAGAGTTGCAGTTAGTACTTCCGTGTATAACGTAGGCGGCAAGGCATATCATTTATACGAAATGCGACCTCTCCTATATTTTAGTCTATATGAAACTCATGATCACGAAAAAGGAAAACAAGTGTTGAAATACATAAATATATAGAAACGAATAAGTAGTGAAGGAAGTTGATACAATAATCTCTTGAGAAGAGGTAGGCATAAAGTTTTTAAATCCTGGGTCTTCGCTTAGATCTCCTAGAAGAACGACGGACAGTTTGTGCTGCATTGTCTTGTTGACTTTGAAGTGATGATCTTATTTGACGAGTTTTTCTAGGTGCGCTTGATCTTGTATTGGGCCTTCGAGAGTTCCTACTTCGGAATGTATTATTATTATTAGTTGCAGTAATAATTTCTGTTTCATCATCATGACTAAACTGTCTTAGTTGACTTCGTGTCAATGGGGGTATGTAGCCTAGCATATCGAACATATATTCATCATCAGACGGTGGATAAAAATCAGAATCCATGTCTTCATAATACTCATCAACAAACGTACCATCTACAAGAAAATAAGAACCATCATATGGGAATAAGGAACTTTCGTCTGTATCATAATCCGTGTCTGAATCACTATGACCAACAAATCGTGATAAGATTGAGGATTTGTGATGCTCAAAAATTCCTTGTGCCTGGAATTACAAAAAGAAAATAAAAATCGGATGGATTAAACATATTTTAGTCTTAAGATCTGGACGGTTAATACTGTAACACGTACCTACAAAATATCGACAATTTTTAGCACACTTAATATAGCTAGGGTTATAAAAGGTCTGGCAGTAAATGAAATTCATTGTTTGATTATTATTGAAGATTTCGTCTCAAATGAGTAAAAAGTGTTAATCTACGTGCGATTACAATAAGTTACAGTGAGTCACTGGATGTAATCGCTTTCTGATTTATCTCCTCATGGAAGGTTTACATATATTGCAAATAGATTTTCGGTTGAAGTGTGCTTTTACATCATTCATCTATTGCATTGAATAAGTAAATAAACAAAAGAACTGGAGGATCTCAGCGGCATAAAATATTAAAATATCAAGACGATTCAGTTGATTAAATACATTGTTAGTCTGAGTGGAATTAAAGATCAGGTATACAAGTAATAGTAAATATGTCCAGTCACAGAATAATCTACTAGCTTGTAGACACTGATTAAGTGAGTAATCACTGATGGTAAAGACCGAAGAAATTCTTCCCTAACCCAGTGATAATGAAAATGATTGTCTCTGACTAATAATTTTTTTGTTGGGACGACTCCCAGAACCCTTGAAAGAGTAGGAGACATTTCATTCAATAACTGATCTACATAACCTTCCGAAATCTCGACGTGGCGCGTTCTGATTGGGTAAAAGTTGAAACTTCTTTGTTCGGATTAGATGGATTATAATACTGATTTTGTTGGTTTAGAAAACTATGAATATACGATTATTTAGTACAGAACTCACTCTATCTTACTGGAATAAAGTTTTATATCCACTTGTCTTCTGAATTTGCGACTGGTAGGAATCAAGGCGTTCGAGTGCTAAAGTTGTCTGCGGTTAGTCAAGCTATCACGTACGAGATATAACACTTGCTTAAACAATGCGACAATGTACTAGATGTGACGCAACAATAAGTATCTCTAAAACGACCGGATATCTTAGCACTTATTCATTCTGTTACCAATCAGCATATAAGGGCAGCATACCTAACTTTTATTATTATACTTCATCTGTAACTCAGACTCGTATAAATAGACATAAATTACCAGACCACTCACTATTCGACTCAGGTTACCTAGAAACATTTGTAGTGCTCAAATCTGTTGCGTCCAGAGTTCTCATTGGTTGCTTCATTAATTTAGTGGGGGAGTACAATGTGTTAGATCGTGATTTTCACCAAATATCTCATATCAAGCTCAAACTTATACTATAATTGAGTTTCCAATAAGACGTCAAGGATGCGTCACACTGATATGTCCCACAGGCGTCAATTACAGAGAACTCCAGACACTTCGAGTAAAATCTCATAGAAATTACAAACAAGTGCAACTACATTACACAGACAAAAGTTATGGGTGTCGAAAGTATCAATCCAAAGCACCATGAATGGGTAATAACTATCAGCAGAGAACTAGGGAATAAGTGATAGGAAACTGAGCGATAGATACACAATCAACTGTAGTTGAAGGGTAAAATTACTTGAATTAAAGCTTAAGACAATCAGAATAAAGTAAACCAGCCCTATATATCGTGGCTGTGTAATTCTCAGTAACAATACACTAAGATGAAACAAGTGCCTGCTGCTCCCTACTTCCCAGTGGTACCCAAACGAGATGAATGTGATATAATGAGCCAGCCAAAGAGAATGATTAATTAAAAGTACTAATTTGTAGATTACTTCACCGACCTATTACATGTGATAATATACAACTGATGAACTGTAACTAAGTAACCAGTATATGTGTTCCCTTAGCTACTATCAATGCTGCTTTTGTATTGTATTGGTGTTATTTTTGTAATTAGTTTCGGATGTATATAAGTAGATGGCTAGTTGACTTATCAACTTTATGTTTTCCTCACCCAGGAATGGGACTAATAAGCAAAGCGACAGACAGATAGGCACTGAGTAGCAGTCTTACTGTCATCCCTCACAGTATTGGTTTGAATAAGGTTGGATTAGTAAGTGGACAACCACTATCCTTATTGGTCGAAGTTGACGCCACATCAGTCTGTAACAAACACAAACAAAGAAATAATTATATAAGCTTAACTGCAAATAAAACGAAAAATTACCCGATACTTCAAACCAGCTTTAGCTAATTTCCGTAGTTCAAAAAGTGTTTCCTCATTAGCTTCTACTGTTGGCATAGAGTTTGCAAATTTACAATTATTCTTATTTCTACTAGATTTTCTTTTATGTGGAACTTTGTTTTGATTATATACCCAACAACTTAAATCACCAGTTGTTCCACATGTTATTATTTGCTGATCATATGGATGCCAATTCACATCGCGTACTGTATGACCGCCACATGAATAGTGTTTAACCTATAAGCACCACAGACAATAACACATCTAATAAATTAGAGATCATATAAACAAAAGTGTAAAATAATTGAGTGTCATAAAAACTGTTAAATGTAAAGTTTCTAATTACACTTTAACCCTAGTTAGTCAACCGTCGAAACCAATAAACATCGGACAACTGTTGCGTTACAATACGAAACTTCTAAGCAGTGCGCACCGACGAAACTACCAGAAATCGAACATAGGACAATAAGGTTTCACAGCAAACGCTTAAGCTTTATATCACCAAGTTGGTACCCAATGATGACATTTCAAATTTAAACTGATTCTCTGTAAATCAAGCTGTGTCACATTGATATAGTTGAGCCCCGCCGATACGCTAACTATTATGATATTAGATTATGGAGTTAACCTTTGAATTCTCATTCGCAAGATTGTTTCGCAATTAAAAGAAACATCTGTCAAATTTTAATATTATTCTTTTTAGGACATGCATTATTATTATCCAAAACCTAGAGGTGCATTAGATGACAACAGTTCTTTTTTTATAAATAGTTACACTGAATATTTAAATTGCACGCGTACCATCAAATTAGGAGCGACAAAACTCACAATCGGAACGGCTGATTATCAAGGTCACTAAAACAAAGCATATTTCTATGTATCATTATCGGATAAATCGCAGCGTTAATTTCCAATGCTTTTTTGTGTTGTATGAGTTTGAGGGCTAGGTCAGAGGTTAGTGGGGTATATTGCAAGTTTGGTTAAAGTGTAATTGTGCTGGGTTTACCATTCTACTAATATTCGATATGTCGCAAGAGTCAGATCATAACAAATTCTTAAACAGCAAAAATGTGTAACGCAAAGTACTTTTTCTAAAATACATTACAACGTTCAATCAACGTAAAGCCTGGATATATAAAACCTTTTCTTTTCTGTAAAATTTATACTTCAATTCCTCTCAAAATAATATCCATGTGTTTATGGTAACACACCTATCTCACTTTCACCATTGTTTGAGACATCCGGGATTCCTCAGAAGCTAAACTCCAATTGCCTCGTCTTTTCACAGTAGCCTACTGTCGTTCTTACATGAGCAATTGGTATATCGATACAAAAAATAAATCACTCGTAAAATGGTTTTGGTTGATAGGGGGGACAATTTAGTATGTTGATCGAACAGACTTTAACATTTTGTAAAATAAAGTTTTATGACGACGGCTGACGTATTTATTAGATAAACATGTATACACACATATGTATAACGTAGTGGCATCAGGTGTAAATGCGTTGTTCACAATTTCCTACAAATGTGTAACATTGTCTTCATTGTTCAATACTACTCGTAAATATAAACTCATCTAACAGTATGTAACTACGGCATAAATGTCTGTGTTACAAAACATTCCACACAAAAGCAAGTATTTATAGTTCATAAAGATCTATTTGGATGGTAAACAGTCTTAGCAAAGCATTATACCTAACAGAACCTACTGCAGTTGGAAAAGAAATGATGGTGTGATCCAAGACGACGATTCAAATGCAATTCGGGCAAAACAGATGGAGTCAGCATTCTAAATCATTTCCTCTGTACACCACATAGTATTCATGTGTTTTAGGTAACAAATAAAAAAAATGTACTAATTTCTATGAATTGTAATGTACACGGAAGATTACATACTTTATTTCTAATTGTAAAACTACGTGCCATTTCACTTCAAGCAGATAAAGCTGTAAAATGAAGCCTTTAAAACCGAAGAACATTCGTATGCTACTAGTATTCGATTATAGGTGTCATCAAAACATCACCAGATCGTATATTAAAGCTACAGTGTAAGCATAGATAGTAAATCGGTAAACGAGGCAATAAATCTTCATTCATTGAGATGACTGCGATATGTAATTAGGTTGCTGACTACAATGAAAATCCATCATACAAAATATACAAAGACTTACAACGTTTCCAGAATATAAGTCCCATATGTACCAATCACCATAAGCACTTCCAGAGTAAGCAAATCTTTGCCCGGTATTAAATGACGGTGAAAAACGTGCTCGGATTAAAGTATTGCGAACTTTATGACCAGTAAGTGTAAGTACAGAGTTATCACCTCGAATAGATTTGGTAGGATTTTGCTTCGCAGGAACAGGATCTATAACAATTGTTCCAACAGATATATATATATATATATATATATATATATATATATAAGGAATATGGCCATGCTTTGAATCTATAAGACCTTATATTAAACAAAGATTACATTTTTAACTAACCAGTCTCGCTGTAAATGTGATCAAGGCGATTTTCACTGTCTTCCGTTAGCTTTGCTTAGGTAGACAATTGTAATACAAGTGATTAGACTATAGAACTAGCATATGTATATAAAGCCATTAAAAATTGATTAATCTTTCACTAAAATGTATAGTGAACTTCTGTATTCTACACTAATCAACTTACGATTGAGTCGAACAAATGATTTATTGAGTTGTAACCATAATCTTTAATTATATCAGATTTATAAACTGAAACATGAAAGTCATCATGCGCCTCGTGAATATTAACGGAAATAAAATCCTAACATTTCTGAAAACTGTTTACTTCTTATATAATTTTTCAACGTATGATGACTTATGCTGTACTTTAATATGACATCTCAGCATGTTTAGTCCATTTTACTGCCTCTAATTTAAAAGAAACTAGAAAACCCAAGAGAAAAAGTCAGTTATTTAGCAAGTATAAGTATGTGCTTTCGTTTTTTAGATGATAGCCGTTACTCGAACTCATAAAATCAAGTATGTTGAGTGGAGCACATATGGTTAGAACCGAAGTGCTTTATTCATCACGTTATGAGTATTCAAGAAGCACTTGGAACTTCATGTACTGTAATTCGAAACACACAGAATATAAGACAAATCATGACAGGATTAGTGATTTTGAAAATATTTTCACCGTTTGGGTAAATCGCAAACAATCACAATTGTTGTTATTCACAAACAGTAATATTTCACTACAGAAGATAACAATGATAAAAATTGTCACTGTTATCGTATTACTAAACTAAAAACAGTTTTAACTAAGACATACCACTCTACATAATATAATAAACAGTGAGATTTTAACCAAATAGCTAAAGTTTCGGGAAACACCCAAGTGTAACTCACCAAGTACATATTTAAACACGGACTTGAGCCATACTTTACGTATGAGGGTTAGTGATGTTATACAACAGCTTACTTTAAGTAGCAACCCACTCAATCAACTGTCCAATGTTTGAAGAATAATACTGTCATTTCAGTCAATAAAATCGTAAAATATATCATTGCATTTTGTGTTTTCTCACCAGTTAAAACAAGCGAATAAACTTGTTCATGGTAAATGAGTTATAATGAGCTATTATATGCACTCAAGTTTAACTTTTATGAACGTAAACTAACAATGAAAAAGCTATTGAAAAAGATAGACGAAACTGAGTCATTGTTGAAAATTGAAAGGACTGTATATTTGTTGGGCAGAGCAAGAAAACCCCTTGAGACAAGTTCGAAAAGGCGTAGAAATCAATAGGAAACATTGTGTACAATCAGTATGCAGATAGTTTTTACTAGAAACTTCTAGATAATGAGAAGTCACGTGATATGTCTCTGATTGGACAGTTATCTTAATACTATTGTGTTTAGTAGGATACAGAAATCTCTAGAAGTCCAAAGGACATTTATGCCACTATAAATAGCCTAGTTTTCTGTTCATAATTGAATCTTGCAGTAGTGTTCTTTTGCCATATTTCCTGTTTTCTGTTTAGTGTTCACGTTGAAGTGTAGTTTTAGTCTGGAGGTCGTATTAAAGCTTAGGAGCCGAATCAAGTGGTCAACCTAGACGAGATAATAATTGACGACAGAGATTTCACGGTCGATAAAAGAATCAAAACCAAGCGTTATAACAATATTGCTTCTCATAAAAAATGAAAAACATCTGGTCTTATTGGTTGATTAACATCAAAATGTGGGGAAAAACAGACTATTATTCATACTGGATTAAATCTGCATGTTGTCGATATTTAAGATTGTTATGTTGGGCGATTATAGAAGAATAAATAACTTCTAGAACTATGTTTTAGAAAACCATTTCCGCTGCTTTAGTTGTGTAAAAAGTAAAGATTTCATTTCCCATTATTATTGTGTCTGTCGTGCACTATCTTCCTGTCGTCATAACAAAGAGCCAGTTTCCACCAGGCTTTGTTGGGATATATGCAGCTTAACTAGATTGCTTTGATAGAGCTACTTTGCAACAAATATATGAATTGCAGAATCGAAGAAGTCTGTTTCGTCCAATCTGGGGCTTCTCAGCCTAATGGACCTGGATCACCTTTACACTGAAATTCGAAACTAGTACCTTAAATTTCAAATGTCAGTGAGTTATCTACTAAGGTGCTAGGTGCAGGTAGCAACTAACTTGCGTAACGTCTAGAGATTTGTGTAAAGATTTATGTATTCCTGTTACTGAGACAACTTGCATTATTTCATTTCGAGAACATCTTAAGTTCAATAGTCGTAAGAGAGATGCATATTTTTATATCTATTTTTAGTCAGTTCATTAAGCTAAAAAGTAACACTGAAGAGTTGGTGTATTTTAGTAAGTAATCAAAACACAACTGATAAGCTTTATCTAATAAAGTGATATTCCGGACAAGGCTAGACAAATTATATGTCATCACAAATTCATACGGTAAAGCAGTTGACAAGCTGGAAGTAAGAAAAGGAATTACTCAACCAAGGTCTAGATACTCATGAGTTGTAAACACATCTGTTCACCTTTTGGCCATGAAAATTCGCACATAGGATCTCACCATTCATGCCGAACTGTTGACTTATTCAAGTGATATGAAGTGTGCATTTGTGACTAATTTTGATAATAGAACATTGAGGTGGATTCAACTTGGAGGATTTCTTTTAGGTAAAATATAGCAAAATACTATGTGAATGTTGCAAAAGTGTACAACTGACGAGAGATGTTGACAGATAACAAGAAAAAAGGTGCATTTAGAATATATAGAAGACAAAAAAATAAGCAAGAAAAACCGGTGTAGACCAATAGAGAGCAAAAAAGAACAATAAGCTAATAGGTGACTGAAGGTAATGTATAAATCATTTGTCACTTTCAGTAACTTTACCAAATAAGTTATTCCATCTAACCAGACAGTTGCTCTTATAACATAATATGGATAAAGAATTATACATAAGCTACAAAATTCAACTTACATCCACGTGGGATCGGATGAAGTCGATAGTCCCAAGTAGAACGAGGAGTCATTCGCTTAAATAACAGAGATATGAGCAAAATAAGCATATTCATAATATATCCATCATAACTAGAATTGGCTGAAACAAAAGTAGACGTACTACGACAATTGATAACCAAGAATACATTCGCAGGTATATAGTGAAAAAATTCTCATAAGAAATTGACATGTCTGGAAGAAGACATGTGATTGGTCAGTATTGTGTGGTAAACATATAAGACGAAAACTGGGTCTTACATAGATATATTGCACATTATTGATTTATTGTTGTTGTGATACATGCGTGTAAGTGATTAATTGGTTTCTTGACAAATCAGTCGTAATCTTTGTGCCTAAGCAATAGATTAAGACAAGGCTGGGTGTTAGCTGTAAGACAGCGCTGCGGATAATAAAATTGATAACATCGACCATCCCTACTTCAGATACAACAGAAATTTAGTGCGATTCATTCTAACGACAAATAATAATTCACTTTTCTTAAATGCTTCTAATAAAAATGTCGATTTCGAGCAATCAGTTCCAACGATTTTACCAAGTGTTATCTCTGATTTCTAAAACTTTGCCCAAAATTACATGCCGGTGTTTTAATGTTCAAACTTTATATTATATCGGACAACAGATCTCGTAAATTATATATATATATATATATATATATATATATATATATATATATATATATATATAATTGCTAATGGCTGCACACTGGATAACATGAAAATTAAGTTCTGCAAAAATAACGAGGGATTTAAGCGTCTAATGCAAGTAGAGCCAGCTGAGCTGAAAAGTACTTAGATGAGGTGCTAATCACTTCAACCTAGTGAACTAATAAAGGTTAACATTAAAGATAAACCTTAAAAAAATGACAGTTTGATATGATAACACAAACGTCATTATATCAGCAGTTTTTAAACTGGAAGAGCTAAGTGTTACTAACTTTGATTAATTTTTTACACCAATTATACAACTTATCTGAATGACTACAGGCCAAATGAAAAAATAAGACAGTAAGAATGCTCCTAAGTTTTATTTTTCTAAGCAGCTTATAATACATATGAAACGGGTTTTTAAAAAAAACTAAAATAACGAAATGAACAGGACCAAATCAAATACCAAGAAATATAGTAAAGTTACTTACAGTTTCTTTTCCAGGTTGTTGACATTTTCTCGCATCCCATAGTTTAACTGTCTGATCTTTACAGTTTGACAAAAAGTATATATCATCACCCTAGAATCGTCAGAAAATTATATGAGAAAAGTTGTTTTGAATGTAAAACAAAATAACTCGCTAAAATATCGCAGCATTAAATCTAAGATAATATACATGTCAAGAGATAAAAAAA
Source organism: Schistosoma japonicum (assembly GCA_025215515.1). Lineage (NCBI taxonomy): Eukaryota > Metazoa > Platyhelminthes > Trematoda > Strigeidida > Schistosomatidae > Schistosoma > Schistosoma japonicum. Next base: position 69,758,947 of record CM046069.1, read on the forward strand.
GACAGGAATGTCAAGGAATTTTAGATGTGCAACGTACAGATTACTTAAATACAACGACATAGATCAAATCTACCGATTCATAGGAAAGAAGTCAATTGATCGTATAGTAAAAGTTAAGCTGAAGAAAAAGATATAAGAATGACAATAAGATCCATGAAGAAAACTAGTCGGAAATAAACATATGGGATAGTCAAAGTGCTCATTTCTACTCGCTGAATATGTAGCCCAGAATGACTAAACAGTCCAATTTGGAGGACACAATATTATCATTTGGTCACCACATTGTACTAAATTACATATTGATTCATAAAATTCGAATTGAGATAGCTTTGCATAGAGTGGTTTTTAGTTTGTTATTTGTATTTGTCACAAACTGATCTCAGTTGGATACCACTGAAAACGAAGGAACCTGGATGGCTGTCTCATTCTAGTATTCATTAAACTGTTGAGGCAGATTATCAGAAACTCGCTAGTGATCCTAAAATTGATCACATTCTATTTCTTTAAGATCAGTGATGCTTGGTACCCACGTCTTATTTTAATGAATTAATATGAAATACGATCAACTATAAATCGTACATTGCTTATTCTTGTATACTACTCACTAATAAATAGTAGTTTGAATTTTGTCCAATAATTAAATGGCTTGGGCATTGTTATCCGTTGCGAAGATCCATATCAATTCCAAATTCTCAGATGCAAAAACGATCAAAATTCATTTTATATGCAGTCCACGGTGATAATCCGAAAAATGAGCCTTTCAATGATTGCTAATGTACCAATTGACTGTATTAATGCACACTTTCATTGGAAGAGTTAATATCAGAAATGTATAAACGTGATATTAATAGACAATTTAATACCTTCGAATCTAAATACGTAATTCCATCCAAATGTCCAGAAAATACACTTCGACAACCTTTATTTAGTTCACGAATATCAAACAGCTAACAAAGGAAATCAAGCAGATAGTGAAAACAACAATTAAGTACAAAGATTCGGGTATAACACAGGTGAAAAATAAATACTAAAGGGTGACAATTTAAATAAGTCTATCTGACAAAATTACAATAATAATAGAAACAACAATAATGACTGACTTATTCAGCAGAGCATATTATACATAGAGTCAGCATTAAATACTCAAAATAGTATACTGTATTCGAAATGTTTACTGATAAGTCACTATTAAGTGCTAACAATAACAAATTATTTAAAGAGCTTAAAGGTAATAAACATTACAGAGGACACTCAGATGATTTATTCCCTTATTCGGTAAAGATCTGCAGTAGTAGCCGAATCCAAACAACTGTCCTGAGTTATCAAGGAATTCCGTTATAGAAAACTGGCTGATACTGACATTAGGTCGGAAATAATGGGTCCATGGTCTACTCTCAGTCCAAGAGATTAGATCGATGGGTAGGACACTTCCACGAACAGTCCAAATGCCATGGTGTGAAAATCGCAACAAGAGACAGACAATTCCAAGGTGACAGGGACCAAATCTTGCTTAGAAGATGTAAGAGACAATCAACAGAAGCCAGTCTAAAAGCGATTTGGATCGATGAACGCAAATGACTGAAGGTAATGTATGTATCATTAGAAACTTTCTGTTATCATTAAATTATTCTCCTGTTTAGACAGTTATTTTCACATTAGAATTAATTAGAAATATTATACAAGAAATCGTTATATATAAAGATGTAGCATACAGGTTATTAAACTAAGTGATACCAACTGAATGCTTATCTGATTTGCATTTTCTGCTAATATTTTCTACATAATAAACAGACCCAAAAAAATTATCGTGGCAAGAGGGTTCTTAAATATGGGCTTTATGTAGACGTTAACGCCTTGAACTCGCACCTAGACAACATCAAGGATAAACGTACACTTAATTCAACATACTATTCACACAAATGGAAGTAATCTTGAAAGGAAATTAGTAGAGTGTAGTCCATCGAAAGCGCGAATAAGCTCTTCATCAATGACAGCAGAATTTCTCCAATCTGAAATTTTGCACGTTTTTAGAGGAGAGTGGAGTGGAAGGGTTCAATTTATTTTTTGTACAGAACTTTCCATGTACGTCATCAGTAGGTAGAAATTTATACCCAATTGACGGATGTCCAATTTAGAATCAGCAACACATTGCAATAATCAAAAACTAACATGTAATACAGGATACTAGTGTAAAATTATGGCTTTGGATATCAAACATGTTGATAAGCCATTTAATTGCATTGAGTTGCGAGTGTTTAAATTCTAGTTTAAGTGAACTCTAATTATGCTTAAATTACTTTACATGGTGACAAATATCAAGAGTCGAAACTATTTATAGTTGTACTAAACTTCGTTGAAAAAGTGACATCGTCATTGCTGATGACTGTATCAGTAAATGTTAGTCGGTTTCTTAACTAAAAGCAACGTAATATTCTGCATGTACAGACCACTCGATACCCATGTAATCCTTACGTAAAAATGTCTACATGACATTGCAAAAGCCATGTATGAAATACGAACAATCACATCACTTGCAAGTAATTAGATTTTTACAATTAAAGACGTTATTTATTGTGAAACAGAATGAAGGTCAGTAAGAATAATAAGATCATGAAAGCAATAAAGAAACACTATGCACTGAAATAATTTTAGTTATGGCTAACTTAATTTCTTTAAAATTTGATTCGAGGCTGAATTTTGTCATGCAATTTAGTGTAGATCTATGCACTCAGCTATGAGTCAGTCACATTTTAATTATGGGAACTGACAATAATACCAAGAAGTTTGAACCGAAGTAGGTGGAGTGAAGCTATAACAAATGAAGGATAAGTGATTTAATCATCAAAACACTACTCTACTGCTTGGAGCCATATATCTCATAACAAGCACAGATACCAATCCAGTGAAGTTGAGATCAAAACAGGCAGGATGAGAAGAAGCTTCATGAATAAATAAATAATCACTGTGAAAAAAGGCGGATTCATCAGTTTGTTTGATATTATATACCAACTATTCTGTAGTAAAATAATTTTTTTATTCACAGTGGTAAACTATTATATTTGCATTAGAGGTAGAAATTATATATGAAATAACCTGTGACCGAAATTTAAAAAATTAAAGGTTTCATTTGGTAAATCGGTCGAAGTGTCGTCGGAAAAAAACGATAAATTAAAATTATTAAAAGTATATAGAAGGTCAATACACGGTACTCTCGTCTAAACATGTTACGCTGATGAATTCTGTTTAAATAAGACATATGATATAGGAATAAAGATACTACAATCAAACATGAAAACAAAGCCAGAAAAAAAAGTTTGAATAAATGCATCAGCAGATACCGAGTCAAAAATCTCACAAGAAAAAGCAGGACATACTTATTATTTACAAAGTGGTAGTGGAATTACCCAACAGAAGTCTTAATGTTTAGGAAATAGCCTTGCTTAGAAAGGGTTTCAATTTTAATATGAACAAACCAAGTTTATTACGTTTTAAAATTATACTTTCCACTGCATCGGCTCTAAAATGTCTTTCACATGAAGAAGCGGATACTGTAAGGAATAAAACTTCTGCTACGTTACAACGCTAAGCTTCAAATCTAACTAAAGATGAAGCATCTGGCTTGAAACAGTGACGTAAAAATAAGTCGATTGTTATTACGGGAGCTGATAAATGTCACATCACCGACACTATGAATAATTTTAACTATGATCCAAAACCTAACGATCATCTCCAGGTTAGTACTCATGAGCGAACTGAATGAACAAAATGCCATGCTACATTAAACTAAATTAAAACTGAAGTGAATAAGCTCTTATAATAGGTATAAATGAAACTAGAACCTTATTATGTTTTAATTTATCACCGATAAGCAGTAATCCTTTTTGATTTAATGGGTCAGTAACAATAATATACTATTAGAACCAATGGTTGACTTAGCAAATCCCCACCTTATTCACTAATGCACCTATTAATAAAGCTTGAAACATTTTATACGAATGTTTAGCATATGACGCTGGTTTAAATTTACTTTGTCTGTTAGCTGTTCCCGAAATTATTAAACGCATACAATTTTATTTAGGCTCTACTAGATTCCTTATTTTGGAGGAAAGTTACATCGATGGGAAGATGGAACAGATATGGGTTCTCTAATTTCACCAAACGCAGAAAGTCAATTTATGTATTATTTTATAGACTACTTGTTACTTCGGACAACTGAAGAAGAGTGAAAAATTTCCAGAACTGTGTTTTAGAGAACTAATTCGTTTATCTTGGGCATGAGTGGTGTAAACATTACATTTCTATTATTGTTACGTTCCTCTTACCCTATCCTCTCGTTTAGCATATTTGCTGCTATTATATTGTCTATTATTATGGACTACAGTTAATTAATTGTGTACAAGTTGTCCCTATTCACTACCACTATTTCCTAAGTTCTGTATCAATGTTAGTTTTCTAATTGGTTCTCTGTGTGGTCTGATTTTATGTATATATAAAGGCATGATTGAAATAAAATTCGTTTTCTGGTTCTGCCTGTTGGTTCATGAATTGCTGTTTACTCTATTCCGGCTTGGAGGACTGGTAGTCGCAGGGCAGACGCGTCTGTACAGTGATTAGTAATCATCGAGGGCACTGTGTATTTTCAAATACATAACACTAATGCGATGAAAAAATGTGTCAATCCAACAAAAGTCTGTATGCGATAAATGGAAATCACTTTTGATGTTATGAAGGAAAATAGTTACATAAGCCATACGAAAAAATCAACAATATTTCGAAAAGTATTAGGTTAATCGAAGAAGTTGAAATCGCTAACCATAAAAAAAGGTTTTTCTCTACTGATTAATTGAAGAACATAACAATAATGTAAAAAAAATAGAACCTCCAGGAAATTGACGCATTCTGAGAAATATTTAGGTTATAAATCAACATATGCATAAAGGTTAATGTTAATAGAATATGAATCAATGGGTGTAGATGACGCGTTTTGGAAACACAAGGTAAGTAAACAAAGCTATAACTTGATACCTGGTAACCAACAAAGTAGATCGATCATTAACATAAACCACATCTACGCCATACGTTACGACAACAGCAACAGCACATTTTAGTTGATTATGGAGTCGGATTTATCTCCAGTTAAATTAGCTTTGTTAAACACTGTCTGACTATTGCTAATAATTACATATGACACCGTATTTAATTTATCTACATTTGAAATGGTTATTTTTGTGGAGATTGGTGTTTTAATTGATTGAACACGTCACAGATTGATGTTAGCAGGGTACCACTGTAAATATGGTTACATACTAACTTTCTGTGAAGAGCTACTTTGATTTTAATAAAACATAGCCCAATGTAAACTTAATAAACGAATTAGAATGATAAAATAAAACGTCTTAACGATCGTCGCAATAATGAATAACTTACTCTGATATTTGTATCATCACCTGCTGCAAGAATAAGATTACCTGATCGATCCAATGTAGTGACAGCATTTACATCAGCTTTTGATCGTGCACTTACAGGCTTAGACAGAAAAGAAAAAGTCAAAACTAAATCAACGAGATTAGAATAGAATTAGTTACATGAAATGTTACAACCAGTGTGAGATGTTGACACATTTTTAAACTACATAAGAACGACTGATTATACGATTTGTACTACCTTCGCAACCAGTTCTGAACTTGGTGAATACAGCATGTATAGTTCACTTATATATATATATATATATATATATATATATATATATATATATATATCATGTTACACTTTATGTTTGTAAATCATTTCGTTCCGTCCTATTATATGTTAAAACACTTATTATGAACGTCCGTTTCTTGGCCGGTTATAATCAAACACGTGTGTATACTCCTAGAAATCAGGTTATATACCTCCCATCAAGTTTACAACAAATGTTTAGCACAGTATGGTTATAACATAAATATAATCAACAAACGATAGTAAACTACTCAAAAACCTTAGTTGTTTTATAGATATTCAAAGAATAATTTTATTATAATTATCCTGATTTATAAAGTACTTACGAATGAATAATATTTGGTTGTCTGTAAATCCGTCACATAAACCATACCTTTATTATGCCTGAGAAGAAATAAAAACTATTAAAAGCAAAACATTTAAAAGATTTATGATAAGAAGTGTGAAAAATGAATGTTAAAAATAACCTATTAGAATAGAATAATAAACACGACGAAATGTACTGAAATAGTTAGTTTCAGAAATGAACAAAGGTAAAACTAACTGTACTTAGTGATCCCATTTGCAGTCACAAGTTAACACAGTAAAGACAATGTATCGATAGCATTGAACTAAACAATAGTAGAAATTCATACAATCTCATAAGAAGGCTAGAGGTAGTATATAAATCACTAACTGTAGGTGTCTTAAATGTGAGTTAAGATAAGTAAAGAGAATGAGGGTCAAATTAATGATATGATATTCTATGTCAGTAGAATGAGAATATATAAACTGGCATACAGGAAGACAAGGAACAGATACACAAGAGTACATTATAGTCATGTGAACAATAATACAAATAAAGTGAACGGACATTTAAGTTATGTGATAATCAGAATTAATTACTGGAATTCATCACATTGACTTTTTATGAACATTTAAAAATAGTTGGAGTAATAATATTACCAGAAGATTCGCTGAACTTTATTGGTGATATGAGGAGCTGTCCAAGCTTGTTATACTGTTTTGTGTTAATGATCAGAGTTATTCCATCAATACTATATAAACATCTTAGATGATTCACTTAAACGGCGTCTTGGAATAGAAGAGATGAAGTCCTTTGTTAGTAACATGTGCTGGTAGGCTCAGATAAATGTTGATATTAGTTAAGAAGCAGTTAATTTCCAATGTCGTGTCGTTTAAGTTTAAAGAAAGCCTCAATTTTGACACGGTTTCATTCGTACAGACTTCCGCAACATATTTATGCTAATTATTGTCAACCACTTTAAGTAAGAATTCTGCTTTTACTTTCATTCACATTATCGATGGCTAAAAGTATTTTTGACGACTTCAACTAAAAAATCCAGAAGGCAAACATTTCATAAATGTTTCAGCACCCCAGGAATGCTTCAAATTTTGGTCATCGATAACAGTTTGTTAGTCATGAACACCATAGAACCTGGTACATGTTCACATAAGTTCAAGTAACCATAACACACTAGCACGAGGTGACCTAACCTACCAGAATAACATGACAGTGTAATACAATAGAGAAGGAATAATCTAAAGGTGTATGCGAAAGAATAATAGGAACTCAGACTTAGAAGATAAAAAGTGAGTACACTTTAACCATTGTAACCGATTCTGAGCCATATCACCCAGTGTCGCCAGCTACTAATTGTGATTATCATGGGAGCCAAAGTGGAATGCATTCACTAGCATGGTTTAGACCAACATTCAAAGATTTCATGAATTTATGTCATGTTTTGGTTTAACCGTCTCTAGCTTTCTATCATCCCACTCCCACGATAGCCATCACCGTGCGACGAGGTAGGCGGTGGTTGAGCATGCGTAATACATGTCACAACTACCGCAATCGATGAAGGTTCACAACCTCATTGACTGATTTGCCATTTTTCATAATACTCTATCTGAGATCAGTATAGTTAACTCGATCATCCCATAAGAAAGGGCGATATTTTGAAGATTTGTATGATCATTTTGAAAACCCGTGTTTCACAACCATAGGTTAAAACAGAGCGAACTGGTGAGCAGTATTCACGATCTTCCATTGAGTGATCTATGCCTCACCTACGCCACAAGTGACGTAAAGCCTAGGGAGCTTCCTGAATGCGAGCAGAGATTTCGTGAATCGGAGGCACACATGAAAAGAATGAACAGTACTTGGGAAGAATTGGTAAGGTGAACCCAGTACAGTTGGTTGGAGAATACTAGCACGACGGGTAACAGGGATTGATTGATTGATGTTAGACAAAACAAAAAAACGTCCCAACAATCCATGAAGTTGCTTACCATCAGTCACAACTGTTCTGGTAGATGCGGTCTATTTGGTTGAGGTAGGCGCGAATGTCGTAACCAATAACTGAGGACTGGGTAGCGCGGTCGAGAATCAATCACAGTGGAGTTGGTGTATTCACTCTTCGTCTTCTAAATCGTTAGCTGAGAAATATTTTATACCTTGCCTTCCACAAAACACTTCTTTCTCCCCATGTCATATTCGATATTTCTATGTATTTTTTACTACCAATAATGTAACTACTATTTCCACTAATTTAGTGTTCAACTTGCTATGTAAATAAAATGTAGAAACTTGGACCGATGTGCATGTGTGTCTGGCTTCACATTGTATACGACTGATCAACTGAATGCTGCTTGTTATGTGTAGAAAAAATTGGGCTCATTAAAAAAAGTGTAGACCTAAATATTGTCACGCTACTAGGGGCTTATTCTAACAGACTATTTAGGGAAATGAAACATACAGCCCTACCCCTGGCCTACTATTGTTATATCGGGAGACTAAAGAAAAGTAACGAACTCTCAAACAGTGTTTTGGAATAATATTACAATTATTTTAACTGTGGGTAGTGTAAACATTTCATTTCCATCATCGTTACGTTCATCTTACCATATCCTCCCGATTAGTAATTTACTGTCTCTTATTATGAACTACAGTTGGTTAGTTGTGTACAAGTTACTCCTATTCACTCCTAATCTCTTTTGTCTCGTAGTGATGTTAAATTCTTAATAGGTCCACTGTGTGGTCTGATTTTATATATATATAAAGAAATGTATGGAATATAATGTGATTTTGAATCTGTCTGGTTAGTCCATTCATTGTGCGTTCTTCATTCCGACCTGGGGATGGGTAGTCGTGGAGCAGACGCATCCGGGCAATGATTAGTAATTATCAAGGTCATACGCTATATTTGTCATACGACTATAATTGGCCTGGACATATTTTAAATATAACAATTGGCGACGGGGTCAACCTTATCAAGATATAACAACTATAAAGTGACAAACATTTACTAGTTGCATAAAAAGTCCTCTTTACTGCTCTAGTCAATCCGTCCTGTACAATGTCCCTAGGTGTATCTATAATAAATTATAGCTATAAGGATAGTGGTTTCTCACCAAAAATCAGTTAATCTACCTTCCTGTTACTTGCATACATATACTTTTCCAAGAAGCTTAGTGACTATCTCACATTACCCAAATTAAATGTAAACTCTAATTCGCTGTTTGTGGTATTGGGAGAGAGTCCAAATTGGTCAAAATCAAATCCTTTCTACACCCCATAATATCTCTCTTATCTCTACGACTAACTCTACTCACATTCCTTCATCTCACTGCACCGCTAATGCAAACGATTGCCGAGCTCACGAAAAATCATTCCTGGTCCTCTTGAACCCCGTCTAGACTATATGTTGGAGCTTTTAATGTTCGGACATTAATTCAAATAGGGCAACAGGCTTCCTTAGCTAAGACTTTAGAATCTCACTCAATCGATGTATGCTGCGTCTCGGAAACGCGCATACAGGATCCTAGTAAAATCATTAACCTGATCTCACCGTATCAAAACAAAGAAGCAGCCCGATTTACTCTTCGTGTATCCGGTAGCCCGGATGCTGCTTCCCGGGGTCTCCGCCGGTGTAGGTATAGCATTGAGGTAGTAGGGCAGAACTAGCTCTCCTAGACTGGATCCCCTGTAGATAGTCGCTTGTGCGCTATCCGACTGACGGGACAGTTAGGACTCGGAAAGATAGGGACACTCGTCGTTGCCTCTTTGTCGTATCTGCCTATGCCCCCACTGACTGCAGTTCAGACGAGGTGAAAGATGAGTTTTCAGCAAGCTTACGGACCTCCTCCTGATATCATTTTCAAGGCTGTACAATCGCATATATATATATATATATATATATATATATATATATATATACATAAAATCATAACAATAATCAGTAATGTGTTAACGACAATAAGCGAGTTAACAAAATAATAATAAAAGAAGCGCTATTCATGTGAAATTACAAACGTAGTTGAGTATACATCAAATTGTCATAGAAGTCCCGACCGTAGCTGCTACCTTGTCGTGGTGGTCGGGCTTGCCTATCGTGATGACCCAACCGAGCTATACTGGCTGGAACATATGTTCCTGTAGGTTCTACCATGCCAGGCAGGTTGATTTGAGAACGATGAGACTATAAGCAGCTACTCAAGGTCTGAGGGCGAAGTCGTACTGCTGACTGCAGAGGGGTGTGACAGCAGTGAGGTGTTTCCCTCGGACAGCCAGCATCTGCAGCGATGCTGCCTTCTCACAAGGAAGGAGGGGTTAGAGGTCGACCCTAAAAATGTCACACCTCACCCTACCTCACGGATTTCCGTCTCCGGCGGTATGGGTGCCCACTAAGGGCTTTTAAGTGCGGAGCTAATACTCAAAAAACTTTTCATAAAAAGGTCGTGCGTGACAGGCCTCAAGCAGTTGTCCCTTGGGCTCTGCGGTCACGCTCCCAGGTCTCTAAGACCGACACTAATCTACCTTCTTTTTCAGGTTCCTCAAGAAACACCCTTTCACGGTGTGGGCAGCCGGGAAGTGACAACCACCCTCATACCCGCAAAAGCACGAGAGTCCAAATTGGACGATGGAAAAGGCAGCGGCGATAGGCAACAGTAGGCAACTTTTTCGACTTACCAAGGAAACTGGTATTAGGGATCCGAATGTCAGTGAGACTATCTCGGAAAAGGATGGGATTATAATTCATTCTCAGTCCAGGAGATTGGACCGATGGGCAGAACACTTTAAGGATCAGTTCAACTGGCCTTCAGCCACACTTCGGTTGCCCACGATCTCCAGTCATCCTGAATGGCAAATCGACTTAACTCCTCCTAGTCTCTATGAAGTTGAGAAGGCTATAGGAAATCTGAAGCGAGGTAGAGCAGCAGGTCCTGATAGGCTTACCCCTGAGATTTTTGAGGATGGTGGTCCAGTTTTAGCAGCTAGATTGACTGAAATCTTAGGTAGAATCTGGGAACTGGGCGTAATACCAACTGACTGGTCTCAATCCCTAATTGTCCCAATTTATAAGAAAGGACAAAAGTCTTCTTGTGACAATCACAGGGGAATCAGTCTGACTAATATAGTTTCTAAATTATTAGCATCGATTATACTTAGACGCCTAACTAGAGCTCGTGAAGAGCAGACTAGAGAAAATCCAGGCTGGATTCAGATCCTGGACGTGGCTGTAGTAGACCACATCTTCACACTGCAACAGGTCCTGGAACACAGACACACATTTAGGCGTCCTACAATAATTGTCTTCCTGGACCTAAAGGCGGCATTCGACTCTGTCGATCGTGAGGTTCTGTGGCAGTGTCTGTCATTGAAAGGTGTACCAAAGAAGTACATTAACCTTATACAAGCTCTCTACTCTAAAACTACAGGTCGAGTGAGAGCTTATGGCGAACTGTCATCGGAATTCCTCATTTCAAGTGGTGTCCGTCAAGGATGTCCACTTTCCCCATTCTTGTTTAATTTTGTCATAGACATGCTCCTAGATATAACCATGTCTTCGTCTGACTTTTCAGGAACTGACTTACTACCAGGAGCCTCGCTTACTGACTTAGAGTATGCTGATGACATAGTCCTATTTGGTGAAGACGCTGACAAAATGCAGAGTCTTCTGACTACCCTGAGCAACAATGCGAGCATGTTCGGGATCAGGTTTTCCCCCTCGAAATGCAAAATGTTGCTTCAGGATTGGGTTGCATCGGCACCTGAACTAGTGATAGGGAGTGAAGTAGTCGAGCGTGTAGACAGCTTCACGTATCTGGGGAGTCTCATCAGTGCTGACGGCCTGGTGACTGACGAAATCTCAGCACGGATACAGAAAGCTCGATTGGCTTTTGCCAAGTTGCGTCACTTATGGCGCAGGCGAGATATCCGCTTGCTAACCAAAGGACGAGTGTACCGTGCAGCAGTTCACTCTGTCCTACTATACAGGAGCGAAACATGGCCGTTAAGAGTAGAGGACATTCATAGGTTACTGGTCTTCGATCATAGGTGTCTCCGAAACAACCGAATGAGCAATGCTGTCGTTAGGAAACGGGTTCTAGGAAAGGAGGGCAAATCAATAGATGAAGTATTGAAACTTCATCAGTTGTGGTTGGGACATGTGTTACGCATGTCTAACTACCGACTGCCTCGACGAGCTATGTTTAGCGGTGTAGGAATAGGTTGGAAGAAAGCTAGGGGCGGCCAAACCAAAACATGGCAGAAATCGATGAAGTCACTGACAAGTGGACTAAGTCATGTTGGTAGATGTAGGCTGCGTGGTTGGGGTCCGCGAGACGAAAGTCACCAATGGTTAGAGACCTTGAACGACATGCTCAGAAATGTCGCCAATGGCGGCAGGTTGAATTTTTTTTTTTCCACTCTTTGTGTTATCTCAAATCTAACCTTCCGAATTATCTATCTTTCTCTTTCAAATCTATCTAACTCATTATACTTACGAATCATAGCTTCGCTCGCAACTTTCTGCATTTTACTGCAATACTTTAATATCGCTGATCACTCTTGGATTTGAACTGACAGTTGCTCTGTGTGATGTGGTGGGCCAACTGAACTAATGTACGTTACGTACGAAGTTCTGTTGTGTATATGCGTCTGTCGTTGTCATAGAAGTTAGATAAAGACTATTAAATTTTAGTTTTATACGAACGTTTTTTTATTGTCGCTAAAATATATTATTATTAGTATTATGATGAAATATGTATATATTCGCGAGTGTACAGCCTTGAAAATGAATTTGCCAAAAAAGAGAGCTCTTTGCTGAAACACATTATTATATCTTAATTAAAAATTAACCAATGAAGGTGTTTCTTGAACAAAGTATTTCAAGAAATTCTATCAGTTTGCTTAAATTGAACTTAAAACAAGAAAAACATGACACAGGAATGTGGATACGAAAGCAATCTTACCCACTAATCACTTGGTTACTGTCATTAAGAAAATCAACACTGAATGTTTTTGTTATACTTCTATCACCAGGTTGAAGTTCGATAGGCTTGACATCTAGCTCCTCATTAATATTCGTTAGAATAGTGAAATATACTGAAATAAAAAGTGCGTTGTGAGACTAAAATAAAACATAGGTAAGATGAAATAATGATAACCCAGATACTCCTCTGTATTTTGATGGAATTAATACCATAACGAACCTTGCAATCCATCCCTGATAATACGAATAACTATTATTGACATACATACTGGTTTCTATTGATACTATTTATTTAGGTAGACGTAGAATGGAAGACAACTGACAGAAAAAGTAAAATACTTAAAGAAATTTGGAAAGAACGAAACGAGGAAGTGGAAAGTGTGATATTAAAACTTTAGGCTTAGAGATAGATAAAGAGCAAACACAAGGGGACTACTGTAACCGACTAATGACCATATCACCAAGTGCCTTCAACCAAGTATGACAAACATCTCACAAATCATACAAAAGAAAGATCGGTACCTCCCACGTATGATCCCGACTAATATTCAGTGACACCATGCTGTGATGTTACATCTTAGTTTAATTGTTTTTGATTAAATAATCAACTGCTATGCAAGCGAAATAGCACATGCACAACAGTCGATGTCATTGATGCACAACACGTGTCATGACTGTCTCAACTGATGAAGTTCCCTAACCTCATTAAACGAGCTATTACATTTACTTAGTACTTTATATTTAATTTTATTAATGCTTACTAGGTGATCTAACTAAAATCAAACAATCCAACGAAGAATAAAACGAATGGAAGAGATAAGTATGTTAGTACAGCACACTAAACTATAATTTAGTCTAGCTAGCAGACTTATTTCAGCAACAGAACAATGTACCACATAAAATCAATGGGTTATAGTCCAAAAAGACTCCAGAGGTCTTTAAAGATAGTGATGGAGCTTCAGAAACCTGGTCTCTCTGAGTTGATGTTCGATGTCTTTCTGCGTTCGATCACTGTTGTCTCCGAAAAATTCCTGATACCCGGTGAAAATGTCATGTAACTAATGCCAAGGTTCGGCATCATGTGCTCGGGTGCAGTGATGACAACTCATTTGGTGTCACAATCTAAAGCACCAGCTTCGGTAGCTTGATAGTGTCTTACCACTTTTATCATAGAGGCTTCCATATCGTCCAAAGCTGGGAGTGGTGGGATAAAGCGGAAGGTGGTCCAGTTTATGGCATAGTTTCGTGAAATGGGAGCTGTATAAAACTGGCATCTGTTGGTCCACACCAACATCCTGGTTCGGCTCTTAGGGATAGTGAAAACCATTGGCTTGAGACCTCATCAGATATGGTGCAAAATAGAAGCCAGTGGAGATTTCATTGCAGTTTCCTACTGAAACTTTCATAAAAGTGTCACGACTTTTCTAAATAGGATTGAAATTTTCTTGTATGTATTACTACCCGAAATGTATCTCCTGCATCGTTATCCTCTTGTCGTCTTGTTGAATTTTACCTTTTTTTCTTTGATTGTTATCTTTCGCTATTTTCTTCACGACATCGCTTTGAATCTGTGTAAAGCATATACTTTTAGTGCCGATCAGTTAGTCACAACGTAGAAATTGGTACATACGTACATTAATTCAACTCCCCCAACTAAGAGAAAGATGAAACAGTCAGGCCGAATCCCAGAGTAGTAGAGGTAGTAACAGAACTAAAAGTAGTGGAGAAAATTAAGGACCGAAGGTGAGATTTTAAAAAATATGAATCAGTAAACAAACTATGATGAATTCAGAAACTTAGAATTTGCGGAAGGATAAAGAATAGATGCACCTACGCCACTGCAGACGATTTCAAGCCATTTTATTCAAAGTTTTTAACTACTAGTTACGATTACCGCAAGGACCCCAGTCAGATAATCTGCACCTAGTAACATAGTTCAGTCTAATTATTAATTACTTCATGAACTAGTATCATGTTTTGGCTTGGCCACTCCGAGGTTTGTTCCACCCTACTCCAATACTAGACAGCGCTGCTCGTCAAGGTAGGCGGTGGTTGGGCATACGTAACATATGTCTGATATGTCCTCATAGGAAAACGAGAAGGATTTTATGGTTTGTACGGTTCTATATACTATGAAGTTAATAGGTATTGGTGGGAGGCGATCGTATAATTGATGCCTGTAACACTCGATACAGTTAGTACGAACGTTATTTCTGATAATTTCACTTTACACGGGATGCCACGACTTGTTCCTTTCCAAACCCAGAGCTACTCCAAAAGACAAAACTTGCAATAAGATTGTATTGTGGAGAAAACTGAGACGAGATGGGCGAACAAAATTTATTTGACTGCATTCATTTTCATATCGATTAGTTTACAGTGATTAATAGTTACGTGAAGTAATCAACTGAAATAATATAAATGATTATTCTACAAAATTGAGTGCAGCATGTCATTGGATTAACTAATACAGTTAAATGTAATAGAATATACTCTCGAGAATAATTAACAATGGATTAAATTAATGTGATGAGAGTCTACAAATGAAGCCTACTAAAAATTTATACAAGTCTTTTCGCTTGATTGACTGAATAGTTGCCTTTTTGGGGGTTTTGAATCCCAATATCTACACTCATTAATAGCGAAGTGTTTTGGGATTTACTTGCGATCTCACCGTCTTTCGTTGGGGTCGGTTAGACCATCTTTTTGCTTGTAAATTCGGTTCATGTGTTTTATGCATTTGCTTATTTTTGTAATTGCATAAGCCAAAAGTATCCAGTAAAATACTCAGAGGCATAGTTGGAGTAGGCTCGGACACATTCCTCTGGCGTAGTTATTGGAAGTGTTACATTCACTTATCTTTTCCTAATCTGTTATGCTGAGGTAGGTAATCGGAAGCAAATACTAGTGTACTAACTTGGAGTTTCTGGACGTTACTGTGATAGTGTGATATAACGAATTGTTTTCAGTTTTCCACCCAAGGCTCCGATCGGTGACACTTTACTGGAAGTGGTATAATTTGATGTAGTGCAATAAGCTAATAGGAAACTTTATACACTATCAACCGCTCCTTCCCACTTCGATTCCAGCAGTGCTCTTTTGAAAGTACCCATAAAATGTTCAGTTTATCCATTTGACTCTGTATAGTAGGGCGGTGAACGCAAGTAATTGATGGTGTGGCGGCGACAGAATCTTTGGAATTGTTCAGATGTGAAACGGGACTCGTTATCTGATACTAATGTATCTGGCAATCCGTATAGAGAGAAAACCCCCATCAATACTTACAAAATTCTATTGGTAGATCCTGACACTATAGAAACAATTTCTGGACATTTTCAATAGAAATCCACTAGTACGACATATGTGACAACATTTAATGGACTGACAAAATCTATATGCAATCGTGTCGGTGATTCTTCTGGTTTTAACCACAGTAATGGGTCTATCTGTTTGGCAGCTTGTTAACAATTGAAACAATCCTTGGCAAAGTTGACGACGTGCTTGTTCATTTGTGGCCAATAGACGAAACTTCATGAGACGGATTTCATTCGCCGCACTCCCCTCCCTACGAATGCTCGATAATAAAATTGACGTAAGACCGTGGTTTGCAGACATTTTGGTATTACCACACACCCACTAAACATTGGACAGTCATTAACAATACGGAGGGAGTCTGTTTCATGCCAAACGCCACCGCGTTCACCACTAGACTATTGAGTTCAGACAGTCACAGTTGTGCAGCTGACGAGCAACAGAGACTGACCAGCTTCAGTTTATAACAAATCAACAGGAAGATACAAGTTCATCATAATTACATATGCGCCCGTTGCACAAGTATGACCGCCTAGACTCAGTAGTCTAGTGGTGAATGCGGTGGGGGGTTGGCAGGAAAACAGAGTTTGAATCGCGGTGTGAATATCAACATTGAGATACAGGTACATACAGCCGATGAGTCTCAAATGGGACGAAACGCCCATCCTGGATATCGCTTGCCAGTCACAACTTAAAAGCAGACAGGACGAGTTTCTGAGCATCTACTAGATTAGTAGATACAGCTGAAATCCAACCAATTTTCCTAACCATTTGATTTGGTTTCCTGGTAGATATCACTGCTATTTTACAGCATTTCGGATATCATTCCATGCAGTTTCGGAGTAGGTATCACTTACATAACTGACTAATAGGTTTTCTAATCGAGAGGAACCAAAGTTCGCTAGCGAACATGAGGAAACCGATGAAAGGAAAGGTTCTTAATCCAAGGTCGCGTGCTTATTCGAATCAAAAATGCATATATTGGAGTATTTGATTGCAAATTTTAATGATGACGTTGTTATTAGTAATCTACAAGCTCTTGTATTACTTTGCACAACGTTTACTTAAGTTTATGGACTGAATATGATTGCACTACGTTAATGAGACATTCGTGATGGAGTTATTGTATATCGTAATGGATGTTGGCTGGAAAAGTCAGTTAGAACGGAAACCTTTTCCAGTGCCTGTAGACTAAAACTGAGAAAAATGTCCATTATAGCTGCTTTATGGATGATGATGGTACATCCTAAACTGATATCGACACTTGTGAACGTGAGAGAAGCATCAGAAGTGTAGTGGCACTAACACTGCCGAAATATATGCTCGGAAATGTTGTTGAAACTACATCTGTCGCTAGGTGTCGGGAAAACCAATGAAAGCGATGAAACAACCACAAGGAAAAAACCATGAAGACGGAGCAGTAAGCGCATGCTAATCACTCTAATTATAGTTTTAGGCTTTTGGTATTAATAGTGGAACTTCTGGTAAGGAATATTTCCAATAAGTCCTCAAGAGAAAGACGACAACACTAATCCTAAATATCCAAACGTATATTCTTCCAGGAACAACTATATAACCTGTGAAGGAGACTTGACTACGAACATTGCGTCGCCATCCATGAAATACTTCGCAGATCTAGCCACCGGGATGCACACAAAATATAGAGACATACCGTCCTTGCATGAAAGAGTTCCTGAGTCTTTATCACGGTCCCAAAAATAATTTAGTTTGGAGCCATATGGATAAAATATTATACAGAAAATATTATGATCCCACAATAAATGAACCAATTCCTAAACTTACCAAATTCATTAGGCATGTTAAAGTGTTGTACCCTCCTTTAATTTTTTTCCGGTTTTTAGCGATTTTTCATAAAATATAACCTATTCGCTTCAAAACTGTTTTCGCTTTGGCTGGAAAACGTCCCAATGTGGCCAGAAAAATTTAATCCCGTCACTAAATGTGCTTGAAATGTATTCTTGGCTCTTTTACCATTAACTTTGAGGCTGTTCGTTGGCGCAGCTCTTTTACGTCCAGTGAGACATATACCAACATGTATGATCTAAGTTTAGACATGTGCTCCATAATGAGCGACAGTCTTTTATCGCGCCACTCCGACTATTGCTACTGTCAATGTAATCTATTTGAGCTCAGATTTAGGTCGGTTGTGGAGGTCGCCACGTCAACCGATGTTTTTCCTCATAAATTTGATTGACAGATATTCGAAGGTCTCGGAGCCTATCATAATTACACCGGATTAGTCTCAATCGCTATTCATTCCATTATATATGAAAGGAATGAAGTCATTTTGGGATAACCATAAAGAAATTAGTTCAACTAATAGTGTCTAAAATACTGGAGTCAATAATTTTCAAATGCTTGGCTAAAACTCATGAACAGCTAATGTGAGAAAAGTGGGTTAGTTTCAGACCTGGTCATGATCGAGGTCTCATAGTGATGTCTGTCATTAGAACGTATGGTGAACTATCATGTAAACTAGTAACCTCAAGTAGTGTCAATCAAAGTTATCCACTATCGACATTTTGTGTTTCGTTTCAAAGTATATTTACTAATGAAAATAACGCTCTTATTGTCTGAATTTTCAATAATTGACCTACAACGAGGTGCGCTTATTGAATTAAAATACTCAGACAATATAATCGTGCCTAGTGAAGATACTGATAAAATGCAGTTCTTTCTAGTAGCACTGGGCTATAATGCAGGTCTATTTGAGACGTAATTCACACTTACAAATCTTAGTTGTCGTTTCGAAACTTACCTGAGCTAACAACAAAACTAAGAGTAGAGGGTGAAGAAGTTGAGACTGTCGATTATTTCACTCATCTACAAAGTCAGCCAACATGATGACGTAGCAGACGGTAGCTGGATATGAGCGCTGATAGTTTCAACAATTTTCGACGAGTTTACAACACACAAACACGCTTTCAGTAGGCGAACAATTTGCATAAAAGTTAAAAATCAAGAACTGTGCGTGGTGATATTACCGTTAAGTCGTGATATCAACCTCAAAACTTAAAAAAATGAAGTATGAAGAAGGAATACATTGCATGTAATTGTACGAATATAGTTACTTACGACAAGTAGACAAACTACAGAAGACAAGCCCACGTCCTGATTTGCTATAAAATACTGTAAGTATGAATAGTCCACACACCTTAATGAGAGCGATACAATACTCCAGGTATATGCTACAACATCGGTCTCATTCACGAAACGTAAATAATGTCCCGAAGAATCAAAAATTCTAACAACTCCATCTGCATAAAAATAGTGATTGGTAAAGATACATTTACCTTGAGAAGCAGTGTAGAATAAGTCCCCAGAAGAATCATATACACCACAGTATACATCGTTGTAACATTCTAGTGACCACGAAACTTCGTTTGGAATAGTTTGGCCTTGGAAATATGACTTGAAAGCATTAGAGAAATTATTCCCCTTGAAGGATATCTAGACGCAATAGACTACTCGAATAAAGGTTACATTATTAATTTCGTTTATGATTTTTAACTTTCGTGTATCAAAGGGGTCACCATAACCGTTGAAATCCAGCTGCATTCTTAAGAAAATTAAAAAATAGCTTCACGTTTATTTATTGTTAAGTATGACAAGAGTTAAATTAGTTTGAATAAAACGAAGAGACCCATTCGAAAGATATAAAGAGCTATACTAACTAGAGTGATACGGAGAGTCAGGCGTTCGATTTGCGGTTATGTAGTCAGAGGCTCGAAAAAGCCGCTTACTACAAGTATGTTGAATATTGCTACAATCCTGCCCCCCCCCCCATACCCAATATAATTCTGATGAATTAATGGAAACATAATGATTTATTTAAGCTCACGTTTTGTTCCGCTTCCGAGTTTTCGACAAGGTCCTCTAGAGGTTGTCTGACCAATCGATAGGATTAGTCCTGATAAAGTTGTATAAGCCGTAATTAACCCTGAGCATAACGTTTATATTTTACAATAATATATTGGCATGCGTGTTTAACGCGAGATTTAATAATTCTAAATTTTCACTGCTTGTTTGTTTTCTGGTCGTTTGTGAATCTTAATCAGCTCCAAAAATACCTTTATCAAATTCATCGTTATTGACTTCTCATTTTATGTGTGGTGTGTTTATTGCCTGTATGCATGGATTCAGCTGATATACGTTGATTTAGATCCTCTCTGGATTAAACACTGGTTGATACCTTCGCCTAAGCAGTTAACAAGATGAAGCATTATTATTACCGTTTTGTAGTTAGTAAATTTTATTACTAGGATTAAAAAAGCATAAGTGTTTTTAATTTCTGCCCTTTTTCAATGTTTTCCCTGTTTTTTTTCTATATTTTTATTCTTATAAATTATTTTTTCAGGTTAGTTGTCGTTGATCACCTAAACTTATTTTGTCACTAATCGTTGAAGTTCCAGACAGTCAGGAATTTAGAAAAAAGCGTAAATTAAAAAAGAGAGTTAAAATGTATGGCGTACGTAAGTAGGTTGAGTTCATACTTGGTGGGAATACTGATACAACTGGTAAGCGGCTGAGATAGACAAATGGCTTAGTGTAATTTGAAAAAGGTATGAGTTTTTGAAGTAGTGATAAAATCGTATCTGCAAGGTAGGTAGGGTTAATTAATGAAATTTAAGAAATAGTGAACGCATGTGATAATTAGATTGACCGATATTTCAAGTGAATGTTAACAAGCTGTGGAGAAACTAATGGTTGCATAATCAAGTTTAAAATTTGTTAACCCAGGAGGCTAGTACTACATCTTTTGATAGTTTTTTTTCAGACCTGGAAAACCCTGTATGGGAAGAAGTGCTAACTAACCAGCATAGGCTATTTGTGGTTGGAAATTATTATGATGCTATCTCTCGGATTAGAGTGGTTGGACAGGGCAAAGTATGAAAAGCATGTAACACTGAATAATAAAAGATAAACGCCTAATACTCCTTATGAACGAAACATACAGTTACAATCAATCAGGATTTCGTAAACCATCAAGTATTATGGCTCAACGTACAGTAGATAGTCAAAAGGCACCATTAAAACATACATACAAAAGCACTAAAGAGCTATTTACAGAAACGGAGATTAGGCTTGAATAAGAAAATACTCAGTGTCCTATTCTTTAGTAAGCAACAGTAATCCTGCTTCTGTCTTCGACTGAAGCCATTAGCTTACGTGGAAAATTCGTCGGAGGACCTAGTGTAAACTTCCGGTGTCGAACATCGTTCTAGTCAAAATGTTAAAAAATATTTCGCGTAGTGTTAGATGAAGAGTAAAACTCCTACTTTAATAGTCTCCTTTGATTCTGTTAGAATAAATAAGAGGTTATTTTTATGTTAAAACTCTATTGTCAAATGAACTTAAGCATTAGAGTCAAGGAAATGACTGTATATAAGGCTGCCATAGGATGAAAAGGAAAATGGGCACGGCTTACATTGAAAGCTTAACGATACACAATCGGAAGTCACATGAACATTACTTACATGATGTGCGCCAGTAGGAATGGTCGTGGATATTTCTTGATGTATGCGCCATCTACGCAGGGTTCTCTCCTTTACAAACTGTATGACCCTAAATTAACTTCTTATGATGTTCGATCTGGAAAGAGGCATACGATAATGTCGGAATAGGTCCATATTTCTTTATCAGTAACAGGTAGTAGAATCAATTGTCACTGCCGTCTCAATAACGTATTGATTCCATCAATAAATGACAAATAACGTAAAGAGTGAAAGGACACTCATTCTTACTGATTCATGGGAAAATCACATATGACGGTAACTCAGACACTGATCTACTCAATTCATCAAATCTTTCACTAATAACTACGTTACACTACCTCATGGAACCACCTGGAGTTTTCACATCTTTCCATGCACTTCTATTATCATTATTCATGTTGCAGCCAATCCTGATTTATCACCGCCATGTCACCACCATCAATACCCATTCACTACTTACTTTTGTTTAACTTACTCTCACGGCCTATCGTCACGTGGGTGCTTTTTTCTTTCTACTGGGCCGTTATTATATTACATTTACAACTTTTTCTACCACATTTTATTATTTTACCTCTTATCTGGCTTAATATCTTACTTGAACGAATTATTAACACGCTGTGTCTATCATTTTAACAGCTTTTACATGACTGATTTTTGCACCTGTTGATATTATTATATAGTAGTAGCTAGAAAAGTCTACTGAGGCAGTAGACTGTTTGAAATGCAAATCACTAGTATCAGTCCATACTCATTGACCAACCTAAGACCTGACCCCTGAGCTTGTGAGTATATCTATAAGCGATGGTTCGAACACAAACACTATTTGTCCGGTTCAACTATTACGAGCCTACTTCCCAGATCTCAAAGGCAAAACAGAAAACGTTTTTGTCGCCTCTTAAGAAAAATGCCGTAAGCCAAATAAAGCACAATCGGTCCTATGCAGAAACAACGTTGTTTTCCAAACGTTGACGGGATTTTCAATTTTTATAGAAGAAATGAAACATCTGCCAACACAGAAAGTCGTCCAACGATAAAATCCATGGCTCAGGAAACTTAACTGGATGCTTGTATGCAGTAACTTAGACGCGCTCGTGAACTACACCTTAAGCAAACCTAAAATATCACTCTTTGTTTTGCATACAGCTGAAGTCCTAGAATACGGGCATAAAGCATCTACTGACTCCAATACACAGAATACCTGCCTGTACCAGTTGTTGATTCCCAGTTCACCAAAATGCTCCCCCATACTATGTTGAAAGAGGGATTACGGAGTAGAGATCCTCCTCTTTTCTCTCACCAATTACAAAAAGTGACCTCACCTGAACTGGAACAGTTGCTGAGGAACTGACAAAAAACAGTATTCCATATATATAGGTTCCCTTGATATGAAATAGCTTCGGGTCGAAAGAGCAGTGATTCAAAAATGATGTCACACAGTTCAATAATTAGACCTGTTTTTTAAGTCAAACGATCGCGCATACTGACATGTAAACGTAGACTGCACGTTGGACCAGAATGAATAGTTGCTTTAATGCCAAACGGATAATCAGTAGTGTTATGTCGGACCACTAAAGAAAAGTGAAAATTTCCAGAACTGTGTTTTAGAGAACTAATTCGTTTATCTTGGGCATGAGTAGTGTAAATATTATATTTCTATTATTGTTACGTTTCTCTTACCCTATCCTCTCGTTTAACATATTTGACTGTTATTATATTGTCTCTTATTATGGACTACAGTTAATTGATTGTGTACAAGTTGTTCCTATTCACTTCCACTATTTCCTAAGTTCTGTATCAATGTTAGTTTTCTAATTGGTTCTCTGTGTGGTCTGATTTTGTGTATACATAAGAGGATAAGTGAAATATGATTCGATTCTGTCTGGTTGGTCTATCGGCTTGTGTTCATTTTATTCCAGGTTGGGACTAAGTGCAGATGCGCAATTTTCGGTCAGGCACACCTAATTGGCATTCGATCAACCAATCAAAAATTTCTAACGTCATAATAATTACAGAAAACAACACCAAAAATTTACACCCAGTCAAATCTACCCATCCTTGTTAAATTCAGTGGAAAATTGAAACATCATAAAAACGTGGAGTAACGAAAGTTAACTTCTGTTTATTCTGCTCGGTACTTATGACTTTTAATTCTAATGTTTACAATAACTATTTTTGCCCATGACTATTTTTATAATTTGTCGATTGCTTTTAATTATGTTTACACAGTGAATGTTAGAAAATTCTGGTCACTTCAAGATTTTTAGCATTCATTTTACATAGGTGTATTCGCGATTTGAAAAGTATTGAACAATAAAGTTGCGTTCAAATGTTATTGACACACCTAATTACATCAGTCATTTTAAGTTTGACGCAGAGACTATAAATAGATAATATAAGTATCACTTTATATACTTATATATTGTTATACTGACTACGCAAACTACAGTTAGAATGACCGGTATATTTGGTCTACGTGATTGTTTTTATGTGATATGTTTATCTATTGCATACATAAATTGACTGATCACAGCCTGTCTATAGATAGGTTAGACAATACCAAGGAGTCACGGGTGTCTATGAAAAAGGAAATGAGAAGAGCCTAGAAATTAACAAACTGGAAGTGGTGAAGGTTTCGGGATTAATATTATTAAAATAAAACAAAGCAGGAGTTGATAGCCGTATTGAGGCGTGTTTAAGTTGGCGGGTGGGGTGAGCAAACGGGATTGTATTTTTCCTTCACCTATACGTACTACTTACAAACTGTAAGTAGAACGAAGTGGAGAAAAATTCCTTCTCAACTAGATTAAGTATACTAAAAATTCACATTATATGAATTAGAAGTAACACATATAAGCGAACAATATGGTTTTCAATTAGATCATCTGCATACTCTACTCTAATATATAACAAACAGTATTTACATACGAATACGAAAATTATTAAACCAATGAAGGTAATTTATGTGAATCAACGATTAAAATGAGACAGATGGATAACATTTCTAATCATAATGAAAGTGAAAGATGTAAATTGGTAATAGCAATGATTAATAGTAACAACAACATGGTTGCATATTTCAACATAAGATAATTATAGCAATTATTATTTTTGATGTAGGTGAAAACGGTGTGAAATTAAACTTGTTAAGACGATAATAATGACAATAATCGTTCAAAAATAGGTTTGAAAATAATGTTGTCAATTAAATGGAGAAGAGGTATGACAGGAATGGAGTACGAGCAAAGGGTGTAAAAATTGTGTAAGACGTTTATTAAGTCTTGTGAGGCCATGGAAGTGTTACTCATTTCTTAGAAACATATAGTTATAAAAATACCGGCTTGGGTTCTTAGGGAATTTACTTCCCCTATCAATTCCATGGTCTCACAAGACTTAATAAACGTCTTACACAATTTTTACACCCTTTGCTCGTACTCCATTCCTGTCATACCTCTTCTCCATTTAATTGACAACATTATTTTCAAACCTATTTTTGAACGATTATTGTCATTATTATCGTCTTAACAAGTTTAATTTCACACCGTTTTCACCTACATCAAAAATAATAATTGCTATAATTATCTTATGTTGAAATATGCAACCATGTTGTTGTTACTATTAATCATTGCTATTACCAATTTACATCTTTCACTTTCATTATGATTAGAAATGTTATCCATCTGTTTCATTTTAATCGTTGATTCACATAAATTACCTTCATTGGTTTAATAATTTTCGTATTCGTATGTAAATACTGTTATATATTAGAGTAGAGTATGCAGATGATCTAATTGAAAACAATATTGTTCGCTTATGTGTTACTGCTAATTAGTTTCACATCAGAGCTCTGTAATAATATATATATAAATTGCAATAGCTTTAAAATCATTTTCAAATAACTAGTAGTGTTAATTAATAATTTCACAAGTTCAATGGTACTTACAAAAGGCGTCTACTTATCGTGCCCTGGCAAAATGACTAGTGAAGATCCCGAAACCATCCCACTCAAAGATCGAACATAGTGTTAAGGACTCTTTAGGGTTTGTCAAAATAAATAAAAAAAGCCGGCAGTTGGAAACAAATTAATGATATTACTAAGTGTATTTGTTATGTCGCAAGAAATTGGGTGATTGGATGGCCGAGTGCCAATTGCTAGTGCCTAGTAGGTTATGGCCCGTCTGCCCTGTGCCCACTTAGTCCCAATCCGTTATAAGAAGAATACGAGCCAATAGATCAGCCAGACAGAATCGTATTATATTTCAAGCATCCTTTTATATATACATAAATTCAGACCACACAACAAACCAATTAGAAAATTAACATGAATACAGAACGAGGGAAATAGTGGTAGTGAATAGGAACAACTTGTACACAACTAATTAACTGTAGTCCATAATAAGAAACAGTTTAATAACAGCGATTATGCTAAACGGGAGGATAGGGCAAGCGGAGCGTAACAACAATAGAAACAAAATGTTTACATTACAGAAAGTTCGGATAAATGAAATAGTGTTCGAAACCAGAGTTCTGAAAGTTTGTTACATTTCTTTGTGGTCCGACCTAACAGTATTATTCTTATTCATTAACGTTCCTCTACCAGAAACAGTAGATTTTCTATGCAGTAAATTTTCAGGAACAGATACAAAAACTGAAGTTCCACTTTCTACACTAGAAGAGTTAATCCTCTGATAAACAATGAACATAAACTTTCAATTTAGCAATGAGTTTTAAAGGCAAATGGCAGGTATTCCAATTGAATAACTATTGGCCCCACTTCTCATTGATTGCCTTCAGGCAAAATTAGAAAGTTACCTCATCATAAACGAAACCAGTCAATTATCGTCCTATTTGCACAATGTAGATGATGCATTTGTAGTCGTCACAAATAAGGTAAACCAAAATGGTGTGCTTAAAAGATTTAACTACTTTCTTCATAAGAAAAAGAGAGTAATGATGACATCACGTTCTTAGACATCTTACTCACAAGAAGAATACGCGGTACATTATGAAATATATGTAGAAAATCAACGTCGGTTTGTTAGTATGTACCATAAAGATACAAAAGGAATTGAGTGAAGAGTCTAACGCCTTTCACTAGGTGCATATGTTTTCAGGATACTGTGGAAGAATAAGTAACCACCATTGACAACATGCCCAACATGAACGCCTACCTGTTGAAATTCATAAATAAACGTATGATGCGTACAACAACGAAGTCAGAAAACGCAACTGTTCTTAAGAAACTGATTTTTCTCCAATTGCGATTCCTAGATGACAACATTAGTAAAAGCACTACATAGTTAATTAGAAGTATTACAAGAGAGATTTACTGCAGCTAGACTGCACACCTTATTCTACAACTATCCTATCATGAGAAGAGGATATACGAATAGACTAGTTAAATTTGCCTCATTAATGTGTGCATACCAGTTTAGCTGCTCCAGTGGACATAGTCACATTGTGTGCACAATTTGGAACATTCTTCATTGATTTTCTGAATATCAATTAGTTTAGCTGATTAATGATCAAATACGTTAAGAAACGGCTTTATACTCGAATACTTAGTTGATACAGAACATGCAGTAGGTGTGAAGAAGCTTTAAACTATTTTATTTAGTCCCATTTAATTTACGCCTTTTACATTCAGCCGAAGCCATAGGTATCCTGTTGTATCTGAGCAGGGATGGCCGATATTATCGATCTTGTTATCTGCAGTGCTATATCTTACAGCTAGCACCCAGCCTTGCCTTAATCTATTGCTCAGGTACAATAATCCGACTGATTTATCAAGAAGCCAACTAGTCACTCACACGCATGTATTACAACAACAATAATAAACCAATAATATACAAGATATACATGTAAGGTCTAGCCATTGACTCATATGTCTGTCACACCATATTAACCAATTACAATTCTTCTTCCAGATATGTCATATCCGCCTTCTCAAACTTGACGTATATGGGCACTGGGTATTTACACAACCTCTTTCCTAGCCTTGGCAATCATAACAGCCAATGCTTGGATGGTTTACAAATGGCTTAGACACTTAATTCTTTAATTATTACTATTACCCTTATTATTATTATAGCGATTTTGATTTATTTCATTACTTTAAAGTTTTTCACCTCTTAATTCTTAAGTAACAGTCTTGATCATCAGATCTCTTATAATTACTTTATCGATTTTCTTCCAATAGATATTGTATAATCAACAATACGCCAATCCATCTAATTATTTTGATACTTTAAAAAATTGCAATTACGTCACTCAATCACATGTTTTAATTGCACTGTTAATTAAATAATTTTTTTATGGACACGGTCGAGTTTGTAAAATTTTTATTCAACAGACCACCAATTGTTTGGTAATGGTTTTGAAACTATTGCAAATTATGTATATATTAATGTAGTGCTTTGATGAAAAACTAATTAGAAAAAGTATCTCTTCGCTCCCTTCGTCTTTTCTCAATGCTTGTTGGCCGGAAACCATAAGCAGCAGCCTACTACGGGGAAGAACAAAGCAACTTCCAGTCGAAGAGAAAATTAGGGAAAGACGTTGCAAATAGATAGGATATACATTGCGAAAATCATCAGACTGCATCACAAGGCAAGTATTAACTTGGAATTCTGTTGGGAAAGAGAAAAGAGGAAGGCCAAATAACACACTGTGTCCAGAATTGGGAGCAGATATCAAAAGGATGAACAGCAACTGGAAAGGATTGCTCAGGGCAGAGTTCACTGGAGAATGCTGGTGAGCGGCCTACGCTCTTCTGTGAGGGATAACGGGTGTAAGTAAACAAGCTTTAGTTTATTTTCCTGTAATTAATGTGCGAACTATATTGCTGCGCACAGTTACCACTTAAGAATAGTAGATTTAGTCAACAATTTAGTTACTAGCTTATTGTATGCTTGATTAGTGTTTTCCGTATTCTAACCACCCTTGCAGAATGAAAATGAGTGATAAGCGATCAACTAGTTAACGAAAACTTAGTAAGTTTTTTGCAAACCTAATTTTAGCCAATGCAATATTTTTCGGCGCAAAAGTGAAAGCGAAAAGGAAGACATTGACTTCTACCTACCAATCAGTCCTGAAGTGTTACCAGACGTTTTGAACCCCTTGACTGGTGATAAACCGTATAGGTATTCTAAAGACTTACACAGTCCAGAATCGATTAGAAAATGAGAAGTTGCAAAGCACAGGTGAGGTCAAATTACATTTGATTTTTTTGACTAAAGAGTTCAAGGTAGTCAATAACAGTTCTTTTGATTCTACCATACAATACACTAATAAAATCATATCTCTTTTGTGATAATGTTATTTAAGTATGTCCGTGCAAACGCAGTTGAATAATAACTACAATACATAGTTGGAAAATGAAGTTAGCAGCTTTGCAACCGATGTATGCTTACTGCTTACTTCCTATAAAGATAAAAAGGAAGATATTACAATACACTAAAATATGGCACCTGAAATTCCCACATATCTTGACACAGTTCTTGGAAAAGCTTCCAAAGAATGCAGACTCAAATTTGTTGGCAAAGGGATGTATCTGAATATACGACTGATCAAGAAAATAACATAATTGCTACAATGTGGCCAATCAAGAAACGCTACTGACATCCATCTTTAGCTAAATGTCGATAAAGTATCACAGTGTAAAGAATTATCGCTGCAAATTTAGTTTATTTTCTGCAGAATTTGCTTTCCAGTGACAACTGATGTGCTCATGATTGGCATCTACGGTAATCGTAGTATGAAAAAAATAATCTAACACCGTAACGGAGTTAAAAGTTGAAATTACTCCCAGCATAACAGTGGACACATGTGCCGTAAGAATCAAATTAGTTTGAGTAACCTGCAATACACCAACCCTCTGTAGCATCAAGATGGAATTATTCATTTCAATTTTTGCCTTGTTTCACCCGAATCGCCACCATCGACTGAAAGATGTCATCAACGAACAATCGCTACAATTTGTGAACAACTACGATTGTCTGTTTGACATCTTACTAGATAATGACTTTGATTTGAACCAACCAGATTACTTAAAAGTTAAATGGTTACGTTAATATACTTTCACTTGTACAAAGTTGTGATGACAAGTACACTGTTGTTACATGTAAGATATTCATTTATAATTGTTGATTCTCATTTCACGTCATCACTAACGACAGCAATCAACGCAGCAGAACTTCTATGGGGAGAGGTAACCTCTACAAAGAAAATGAGAACATTAGTTGGTGGGTTCATGAGGAAAAAAACAATAAATTTTCTAGAAATGATGTAGCACATCAATAAACAAATTATTGAACTGATGGAATATTTCAAGAAGGATAAGAAACATAGGGTTTTGGGACATTTAAAAGATGTGCACAGATAACTTGCTCCCAATAATAAACATTATAACCTGTCGAAAGTTGGAGCCACTTATCAGTTGGTGTGTACAATGATCACCTGGAATGTTTACATTGTCATATTTATACGCAAACTATTCAACCATTTGTAGTTAATGACCGACTACTTCTGTGAAGAGGGCTTTTCTTCGACTATCTGATTACAGCTTGATGAAATGTCTTGGTTAAACTCAGTTGGGAGACAAGATATCAAGAACTCACCTTGTGAATCCGTACCGAAGGGTAAGCGTATTTGTTAAGGATCTAAATGTTTCTTTAAGGAGCACTTAACCTTCCACTCTTCATGGAACTCAGCGAATTTTCATCTCCACTATAAATATAGGAATGCTATGAGAGTATGATCTCATAATTAGCGTGACATTGGTGGCCTCCAGAGGGCAATAAAATGTCTTGGTTGTTTTCATTTGAGAATTGCTTTCACAGGTTGCATATGCACATATGAGTACTGACAATCAGTCAGGGACTTCTAACCAGTGAACTGCAAATAAGGTTTTCAAGCAATAAAGCTATTCTTTTGTAAACAAACTTATTTATGTATTAATTATCCAGTAAATACACAATGCAGCATAATATTGGGTTATTTCGCGAAATTTATACCACTTACAGATTTTCAGTAGCGTAATGCCATCGGGGGAGAGGGTTGGACTGTGCCTTACAAAGTGTAGGAACAGACACAATAAGTAACATCTACTAGGCGAAACCACCTGCTTTCCTGCTACCATACCTCGCACTTTCTTATTCACTAACACTCCCGTCTTGGTGCAACCGTCCACCGTGTCTTCGCTGACTACAGACACAAGTTCATCAGTTTTGATTCTACAAACTCTGTGGGTTTCGCATTTGAGGTATTTCCACTGTTTCTTGTCAATATTATCTTTTATCTCAACACCAGGATATCTATCGAGTGCTTCTATTTTAGATTTCTAGTCAATGTAAAATAACGATAGGATATTGTATTCTGAATATACTTCTTTTATTCAACCTTAAAATCTATCTGCAATTGCGTAATACATAAAACGTTTTATTGCTTTATAATTAGTGAGAACAGTATTGATAACCAGGGGTACGAACGAAGAATTACAACACATACAAAACTGGTATCGCTAATATTACAATATCAATGATAATTCTATACTAGGATTAAAACAGATGAGAATCTTACGAAGCAGCTTTATTTATCCAGAAAGAAAAGAGAATACATGAATTAATGAACCGTATGTATTAATTCTCATACATGAAATATCCAAGTAACAAGAACCAATATATGAATTAAAACCAAACCAATAATTATATAAATCTACCATAACATCTGCCAAGACAGTTATCACGACCAATTAATTGGCATTGTAGTTGATGTATCGGTTTGGAAATGCACACTTGATACCCATTACGGACATTCAGGTACCTGAATCCTCTATAGATAGTAACCATGTTGATACCCCCTTCACATACTAAGGAAGAAATGACCGATGAAGTACAAATACATTTTGATGGGAGTTGATATGCAGCTTGAATGAGATTTGATAATCCAGGATGACTGCTGATGAGAAGACTAACACGAAACAGATTTGCATGTGAAAACAAGAGTATCCTATGACAACTCTGCCAGATTTGTCAATTACGATAATTTATTCCAATTAACAAAACTATGCAACAAATCAGCTAGCAGAACAAAGTACTTAAAAACTGTAAATGGAAACACACCCAGTATGCTTTGTTCAGACATTTAAGTAGATTAAGACTGATCCACAACGTAGAGAAGCTGGTAGTCTACAAGGCTTAAAAGCTGTTAGTATTATATACAACGCGATAGTTACACACCTTCATATTGGTGCAGCATGAATTCCAACCTCATCAGTATTGTATAGTGGGGAAACGTATATCACTCTACTCATTGACCCATTTAATTCAAATGCAGTCTAATAATAATCGATTCTGCGTAACATTCTGAACATTCGATTTTTACAGATCAACAGTTCCACGCTTCAGAATTTCTTTATTATCGAACACAAAATGCGTTGACATTATTACAAATTAGAAATTTTAGTTGGCACTCAATTAAGTTTCTGTCGGCTTTAGATTCGTTGGGATTAATTTCTTTCCGTAGTTTAAGATCTGTTGATTATCTTATCTGGTACCGACATGAGATTTGGTAACGTGGACACTAGTGCAAAGCCCTACGCTATTAATGAAATGCTGATTGATTAAGACACATGAATTTAATAACTTGAGAAATTCTCATTCGAGATTTCGTATAATTATTTTTAGAAGCGACAAGTTATTTAGGGATTCGAACAATATAAAATGTACGTTTGGACATTTTTACATGCTTCTCAAATGTATTATATGAATCAAAAAGCATCCCATAAAATGCTAAAGCTTATGCTTACGCAGAAAGTGGAGTTAGAATGAACTTTACATAGAAAGACTTTTTTAACAGCTTAATCAAAGGGTACAAAATTATAGCAATACAACAAAATGCTATTTAAAGAGGATAACCATTTTTGTGGTTGTTTTATTAGAAGTATATGACTTAATTACAAATTATGATGACCTACCACTACACTAGTGTGCGAAAATAACAGTAAGACTTAGTGCAAAATCTATTGAGTTATCGACTGGACAAGTAGAGAATTAAACAATCCAATTGCATGGAATTGACTCCTTTAGTCTCTATTTTTGCATATATCATATGATTGGCATAAAGCCATAAATTTTATTCTACAATTTTATTAATGCTTCTTGAATCGTATTTTCTACGTTTAATAGAACAATACCAATTACCAATCCTTTAGCTTTTGTCAAGTTTCTTTCTTCTATTTATGTGAAGCGTTGTACATTATTAATAGTTAGTATAGATAGAATTCGAGTCACAATTATCATATTAGGCTCATCTTATGAGGGAAATAATATGTACTTGTCCATATTGGTTAATACGATTGAGGTTTTAACGATTCTAAGCCCAGCTTGGTAAAATACTAAAAAATTACAAGAGATAAAAATTCGTTACGGCGTCCAATTAATGGTAGTTTTCAAATAAAAAAAGGTCACTAACAAATTTAGTTGTCATAAAATACGCAAAAATAAGAAGATAGATCAAAGTGGGAGAAAGTAAGTTGTTTAGTATGAATAATGAATTTTGTCAAGTTGAAGTAGTGATTATTTGATTGCCTCGTTCCTCGGAATTACAGGCAAGATAACATTCCCGAACACAGATTCTTGAAAGACATAAAAACCGGGATATTTGTCGGGATCCATCTGCAAAATTTACAATGAATAATGTTGTATTACCTGTACAGGTCTGATGCTGTTCATAAAATAACTAAACAGAAAGTTAGTTGGGCAAATGAAAAGTTACTTCCCACTCCCACTAGATTTACGTTCATCTGCTGAATCCAGTAGCTTTCTGCTTCGTTTAACTGAAAGATTAAAATAGATTACTAATTATAAACGATAACAACGGGATTTAACAATTTCGCAACACCTGACAATGGGTGATAAATTGCACATTGCACATGATACTTAGAGCATCATTAAAGTTGCTAATTAATGATTTAAGTATGATTTAGAATCCTTATATGTAAACTTAATGGTTCGAAACTGGTTTATTAAAGTATTCCTTGAAAATTTGCGACGTTTGACTTTAAAATGACCACCAACCATCACACAGAGTAGTCACATCTCAACTTTATTAACATATGATTGGCCTAGGAAGCACCCTCGATTCCCTTACTAAGGCAATATTCTTACAATCTTTTGTTGTTATGTAATATTGATACTATCTACCTCGTTTGCACAAATCTCAATGGGTAAATTGAAAATATTTAGATGAATCGCATGATGGTAATGAAAGATTATAAGTCATTGGTATAGACACGCTTAAGTGTACAGCTAAAAACTTGTAACGTTATAGCGACTGAGATATCATAGAAATGCAAGCTGAGTGAAACAATGTGCAGTAAGCGAAATCCCCATTTTTTTGAAAATTCGATAACACTAATGACTAAATAAACTTGCCACTTCTGTAGATTTACGTATCGGTTCGACAAAGCATTGCACGATAATTTTAGCATGCCCACGGTGGAACATTTGAGTGAGGTAAGAACTTGATTATTACTGTATTGGCGGAAATGGATGCCATAAAAAGGAAAAGTTTTGATGAATTATCTACTAGTGTCAATAAATTTTACTTCAAAAAGGAGCATTATATTATGACACGACAGAGTTGCAAAAGTGGATCATGTAAACTGTAGTTTCATAAAACAAGAAAGAAATAGGATTATTTGAAAAACGCCTCACACAGAATAATTTGAAGGATAGGTTTCTAAGACCTGAGACATTCTGATAATTCATTTATATTCTGGTTAGATAAGCTAAGAATAGTTATGAATAACGAAAAAGGGATTTCACTGGAATGGGATTTACGGAATATATCCTGGTGTATGCCCCATACTTAGGACGTGGGCCATCGTTTTAAGTATAGTACATTATACAAAACTACATGGAGACACTTAGAATACTTTTACATATGAACTAAGGCTTCACGCAGAGAAAAAAAAACAATTCCTAATGCCTTGTTGAAATATTCTCAGAGTTTTATGGTCGAATTTCCATGGATTTGGATGTCAAAATAGGAAGCACTTTATATCCTTACGTTTGTATCAGGAAACAGGATCAATGATATTGACGTTAACCAAGATGAACAATAAAACTCATTCTGGAGACAAGATAATCAACCTGTATTTTGCGAAAACCAGTACAAAGCCTACCGTCGTTTGTATCCATGACTGACCTTACGTTAGTCCCAGTATCCAATATTCAATATCTTTGTGACGAACTAGTATAAGCCAAATGGTTTTTTATGCTCATGTCTTGATGTTGAAGTGTGGTTTTATATCTTTCGTAGTGTCAAATGTAAGGAGTCTAGCCTCTTGAATGAGTAATGTCCGCGAACTGTGCAGTTAATTTGAGAATTAATGTAAGTGCGTATATCTCAGAGCAAGTACGTCTACAAGCCGATATCACACTGCCAGACGGTTGGTTAGTTAGTTTCGAGGCAAGAGTTCTCCAGTCATAATCCTAACGGACGGAGATGTTGGGGTATTTAATCAGGTAATGATAGAGGATGAGAAAATAAAATACGGTAACAAATATGGTGAATTAATGAATAAACAGTAGGCACAGATAGGTGCATCAGTAGAGTGTGGTGTCAGTAATATCAGTGAATGTGCATGAAAAAAGTATTAGTGAAGCGTCCGCTGCTGCTTCCAATAGGTTACAAAGCTTTGAGGGTGTGAATGTAATTGTCTAACCTCTTCTTGAAACTGCTTAAAGAGGTAGGCTACAATTACGGCAATGAGTAGAGGGTTCTAAATTAGACAGACTCCCGCTGAAAAAATGTACAGCTTTACCTTCGTGTGTGCTATTTCGTGTGCTATTCTCCATGGGTCAACAACAATTGATCCGATATATTACCATGAACTGTTGGATAACTGTGCAATATTTCATGTTCTGTTATTAATTTTCTTCGTGTTCTCCAATAGCTAAACAAAGGTTGACTAAAATAAGGCCCTTGGTCTCAATAGAGGTCTCGGTAATTACCTTGTAGGTAGTGAAGAAGGGTTCAGTAATAAACATGCCTACCTGCTTCTAGATGCAGTGGATGCATTAGGTCGTATTCCTTAGATAATTATCGCTTACACCAAATATTAATTACAATCAGAACTAAATCGCTGCTACTTATTGTGCCAATGCTGACTTATGCATTGGTTCTCCCTTCTATTCTCTAGAGTGCGAAAGGACACGATGTGACATTTCTGACTATCAAGTTGCAGGCAATTTTTTTACGTCGAATGTTTGAGCATCAATAAGCCCTGTTCTACTGAACAAAATCCTTGTCTAGGCTAAAATTTCAATGTTAATCCATACGATAAATGCTGTTACCAGCCTCGATTTCGAGTCGCATTACTGAGCTTAAGTTCAGCTTGTTGTAAGACTGAACAAAAAGTAGGGTAATGTTGAATAGGGTGCAATGTAAGGCTAGGTAAAACGTTAGGTAAAACGCTGTGATACGATGAAGGTTTAACGGCGTATTTTAAACCCTGAGTTTTTAATACTTTTTCTTAATTTTGCTATCACGCCAGTTTCCCAACCGGCAACTGCGGCTATACAAAGATTCACTACAAACATAATAAAATCGATTCCGACTTCTTACAACCATCTTATTACTCTAGACTCAGATATAATAGATGAGACAACCCAAGATACGTCTACTCAGGCTTATTCAGAGACGCAAACACTAACAAACTCACCAAAGAGCAGATGCGCCACACCGACTGAAACATCTGACACCATATCCGACGATAGTTCGTGAGTCATTTCATTTATTGCTTTGATACTTAACTCGATCAAAAAAATGTACTATTGAGGGACCTTACACTTCATAAAAATTTACAGTTACTCGTCATTTCAATAAACGCTAGGTCACTTATGCACAAAGTCAACCATCATAAATCCATTATGATCATTACTAACCCCAGCATTGTAATGATTACTGAAACCTGAAGTAAATAAATTAGATCAGGTAACACAATAAAAATCGATAATTATACTCTCCTTCGAACTGATAAGCATAACACTAGTGGAGGTGGCACAATAATCTACTCGCGCCCTGACCTAAAAGCGTGTAGGTTCAAAAATGAACAACAGGGTGAGACAGGAGATTCAACATGCGTAAGTATAGCTTGTGACAAACAAAGGTACCTACTTGTAGGATGTATATGTAGACCACCCAACGTAGACAATACCTACGACAAAAATCTAAGCACTATGTTCCTCTTGGCTTCACAACAACCCCACACATCCAAACTAATCAGCAGAGAATTTAATTTACCAAACATCGACTGGAAGTTGTCACTCACTTCACAACGAGTCTCTAAATTAATAGAGACGATAGAACTAAGTGGATAGATACAACATGTCCGAACCCCCACCAAAGGAAATGATATCCTTGACCTCCTTTTCACTATTAATTTTAATCCAACCCCAGTGAACGACAGCTCTGAATCCTGCAATAGTGATCACAGAGTAATATGGAAAACATTTAATTACCAATCAACAAATAATCTCAGTCCGAACGGACCTGTAAAATACAAATACCGAAGTACAACAGCGAAACGTGGAAGCATATCGAGGCACTCATTCGATGTATAAGATGGGACTCATTTCTCATAAGTGGAAATACTGACACAGCCGCCTCAGTCCTCTATTGCGATCTCATAAGCTGCATAGACTGCACAGCCCCATACGTAATACATGTGTCTGACGTCAACAGTGCACGTTCATATATTCCAAAATGCCTTATGAGAAAATTGAGGCACCTGAGGCTTCGAAACTACACGCAGCATGGCATAACTGCATTATATAATGTAAACAAAACAGTCAAAAATCTCGATATCGCCCAGTAGAAATACTCACTAAATATAGATACTAAAGGATTCAAAATTACCAACCCAATTCCCTCAATGATCAAGCTATTCGAATCTCGCCCTGATCCGAAATAAACTCCCCACACTGATTATCATGAAAGATGGTATTGAAGACGACATAGTTTCTTTTAGTAAAAAATTCAGTAACTACTTCTCTACATGCTGTACCACAGAAACAGGAACCATAACCAAACCCTCATCTATGATGACATCCATGTGTCTCTCCACAGTTGAGTTTCACCTGCTCAAATATCAAGAAAGCCATAGCTACCCTGAAAAAATTTGATGATAATGGACCCGACGGCATTTCAGCATCCCTCATGAAGTATGGCGGTAGAGAATTACCACTTTCCTGCCCTTAAACTATTTACCCTATCTATGGACAATGAGTGTTATCCAACCATTTGGAAAACATCGTTCATAACTCCGCGATTCAGAAGTGAGTCACGCAATGTTATAGAAAACTGCAGGCCAATTAACACAGTTTTTACAGTTTTTTATTATTTCTTCCTTAATGTCATATTTGCATATACCACTTCATATTGGCTTATTATTCTGAATACTGTTTTGTTACGTTAAGCCAATTTTAATTATTGTAAATGTATACCGAATTTGATGAAACCCACGACTGGTTTCTTCACAACGCTTATTTTTAATGAGTTATATGTGATCAAAATAAAATTAAAATAAAATGTATACTGTTTTCCTCCATTTTATATGATTTAACACCAACAGTTTTGGCCGATTGAGTTTGGCATAGTTTTACTGTGATTTGGGAGTTAGTTTCGAAGACGGAAATTTCCCAACTGACCCAACTTCTTAAATATGTTAACAGATCGAAATTTAACTATGTATTGAGGTGGAAAGTTCCGGTCGTCGATTATTATTACTATGAAGCCCACTTACTAACCTGAAAACCGACGCAGAATTACATTTCGGTCAAGTTACTATACATAACTAATCATAAGCAAATCACTGACTCCATGCTGGTGGTGAATAAACTACAGTTACTGACTTCTGATCCTATTGACAACTTAAGGAAGTTTGTCAGTGTTATTTACTATGCAGTACAAAACATCTATTATCATCTGCATTCGTAGTGGTTCGAAGTCACTAATCGTAACGTTTGTTGCACAGTACAGAACACCGATCACCTACAGCCCTGAAACTATTGGAATAATTTTGACTACAATTCTTAATGCTTAACCTATATGTCTATACTAGCTATAATGTGTTATCTATGGTAGACATTTTATTCTAGGATTTGAGGTAATCTTAAGGCCAATAACACCTCTTTGATTAGTTAATTGAAAAATGTCTCTCATTCCTATGCTGTAACCCGACTGTGCTGGTACTTTTTTGTGGTGATGGAGCTCTCCTATCATGATTCAATCAGACGATGCTGAATGTAACAATCATTCGTCAAGGCTCTACCATGCAAGGCTGGTCGGTTGAAGAGTTGTGAGACTAAAAACAGTAAATATAAGATCTAAGCGCAAAGTGATGGTACCAAGTGTACAGAGGTACGGCGACAATAAGATGTTTCCGTCAGACAACCAGCATACTAGCAACGCTGCGTTCACACAACGGAGGGGTGGGATTACAAGAGGTTCACACTGAAAACGAACACCTCACCTTACTTCGCGGATTTCCGTTTCCGGCAGTAAGGCCTCAACAAGTATGGAGAAAACATAACTGAAACCTCTCTTAAAAATGTGCATCAAGAAGACGAACCTTTTCATAATTTGGGCAACTGGTTAGAGATAATCAACCTCATACCCTTAATAGCACACAAGATTGCCGTCATTTTAATTGAAATTCTTTTATTTCTAATATTTGTCTTACTGCTACTTTTACGCTTAAATTAATATTTCTAACTTCCTCATGTATCATCAATACCAAAGTTTCTAGCTGATAAATCAGTGTTCCAACTCCGCTAAGACCACGTTTCTAACTTCATATTCGTCCATTCAACGTAGAAATCCCATATCAAATTAAGTTACGAGCCTCCCTAGCTAAGAATTAGAATTCCGCTCCACTGATGTGTGTTGTGTCTCTGTAACACGTATGAAGGATATTAGCGTGATCATTTAGATGACCTCACCTTATAAGTAGGAGACACCTACGTACTACATCCTAGTTATTCGAGTGACTCGACAGCGACTTCTTGTGGGCCATCCGGTGTAGGTAATGCGTTAAGTATAAAAGCAGGGCGAGCAATTCTTGAACGGATTCTTGTAGAAAATCATCTATATGCCTTTCAATTAAATGGTTTGGTAAGAACTCCGAAGCATAAGGATGCACGCTGTCATCCTTTCGTTGTTTCTACCTTCGTCCTCATTGACTGCAGCCCGGATGAAGTGAAAGATGAATTTTACAGAAAAATTTCTAAATTTCTTCATGAGGCTGAACACTTAGATTTAGTACTAACGGCTAGTTATTTATCATCCGAAAAGGTAACTTGAATCAGTCTGAAAGGCATTCGTATAGATACTTTAATGTTTTAACTCAAAGATCGGATAACGGCGACCATCTGCTACAATCATGTTCAGAAAATCGTTTATTCCTGGGAAACAAGAATTTAAGCTTAAGGAGCGACATCGTCTAAAATGGCGACCTCTTGACCCTACTCGACCGTCACCGTTGAATGGGCTCGATGGAAGATTACCGATCTTTCCGGAGTACATGTCTGAATCCTGATTATGCCCTAGTACGAGCACGTATTTGCTTGCATCATACTTGGCGAATAAAAACTATTACAGGAAAACCCCTTTAGACTTCAGTTCAGTTACAAAACAGCCAAGATTATTTCCAGGAACAACTGAATAATCACTTAGGCAATTATAAAGATGAGACTTAACTATATACTGCTTTGCAAGATGTCCGAACAGATGTGGCATCTACAGTGACATCTATCAAAGACTTAAATTGTCATATCGAAAAAAAATCAGTTGGTTTTAAAAGCTTCTGTTGAGTTGATTGACTTTAGAAAACTTTTTCATCAGGCTTTGAATAAGTTGAGGAGCAAAGAGAAACCCGATATAAGCTGACAAATTGCCAGTGGAACTATTGTGAGTAGTAACGGATACCCAAAGTAAAAAACGTAGTAACGACAGTGAACTTAGGTAAAACTAAGCAGCTCTCAGACTAATAAAAAACCAGGATTAAAATGTCATTTGTTAATGAAATAATCTCTGGAAGGTTTGAAAAGATTATCCGCTCCCAGTCTAAACGTCTAGAACGATTAGCTGAACACTCCAAGGAGCAGTTCAGTTGGCCTTGAGCTGCTCTAAGAACTACCCATTTATTTCAGGCAGCCTGAATTGAAAGTCGACTGAAGTCCATAATGTCTTATCGAAGTCAGAAAAGCTGTGACTAATTTAAATCGAGGTAGAGCAGTGATTCCAAATAGTTAAACTTCAGAGGTCTTCAAGGATGGTGGTAACAATTTAACAACTAGCCCAACTGATATTTGACTAAAGTTTGGGGGCTGGACGTATTCTCATCTAACTGGTCTCGGTTGCTGATTATTTCACCATATAAGAAAGGATCGAAATAGTCCTGCGATAACCAGAATGGAATTAGTTTGACGTATATAGTGTCTAAAAAACTAGCTTCTATAATTATCAGACGTTTAACTACGATTTGTGAAACGCAGTACGACAGAACCAAACTGGATTCAGACCTCATTGCGGTTGAATTGACCAAATATTAATTATTTGTCAAGTTTTAGAACACAGACATACTTTTCAGATCCCAACAATGATGGTTTTTTCTTAAATTGAAAGCGGCATTTGACTCTGTAGACCAAGAAGTTCTATAGCCATGTCTTTCACTAAAAGGTTCACCTCAGAATTACATAGATACTGTTAAGGTTCTTTACTCAAGCACTATTAGTCGTGTTAGAGCGTATGGTGAACCGTCATCTGAAAGTGGTAGCCTTAAGTGGTATCAGCTAAGGCTGCCTATTGTCCCGATTTTTGTTTAATTTCATAACTCATTTACTTTTGGAAATGACGCTCATCGTCTGACTTTTCAGGAAACCGATCTCCTACCACGAAATACACTAATTGATTTTGAATATGCGAATGATCTAATACAATTTCATGTAGAGGCCAAAAAGATGCAGAATCTTTCAACAGCAATAAGCGCCAATGCAACCCCATTCGGAGTGCTTTGCTTTCACCCCTCTAAGTGCAGGTGAGGTACTTGTATACAAACAATAAGGGGGGGGTGTACTGCGTAACACTTGAAGTAACTTCTACTAATGTGGTGTTAATATTACTGTAGTTTTGAAGGTATGGTAATTTGAACCTAGTGCAAATATGTCAGGTTCTAATT
Organism: Schistosoma japonicum; assembly: GCA_025215515.1. Taxonomy (NCBI): domain Eukaryota; kingdom Metazoa; phylum Platyhelminthes; class Trematoda; order Strigeidida; family Schistosomatidae; genus Schistosoma; species Schistosoma japonicum. Next base: position 69,801,012 of record CM046069.1, read on the forward strand.
TCGTCCTACATGCATACATACATATCTATACTGTAATCTATCCAGAATCGCTAGATTTAGAACTCTGGAGCCATTAATCGACTGAATCTAATACTCTTGGCGTGTGAAGAACGATGTAACCGATATACTTAATGTGTAGTTATTTTACATGTCTCTGTATATTAGGACAACTACAAGTACAATATTGTCATGTGCGTTACTTTCGTCTGAAGCGCCATGAACAACTTTAGGTAACCCTCAGACAACAACGGTAGACGCCTGCTCTCGCTATTGTGATGTACCATTTGGCTCCACTCAATTACTAAGGCTTGTCATATTAGCAAGAACCTACTACTACTATTTGCCGGGTAGATCTCTTTTCACAAACAAGCCGCGAGTGAAGACTGGAAGTCAGAAAGAATTAGACGATATAATCTGAGATTGGAAGTGACCACTTCAGGAACTTTCAAGGGAACGTCTACAATCAGTCTAATATTACTGTTTGGTTTATTTATTCAGTTCGGTACAACTGTGGTCTTCTTCCCGCCAGTTAGCTTCGCATGTTTCTTTTTCCGGTTGCTTGAAATAAGGCTACTATTGGTGAAATTATATATGAAGTAGCAGGGTGGGTTTCATCGATATATGTTGAGTGCTCAAGTTCATTCCCACCATTACGTAACACTGATAATTTATAAATACTGTCTTACGAGGTGATGGATTATATTATAGTCTCCGATATGGCTAGTTGGTCAGTATTGACTTCATAGTTAAATACATATACACCACAGACACAGATAGACGGTTCATTATAAATATCATGGTTATCGTTTTGTTTTTCTGGATCTCAACCTCAATGAATTCGTCTGAAGTAGAAATCGCACTCTAATGCTGATCCATTTTCTTCAGCTAGAGAGTGACAATTAAGGGAGGGTGGAACTTTCGACGAGCAAACATGATGGTGTGGAGGATAAGTTCAAACTCCCCTTATCTGTACGGCGGAATCTGTTTAATGTTCACGGCTACGTACTATAGTTCTGACATGAGCAAGCACTAAGTAATGATGTTTCAAATGCTCCAATATATGGTACTTCGACTCACACATTAAGTTGAATTGGCAAATACCTGTGTATCACGCAATTCTACCTGCAAGTTAAACTCCAACTCTACTCTACAGACTATGATGCTGATACCTAGTAAGTTAAGATTGATAAATAAAAAGATACCCACATACATAACCATTAATTACATTTAGTTCCACACTGATGATTAGATTAATAACCACTAAGTTCCCTTCATAACTACTGCAACCTCTCAAAGTCAACTACAAATTAAACCTCACCTTATTCAGAAACCAAATCTGAACACTACTATTGTAAACTTCCATGATAATCAGCCTATCAAAGTAAACAAATAAAATATTTACAGGTGAACTTTAATAACAACATCTTCACCAATTTAAAAAGGGTCACTCTTACCGACTGCTTAACAAATCAGAAAATTATGGCTGCCAAAATATTGCTTTTGCGTGCTGCTGTTTTTTACTACTTTCTTTTCAGCACTTAGAAGTCGCTTCATACTACACTAAACGTTGAATAACTGCTATAATTATGATTGTATCCAGCCTATCATAACACTTATTATGTGCAACATTCGCGACTGCAACGTAAGAACACTGTCATTTATAAGACATAAACAAGTTTGAAACAATAAGTAGGTGAACAATATTCTGTGCTAATGGAAATATATTGGCTATCATTTCATTCAACTTGCGTCACAATCGTTTCTATGCCGAAATTATTGACATACTTTTTTCCTGAATCTGCCTTAATATTAATAGTGCTAAACCAGTCATTTTGTAAATTTGTCGAATTAGCTCTTTAAGTGCTATTAAATTTGGCATAATTATCCACAGAAGACTTTCGAAAATCCTGATAGAAACCTGCCATTTTAGGTTGCGCAAATACGAACGTGTATATATTAGGAATCTAACTGTACATCATTACTGATAATTTCTTTAAATTAACAACTTTTCTAGGTCATATGCGTTCAAAGCTGGGAGTACTTTTAAACATTTTACATTTATCTGCGGGCTAGTTTAATACATAATTTCATTTAATCGAAGATTCAATTAATGTAGATTTCGGTCCTTCCATCTGAGTAATACTTGATTATATGGTTATATTTGATGAAATATTTCAATGAGTGTCTTTTAATTTGCGAAATTATTTTCATTTCGATACATATCTTGAGATCCTCTGAACTTTATGATGAAAATATTCCTGTCCATTTTATATCAGAAGAATCATATTTAATTGTTGCAGAGGGAGATCAAGTTTCACTTCCTTGCAAAACCAATGTTTTAACCGAAGTTGTAATTTCCTGGTATAAAGATGATATTAGAGTTGCTGAAAATCTTACATTCTCATTTCGTTTACGATCAGCTAATCGTGAGGACGCTGGGTTTTATCACTGTGTAGTAAAGACTGCCTACGGTGGAATTCGTAGTCGAAAAACTAGACTAGAAATTGGCTGTAAGTAATGAATTGATTTTATCTTGAATTTAAAAAATAGGGTGGCTTATTTTTGAATCGCTTTCGGTTTAAATAATTTATCTGGGTTATTGCATACATTACCGAGTGTCGGATGCATGCTTTTTGATTAGATTATTTGGTCACACATGATCATATGCACATTTATATAAGACGACAGGTGAAAATAAATTGTGTTATTTTGTATGTTGATTTCTTCGTATAACTGGGTCAAAATCCTGTGTTATTTATGTACGTAGTAATGTTAACTTGTTATAAGTACACTTTTGCGTGAAAGTTCGTATTATCCAAATGGCTTCGGGTATGTAAATATATTGAAATATTTCACATCTGAAATCATTTTATGCGTTCCATCTTGTAGTTTCAGTCTAACATTACAATTGTATTAATATAACATTTGTTGTTCTGTTTAAACGTGTAAGAAAAGGCATTCTAAAATTCTTTGAAAAGACTCTTTTGAGCAAAATTCAGTGTAGGACATTCAATTACCACATTAAGCAGATAATATTTCCATGGAAATTATGTACTTATGTTTAGTGAAAACATAATTTGTTTGATTTAAGTGTCATCTACAGTTTTGTCTATGTACGCTTTAATTATGGAAGGAATTCAAAATTTGGTTGTTATTATAATGCTCTGCGAGTTTTCTTTCATTAAACAACAGAGCGTCTGCATTATTTTGTTTTAAACCTTTTATAATGTAATAATGTAATTAAGTGTCCGTGGTCTTAGTTCAACGATAAATATAATTTATTAGTATAATTATTTCTATTTGATTTCAACAAGTATGAAGCTTATATTTTTAATAGCAAACTATTATGCATAATAACTTTTATTTCTTAATTGAATTTAGAATTTATATTCCTAAAGTTAACATGTTGGCTACTATGTAGCAAGTAGGGTACTAATGATTTTCAATCCAGCCAAAATATGTTAATGCTAAATCTTGTTATCATCATTTCTTTGTTCTAGCTAGTAGATAACTTGATCTACAAATTTAAAAAGATCTCATCGTAAGTGCAACCATATCCTTTAAAATGAACATAAAACTAGTTTTAAAACTGCGTTTAGCTCTAAAAATTGTCAATATTTTAACTATTGTGTATGGTATTGCTATCTATTTTTATCATAAATATCGTACATTAATTCAAAAGCAGTTATTTTTGTTTTTTTATCATAAATTTCGTAAATTTTTCAAATGCGCTTGTGTTTTAGCAAGTATATTCCTAAAAAATAAATTAAGTATACATTATCAAATTTATATTCTACTGACGGCAAAGACAACAAATAAGATTAATGTTGTAACGTCCATCATATAGCATGTTTGCATGTAGTCTGGAGGTAAGTTATATAAGTGAAAATATATAGAATGCTTATTTGAAGTTTGGGTAATAACGCAATTTATTCTGTATGCAGTAAAATGACGTTTAAGTAGTTGAATGTGTCACGTAAATATTAAATATAATTCATAATACAATCTAATTTAAAATACTATCGGTGTTTGCTTTACAGTTTAAGTGGACGATACAATGACTACCAATTGCAGCTGCTACCTGTCAAACAGTATTTATTGACTGTCTGTAAACACTACCATCTTTGATTTCAGCCAAGACCAGAGAGTGCTTTTACTCTTACAAATTGATTTCAATAACTAAGTAATTTGAAATGTGTATAATATAAAAATATCAAAATTAACATTTGCTAGATTAGATGCCGTCATATATTTTATTGGAAAGGTTAATTAATAGACTTATTTTTACTACTTTATTTAAGAATACTGTATAAAGTTCTTTGTTTATTAAGTAAAGCTAGGCAAAAATCTTTAGAATATGTTCTTAGGATATCTGAGAAATCAGCGTTTGCTGTTAATGTTTTAATGCAGTGTAAGTTGAAAAAGCTCGTTGTTAACTATGGGCTTGTTTTCACTTCATATGCCACTCTTTTGAAATTAATTCTTTTGGATTTATTACTGCGAACTAATTTTTATCATAACCATTTTATTGAACTATATTTTTCTAGGATATTATTTATTGAACTTTTATGTTTTTGTAAGTCAAAAAAGAGTAGTGTAAACAGTTTAATTCATCCCTCCTTAGCCTACCCCTATAATAAGCACCTTGAGTTTATTCTAGTTAACTTGATAAATCTTCTTGATTCTGATAATGGAAACTAAAACGTGCACATTGCTGCTTTATTATCACCTAAGAAATAAAAGTTATTATTATCGTAAAGCCATATTAATTAACCCTCTTTAGAATAGCGACTGACTAATTTAAAAAAGCAATAACAATACGGTTCAAAAACTAAGTTTAGACTTAGTTTATTTCACAAAGAATATTTTGGTCGCAAAAATGCAAATAATCGTTTTTTGCAAACTCAAACTGAGTAAATTTTTAAGCGCTATTTGGTCCGCTTAATAGAGTAGTTTTTTAAAAATTACGGCAAAGAAACTCATCACTTATTTTTTATTAGTAGTAACGATCATTCATTATGAACCCATCTAATTTTTTTATTTAACAATAAAATTATTTCTATTTTTAAATTTTTGAACTTTTTAGACCTTGATCCACCATCTGAAGTCAAAGTACGCTCATTCATTGTAGTAACTTTAGATCAGGGTGTTATTATTTGGCCTGGTTCACTCCAGCAAGAAAGGCGTAAACGACCGTTTCAGCTTGAAAGACAAAATGAACAGTGGAAACCGACATTTAACTCAGTCAACGAAACATATAAATCCACATCTTCATCATATTATTTACAAGCAATACCGTTCCCACAAGCTACATGGACTATAAATAATGCGCCTGTACCTAGTACATTAAACATTTTTGTTAGCCAATTAGAACAAGCTATAGTGTTGCTTAATATTGATAAAGAAATGGATTCAAAAGTAATTAGAGCTCGATTGATTAATGGTTATGGTAGTGAAGTATTCACTCAAACACATGTAATTAAAGTTAATAGTAAGTTAAAATTTGTAATACTTTGCTACAAAACGTTTATAAAAATGTCGTTTACTAGAATATTAAAGTTTTCAATTAAAAGCCTAAAAGTGTAAAAAATGTTTGGTATCACATAAAATCTACCAATTTTTAAACACGTCTGAACTAAGCTGGCCTTACTGAGATTGATCTTAGACAAGTAAATTGAATGCGTCTCTCAACAATTTCTTTTTTATTTATAACTTGCTTCAAAACATTCCAGAAGTTCTAATGTGTCGTCATGACCAGTAAAATTTAGGTATATCTGGTATGAGATAATTTTTACTGTTGGCAAATTGATCCTGGAGTTTCTTTTTGAAGCAGTTAGAGTCGGGACAATGCCACATAGTACTAACCTGGTGGTTCTAACGGTAAATCATTTGCTTAGGACACTAGGTCAAAACTCTGGTACCTTCGTACATACACATTACTGAGGAGTCCCATTTTTGAAAGAAACAATTGTCGAGTGTCCAAAAACGAGGACAATCTGTGATGATAACAGTCTATAAATTTATCAGTGACATTTTCTGAAGGTTACTTTGTACTGTAGTTTTTTATAATTGGACTTTTAGTCTACTATCTGAACACTTTATCGAAAAAATTGTTTGAGACATGTGTATATTGAATAACTTTGTTAATGCATAAAAATCCACCACTATTCTATGGTCTTCAGTACTTTGAAGATTTTTGTAGAATTAAGATGAACAAAATCCTGAATAAATTTTGTATTACTTAAATATGTAATTATTCACGATCTTTTTCAGACCCACTCGTAAATATGGCTACATATTCATTAGATCTTATCTTACCACCAAAAGATGCATCTCTTACATTAAGGGATGACCAACCTGGAACAGCTATATTTGAATGTGTATTCAATGCAAGGTACGTGGAAAATAATTTTTTCTAAGCGTTAAAATTTAAATCTATTAAATATTTTAAGCATTATTGCTTCTTATTTTTATAAACGTAAGTTAAACTTATTGGTAGTATGTGTCAATAAGTACTACACTGGGCAATATATCAAGCAAGTTGATGTTATTAACAAACAGACAAATGTTTGTAGTTTCATTTTGTAGAGATGGAAATGTTTGTCAAATGTATTTTAAAAATGATAAGAAGCATTAAGTAACTATTTCATGGATGTTTTTTTTATATCGTTGACATTGTTCAAGATCACTAATAATAATTTAGATACCTGAAAGTTTATGAAACACATAATTAAATAATGTGATTAGTGAATAGTATCTTTGTATTGACTATTCCAAGTGTTGACTATCAAAACGTTGGACGAAGAGCATTAAAAGTTAGCTGGCACTATTGCAAGAATCCGTTCTGTAGACTGATCGGTTTGAATGTGCAGCGAAAACAAATTGAAATATTTCAATCACTGTAGGGAGGGTAAACAGTTTCCTCTGGGTCACAAATATATTTTAGAAAGAAATTTCGAGGTGAATTATAAAGATTCATGATTTTTTGTCTGCTTTATGTACTTTGTAGTAATTAGTAAATTGTATTTAACATACATAATTAACAGTGCTCTTTAAAAGCAGAATAGGTGTCTAAAATTAAGTGGAAACTGAATTTGATCCTGTAAACTGTGGAATACTGAAGTGATATTCAGTTGTACTTTCGTCATTCAATATTCGACTCATCTTTGCACAAAAATATTATTATGATATTAATTATTAATTATTCTGATTTATTTTATATGGATCACTCTAAATAGCAATTACTAATAACATATTCGACAATAAACTAACAAAACCCAGTTCCAATTTTTAGGCCATCTGTTTATCAGCTGTTCGGTTAGCCAGTCAGTCAGTCAGTTACAACGTAGAACTTGATACATACGTGCATCATTTCAAGTTGCCATGCCTCAATTAGCAGATAGAGATAATATTGTCGAACCAAATCTCAGAGTAGAGGAAGTACTAATGAAAAGGTATAGAGATCAGAGATGAGATTTGAAGTAAAAAGTGATTCAGTAGAGAAAAAATTATGAAAAGCTCAAAAACTAGAATTTGGAGGAAGACAAGGAGTGGATGCACCTACGCCATTGCAAACGATTTTGAACCATATCACCTAAAGTCTCTAACCATTTGTTACGATCGTCACGCGGACCCCAACCAGGTAGTCTGCATCTATTAACATGGCTCAGCCCCATTGTCAATGACTTCATGGATTGGTGACATGTTTTCGTTTGGCCACCCCTAGCTTTCTTCCAGCCTACTCCTACAACAAACAACATTGCTCGTCGAGGTAGACGGTGGTCAGGCATACGTAACACATGTTCTAACTACCTCAGCCGGTGAAGATTCACTACTTCATTAATAGACTTACCGTATTTACCTAGTACTCTATTCCTAACCCACGCATTGCTTACTCGGTGGTCCCAGAAAACACGAGCAATGTTTCGGAGACATCTATGATCAAATACTAGGATCCTACGAATATCCTCTATCGTTAAAGGCTATGTTTTACATCCGTGGAGTAAAACGGATCTGACTGTTGCACAGTAAACGCGTTCTTTCATCAGTAAACGAATGTCTCGCCTACACCACAAGTGACGCAAATTGGCAAAAGCCAATCGGGCCTTATGTATACGGGCCGAGATTTCATCGGACACCAGACCGTCAGGACTGATTAGGCTCCCGAATAAATGTTTAAACTTAATAACTAAACATTTGGACTAATTACACACAGTAGTTATTTTAAAAGACGTAGAGAAACCATTGTAACATCAAGTACTCAAATGTTTAGATTCAAAAATTGAAGTCCTTGGTATATATATTTTTTGTTTATCTTTTTAAATAATTACTATTGGGGGGTGGTTATGGAGATAGTTACTTGTCAATCCTGATATCATGAATTGATCTGACTCAGACAATGGATGAGGTTGTGCAAACATATCACGAATTGAATGAATTGGAAATTTTAACAGTGGCTTAGTGGTAAAGCGTTCGCCGCGGAGCCAAAGGGCCTAGGTTCGATCCCCGATGTGATCGTGGATGCGCACTGCTAAAGAATCCCATACTAGGACGAGACAGCTGTGCAGTGCTTCTAGGTGATCAATGGTTATCGGATTCAGATCAACTCGAGACGATTATGCTGACCTGTATAGCCTTTATACGTCAAAGCAAAGTTATCGTAAACAAAGAATGTTCTTCTTGATAAATTCTTATCAGGTTCTACAATTATGAGTTCAAAATTAATGATTACGTATCCGAAAAAAAGACTCATTTTTGAGGTGTATACATCATTTAAACATGAAAGATTATTACACATGAATTTCGGAATGTTTTTTTTTATATACAATTGTTATTGTTGAATTAACATTCATGCAATATTTAACTTGTATGCACTTATACGGTTATTGAAATAATCAGAATATTAACTATGTGTAATGAGATGACAAAATTATAATCAGATTAAGTGTTTAATCAAGGATTGAATAATATTAAAAACTGTATCAATTAAATAAGAATACGTAAAATTTTGGTTAAAATTAAGTATACTTAGACAAATCTAATAATAAGAATAGAAAATCTTAAAATCATATCAGATACTTAGTTTAAAGAGTTACGTCATATATGGAATGTTACGAATTAAGTTAGAAATAGAAGAATGGATTACATGATATTCAAATCTACTCTGTGTATCCATGATGAATAATAACAGCAATAATAATGATAATAACATTAATACAGAGAATTATGAATGATAAGAACATATAGAATAAAGTTTAGATAAAATAAACTTAAGTTATGAAACTACACATAAAGTGCGACAATATTTATACACTATTCAAATGAAGTTATTATTATGTAATTAATTTGTTTAACTTAATTTGTTGAAAAGAATTTGTTTTTTTACTTCAAACATGTTTATTATGATGTAAAATGAGAATTTTTAAACAATTAAAATTTTATTGTAATGAAAAGTAAAAAATAGTTTTAATAGGTAAACTAATGAAAATCTTTCATGAATGAAAATGTATAACATCTATTGGCTATTGAATACATTTAGAAAACATGTTTTAAATGGATATTATTTGAATGCATGTTAAATTTGTTGTATTATTGAATGAGAATTCCTTGATGTAAAACAATTATAGTATTAAATTAATCTATTATTAGTGTTAATGTAGTCACTATGTCTGATCGAATACTATAAATCAAGTAACAATATGAACATTTAGGTAAATGATGAAACATCATAGTACACTTTATTTAAATTCAAGTGGTTGAAATCAACTTACAAAAAGACGTGAATTTGTATTTAATGCTAGTCAGTACTAATTATAAAGATTTATTAGTGTTGTTTGGCGAACCAATGTTTCGACAGGATTCTAATGCATAGTATGCAGTATCACTATAAGATGCACAGTTACTAAGACTATCCACACTGTGAATGACCTCTAATAAGAAAGAGGATCACTACATTGACTGATCAAATTTATTTGTTTCCCAGTATTTATTTAATCTTATTTGAGTAGTAATCGTTGCCATAGAAGACTATGGAGACATTTAGTTACATGTACTTGTTTATTACTACCATATATGTATAGTTCTTTAACTGCCATCTGTTGATCAAGTTACAATATGACCAACTGTCTAATAGGCTTATCGCAGTATGTACATTTTTAAGACTCCAGCTACGCCATCGTAATGAGTGTAAACTAACACTGTAACATAAGTCAAGGAGGATTTTCTGCCGGTTAACTTCAGATCATCATATGTTAAAGTACTTACACTTACCAAAAGTTGTAAAATCCATACTCCATTGAAATGTCAATCATTTTATGAGGTTCTACTCTAAAGGAATTAATTCGATCACCTTATAACGGATACGTTTTAACAAAATCACATGAAATATTTATTCGCTGATTAATTTTATAAATGAATTGCTTTGAACTTAAGAAGACCTAGTAAATATAAAAGTCATAAATTGTCTATGACTGTAAACTGATATAATTTCCTCCTCTGAAAATAGTTTAACAAACTAACCTAAATGGTATCAAGAAGAAAAAAATTCTATCTTACCAAGTGAGTTGTCTGAAAAACCTTTATGGTCTACGCAAGCTGTCCAACACTTAAAATATCATATCCTACTATATGAAAAGAACAAATACATACTTAGAGAAGTAAAATATATTTAGTTCATTTTGTTTTTCTTATTGTTGTTGTGTAAAACATATAAAATATTCAGCTGCTTTGTATTATGAAATGAACATTGAGCTTTTTTGAATCTCATTTAATTTATGTAGACTTAATAAATGATAAACACGAAAACTGTTAGTTAACTAGTCAGGAAGCATTGAACAGCTGTTTTGACTTATTGTAGGATTCTTCAACAATGCACACCAAAATTACATTAGGGAACTCAGCCCTGGACCTTCAGATCTTTTGGTGAACGCATAATTCATTAGAGCACAAGTTTCGGCTCCGGATGGTTGATATTTAGAATCCCATAAGATCACGGGTCCTGGTTACTGGGGGATTCGTGGATGAGCACTTGCATAAGAGTCCAGTTCAAGGACGAAGTAATCTTACAATGTTTTTTTTTACAATCTTTCGATTAAGTCGCTGGCTGACTCGTTGTTGCTCATAAATAAGTAGTCCTATATTAAGAAAAAAAATAACTATCGTCTGACCCCTTGCTTCATATAGGTTATCTAACTAAGGTCATTATGTGGTATAAACGTTTAAATTCCAACAATCTTCACAATTTTAAATAACGTATATATTAATTAATTAAAATTACATTATCGTTATCAATAACAAGTCTTGACTGGATAGAGTTGGGATTGAGATAGTTATTGCTGATGACAGTGAATGATTGTCGTGCCATATCACGAATTGATGGAATTGAAAATTCTACCAATGAATGCTGAGTCATTGGTGCAGAACTTTATTCATCCTTCAACATGAAGTCCCTGTAGAGGAGTCCATTGTCTCATGTTTTTCAATTGGTGTTCCATTAACATCAATCTGTGACAAATTTAACCAACTAAAATCTCAGTATCAATCTCAACAAACCATCTTGATCCAGTAACAATGAATATTGAAGACTAAAAAACATTTATTGTTTATAATAACAGTTAAAAGAAGACATTACAGTTCAATTTTGAAACTGACTGGCTGAATATTTAGGGAAATAAAAGACACACTTCGATAGTGAATTAATATTTAAATTTGTCAAAAGAAAACTAATAAAGTAACAAACTAGAATGTAAGTTTATTACTGGTCAGAGTAAAGTGATATACAATTTTTCTTTCTAAGCCTGTTGCTAAGATGTAGGTTCTCTAATGTGTAATCCTGAGATAATTGCATATTTGTACTTAGCTAAATATCATTGACTACTTGGCTAGATATTAGTTACCTAAGTAACGAAATACTTTAAGGGAAATTAAGATTATACCAGTCTACTTTATATGGATGAGCACATAGCATAAAGTAACATAACTATTCATATTACGTATAAAGATATTTGTATTTTCTTGCATATAAATAATTCATATTCTTGTTTAATTAAATGATAGTATTAAGATAAAGTTAGAGGAATAAAAGAAAGAAGATCAACAATAATAATGTCATTCATGATTTACTATGAACACAGTTAAGTAATACTTTGATTCCGTAAAATGTGAAAGGTGGAGAAGATAGAATAGCATTTTTAATTTGATCTCTATTACCATCTTCATTCTTTGTACTATTCAGAAGATTTCTGAACAAGTAATTAAAGATAGTTAACGATGTTATATGTTTTGTAACCCAATGTTTTAATGTTTACATCATTTTATTATGATTTTTTTATATTGACGCAACGATATTACTATTAGGAGATATTAAGAGGTAAATGAAGAAAAAGAATACAAAAGTATTTCACAAACCATGTATGATGAATGTAATCAACATTAACGCATAGTAATCTCTTGTGAGTAGTTGAGATATAGATAGACAAAGACGTTATAATCAATATTTATCATAACTAAAATGCTTTCTAGAAAATTATATGCACTTATTTTCCATAAATGATTTTAAATAAATGTCATGCATAAAATGTTATCAACTGTGTAACGACAATTGTTTATAACCTTCTTTCAATTCAGATTGTAAACCGATTGTATCTAGGTATTGCATTTAAGACTAAACAGGTGTTTTGGTTTGGCATAAAATTACTTAAAAGTCGACATAAACAAGCGATCTTCAGGTCTCGAGATAATCAGTTATCGTTGAGGTTGTTGAATTTGCATCAAATGGCTTGCAATTGTAGCTGTAATTGCTAAGTGATATTGTTTGACTTCCATCCAGTGCAAGTAATGAGTTACTGATTTACCTTCAAAATTTCTAAAAATCACTAATCACCGTTTTGTACCAGAACTCCAGGAAATGCAAACAACTAAGTAACAGCTTAATGGTCTAAATGTTAAACCCTTTCTGCAAGGCCTAAAGGTCTTGAGTTCAACTGTTGACAGGGTATTGAATACGAACGTTTGTGGAGTCATATGTAATAAAGAAACAATCAGTTTTAAGTAGCTGTTTGGCTTTAGTCAATCTTTGTTGCAAACCGCAACAGCATTGGTTTAGAGAGTTTATAATAATCTCAATATATAGGAACTTTGAATTTTTGATGTTTAGTTGCTTTAATTTAAGTTGCTTCTTCATAGGATAAATAACCAGATCAGATTTACATGTATTTAGTTGGCACTACATCATTAGTGCTTGCTTTATGCAATAATCGCTTCTTTACTTATTTTATAATCTTGAATTAAGTGTATTCTCATAGTATTATTTATCATCTATTTTTATTTGTGAGCGTCACTGACCTGTATTCTTGTTCAGTTGACAACCAACTATACTGTTGGTTTATCCCTTTTTTCGGGTTAAAATGCATTGCCTATATTGATGGTGAATTTATTTCTATGTTTGTCTACGTTGAGTGATAACAATGACAACACACCACATCATTTTACCTAGTCAGAGGTCAGCCTAACAAGGCAGCTAAAAAATACCAAGACAAATTAAGACATTAAAACTAAAGAAGACAACCACTTGCAAAAAGACCATTTGAATGAACTGGAAATATCTATAAAAGTAATTTTTAAATGAAGTAAACGCTAATCACTTAGTTTATAATAACAATATAAGCCTAGTTTTTAAGCCATCTCATACAAAGAATTTAAAAACAGCGGTATCGTCTACATCATCTTCATTTCAAAACTTCAAAAGATGTTTCATCTGATTTATATCTTATAGTAGTGAAGGTGTATATTTCATTAAGAAGCTTCATATTACTCTAGGATAATCAACTTTTTCCATCCATGGTAAAGCGTATACACAAAAAATATTCATAAATTTCGATATTTAACAATTTTTTATAAGATTACAGATTCTTAAATAACAACTAGATGCTAAGATCATTTTATTCGTAGACAAGATTTTACGCTTTATCTATTCATGATGAAAATTCAGTACATTAATTCACTATATTTTCCTGTTGTAAATTTGATTGACAATAACAGTTGGTGGTAAGTAGACTGAATGAACATTTAACAAAAGATAAAGGAAAAAAGATGAACGATTTAGAAAAAAAGTAGAATGATTTCAGTAGTTTGCAATTTTTTTAATGTGTTTTAATCCTTAAAATGTGTAGAACTATGAGCTTATTTAAATGAATACTTTATCAGAATGTATCTAACTTGTGTTATCATTTAAAAACCAATAATTATCGAATTATAACACATTTATGATTTAAATTCGTTCACTAGAAGATTATTTATTTATTTATTAATATGGAATAGTCCCAAATTATAGTTAGTGCTAAGATTATGTTCAAGGAATGTGTTGTTATAACGCATCCTATATAGTGTTTGTAAATTGTATGATTGTTTAACTAATTTGGAACTGAAATGAAGACAGAAAACTAAAAGTAGTCAGATGTAACTAGTATTGTTGTGTATAATCGACTTAATGAGAGGTAGTAATTTTCCAGATTAACTTAGTAATATATAAAAGAAACTTAAATGATTAACAACATGACTTATCTGGCATCAAAACTATATTTTAAGACTTTTATGTTTAATCCGTAAATGTGATATAATGGTTATGATCTCATCTAGTCCCATTAATTTCGGTAACTGTCTACGAAGTGCGAAAAAACTAATCCACCAAGATCATATATGACTTACCGTTTATGGCAGTCAAGATAACGTGCAACCCAATTTTATTTTCCTGTTTTTTTTATTATAAAAAATACCCTTTCTCTACATAAGTCACTGTTAAGTTACAAACAGATTACAACATTTGGTTACACTGTAGGTTATGTTGTTTATTCCTTTCGATAACTACACTTTCTGATATACAAAGTACTATCAAATACTTTTGACAAATTGTTCGTAAAATTATATTTGTTTAACTGAAACTTCCTTTTTTTTGTTAACAGTTTTTAATACTAAGTACAAATACTTGAAATTCATAGGAATTTTATTTGTGTACATATCAGTTTCATTGTATTATTTCTTGGAAAATGAATAGAAAATGATATTATATTTGGTCTAAAATGAATTTCATTAAAAGATTTCATGATTATAATTTATGTTTATATGTTTCTCAATCAAGTTAATTGATACAACTACATCATTAATAAGAATGAATATCATCTAGTTCAATTGATCTATCTGTCAAATTAGATTTCTTTATACACTAATTGAACTAAACAAAACAAACAAACAAACAATAACTAAAGAGAAGAAGGAAGAAATGATACAGGTCAATGTTATAGTATAGACCATTATTGTATTATACAATGATAGATCTAAATTTTCTTTATAAATGAATAGTAATTATATAATTTGTTAATGACCTTATTCTATTTGTTTACTACTGAATTCAATTTAATCAGTATTCAAAATAGTAATAATCATCGAGATAACACTTTTATATGAAATGAAATATAAATGGATAAATTACTTAAATAATTATGTTATGAACTATTTATACTTGATATCGTTTTTACATTCGAAGTAATTTCAAAGGTACTTTCATATCAATTTGATAAGTAACATATGTCAATCCAGAAAATTAGACTAACTGTCAGAACACTTTACGAATAGTTCAACTGGCTCTCGGCGTCATCCCTATTGCCCACAATCCCTAAGCAATCTGAATGGCAAATTAATATTGGTCCCTGAAGTCTCAGTGAGGTTGAGAAGGCTATAGGGAACTTCAAGCTGAGGGAGTGTAGCAGCTCCTGATGGATTAACTCCTGAGATATTTAAGGACAGTGGTTCAGTTTTAACCGGGTGATTGACTGAGTTCTTGGCAAGAATTCGGGAACTGGACGTAATCCCATCTGACTGGTCTCGAATACTAATCATCGCAATCTATAAAAAAGGATAGAAGTCTTTTTGTGACAATTACCGAGGAATCAGCTTAACGAATATAGTGTCAAAAATACTAGCTTTAATAATACTTCGACATCGAACTAAAGCATGTGAAAAGCAAACTCGAGAAAATCAAGGTGATTTCAGACCTGGTCGTGGTTGTATAGACCAAATATTCACAGTTTGGCAGGTTCTGGAACATTGGCACACTTTCAGACGCCCAACAATAGCCTGTATTTCTTGATCCTTAAGGCAGTGTTAGACTCTATCGATCGTAAGGTTATGTGGCGATGTCTCTCACTGAAAGGCATACCGGAGAAGTACATTAACCCTATACAAGCTCTCTACTCGAACACCACATGTCGTGTTAAAGCTTATAGAAGATTGTTATCGGAACTGATCACCTCAAGTGGCGATTCAGTCAAGGTTGCCTGCTTTCCACATTTTTATTTAATTTTATCATTGACATACTTTTAGAGTTGGAATTGTCATTATCTGACTATTGAAGGGTTGACCTCCTTCCAAGAGATAAACTTACTGACTTAGAATATGCAGATGATATATATTTCTGTTGGGTGAAGATGTTGATAAAATGCGAAAATCTTTTGACCACCGTAAACATGAATGTAAGCATGTTTGGGATGCGACTTTCCCCATCTAAATGCGAAATGCTGCTTCAGGACTGATTTAATTCGGCACCGCAGTTAGTGGTAGAGAGCGAAGCAGTTGAATGTTTTAACTGCTTTACTTATCTTGTGAGCCTCATCAGTCCTGATAGTCTGGTGTCTGCTGAAATGTCGGCTCGTATACATAGAGCCCAATTAGCTTTTTCCAGTTTGTGTCACTTATGGCGTAGGCAAAACATTCGTTTACTGACGAAAGGACGCGTTTCTGCGCAGCAGTTAGATCTGTTTTACTTCATGGGTGTGAAACATGGCCATTAGGGATAGAGGATATTCGTAGGCTCCTAGCATTTGATCATAGATGTCTCCGAAACATTGCTCGTGTTTTCTGGGACCACCGAGTAAGCAATGCGTGGGTTAGGAATAGAGTACTAGGTAAATACGGTAAGTCTATTAATGAAGTAGTGAATCTTCACCGGCTGAGGTAGTTAGAGCATGTGTTACGTATGCCTGACCACCGTCTACCTCGACGAGCAATGTTGTTTGTTGTAGGAGTAGGCTGGAAGAAAGCTAGGGGTGGCCAAACGAAAACATGTCACCAATCCATGAAGCCATTGACAATGGGGCTGAGCCATGTTAATAGATGCAGACTACCTGGTTGGGGTCCACGCAGTGATCGTGACAAATGGTTAGAGACTTTGAGTGATATGGCTCAAAATCGTTGGCAATGGTGCAGGTGCATCCACTCCTTGTCTTTCTCCGAATTCTAGTTTTTGAGCTTTTCATACTTTTCTCTTTACTGATTCATATCTTCTCAAATCTTATCCTCAATCTCTATACTTTTTTGCTAGTACTTACTATGTTTCTACCTTTACTATTCTGGAATTTGGTCCGACAATTGAATCTCTATCTGTTATTTGTGGCATGGTAACTTGAACTGATGTACGTATGTACCAAGTTCTACGTTGTAACTTACCTCCTGACTGTATATCAATCAGAAAATTTGTAAAAGATGCATAATCATCCAACAAAGTAGTTGAATTATTTACTTAAACGTAGGAAAAAACCGAATTAAAAATGCCATATTTACAATGAATAGCTATTGTTTGCTAGGAGATTTGATTCCACTTGTTCTTTCTCCCCTCCCTATAACAGAAGACTTGCATGATTTATCTACAGGAATCCATTCATATGTATACACATATATGTTAGTAGTTGTCATAGCGATTTGTCGAAATTTTTCATATTCAAAATTGATTACCTTGTTTTTATGTATATATGTTTCATTAAAGTGGGCATTTAACTTTTACTTTACCACTTATTAAACACTTGTTATTTGGTTGGCAGCATAGATATAAAGGAAATTGCATAACGTCTCTTGTAAACTGATGTAATCATTGGATTAATATTGCATGGTTTTAGTGTTAGTTTTTGTGTTCATTATTATTGAGTGTTGTAAAATTTTTTATCACGAACTAAGTGAAAGTCAGAAAGAACTGAACAGTTTTTTCATCAAAATGCAGGAGTCCGCAATTATGATTACTTAAGATCTTATTGGGGACTGAGGCAAAGACCTTCAGACTTAAACAGGAAAGCCTAAAATGTAGACCGCTCTGTAGATATTTATTAGTTTTCATTTCCGACTTCACTCATTTTATAATACTGAGCAACTCCCAATTATTGTCAGCGGTGATATGTGCTCCACGCTCGATATAGGTCGATAGCAAATAGTAATTTCTTCACACAGTTAGAGGTAAACGCATGTTGATGATATTTACGGGATGTTCTGATAAAATTCTATAAAACTTGCAATTAATTTTATTGTGAGTATTAATATTAGAATAAGTCAAGTTGTTTAAGCTAATAAGAACGGGGTTATTTCACATCATTTAAACAATATACACTGAGAAGAAAAGCTGTATAATATGCCATTTCTTCCTCTCAAGTAGATACTCATGTTAAATATTCATAATACATGTCAAAATTTCATAACTAAAATAACAGTAAAGTAATTCATCTTTATGATAATTAGGAGATAAATAGAACATAACCTCATTTAATTTGGATTGTGACTGGCAAGTGGAATCCAGGACGCGCGTTTCGTTCTATTTGGGATTCGTCGGCTGAATGTGACCTGCATCCCAATGTTGGTGTTCACAATGGGACTCGAACTCAGAACATAACCTATTTATTTGTTTTACTCTAGATTAATTTAAAATGTATACGGTGTTTGTTACTTTGAAATGATGTAGAATATTTAAAGACCAGGTGAGTAATTTTAGAGCTAATAAATTCTCGCAGCTGAATGGTAAAGTTGTAGAGCCTACTTTTCATCTTGAACAATATTATCACAGCTTATTTTATGTTAAAAGAAGCTGGTTAGTTATTACAAGTGTGATGAATCTGATGACTTTGATTGGGATTAGTCGTCTATGTATTTCAATGTTTTCCTATTGAATATCCCTTTTATTTAACCTTCAATCATGTGATGTGACTCACATAAATTGAATCTATACAGAAATGTCATTTTACTGTTTATTGATTTTATCTAATGTATCCAAAACAGTGGCTCACTCAGTTTATGAAATCTGTTTTAGTAGTTTATGTTCTATTTATTATTGGAGTTCCTAAGTGAACATAAAATGAATGTTTACCTAGTAAGAAATATATTAAGTATGTACGCAAATTTAAGTAATTTAAAATAACGTATTTCTAAGATCGTTTTTTTTTTCAGACAGTTATAAGTTATAGCATCTTTAAAGATAAAAAGTATAGAAACAAGTTAGACAAAAGATCACCATTAAACTTATGATTCACTATTGTCCTATAAGATATGACTATTGGTTAGAGACAAATAATGAGGATGTGTTTGATACTTAAGTGTTCTTAGTTAAAAGAGAGTTGGTTACTATGGTTATAGTTATGACTTCTGGTATATTTATGAGTGTTAATAAGGAAAATAAGCATTTTTTACTAAACTAAAAATCTTGACGACATAATAACATTAAAGTATTGAAAACCTATTTTCTTACCAAGTATGGCTGGTACATTAAAAGAACTGAAAGACAGGTCTTCTGACGATTTATGGAACATATCCTAAAGAACTTACGATTGAAAGTAGCAAACACTTTTAGAAGTTCAATTACGCGTCATTTGGCAGACATAGGACATTAGGTCAATATATCAAATGCTTTTGAAGTTATCAATAAACAACATAAATCGATTCTATTAGAATTTTCTGAGGCCGTTGCAAGATTAAAACCTGACCTTTGTATTCAAAAGGATTAAGTAGTTAATGTTTAGTTATCCTGGTAGCATTAGATTGATGACCCAGTTCCCTCCCCCAACTGTCGATAACATGAAGTCATTTCACTAGCTAGACGATCTAACGTTATCTGATAAACAATTCAATTAACAAAATCAATATGTATTAATAATTTATCTAAAATCAATAGCATGTATGTACCTGATGAGAATGTAACGTAATACATTGAATTCAAAGTATCCTGCAAATGTTTTCGTTCTTGTATTATTCATTATTATTTATAAATCAGTTTTCGGGTTAAAGTATAACTAACAGGTACAGGTTTGCAAGTTTATACAAACATCAGAGAAACCAATTAATTGTGTGGTACCTTAATATTTCATCGAAGATGTTACAATTTTCAATACGTAATAAATAAACATCAATGAAGTATTCTATGATCCTGTACACTCAACAGTTTATGTCTGTGGTACAAAATCCTGTTAGAAACATTCATTCTTATAAGTGTAGATTGCATTACTTTTGTAATACATTTTAACTTCCAGAAGAGTTGACTGCTGAATTAATACACATATGAAAGAAATATTTTATTCATAGTTGAAATTGTGTAGCATAGAATGAATTCCTTGAATAATTTTAATGTTAGTCATGCATAACGAAAGTTCTATATAAAGGACTGAATTCACTTAGACAACTAATGAATATCAAGCAGTACTTCAGTCAAGTCTTGTGTTAGGCAGAAAAGCACATTTATCAAGTGATTCCTAACTTTTATCAGTTGTGTAATCGTATTGAAATTTCAACTGAAACAACTTATAAAACACTACAGCATTGTATATCTCAGTTGAAATTTATCAACACACGTATATTTTTAAAATGGGTAACATTTTTCAGGTTATCTTTCAGATTTTATTCTTTGTGTTTTTTCATTTGTAGACCTCCTCATGCATTAAGAGTTCAATGGTTTAGAAGAACAGTGGATGGTAAACGTGAACTTATTAATCCATCTAATATGATTTTGTTAGAAACAAAAAAAGCAGCCAATTATAATCAAACAATTTATAGATTTGATACATCTGGTTTAAACAGGACATTAATTATTGACAATATCTTACCAAATGTAATTCCTTCAGATTATTTCCAACAAAACATTCAAAAAGGTATCTATTCAGAAGAGTATACATGTCATGCTTATTTAAATGATTACAATAGCAATAATATATTTGATATGAGTAATTTTTTATTTGAGGATTCACAATTCACATCATCAACTTTAAATTATGCTTCATCAACTTCTACAACTAATTTATATAAAAGTATCAGTCCTATATCAACTACAGCTAGATTAAAATTATATTTACCGCCAAAAATTCACTATCCAAGAAATTTGAATGTGAATACTCTGATAAATCGTTTAGATAATAAATTACTTATCATTGAATCAAGTGCTAGTATGAATATTCAGTTACCTTGTGAATTAGATTGTGTTGGTATACCGAAAGCAGAAATTAAATGGTTGCGAAATGGGGATTTTATTGATACACATAAACAAGAACGGTAAGTGTATAGAATATATTTTATCTTGTATTTGTTTTTATAATGATGATAGAATTGATTTGTTGTTTAGTATTTGCTAGATGTCATTGTTTACATGTTTTGTATGTATATGTTCTCTTCAAACTTTACATATGTTAAGATTTAATTCGTTAAACTGACATTTTTTAAAGAAACCAAATCGAGAAATCATTGAAGATTTTTGTTTAGCTACGTTTTTTGATTGAATATTGTTTGTTTTTAACTACTGATAAGCAGACCATGTATATGTATTTTTGCATAAATGATTAAGTAAATAAAATTACTCGATCAAACTGAAGAAACATTTGTATAGCATCATGTACTCATTTACAATGTTCAGAATGATTATTATTTCATTTAATTTGTATTGTGACTGGCAAGTCACAATACAAATTAAATGATACTTCTGAATAATCGCTATATCGAGGCGATCCGCACAGGATGCACATATAGCAACAGTGACTGACCAGCTTCAGTCTATAACAAATCAGTGGGAATATACAAATTCATTTTACTGATTATTATTTCAATTATTTTATGTTGAATAGAATATTGAATCTCTTAACACATCATCAGCTGACATCTTGCCAATTTGTCATAGGTAGAAGCGACTAATTGTGTTGTACTCTATTTCTTCTGTGTTCTGATATTTCATTCACTAGTAAAGTTGTTTCTACTTATTATGAAATTATAGTAGGGTGACCGTTTATAGAAAACTGAAGTAATTTTAACCTCAGTAGTTAGTATTCAAAACAATATTTAGCTTCTAAATAAATATGATTTGTCTATTTTCCGATTCACATTTGTTAGTTTTCAAAATCTAGTCGTTTTCTGTAAGCATGCATTCTTAATTAGGGAAGTAGAATAATAAATATCTTCATATTATTGCAGCCGAAACATTTTGCACTTTTTACTACTTCGTTATATGTTTTCAAATAACTGTTGATTTTCCATAAACCATCTATCAAAATGTGTACAGTACTCATCGTGTTAATGTTGATCGATGATTATACAATTCACGTTTAAGTGAAATTTCAAACCTAAATACTGATGTTTGATATTGACCGGTTGATGGCTGACTTTTCGGTTTACCGATTGATAGCTAAAGGATAGTATTTATAGTACTTAAGTTTATGAGATGTTTACTAAGCGGTATCTAATGTCATCCTTTTCTAACTTTTTATTCTGATCTAATATTTTTGTCCACGTATCCTTGTGACTTTTGGTTCAATTGATTTGATATTTAGTATACCATAATACGTTTTCTGCTCCAAGATATACAAAATATACCATGAATCCAGCCTTCTTTTTGAGGCTCACTTCAGCTGCGGGTCCAGGCCGAGAGCTTTAGGATGACTGCCTTCAACATAGGGAATTAATTATGTATCACATTGTGGATACGTACTGCTTAAAAACGGGAAGTTAGAGTAAAAAGATTTTTCTAGTGCTTACTAAAGGTTCTATAGTTGAATTTTATTTATGAAAATGCTACACAGACAATGAGCAATGGTTTAATAGTGACATTAATAAAGGTATAATTTATTAACTGCTTATATCAAAATGTAATCTGTGTTGTACGTTACAATTAAAATGGTATATATTTATTAAAACGTCATTCAAATGAGATACAGGTTGGACTGAAGCTGGTTATGGGAGTTCAGGATGCGCGTATTGTTGAGAGGTATTAATTAAAATGAGAACGAATCCGGGATATTGCTGACTAAACTGTAACTGTTGAAACAAATAAATTTATAATAGGAATTTGAATGTTAAGATTTGTTACGTTAGTATGTGAAGATTATAATCGTTGCATCAACATAAAGAAAACAACACACTTTTTGCGATATATGCAACATGTATTTTTTAAACTATACTTCAATAAAACACAATCTGGTATATAGTATTTGTAACTGTCGGTAATTAGTTGTCATGGACAATTCTAAACGAATTGTCATAAATCGCTGTTGTTATATTTGTATTCAGAGCAGGGGGTATCTGTATGGCATTAAATTCACTTAGTTTGTCCTAAGTAAAAGATCCAGCACAGTTGAAAATATCATTTATATTCCAGTATCGATAGTCTCACTGAAACTTCAGCACACACCTCCGATTGTGCACCCACTTTCTTATTATGAATACTGAGATGGAGGCATATTCAGCTTACGAGCTTGGAGTATTAAAGAATGCTGAACTGTTGAATGTACTAATATTGGATACCGCTCATTAAACCTTTCCAATTTCACACTAAATTATTCAGTTAATAAAAATTTCAAAAGTTTAGCCATTATTGCTTATTGTGAAAACGTTAGTTTTCATATAGATCACAAATATTGTGTTTTATAGGTTGTATGTTGCAGGTTAATCATTGTTTTTTTATTAATGTAAGCAGAAGCTGCATAAAACAACGAAAGTCAATTCCACTGTAATTAAATTAATGAGAAAGTACTTTGTTAAAGAGAATGGTAAAAATATGACAATAACCATCGTAGAGCACTTAAAAAGCTTTTGTATACTTAAGCTAAAAAATTCCCAGATGACTTTCTGTTTTGAACGTGGTGAGGAACCTGAGTGTCAAACTGTTTAGATTGTATTTAGTAGCAAGGCTTACGAAACAAAACCACCTTTTTCTGGTAATGTCGGATTTTTATGAATTGAATGTTTCATCTGTAAAGCACTAGTTGTATATAACTAGTGTAGATAACATTTATTCTGATAACCTCTAACAAGTTGTTTCCACAGATCTTATTATGTACCATTTTTCTAGTCAACTGTTTTTATAAGTTTCATTAAGATCATGCAACTAATTGACTATTTCGACATAGATTGATTAGTTTGGTTCATTTATATTTATGTAATATATACCAATCAATTTATGTACTAAGTTTCCTAGAATTTTCTGGCACTCATGTACTTTCATCGATTCTAGGTGTCCGACACCTTTCTAGTCAGACTGGTTGTCTGTAGTTTTTTATTTTTCTTTGATAAAAGTGATAATATATCGCATCTTCTCATGTATGTGTGGATGAGGAGAGCAGCCATTCTGACTAACATTGCCCTACTTTCAATCGATTTAATTAATTTTGTAGTAATGGAATGAAACAAAGTGACTGTGATAGTTTGTGAGTGACACTGATTTCAAAAATCAAAATCCCTGTGATGAGTTCTGTAATGCTTCTCATATAAAGTAGAACTTCATATTTCCTGGTTTGCGGAAAGGGGGAGGGCAATACCTATTTAATGTAAAAACTAGTGAAATTTGTAGAACATACTTCTATTCAGATTGTCAAAAATAAACAAATAATAAATGAGCAGCTGATTGCATCTTTTTCAATTATTTTGAGCAGAGTTAAATTATTGAATATTTTCACTATTTAGCAACATTGTACAAAAGAATAGTCAAAATCCTCATAATATGGTAAGTGTCTACTTGCATTCCCTGGAAAATGTATAGTATTTTCCCATCATTCATAAAGTTCTGTAAAACTAGAATGCCATAATTCAAAATAACCACATATATATTCAAAAATCTTCTTTACAAACTTGCAAGTGTATAGTGTTGAAAAGTCAAAATTTAGAAATTAATAATTTACAGGTGTTTTACGATGTCTATGTGAGCTTGTAGAGTCTCTGATTACCGTTTAGGCTAAGCAACGCTTGGATTGTACATTCCTTTTAGTACGCTTGTTAAAGATATGACTGAACTACTTCATTACTACCGGGCTACTTGAACTTGACTAGCTGGTTAAAGTCAATCAACTCAAAGTATAACCCTGTCTAATTCGTCAAATGGACTTTTAATTTTATGTGCAATTGATCAACTGTACACGCGCTTAAGGTCGATTGATATACTAGAATTATATGCACTAAGGAAATATATTTAGTTGAACCAAACATATTTACGATCCAGCATTATCAGTCTTTGTAAGTAAGCGTCTTAAGTGAATTTAGTTAAAATTCCATCCACTCACGCATGCAACAGGCTGGCATATTAATTAACAAACACAATTCATATATATACAAAATCCTATTTTGTACTCTGTTCCACTTACATTTCTTTACCTTATTCAGTTGACTTAAATAATTTATTAAATCTGGTTAAATATTCAATAATCATTGAATTAGTTATAGGGTTTTCAGTTTATATTAGGAAAATTAATGGATGAGCTATTTAGAAACTAAGTTATTTCACTTTTAATCAATAAGAATACAGTATGGATTTAGTAGCATATCATTTAATTTGATTTTTACATAATACAATTTTCATATCATGTAATGAATTTCTACACTAAAATTTGCGGCACATTATTTCTGTAATAGTTTATAATACTAACCAGTCATTCAAACTGGCATATTTAGAGAATAATTCAAAATTGTTATCTACTTAGTATTTGGATAGCTGTAGAACCCAGGACATTAGATCTTTGCTATTTGGATGTACCCGTTTTCGAGTGTTGATGTTAAAATTAATATATGAACCCAGTGCTTTTAGCATATAACTTTCAGTCAGTCAGTCAGTTACAACGTAGAACTTGGTACATACGTACATCAGTTCAAGTTGCCATGCCTCAATAAGCTGAAAGAGATCAAATTAAATATTACTTTGCTTTTAAATGATTGTATTTTCTAGTTTTTCTTGTGAAGAACAACAATTAAACAGTTTTTATTTACATATATGCAACCTGTGAAGATTTGCTTGATGTAAAGTTTTAATTGCAATTTTTTAATGAAGTCAGTTTAACTAAGTATTCTTTAGAAATAATTTACTGAGGATGCTTAAAATGGTACATGAAACTAATCAATCAAAGTCGTTAACATTAAAAACCAGTAAAATAGAAATAGAGTTAATTAATTTAGAAAATTGGATCATGTATTTGTTTATACATCAAGTAAAACTGGAAAATGCTATATATACATATAAGGAAATTGTAATAATTGATTTATAATATTGGTGAATAGCTAAACATAAACAATTAATTATCAACTTGAATTTCGTTACTTTCAAGATGATCAAAATTAAAATAAAACTTAATTGTTCGTATTTGTCACAGATTAATACCTGTTAAATACCACTGAAAACCAGGAAGTACTGAACAACTGTTTCGTTTTAGTGTAGGACTTATCAGCTGCACACACCACTGATTTCTTCATGGGATTAAAACCGGGGCCTTCAGGTTTCATGGTGAAATTATATTTACCTGTACCCCTAGACCAGCCAATGTTCAGTGGTAGAACTCCCAATTCCATTAATTTATGATATATCGCAATGATTAGTCAGTGCTACTGGTGATAACTATTCCACCCCTGACATGTCTGAGCCCGCCAGTGATAACGTCTTACTATAACTTCAGGAATATCTTGAAGTTGTTTACTAGTAGTCTGATTATAATAACTGAACTGAGGTAGTTTTTTAGAGACGGATATTAAATTTAAGTGTTTGTATATGTCGCAGTTTTTTTCGGCTGAGTACCACTAAAAGCTATGGAGCAATGGCTACGATCAAGGATGCTTACTACCGAATAGTTCTGTAATATATTAAAACAACTGTACAATGCTCCCTGGTTTTCAGCAGTACTCAACGGAAATTATTTTGGGACAAATTTAAGCAACTAAACTTAGTACCTGTCTCCACAAAAGCACCTTGAATCCAATCAAACAAAAGTGTTAGTAGACTTTGTAAAATATGAACATTGTAATTTTTTACTTGTTGAGGATATACAATAATAGTAGATATTGAATTTTATTAAAATACACTAACTCCAACTCATTACGCAGTTTAAATCAATGAGTCTTACCAAAAATAATCTTAAAGAAAGTTTAAATGAATCAGATTCTGCATAATATTTTGTAATTTTGGACAGCAGACTTACCTAACTTAGGTGACTTATCAGAACTAGAAAGCATCCTAGTATGAGATTCTTTACAGTGTACATCCACCAGCACACTTGTGGTTGAATTCAGAACCTATAGAACTAATAAAGGAAGCCTAAATTTCAGACCACTACATCATTATTTTATGGCTTAGATTTCTTTCTTCAGTCGATTTACAAAAAGTGAGATCCGCTTACATCTTAGTATTTCTCAGTAAAACTAATTGTAACATTGTACACAAAGTAAACATATGTTTAGTTTAAGTTTGGTGTAATGGAGATTTGTCAATTCAGGATTCTATATCACGAATTGATATAGGTTGGACTGTTACAAAAATAACATAGCAGACAGCTGTTTGGTTTTAGTATAAGACTATCACCTTGATCACTTACCGAGTTCAAATTCATATTTATTTCATCTTTCTGTTGTATACATTATTATTTGTGAGTTATATGAAGGTAATGACAATTTACAAAGTTATCTCATCATGTATATATAGATATACTTTCTATCTATATGATCAGTATAAAATACTTATTTTCGCTAATATCAGATATTTATCCTTCAACGATAAATGTAATGATAAAATCTGAATTTATGATTACAAAGTAATTTCCAAAGATGACAGATGATTTATTTGTACTACTGAAGGTTAGTTACAATCAGGCTACGCTTAAATCTGCATTTAGATATATTTGAAATGTTTGTAAATTTTGTTTTGATAATTTGCCGAGTATAACTGTTCTCAGCTTAGTAATTTTCAGATTGTTAATTTTTTGTTGAATTCGAACCTACGTCCATAAGATTCACATTCTGAGGTTACACCAATTACCTGATATCGAAACATGGTAAATGTCACGTGTAGTCACTTAATTTAGAGATAGTACAACATCTTTAGTAAAATCAAATGGACACTAAGAACTAGAGAAATGCTTTACAGAGTTTTCGTCACTTGTTACAGATTAAATTAATGATTATAATTCCCATATGTTTTGCATCGATTATGTTCTACTGTTCATATGACAAAACGACAAATGTATTTTAATATCATATTGTCGATGATATTCCATTTCTAATATGATTGGTGTGTCGTTTTAATGAGTGTAAAGTATTTCTCATTTGAACCTTTAACAAGTGAGGTAATAGCTTACTCTTCAACCTTTGAACATGATTTTAAAATGTGAGTTGTATGACGAAACTTGACCAGTGAATTTCAACTAAGTCGTGTGTGATGCCATTATCCTTATATAGGAATGGATGAGGTCAAATAAATATATTGCGAGTTGACTGATGTAGAAAATTTTACAAAATAAATGCTGGCTTAGTGATGTAACGGTTGAGCGATTGCTATAAACTTGAAGGTCTTGTCTCTTAGTGAGGCTGTAACTGCGTACTACTGATGAGTGCCAAACTAAGACGAAATGGTTGTCCTAGTGTTTCTTGGTTTACGGCGATTATCTAACGAAAGTCAATTCATAATGTCAGATTCAAATTCACCATTCTCCATAACATAAAGTAACAAGCATTGAAATCATTTCAATATGATTAGTAATTTCGTGTTTGTTAACTATTACTTACATTGAATTATCCATATTCTCTTAATAAATTTATTTGCTT
Organism: Schistosoma japonicum; assembly: GCA_025215515.1. Lineage (NCBI taxonomy): Eukaryota > Metazoa > Platyhelminthes > Trematoda > Strigeidida > Schistosomatidae > Schistosoma > Schistosoma japonicum. The sequence goes on from CM046069.1 coordinate 69,829,857, forward strand.
TTAACCAGTGAACACTGTTAAATTGATTTAGTGAATGATTTTACCATGGATTTTAGAATTTTTTTATTATTATTCTTAATTGCTTGGAATATTATGTATCTATATGATAATGAATGTATTCAACAAAGACTGTCCTACATCATGGACTAATCCTAGACAATGACTAAAAATCATTTCTGAAGAATCCTACACCAGGATTAAATAACTGTTCTGTAGGCTCTAGTATTAAATAGTTATCTGACCATAGTAAGTAACAATTACTAAATTGCTTTGAATGGAATTTTTCGATGTACTGCAAAATATCACATTTTCAGTTCACCCAAGCACATTTTTAGTGATTATAGGGATGTTTTTATAATTATTAATATTTCAAGTTTCAAGATTATTACATACAGAAAAAATTTACTTTACTGTTTCCATCAAAACTCCTACTGACTACTGAAATAATAAATATTACAGAAAGGAAGGAATATATAGACAAGAGTCTGATCAAAAGAACTTGAGGATGTAAAGTCCGTGATTTAGTTAGTATAGTATTGCACAGCCTTCAAAATAGAGTACAGAATCTTGACCAACCTGTTTTTTCAATTCTAGATGAAGGCTTTTACCAAGAGCAGAGGCCATAAGTTTCTACATTAATAAGCCAAGCCTTTGCATTCAAAACGTTTGTTAATCCTTTTCCTCTTTCCTGGCCGTTAAGCCAGTTTCAAATGTGTATGCCTATTTCCCACCCCTTATTCTAACTTTATCACTCAACTACTGTTCACAATCAAATGATTATTCCGAGCTTACTATTTGTTCTGTATTTCTTACGCTATCACATTGATTAATGAGCTGATCTTCAAATAAAATTTCACATGTTTTTAATCATTAGTATCTCCTAATCACTATAAACAATTATTTGAGTTGATTTAAGGCATCACAGATTGGTATTGACAGGGTGTCATTGAAAACCAAGGAGCACTGGAGAGCTGTTTTGTTCTCGTATGTGACTCCTCGGCGGTGCACCCCATAGATCCCGCACTGGGGCTCTAGGTTGGCGAACACCTAACCCTCTGCACCACTGAATTTCAGGTATATTACCTAGCAAAGTAATTCTTCGTGTACACTTTCATCTTTGTTTGAAAGCTTGCTGAACTTTTATTACGAATCTCTCTTCTACAAACGTTTTGCTTTTGTAGTCTAATGTAAATCGTGTTTATTAAGCTAAGGTCACTGATTGCTAATCGGATTAATTCAGATTTAGATTATTATTGGCTTCATTATTTTAGATATATTCTGTAGATAAGCATAAAGTAGTAAGAAGTTAGTGTTCCCAATTTTTCCGCTAATCACCTCAATACCATTACAGAAAAATGTTTTGTTTAAAAGTATGTTATTATCATTCTCGTTCGTTGCTTAGCAAATGGAAATTTTGATGTGAGATATGGAAACGTGTAATTGTTAAGAAGGAAATGTTTATGTTATACAAATTATTACCTTTACTTGTACTTTTTATTTATTTAGATACTATATTCATCTTAATAAGACTTTAATAATCAAAAATTTGAAACTAACTGATGCTGGAGTTTTCCAATGTTATGCTTACAATGAAGTTGGTGAAGATTTTCTGAATATTTGGTTAAAGGTAACATGTAAGTAACTCAAGTTATATTATATTACTTTCAGATGTTATTTACACTTATATTAAAGATTTTGCTTATAATTAACTGAACTTGATATCATGAAATTAACTGGATAACACAATTCTTAAAAATTAAGTAGTAGTGGACAGATGTTTTGCTGTAGTATGAACTACTAAGAAGTGTTAACTAGTATTCCCACCAGGTATCAAGGCCGCAACCTTTCAGGTTTCGTTGTAAAGAATAAACTCCATAAACATTGAACTTCTATTTTTAACTTAATTTGCTACTTATTGTGTAATGTAATGTCATAGATTAATATCGATGATATGATAGAACACTATTAAATGCCAACTTGGTGATCATATAGTTAAGTGCTCACTTCACACCTAACCCTGTTTATCTCATAGGCGATCTCTGATGGAGATACGAGTGCTTTTTTTATAAAAATATTTCATAATCGAACAAAAATATTTAGTGCTTCCGTGGTTTTCAGTGTCTGATTAACTTTGTGGATATCAAATCCCACAACACACAGTCTTAATTAGCTTTACTTATCAATGAAAACAATAATTCCTACCTACTGCTGACAGGAAACTGAATGTTTCATTTACTTAGAATTTAGATTCCTAGTTTAATTATTACGAAATTATTCTTTGATGCAATTACTGAATATAAAATAATTATCTTATATCTAAATAAGTACATTCAGAGTTTAAGATATACCTCAGGCTAGAAGTTTCAAAAAACATATAGTCTTATTTATGAAATTTATTTGTTAAGGAAAATATAATTACAGGTTTTGCTTTAATTCATTATGGCATAAATCTGATTGTGTATTATAGATATATTGTACCGTGTATTTTCTTTAAATCAATCTTCTAACTTGCTCAACTATATTGAAATTACCATAAGTCTACAGTTTACATGCATATGAGCTAAATTATTTGATGAATTTACGGAAATGTAATTCTGTAGAATCCAGGGTACACCAATAGTATTTCATTCGATGAACTTGAATTCGTGGCAATATCGTCTATTGCACAAAGTATTATCAGAACTCCAATTCCTAACTTCACATGTTTTGCAGGAATTAAGAAATCAGTTAATCAGTGATCATTTGAAAAATCAATCAACTGTTGGATAGCTCTAACGATTAAAGATGTGATTTATTTACAACAACTCAAAATATAGACAGTTATCCTAGTCCTTCGTCATTCATGCAATGTTTAATAGTCAGTGAAATATGTGACCACTCTACAAGATAACGTTTGATACAATGCGGTATTTTCAAAAATTTTCCCCAAGTTTAGTGAATTTCCAAAAAGTTATTCCAAACTGTTTTTAGTGACTTTATTATTGAGTGTGTATATTCATTGAACAGAACATGTAATCTAAAATAAATTTTACATTTCAAACTTATCGGGTTTCGGAGTCTAACATATAATACAAAATGAATCAACGTTTTATTAAGCAGTTTTTTATTTGGTTTTCTAGCATTCTTGGTATGATAAACCTCGAACGGTATTATATTACACATATCTGGGTAGTAATTTTTCATGTAAATTGGTTATAAAGTACTACAAGAGTGTTATATATGAGTAACCTAGTGAATTCCTTAATAGAGTCTAAATTTTGAAATAAGTCGCATGTTAAAAATGTTCATTTCTGGAAATTAGTTATATTTCAAAGAATATTTTGCACTTGTTATTATCATTGACAACTTTTGTTTAAATTAATTAGTGATTTTATGCTTAAAAGTAACAATTATTTGTAAGATTACGAAATTTTGAAAACGATATAAGAAGTAATTAATGTTAAGTAGTTAGTAAAAACTTTACTTAGTCTAGATTTAATGATAGTTAGCATCAACATTAGACACCAATAGTCTTTATTAGACCTAATACTTTCATTGGTTACGGATCCTACATAATTTGAAAGTGCTAGTATCTTACCATTAGTGTTAACAAATGAAACTTTTTGTTACTATGTATGTTAACATCCACATTGGGAGTCATGTGCATGTAGCTGATGAGTCCCAAATAGAACTAAACGTGTTATTTTGCATGGCACTTACGATCTATATCTAGCGGTACTTGCGAAACAACTCTGTATTTAATCGATCTGCTTAAAATGGGTATATAGCATTAAAGAATGATCAATTTTAATTAATTACAACATTGGTGCAATTGTGTAAATACTTTTAGTTTGTATTTAATTACTCGTAACTGTTTAGATTCAATAACTTAATGGTGGACATTTATTGATTTTGAGCCCTGATGTGAATATCATCGCCCATCTCAGGTATATCCAACTTGTGAGTCTAAAATAGGACTAAATAAGCATCAAGTTTCTCACGTATCAGTCACACTACAGTTCAAGACGTTATCACTGAGCTATTGAATCAATGATTAAGTTGTCTACAATAATTTATTGCTCAGTATAATCAGTAAATCATGCATAAACCTTACTTATTTCATAGGCAAAGTAATACTTAATAAGTAATTATTGATGTTATTTTCAGAAACAATTACTGATAAACATGTCAGCATTATGTCTGGGTATACATGTTTTCTGTGAAAAAAAGTATACATTAGAACCACTTCACAAAATTTTCAAAGTTCATAAAAGCTTTTAAATTATTATTTTCTAGACAATCATTCTGAAAAATATATCAATACAAAAATCGATTTCCAGGTGAAGCCACCTCAGGTTCTCGTTGTTACATTTGAATGCATTTTTAAATTGTTAAACTTATTTTTAAGATGATTACGTTAATGTATTCACTAGAGATTGATGTTAGTTGAGCACTACAGAAAATTAGTTATCACTTAACAACAATGTTGTCCTATCATGCGACTCTTCAACTGTGGTACCCAACCAACATCAATATTTGAACAGCACAAGCAACTAAATTTGCTGCTTATCTCCATAAAACCTCGTCGATTCCAAAAAATATATTTACTTAAATTGTTTACTCAAATTTGATTTTATTTCATTGTTAGTATCTTGATGACTCATACTTATTGTTTGATTGTGGTTAATATTATCTGATCTGTCTAGTACAGAAGTCACTACATAACTACTATGTTTTACAATACATTTCGTGTTATTCATAAGATGGCGCTGTTGTTTAGAAAGAATAGTTGTGATTCATGAAGATAGCAATGTGTTTAAACTTCATTTCTGATTATATTCGTTACATGTTATCTTGTTATTAATCATTCATAATCCTTTTAAGCATTCTCTTTTAACACCCAACTGTATTAGGCTTATAGTGATGAGTAAATTTAGTTATGTCGATAATAATGAATCATTATAGTAATTTTGAATGAGATTTTTATTGCACGGATATTTGTAATAAAAGGAAATATAATAGCGAAGTCATGTATAAGTTATTAGCTTATTATTCTGTTGTTTCATTTTATTACTTCACTTATTTGTAGATTAATTTCAGTCACTAGTTGGTGATAGTTGATCATAGTAATTGATTTTTCAAATTGTTTGATCAAATTTTACAGTCTTTCTACAGAAGGTAGATTTAAATCAACTGTATTCATCAGTATTGGGTTAGAGTGAATGGTGAGGCGACTAGTAATACAAATATTATGTTTTATTTAAGACATATTGAAGATCTAATTAACTGGAACTATTACTCATGTTCAATATTTAACAAAACTAATATCTTTTCAGGAATCTGTTGATATCATCACGCTGTAAAAAATATGTGATAATGAATTATATAACACACAAAATATCTGTAGTCAAAAGCATGACAGTAAAGTAATTCAGTAGAATGTGAAATAATTGTTGATTATTATGAAGATCGCTGAATTCCAAGTTTTAAGTTATGAAGTAACTTCAACTAGGCAATTATCTCAAAAAGTAAGAAGTACTGAAAATTTATTTTATTCGAGTAAAGCATATTGACTATCGTTCCGTGAATTAAATCTATGATTTTCAGGCCGTGATAACATAAATCATTAAAGTAAGGAAAATTGAGTCATTAGCAAATAGACTGTTTTAATAGTTATATAGGGCTGTGAGATAACAATATACCCAAGGATGGTTACGGTTTCTAATACTATTAAAATAAGCAAACCAATACTTATAAATATGTGTTCCATAAGCGAAAAGGGGTTTCAGTCAATGGTTATTAGAAAATATCTTTCATATTTTAACTTTTGGACATTTTGATGACGACAGTTACTATTTACAAAAACTAGCCATCATAACTTCTCAAATCTGGATTTCTCTAATAAAATTACTCAGTTTATAAACTTCTCACAAATTTAACTTATTCAGTCTTAGCAACTGCATAACTAAATATTCTTTTAACCAGCATACATTTCCTCGCCTACCAATACTACTTACTTTTTTTCCCACGTAAAAAATATATGATTGCATCCTTTTTAGCATTTGCCCCAAGATTATGTAATCCAGAAGAAAATACGGAGAATATTACAGTACTGAAAGAATCAACAGCCGTTTTGACATGCCTCATTCATGGAGCACCAACACCTGAATATAAATGGTACAAAGGTAGGTGGTCGTTTAAACTCTACATTTTATGAAACGATGTAGATGGTAACACGTTATTCACTAAGCTACTGATTCTTTATTATCATTAAAATGTAGAAGACAATATAAGTTGCATTAATTTAAGTTACTGAAAAGCAGGAAACATTCAACTAGGAAGCACCAGGCAAAATAAAACACCTATTCTGGATTTCATTGTTAGACAATCCTAACTGTATTTATTCCAATTAACCTCGATTACAGTTCTTTACCTTCTGATCAGAGGTTTTGTACTTTTGTTCATGATAATAAAAATAAATTCATTTATTGTTCTTAAAATAGTTTTAAGATACTAAAAATGATTAATTAGTAACTGACCAATAACAGTGCTTATTAAATAAAAAGAAATTGAACATGTTTTATGATGAATCTTTTAAGTATTATAAAACTCTGAGTCCATGTGATTTGATTTTGCAATATTGAAAGCTAGTGATTATATATATATATATATATATATATATATATATATATATATATATAAGTTGATTACTGAAACTAGGAGTTCATGCCTGCTTTTTTTAAAAATAAATTAAAGTAATTCAAAGTGACTAGTTTTAAAAAATCTAGAATAAAGAAATCCTTATTGAAAATTAGTAACACGAATTTCGTGAAACAGTCAGCTTAACATTTCAATGAGTGCACTTTTTTCTTGTCATTTTGAAGATAACTTCTGTGATGCTCATAAGGTTATAACTTTATTAGTTAATCATACACTACAATTATAATTATGCTTTGGCTATTTTAGAAACCAATGAAAATGAATGGATACCAATTCATCAATTAATTCAAAAGTATACAAATCATAATTATTCTTCAATAATAAATAAAAATATATTTCGACAAGATGTTACATTATCTGATAATAAAATGAATTCTATGCAACGAATAACTAATACATGTATTCCATTTGGTTTGAATGAAATGAAAATTTATCATGTCGATTATAAATCAATTGGTAGATATAAATGTGAAGCAGTTAATTATTTAGGAAATGAATCTGCATTTATATATTTGAATGTTTATGGTATGTTAAATGTGTTTGAGTCATTGTAAGTGAAATACATGGGTTTAGCATAACATAAATAAGTGAATAATATTGTTTTTAACCAGATATTCTTCGGGTTTTACTCGAGCACAGTAGGTTTATATATATATATATGAAACATTTTAATCCAGTCAATTTATGAGTCAATGGTAACAATAAAATTGATTATATAAGTAATGATAATAAGTGAAATGTACATTGCGATAGCTTATTAATTAGTAAAATAAAAATAATCTATTCCTCATAAATAAGCACTTTATTAAGGAGAAGGTTACGGTGTGGAGAATAATTTGTTAAGTAAATATGCAACAGATGTGTGAACAATCAGCTTATACATAAATAAAATAGAGAAGAGATACAAAAGGAGTGAAGAAAAGAACATGCAAACATGCAAAGTGTTTGATAAACCAACAAATTGAGTGCTATAAATTGATTTTGAATCTATTGTTGTCTTAAATTTCTACAGCTCCTGCTTTATTTAACAGAAGTGTTTTAGCTTTGTTTGGAAAATTGGAATGTTCGGAGTATCATTTTTAAAGACAGAATTGTTTAATAAATTATCGTTTCCGATCAAATTTAGTAATACAAAGTCTTCTACAAATGGCGGAATGTCAGAAATTTTAATTTTATCTCTGTGACTCACGTATTGACGTTATTCAACTTTGACTAAAGCAATGAAGTAGATATTTACCCGTTCACCATAACAACAGCCAGAATGATGCATATATATATATATATATATATATATATATATATATATACTTTTAATTTCCATATTTACATACCGTATCCTGCAGGTTCGTGAAATGTCGTTTTGACTGCCCTCATTCGTATATTGTAGTAAATATTGCTAGCTACATCCCTTTTGAGTTCTTATTTTAGAAAAATGAGAATCTTTTCGCGCATGCCACATTTTAAACTGTTTCCTCTCATGCATCTGTTTCTTTAAAAAAGAATTTTGGATAATTTGTTTGTCAGAGTATTATTACTAAGCTTTAACTTCATTGTTATTGTCGTATGTGATCCATTTTTTGCATTTAGCGAGAATTCTTTTATAGGGGATGAGTGTAGAACTATGAAAGTGTATAGTATTTAACTGTTAAAGAGATTTTTTTTATTATCATTTATAGCTCGCACTATACCTGTTCATCATTTACCAAATTCAATAACGGCTTTTGTTAATCAAAGTTTATCAATAATGTGTTCATTTTATATTGATCATTATACACTTGGTGAAATTAATTGGTTTCATGGAAGAAAAGAATCCGCTCTGAATATTCAAAAAAATAAAACATACAATAGTAAAAGCATGTTACGTAACAAAAGAAACAGACAAAATGACAAAGTAACTACAACTTATGGCCATGTTCACTCAGTACCAAAAGATCCAATGATTACTTATTTTTCACGTGATATTTCACATAAACATAAAATGCCGTTAGGTGTAAAAGAATATGGATCAATTTTACACATTGATAATGTTGATATATCACATCAAGGATATTATGTTTGCGAAATTCTATCACCTGGTGGTAATTATACTTTGAGAACTGAATTAAAAGTAAGTGAAACTTTTACTAAAGTTGTTTTGTATGTATAATATTAAAGTGTCATTTAAAAACACTATTGTTTCTGGTTTTCTTATGATTTTGTTTCCTGATAATAATGGTTTTTTTGGTAATCTATTGACATCAGTAAGTATGTAATATAAAGAATTTAATGGATTGTAGATTTCTATGCATTTGTTCTGCAACTCTTTGACTGAAAGAAAATGTTTCCTATTAAATCATGACACCTGACAGATTGAAACTCAATGTTATTCTGTAAGTGTTAGTTCACAAAATATCACTGACTTAAATTTTGTAGTTGTTGTTAATCATCAGACAGGAGTATCTATCATTTTAAGTAGAATAATAATGCATTCTACTGAAATTTACAGCCTGAAAACACTTTGAATTGTCTACTTTTAACGTTACGCATGTGACATGGATTCACTTGAACTAGTGGACAATTATGACTGTCAGAATTTAAATTCAAACTAAAAAGAAAACAGAGAAATAAAATATTGATCACTACTTAGTGATTAATCCACTTTAAATTTGATGTTCTAAGGATAAAGGTTATCCTGCTGAATAATTTTGTGAAGTAAATAGTTTGTTTGGAAATTTTAATGTTCTTTCAACGGTTAACTTTGTGGTAAGCCAATCATTAAATTGTTGAATGGATTTAAAAATGACAAGGCGTCTTTCTTTCCAGTCTGCCGGCACTTGTTCTTCCCCCCAGATCCTCCTGAATTAAACGTGGAGCATTCTTGCCGTTATGTCTATATCTGACTTGAGTGCTTCAGCTGGTATATTGACAGGTCCTGCTGTTTTCTCCCTTTTTACATTTCTGATGGCCATCTTGATCTCTTCCATCGTTGGTGGATTGTCATCTATCGGGAGATCTGTAGATGCTGCTTCGATGTTTAGGTGGTTCAGTGGAGTTGGCTTATTCATGAGTTACTCAAAGTGTTCTACCCATCTTTTCCTTTGTTCTTAAATGCCGGTGATTGGCTTACCTTCTTTGTTATTGACCGGTTGCTCTGGTTTACTATATTTGCCTGCTAGTTTCTTCGTTGTGTCATATAACTACTTCATATTTTTTTTCTCTTGCAGCTTTTTCCGCTGTCATTGCAAGGTTTTTGATGTATTTTTATTTGTCGGCTCTAATACTCTTTTTGCTTATTTGATTCTGTGTATTCAGTTCATGCCTTGATTTTTTCTGTTCTTGTTTGGCTGTTGTTAAATTTCTGTCTTCATGTTCCTCCTTTGTTAAATTTCGCTCAGAGTTTCAGTAGAAATCTATTACTTATAACAGTGCTTCTTGTGATCCAGAACCTCCTAAGACGTTTGATATAATGCTTCTTTGAGTTCTTTCGGAATATCTTTTATGATAGTTTTTTTCTTACAGAAGATCATGTAAGGATTGGAGCCTATTGTTGAGAGCTATCTTGAATTCTTTTAATTTGTCAATATCTCGAAGAAAGGCTGTATCGAACTGTTGTAATGCTGTTACTCCAATTATCCATTCATTTTTTAGCTTCAGTTTCATTTCGGCAACCGCCAGGTGATGATCTGAAGCCATATCAACTCCTTTTTTGGTACTCACATCTTTCATTTATCTTCTAAATTTTTTATTGGTGCATATATGATCGATTTGATTCTCTGTTGTATGATCCGGTGAGACCCATGTAACCTTGTGTATGCGTTTGTTGGGGGAATATTGTACTACCTATAATCATTTTGTTGAAAGCATATAGATTTGTAAATATTTCACCACTCTCATTTCTTTCTCCCAGTCCCTGTCGTCCCATGATGTCTTCATATCCGGTGTTGTCTCCATTCCGACTTTGGCGTTTAGGTCCTCCATCAGGATTGTCAGATCCTTTCCTGGACACTTTGTTATAATTGACTGCAGCGTATCATATAACTGATCTTTGTCCTCGTCGTTGCTATCGTTGGTGGGTGCATAACATTGAATAAAATTCATTGTAATCTCCTTCTCCATTGTTTAGAAAGATACTTTGATGATCCTGGGTTCATGTGGTTATCATCCTATAAGCAAATTGCGAGCTTTCTTGGACATGATCAGAGCAACTCCATGAGTGTGTGGAGCATTTTTCTCTTCGTAGCCAATGTTATATGTCCAGCTTGAGTGCAATCGGTTTCGCTGATTCCGAGCACAGTTAAATTGTATCTCCTTATTTCTGCAGCTATTTGATTGGTCTTCCCGGTCTTTCACATTGTCCAAACATTCTGTGTACTAATAAAATTTTTGCTCTGGTTGTTAGAAGGGGACATCGGCTTCACGAATTTAGAAGAATCTTGGATTTTATCATGAGGGGTAATTATCATTTCTCCCACTCCCAGGGTAGAGTTTGAATAGTTTAGTGTTTTTAATCTTGTTAGCGTTTGTTTAGCAAGCTTGTGTTTTACTGGACGAGAATGCTAGCCCGGTGTCCAACCCTCCTCCTTTGCCCGGAAGTGGGACCGGCAGTAACCCCAGAAGAGCTACATGCGGAGTTATGTGTGTACAACGGATGAAGTAAACCACATTGTCACAATGAGATGCTGTTTGATATTATTAAAATAAGGCCTTCAGTTATACGCACTGACGAATTTTTATTGTAACGACCGTTTTGTAATATGCTTATTAGCTGCAATCCATCCTTAATCATAATTCTGAATTAACAGTACACAAATGCAGTCTGAATAACCAAGGACAACAGGAACTGAATAAATACAATCCTTAACGACATTATTGGGAAGATACAACGGCCTGCAAACACTAATAATGCAATCGCTGATAAACTGAAATTGCTGTGTGTCTGCTTACTTCAAACTTAATTACGAAATCAACTGGTGTTTTTAGTGATTGAGTTTAATTTCATAATTTTTACAAAAGGCCTTCCAACTTTTAGTTTAATCCATAAGCCTCAATTTTAATTTAGTCTCACACTCAGTTCACAACATTTACATATCTTCATCTATTTCATCTATCTCGAGTCTCCAATTATTATATATAAGTGGTTATTAATTTTTTCTAAAACAGCTACTTAACACTACTTCCATCTCTCTATCTACAACGTAATATGAATTTAAAGCGACGATAATTTCAAAATTATTTATTTCGTCGTAAATTGTGTCACTGTTTAAATGTTAAATACAATTCAGATTAATAATTTTGGTTATTGTTTCTGAAATTTTCATTTAGGTTGTTTCATTACCGACGACACCGACTGATTTGTCTATCACAAATAATTTTGAAACTAATTACTATGATAACAATAATAATAAAAATAATATGGGAGTTCAATTGTCATGGAGACAACAACGACCAACTCATCAGCTTAATATAACACAATATGCAATTTTTATTTACAAACTACCTGAACAGAATAATTTGACAAAACAAAGTAAATTTATAATTTTACTTAGTAACAATGATTTGTTGTAAACAATATAACTTTTATATTTATTTTCAGTAGCTACGTAACTAGGATGTTTCCGTTTATTTAGTAAGTGAGCAATAGATAACAGTGTATAGTGTTTGATAAAAATTTAGTTTGAAGTGGCTTGATTTGTCAATTAATCTTTTCTGTCAACATATTATTGTAGTCCATCTCTAAATGTCGGAGGTAAAATACACTTATTTTAGAAATTATTACTGGAATAAAAGTTTTGATAAAAAAGTTATACTTTATTATGAAGCTCTAATTCAACAAGTGGAAGAAAAGTCACCTATACTATGAACATATAAAGTCATTTTAAATGTGATTAAAATGGCATGTTGTGTCAGCAACACCACTATCAAGTAAATCTGTTGAGGATTACTAGATGAGAACGAGCTAATTTTTTTTTGAAAAGTAATATTCAAGTACTATAGTTAGGTACTCAGTTAACATATCTAGTGCTAATTGCTGAAACATTACTTTCTAGGAGTAGCTTATGAATATAAACTGGTATTCATAAATTTATCGAACTATCGACAGGAACCACCAATAGCCTGTCCTTAAAACTACAGTTCGATTATGATGGAATTCTATGAACCATTAAACGGTGATTAGTAAATAAAAGTGCATCTATAATTTCAAGGATGCAATTTTTCAGAAAACAGACTGAATGTTACTTTGATTTGCATTTATCAGTTTGAGTAAATATAGTCTTATTTAGGACAAAGCATGTTCATCGCAGCTTTTTGAATTAATATCACCGTTTATTTCCATAAACACTGAAATTATTCCCGTGCTAGTTCCTAAATGTACACTTGTAGTAAAGACCTAACTAGGAGCTATTAATGAAATTAAACATACTGATAATCGATTGTTTAATAAATACATATTAATTTTTCAGCTGATAAAATTTCACGTCGTTTACCTTGTTTGTAGTTAGCATTTACTCAGTATTTTTAAGAAACTCACTTTAGTTACTACACTATCTTTCATAATTTCCCAACTGTAATTACATATACAAGCGAAACATTTAAAGTATATTATTAGTTTAAGAGAATAGTGCTTTTTCCGATTTCTGAATCTATCTGTCTAACTATAAGAAAATCTATCCAACTTTATAAGGTAATCTCACTTCATTTGGCAATTAACAAATTACTTGCAAGTAAAAAAGTAAATATATATATATGTATATACATAATCTAGGCCTCCTGACGTATTATTGATATTTGACGGTTCATTATGATAGATATACAGCCAAGTTCATTATTTCTAATGGAAAGTGGATATATATATATATATATATATATATATATATATATATATACGTATATATACACCTGTCTTTATGAATGTTTTACATTCTGATGTGCATCAATGTAGATTTTTACATTTATCTTGTTTTAGTGAGTTTAATGTAAACTTAATCAAATATTCCAATTATATTTGTTCAAGAGTATTTGATGTATAATTAGATTACAGCTAAAAGGTAAAACATGATCTTTTGACTGGAAACTATACAAGCAAAGACAACTATTTTACTTATAATGCATATGAATTATTTGAGAACAAGTGAATTTGAAAAATTTACTTTTATGAATCCTAACTGAAACAATGACATTTATCTGCATACTACTTCTAAAGACCCTGTTTTATTGTGCATTCATATTCTCATCCGCCTTAATCAGAGAACAAATAAGATGAAAATTGATTCAAATTTTTATGTTAAATGAAAGATAATTATCGAATGCAGTTAAGTTATGAAAAAGTACGAATAAATTTGAACTGATCCATCTGACAAAATGCATTATAATCTCTTGCTTTGAACTTGACAATTTACTTATTATATAAATTAAGTAAAATGAATTATGTTGCTAAGAGGCTACATAGTCAAATGTTATTGGAAAGTATTTTTAGACAGACAGAATAAATTAATCATTGTTTCAGAAAAATAACTCATGTAAATAAAACGATGACTGATAGATTGGTCAATCAATTAGGTGGCAGATTTTCGTTGTAAATAATTTTTCAGAGATCTGCTAGAAATATGTGATCAGTAGAATCTAGACATGTTAAGTGTGTGTCAGTTATCAAAGAATTTAGTTTGTTGGAGCTTAAAATTTCAATTTGTAAGTGCCAGTAGATTAATCTGAGGAATACTAGTTTTCCAGATTTCCTGATGGTCTTGAGCTTGACTTCCGTTAAAACCATGCATAGTCAGTACTGTTGAGTATACAATGTTAGAATGAAACAAATATCCAGTGCTTTCTAGTTACCAGTGGTTATCTAACTTCGTACATTTAGTTATAACAAAATCAACTTATAGGATTCGTTGAGTTAATCAAAAATCTTTTAATGTAAATACATCTAAATTGATTAGTTTACACCAGGTAAGGAAGAATTATAATACAGGTGGATATATATGCCAATATTAGGTCCTTAAAGTCAAACAAATAGAAAATACAAAGATTAAAGGAAAATTTAAATAGTTTCATACTATTGACTTATGTTGATGCGCTTTGTTGCTATTAACCTTTAGGATGATTAGATGTAAATCATTTGTTATCAATTTGATAAAAATATTTAATGTTTAAGAATTCATATGAGTTAAACAAACACGACATACGAGTTATTAAGAAATTAAATATTTTGTGCCATTATATTACACGTGGTTTCGAATATATCAAATAGTTGTTGAAATATTCAAAAGTATTACAAAGGGATACATTTCAACAGTTGAACATTTGCATAGGATGCAGTACATTATTGCAATAATCACTTATTTTAAAAATGTTTTTAGTCAATTAGTAACACAGATGAATGACTGTTAGCATATGCACCAACTAGTACAGGACAACTATCTCGTCATAGTGGAAGGGGGGCTCTTAAACGGTTCACATTCTTGATCCCACCAGGGATCAATCGGAGGGACCTAATGGCGTTATGGTTGACTAAGAAATACCAATTGTAAGAAGCCAGTTTAGTGATATAATGATAAAATGCTTACAGCGGACAAAGAACGTCTTGGGTTTAATTTACCGAGAGGGTCGTAAATATGCATTGCTGAAGAATCTAAGACTAGGATAAAACAACTGTTTTTGGCTTCCTGGTTGTCAATGGTTGTTTAGTTCAAATCAACTAATCACAGCAAATTAACAATAAATAATCTCCACAACAATCAATTACACCAATTAGTATTTCCTCTTGTATGGTCTGTAGATAAAGGGTTTAATTTAAAAGCTTTTGTTGCCAGTCTGGATAACGTTCATGATTATTTTGAGTAGATATTGTCATTTTTAATTATTTTATTCCATAAGTATGTCTGTCCTGGTCACGTGGCCACAAGTCAACTGAAAAAATCTAGCAGTAATGAAATCATACACCCTTTAAATAAAACTAGTCAGAAAAGATGCATTTTTTACTCTTGATGACAAGGGTTTTAGTTGGTTGGCATATTTTGCTGAATTTATTTGTTTAGTAGTATAATTCAAACTAGGAATTTTGTTTTATTTAAGACTCATTAGTTGGATGAATATGCCCTGCTTCCCTTCCCTCCTCATTTTGCCTATATTTGTAATGAAACAAGTTAAACGCAATAAATTAGTGTATAATTTGTCGAATGTCTAGGAAAACGACAATGATGACTAATTAGTTGAGTGTAGGAAAACAAATTTTACATGTTCGCCTTACAAAACTGAATAAACTTCTTTCAATAAAACAAATTTCAACGTTACATTCATGCTATCTGAAAATATTTTCTTACTACGTATTTAGTTCACTGGTGAAATTGCATGTAAAATAGCGTTATTATAACATTCTTATTTAACATAAATTGACTGTTTTCAGCAATTTACAAAAGAGACTAAGCAAAGACGTTTAAGTCATACATTTTTCTTTATTTGTGACCTTAAGAAAGAAAAGTAAACTGTGAACTTATTAAATTCTTCTTTAAGTCTACTGATTACTCAGAGGAAAGTTTGACTCACCAATATATACACTACAAATATCAATTGTAGTAATTTAAGCCAAAATATGCTGGAGTTAAGACATTAACATTTTCACTGATAACCTCTACCATTTTAATCGTCTTGTGATACATTTCCTTAAAAGTAATCTGGTATAGGGCATAAAATCTATAAGAACATTAACTTTATATATACATATATATGTTTATGTATAAGGAATATTCATTGATTTATGGATGAAAGTTGACTTTTGCTAGTTGCTACACTTCATGAGTGTATTCATCGTATTGCTTTACTATGCGTAGGCTAGGAACTTTAACAGTAAATGATTGAGTTTTGACTTTCTATTAGTCTATTCTTCTTAATAAATTATTGGTAATGAATCCGTTGCACAGAAACATGAAACTAAAGTAATATTCATGCAGCATTGTAGCTTATAACTACTGAATTAACGAAAAATAGTGCATGTCTTTTGTTTATTTCTTTTAATTTGATAGTGTGTTAAACTTATTCGAAATGAATAGGACTGTGGTTATTCACAACGTTATCATTATTAAAACTGTGCTTTATATCCAGTTTCCATATTATTTAATAGGTGATTACTGCATGTTAGTGTACAATTTTGATTCGACATTTTATTTTAAACTTATATTCGTATTCCTTCATCAAGTGTATCAGAACAAATTACAGCGTATTGCCCTTAATGAATAGGAAATGACTAGAAATGATAGATACGATACATTTATTGAATAGTTGAAATATCATAAACAACTGCTGCTTGAATCTCTTTACTCGAGTTTACTTACTTTAATTAAATCTAGACTTAATATTTTTAGATATGTATTAACATTGAGTAAAGATGTAGATTTCATATTTTGAAATTTTAGTCAGGGAAATACTTTTAGATTTTCAAATTGATCAGATAACTCATTGATCTACTGTATTTGCTTACTGACATGCAATTTTAGATGTAGTCCAAATATATAATTATGGTAAAACAATGCTGTAGCTAATCACGAAACAGAAACTGATGATTACTTTTATGTAATGCCAATAAATATACTCGAACTGCCATGTATTCACTCTGCAAAGTACTTAGGTTCTAAGCGATCGATTACATTAGAAGTCATTTAAGGCATTAGAATGATTTAAAGTCAATGTGTCTTATGATGTACACTCGAATAAATATTGGAACCACTATGTTTTAGGAAATGCTGAACATACTTATCATCGGTGTCTCTTCCTCCTTCGTCAAATGCACTCTTGCTTCTGTCACAAATTAAATTTACGACTGCAAGATGTTGTAAGGAGCCAAAGACATCTAGACCAATAATTTCAGAATTTTACAGTTCACACATTTAATCACAATCGATTCACAGTTACTAGGTTTACACATCTATACATCTAATCTGTCTTACAGAATTCTAGATGTACATTACACTTATCCAGTTGTTTTTATGCTGCTACTAAATTAAGTAACCACCCCTGGGTAGATTGTGTTTATTAAATCGATTGTTTTTTGAGGTTGCGTAAATCTTACACCGTAACCCTCTGTTTTTTATGTTTTATGCTGCCGATCACTTCTATCACAAGCTTTTTATTTAATTTTTTAGGGCATTATTCTATTCATCTTAAGCATAAACAAAGTTGTTTGTCTACATCATTACCAAGGTTAATTTTGATAATTTCAAATAAATTAAGCATTGGATAGGTTGTTTATAAAATGAGTTATATATATTTGTAAAATTCCAATGAGTAGAAATTAAAATTTCTGACGTTTCGCGGCTTAGTGTAAGTCGCTTCTTCAGAGAAATGAATAACCGAATTCGCGACTTACACTAAGCCGCGAAACATCAGAAATTTTAATTTCTACTAATTGGAATTTTAAAAACATATATAACTCATTTTATAAAGTTGTTTGTCATTTCAAGTATGTGTAATTATAGCATTTGGTTATTTATGCTATTTGGAATTCTGATTCATTATGTTCTATTAATACGATTATACTCGCATGTGTATGACTATTAGCCAAGCATTTTTAAATTGAGTTGCTAATGTTCAATGCTTGTTATTAATGTTTTTTCTAGAAATTATGAAGGATATTATACTTTTGTACTAAGTGATACGTGGCACTTAGTTTTATAGTACAGGAAAAATTACAATAAATTAGAGCTACTGTGATTCGATTGATTTTGGACGAACTATTCTCTACATCATCAAACGTTACCAGTAGATTGCACATGACTCAATGTAAGATGAGCATTACATATCATTGAGAACAATCTAAAGTGTCAATATTTAAGTTAGCAATATGCAAAACGCAACACAATTAACTAAAAATCTGTAGTCCCACCTTTTAAGTTAATATAAGAGTACTGATACATTTTAAATAATCAGTAATCTATCCATATATCTCCCAATTTATTTCATAAACAGCTTGTGAAGTAATCATGGATGAAGAATGGGAGTTATTCAGTATCATAGAGATAAAGGAAACGGTAAAAATCTTAACTGATGGTCGTTATACATACACAGTGAATGATTCATCGATTATATTTCATTCTGGTTCATACTGTGTCAGTCTATCATCAGTGAATTTCCTTGGATGGAGCAAAAAATCCATTCCTGTATTGTATTCAGTTTCACATACAAGAAGAGGTAATTGAATGCTAACTTGTTAATTAACGGCACTTTTTAAATGATATTTTCTAAATTTGCTGATTTTTAATGTATACTAGTTTAAATAACATTTTCTGCAACGAGTTTTGTGAAGATAACTTTGACCACTATAACAACTTCTGCAAAGAACAAGCTGAAATTTAACACAATAATTAGGTAACATCTGAAAACTAAGAAGGAATAGACAAGCGTTTTATCCTAGTACATGGTATCTTAACAGGTATGCATCTACGAAACAAGACCCTCATACTCCGAATTCTATGCATGATCGACATTCGCAAAATAGTTGTCTAATTAGGACCGATAAGTGAGAAAAACTGCAACTTTAGTAGATTTTCTAAAACACCAGGGAATAAAATCAGATACTTTATCAGGAAAGAAAAACATCAGTCAAACTGCTGTTTTCATGAAAGAATGCGATGTCTAGTTACTAGGGAACTTTAACAAAAACAGCCTCAATTTATTTTAGATTCTTAATTTAAATAAAAAAACTTGGCTTGACCAATTTTTATAATATAAATTCAGACTAATAAAACTAATTGTGTATGACTATTTATTACTGCTGAGATCGTATTATTATAATGGATATCAGTAGTGGTCTTGGACGTGTTCGTTAAAATTATATGAAGTCGTCAGGTGAGTGCTTCTGCATTAAACCATTACTTCCTCAAACTTGGAAAGGAACTCAATATTTATCATTTCATGTATTGAAATGTCTATATAATTGTATCTAGCAACAGCTATGAAATAAATGTAATAAACCAACTAGGTCGAAACCACCGTATAGAGATAATTGATAATTGAATAGTAATATTTTTTTGAAATGTTTTACTGTATTTTATATGAAAGACTGCAGACCATTGGGAGGTTTGAAATAATTTAAGTATATCTTCGTAATAAGTATTACATTTCATAGTTTTCAGTCATAGATCCAACCAACATATAATACTTAGAGCAACAGTTAGCAAACAGCTCAATATATCGATCAACAACCATTTATTAATAATAAAGTCCAGTAGAACTTTATGTTTGTTACTGTCATCAGTTTGACAGAACTCAATCGACTATTCGCTTAAATAAATAAAATGGTAATTTAATAACATATTAAATATTGTAATGTTCTTCGAGGGGAGGGTGGTAACTTTCAATTTGCAGACATTACTACTTGTCCATTTATAATTTGGAATAAATGTTTTCTCATCAGAAACCAACTGTTGTATAAATGTTATCTAATACATAAAGCATACGAAACTATTCTTTAGATGTTTTGTGCAGTTATTTGATGACATGCAATAAAACAGTGCCTGATGTAAATAATGTCGTTCAAACACATTTTTCCGTTTATAGTTTTTGATGTTTACTAATTCGACCATAGATTTCTTATTGAATTCTTTATTTTTCTTACTATTTAGCGACACCACCAGAGATCAATATAAAATTGTATCTAATAAATGTTACGAGTACATCTCTTCATATTGCTTGGGTTACTACATTACAAGTAAATAAATTATCGTTATCTTCAGTTAAGGAATATCAGGTGAGTTTATTGTTTTTATTCAGCATTTATTTTGTTTGAGTTATAATCGTTTACAAGTTTTCTAAAAATCCAGTGAATTATAGGGGAATTATTTATTAGTGTTATTAGAATCCATCAAATTATTTTGTCTTAGATCAATCAATCAATGTCTGTCACCCTTCGTGGAGCATAGGCCACTGACCAGCTTTCCTCAACAAACGTTGTCCAGAGCTCTTCTTTTTAATTCTTTGCAAGTTCTGTTCATTCTTTTCATGTCTGCTTTCAAATCGTGACGCCATGTGTTCTTTGGTCTTCAGAACTCCAAGTTAGTAATTTTCTTGCGACAAAGTTTGATGATTTCTTCAATATGTATCTTATCCACCTCCTTCCACTTTTCCTAATTTCTTCTTCAGCTTGAAGTTGGTTTGTTTTCTGCCACAGGTTTCTGATGATAGTATCTGGCAAATGAATCTGAATTATTTTGCATAAACAACTATTTATAAATACTTATATCTTTTGAAGGATGCTTTCCATTATTTTCAAGTTTCAGCTCCATACAATAGAACTGTCTCGGCACTTGTATTGAAAATTTAGACTGTGATGTTGGCTGAGAGCTTGTCTGAGTTCCAGATGTTTTTCACTTATAAACATTCTGCCCTTGTCTTACCAATATATGCCTTTACATGTACATTAGATTCTGCTCATTTGCGTAGACGTTTTCACATGTTCCAGAGATTCCCCTTTAAGTGTATTTTGGTTGGCGCTCGTTGTTTTGCATATAAGGATCTTGTTTATTTTTTTGTGTTTATTGAAGCCTACTGACTCAGAGCGTGCTAATACACTGTCCATCTTTACTTGCATTTGTTACAAAGTTCGAGTTGTCTAGTTGCATTCAAGTTGTCCATTGTATTTGGTGCTTTCATTGAGATGCTATAAATTTCAAAATCCAGTTACCCACCAGTACAAATAGAAGGGGCAATAGTAAGCAGTCTTAGTTACTAACAAAAATAATCTACTATCTTTTTAGTTGAAATCGATAAAATTTCATTCGATTTAAAGTAGCTTGGCAATATAAGTACACAATTTTATTCAGTTTATTAGAATCCAATATCATTGACGAATGTGCTAGCATTTTGCATTTTATGCAATAAATCGAATAAAAATCAATAACTAACTAAAATTACCGTTTCATGATATGAAATATTTATTTAAGAAATTTGTTAGACTATGTTTTTGTGTTTCGTGAATGTCCACTGCTAAAGAGTCCCATACTAAGATGAAACGGCTGTGCAGAGGTTCTTGGTGAACAATGGTTGTCTAATTCAGACCAATTAGTAATATCAAACAGACATTCAGCAATTTTCACAACATTCAATTATATTTTGTTAGTCAAATGTACTCAGCCTTTAACCAGAAGTCCATTGTTTCTAAGATCACTAAAAGTACCTCAGATTTACAGTTCTATCATTTTTAAGAAAACGGTACTGTGTCATATTTGCTTGAGTTTAACTTCTTTAAACCTTCTGCCAACAGACTAAATGCATTCAATAAATCCAACCTGCATATCTTTATAAAAACAAGTGATGCTCTCTTTCTTTTCATATATATACGTAAATATATTTATTTCGCTAGTTGATATTTTCAACAAATGTATTTCATTTTACGTGATCAGTTAACTCTAGACCGTCAATTACTATACAATCGATATGATTACTTCATTTTTTGAGTAGATAGCCTCATTGTATCAACTGTAAAGAAGAAAACCTTTGTCATAGTCCAGTTATGTTCAACCTTTATCAGGTTAGCATCATTTATTCGGTTGATAACAAGTTGACATTATTCCGTCATATTTGAATAAACAACATACATTTTTAATTTACAATTCTATACAGTATTCAAATGCAGCAGATCGCTATATAATACATCTAAATATTGTGGAAAATTCCTTTAAAACATTTATTGGAAACAGTAGTTAAGGAAAGGAATTTTCTTCAATTAGTTTTTTATCACGTCTCTACATTAATGTACTCACTTGTAATTTACAACAATGATAAAATAGGTATTATTCAATATCAAGTAGTGGTGATATGTTAAATAACAATAAAATAGGTACCAATATGTTCATGTTGATAATTGCATAATTACTAACAAAATATAAGGTGGATAAAGTAACCAGTGTTTAAAGGGCGAAATTTATGGAGGAATGAATAAGAATATTTTGATTTCAAATCGACTGGTTATATTATTTGAAGTTAGCAAATAGGCAAAATATTCCGATAAACGATTAAATAGTAACACTAGATTTGAAAGAGAAAAACGAATGAACTACATGCAAAAAAATGACACATCGGTTTCAAATGCACCGAAATGTAGAAAAAAATTATTGATTAAGGAGTGTTTTTAATGATACACGTAAAAACTGATAATAAAATTCAGTCATTACTTTAGTCGAATAATGACGACTACTAAGGCGGCTTAAGTATACAATGACGGGAATTTCGGGAAAATCAAGAAAAACTACGAATAAAAAAATAAAACGTTAAATAAGCTTCTATGTTAATTCCGCCTTGTCTACGTTATTAGCCAGGGTAGAGCAAGTTGTGTAAACTTTTCTTGAGTGCAAGTTTGTGTATATATGTGGCAATAGCTCAAGCCGCATATAAAAAAGGAACTTGTAATTCTTGTGAAATCGCTGATGGGATTCGGCAAACAATTTATTAAGGTCGACTCGACATCCTATTTTAATCAAATGAACTAAAATAATCTTGTTCAATTTGTTTTTTGCTTATCCAAGACTGATGGTGTTCTTCTATACGATGATGGGGCTATTAGATTGTAAGCCTTATAAAACGGGTTCCACAGGATCAGTAAGGCTGATAAATGCACAGTGAGATGACACATCTGAATAATTTGTCTTTCTCTCTGATAGAAATCAAGGGCCAGTTGTGAAATATTACATTACATTTGGATGTACAGAAAACATTTTGCTTTATTTTTTCCCTACTCTGAGTTAGTATCTCGCTGGAGACGTCATTTTTTAAACATAGTTTTAAAAATGTTTTCTTCCATGAGTTCGCTAATTTCAAGTGTTGTCATTTGGTTCACGTATACAGTAATAAATTCGGTAAAACAATAGTTGATGTTAAGTAAATTGCAAATATTAATTAACTCTTCTTCAATTGCGTTGTCAGAGTAAATTAACTGAGCTTATTATTTAAAGATCCTAAGTTTCTTCTCTAAATTGTTGGTATGAGGCTAAGAAAATGGATATATTACCTACCTGATAGTTTCTTCAATATATATCACTCCTTAATAAACCATCTGATTTTCATGTTAACCAGATATCTAAGAATGACATATTATTATTTCCTTCTTAATGTAAGGTGAAATTGATTGATCAATAGATGTCGCTAAATTCGTTGAGTAAATTACCCTTTTCCTATTCATTTTTTAATACTACTTAAGTACAATCTACTTAATTTCCCTAATTTTTCTAGTGAAAAGGCTACATTAGCAGATCTATTAGTAGTTTCATGGTTACTCTATCTAATTATCTATTGTGCTCACTATTGATTCAGAAATTGAAATTTGGAATATTACAAATATATATTACTTGTCTTCATAAATAATCTATTCAATACTCAATTTATTTGATTATTGTCATGCTTTACCTTGGTAATCGTATATACTCGCCAGTGTTTTATAAAACTGTAAATGAAAGTTGCAAGTTTTAATCTTACAAACATTCCTACATTAACAAACCATCAGTTTTCAATACATTTATTTTCAACTACAAATCTTACTTGTAAATATCATTTGAATGGGATTAACAGATTAGATTTAAGTAACATCTATTTTCATTTATTATTTCATCATAAATACTATTATTACTTTTATTATCTACACTTGATTAGTACAATACACTTTTATGATTTCCTTTTCTAAATTTCCGTTTACTAAACAGAAAGACATGGTACATCATCTTGTAAAACATGAAATAAATTATGTTTATTATCATGTAATCATTATAAGGATTAATATAATTTTTGGTAAATGATTATAATAAACATGAAATAAAATTCATTATCTTAAATTTTACAAAACTGGTGGATAATGTTTTTCAACTTATTTCTTCTTATTTATTAAACATTCAACTGTTATAAAAAAATAGTTAAAGATGCTCTTACAAGTGTTATAATAAAACTAACATTCAAGTTGGATTGTGACTGGCAAGTGAAATCCATTACAAATATACAGAAAGATACAAACCTATTCTGAACTAACATTCAGTTTAGATTTAGTTCTCAGCATGAATTTTATTACTATAAATGAGTTATTTCATTGTCAGTAATGTTAAGCAACCTATTTATTAGGTGATTTTAGCTTAATCCAACTAGAAGCATTTAATGAAATTTCGTTAGTAATCAAAAGCAGAATATACTTTTTGTTTCGTTGAATATGCCTGAATCTTAGTGCTGATACTCACACTGATACTCAAATATTTATAGCTTTCGTCACAAATATCAACGTGTTAATTAAATTATCGTAGTATCTTTTTAACTAGAGGAATGCAACCCAACTTACCTCACTAATTATTGGGATCCTTTCGAAATACGTGTCTTCAATTCTTTACTCATACACGTACCAACGTTACTGTTGAGTAAAATTTCTGGCAGAGTAAACTGTATTTAATAAACACAAATAGTTTATTACTATCTACAGTAATATTAACACTCGTGTACATTGAAAAATTTACGAAAATTTGTAACAGTATTACAGTTACTGTTATTCAATTGCTTATACACATGAATGACAATGATATTGAATGAAGGTAATCAATTTACATTACTTTAACGTAACACACCATAGTTTGCTATTGCGATTAGATATTTGATTAGATGAATGACTTATATTTTCAACAAGAGAGAAATTCAAATGCATCTATCTGCTTGAATATAAGTTTTATTTGATATTTCGATTGAAAATGATTCGACTGAAAAAATAAATGACACTATAATACTCTGGTTGATGCTATAAACAGTTATGAATTTCAAATAAGTTTTATTCATCAACATGCTGACCAACTTATTAAGTGAATATTATTCAATGGATTATGAAGTCATATTTTTGTTGTTTAAGACCTCTGGAAGTTTTTCAAAGTTTATAATTAACTTTTCTCATCCTAAAATCAGATTGTTTTTACTATGTAAATGTATCCATTCATAAGTGAATATGTTTATATCTAAATCATTCATACATTTATAAGTACCTCATAATAGTTAGCATAATAATTGCATAAACTTACCACTAGACAAACAAAACAACACTACGTAACTATTATTTTGAAATCGTATACGTGCGTATTCTTTATTTCCCATATTTTTGTTACACAAATATGCTAACTGTTCACTGTATCAACAATAACGTGATTTGATTATGATGAAATGAGTTATAACTTTGTTTAATTATACTTGCTCATGTTATTGGTCCTTGAAGTTAAGTTCCATACAACGTTTTCTTACATAGAGCTCCACATCAAGTAACTAGTAACTAACAATATATGTATAGCATGTATAAAATGCTACACTTTTGAATAGGGTAAATGATTAGGATGATATAATTATCTAATACACGACTTGTTATTTTGTTGGCTAAAATGAAACACAGACAGTAAGCATAGCATATTAAGAATCGGAATATAGAGTATATTAAAAGTTTTTTACTACGGCAGCTAAAAAATGTAGATTGAAAAGTTAAACTGCTATAATTATGTATATATGTTCAATACACATAAAACTGCAATGATTAAACGTTGTATAATATTCCAATAATAATATGGTGCTTACACATAGAAAGTAATTAATCTAATAAATGTTACTGTTTCGCACAAATAAAACATGGCAACTTTGCTGTTAAGATATTATACAATATCATAATAATTATTAACTTGATCCTGGTTCGCCTGGTGAGGTAACATAATACATAATTGACAGAATCGTCTATACATCAGTCGAATTCTAATGATTTCCTTCAAAAATCAAGGAGAGTTAAACTCACGATACGGTCAAATGCCTAGATTACCTAAGATGAATATAAATTAAATCAGTTTAACACAAGTTCAAATGAACTGAGTTGAAAAATCATACACATATCTTTTAAACAAGAGTTTTTAAACCGTTTTTCTTATTGCATAGAATGGTTTTAATTGTCATTCTATCTAAAGAGGTACATGAATTAGATTAATAGAAGATGCACTTTACAAAAGAACGAACAATGTTTCATCAAAGCATTATTTGTCACTTAATTGCGAATTCTTAATCATTGTAGATGTGTGAACTGAGGTACTTTCTGGACGCCAAGACCAAAAGTAGATAGTTTTCTTAAGTGGCCACTTCCTGAGCCTCTAACTTTAATTTCGATTTACGAGACAGAGGATCATCGTCAAAAGATCCAGCCCCATAGTAGTCAGAGGTAAAAGTTGATTCGTATACCTTTCGTCCCTTTGGGATCATGAAGCCCATGTTCTCCACTGGTTTAGAATCAAAGTTTCTCAACACTCTTAGGTGAACCCTATATATCCAACTACGTACATTAAAAATCAGAAGTTTGTAATTGTCCTTCATCTATAGTAAACAACACCCCATCAAATAAAAGGCAGTGGGTAGGACTCCCTTAGCAGCAGCTAGACGCATGGGGACATGAAGGTATTTGGAAGGAGACGACTAACTCCCCACATCATTAGCAGCAGCAAATAATTTGATGAAAAACATGTAACCACATTCATATCTATCTTTTAAACTCAAATTGGGGTAATTACTTATGTGATATTTATATTTTGATTACGAGCTTGTTGACATTTACCTTATAGAGAGCTCGTAATTCTTCTCTACTAAATATTTACTCTACTGGAGCTTTACACTACGGTTAAAATTGACATAGCTTCGTTTAACACACGATAGACTAGATGAAGAAATTTATTTCAAATTTTATCAAAATACACTAAGAATGTGTACCCATTTGTAAGTAGCGCTGCATATTTTTAACATGCCTGTTGATAATTTATTGAAATAATTAAAGAAACATCCTTTGTTTTAAATTACCCTTTTCCTGTACTATTTTAATTTACATCCTATTTGAATTAGTTATATTACTGGATTGAAAATAGCGATTTCATGGAAGTGAAAAGATGTTCCAATGTTGATAGATTATTCAACGAACAGAATTAACCAATTTAAAATCATCAACAAAATATCATTTGAAAGTAAGTTATCATTAATGTATTAAACATTGCCAATTAAAATATTTTAAAGCAGATTATCTACTTTTGATATTATGTCCCACTAATTTTGCAGAATTTACAAGTAATTTATTACAAACGTAATATGATTGGATATTGACTTCAAGAAGTCTGATTCAACTCCGGTTTCTTTCTAATTTGAAATCATCAACAATACCTACCAATAATTATGAAAGTGCTAATTATCTATAAAAAATTGGAATTAACACAAAAGCATAAGTCAAGGAATATTTCTTACCGATTATTATTAACATCAACAAAATACTGTTTGTTGAATCATTTAGATTAGTGGTAATTTGACTGATACTTTTTGATCACAACAGAATGGCTTGACGAACTTAAAAGTTGGTAATTAATTTACACAACCGATTACATAATAAAATTTAAAAAAATATATGTAGCAGAAAAAGTTACAATTCCAGTGCAATGAAATATGCTATTTCATTGTCAGTATATAATAAATTCGTGTCAGAACTACGATCGTTCAATAAGTAGTAAATATTTGTACACTGATCAAAACTATTTAGGTATTCAAAATTCGTTTGCCAAAATTCAAGAGTTACGAGTTTTTTACGTTATTTGTAAGGTCAGCCGCAGATGGTCAGGTTTTTCAGGTCATATGTTACTGTATATAAAATAACTTAATTGGATCTGTTGGAGAAATTCATTCATGTATCTACTTTTTTCTAAGTTATGTATTAAACACATAAATGCAACAAGAGAAATGAACCTTTGCTAGTAATAAATCAATTGCAATAGTGATGCTAGGGGAATGATGTTTTATTTTTGTGTAGGCAGCTGCAAAGATTTGATGCATTTCATATAGTCCATATTCTTTAGAAATAGTTATGACAGAGTAGTTTTAGTATGAAAAGGTTTTACTAAGTAAGTACTTTATAAATTCTTGTCAACTAAGGGTCTAAATTACATTTATTCTATTTTTAATTCGGTATTTCACTGGTTAATAATAAGTTAGGTTATTTATTTCATAAATCATATCTGATGTTCCTTTTTGAAGTATACGATGATCTTTTATCTCATGTAATAGATCTCAGCATGTAATGAATATGGCTGCGGAACATTTTCAAATGTTCTTCATGTTCAAACTCATCCACATGAATTACATAAAATACCGTCAAGAATATCTATTACTGTATACCAAACGAATGAAGTGAAAATATCATTTTTCAGTGATTACATATATAGAGATGATCATTATATTGAACAACTGGAAGGTTATCTTGTACGTACATTTTGAAGGAAATATATTTCTTCATAATTTTTTAATTTCAGTTTGTTATTCTAGACATTAAAGTACCTTAAAATTTTAATTATTTGTTTTAATAATTCATTAAAATGACACTTGGTAATTTGATGTGTATCCTACATTTGTATATTGATTCAATTAATAATGAAGTTAAGTAGTTTAAATAACAAACTAAGCATATACTAACTTGTCCCTGGAGAAATACTGACTTGGTGTAGTATTATACATTTATGCATATATATTCACTGACGTTACATTTTATAAAAGACTAAACTCACTATGATATGATTTTATCAGCTATATTTACTTCTCGTTATCATTCTATTTTGATAATTTCTAGACTTATATTTTAACGTAGAATGTAGAAAATTCTTAAAACAATTATTTGACACATGTCCTATGAATGCCAAAATCTAGATTGAGAAGTTTTAAAAACTTACCTCTAGCTAATATTTTCAACAAATTTATAGCATCTCAAGTAAATCCTTAAAAAGAAAGCATTGTATAAGTAACCAACAGAGATACCATACATTTTGGTAAGACAAAAAATATACCGTAGACCGATAATTAGGTTTTAGTTCAACTATTTAAATTGTCGTCAATTATGCTTGATTATTACCCGTCCCGAAGTATGATACTAGTCTTATGTGGTTAAAATCTACTAATTGTAGCTCTATAATAGAACCCCAAGAACTTCGTTCAAAAAGTCCATTACTAGTGAGGATATTGTGTAAACTACAGTCTTAACAAGCCTTCTTTTTAAAAACACTACGATTGTGCACCTATCGTGGGTTCTAAAGATAATGGTTTTGAGCTATGGTGAATAAGCACACTACTGTTGTGTCCCATACTATGGACAACTTAAATGTTCGGCGTTTACTATACATTTTTGGTTATTTAATCAAAATCTCTCCCGGTATAAACTACAAGTTGGTCTGTCGCCGTAAAATTTTTCTACCCATCTTGTTGATATGCAATATCGAATATGTTCCCTCCTTGCATTTATTATACTTACAAACTAATTCTTCCACGTGATTATTGCATTGCTTTCAGCATTTTATAAATATTAATATAAAACTGTAACCGATGCACTAAAGTCAAAATCTTAGTGTTTTTTTTTAGTATATAACTGTATAAGGTGAATTAATTTATTGTAATTTGATATTGATGACTTTGTTCCGAGAGACAATTCAGTCTCGGTAAATAAGCTTACTTTCTTGAATAACGCATCATAACTAAAACATATTATGCCCGTTTTATTCTCGCTGTTTAATCATTTTCATATTAATCCAAATATATTTCAATTTTTACTTTTGTTTGTAGATAAAACTATCTTGCATTGATCCACCGGGTTGTTTTGACTTACAGGTGTACGTACCTGTTGAATGTGTTACAAATAGTGAAAGTTTTGCTAAACATAAGTTTAGAATTAACCATAATAACTTAAGTACTAGTATTCACTGTAAGAAACTGAATCAAATCAAAGAATCTGCCTTCATATACAGTGCAAATGTAAACAACAGTAATAATCAGATTTCAATTGTACTGAAATCACTTAGTCCATACAGCTTATACGAATTATATATTGCTTATGTATATACGCATCAAATTGGTCCGTTCAGTAAACCAGCTGAAATATTTCGTACACATGAAGATAGTAAGCTACAAATTATTGTTAATTACTTTTCTAATAGACTATTTTATTTATTGACTCTTCTTATCCTAATCAACAACTTTATGTCGAGATAAAGGGTCAAATACTCTTTGTTAAAAAAGTTATGAATCTCTCTATAATTCGTTATATTAATGTGCTAAACAACTAAATTACATTAGTTATAAACACTGTTAAAAATTCGCATATTAGGATGAAATAGTTTTCGATTGTCTCTTGGTTTTCACTAGTTGTCAAATTAAAGTTAGTCTAGTAATGCAAAGTCGCAAAGCAACACCAAGAAATGAATATGGTAACACGTGCGATGAAAAAACATCAATAACATCTGACACCAACAGGTGAAATTCGTCAGTCAAATAAATTTCTAAAAATAGTTTGAACAAAGTTGTGTTATTTATAATTGCAAGTTTACTGACTGATTGTTAAATGGTATAGATTTTGTTTATTTTCACCACAGAATGACCTCTGTTGAATATCACTAAAATCCGTAGAGAAGTAGACAGCCGTTTCTTTTCAGAATAGGAATTACTTAATGCGCAGTACACACCCTAATCTACTGGGGAATGGAACTTAGGATAATTAGATTTTATGGCGAATGTTTAAACAATAGCACCACTAGGCTTAAGTCCAATTCCGAACTTTATTCAATTGTGATATAGTACAACCCTCAGTCATTGCGATTAGAGATAACTATCTTACAGTCAATATCTCTAAATTCCACTAGTTAAGACTTTTCGCTAGAACTTCATGAGTTTCTTGAAGGTGGTCAATGCTGTACTGGTTATTGTTTGTTGAGTTGACCTGGCATTATAAAGACTGGTATTTTATTTTATTGTTCTACAAGATATTATTCAGTATATTTGAAGCAATTCAGAACATTTTACATGAAATACCGAATAAGCTTGTTATCCTGTAAGAAAAAGGATTATTGATCTGATATGTTATTCATAACGATAAACATGGTCATTTGTTTATTTAGATGCTCTGAAATTATTATTTAATTAGTTGAAATCTACTTAAAATTCAATCTAATTAACTACAACAAACATTAAGTATACCAGAGACCTCCTTAACGAAGTATAAGTAATAGATTAAAAATATTTAATTTAATCATTTTCAAGTGGTAATTTCAATCAACCTATCCATTACAAAATGTGATCATTTTAAATGTGATGCTATACACTGAATCAAACATCTAGAAATTAAGTACAGGATAGTAAATCAATTCATGGCACTCTGGATACTGATTGACTGAAGTGACTGGGATATGTGTTGCACTGAACGCAAGATGTTTACTGTTGCAGTAGCAGGCTAAGAAATTAGTAGGTGCTAAATAAAAAGGTGTGGAAACGTTTCTTAAAGTAATCAAAACTTTCATTCAAGCCAACCAGTAGTTTACTACAGACACGTGATCCTCTTAATAATTGATATAAATGAATACAGTGATGTAACTTAGATGTATTCTGATGTTACGTTTCTTGGAATCTTAAACTTTTATATCCCTACATACATAATTTCTCGTTCTAATTCCTTCAACTATACTCTCAGTGTATTTAATCATCTCAATTTCATTGCCATTGAGTTATATTGACTACTTTAATATGCTTATGTGCTTTGACATCTTGAG
The DNA here is from genome assembly GCA_025215515.1 of Schistosoma japonicum. NCBI lineage: Eukaryota > Metazoa > Platyhelminthes > Trematoda > Strigeidida > Schistosomatidae > Schistosoma > Schistosoma japonicum. Next base: position 69,862,115 of record CM046069.1, read on the forward strand.
TTATTACATATTTATAAAAACAACTGTCAGATGAAATAATTTTAAAATATTTTTCGAAAACAAGAACTTATTAAGTTAGCAGCTTAGCAACTTATTACTATATTTGTTTATTAAAAAAATAATTTTCGAATACCTTAAATATAGTCCCTTCACAAATTGTGAATCTAATGGTCAATACTGACACTAGAGATGGTCTTTTTGTTGATTGGGATGAACCGGACAAACCAAATGGAAAAATTCTGCAATATATTCTACATTATACTGAGGTTAGTCATAGAAATGATTTGTTCCATAATTGATCTTATACCAAATTGACAAGTTGGTCTAAATAACCTTTATGGGTAAGGTGGGGTGGGTCGGAAGTGTGATTACAAGTGCATGCTTTATGATTAATATCAAACTTTACAGTTTTTCTGTCTGACTGTAAACAAACACATTTCCATTATTAGTCGTGTTAATTAATTATAAAATTGGCAAAACACGGATCGCAGACTCTAAATGATATCAACTGGATCAAGATTATTGTGCCATAGTTTCAAACTTATTTGTTGCTTAAGAATAGTCATGATCAACATTGGACGTGATATATGTACATAATTCAAAGTTTTAGACCATTCAGCATATATATATACATATCAGTTGGATTGCTACTAAGGAGTATGAGGAACTATACTTTTGTTTCAGTGACTTCATAAGTTTCCACCTACGTAGTGTTAATCCCAGGTCTATCACGTTCAATTCGACAAATTATGAATTATACAAGTTCACATTTTTAACTTAAACAAGTTGACAAAATAACTAAATTTAATTGAATATGATTCGGTAAAACAACTTATTTATTAGCGGAATCATTTTCTAAATTCAAAGTGACTAAAGTCAAATATTTTGTTGAAGGTCAAATGAGCGAAACATGTTTCGGTGAATTCTGTGTGCATAAATGATAGTTATTTTGCATAAAAAATATAATTAGTAATGAATTCGTTTGAAATATGTCAGGATAGCTAATTAAGTAACTTCATTTTAAAAAAGACAACAGTGATCTTTATGCTAACAATCATACTACTGATATGAAACAATAAACGTAGTAAAAAGAAAATTAAATATCTCGAGACAACGATCACTCAAAAGCTAACAGAAAATGGAAGAACTATCAAAAATTATGAAATATTACTAAAAACTGCTTTATAATGGCCTAGAAAGTCTAACGAGTAAACAAACTACTACTATGTGTGAAGAAAGAAAATTCTTAAATTTTAGAATGATTGTGATGTTTCCAGTTAATTGAATATGAAGTATGGTATAACTCAACTCAACCGTGAACAAAGAACTGGTTTTATCACAAGGTAGTTAGCCGTTGTTTACGAGTTCAAACTATCTCAAAAAGCTGCTACAAAGCATTTAAACATTATGCACACTATAGGGCTAGATAAACATAACATTGATTACTAATATGGGATTAATCGATCTTTCATTCTTTTCCTAACATTGTAAATTGACCAAAGGTACACTTTTATGACAAACTGACTAATTTTTACATCACTCACTATTCACCGATCAGACTTATATACATGCATCTTTGATAATATTGATAAATATTTCCTAAAGAAGCTTCGATCAGTTTTACTGGGTGTATTGTTAAAATATTTCACATATAATTTGTATTTATTATATCTTTAACAAAACGGCTACTCACTTTCAGTCACAATATTCGTTTAATTCTAGACAAATTTTTACATTCAAAACATTAGTGTTGTTTGAGTTGAATTGTGACTGAAAAGTGGAATTTAAGACGCGCGTTTAGTATTATTTGTAGCTCATCATCTAGATGTACCTTTATACCATTGTTGATGTTCACATTAGGATTCGAATGCAGTTTGTTTAGTGCCAAACGTCAAGCTTTCACCACTAAGCTACTGAATCCAGATAGTCATACTAATCCATCTGGCGCAAGTGTGGCTTGTTTGTCGATCTGGAGCGGAATTCGAGGCGTGCACTGCAGAGGAGTTCTATACTAGAACGAAACAGCTCTCCGTTGCTCTCTGGTTATCAAAGGTGCCTTGTTAACATCAATATGTGACATTGAGTCAATAAGAATACCAATCTTTACAAAAAATCCACATCAATTCAAATAAATTTACTTTTATAAACTAAATTAGTTTGTATACTGACCTTAAAAATATAAGTAAGTAAATATAAGTGAAGTAAACGTAGGCAAAGATGGAGAACGTTAATGAAATTTATCAGTAAAAAAATACATTTTACAATTCAGTACCAATAATGTACAATATTTGTTGATGTCTAAGTAACTGCGTAACATAGTTACTGCCAAACTGAAAACAAAAAGCCTAAGATAACATTCAAACGTTTTTGTTTACAGCATCAGAGTTTACAATGCTATGAATTATCTTCACACGAGTGCAGTTAAAACGATTGTATTTAAAAAACGTATTTATTATGAATATAATAGTATATGTAAGTTACTCCAGGTATAGTTTAGCATTAAAAAGAATGTACCTCATTTTAAATTAATACTGGTTTTCAAGTAAACATAAATCATCCAGTAGTATTGTATTGTTTAGTCCATTTTGGTCAGGCAAAAATATCTTCATAGGACTCTTCAAGTAAATGAAAATCACTAATGACTGTGTTTGAGGTAGTTTGGTGTGGTTCTACTGAAAAATTTTAATAAAGAGAGAGCTAGCTGTTTACCAGTGATAGTGAATGACATAGACTTTCTGTGAAATTTAAAGGCCTCAGCTATAAATACTGTAGATTTTAGAAATACATCCTTATGAATATATTTATAACTAAATAAAATGTTTGGTTGTACTCTAGAAATTTCAGTTGTTCATCACTTGTTGTCAGCAAAACACTTGTTGAGAAACATCGTAATATAACATACTCTACCACCCCCAGACTTTGAGCAATCATTAATGAAATCATACCAATCAAATTTGTAATGTCTAGGATAGTATCCATACACTTGTTTATAAAATTCTTGTGCGTTATAATTTTTAACTTTATTTCATTTAGATTAAACCTATCGACTCATCAATTAACATTTATCGTCCATATGATAACTTAGACGAAGTATATAATAATGAAACCTTCATTCAGTCGAATAATATAAGCGATGATTTTCAGGAATATATTGGCTACTGGAGTGAACAGTCACCTCAATATCATGGAATACAACAATTCTCATCAACATTTACAATAAATACTAATTCTTCTAATTTTATACCAGCTCAAACTCGTGAAAATAGAAAACTTGCTGGTTATTATAGCTTAAACAGAACAACGCGCCGTGTGCATATCGAATCATTAATCAGCAAACATATCTATCAAATAAGAATATTTGCTCTGAATACAGCTGGTTTAAGTTCAGTTACTCTACAATTGGGCTTTACATCAGTCCAACCGTTATCAAAACACAAGTACCAGCATACTGAGAAAAACTTTGTGCAGTGGATTAATTTAATTCATTTAAATAAACATCAAGAAAAAACATTCAAATGGTTGAGTAATACATATATACAGTTTATCAGTTCACCTATGATTGTAAAGATAAACGTAAGAATTTATTTTGAAGATTATATTTTTGAGCAACCTTGTGGTTTCTATGACGATCTGTCTTATCTTTTTCAACATGATGTAATATTTAAAGTTAACTGATGATCAACTATGCGCGAAAAATCGTAAAATGACAACTGTTTTGTAGGATACTATGCTGATTAGTTCTTTAACTAATACCAACGCCTGATAAAACTAAGTTATTCTTGAAAAAGTTAAGGTTTACCAGGCTATCACTACTTTGTTTACACATATATAATAAGACGTTTGTTGAGCGTTTAAATTAGGTTCTACATGTCATATAAGTGAATGATAATTTATCATTTGCAGCTAATCACTATTAAGATAGAAGGCACACAAACGCAACCTAATCCAAACAATCTCAAGTGATGGAACGGAGTCCATTTAGCTAAAACATGTCGATTGTCGACTATAATATAAATAAATGAAGTCATCTTAATTTTACATAACCATGTATGTTTCCGTCATTGTAACGATCAACAACTTACATGTAACCGACTTGTCACTTATGCGGATCTGATATGCTTTCTATTCCTTATGATTAACTGTAACAATATATATATATATATATATATATATATATATATATATATATATATATATATATATATATATATATATAGTAAAAATGTAATCTAAAATGCTCATGTAAACGTAAAGACTTTGATCCCCGTTTCCTTCATTTCGAACGTAATTAGATAGTCATAATAAATGAAAATGTAGTTAGTTTTTTTCTAGAATGAGATTTCCCAGAAATATTTATCTACATACCTACTAGGAATTAAACCCAGGATCATTAGACCAATCAACTGGAATGGAATGATTTTCTTTTCTAACTGCAGTCACTTCATAATATTGGACGATTATCAATTAACACTGATTGCACTTATCTGAAACTTGATGCAACGAATCCTATACCAGGAATAATCTATTTTACTATATTTCATAGATCTTGTTAATTGTCTAATAAAATTTGCTCAATGATGGTAAAATACAAAAATTCAATCATCTCAACAACCTCTTATCACTTATTTTGAGCTTAAATAATTAGCTAGGTTAACCTGGAATGAATTACTGCTAAATATGCATTCTAAATATATATGATACTAGTTCAATATGATTTACGGCAACATTTGGTAAATCGCGTATGACACTGGAGGCTGCAGATTTGTAGAATTTAATTCTCTTTACTTGAATATCGTTGATTAGTATTGCATAAATGACTAAAATAGCTATATATTAAAGTTTACTGTACCGTGTGTCTTTATGTGTAGTTTGGGTTTAATTAAACATATTTAACTTTGACGAATGGTAATTAGGTAGTAGTAATAAGTAATTATCAAAGTAAATAACGATTAGGCCCAAAAGTGAACCAACATCTTAATTTGGTTCGAAATCCACTTCATGCAACAACATTCAGTTTTTTTTTGAAATTTATGTCTTTGATTGAATCGATAGCAATTACCTGTTGTCAAATTGTAGGCTAACCCTTACATAACTCTATAAATCTGATTCCATGTAATCTAAATGTTTTTTTGTGTGAATTTTTTATCCAACTAAAACATTTATGCGTAGTAACTTTTACTATCAACATTTTTATTTTAGGCTGAGGATGCAGAATTTTCAATCGAATTTGAGCTAAAACAAAATGATCATGTTAACCATTTACCTCATCCCAATAAAATTTCTCCAACTATAAGTAATTTTTCACAAATAATGAAATTAGTGGAGAAGTGTAAATGGCCAATAAGAATACAACAAATTCCTTTAAATGGTTATCAGGCTATACAGGGAAACACTCAAATAAATTCATGGAGCTGGGTAATTACTTCTCATGTTCAATCATTTTTACTCAGAAAGTTAACTTGTTTAATATTATTACAAATACATGTGCAGTATAGATTTTGAATTGGTCACAGATTGTTGTCTGTTGAGTACCACAGAAAAATAGGAAGCACTAGACAATTGTTGCGATCTCGTGTAAGACTCCTCAATAGTGCGCGCCATTGATCTCACCAGAAGATTAGACCTTAGGATTTCAGGTTTCATGGTGAACACTTAACCACTTGCATCACTGACTCAATATTCAATGGTGTAATTTCCACTTTCATCGGTTTGTAAGATAAAGCGATGTTCAGTCATTGACATCAATGCTAACTGTTACATTCCTGACATGTGTACTACTGAGGAGTTTCATACTCGAACAAACAATTTTCTAGTGCCCTCTTATTTTTACTAGTTTCCAATCAATATCAATCTGTGATGAATGCAAACAGTTACACTCAGTACTTATTTTCACGAATTCAGCTTAATTAGTATGCACAGTTTATTTGAGTTTATTTACTACTAGTTATCGAATTCTGTTTGTAGCATTTTATTGTAACTTCCCGTTTAAATGACTTCACAGTTCATTCATTATATTTTGATGCAGTGGCTAAGGATTATTAAAAAGGCACTTTCAACCTTCTGGTAATTATTCAGTGTCTAAATAGTACATTAACCTCTCAGATTGGAATCTGGTCGATAGATCTTCGAATACCATAGGTAGGATTAGGTTCTAAAAGGTAGCAGGCAGGCCTTATTAACATGATTCAACTATAAGGAGACCTCCATTAAACAGAGTTCCTCGCGAATACCTACTCATAACTACCTTACTTCCTTTTGTAGTTCTCTACAGGTAAACAAATGTCTTCTGGATTCCAGAAAATTGTTTGATGACCTCTTACCCAGTTAAAAGTGTTTCGTTTCCAGAATTTTGTTTTTGCAAGATTATAGCAATTCGTTTTTAACAGAATGTAAATAATATAGAAGCGAGCGTAATGTATTCTAACTGTCACATTCAGAGGACGTTAGTACACTGTTTTTTCCTAGTCATAATTTTATTTTTATCACATAGCCTATAGTATGAACTTTGCAAAGTTGCATTCCCTTGCATCCGTTGAGTGTGTCAGGATGCTTTTTGGTTTTTCAATATTGAGATCATTCATAACCAGTTATTAGACCTGTAATTTAATGAAAATGACCAGAAGCATAAAATATCTTCCTAATTATCATTTACATTGGCTGATTATTAAGAATTTACTAGTGTCATATTTTACTAGTTCATAATGCATATTAAATTTTAGTGACTCTCTTTTAATGTAGTCATTTGTCTACGTGATTCAGTGTTGCATACATTATATCTTGATGCTTAGTAGTTGAAGGTGGCCTTTATGAATGTCCTGAATTCGATTTCATGCATATTTGTCCTTATCACTGTGGAGTAGTTTCAGTCATTAAGAGACTAAAGGGTCCTGTGAGACTGAAATCCTCGTAACTAGCTTCATAGTCTTATAATGTATCCTTTAGACTGACGAATTAATGTAAGGGTGTAAACAAGTCCGGAACATAAGAAAAGATATACTTCAAACAGGTGTCTAGTTACAAGGCGATTTCAGTATTATAAATAATGTTTATTTAAATGTACAATTGTGGCATTTATTACAAATAAAGTGTGATTGTATACTCTACTGAGAACTGTAACAAATCACACTAATAATATAAGATTTATACGTCAATTAGTTGACTCGGTTCGTCATATATTGATGTTGTTAATTTACCACTGAGCACCAGGGAACATTGGACAGTTGTTTCGTCTTAGTATGGGAATACTCAGCAGTATGCATCCTCAATTTCAGGGCCTTTAACTTTGCGAGCATTTAACCATCTGTACCACTGGATTGGTGTGCAATGATAGAATTCCCACTTTCATCAGTTTGTGATATAACGTGTTGATCATCCTTGTCATCGGTAGTAACTGTCTCACTCACGACAGGTGTTAACTCCTCCAGTCGCTTTTTCTTCTTTTTAAGCTCACTCACTGAAAGGTGTATTGTCTAATATTTTTTTACCATTTTAGTTCTCCTGAAAGTATATTACTATCATTTTAATAAAAAGACCGTTGGCATGTTAACTAATGTATCTGGTTATATTATCTATTAATTATTAAAATGCTAAACGTAACCAGTCAATAACGACTTTATTCCATTCAGTTTTTCTTCTTATACAAATGCGATAATAAGATAGTTTATATTGGCCCTGTGATAAGATATTTAAATTACATCATCAGTAATAGTAACTAGCGAAATGTCCGGGACAGTATTTAGAAGAATCGTGTTTGTATCTATTTTTGCATGAATTAAGAACCACAATAATTTACCATATTATATCTTTTAGATTCCGTCCTTAAATTTAATGTTACTTATTACGAAACACGTGCATAGTAAAATCAGGTTCAACACGTAATATTGACAATCTAATACTGTATCACCATGTTTGTATCAAAGTAACAGCTTCCTATATTGTGTCTTATTTAATTGTAATGCCCAAATTAAACATTTTTTCGCAGATTTTGATTAACATATCTAAATCTGTTTATTAGTGTTAGACTAGCGATATGATGAGATCGACTTTAAAATCAAGTGTAATGATCTGTGGAAACAGTTAACAGTTTGCATCAATCAAGCATATCATTAATACTTTGTTTAGTAAAATCTATAATGTTTAGCTGTTGTCGTAACAATAAGTTGTATGTAACAATACAACTGTAGTAACCGTCAACTTAGTTAATTAGTGAGTTTGCGTTGGACATTAGAAAATTCTCATTTAAATCTTTAACTCTTATCTTATTTATGCCATTTATACGGTATACTGAGAAGCAATTTGTCTGATTATTTACAGTAGACAGTTTTAGACACCTCAAGCCAGGTGAAGTGAAATCTTCAGCATAAATTGAACTCTGGTATAGTTCATTCACTCATCAGATAAATGGAAACAAACATGAAGTGTTGAATTCGATATACTAAGCGAACATTGATTGTGCTGCAGCCACATTGGTTTATTCTACTTCCAATCGTTGTAATGTTATTAATAAAAGTCATTAGGCTTTTGCATAAAACCTGTCACCTTAAAATCGTTATTAATTATTTTTCATCTTACTAAACTATATAATTTGTAGAGAATTATTATGGCCCATAAATATAAAATCAATTCATCACTGGGATTGTCTGGACTAAAGTCTACTGATTTCAGTACAAATAAAAGTGCTCAAGTTGCTCTTTCATTTAAATTACTTAATTTATCAAGCTATAACTTTTACCGTATCCAAGTTTGGCAACCGATTGGCTTACTATTTGGAAATTATGATCATGTAGCCAGTAAAAAGTTGTTGCATTCAAACAAATCTAACTGGTTTACCACTGGATGTAAACCACCGAAAACATCACCATCACCATTTTATGTTAATATTTTATATCTAGATAAAATGAAAATTACTTGGCAAGTAAGTTTGAATAATTTATCTCTGATTGAGTAAGCTAATTAGTGAAGTTACACATTTATTGCTACTTCATAATTTGTATACACATACTTTTTTTCAAATACGTATCACTAAGGTTATCTCATTGACATCAGTAAACACAATGTTCTCTCCAATCACTCTTAAACAGCAAAAGGTTGTTAATTATTTAAATGACGTTTCGTGTGTTAAAATGTTATGAGTTTCATAATGTGGATTAATAAATGTTAGACAATCATTGAAAGTCAACATGTATTAAACACCTGATTTGATCTAGAGTGGGACTGAATAGCAGTGTACGTAAGACGCTCTATCATGGATCAATCTCTTAATTTACATTATACGAAATGAATGTTTAGAGATGAATTCACTTAAAACGTCTAAGTGACTCAACATTACTGATACTATGTAGAGATAGACGATAATCTTGGGAGTAATCGGTGAAAATCCCTGGAACTAATTTTTGTGATATTTGTCACTCATCAACGATGTGTACCAAGTGATTAGCACACCTTTGGTAGGCTGTTGGAAAAATGAGATACTAAATGACCAAGGTAAGTTATTACTAACGTCGCGTCTAAGCTAATTTTTGAGACTCACACTATAACTACACCCTGAATACGTGAGTACCGATTGGTTGGTGCGGTAAAGGAGTGACAAAAGATTTTTATAGAGATAGAAAGCAAGCAAAAACACCTGCAAATGAGAGATAATGCTAAGTCGTTTATTTAGTAAGAACAAAGGCATTTATATATTCCATACTGAACCAATGTTTAAAGGGGAATATAAAGTGCAAATATGACTAAACTAGGGGATTCGTTTACGAAAATCGGGATAATAGGCCCATAGTAAAATTATAATAACTCGAGAAGGAAAACAGACAAGACAATTGGTAATAAGTTCCTAAATAGCATACAATTTAAGCAATACAAATGTTATTATTATTAAATGTTTAACAGCCTCAGCTTAGTAATAAATGGTCTCAATACTGTGGAAAATAGATTCTATAGGTTGTGATCATCGTTTTTTTGTCCAGATATAACATAATAATTAAGTGGTTTTACAAATTTTCATGAAGTTTTGAAGACCCTTTTAATAAATTAGTGTTTTTTGATGTATTTATCGAAGGAGTCCGCTAAAAAAAGATATTATTAAGAAGACTAGACACTTTGGAAATAGGCTTCAATATCTGTAATTACAATTGTCTTTTAAGGACAATGGTCTACTTTATGGGGATTTTATTAGTACTTATCCTTATGCGCTTTTGTATGCATGATCTGAGATCCCTCTCCAGTTTATTACAGATGAACTGTATTCATGAAAATTATGTAACAAACAAATGTTAATAAAATGTATAGCAGTGAGGTGGCTAAAATATCTGTCATCTGTGACATTATGTATGTAATGATACAAATGTGGTATATTTTGGAAGGAGTAGAATTTATTCATTTTCTATTTCTACATCTTAACAGATTATGTCTATTATGTTACGAAATACATCTGAAAACTGGAGTTTCCTATTAGAACAAAAATTTTTACTCGCATCAGTCATGAATTAGATATACACTAAATGCTGCGAAAATCTCATTGACATCAAATATCACATTGACCATTCGATTCTATTACCCTTTGGAATTTATGAATGGTATTTGAGTACATCGTAATTCCTTGCAATAATAAATGTATTCATTTCATTGTTCCATTGGAATAATTCCAAATAAATTAGTTTTTATTTTATATATCTTGTTGATCTATAAAATCTAGCCTTTATCTCCAGAAGAATGGAATGGAATACCTGGTGGTTATGTAATCACGGTTCAGTTAGTTGAAACTAAGCAGGCGCTTAATTTATTGACAACCCATACTAATACAAATGAAACAGTCAATATTCAAAGCAAATGTGGTTTAGACTATTTACAAGTATTTATCAACGACAGCACAGCTTCTTCATATATCATTGAAGATATGAAACTTGACGGTGAATATACAGTAGGTATACGTGCTGCAAGTGTAGAAATCGGAAATTCAAGTAAACTGTTATTAGGTCCACAAGCTATTATTCAGCCTATATCAATATCTAAACAAGCAAAAGAAGTTGATGAAACAAGATATTTAACTTGGATGAGAAAATCGAAATTTATCCCATATAATTTGAAGGTGTCACGCGAAGCGGATTGGGTAGTTATAAAATGGAAAGAGAATTTAAAAGTGGACTGTGGTATATCACCAAAGGGTTACCAAGTAAGCTACTATTATGTGTTACGAGATAGAGTCAGTTTGAGATAATACCTTGTAAATTAGTGCATTACTAACACATTAATTAAAATTTAATTTCAGGCTTAAACTAACATGATTTTAAAGTTGTCGGTATTTGCAGAGCCATTCAAATAATTTGTGTATGTTGAGGTTCCAAGGCCTAGACTTTAAGTGAGCATAGTGAATTTCACCTAATCTTTCAGTACACTTTTAATGTTCATAAACGTACCATGATCATAGTTAACACTTAAAGGATTTTACAATTAGTTGTACATACTTGAGACGGTAAACTCCCAAAATAGATTTAATTGACTTTATGCTGTTCCAAACCCTGAAAATATTTATGTAGATTTATTTATATGCATTACTATCTCTTAAGTGTGATATTTTTAGGACTATTTACTAGGAAGATGTCATCGTAAACGTGAATTAATGCAGAATTATTTTTTATAATGACGCTAGCATAAGGAATGTGTTACAGAAATCTAAAGATGTTCTCAGGACTAGTGATGAGCATGTGCGTTAGCAGAATGAATAACAACTACTTTTATAAACTGAACAAGGAGTGACTGTTGAAACGAGGCAAAAATCACATGATGTATTGGATAAAGTGAACTAATTCAGGCACAAAATATCACGAATCCATTATACTGAGATAAATTTTCTGGTTCTTATATTATTCAAACTTATAATAAGGATCGTGTTGTTTACAATGTTATTATCTACCAACCAATCCCCCCCCTTCCCTGTAAGAATACTAAATGCATGAACACATTTTACTAGTGTAAGATAGAAAAAACTTGGAATATTTTGGAAACTGGTAGTAATTTTACTTCGAGATTTATTTCCTAGTTGTTTTTCGTTGCTCATGAATACAAAATTCATCTTCAGGTTTATATTTGCTGTAGTGTACTACTGCTATTACTTCACAACTAAGCGCAATCAATGAAAATTTATTCAGAATGTAAATACAGACTTATTGTACCCCTTCAAATTGTAAATAGAAAAATGAAATTAATAATAATCATTTACTAATGTAACCAGCTAAAGAAAAATTGTTAAAAGCAGAATTTAGTAAATTATTCAAGGAACAACATAAGTTTACATGAACTTCTAGTATGTTCTACTTAAATGGAACTGAGTATGTAAATGATGTTATATTGCCTAAATAATGTCACATCTAAGTAGTGACTTTCAGGCTGATTTAGGTAGATGATCTTAGTTTGTATAAATTATGATTACGTTTTGATGATAGTGATGGTTATAGATTGATACTGACTGGGCACCATTGAAAACCTAGGAGCGCTGAAAAGCTGCTTCGTCCTATCTTCACAAAATCTCCAGTTGAATTGGATCAGTCAGCTCACTAATCACTAACTTTGAACTACTATAATGAAAAGTTGCAACTGGTGATGCGAAACAGCTGTTACCAGTAACAACAGATGCTCATCGTTATATGTTAATGAAAGTGGGAATTTCACCTTTAAATATTCAGAAGTTCAATGGTTCAAATGATTAAGCTTTTTTTGTGTAATCTGAAGACTCTATGTTAGAAAGAGTGCCGAAATGATGGGTACTTACTGTTAAGCAGTCTCCTTGTTTGTAGGTAATAAAATCGTACTTAACGCATCAAAGTTTTATCAATGACTTGAATAGGATGCAGAGATACATCTGATTGACGAGATAATTGTAGGTTATTGACTTATTTTCATGCGATTTCAAAAGCACCTTGTCAACTGAACCTTAACAATCTTTAGTTTCAGTACTCACAAGTTGAATGAGCGTAAGAAAACAACAAAACTTTCTCATTTTTAATTATTATTTATTCATTGAATTCATTAATCTTCAACTTCGTTGATAACAGCTTATATCATTGTTTACTTACATAATTTAATTGTTTGGTAAAGGATTAAATACAAAATATTTTAAATGCCAGCTAGTTGACCAAACAATTATTTTTCTTTTTTACTAAGATTTTCTTATTAGTTATTTGACTATGTGGATTCGACTCAAAGATTGTTACTTAAAATTGCATAATGTTATAAATGCTCACCACTCTAATCAACCTGACTCCACTACAACTTAAAGTAACAGTAGTTGAATGCACATTGTAACTTAATCAAATTTATTGCGAATAATGGGCTTTATATATAACCCATTTTACATTATGAATTTCATGTGTGAAATGCAAAAAAATGATGTTGTGACACAGGAAGTACAATGTTATATGAATTTTCTAATGAACTTACTACATATGTACAGATGAAACTGAATTATTTATAAGCAACTTTTAATAATTTCAAATCACAAAATAACGTTGTGATACCTCTACCTTATTGTGACCGGGTTTTTTTTTGGATAATATCGAATATACTTAAAATGTATACGTGTTTATATAATCAAGCATCATTTAATTATTAGTGACTGAATTCATGAAGATCTTGTGACCAGTGGAGTTTGACTTTCGGATGCGAAGCCTAAGTAAGGCCTTGGTATTTTAGATATAATAAGTAATATGACCTTAGATTAACACTGCTATGGAATTTCATATATTCGGACAAAAGGTTGTTATCTATATCTTGGCTCTTAATGTTTGTATGATGTCACGCCACGTTGAGAATTTTCATACATTTCAAATATCTTTTACAACTATACTACTCTGAGTTAAATTCTATTTCGAAGAAAAAACTTTGTGACTGATAGATTATATGCCAGTAATCCATCAATCAAGTCGAAAATTTTAGAAAAATTTATTTATTGGCTACTTATTTGCTTATTTTCTAGCTGATATTCAACAAACTATGGTTCAACGGGAATATAAATGAAACGTTGCATTATAATGAATCAGTCAATTTTGTAAAGTTTATTTCACTCAACGATACAAGTTTAAATCGAAATAAAATTTTACAGTCTAGTGATTCATTTTATGAAAACATATTAAAACTTCCATTAAAAATATTTTTTAATCTGAATGAAATGTGTCACTTTGATGGATATCTTCGATTTCGATTACATAATATTGGTCAATTAATAAATAAAAACACAAATGAAGAAGCTATAGTTTATGTGAATCTTGAAGCAGAAAGAATAAGTAAGTTATATTCCAATGTTTATTTTATCCGATAAACAATGTCAAGTTACGTTTAGCAAATCAGTATGTTTTGTTAAAGAATTCTTTTAATAGGGTAATGCTGTATTTAATAACGACTTTAAGTGAAACTAAAGGCTTCTGTTTCGACTACTTCAGTGTTTGTTGCGTGAGTTTATTTGTTTCACAATAAATATTGTAGTTACTTCATCCTATTAAACTCAAAATCAGATATTATTGGTTTAGGGTGGTTGGAGTCAGTTCGTAAGAAAATGTCCTTGACCTAAGTTTCATGTTAATATGAATTCTTCATCAGTGTGAAACTCATATTGAAGTTACCAAGCTTCATGATCTGCAGTTGTCATCACTAGCTTATTAGATCAACGGCTCTGAATCTTTAGAGGACTATAAATTATCACAGAATTAAAAGTATACCCTGCAGCTGGGGACCGAATTAGGAAATGCACAGGTCTATGTTTTCCTGACACTTACCTCTAATTATTTAAAATCCAAATTTAAGTTACGCGAGTTCGAGTCTCATAGCAGTAACAAAGTCGCGCTTTAGATCAACAGAATTGAATCTGCTCTATTCGAGCTGACAAGTATGACAGTATACGGGGATTTCGATAATTGACACCTTGTAGCATAACCAGCATTACATAAATACGTGTGTATTTTCACAGTTGTTTCTTCAAAGCAAGTGTAATCATGTCTAAACGAAATCTACACCCAATTACTACAGTTTATTAGTCAGTTAAAATCATCGAAAATTTGTGTTATTAATAATGTTATTATTAATAGTTTAGATTACCTAGGGTTCGCTGTTTATGTTAAAGAATACCTAAGATCACTATCTCAGCGGATTATTTGTTAAGTATTTGCAGCATGAACGCTGATATCCTAGCACATCCAGCTGATGGATCTTTAACGGATTCAAACCCCCCTCTATGATTTCATTGCTATTAATAGCGGATTTACTCTAAACTTTCAAGACTTGACTAATTGGGTAATGCATTCACCTCCAAATCATGGCACTCCATATCGGAAAACTAAATAAACACATCAGTTATAATTCAGCAAACAGTTCTTTGAAGAAAAATTTACTGCAGTTAGTTAAAATAATCAGCTTAGCATATGTATAGTGCGAATTATTCTAACTGTTTTAAAAGCTAAATATCATATTTCCTGAAAATATTATTAGTTATACGCATTTATGTATAAATTCTCATCTTACAGGACATCGTTTATTGCTACGTAAAATTATTCCATTAACGAAACAGAAAAAAGCACGTGTTCTCATTACCTGGATACCAAATATTTTTAACGAAAAACCTATATTTCCTTATAAAAATTTATTCACTCTACAGTGGACACGACTTGATCCTATATCATATGAGGAATTTGAGTCTACCATCTACACGAATAATTAGTTGGCCAGATGTAAATAATCCTATCTTATTGAATAATGAATTTGCAACATCACAATCTAACTCGAGAATATTATCAAAACAGCGATATTCTGAATATTTAATTGCAGTTGATGAGTTGTTAATGGATGCTACATATTTATTTCAACTGGTTGAAACTAATTTTAGTCAAACAATAGAAACTGAACAAAATGATAAGAAAAAATGTTCGAGTGTAACAAAATTACTTGTGAGTAAACTAAATATTTGATATAATCCATGATTAGTAAAGTATTATCAATAACAATGAATGACAGTTACGTTATATCACGAAGTGACATGAGCTAATGTTATTATATATTGGGAGTAATTACATTGTGTTCACTATCCGTTTGGTGGTATAGAAACATTTTTTTAGATGTTTTAAAATTCTTTCTATTAGATACAATTGAATTCAATAGTCTGTTTTGTGTACCTGTAGTTGTATTTCATTGATTTGTATAATTCAGGTGATTGTGAAAGTTTATAAAAGATTATATTGAGGAAGATTTACTTACGTCATGGTGAGACATTACATATAAACATTATTATCTAATTTAATCTCCTAGAGAGTTTTAAGTTCTGTAATCTGATAGAAGAACAACATCATTGAATAATAAATTGGATCGCCTTAGCCTGCAAAATAGTTAGGAAAAGTGAATTTACATTCCTATAACTATTTTTAAAAGTTAGTAAGTATAAGTTAGCTCTAAAAAAAAGCATAAAATGATTTCATTTCATCATCAATTACTTGCATTTTTGTTAGCTTAAAACTCTTAATCGAGACAACGAATCGTATGTTAAAACAAACTAAAACATCGAAAAATAAGTACATAAACTGATTTTGTGTAAATGACTTATCTTATTATTTCATATGTAGGTTTACATAAAGAATGTTGATAACTCTCAAACAGTGCCTAAACAACGTCCAATTACACCTAAAATAAAAATATCGAAGAGTGGTGGCGTAGAAGAATTGGATGAAAATACAATTTGTCCTACAACTAAAGTCCACTTAGCTTGGCCAAATTATCTACGTCAGTTACAATCAAATCAAACAACTGAATATAGTACTGGATTTATCTATACATCTCCAGTAACAAATTATACTCTGCAATATGCTGAAGTAAATAATAACTGTCTTAATGAAGACATTCATCAGAAAAATGTAAATAATTATGCTTGCGTTACATGGAAGACATATCAAGTAAAACCACAGTTTGATGATCAGAATGATTTCATAGTTGATGAGTAAGTTGAAATTCATATCAGTAGATGTTATATCTTGATATATTATGCTTATCACTATATATGAGAAATAGTGTGTGACCCCATTAACTTTTACTCAGTGCACAAACATGTCTACCCAGCGACTTCCAGTCCCGAAGCCGAAAGTGAAGAACACAAGATAACTAAGTTAACCACCATAAAGCCAGCCTGTCGGATTATATCTCACTCATCAATTTATTTATACACGATACCTGACCACGCATCACATCAATAGGATGAATAACATTTAGACAAAACGAAAACAATGATGACTACGGACTGTGGATACAGGTACATGATTAATTAATCATAGTTTCTGAATGACAAATGATATAACAACAATTCATTAATCCAAAGAAAGGTTAGGGTGTTAAAAACATGACAATAATATAAATAAAATATCTGATTTACATATACTCAAAATAAATGAAAAAGTCTTCAGAAAAAAAGTTCGGAAAGTTAGTTACTTTAATTAAATCACCCGATGTAACAATGTCGATTACTTGAACTCTTCACTTGAAAATATTCCACTGGTTACTTAAATGCAACAAAATTTACACTTTAACGTTTCAGTTGAACTTTTGGAAAGTGAACTTATTACATTAAATGGTTATCGAAATGAAATTCTACATCATCAACTGACCTTAGACAATAAGTGAAAACAAAGAATCACTTAAAAATTCCTTAAAGTTAAGTCTTAAAACATTACGACTTAATAATCCAGAGACTGAACATTCGCAGCAACACCAAGGGAAACATGGTTTGGCAAAAGGTAGATTTATGGATGTGTATTAATAAAGAGTCGTATACTATAAAGAGAAACGAAACTTCTTAGCTAACTTTGTGGCTTAAACTGTATGTCATTCATAATTTGTAGATTCAACATACTGTTTAACGTCATGAGATTTAGCTATTTTCAGAAGTATTTCTTACGTACGAAGTACTATAAATTACTATCAAGGATGTTTTTATTACTGACATGACTGCTTAAAATACTTACTGTTAGATTTCACATAATCGCCTCACAATGTGGTGCATATAATTGGTTTGTAAAATCGGCCTATTAGTAATTATTGACGATAATCTTCAAAACCACGTCTCACAAACTAATTTAATCATATATGTGTCAAAGTTGGGTTATAATTACTACTACTAGTAGTAGTAGCAGTAGTAGTACTAGTACTAGTAGTTGTACACCGTTGAACGCTGTATGTCGCTTCTTATACTGAAACTTGAACTTGGTGCATTTTACTCAAATACATCGTCAACTGGTCTATTTAGTTTCCGAGGGCACATACCTAATCAGATGGTATGAGTTTGTCTTCTCCTGTTGTTAATCATGAGTACAATAATTAATCAATATCATTTAGCTTATCTCCATTCAGAGTGAATTGTCTCCATAATGCAAGTGTTTTTATTACAGTTGATTCTTTTTAGTTTAAGTATAAACATTGAAAAGTTGCGAGCGGTTACAAGTAGCATCACTGGACTTCTAAAAGTAATTATTAAAATAAAATGACTACTTCTATTTTCACCCAAGAACACAGTTTCTATTAAACAAAGGTAAACACTCTAAACATCACTATGAAATAAGTACTATCATAAACTTATCCAACAATATACCTGCTCACATAATATCATATTCTTATTAAGTAACCATTACAAAGGATTTCGCATTTTGTTCGACAGTTCGCTTAGTTGACTGAACTCAAATATTCGCAGTTACATTTCCTGTTTCAGTGACTTTAGTTGTTACTTATAACATAAATGATGGCCATTTACTTTTCTTTATTTTTTATCCAATCTATGAGTATCATATTAACTAATAAACTAAATTACATCTTTGGCCTACATGTATCCATTTGCATCAATATTATGATTTGTACGTAATAGTTAGCAGGAGATATTGCCACAGAAGGTATAATGTAGATCTACTTGATAGAAACCTATTATTATTTAAAAACAAATACACGTTTGAATTATTTTATATCGATTACATAACACAACATGAGGTCTATAAACAATGTCTTTGTCTTACAGTCTCTACTTTACATGTTACAATAAAGGACGAAATAGGCTATAGATGATACTATTTCATGTCAAACTGTAACTGATCTACTATGTTGTTAAATATAGGGTGATAAAGAATATCAGTTTATTTATTTAATCAACTTTTCAAGACTTCACCATTATTTATATTACAGTTCCAATTGTTATTTTTTTATATTCCAACTACTTGATTTCAATATACAGAAAAATATCATCTTCTTCAGTTACATAGCTTATTATCAAGTTTAAGCTAATCAATTGTTTGTTCTGTTAACTAGTTTTAAAAGAGAATAATTGTATCGAAATGGGTGGGATAGTATTACTCCATTTCATTTTTTATTAACTTTCCATCATCTACTTACAATCTGTAATATTTCAGAGTTAAACTTTTACTTATATAGAAAAGAAGTTGGTGGAGTGAGTATCTACAGGAAATTGTAAAATTTAATACAATATTGCAATTACATATGCAGTACAAACGAATGTTCTAGCATATCGATTAACCTAGTTGCTAAATATTTCATGACTGAGATGTCATTCCTATGAATCTTGACAACAATAAAATCTCTCAGTGACTGTTGTATAAAAAAATAGATAATCTTCGGTTATTCTCTATTTCTCCTTAACACTTAAAGCTAATTAATTAATACAAATGGAAATAATTGTTATAACATTCTTTCCAATTGTTATTTAGCTGATAATCTTAATTTTGAATGACAATACACAATTCTTTTAATTCATAATTAATCGCTAAAAATAGCCAAACAAAGTGAACTAACATATAAATAAATTACTTATTGGATCATTAGTAAAGCAACTAGGATGTATTTAGTTTAAAGATAATCAGGTAATATTACATAATACACACAGCCTTATATATAATGGTAAAAACAAAGTGATTATTTGAATATCTTAGAGAAAATAAATACTTTACAAGCAAGTATAGTAAGGATACTATGCATTGTTAATTGTTAAATCATTATTCTTTATAGAAAATATAGGTACCGGATAACGTTATTAATACGTCAGTTTGGTAAAATCAGCGTTTTTAAACAAAACTCATACAATAAATAAATTTAAACTATCCTATCCGTTTAGAATTACCTAGTCATTCATTCTATTGATGACAAAATTATTTTTATTACACTTGTTGATATTTCATATTGCAATACTTCATTTCAATAGCACTTCAACTGTGTCATAATACTTACCTAGGCAAATTAATATTAGTTGACTTCAAGTCCACTTATTTTAGTCTATTATTACTATTATTATTATTGCAGTAATCTGATTATATTTGTAACTGTTTTTTAAAAGCATTGGCCTCATCAATGCATTCAATTAATCTGGATAACTAGTCACATGCTTAACTGATTATCTCTTATTCATGTATTAGTGCTGATTGACTTTATTTAAAGAGATTCATCTCATTTCACTCTATAAGTAGGTTATAGTTAAATGAATTTGAAAGTTTTCATATCCCTTTTAATATCTTGTATTACAGTAATTTATTAATCAAGTATAAAATGAGTTGATGAAGCTATTGATATGAGATTTGTATCTGTTTACTGATTATAGTGAATCGCATTGTTTGTAAACAGCTGAAATATGAATGAAATAGACGTAATTAACTTAGAATTTTAATGACTGAGGGAAAGGAGAAGGGGAGAATTTCTCAATTTTAATTCTCTAAAATTATGCATAACTAATAAAATGTATGCAGTAAACTAACATAGGAATGATCCGATCTTTTAGCAAAATCACTTGACAGACTTCCATCGTCACTGAAATAAGAGGTACTAAATCTAAAATAAAGAACAATTTAATGTGTTCAAAAGATTGTTGAAGACTACCAGTACGTTTTTCTTAAAGTATACATTTACAAATGACTTTATATTATCTAATATTTTATTCTGATAGTCATCAGGGTTTCATGTTTCCAATTTGTAATTCTAGTAATATTCATGGTAAAAATGTTGCTGAATCATTCTACTATTGATCAGTAACTTATCGTTTTGAGATCTCTAGTTGCTTTTCCATACTAATTCACATCATAAGAGAATTTATTATAACTACATGGATGTCTTGTAAGATTTTAATACCATATTTATTTTAAACATACCTGATTTCATTGGGTTAACTTATTTTGCTAAATGTCGTCTATTCCAAAAACTTGTTAGATGGTAGTTGCTTAATGTTCATGAATAAATCAAACCAAGAACGTAAAGCATTAGTTTGTGATTAATTAGTGTATTACTGCCGTAACTAATGATTTTAAGTTGCATTCTGATAGAGAGTGACTGACACAAATGATAACCGCATTTATAAATATTTCAAGAAAGCTTGAAAAATATACACTTGGTCTCTAGTTAAATGATGGGCAGTTTGACGGTCAGATTTTTAAAAAAAATATTTTGAAGATTGTCGATCAGTATGTTATTATGTTGAAAATTTCAAACTTCTGTTCATGCTGGATTTTCTAAACATGATGGTCTAATTTTAAGAGCATGCATAATTGTACTTAACAACATCTCCAGAGTTTATTCCATTTACTGAGTATATCAATTATTTAACAAACACTGAGCTAGTCTGTTCTAGTGGCACTGTATATTAGTGTCTATATTTGTAGGTTTTGTCAGTTACAGTTGTTTGTATATTTCTGCTGAATGTCCTGTTTATTCAACCTTTAACTGTGTGACTGACTGACCTCATTTTTATCGATTAGTAATTATGGTAAATTCTGTTTTACACATTGATTATAAATTGACATGAATGTCCCGTTAAATGTAGCACTAGAAATTTATAGATTTCTTTTACTCATTACTATGACATTCTTCCAGTTAAATTCGGTCATTCATCTTCTATAAGAAAAAGAGGTTTTATTTACACTGTTTAATGAAAGATTTCAGATGTAGAGTTGCTGATGCTGAAGATTGGAATAACCTGTGACTAACTAACTGTATGATTTAATCATGCTAATTTTGTAGTACATCAGATAACATTCTGCTTTTAGTTCTATGTTGGTCTGGAAACTGAATAAATGAATTCACATATAAGTGAATATTTATCAAAGAATATTGATTGTTTAAGAAAAATGATGACATCAAATGAGGATAACATTTGTTATTACCTTTTTTGACAATCATTCATTATTACGTAATGTTCATTTTGTAGTTTTCATGTTTTTCTCTCATTTATTTAAATTAATGACTAAATTACTCCAAAAGACTATGTTTTAATTAATCAGTGTCTAGGTTATTTAGAGTAACATTCAATTAAACTTGAATCATTTAGTATCCATTATCCATGGCTACTTGTTTAGCATTACTATATATTTGGTTGAAGTTTATAAATGTATAAATCAATGTAACTATTTAATTGTGAAGTTAACATGCTACATACAAACAAATTTGTAAAATTTATACTCATTGATGTAGATCAGTTAAATAATTTCTGTAGCGTGATTTTTAAATTAAATATAATTTGGTTAAACATAAACTAGTCATTTATATGCTAAATGATTCAGTTTAAATGAATCATTTAGTAGATATTTATATTTGAAAGAATCAACCGACGTTTACTGTTTAGATAGATATATGCAATTATAACTATTGGTTTCTGTGTAATCATTGTTACTACCTTGAAGTGATAGTTAAGCTTGTCTGTCGTAATGAAGAAATCAGGTTAAACTGGTTTAAATAATTATTCTTATATATCCTACCATGACAAGCTGGACAGTTGAACGACGATAAGAATAAAAGCGAA
Organism: Schistosoma japonicum; assembly: GCA_025215515.1. Taxonomy (NCBI): domain Eukaryota; kingdom Metazoa; phylum Platyhelminthes; class Trematoda; order Strigeidida; family Schistosomatidae; genus Schistosoma; species Schistosoma japonicum. The sequence goes on from CM046069.1 coordinate 69,884,916, forward strand.
AAGTTCAAGGTCTGTAGACAAAGTTGTATTACCCACTGTACAGGAATGTGACAGCAACGAGGGGAATTTTAGATAGTTAGAAAGGGAGCTGTTCTGTTTTACTACTAGAGAATGGGGGAAAGTTATGCAATGTCTGCTCTGAAAGTGTACATTTTTCCTTACTTTACAGGTTTTTTTCTCCCGAGGAAAGGTCCTTAAATTGTGCAGCTAACACACCAAAAACTACTCACAAAAAACTGTGATCATATTCAAGAAGTTGATTTTCTGGTTTCATGGTCGTGCTCTCATGTCATCAATTCAGCCCTAACGCATCATCCTTTCTAGGAATCGCTAGAAAAAAACCCACCAAATGTGTAGGCAACTGGAAAGCGATGAAAGCCATAGTAATTCTGAACTACATATCAGAGTCTTGGATACAAGGATCCTACGTCAATTAGGGCTGAATGCAGTACTGACTAGGCCATTGAGACATTTTACAATCGATGCATAGTGTGCCTCCAAAATAAGCCTACAGAAGTCGTGATTGGTCACCTATCATAGGCCAACTTTTCATGGTTTAACTAATGTCAAGAGAAGGACAGGCACTTATTGAATAGGTTTTCATCAATAGTCACTGATGTACTGTTTTATTAAGTAATTCTATAAGAATTCAATTGACTATGAACACACGTCTTCCCCCATTTTTCATTTTCGCTTATGACCCAAGTGTTCGCATTTAGGCAGTTTCAAATGTGACCAGACAACTGTTTATTTGTATCAAACATTATCCCTACTTCACTGACTAAATAATAAACTCAAACAGAACATTTCGTCATCAGCCATCCTTAGGGGGGCCTAAAAGTTGACAACCGTTTGTTCTGGAGTAAATAATTAGACTTTGATTACGTTTAAGTGAGACCAGGTATTTGCTTACATCTTGCAGGACACGATTATTGTAAACAATGTTCGAAGACCCTGAGTGATATAGCTCAGAATCAGCCATTAAATCTAGAGCATAAAGTTGTTTTGTACTTTTGTTCCCACAAATTAATTATCATTTTTAGGATCATATTCCGTATGTTCATTTTTGCCTGTGTATAATAACTGTACATCTCTTTTCTATTGATAGACTTCTACCGAATAAGATGTACATCTTTCGTCTAGCTGCTAAAACTATCTCTGGTGAAAGCCCATTTAGTCTACCAACAAATATTTTAATCACAGATCCACAAAGGCCATGTTATATTCCACTTAAATTAGAAGCTGAGTTAATCTCCGATGTCGGCACTGAAATAACACAACATTCGGATAGTATTACTAGTAGACAAAGTGATGTTAAAACGAATGAATATTGTGAATATATATTGGTTAAATGGAAAGTGAGTTTTATTGTTTTCATATTAAAGAACGATTACGTTTACAGACCTAATAATTTATGTCATCTTATTTATTGATCCACTTATCATTGACTCACATGGATCCTAAATATATAAAAGTCGCTTTTAGAAATTAACCAGCTCAGAATTAGTGATGTTGTAATATATGTAATTCTTAAAGCAACGATTTACTATGGCGGTATTACAAAATTAGATTGTGGATGACGAATGAAATCAAAAATGGATTTTTTTTCATATTCAAAACCTCTCAGACATTAAATGATTTTGGTTCACATTAACGCGAAGATACAAACACTTCTAAACTGTTCATTTATAGCTTTTCGTCAAATTGCAGATAGTGTTACAAAAGAGTAACGATGTCCAGTGCATTTTTAGTAACTATAAATTGATTAATAGAGAAAAGAAAATAATAACACAATCCTGATATATATATATATATCTTCCAGAGGTTGTTACATCACTTGTTTACATTTATCACATTATATAATTCGAAATTTTTTTTTCGCCATTTAAATTTTCATATTGTCGAAACCTTATTAAAAAGGCGATGTATACGCTACCATTCACACATTTATCATTGTGATATTAGATCCCGGTAAAAGTATGATGCATATTTACTTCAAATATAGTGAGCTTTTAAAAATAATTTCTATGAAACTAAACATATAGTACATAGTTAAAAAAATTAAGCGTTTGCAATATTTTAATGGAAACTGCGATTTGGACATAGTTTTTGACGATGTGTTTATCTAAACAGCATTAGTTTAACTTTCATTACTACTGATAGTACTTGAAGATTATTATAGTGATCAATAATATGTTAGTTTAGTGCTTAGTGCTCTTTTAATTGTGTGTAACAATTCACAGTATGATTAATGACCCAACGGATATCGAGTGAACAATTTTTAAACATTAGTTTGCTGAAATTAGTCATCAGTTAGCCTTATGTTTAAATTTTTTATTAATTGACACTTCTCAACATGACATCTGCGACCGGTAGTAGACTATAAATTTGAGTGACTTGATTATAACCATTACTACCCACAAGGTCTTAGAAAAATCTTCACGTGTTAGCCAGAATGAAATTTCGATCACTCAAGAATTTCTTTGGATTATGCACGAATATGCTCAGACAAAAGAATGACCAACCGTCTGCAATTCGCTGAGGATGCCCATATGGCAACCGAGTCTAATCAGTTTCAGTCCGTGACTAATCAATAGGAAGATACAAGCTCATCCTAGTTACATACATACCCGTTGTACAAGTGTGACTGTCTGGACTAAGTAGCCTAGTGTTGAACGTGGTAGCGTTTGTCATGAAGCGAACTGAGTTCGAATCTCAGTGTGAACATCAACATTAGGATACAGGTAAATCCAGCCAATGAGTCCCAAATAGGAAGAAACGCACGTCTTGGATTATGCATGGCAGTCACAATCCAACTTAAGCATTATTTGTATAACATTGCTTTATTTTATTTTTTGTTACAGGTATTAGAAAATCATCTATGGAACAGTCAACCTGGTTGGTATCATATCACATATAAATTATGGCCATCAGATAATCAAAACACAAATAATCAATTATTCAATTTATTTATAAAACATGATGAAAGTAAAATCATAAATTCATATTTACAAGTTGAATTACGTAATTTACTACCATATAGATATTATATAATATCAATTGAAGCTATAAATGAATATACTTTAAACAGTATACATTCAACAATTACACAATTATCATCATCTGTACTTATTAATAGTGGATATGGATGTAATTATAAGCAATTACAATTAATGCAAATGAAACAAATTATTACATCATTATCTATTTATACAAATAATATTTTGAATAATTCAATAAGATTAAGTAAACCATTACAAATTCCAATGAATTTTTATTGTATATCTGATTCTATTCAAGTTTTAATTAAATGTACTTGGGAATATAATGAATTTAAAAGTATACTAGGATATATAGTAAGTTAAATGTTTATATTACTAAAATATTTATAAATCAATTCATATTCTTTTACATAATCTTGAATATTATGTTTACTACAATTACAAGGATTATAAAATGTAGATAATATATTTTATTTAAATTCAAATTATTGCACTTCTTTGACTGAAGATGAAATGATTATGTTGAACATTTTCGTATAGGCGGATTTGAAGATGTAACTAGTTGTTGAATATGCTAGCTGATGATGTCGACACTACTGCTTTATTTATTAAGTTTATGTAGATCATTACCATATAGATTTAATTTGTTTTTATTTTTATAATATTCTTTAATATACTTTAAGTTATTCTATTCAATTTAGAAGACACTGGAGATATGTCGTATTCAAAATTATTTTGTAAATTACTATATTAACACTATGTTAGTATAGTGAAAGGGGCATAATTTACCAGGCCGCCAACCATGTTTCTTACTTTAGTAGTGATTTGATTAAGCTTTTCAATGGGGTTTTTGTAGCATGAACACAAAATTCATGTTTGGAATTGAGTAAACTTGTTCTGACAGTTATCCAACATGGTATAAAAATATTATCCAGTGTGGTTACGGTAAGGTTACAGCAGTGGCATTAGAAGTTGTTTTATAGAACATATTGTGATTAATCAACTCGGATTTTTCTTGCAAACTATCAATACGGTTAGCGGCAATTTACCGAAAACAGTAAGTATATATCTTACATGTGTTGCTAAAGCCGTTGACATATACATACAGAAACCAGAACTACGTATACATAAGAAACTGCTTCAACTTTTGGTTTTGCCATAAACTTGACTCGAATTTCCTACACAATATCCCCTTCCAGAAAAGGATTTTATTTTAATTTGACTCTTCTTTATTTATTATATATATATTACATGTAATCTTTTCCTTATCTATTGATCCATCTAACTGATAAAATCTTTTCACTCTTGTCTTTATCCACTTCTTAGATGCGTTCCATCTTCTAATTTATCTTATTGCATAACCTGACTCTTCAATTGTCACTTTCAATGTACTTACTACTATCTCGTTATATATTTTGAAGTTTCTATATTGATGTTTATTTATCCTGATTAAGAAGGTTCTTCTCTTCACTTAAACAGTTTAAATGAAAATATACTCGCACATTTTTTGTTATTGTCACTCTGTTTGTTATTCACAGTTTTCGTCTTAACTTATAATATATTTTGCAGTTATGGTTGACCAATTATGATTGCTTATAATTATCATATATACATAAAGTCTCTTCGTCAAACAAAATTCTCAGTTGTGATTAAAGTGTCTGTTAACACCCCATTTTATTCTAGAAATCAATTAAGTACAAGAAATTATGGATCATGACATAATATGAATCAAATACTGTTGTCAATCAAGAAAATAACAGGAACATTTCCATGATTTCGTAATTATCAACATTTGCATATCCCTTGTTTTATAAATTGAGCTCAAGACTCAAAATTTTAAGGAATGATTAAATTCGTTCTGTAGTAACATGAAATAAATTTATGGTGAAAGGCATATTTGGAAGTCATCAGAATTTTGAAGATTTCTGTACAGATTAGCAAAAAATTTGACCCTAATAATCAATGTAAACAGGTAATTTACACTTTCAGAAACCTTATTCATAATCTGTGGAAAGCAGAAATTATCACACACTTGTGATACGTATATTTGCCCCAATAAAGCCAATTAATAGTAAAATATATCGCTTCATTGGCATACATTTCAATTTAACTAACTAAACGAATAAATAGGATTAAGGAAGATAGCCTCTGGAAACTAACAAATACCTTCTTATAAATTATTGCTAGTGGACTACTGGTTGAGAGTTTCTGGTTTTGTTCTATTTTCAGATAGAAATAGTTTGTTTCGATTTAAACTTTAAAAGCAGTCTAATTAAATAGTTAATGTTTATATTAGTTATTATACTAAGTTCTAAATGATGGAGTACAACCATGTCATGAGTGAAACTAGATCCCAATTTAACTTGATGTTAGCCAACCCTTGAATCTTCTCTATAAGATAAGGAAATGAAAGTATTGTTAACATTAAAATACGAGAAAATCAGGAAAGAGAGTGGATATGAATTTTAGAGGAGTTTTTTGAAACAATATTTAAAAACAGCCATATTCTACAATTTCGATTTTAATGATTCCAAAATAATTAGTTTAAATTTATGCTTAGAAAGAGTAGTCAGTTTTTAAGTATTAGAAATATCGACCGTTAGAAGCCAGCTCAGTGGTCCAATGGTGAAGCGCTCGTCGTGGTGCCAGGGGGTCCTGGGTTCGATCCCCAATGGGGTCGTGGATGAGTACTGGTGAAGAGTCCCATACTAGAACGAAACAGCTGTCCAGGGCTTTCAGATGATCAATGGTTGTCTAATTTAGAACAATGTGTGATATCAAGATTGACAACTAACTATCTCCACAACCCCTAATTGTAACTAAAACAAAAGAGAGAAATTTTCAATCACACTTTTATTAATGTTAGTAATTTTTAAACTGGATTATGTTAAGTGTATCTATAAATGTGTGTCTATAAATTAAACAAATTGGGAAACTGTTACTTATTATAATTATTAGTAATATAGAACATGATAAATTACATGTATATTGATAATCTTTCTTTTTGTTGAAATATCTTTACTTTTAGTTAGAAGTACATTCATTTGGTGATATGAATCATAATATATCTTATAATTTCACTAAAATTCATTCTATATTTATTAAACCACATATACATGGTATCCGATTATATTCTCCATCAAGTATAACTCAACAGAATTCCGTTACATACATTCAAACAATTATGAAATCATATCATTATTATAAAATGTCAATTCATATTATAACAGCTGGAGGACATGGACCAAAAGTATATTTTCCACAAACTGATTACAAAAATAAACAAATTAATTTCAATGTACAAATGTTTAATTCAACAGAAAGTAATTGTTTATTTGGTGAGATGATGTGTACATCACAATCACCACCAGACTCTCCATTTGAAATAATATCTCATTGGTTATCAAGAAATATGATCAAACTAGAATGGTTAGAGCCTAAACAATTAAATGGAAAACTTGTGAATTATCGTATCACATGGAGTGAAATTGCTTTTCCGTTTACGGATGATCAACTTGATGGTGAATGTAAGTATCTACGTTTAACTACTTATGATGGAAAATTTATTCTAAATGACTGGATTAAATTCGTTTCAATAATTTCTGAAATCAGAAAATTCGAAGGCCAAAAATTATGAGATTGTAACTACTTGTAACGTTTTTATCATATATACTACCTAGTCATCTAAAAACTAATAAGCTGTAGATTTAGAACTATAACATCATCTGAAATGGATTCAGATGTGATAAGATACATGTACAATTTTTTTTGATTTATAACAAAATATACTGACTTTTTTCCGCTCGGTAGATCAAAAAATCTTTTAGTTTTTTATTATCTCATGTAGAATTTTATCCATGAACGTCACACACACTGATCTTTTCCAGACAACCAATGAAAACTGGTGATCAGCTAACAATGTTTTATTTTAGTATACGGCCACTTAGCTGTCTATACATTACTCCACAATAGTTTTAACACAGAAATCTCAAGCTTGACCTGACCACTGAATTTGCATTTAGTGGTACATAATTTTGATTTTAATTGGCTTTTGATAATGTACAACTTTCTTCACTAAAACTGGTGAGTAACCGACATGAATAAACTATCCTGGTTAGATGTCACAGGATAGCTTACATACTGTTTTTACATACAGGGCTGCTAGTAAAGAATGCAAGATAGTACATTACAAAAGAAATTACATGATATGCTACAGAAAGACTACAATAAATTCGCAGATTTTGATAATGTCATACATAGACTAAGCAAACTGATATCCGTAAACTCTTCTTTGCTTGCAAAATTTAGGTTCAGGATTCAAACAATGTATACTTTTATTTCTATCATTATCATCCTGTCAATTAGTTAGTATTTTAAATTCCAAAAATGTTTAATTTTAATTGTTTCTATTTGTCAAAGATTAAAGTTAGTTAGGTACCACTAAAAACCAGAGAAAATTGTAAAACTGTTTCGTTCTAATATAATTTTCCCAGAAGTGTGCATCCTTAATTCTGCTAAGGAATTCAATTCCTATTGAATTTAATTTCAGTTTATATTTGTGAGTAGTTACGGGATGAGTAAGTAATTTATGAACGGCGATTTCATGGAGTAGAGAGAATTATTTAATATTATTCAATAAGCATTGACTGAAATTTATTTAATTATTTTTGTTGCCGAAAATCCTGAAACATTGAAAAAGTAGAGTCTTAACAATAATTTGCAGGACAGTTTTTAGCGACCTGTGTTTTACGGAACTAGCTCTCTTAAGCACTTAGTTTTTGATCAACTGGCTTAATGGTGTTCATCAAATGTTAAGTATAAACAAGCAGCTGATTACCTTTTGTCTTAAGTCCTTGAACAGTTGATGATACTCTAAAATTATAACACTAGTAGTATTCTTTTATCTTAATAATGGAAATCATAAATCCATTATTACATTTTTAGTTAAATATTCAACAAACTACAATAAACAGGAGAAACCGTTCACAGCAATACTCAGTTCACTTGAAACAACATATACTGTAGATAAACTTTCTGAAAATACCACATATATGTTTATGGTTGAAGCCCGAACACAGTCAAAACAAAATGATGGTTGGGGTAGACCAATTTGTATTTATGCAACTACAAGTTATTGTTGGTTTAATTCTCCAAAAACAGACCATATAATCACATCAAAATATACATGTGATTTGGACATTCTACGCAAAACAGTAAGTATAAAGTTTATTTCTTTAATGTTTTTTCATAATATCAAAGTAAATATTGATATATTTTTTTAAATTCTTCAAAGTGATGATAGGAATCAAGCGATTTACTTGTTAGATAATATTATCATGTATCCCAGATCTAATCAAACACTACCTCAACAAAAGTCCTAAGCTCTAGAATTCTCCTAACGATAAAAATTGATTAATATCACAATCATGAATGGATTAATTTTCAATTCCATATCCATTCTGAACAAATTTTATTTAATGCTGATGTGGTTTTACATAAATCAGTTTTATTTTACCGTTTCTATTCACTACAGAATGAAGTTAGTTGAATGCTATCTAAGGCTACAGGGAATGGGTGTTACCAGTCATTATTGGACCACAAAATGACCCCACCAGTGATCTGAAACAAAACCTTTACGTCTTACTGTGCACGCATAATCATTAACTAATTTCTATTAAATTTTGATAAATACACATATTATTAATAATAATGACATTTTCTGACCATTAAAAATAATATTGTATTCTTTCGTTGTTACTATACTCAGTTGTTGATTGTTATTAACAGTCATTGTTGATATTTATTTTGGAACTAAATGGATATATTCACCGTCGTAAAGCTCTGAAAATGAATTCCTCGAATTATATTCTTTCAATATAATCACTTTGATAATTCTAGGCGTTTATCAATAGTTTATTAGCTCCATTTAGTTGACAACGTGCTTGTAGATATTGGTTACACTAGAAGCCTTCAAAATGCCATTGGTATGGTAAATTCTGTAATAATCGCAAAGTCGTCTAGTTTAATTGCAATCGGTTTTTCTAATCATACACTATTCGCTACTTTGAAAACCTTTTGACATGTAATGATTTCACATATTGATATCAATGAAAAAAACAATGTTATATCTGTAATCTTGATTTTGCCGACTTCATTTTGTAACATAAATTCCCGTCTGGATCTGACCTGTGATCGATTTGTCGTTTTTTATTGTAATAACGAAAATTTCATGTAAGATTCAGAATACAACATACGATCCTACTTTAGCCAAGTCACTTGTATTTCAAGGGATAAATAATAATGCTTGCACCCGCGATATTCTACTGAATGGTTTAAAATATTTCGAGAAGTTTCAGTAGTTTCATTTCTTAACTGTTAATTAGTAGTTGTCAATAAACATTATGAAACCTTTGATCAAGTTTTTATTCTAGTTAGTACTTGTTAACAAAAAATATCTGCATTTCTAAATCTAGTTGACATTATTCGACTTTATTGTTTGATATGGTTAGGGCTCTCTCAAATGAGCCAAGCCTCTTGTCAAACGTAGATATTTACATTATGCGATCGTTAAGTAGTGATCAGTGTTAGGTATGCCTACAGAACAGAACTGAGAATTAACTTTCTCTTTACGATTTCTGTTAAGAACACTTTCTATATACTTTATATTTCCTGTATAAACATTTTATTGATTGTATATCGACGTCACTTACCAAACTAATATCTATAAAGAGCTTAGTGTCATGCCTATATGATTGAAATTAAATACGATCAACATACATTAGGCTATTAAGTTAATCATATGTAATACAATCATGACGATGTTCATTTTATTTCAGGTTTATCCAAACTCTGAAAAGCTATGTTCATTCAATTTGCCAATACTACGTCGTCCATTAGTGTTTATCAGTAGTGTCAATAAAACTTCAGCAAATCCTGCAAGTTGAGGATCTAACTAAGAATTCATTTCAGAAGTATAATGAATCCAGTGAGACAAATACAAAGCATGGTTCGACTATGATTACAGTTCTATGGAGTGAAGCAACACCTGGAATCAACTCTATTACACAAATAATAATTGAAATACGCTATTCATGTAGGTTAATTAAACAGTCTGAGAGGACATTTTTTTGTTTATGATAGGTAGCACTATAGTGTGTCATTTGATTCATGGTTTGCTCTAATTCATTACAATCTCTCATATTTAGGAATAGTAATAAATGAAATGATTTTTTTATGAAGAAGTCATGCAATAAGTAAACATCAGTGGATTTTTAACATAAATCAATTATGATACAATATCTGAACAGCTGGAAAATAGGTATCCCTAAAGACGTAAGTAGGCAGATGGTCAGTGATCAATTCATTTTATGATTTCAATTACATAAAATAGTATTGTTTAAGTTACTAGAATGGCAGATGTTCAATGATTGTTTATTTAACTTATTAATACAAGACCATATTTTGCAACTGATGATATTGAAAGTGCTCAGACAATACTATTCAATGATTCTAAAGATACTGTTTCTTCTGAGATTAGATAACCAATAAAATATTGCTAAGGTTTCGCGAGTTATTGGGGACACCTAGATAACCGCTAACGAACGTAAGACCAGCGACACAGTAACAGGAAGCTAAGCTATTCCGCAGCGCCCCAGCCCAGCTAACTAGAGTAAGAAGTCCAAAGACAGCAAGAAGCGTTTATTCCACAGGCAGCCTGTCAGACGACATCATCACACACAACTCATGCGTATATATACAAAAATAGAGAGCGTCCTTGGAATATCATGAATAGCGTACTGAAATAAACAACGAACCAATAAGATTTAGTGTCTTACCAAGTGGAAAACACGAACTGAAGGTAAGAAGGGGAATTTTTGGCACGAAAACAGGAAATTCAAATTTACACAATAAAATCACAAAAATAACAGGTTTGCCGAGTGAGTTTTGGGAATCTAACATCCCCAACAAATATAATAAACGATTTCATACAAGCGTACTTAGTAATAATGTGCATACATTTTTGTACTGTTACATGTGATTTAATCCAAATCTAACAGTAGTATGAAGTAACAGCCGTCAAAGACAAGAAGGCTTGCAAAGATGTTTTATTTTGTCTGGAGCTCTCTAGAAAATACAGCAATCTCCACATCTCCTTGTGCGGCAACATTTCTTTTCAAATTAATGACAATCCGGACTTCATGTTTGCACACATTTAATAAACCGGTGGGAGTGTGGTAGGAGGTAATTACATTCTGCTAGTCATGACTATGAATCTATCAGTGTGACTTTTTAGTTTGATTTCTTTCTTACTTCACACAATTTAAACATTGAAAATAGTTTTACTTTATAAAATGCAAAAAATCACACTGGTACTTGATTTTATCACTCGTAGAGCTTCTTGTATAAGTATCGTTGAAATGTTAGTGACATTAAAACTTTTAAGATAACAATCTCCTACGCAAACGTTGTCTGATTAGACGATTATGATCATTTCCCAGTTTGTCAGAAAAATGCATATTACTTATTTTTTCAAATAAATTTAAAGTTTTTATTTCTCATTTGTTTTACAGGGAGCATAAATGAGTGGCATTTTTTCACGATGATAAGTAGTTCAATGACGTTGTACACTTTTGATTTAAAAGATTTAAGCTTAACAAAACATCCAGTCAATGTAAACAATGAATTGAAATATTCTGTGAATAAAATTAACACATCAACAAAATTGCCAACACGGATAAATGAAATTAGTGAAGAAGTAACAATTCGAATGATAGCTGCTGCATTTGCTGATGCTAATGTACCAATGGATTCCACAGCACATGTAGCTATACAATTTCGAGTATCTCCAGTCAATCAATTTCAAATAGGACTACCTAGTCAAGAGTCAGATTGGATTGTTATAAAGTGTATGTAAAGTGTATATATGTATCATTAGTTGAGTATATATATATATACATATATATATATATATATATATATATATTCTGTTATTTTCTGTAGCTTCATGTCTTGTGAACGAGTCAGGAACTGCGACAACATGTAAACCATTACCATCCCTTGCTTGTTTATAGCACTGAAAGATATTTTTTCTTGAGAAGTATGTAGCCTATTAGTGTGTCCTACTTATTCACACAAAAGAGAGATATTTATTCTTATAAAACCTACAAAAAAAGTTATCAAACAGGGGCTTCAAGACAGTAACTACAAACTAGATATCACTCATGTACTAGTTCTAATTTTTTACTACTCGTACTTGTATACCATTTTTGTCGTCCCAGAAGATTTGTGAGCTAAATGCTTAAAACTACTTAAGTTGTACTTGGAAATCATTATGGTTGTTCGTAATAAAAATCGTAAACAAATATTATAAAAATGTTTACGTAATTAGTATAATCTATATTAACCCCTTTTTTATACGTGTATGAGATATAGAGCTGAAATCAGTCGCCCAGTATAATTAATTACAAATTATGAATAATTAGTAAAATTTTGTTACTATAGCTAGAAATATAAACCTGAATTGGAGACTTACGACTAGCACTATCCCTGGAAGATGATAGAAAGCTAATAAGGAGTCTATTATGGGAATGGTTTATATTATAAAATGATTAAACACAAAGATTTGTCGTATTTTAGAGTAGAATTATCCCATAACATTAAGATAATCTACAAATTTTCAGTGTATGACAATGAGGTAACATAGAGATATGAAAGTGAAATAGTATTTAAAATTATGTCAGCAAAAGCAGTATCTATGCATTTCTTGGTCAATTTAAAAATAGAAATTATACATATTTAGTAACTTAACGGAAATGTTAAAAAAGGCGTACTGAAAGCTACCTTAGAAATCTAACATTATATATTTGATGATAATTAATTAGATGAAAGCTCTACTAGTTAGTTTCAAATAGCTTTTCCCTATTTAGTCTTTAAGCATGTTCACCGTATGTAGTTTTATTTGTAAATGCTTACTACTTTATTTCTTCGAATGTTTCAATTACACATTTCCATACAATCCTTTACATGAACTATGAAACCACAGATTATAGAAAACAAATGATTTTATTAGTAGGATGAATTTGTATATTCCCATTGATTTGTTATAGACTGAAGCTGGTCAGTCACTGTTGCTATATGTACATCCTGAGCGGATTGTCTCGATATAGCGAATATTCACAAGTATCATTTAATTTGGTTTATTACTGGCAAGTGGAATCCAGGACGCGCGTTTCGTCCTATTCGGAACTCGTCTGCTGGATGTACCTGCACGCTAATGACTGACCAGCTTCAGTCTATAACAAATCAATTGGAATATACAAATTCATCCTACTACCAATTTTCCCATTGCACAAACATGACTGTCTGGACTCAGTAGTCTAGTGGTGTACGCGGTGGCATTCGACAAGAAATGGACTGAGTTCGAATCCCACTGTGAACATCAACATTGAGATGCAGGTATATCCAGCCGATGAGTTTCAAATAGGACGAAACGCGCGTCCTGTATTCCACTTGCCAGTCATAATCCAAATTAGATGATTTTATGTTTGTAGTGCAATTTTTTTCACTTTATTCTTTTACATTATTGAATAGTTTTTCATTCTTTCAGAAAGTTAACTTGTCTAAGTTGACAAACGATTTAGATGAGAACTGTTTGTTGCACTATGATGTCATTTAATTAGTTTTTAAATACATAACAAAAAAATGATCATATAATTGTTAGAGTGAATAATTTTGTTAGTCTATTATGATGAAAAACCTTTCAATGATACTATAAAGCATATTTTAGTTTCTACAAGATTTATCAGCTGGATGCATTTAAGCTTTATTACTGGTATTCAAGATTTCATTAGATCAATAGTTTACAAGTAATTTTATACAAAAATGCCTTTATTTCATATAGCGAAATATTTATTTTACTGATGATCATTTAAAATCAGTTTCATTTGTTCATTTGTTCATTTTAATTTAGTAAAAGGAGCTATTGTACCATTTTATTATCATTGGTGGTTTATTATACTGTTGGGATTATGCGGTATTTCAATTGTTTTCATCTTATTAATTATTTTAAAGTGGAATTTACACAAAAAACAACAGATAAATAAACAAAAGTTTGATGCTACAAAGTGTACTATTGATACATTTCCATCGAAATCTCTTCTATCTAATTGTTGTCTGTCATTGAAAACACATCTTCCAAACAATTTAACAAGAACAATAAATAATAATATTCAACCGAATGGAATATGTGACTATCCAAATATGTTAAATTCAAATTATAATAATAAGACAGGATCACCTATAACAATTGAACTGTCTACAGGGTTGCATTTAACTGACTACACTGATAATGTATTGCATAGAAATCAAACTCCTCTGAATCTTATGTTAAATAATCATAATTGGGATGTTTTATATAATGCAAGTCCAGAAATCCTTATTGCTAATACAGATAGTACAGTTGGTAGCAATGCACCAAGCAATAAAACAGTTAGTACAAGTGAAGTAGAACGATTTGATGAGTTCACTCATAGTTACAATAATGGTGTAACAAGTCAAGGATTGTTCAATACAAATCAACCAATATGTTGTGAGTTTAATTGATTAATTGTGTTTATTTTGTAATTGTGAAATATATATATTCTTATAATACTAAAATTTTACTAATAACTCAGTAGTAACGGACGAAACTATGGAATAATGATCCAACAGAGATCATGATCTTCGTAAGGATTGAAAGTAATACTTGACATGAAGTGCTAAATATCGCGAAAGCTAGGTCTAGCTTATCTTGTTAACCAACTCAAACAACCCTACCGACATATGTGAATTCCACATTTATGAATTTGAACAAATAAAGGCGTACAATATTGTTTTCAATTACATGTTCGTCAGATCTAGTTTCAGTATTCAATAATATTTATGTGAAGATATAAAAAGTGTCAATCTAATTGAGACCATTATAATAATGAAATACGTGGATTATGCAACTAATTATAATAAGTGAAAATTGCAAACGACAGTTAAAGGAAAAGAGTAGTAGTGGTGATAACAAGATTGATTACGGTATGGATACACATTTTCAACAAAAGAGATGACATTAGTAATAATAATATGGACCAATATTTCCGCCTAGGAAGTAAACCACTACAGGGAATATTATGCTTATTAAAACAATACTAACGTAATAATAATAATCGCTGTAGCTAGGAAATGGGAATAATTTAGTTACATGTCTTAAGAAAGAATAGGAGAAAGTGAATGGGAAAAACAACAAACAAACAACAATGTGTTTGAAGAACTGGGTGGAATGCTAATTAAGTTAATAATGGTCATGGAAGGAAAAGAGGTGATGAACATTTCTTTTAAACACATAAGGTTCTGCTGTTGACCTGAATTTCCTACAGTTTCCACTATCTGTAGGAGACAAAACTGAACCTCATCTGGAAAGTTTGATACAATACGGTCTTTCACTCCGAATGCTGTAGTTTTACTAATCATATTTATTAATTAGAAAGAATTAGTTATTTACATTTTCCTAGTATACGACTCCTCATCAGGTGGATTATATTCCTAGAAAAACTGCTCACAGACAGTGATATACATAATTACAAAATACAGTAATTCTTACATATTAAAGTTCTCTTAGTGTTTACTGTCTGATCATATACGAATGGATATACATTTCTGACATCTAATTTACTATTTAATTTACATTAGATTGAATTCGTCACAGATTGATTTTAGCAGGGTACTACTAAAAATAATGGAGTGCTGAACAGACTTCTTCGTTCTAGTATGAGGCTCCTCAACAGTGCGCACTCAAGAGAAGTTCTATGCTAGGACAAAACAGCCGTTCAGCACTCCTCTGGTTTTAAGTGATACCCTACCAAGATCAACCTATGACGAATTCAGTTAATTGAACTTAATCATGATCTCCACAAGCCACTACAATTGAATTTGCATATATTTAAAATGAAGGGAGAATAGAAATTACCAGTTTTCAAATTTTTCTTATGATGAAACTCAATACACTTTAAACAGTTTTACTTTATAGCTGATGATTCGGATTGATGAGGACATATAAATTAAAAAATAATATGATAGTACACTTTTTATATGCTAACTTAATACAAACAGGAAGTTCCATTCAAAACTTCCTAGTGATCTGAATAAGTATGATATATTTACACTAAGCATTTTGAAAAGTATGGTTATGTATCCTTTTATGAAGCATCTATATACCAAAACTGATCATTTTGAATTCAATAAAATGTACAATAAATAAAATGTTAACTGAAATATGAAGATGAATGATAATATATTATGGAAGCAATGAGGTTGTTACACCAAGAAAGAACTTCAGATAAATTAAAGATAACCGAGATCGATTCGCTACTAAAGAAATTTTTTTCCACTCTTATAAAATTTCTTTTAATGTCCAACGTTTCACTAAACTTAAATTTGAGCTCTTAATAACTTTAATCAGGAGCTGGTAAATCCTTTCAAAAGGTCAGTAAAGGGATGCAGTTTTAACAGTGTGCATCGCTATTGAGCAAAATTGTTTACTACTCCTTTTATTTATCAAAACATCTGAAGTTAAACGATTGTAGAAGGTATTAGGGTATATGTTTCACTGCGTATGGTCATATAAATTGTTAATGAAAATGGTGTTATGGAAATTGTTGAGATTTAAACCTGATATAAAACACTGACTTAGTTTTGATAAACACTGAAACCAAGAAGCACTGAACAATTGTTTCGTTCTACTATGGAAAAATTTAATGAACTATGTCTACGGCTTCAACAATTTTCTGGTGAATGGCGTCTCAATTGGATAGAGGTAAAAGATTGAGCATGTTGCTTGAGGATATTGGACTAGAACCTTTCCCCATTAAGGACATGAAAACACTGCTATTTTAGTGCATCTTAATTTTAACTATTTCTCTGAGGTATACTTATTTATGGCATCGAATGTTAAATTACTGTCATATAAATATGTATCACTGAATATAATGTTATATGATATCATTGTATTATAATATTAGGGTCTGTATGAAATCATAAGCTTAGTTTTTCATAATAAAAAACCCTATCTACTAGTAAAATAAATTTTATCCATGGTGACTTTAATTTCCGTTTTATAATTATGTTGCTCGTTTCTCAAAATAACTTGTTGCCGATTGTCATATCAGAACACTTTCAGATCTGTTTTATCCTGGTTTATATACCACTAGCTTATCATAATGAAGTGCAGTTGTACATAAATGTTTAGTTGTGCTATTTTAAAGTTTAGTAATTAAAGGCAACAATCGTATACTTCATGACTATGTTTACACTTTAGATCCTGAAGTTAACCTTTCCATTCATCCATCTTACAATTTTTCACCATTATACTCACTTGAAAATAATCAAGTGGTTAATGATTTCAAAAATTCCATAAATGATGAGATGATCCTCAACCAGAATCTGCACAATCAATACAATTCAAACTATTTATGTACTGATCAATTATCAGGAACACCATACGTTAATGCACCTTTACAAAATATCCATGAATCGACTACACTAGATCCTAATTATTTAAACAGAATAGATAATAACAAAACTATACGCTCGAATAACTTAACATCATTCAATCAAATTAATACTTCTTTACCATCGATTCAAAATCAGTGTGATACAATTGGGAAAATGCAATTAAATCAAAAAATTTATAATGAAAATTTCACAAATCAAAATTATTCTATTTATCAACATTTGAAAAATCCTATTAAGAATAATTTACGATCAGTTAACAATAATCATGTATCTAATTTAATGAACTCAATGACAAACAATGAAGATAACAAACAGTCTTTATATCAAGTGAATAGTTATGGAGAAAATGATATCATGTCTAAATCACATACAAATACGTACGAAACAAGAATTCCAAATCGTATGAAGTATAACAGTTTACAGAAAAAATATTTTAACAAAACTACGACAAATAGTGATTACAATGGTTTAAGTTCATGTAAAACAAATACGGAAATGCAGTCTTATCCAGATGAGGTAATACACGTCTAATTTTAGATACTTTCATCATAATTCATTTTGAATTCATTTGTTTTAATTGACTGAATTCATCACAGATTAATCTTGGTAAGGTATCAGTGGAAACTAGAAACCACTAGTTTGTCGTTTCATTCTATTATGGGACTCATCAGGAGTGTGCATACCCTAGATTTCACCCCATGAGCTTCCGGGTTGGCGAACGCCTAACCCACTGAGTAGACTTCCAATCGGAGACTTTCTATACGCATCAATTTACGATATAGGTTGACTATCATCTCTACCAACATTAATCTACAGAGAATTCAAGCAACTAAAACTTAGTACCAATCTTCAAAAACTACCTTAATTGGATTATTTGTTTCATGAGTGTTTTTTTTATTTGAAACAAAAAAAAGATAGATTAATTAATAATCAGTATCTTTTTTTTTCAAGTTCACTGTAGTCATTTAGAATTCTATCCAATCAAAGTAACACAGTAACCACCAGTCTAATTTGATCTCACATGAACTGTATTTTTTAATGTTAGACGGTTGAATACAGCTGACAGGTCAAATAGTGCTTGAGTTTTCCACTAGGTGGATTTCGTCAACATGGAATAAATGTGGTGTGAAAATTACGGATACTTATTCTGAAGGATAAGCTATACAGTTTTGAATTCTATATGGGAACATCGTTTCCTTGAAAACTACCAAAAGTAGACACATCTGTAGCTTTGAAAAAGGAAAATACCGATTTCAGCTTATTCAGATTCTTTAGAAGTAATTGATTGTAACTTGATAAAAACAGATATATACAGTTATTATTATTTGATAGTAATATTTTAGATACAAGAAGATGTTCAATTTATTTATCCTTCAGTAATTTGCTATCTCTTGTTATTTCTAGGAGACAGTTGATTTTGTCGAAATCATTACTTTTTAAGAGTCATACTAAAAGAATAAGATCTAATAAACCACTAGAAACTCTAAATAAACAAACGTAGAATTCAAAATAAGGTGATTTTCGGGCGATAGGTGTTAAGTTTAGGTGTTTATATCCATCACAAATTGATGTTTGTTAAGTTTCGATGTAAACTAAGCAGAACTGGATATCTGTTTTAATTTAATATACGACTCCTCAGCAGTACGAACACAAACAACACAAAACTACCTCAGCCCAATTATGATATTCAAAAAACTAATGGCTGGTGGAATTCAAACTTATTACGAGTTAAACACTAATCACCAGTAACAATCAATGAAAATCAAGCCATATCACAAGTTGATGAAAGTGGGAATCTTACCACTGAACATTGGCTGACCCTATTGGTTAAGAGGGTTGAGCGTTGGTAATGTGACCAGAAGGCGCTGAGTTAAATTCCTTGTTGAAATCATGGGTATTCACTCCTGTTGAGTTCTATACTGAAGATAAACAGATGTCTAGTGCTCCTTGATTTTCAGTGGTTCCCGACTCGCGTCAACAAAACTCAGAATTTGACATTATTCTAGATGCTAGTGTTGATAATATGACGATGCACTCATTCCTTGGTGACTGACAGAAATGTATACTTGTGTTTAGGATGTAGTATGTAAAAATAAATAAGCAATAAGTGTAACACGCGTTTCATTGAGTACTGTATCTAACACTGTTACTGTATTAAATGACTTAACTGAAGTGTGCTGATTACCTGTGTAAGTTAATTTTAGAATTATGTATTCTTAAAAATGGTATAGTTAGAGTATGTCTACTAGCAGTTCTGATGTCATGTGTTTCGTTTTACTTAGGATTCATCAGCGTAACACACATGAATCCAAATCTTAATTTTCATATAAGTACTACACTTCTGTTGAACAAATTAGTAGTTATATGAACTTAGAAACTCAAGTGGTGGCGAGTTGGCACTTTAACCAGACTCAAGTCCAAGCTTGAACATAACAATTGGATGTAAATACATCCAGTTGAAGAATCCCAAATTAAATGACTACAGCATCCAAAATTAGAATTACAAAACAGTCTACAATTAAACGTACTGCCATTCCATTCCGATTTGAACTTATACTGGTTAATACAATTCGATTGAATTTAATCCATAATATAATTTATTTACGGTTAAACCACTATTTTCATTTTGGATCTTATTCATTTAGTATACAAGTTTTATTAATAACCAGTCAACAGTGCATCACAATGGACAAGGAAACAAATATGATTTAAATTTTGATTTATTGCATAATCATTTACCATTGAATAGCCAATCTTTTCAAACGTCAATATGTAACACCAAAGTCATTCAAACATCATCGAATATTTATCCAATGACTAATGAAAATGATGATAATACCAATGATATGATTCGAATGAATGAAAATCCTCAATTTTCTAGTACTAAACAATCAATGAACCAACAAAATATCTATCAACCTACTTCATTATCAATTTATAAAAATAATGATCAGTTATTTAATAATAATAATCATAATTCTATATTAACCATTCATAAGAATAGTGATCAAGATAACTTATCAGATTGGAATGAAAATCTTGATTATCATATTACAACCGACTTGGAATTGTTAACTTCAACAGAAGTTTAATCAACGATATCTATAATGAGTAATTCGGTATGAATTGACTATCTACTTATTCCTTATATTGTCTATGAATTTTCTTGTTGATAAAGGCATTACAGTAATAATGAAATATGTTGAATAGTATGTAGAGTTATTCAATGTCTGTAACACTTTCACATTTTCACTATGAAATCTAAATCTAAATAGATGATTGCATTTATGATAATTCAATGGATTGTGTAAATACTTTCTATATATTATTCATTAAATGTACAGTTATAATGACATATGGGCCATTGTTTAATGACTTACTTATATACTTAACACTATGCACAATACATTAAATCAAATGTATGAATACTACTCCTTCAATTTTATAATTTTTTTTTCTGTATAGATTTTCTTTTGCTTTTCTATATCTATTTTGTTGTTGTTGTTGTATGATTATTAAGTAATGAAAATAAATGATTATATCATTTTCTCATTACTATGCTTCATTGCATCTTACGGTATTTTCACATGAAATAATTCATGAAATGAGATGTATTCATTTATACTTTGATTATGAGATAACATTGAAAAGATGTTCATTTCTTCTTTTATTATCATTTCTAGTTAAATATTCTTTATTTTGATAGTTTTATGCAAAGATTACTTGAAGATATAATGAATCGCATGGAGGGAAAATTGATTTTATCAAGTTTTATGATTAGCACTTTTAATTAATTTCATATATTGTAAAATATACTGATTACCTATGATTTGTTAACAATAAAATAAAGTGTTATTTAGAATAGGCTTGTATCATCCCGTTGATTTGTAGTGGACTGAAACTGGTCAGCTTCTGTTGCCATATATGCATCCTGAGCGGATTGCCTCTATGTTGCGGTAGTACACAAAAAATATTTAAGTTGGATTGTGACTGGCGAATGAAATCCAGGACTTAAATAATTAAAGTGTATCTATAGGAATACGATTGATAATGAAACTATGAAATTGAAATGAGACTGATAGGATATGTCATTACATAAAGATAACGTATATTTATGTTTAGAAAGCTTATGTTTACATATTAAGTGATATGAAGGAAGATATCAAATAGTAGTGTTACTAGTTATTTTTAAAAGTAGTAATTTAATAAATGGAAGTCATTATTAACAAAACAAATTTGGATGAAAACTGAAATATTCATTGATATAATTACCTAAATTATTAAGAGTCTAATTGTAATAACTTTCTCAGTATAAGATACATATTACTATTTAATAGATCTTAGTCATAATCTTCAATAAGTTTGTTACTAGCTATTTAAATTTATTATCATAAAGCAGTTTGAGTTAAACGATCAGTGAAAATTAGAAACTGGTAATGGATATCTGATTTCATTTAGTATAAGACTCTTAGGGAGTGTGCAGACACCACTCAAATTGGAATTCGAACTTAGTAATTTCAGGCTTCTTGACATACACTTTACCATTAAACCACCGAGTCAGCCGGCTTCCATCATTTGATAACTCTAACCCAGTCAATTTGCAGTATATTTGCGTTACCTCATACACTGCCATTAGCGTCACCTGTCTCACACTCAACATAGTTGTACACCACTCATCACATTATTTCTATAGCTTCACATTCATCCTTTAAAACGATTGAAAGCAAGCATATAATTTAACTGAGGAGAAAACAGACTACTTAACTATGTATAGACTGAGTTAGTATTCTAGTCAGCAAAAAGTAGCTTAAACAATGTTAGTACATCAAATACAGAGTACTCACCACATCTACAGCTGTTTGTTCCAGTGTGAAGTTCCTAAACACTGCGTACCCCAGATTTCGCATCAGCGGTTCAGGTCGATGGCGAGCGCCCAACGCTCTGCAACACTGTGTTCGAATCCAATGGTAGAATTTACACCTCTATCAATTCGTGATATATATATATACATATATATATATAGCTATCAACCTGAAGCTCCTGGTGTGGAGTCTGGAGTGTACATTGCTGACGAGTCCCACGCTAGAACAAAACAGCTGTCCGGTACTCCCTTGTTTTTAATGGTACCCTACCAACATCAACCTGTGACATATTCAATCAACTAAACTGCTAATATCTACAAAAATAACTATCCCAATTCAATGAATACTTATACTTCAATAATATTTTTTCAATGATATTAACATTCTGAGAAGTTCATCTTTTTTTACTCACATCCAATATTACTGCTGCTTATTTGATTAGATAAACTGCTTTTGAAGTTCATCAATTAAGAAGTAATGAAAATAGAAAGTATCACTTCTAGTATACAGTTTACTTGTATAGAATGTTATCAACACGACTTTGTTTAAATGATACTTGATATACTTTAGCATAATTTAAATGTTTTCAATAAAATCCTTTAAAGAACTGTTACCTCATACAATAGATATTTATTCATTGAAATAATATTTAGATCAGTAAAATTTGTATTCAGTTGTTAAATTTTATATTTGTAACTTCATACTGATTTCATTTGTGAATAGTTGTATTACATTCAATGCAATACATGGATACAATACTGTTTAATAACATTAATTCATTCTAACTAAGATTTTTCTATTATTATTCAGTTATCTTTAGTTAACATTTAAAATTTCTATTTAAGACAATATTTCCAATCAAAGATCAAATACAAATACTGTATTATGAATAAATCTAATACTTGCTAAACTTATACAAGCTTAGTATAACTACACTACACTTAATTAGCAACTAATTCATTTTATGCAAAAATAGGTGCATTACCCGTTTGTATTACAAAAACAGTTAGGTGTAAGTATATTTTAATGTTTGAAAAAAGAAATAAATAAATAAATAAACTATTAGTCTTGTTTATAATTAAATACCATTATATTCTATCAGTGGTTACTTCTATTTTAATCTTTTACAAAGATTATGTAATAATCTAAAATGTAATTCATTCTACTACGTGATTACATTTTGAATGTTACATAAACAAAGTGATACAGAAAAACGTTACATTTTTTTTATAAAATAAATAAATAAAGTTTGTTTTAATTGTTATTAATCCAGTAACTAGCAGTCCTACTTTTTGAACAATAAGTAAGTAATTCGTTTGTTTTATATAACATTTTCATTATTTAAAATATAATATAAATAACGTAATGAATAACTGTGAATTGTATATATTTGACTATCTGAATTTATTAGCCTAATGGTGAATGCGGTCTCTTATGACATGAAAGGAAATGAGTTACAGTTCAGGTTTCAAAATCAAAACACGGTTGTACGTGTATCTAACTGATGAGTCCAAAATAAAACTATAAACTTGCATTCTGTATTCCACTTATCTGTTACAATCCAATTTAAATCATGAAAGTGGATCATTCATTGAAAGGAAAAGAAATGTGATACTGTTGTACTTTTGATATAATTATGCATCAACTTTACATAAATGAATTCACAAGCGAAAATAAACGTCATCGACCACGATTGACGTTGCATTATTTGCTAGTTAATAAAAACGTAGTCCATAGTAAATACAGTAAGGTATTAGGCAAAACGACTAAAAGGTTACTTAAATACTTTTCAGTGGATACAAAAGTTTTACATGATCACCAAGTAGTTCAAAGTTTGAAATAGGTTCATTTATTTTAGAGTTATGATACGATTTATAAAGAAATTTATTCATTTGATTACATATCATTTTATTCCTTGAAACTTAATAAGTTTTCAGAAATTCTATCAGATACGACCAGTATGCTTTGATATTTCATGTGTGTTCACCAGTACTTCGATCCTTGAAGTACTTTGTATGAACAGCTTTTCTAGGTGGTTGATATGCATTCCTAAAACCTTGATATTATCAGTGTGAATCCTAGTATAGCTAGCATCTGTATGATCCAAATAAAAATTAACATAGACATTTGTCGTAGTGTTAATCTAAGGCCTATCAATGAAACTTCTTGCATTGACTGAATTGATCACCCAGGAGACATATAACTTCAAAACAAGTTCATCGAAAATAAAAGAAGACTACACTACAGCAACATTTAGTAATATCCAGAAATGCCAAGTATAACTGCGCATAGTAGTTCTAAACTTTGTAGACTACTAATAATGATGTCATCATGAAAAACGGTCATTATATAAAGTAGGTATTTTTACTTTAAATGTGGACACCATCTTAGGATAATTTCCATATTTCTTGATGATTTCTTTAAGCTCGTCAGCAGAAATTAGTTCTGTCAGCTCTCATCTTGTTGCGTTAAATTTCCGTTAGTTGCTTTGACAAATTCTTTTCTCTGTCATCGAATGCATAAAATTCAAATCAATTTTGCTGTACTGAATGCCGAAACAATGTATAAGTAGTGTCATTCAAGTTAGTGTTCTCAATGCACTACTCTTTACAGCTTATATAAATAAAAATTTCAATTGCTCAGTATGTATAAATGCTTTCTGTATGTTCCAATAATCAAGTTCGAGTCTTCTGAATTTTGCTAGTTACTTATAGCATATGGTAATGTTTTCAGAAGTAAACAAACGTTTTTGCATCAGCGCCATCAGTTACACTTGATTAAAATATTATGCTTCATTTATTTTTTCTTTTAATTCTTGCTTTGTTATACCACGTTGGATTTTCTATCGTCCAGTTCACTGATTTTATACTTAACTAATTGACCTTCAGTAATCCTATTCATAAGTTTCATGAGTCGTTCTTAACTACATACCTACTTATTTTAGTATCGATGTTTCGGAATGTCTTTTTACATAGGATGTTTAAGCGGTACACCCCTTAACACAATCCACACCTATGAAATACTATGCTGATATGTTTCACGATAATTAAGAACTAAGTTTCCTTGTACAAGGACTTTCAACAAGATTTTCACTTGTCATTTTGACTCTGAAACATTATAGGTTGTTAGCAGACTGATGAGGACTTGATGAAACAATAAATTTATGATGTTAGGACTTCTTTGTTCCCATCAAGTTAATAATATGGCCACACTATAAAAGTCGAAATAGCTGATTGGTGTTTTTGTTGCTCAATTAGTATATGAGTTAATACATTGGACGTTTGCACATATGGACTGATGATTCGTTAAATGGTGACTAGTTTGATGTTTGTCTGGAATCTTATAATTTGATAGGATTCTATAGATTTAGGTAAAATGTAGTGTTTAACTTAGATGACTCGACATTTCGAAAACCATGTTGGGATATAAGGTGTTATGAGATTAATCAACAGGGAAACCTGAACCAAAATTTCATGTTTGCTTATTCGTTGTTTAATGAATCCTGAAAAATCGAAATCCATACATTGTTGGATCAGTGAGTCGTTTATGTAGCCTTTTAAAATGCTTATTGATTTCTGTCAATCAAATATAATCATTTCCTTCTGATTTTACATGCACCTCGTCGTTAAGTGTTAAGTAACCAAAAACGATGTTTAATATGTCCTAACAACTATCCTTTCGCATACATAAGTTATAATTAAATTTACTGATATCCAGTTTTATTAAGCGAAAGTGGACATAAATGGTGTGAAATAAGTACCTAGTTTGTAAAAATAACAGTTTCATCAGTCATAAGAACATGTAAACCATATTTTTATTGAAGTGTATGGTTCAAAAGGAAGCAAGTCTTTTACTTTTGTACAAATGGTTAGGGTAATTACAGAAGGTAGATGAAAAACACCTTTTATTGACTGAATTCGTCACAGATTAGTGTTGGTAGGGTAAAAATGAAAACCACAGTGCACTAGGTTGCTGATTCATTCCAGTATAGGACTCATCTGCAGTATGCACTCTAGATTCTGCAACCGGAGATTCAGATTCGCGAACGCCACAAACCACCATTACTTCAATAACAATCACTGCAGTCTCATCATTCACTAACTTCAGGGTGTTCTTGAAGCTCTGGTGAAAGAAGTAACACGTGGAGTTTACACTTGTTAGTAGCGAGACAGTTATCACCGATGACAATGGATGGTTATCGCTCTGTATCACGGACTGATGGAAGTAGAAATTCTACCATTGGATATCGCCTAGTGGTTCAGATGGTTGGACATTTCCCTGCCTGCAGCCACTGAAACGGAATCTAGGGTACACACTACTGGGAAGTCCCATACTAGGACGAAACAGTAGTTCAGTCCTACATGGTTTTTAATGGTACCTTACAAACATTAATTTTTGATGAATTTAATCGACTAGAACTTAGTACCAGACTCTGCAAACCACCTCAGTTCAACTGAAAACGATTTTGTTGAATCACTTATTTGTATATATACTTAATAGAACAAACAACATTTAAGCATAGACTAGTTAGATGTGTGTACTTTATAAGATATTCAAATGAACTTGATAATATTGCAAGTTTTTTTAATTTATGTTCAGTTTTTGGTTAAGTAGGTGGATTTGCGTCAATTGGAGTAACTAATCAGAAATCTAATAGATCATATTTTTAATTCAAAAATTTGTTCTATGACTAAAAGTATTATGTAATGGGTATCAAAAGGATTTTTAAGAACTGAAATGAGAAAGTAAACATGATTGAATTTCATATGCAGAATAGATATTATTTTGGACTATATAAAAGTAAGCATTACTTTACAGATTCATTACTTATGATTATTACTGAAAAGAGGAATTCGGTAATTGTGCGACATATTTACAAAACTTTACACTAGATATTCGAAACAATCATATAAATTATACTCCATGGAAGTTGATTATCAAAGTGTTACTTGAATGGACTTGCACCTCATTTTAAAGATGCTGGTTATTGTATAACTGATCAGTGAAGTACGGACTTAGAATTTTTCGTAAACATATTAAGTCATTACACATTATAATTACGTTAAATACAACATACTTTAAAATATGAAACAAGTATTCAGTGGTTGCAAATAGTCATCAGGAAATCCTTTTTAATGGAGACTTGTATTATCTTGACATTCGTCAGCAAGACACACTTTTAAATGTTCAGACTTTTGCTATTCAGCTTCACAGTTTGAAACATTACTATTAATCTATTATGCATTAGAATTTCTTTTAGTAAGGCAAAGATAATGATATCAGTCCAAAATATACTACTTAAAATCAAATAATATCATCTAATAAGAAAACATAATGTGCGTAATATCAAGTACTTTACATAAGCATACCTATTAGAACAAAATGAATACAATCTATTAAGTACTTAGAACTAAGCAAACATGATATTGGCTCTTACTCAATAATCAATAAATACTACTATTCACTTACAAGTAAACATCCTTTTTTCAATCCTGATATCACGAAATGACCTGAATCAGACAACCGTTGATCACCTGGAAGCACTGGACAGCTGTTTTGTTCTAGTATGGGACTCTCCAGCAATGCGTGTCTACGACCCCATCGGGGATCGAACCCAGAACCACCTGGCCCCGCGACTAGCGCTTTACTATTGGACCACTGAGTCGGTTCCTAACGGTTGATATTTCTAATTCAGTCAATTCGTTATACGTTTGCACAACCTCATCCATTGTCATCGGTGGGTAACTGCCTCAAATACGACTCGATTATACTCCACCGGTCACGTCTTCACACTAGAACTCCAGGAATTCAGACCAATTAGTGATATCAGGATTGACAAATTAACTATCTCCACAACAACCTTCTGATCTATTTTTTTCATTAATTTTTCATTGTAATTTAGAGTTGATTATTCGGTAACCAAATTTAAAAATTGTACATTTTTTAATTTTAACTTCTTTAACATAGTCAGTTATTAGTTACATAACATTTTCATATAATTCAACTGAAACATCTATTTTGACAAATAAGTGTAATCACATTATCAACTATCTTCCTATGACATTTACAATTAGATATATAATCAAAATTATTTTCATAGGTTATGCTACATCTGGCATATATTGACATTTAAAAGCTTTTTAAATGAATGTTACCAAGTCATTTCTACAAAAAGAGAAAAAAGAAAACGAAATTGAGAATCATGTTCATGAAGATAAATGCTTATACATCTTGAATATATAATGTCTATGTAATATAAATTGACAAATGACTGTTTTTTCGAAAAGAAATATAAAGGTCAACTAATCATACAAACAGTTCTTATCAATACTTTTGGCAGATATTTAGGCTATACATTTAAACATTTAATCAAGAATGATAATATTATGAACTGCAGGAATATTTTAATAATCGACCAATCAATGAATCAATGGCTGTTACTCGATGTGGAGCATAGGCCACCGACCTTTATTCTCCAAATAATTCTCTCCTGAGCTTTCCATCCCAGCTCTTCCCAAGCGCTTTTCAGTCTCTTCATATCTGTCTCCCGACGCTGTGTATTCTTGGGTTTCTCCCTTTTTCTTTGACCTTCAGGGTTCCATGTTAATGCTTGTCTTGTGATACAATTTGGTGATTTCTTCAATATGTGGCCTATCCACCTCCAAAGTCTTTTTCTAATTTCTTCCTCGGCTGGAAGTTGATTTATTCTCTGCAGTAGGAGGTTGTTGTTGATGGTATCCGGCCAAAGGATCCGAAGTATCCTAAGCAGACAATTGTTTATAAATACTTGTGTCTTTAAAGGATGCACTTCCTAATTCTCCAAGTTTCAGTTCCATGCAACAGAACTATCTTCACATTTGTATTGAAAATTCTAACTTTAATGTTGACTGATAGTTAGTTTGAGTTCCAGATGTTTACCGATTGTAGAAATGCTGCTCTTGTCTTCCATTGCCAATCCACGCCGTCACATCATCAGATCCTTCTTGTTTATCGATGATGCTGCCAATTATATTAAGGATTCTGCAACATCCAGAATTTCTCCGTCAAGTGAAATTGAGTAAAACAGCAACCTTATTAAAAAACGCTAACCAATATTTTAATAATAGCAAAAGTTTTTTTACTGATATTGATCACTAGACTATTGACATTTAATCTAAATATTTTAATACTACAAGATGTCACTCTGATTACCAAATGATAAATTCTTAGACTGTAAAATAGGATGACATGAATTGTAATCGATTAGGAAGCATCAAGTAACCCAAAATTACAGGTAAGTCTTGTTGACGAGTAGCAACTAGAACGCAACCTACACCAAGCAAGGTGTGTTTCTAGTTTACTTCACATTGCTTGACAAATCCATAAAAGAATTAACTGTTACTTTTCTTCTGAGAAGTACATGATAATAAATTCATTCATTTGGAAGTGTAAACTATTCAATTTCCTGCAAGACGTTATCATCATCTTGGATATTATATAAAGTCTTGTCTTATAAAGTTTGTCAAAACTTACTGATATGTTTCATTGTTTAATTCGTAGAAGAAATAAACGAATATTCACATGGAATACAAATACACTTAGATGTGAACTAAGTGAGGAAGCAAAAATTTGTAAGGTTAAATAATGTGAAAAGCAGAAGAATATCGGGCATATGATAATATAACATGAAAACTTGACAACTACGTCCTTGGTTAAATGAGTGGATGAACAGTTTTCTTTTATACACTTAGTTTTGGTTTCCCTATGTGTATGGTATTGGTCTCAGTGATGCACAAGAGTCAGGAATATAATGCTTTAAAAATGTTTCCATTCATTCTATGTATTACATAGACAGATTCATCTTTAGTGATCTAGTGGTTGGTGTTGACTCGATACTCTATTACTTTTCTTATTGTCTTTGCACAACCAGGCTAAAAAGTACTCTAGAACTATTTCGGATAAAGTACCTATTAAACGACTGATAAGGGTTGCCCCACAAAAATAAGAGAATGTATAGGTGCACATTAAAGCAGTTGAATTCAATAACTTATCAGTTAAGTTGATTTCGGATTGTGGTCGGCCAGTAAACACAATTCACAAACTAGCTTCAACAACGTTGGAGACTCATTTTTTTAGGGTGTCAGCCAATATATTACTCTTAAAGTCAGCATTTAAGTAGAGTCTCTTTTTTGATACTGAAATTGTCAATTCTTTTAGTGGGTAAAGTTTCATATTTTTGTTGACACATATTAGTAGAAAAGCCTTTTTAATTATTTTCTATATAGGAACCTTAACTCCTCATCTACGGATTCAGCAGAGCAGATTTTACTGATTCTTGAGGCGGGAGGCATAATCGAGTATTGTTTCCAACTTATGAAACTCATTAGTTGGCTATTCCATTTGTGTTTTCTGTAAATGGATCTCCATCACTATTCATCATGATTTTTTCTATTTTAACACAGAGGTAGTGGGAATCTGCATTTTTTTCTTTATTAACAGTGAACTTGCGGGATGAATAGGAATTGTTGAAGGTATGTTGGATATTATTCAGTTCGCATATAATAAAAATGTCGTCAGGATACCTTTTATACTGGTATCAGTGATTGGTTTTAGCTGATTAATTTTTGTTTACTGAAATGAAGTTAAACCATAAAACTGATGCATTTATAAGTCTTCCAGTTGATTAGTGTATTGAAAATTACTAAAGGTAAGTCTTGTGGAAAATCGGTAAAGATAATATAACATTAAGATAAGTTATGAAAATTAAGGACATAAGCTGGCATTAAAAGGAACATTTATTAAAGAATTGTAATCATTATAGAGTTTCAGAGAAAAACATCCAACTCTAATGTTAATTTATTGAAATCATTGTCGGTAGATATCAAAATATAACGTTATTGCATTCTTCAGTAAGCTATTGCTTTATCCTGTAGTCATTCATTCTACACATGTTTAGTTTGAATTTGCTTATTAAAATCAAAAACAAAAGTAATAACTTGTGTTATTCGATTGTATAATATAAACAAATTTCAATGTATTAGCAACGAGTACTTTGAAAGGTACACTTTGTTTTATTTGAGACTTATTCTCCAGATATGCCTTCATTTAAGTGTTAATGTTCACACCAGAATATGAACTCGGTTCGTTTCGTTTCAGACGTTACAGTGTTTGAAACTAGATAACAAGGTTTAGACAACCACGACTGTACACCAAGAACGTACGTATAATTTGAAGGATTCACATATATCAACAGGGAACGATCAACTTCAGTCCATGACAATCAACGAAAAGATGAAAAAACCCATTTAAATTGCATAATTAAGAAGTTTGAAATGAAACAGTATGTTGTGATATTCGCATAATTGGAAAACAACTGATATAATCGTTGATTGGATTAGTCACAGATTGATGTTGGTAGTAGTGAAAACCAAGAAGCACCAAATAGCTATTTCGTACCAGCATTGAACTCCTCATTTGTGCGTACTATCTATTTCGATAGAGGAATCAAATCAATGACCTTCAAGCTGGAAAACGCTTAACCTTCTGTATCACTGAAATAAACGATTTTCAACAATAGAACTTCCACTTACATTAATTTGTGTTATAACTTGACAATCATCCAATGACATTGGTGATAATTATCATACTCCCGATAAATCAGGACTTCACCAGATACATACAATCCAGCCAATCATTGAAACCAAATCCCTATCTTTACAAAACACCTCAATTAAATGATATAATAGTTTGCAGAAGCTGACGATAAAAACCAACAAACTCATCTAAACTGTATCATATTCAAGTAATTCAATGATTCATGTGTTTTTATTTAATTGATTATCATCATTCTTTGTTCTATTCTGTTGTTATTTTACATTCAGTGAAATTGTCAAAATTTGTCACAGATAAAATTTATTTTATGTCACGATAATTAATTGATGTAATGAAAATTACCTGATTTCTTCTTTTTTTTTTATTTTGTTTGAAATTTGATAAATTAGCTGATTAAAACAAACAACATGCAAATTTTGTATGTGACACTTTGATTTGTGAATAACATACAAAAAATAATACAAATAGCTACTAATATTCGACATACATGAAACTGAAAATGGTAACTATGATGAAGACAATATAAAAATGTATATATACAATATTAAGGTTTAGTTAAGTTAATAGCGTAGTTAATAGTGAAACATAAGATGCATGTTTTGTCCAGTTCCTCTGAAACTGGAGATAAAATATCAGGAACTAAACATTTATCTCAAAGTGGTCAAAGACTAACATAGATTGATTATTAATAGATAATAACAAATTGAAACTGTAAGCAATTGTTGATACATTCATGTTTGTCAAATACTTAAAAAATCATCTGAACTAATCGCTAAAGTAGACAACTCCTTGAAGTTTTTTTACATATAAAGATAATGAGTTCGAGTGACCATAAGAACATTTAATTTTTTATACATATAGATATGTTTATCTAGCGTATTCAGAGTTACATACAATCCAGCTTTACAGAGTTTTTAGATTAAATAGTAGTAACAACACAATCAGCTCAGGTGGTCAATCGTAAATCATAACTATGAAATGAAATTAAAAATTTTAGCTGATATATCGAATGTTGTATCAGACAGTTTCGACGAATATGAATGTTCAGTCTATTTATTTCAATACGATATTTTGTAAAGCAAGACAGAAAATACCTAACATATATTAATTGAACTATCAGCTTTGATTTCCTCCTCTTCTCCATCTTGTAATATTATAATGCATTATGAGAAGTATAGATATGCTTTCAAGCAGTAAAGCATCTAAGTAAAAAGAAAAGAATGAAGAAAAATTTTTCCTTAGTTGATTCTTCATCAAGACTTTTCCCTGTTATATAAGATAACAGTTGAACATGAACTCCATGCTAAGTAAATTGTAATGAGTCAGTTGTCAGTATATTTGAATAAATCTATTCATCATCTTCAACCTCTATGTGTTTTTTATATTAGTTAAACTGTGCTTAAATAACCAGTTATATTGGGCTAAGTACTAGGAAACACATTCTGGATAATCAATCGCCGTTAAACAAATAGGAAGTTTAATAGGCAAATCTGAATATACATAGATGTATCATAAAGTGAACAATTAAAGTAAAACTTATTTTACTGTGGCTCAGTCTTATAGATTATTTACTGTGTTATCTTAAAAGTATGAAGATAGCCAAATTGCATAAAGATATCTTACACTGATTTGAATCTTTTAAAATTGAATAGACAATAGATTTTTGGCTTAAACCAGCTGAATTTAAGTGAAATACGCTGTAATAACACTTTGGGTTCTGATGAAGTACCGTGAAGTTGAACTTTATTCTGGGTAGATGTATTAAAAGTTTATCCTTAACAATTATATTGTCTTCAAAATCATATCCAGTATTTCGACCTTTTCTGAGATTCATTTACTTAATGAATGCCGGATATTACAATGTTATTTTTATCATTTTATAAGAATAAACTTATCCTCACCTATCATTTTATGAGTATGCCAATGTTATTCAAGCTGCTGCTCACTATGAAGAACAAAATCAAAGTGAAAGTTAGAGCTCCAAACAAAAACCTAATTTAAAAAGGCATTTTAGTATGCAATACTTTCTTACTTACAGAAGTGAATATCAAAAGTGCTGATCAAGAGACATTTAATGTACAATGAAAACTTCACAGATAATCTTAGTAATTTGGACACATGCTTTTACTTAAACTTCAGGAACTATCTCATCAACACTCAATTACAATTAACTTTATCTCACTAGTGAGATAATTCTTTGAGTTCTAGTTAGGAGACGTGGTTTTGAGCCATGTTGGGTGTAAGGTAGTTAACAGCCGATGAATATAGATGAGGTTGAACTTGCATTTCCTAAACAATCTGGGTTATAAATATCAGCTGTTGGAAGCCGGTCAACTCCGTGATCCAATTTTCAGGCAGTCACTGAGAAACCTGAAGGTGCTGGGCTGAATTTCCTAGTTGGTTAGTAGTTGCACTCTGATGAACAGTCCTTTACTAGCACAAAACAGCTGTCAAGTACCAGTCCCTGGTTTTCAATGATTGCCAAACTATGAGCTAGCGTGATATCAAATTAAAAATAATTTTCTGTCATCGTCAAATGTTGGACAAAATACAATAATTCTAAAAACGTTCTCAACTAAATATGTTGCTGAA
Source organism: Schistosoma japonicum (assembly GCA_025215515.1). Classification (NCBI taxonomy): domain Eukaryota; kingdom Metazoa; phylum Platyhelminthes; class Trematoda; order Strigeidida; family Schistosomatidae; genus Schistosoma; species Schistosoma japonicum. Next base: position 69,919,501 of record CM046069.1, read on the forward strand.
TTAAAAACTTTCGTTTTGTTAATTACTAATTCCTTTCATCATAACTTATCATTTAATCCAATTAACTGTTATTATGTCATACTCCGTTAATGAAATAGAATTGATTATTAATAAACCCATTTTTATACCACATTTTTGTACTAGTGTTATTACTTGGAATGTGCTTTTGTGTGGCTTTGGACTGTATTCAACTGCTAGAAGATATCTTGATATTCTGTAAGTGTTTCGTTCAACGATATGTCATTTACTTTATCTGTCGTGATAACATTTTTGTCAGTATTAATAATAATCTTAGTTACTATTATTATTATTGTTATTATTACTAATACACTATTTTTGTCCTTGCTAACAGACTTATAGGTCTCACGACATTTACTGTTTACATAGGAATTAAATTAATTATAGTTTTCCATTCGTTGTTCAGACGCTTCACCTAAAATGATTTAACACTTCTTTATGATCAGCCGTTTGTTTAAGCTTTAACATTTCCTTTGTACTTAACTTTAAAAAAGAAAATTTATGATGAATTTACATAAAGATAGTATGGTAACAATGCTCTATAAAAGGAATTATAGTGAATAACTCAAAATGGTCTGTCTTAAATATAATTAAATATAAGGATAACTCAACGAAGAAAGTTTTCTTTTCGATGACATCGTTTACTATAGTCACAGCCTTGGCGACCCTTAACTTCAGTTCAAATCCCTGAGTGCAGAAACAGGACATACAATCCATAACTTTACCCTGACTCTAGAAGTTATTAGTCATCTAGTGAGAATCCGTGACTGACTAAGTTAAGATATGTCGGTAGTAAGATAGTAATAACCAATGACACTGGAAGATGGTCATACAATATCATAGGTTGATGGAAGTAGTAATTTTACGACAAAACACAGGCTGTCCCAGTAGTGTAAAAGCTTAAGCATTGACAATGAAGCTTAAAAGCACTAGGTTAGATTCCATGCAGGATCCGAAGGTGTGCACCTCTGAGGGGTCCAACACGTAGACGAAATAGCTCTTCGGTGCCCCCTGGTTTTCAGCGTTACCCAACCAACATGAATCTGTGACAAATATAAACCAGCATAATTAATACTTTTGTTCTGTTTCGAAAATCTTTATTAAGGTTTTGTTTCAGGCTTTTATCAATGAACTTTGTAGTGAAACTATTCTCCATAGGTAAACATCAAATTTTATATAGTGTCATACGTCTTCTGTGCATATTATGATACATCGTAAGGGTGAAATTCAGGTAATTATTCATTTCCTTATTGATAACAGCTAATCTGGAATTTTTCCTAACTGGCTTTCTATTTATCTGTCATGGCATTGAATTCCTGATTCATTTGATTACAACATTAAGAAAATGTAGTTTTGAGTTTACTTCCAATTCATTTATGAATATATTGGAAAGTTCAATTAATAATATATAACCTGTAAGATCAACAACTTATTTTATAATGAAGGAACAGTCTAAATATCACCTGACGATTGTTGTTCAGAAAGAAGTGTTCTCCAATTTCGCCTAAAGCATTTTAATAAAGAAAAGACTTTTAAGAGTTGAATAACAGTCATTTTACACCTGCTTAAAGAGTACACATTTTCGAAACATACCTCAACTCAATCTTTGAACATTTAGCTACTTCCGACTTGATACCGTCACAAGAATAATCGTATGAGATCATCTATGAAGTTAAATGTTATATTGGAATTAGTGTTAATACTTATTATAGAATATTTAGGAATATGTTAGTGCATTTAAGATCAAAGGTCTGTTTGCACGTATGTTTCAATTCGTGTTATCAATTGGTTTTAATAGTTGAGTAATTATGGCATCAGTTTCAGTCAAACCATTATACCAATCATGACAAGATTCTTAAAAAATTAATATTTATGAGGTTTGATTTCAAAACGTATTCTCATTATAAAACTTCACATACTACTGACTATGATCAAAAGACGAACGCAGGAATATTGTAAACATCTATGTTTTTTTGAAATATGCAATAATAAATGAGTAGCAGAATAAAACAATTGACAGATATCATTTCAACCACAGATTATCAAATGCATTTTTATAATTCTAGTTTATTTAAGCATGACACTCTTAGATCCAATTCATTCAACTGAATATAATTGTTTTCATTGCTTATAGTTATATTCCCATAACATATTCTTATTTAATAACATCTAAACATAATACTTGAAGCTAGTAAGTATCATTGTAAAATTACAAATGACATAACTATCAACTAACTGAAGTGTAAGTATTTACTAACACCATACTGAAAATAAAAGAAACTGATTGTCTTAATAGATGAATTTAAAAATCAAAATACTACGAATTGACTACAACCGGTAGCCTTATCTTTATTCGCTTACTCCGTAGTCTGGATATCATGGTTTTGATGTTTAATGGGGTTATGGATGAGTATTAGAACAACAAATATCCCAAATGATCTTCTGGTTATGAATACTTATCTACGTAAGGTCACTCTGTGATTTGTTACATAAGTTATTATGTATTACGTATAAATGAAAGTGAATTGTACTAAGCATATTTCGAATTTAGACTTTGTTAATAGAAGACTGCAATTGGACAACACTTATTCAATCAGTACAAAATATATCAATTTTCAATTCATCAACACCTTAGAAAGCTTAATCATTAGGTTTACTACTAATAGCCTATTAGCTCCAATCTTAGTATATATGTATAGTCAATTTAGAGCAGACAAATGTTAAAGTCGTCAGTTCATTAGGCCGTTTATACACTAGTTATGTGTAATAGAGTAAAGCATACTTTAAGCATGTTGAATCTTTTTAATAAAGTACATTCTGATATACTGTTTACTATGAAGCATGGACACAATAATATGTTTGTAGTCTTATTATTGATACCCGACCCGCCACAAATGGTCAAATCCAAAAATTTGCTCATCAAAAGGAAGCGCTTAGCCGATTCTATTTGAATTTTACTAATTTCTGTTCTATAAGATAAAAGAGTGATTTGGTTGAAACGCTATGTTCAACGGTTATGTTGTGTGGATAGAACTGAAGTGGAGTTAATTATGATGAAACGTTGTTTACATGATAAGATATACAAAGATTAAATCAAAGGAAAATGAATATGTGATAAATTAAAAAATTCGTTTTCTAAATTTTGACTTCAAAAGAGATAAAGTGTACTCAAAATTATTGATTTCAGAATAAACGCTACATTGAAAATACCTTATTTGGTTGCTAACATGGTCTCTGTTTATCAAGTGAATTCTTCCTTGATATAATAAAATGTGTAACAGATTCTCTCCTTTTGTTGCATCAAATTATGTCTACCAAATCATATGCACCTTGCAAATAACATACGTCGAAATAACAGAAAGGAAAACTAATGTTTGCATTTTCGAAGGATTTTCCATAGAAGTCGAAATTCGAAGGATAATATGCTGGTAAACGTGCATGTTGAAGATTTAGCTTGTTTAAAATAATCATTAAGTAGACAAATTAGAATCAGTTAGGCTACTGTTGAATCAATTTAAATGTCCAAAAAAGACAATATAGTCAGTCTTGATCCTTTTAGTGACCTCATTTTGAAAGATCTAGTTGCGTAGTATTTTTAACGGTAGTTTCTGTTTCTTATTACCTGAATTATACTCAGCTATCCAGTGTTTTCACATGTATCTATAATCATATTACTTATGTCGCTTGTCTCCCTAACTTCTGTATTCGTACTTTACTCAGGATTATTTTCTAGAATTTCTATTATTTATTACTCTCTTATTAATCCACATTCACTTCGAATTTATTCAAAACATTTAAAGAATATAATTAATTTGAGTACGAATTATTTTTATTTTTAACAATGAAGTGCAATGAAGGACATACATTATTTTCCACTAGAGACTTATCACGTGGATGTACAGGTATTCCAGTGGTGATGTACATTGCCAGGATTCTAACTCAGTTCGTTTCATGTCAGGTGTTATTGCGTTCACAACTAGGTTACTGAGTCCAAACCGATAAAAATGTGCTAACGGGTTTGTATACATAATTTTAAGGCACTTGTTTCTTTCCGCTGAGATTAATCGGTGGGATTGAGCACTGGGATGTATATGCATCCACCTGACAAATCCTAAGCAATACAAAAAGCTCTAACAAATCCAACATAGTTCATACTTACAAACCACCGTCGAACTTAAGAAACCTGCTCAAAATGCATGTGACCAAAGAAAGTGATAGATTTTACCCAATATAAATTGACTACAAGATAGATTACCTAGAAACTAAATTAGGGTTGTATCAAATTGATGTGAAACCGCTAAATAAAATGATTTCATATTATTCCACTATAATTGATGCTCTTGCTTTATTATTATCTTACAGACTGTTTAGTATATTAGATGTAAATTGAACACAGTAATTTAAATGAAGCATCTAAGAATCTCGATAGTTTGCACCGCCTTTCTTACCTGCACTGTAGTAATACATATCCATCAATCTTACAGTGATATTTTTCCAAACATTCTATGTACTTACCTTTCATTTGCACTACTGAGGAGTTTCACACTAGAATGAATCAGCTGTCCAGTGCTCCCTTGTTTTCAATGGCACACTGCCAACATCAATCTATTTAAGATTTCCTAATTTACTCGTTTGTTATGACATTTATTTGCAATCAGTGTAAAGTAAAATTAGTCTATTTTCATTATAGTAAAGTTTGTTTTAATTATCAAATAACCTATTGAATGTGCTTTATACACTTCTTCTGTTAACTTATTATGTCTGCACTTATATGCAAGATTCACTTACTTAGGTTTCATAGAAGAGAATGACTGATAACCGAGCATTCTGTTTTGACATATTTGACAACTTTATGTTTATCATTCAGACACAAATACAACTAAATACTTTTAGTTTATATTTTTAAAATTGATTCACCAAAAGCAGATAGTTTGAAAATTTAGCATAAACCAATGGGCATATGTGTAGCTTTATGTGAAATACCAATAAGCCTTCCATTGTATACACAAATTTATACTCACTTGTATAGTTTTATAACCGATTTTTAAACTAAAACTGATTCATTTAATTGACATGAATGACTGTACAATTCCATTTTAAGATGAAAAACGACAACGTTATTTTTAGTTTGTACATATTAGTTAGGTGTGATCAACAATTTTAGGAAATTATATGAATTTGTTTATTTTTCGAAGTCTTATGGGTTGTAAATAACCTAGAACTAATTATAATTGCCTTATATGCAGGAGAAAAGTTGTTATCGAGTAAGTCGTCAGAGCACTCAATACCTGTGTCTTCTGCTATTTATAACTCGTTAGTAAAGCATGCCAGCAATGTTTGAAAGAACTTAGACACCTTGGCATGACTATCCCTAACACAACACCCACTTCTACATTGTGCCAGTAACGTAGAATCGTTTAAATTAGTAACCTGCTACATTGCAACTCGTTCGATGATGAGCACCATAAAGAACTTGACAAACAACAGATGAGTCACTAAACAGTGATCTATCATCGTATTTCCTATGATTACAAAAGAAATAATATGTCATGCTCTAGAACACTTGGAGAATTTTAAGTTGACATGTTGATATGAACCAATTAAAAGACAATAATTCCATAAGGATTTAATCATCCTTAACACATTTGTTTATTATTAATTCCAACTGTAGTGAAACTCTACAAAATGAAGTGAAACTGAAGAGAGCATCGGCACAAAGTTATGCAGATAAATAACATATATTACGTAATAATAAATATTAGCAAAATAACAATGCTGTCTGGCTGCTAAATAAATATCTCTGTACAATGCTAAATGTTTTTACCTTCGAACACATATGGACACATTCTCAACTTTTGCTATCTCTAAATATGTATATCAGTTTTTATGTATTTGCCAAAGTATATACATTGGATGAATAAAAATGAGGGTTAATGTTAGCATTTCTGAACATAAACTACAAAAATTAAAGTTAAATAGACAATACATTTCAACAAGTGCAACTGCTCGACACAATTAATAAGGAACATACTATCGACATCGCAACATTATTCAAAATTATCAGTAAGTAGGTGAACTCAATTATCTTACGCTTTAATAAAGCAATTGCCATAAAAATTATTTCGATCAAATGTATATTTGCATGAAGACAGTGTAGTAAAACTTGCTTTGCCATGGTAACTTAAGTAATTTAATATTCGGTTGATCAGTATTTTCACTACTAATTTTTAATTTTCCTTAAATGAGCTTTACTCAGTTAGTATTAATTTTTACTTATATTTATCATTACGTAATAGTTATTATTTATCTCCTTAACTCTGTATCCATGCTCTCTTTAGTTCTATTTCACTTTCAAGAATTTTATTATAGTTGAGCTATAAAAAAACAACTGTGGTAAGAATGTCTTAGTACTTACGTAATCGTTGTCTTTTAATTGATTCACATCTACATGTCAACTGAAAATCCTTTAAGTCTTTCTAATGTTAAGTATGTGTAGCCATTTTATTGCTTTAATAATTTTAATTGATTTCAGGTTATATGCAACTGACGAGGATCCGTAAAATAAAATGAATTCATACTAATCGCCTTTTCTAGTTTGCTCTTGGTACACTCATAAGAGGGTAATAAAATGCACAAAATATCTACTTCTTATTAATATGGTAATAAAAATATCGTTACTAATCGAAGATGCCCTGTTTCACACAGGTTTATACAATTTGGGAGAAGGAGTATGTACCTCTAGATTCAATGATAACACTTATGGATATTTAGTTATAAAGAAATAAATTGCTAATAATTATAATCAAAATGTTGTTTGTATTCATAATAGGTAGATGTTGATTGGGTACTACTTAAAACCAGAGAACTTTGAATAGTTATTTCTTTCAAACATATGGTTTCTCAAAAGTGCATGCCCTCAATTCTTCGAAAAAATTCGAGAGAATGAATAATTAAATAATTTTTTGCTGTTTTAAGTTGTAGTAGCTTACTATAACTCAACAAACTATTATTTTTTAATTTTTCACAATGTTGGTATATAAATGTCTGTATAATCAATGATGTTCACTATGTCTTATTCAGGACACAACACTTTCAGTCATCACAATCATTATATTAATTGTAATCTCTCGGAATCGAATTTCATTGATAGCTGAAATCGGAACTTATTGAATACACGCGTAGTAAGACAACTTATTTAGGCTATTTGCTTACGATGTAAGTATATAGTGACAGAGAAAGGTTACAATTTAAAGTATATTGTTAACTCTAAAACATTAAATCAGTGTTTATTCATAATTTGAAGTAATCTATAGTAGAAATACAGTGAATAACATACTAAATGCCTGATTGTAATGTGTCACCATTGACATCATTTAAATCAGCTACTTAGAAATGACATAAAATTTGTAACTATGGAGAATAATCATAGTAAAATTGTATTGTTTAAGCTTGGTGACCACCCTTTCGATGTAAGAAAACATTCAGTATAATAACATAATTTGACTAGACTTTGTGTTATTTCACTAATATGATTCTTAAACATCTGAACAAATGAGAATATATACAATATTTGTTTGTACATAGAATATGCAAATGCACATATATGCCTTTACTACTATACTATTTACCTTTATTCAGTATGAACAGACTCAATTTATAAAATTTATTTTTTTCTTACGTATACTATTTTTATTTCAGTAGTAATTTTAAACATTCAATCCTATTTAAATATTTCATTTGATAAATGATATCGTTGGACGTTGCTAGTGAACTTTTTTATATACATGGTGGCCAAGATACGATATCCAAAAAGTCTTTATTTTATAACATCAGCGATCTGTTACATTACAGTCTCCCTTTTTTGAATTCTGTCTGTATAAAAATTTGATTGATGATGTCACCGACGAAATTAACATATAGAAATGTTGTCGTTTAATGTGAAAACAGTGAATATAACGGATGTGAACATAAATTGGGATAATACAACCAGCTGACTAGATAGAATTTCTATTCTTCTTACCGAAAGTTGTTGGTATTTATCATAATTGAGAACATTCAATTTAATATAACAATAAAAGTTGCGTGTAGGAGTTTATTGCTTCACCGAAAGTAATCAAACACTATTTCGCTGAATGATGAATATTTGTAATGTAATAAAAACCATATAGGATTAATACTACGATGAGATTATTGGTTGTTCATAAAGTACTGACTACATCAGACTGAAGTGAAAGCCTATACTCATTGACGAAGATGAACATTATTTGCCAAGTTAAGAACCAAATAGATTTAGAAAACTATGCATAAAAATATAGTAACTAACCAACTAATTTCAAGGATTCTCATCAAAAGATCCTTTTTTTCATACTCTGATGTCATTTGAAGTCATAAGTCCAAGCAAATTTAAAAATAATTTATTAGATTTTGAGAGACTTTAGGATGAAAAATATATTTACATTCACAAAACGCACTACTTAATTGTTATGGTTTGCTGAAGGTGATATACAATAGTTCAGACAAGTACTCTAAACAATATTAGGCATCTGTATAGTTCTTTCTCACATATATTAATTATTAGACCCAAATAGAAAATATTCATATACCTTTTATTTACTAACACAAGCAAAACACCTTCACTTTTAGTTCTTCATTTTGATGGTCGAAATATGACCGGTCAAAAAGACCGGTGAGATTTCGCAATTATAGTACTATATTGAATGAAGCTGAAGTGTACTCAGGTATATGACCAAGTTACGCTTGTCGTACAACCAGAGCAACTTCTATCGATTGGAACCAACTCTTACAAATAAGAAGAAATCAGAAGGCACTGATGGATGGAAGAGAAATTATATTTGATCGTAAACAGAGCTTCGATGGAATAGCAAAGTCTAGGCTGGCAAACTAGAGAGAGATGCTACCCACGGTGGTTCGAGTCGTGATCTGGTGGTGATGCGTGACCGCGCGCCTTCAACTAGTTGTGTCTGCTAAAACAAACATGGTCCGCATCAATGTCGAGAGCCTATGAAACTATTTATTTTGGGGAATATTTACCGCTACAAAGCTATTAAATAGTTACAAGCTGAGCTTAGTTAAAGTTAAACGCTCATTTTTGGAGCTTTATTTAACAGTGGTATGTATAAACGGTAGTATGTTAGTGAGCATAGATTCTGAAGAAGTACATTTTAGTAAACGTATAACCAGTACCTCCATCAATGTTAATTTACGATTAGAAATGCAACAAATATCTGAATATTATTCGAAAGAGGGTGTGTCAAGCATAGTAAATGGATGTTTCTTCAGGGTCTACAACAAATATGTCATATGTAAAATTGCAAATGCTGTTCGTTTAACAAATGCATACTGATAATAATGAATAATGTTCATTCTACGTGCTCTTTTACAGTTGTTTAACAATTTCTAACTGATTTTTAAACGACTGAATATTGAATTTATAATGGTAAAACTTAAATTATCTCTGCTCGATTCTGTTTGACCAATAATATACAGCAGAAAGAAAATTCTCACACTATGTTATCACCTTTTAATTGTTCCTGGATGTTTTGTTTCATTGCCGATAACCAACTCTGAAAAAAAGGATTGGTCTCGATTTATCTAGTTCTAATTATAGAATTTAACTAATTATGGACATACAACTGACTTCTAGTAAATGTTAATAAAACTTAGTTAGGTGGTGCTGTATATGAAGCCTATCAAGACTAATAAGCCTTGCTATTGTTGTAAGCGATGAACAAAGTTTTAGACATATTTAAATCCAATGGACGACCTAGTTTTTGTTGTAAGTATTTATCTGAATGTGTAATGTCACCATGTATTTATGTCAACTCACATGCACTTAATATTAATGTATATTCTACTATTCAATATATCGATGGATCAAGAGTAATCAATGCATTAAGGATAAATATTTCAAGTCACTTGGTATTTTCATTTTAAGAAAGCAACTGAAAATGCTTACAATGATTAATAAGGTTAAATTCATTTTGAATTCATTCAGATTCAGCAGTATCATAAAACAGTTACGTCGACATGTTATGATGAAAAAACTAGATAGATTAATTTTCTTAGCAGAAAAGATATAAAGTTTTCTGTTACTTTCGTTGTTACTGTAGGTATCCATTAAATATATTTTATTATATGACTGACCCACTGTAAAAGTTTTAGTGAATAGATGTGTAATTACATCCATAATATAAGTGTGTCGTTAGGACTTGCTTTTGATGAGCACCGATTAATCATACATAGCTTTTTATAGTTAAATGCATGATACAGCCATAGCATAGTTAAAACATATTCATTTATGATAAAATACCTAGTAAGACAGGGTTTGATATATGGAACCAGGTATTAAAAGTAGTCTAACCACTGCAATCTCATTCTTCTTCTGATAACATATAATAAAAGCCTATTCTATTTAAATCTCTGAAGACAAAGCTGAATTAGTTCATTTAACGATCTAGTTGAATAACTACCAGTTCGTTTTTTTAACTAATACATTCAAATAACGTATTACTACTATAAACTAATTAACAGAGTGTAGCGCCAGCTCGATATTAAAAAAAAGTTAGCTCCATCAAAAATTCAGTCAATTAACCGTAAGAGTTACATTTCATTGTAAACATGTTTCGGCTGAGTGAATATTTCCTTGATTTTAATAACTGTTCTACATTTATTTCATGGAAAAAGTATTCAATAATATGGTTTCAGCGTATACCTCAATATCATACTACATCAAAACTAATTGATTTTCACTCTATGGGTTGTTGAAATAAAATAAACTTAAAAACTACTTATATTTACTACACATACTACTTCAATGAATACCGTTACATAAGGTATTTCTTATCTCAGTAAAGTAGGATGTTTAGTAATTTATGTCTGAGGCGACAAAAATTGCTTTTATATTGTAAACATTATGTGCTTGATATACATAATGAAAAAATTTAATAGATAACTCTACGTCAGATACTACTATTGAATTTGTTTGAAAACATGTGTGTGAGGGATGGTAAAATGAAGTTAGGATGTAGACACTGAAACTTGCTACATATACTACAAGTAAATATTTAGAGGTAAATATAGTCAAGGTTAAAATTAGCATATTTCCTCTATATTTTCATACAAATGCCAGGATAATGAAATGAACGTATAATCTTCCATTATCTTCTAATCAGCTACATAAAGTCAAACACTTTCAAGCATATTCCATATAGTAATTTGTACTCACTTGTGAGAGCGTGGAAATTGAAAGGACATGAAGATAACCTTTTGGAAATTTCTTGAATATATTCTGAACAAACAGTCTGTAAACACAGATTAGAATTTGTAGTTTAGTAATAAGTAATTTGATTCACAAAGGACATAAAGTGGACACAGTCAGTTCATCTTCGTTTATGAATAAATGATTTAGCTTCAATATTATTGTATCAGTTAAAAGCATTAGATGTCACCCTTTATCCAAAAAAGTTAGTAACTAACCTTTTAATAACTTAGTAACAGAAGTAAACCAAACATTCTGAAACTTTATTCATGTAAACGATTTTATTCTTCAGTTAATTCTAATCAAAATGTAGTGTTTATTTTCAAAAAGTTTTTTTCAAAGATCTGAATCGATCGTTACGTTACGTAACTAGATTATTCTAACGATTCTAGAACTGTCACACAGAAAGCTTAAATTCCTAATTTTGTTTACTTTCTAAACAATTTATTCTTTATTGCTGCGTAATCCACTCATTTGAATGGTAAATTATCTCAATACTACAAAATAAGTGAATATAGTTGCTTGTATATGACTGGTGCGAAAGTGATATCATATCATGAAACCTTTTTTATTTAGAATGGTACTTAACTTCCCTTATAGAAATCAATTTCATTTATAGGTGATTGCCACGAGGACTAGGAATAATTAAGACGCAAAATAATAGTTTTTGCAACAATGAAGATGTTCAACAATGTACAGTATCAAACTAAAATACAGTGAAATCTAAATTCTTTAGGCTTGCACAAATATGTTTCTCATTATGCATTGCAAATCATTATTCGTTAGGCAACCATTCAAACTATGAAGCTCTAGGCAAATTTCTTTTCCCATAGATTGAAGTTCATTAGCAAAGTGCTTCCATTATCCATTCATAAATTAAACACAGGACCACGAGGTATCTTGTCAGATGTCTGATCTCGAGACCGACAAAACCACCATCTAACTCTAGTAGAGTCATAGTATATTACGATATCACTGGTTAGTAACTATTTTTACAGCCATCGTAATTGATAACTACTAATCACATTATTTTTCATCTTAAAGATTTCATCGGAGAAAGTTTTAATGAACACTTCAACTAAATAACGGTAACGTATTCAGATTACAAAACAATGTTTGCATGAGATACATTCGGAAGTATCTTTTTTCTCTATTATTTGTGATATACAGTCACTTTTCTACAGGATGCCACACATGATTTTTAAAAGAAGATATTAAATGTAAGTTTTTAAAGGAAAAATACATAATAAATTGACATTTACAAAAGATATAAATCATAATATGAAATGACTTTTCTTTTGAAAATAAATGTCACTACCACAGTGAAATGTAAAAATAGATAGTGTTTTCAATGAAGCACATAATGATATTGTGAATCTAAAATGGAAATGAGTTGAATTAAGGGGGGGGGGCTTTGTAGAGACAGGTATTGTCAGAGACTGATTATGGTTAAATACTACTAGAAACCATATAGTACTAGACAACCGTTTCGTCTTAGTATGAAATTACTCTGCAGTCCACATCGTAGATTTCACCAATCAGTCAAAACCGGCGCTTTAAGGTCACGCAGTAAGTGTTTAACCATCAACACCCTTGTGTAGGCGCTCAACGAAGAGGCTCTCAGTTACAAAAAAATTGGTGATCTGAGATGATGATCATTCACTGTCATGAGTGAAAACTGTCCCGCTTATGATATGTCTGAGCTCCACTAGTCGAAATATCTTGAAGCAATGAAGAAGTCCAATACTAGAACGAAACATAATTAGTTTATATGTTTGCTTGTTTGACAAGTACATCACAGATAAGTAATTAAGATGTTTGTTTATGAAATAAGGCTGGATACTACTGGCGTTATTCGTAATAAATAATACTTCCAGAAGCTACATTTCATAGTGTGTCGATAGTACTATAGAAGGAATGGAGTACAAATATGTATATCAACATCCGTTCGCTTTATCTATGATTCGACAGTCAACGACATGGATAACCCGTTCTTTAGTATCATTCCAATTCATTCAATAGTAATGAAATTTACTGAATAAAATGTATTCTCAAACACAATTCACTTATCATATGAAATATCAGATAGGCTTTATATACTTGTACTATCAGAAAATACTTGGTTTTTTTATCCGGATGTACCGTAATGTATGGACATAAACGTCACTATAGCCTCAATCAGGTAAATCTTAACACTATTTTAAATTTGATACATAATACTAACAAATGAAATACAATAAAGTTTAATTAGCAATCCAACAATAGTCTTAATCGCAGTTTAAAGTAGCTTGATTCTCCTTAAACTAATAGACAGGCTGAAGCTTTGTACATTAGTCTAAGGATTTGAAGTGGATGAGAAATGTTTTTGTTAAATTATATCACGAATAAAGCTTATGACAATTAGAAATTATTCAACAGACGTTCAAAAAAGTAATTTGTATGGTTCAAGAAACACTTGAGACTTAAAGAGTACATCAGTATCAGATTATGAAAGACAACCCTCATTAATGCTCAAGTTGTACTTTGTCGATATAAGTATTCAGGGCGATGAAAATAATGAACTTCCAAGGTCTGTTTATTGTAACGACACTTGGTGTGGGTTTAATTTGAATTTTGGTAGTTTCTTTTGAGTGAGGTACAAACAAGCCTTGATTAGAACACTATTTAACCATGTTCGCAAATTACGCCAGGATGAAAAAAATAAACAAAAACTATCTGCAACGGGAAGTTGTCTGGAAGTTAGTTGTTACCTACAAATGTTCATCAACATTCGTGGAATGGAATGTACCTATGTAGAAACCAATCTCTTAACGAATGATTTAAATGAGCATCAGTCATCATTATCCTACTTATCTATCCATTTCACATTTGTGATTACATAACTTTCCACCTCATTCTTAATCAGTCAAAAGGAACTTGTTATCATGTATTTTCGTTATTTTTTTTCGTATAATGCCCACATTAGTAAATTTATAAACATATGATTGTGTTTGGGCCCTTGTTCATAATCTTTCACTAATTACTTTCTTACTTCTAATACTTTATGATATACATACCATAAAGAATGTATAAAGATCATGTAAATAATGTATATGAGTATTGTTATTTAGAGTGTAAATCAGCTGAAGTGAAACTACAAATTATATGGATTCATCTTATTCTGCTACATTCATAATTCTTTTATTCAAATTAGTTTTATTTGTCAATCTCTTCATTGTACTTATTTAGAAAGCAAAATTTATTTTCTCAGAATAAAACAAAATTTATGAAAGATTATCAGTTTTTATTAGTTTATGATATTTTCGTTTTTTACATATTAAACAGTATATACCCCTATTAGTTTCCCATGAGACAAAAAAAGGTAACACTACTCTCTCTCTCTCTCTCATAGATTATATACAGTTTAAATGGTGTATAGATGATGTATACCCTCTGTAGAATGAATTGATGCAAATATCTAAGTGTATATGTCATTTTGACAGATTTGACAATTATATGATCAAGATATTTTGTTTTATTTTAATTTATTCTTTATGATTATTACATTTGAATAAATTAAAGCGGTTCAATAAAATTAATTAATATAGTGTCTGTGTATTGTGTATACAGAAGCGCTTGAAATGTATTTTAAGCGATATCATTATGATGACACTATAAATCATTTGTATGTGATATTTAGCCTACTTTTTTTCTAATAATAATAATAACAATAATAATACAGACATTTCATGGATTATATTGTTGGTAGATATAGAAACAAAGATTCTATATGATGTATAGAAGAAGTATTAGAACTAATTTATAGCTTCAAATCAATTCTATTAACATAATCAAAATATGAACTCCGTGACACTTTACTTTTATATTTGAGCAGTTGAACTGATAAGTTCAATCATTAAGAGTGATTGTTATCTAGAGATCAAAATACAACATAAAAGAGTATGTCAATAAGCATAATAAAAAGGCATGAACTCTAGTTATGTATCCGTTCATCTATTCAAATGTTATTTATCTAAATTGTACATTAATACTACTTAAAAACGGTTTAAAAATCACATATACAAGGTTTCTTTTTATTAATTTGATAAGTTTAAGAACAATTATTTGTGCAGAATGAGATGAATTCATTTTATTTCAGTAGTTTTTCATCAGCTCCATACAACCTAGAATAATTTGTTTCTAGAAATTCATATTCGAAGCATAATCTGATATACATGTTAGAACGAAATCGGTCGAAACGCAATCACATCAACATAACATACATTAATTAAGATGTTGACTGGTAAAGTTCACACTTGTCGCATGTGACAGTTATCGCCTGTGACAATGGATGATTGTCGCTCTGTATCACAAATTGATGGAATTGGGGATTCTACCGTTGGATGCCTACCCAGTGGTGCAGAGAGTTAAGCTTCTGTCAACCTAAAGCTCCTATGACAAAATCTAGGGTGCTCACTGCTGAGGATTCCCATAACTTGGATTAAACAGCTGTCCAGAATCCATTAGTCTTTAATAGTACCCTACCAACATCAACCTGCAAAGAATTCAATCT
The DNA here is from genome assembly GCA_025215515.1 of Schistosoma japonicum. Taxonomy (NCBI): domain Eukaryota; kingdom Metazoa; phylum Platyhelminthes; class Trematoda; order Strigeidida; family Schistosomatidae; genus Schistosoma; species Schistosoma japonicum. The sequence goes on from CM046069.1 coordinate 69,935,349, forward strand.
ACTAAAGCTTTAAACAAATCTTGGAAAACTGCCTTAATTTATTGCAAAAGTAAATTTTCATAGGAAAATTCAGTATACTTGAGAGCACTTAAAATAATTTTTAATTAACTGTCCATTATTATGTGTATGAGGTAAATCAAGAGTACCTGGTAATTTTCAGTTCTTTCAGAGGACATGTTCTATCTGATATGACTAACTTTTCGTCTTAATACCTACTAATTAGTACTATTTTGTGACTACTTTTAATTATTTCTGCAATATCACAAAAATGATAGCTAAGTGGAAAGCTTAATATATAAGGTTATGAAGTAGTTATTCGTTAACTTTACATAAAGTTCATTAGATTCTGAGCTTCAAGTTGATTGATGTAAAGATTCCTTAAAATGGAATGTCAGTTTACTTTTCACTCACTTTACAATTAAAGTATAATAATGCAGGATAATGTTCTTAAAACCTTGGTTCTCAAAGTGATGAATTCATGTTTTCATAGTTTAAATTTACTACACACATAGAATATTTACTGAAACAAGTACTGGACAATGACTGCCTAGAACCGTTTGATGCATATAACCTTATCTGTAAGTGAACTACAGAATTAGTCAGTGACACTTAAATCTTATGGATTCTATAATAATAGTCTTGTTCATAGCATAGAAACAAGATAAATTGAAATCTATTTCATCATTCGTAGATCTACGTATTCGTTTAATAGTAAACTGAATTTTATCTGACACTGATACAAAAATATATGGTGTAATATGATCTATATGAAATAATGTATGAAAAGCTTGATGCTAACTTGATCAGACTGACAACAACGTACTTTAACATGTATATATTACTCAAAGGTTGAATTTACTGTAATATGTATTATCTTAAATTAGCTTACTAAAAGTCTGAAGAAAGATATATACACTTTACTGTTCATTATGTAATGCTTAATGTTAACTTATTCCCGTATCACACTGCGTTACGTAAATGAATTAGAAAGCATAGTAGAAAATACTGACTTTTAACCAACATAAGATTGAATGTTATTCACAAAGTAGATATAAGTACATACGCTTAAGACTCTATACGCTTTCAGTGAAGTATTCAATTGTAGGACGTTTTTGCAAATTCGTTTGATACAGTCATAAGCCTAGTAAAGAATGATTTCTAAATGTCATTTTCTAAATCACCTTTACATTATCCACTCTAATAATCGAAATTCACTATGAATTCATCTTCTAAGGAAGATTTACAGTATTGTTAAAAGATGCATATAAATTTCACATTCGATTAGTAGTATGGAGCGACAACCCTTTTCTGTTTTGACTTTGCCCTATTCAACCATTTTCATAAAACACAAATAAAATGCAGCTGTCCCTTTGACTAATATATTAACATAAATTAATCTCATACTTTTGTTATTTATCTATATTTCAAATAGGTTGACATAATCTACGTTTCTATATTTCAGGATACGACACTCATCGTCACAGAGCCTAAGTTTCGTAATTCGAAAGGTAGTCATTTATAGAACAAATAATCTCAAGATGAGAAATCAAGATACTTGGGTGTGAATTCCACAAGAAACATCATTTTCCTCAATACTGAAGGTGTGTCTAAATGACAGGTTTTAATTAACACGATACCTGGATCCAGAATGTCTTTAACATCTTAAATTAATAAATATTTCAAGTGGAAGGACAACTGTCCAACAGATAAATGAAATAACTAAAAGTAATATATTTTATATATGAAATGTAGAGAGTATAAAACTAACTTAATGAAGTAGTTCCTGAGCTCTGTTGCAAAGACGTAAACGGTGGAAGTTAATTATGTAATGGGTGTAGAACTTAACAGTGGCAACGGATGAGGTTGTAAAGTATGTTGCATAATCTTTAAAGTCAAAAATATCAACACTAAGTTGTCTACTCTGTAGTTTAATTGTTAAAATTTCGTAGTTAACCACATTAACCTCTGAGTATGATCCATGAAGGCAACACATTTACTGAATTTGTGACGAATTAATACTGATTTTCAGAAGTTTTCTTACCTAGTTTAATTTACAATATGAAATTTATATTACATAAAGAATCATTTTTTCCGGTGATAATGTACTATCTGTTAGAACTGAGCATTTTCTTTTAATTACTGTTCAGAGTTAAAGAAACCTAACTACAAGGAAACAATTGTCGAATATTTCCTATATAATAAATACTTAATAAATGAATTTAGACATTAACATGGCAATATTTTTTCATCAGTGTAATATTTAAATTGGATTGTGACTGGCAAGTGGAATCCAGGAAGCGCGTTTCGTCCTCTTTGGGACTCATCGGCTGGATGTACCTGCATCCCAATGTTGATGTTCACAGTAGGATTCGAACTCAGTCCATTTCGTGTCAAACGCCACCGCGTTCACTTTCCAGTCACAATCCAAATTTAATGATACTTGTAAATATTCGCTATATCGAGGCAATCCGCTCAGGATGCACATACAGCATCAGTGACTGACCAGCTTCAGTCTATAACAAATCAATGGGAATATACAAATTCCTCCTACTATCAGTGTAATTTATTATTCCCAGATAAATATGAACTAAATCAATTCAAATTGAAAGTAACAACATCATGACTCATTTAATTATTAGCTATTTAAACCATATAGTACTGAAATACTTAAATGCTTTATGGTATTCATCTATAAAGAAATAAGCTGACTAATATTTACTGCCTATTAAGTATTCTTCTAATGAATTTATCATTCAAGTTAAAAAGTTTTAATTTACATTTTAATTCTAGATTATTTCATGAAATTTGTCATCAGATTAGTAATTTTTTCACTGATGATTTTAGTCTTTTGTACTTGTCTAAATTAATCTTTTTTCTTATAAAAACTGATAAACAACAAATACCTTAATGTTGTGATAAATAAAATGAAATGCTCTAGTGAATATCAGTTGATTAATGAAGCGTAAATTACCTCCTTTAGTTATTTGTGTTTTCTTCACAGGATTAACAATTAAACTTACAACCTAACTCTACAAAACCACCATAATTCAGATATAATAATCAGCTCACTAGTGATTAACGTAAAACATGTTCCTAAAGTCCTAGTGAAAATTCGTGGCTGGTGGAGTTCAATCTTGTCTGAAATGAGACAGTCTTCACCAGTGACAATCGGTGATCATCTATATATATCATAAATCGAGTGAAGATGGGATCTTACCATTCGGCGCTGGTCAGTTCAATGGTGCAAATGATTAAAAGCTTGTAGTGAAACTAGAAATCCATGGATCGAATTCTATGTCAGAACTATGGGTGCCCATCACTAAAAGGTAACACATACTAGGACGAAACGATTGCTTATTACTTTCTAGTTTCCACTGGTACCCAACCATCACTAATCTGTAACGAATACAAACAACTAAACTTAATACCTATCTCTAAAATCCATCTCAATTTAGTATGTTTTTTAGTATTTACTACTGTTTATAAAATTCAAAGAAATAAATAAAATTTTAAATTAAACAGAAATGCAACAAGCAATACGTTTTCCATTTACTCCCATTAAAATTGTGGTCGGTGTTTTATTTCTTTGTAATTGTTGATATCCATTTTAAAGGTTACTTCACTTTAGTTAATCTGTTGGAATAGATAGATTGCTTATGGTAGCAAGTTCATAATAACGATTTCTTGAAAAGTAAACACACATCATCTGAAAAATTGTTCTCTTATTTGTCAGTATAAGAATTTATGTATTTACTCTCATTGATGCTCTCTATTCGGTAATTATAACCACCCTTATCACAATTAAGTAAACTGATGTCGTAAAATGCTAGTCCCCTTAAAGTAGTAAAAGCTTGTTTGCTTATGGTTATTGAATAGTGCGACAGAAACTTTTTCAGTACTAATCTCCGGTAATATGACGGTTGTGGAAAATATCTGTAGCTTATGTTAAGGACTTAAATGCAGTTACAGTTGTTATTCAATCTGCTTAGTTTGCTCATGAAATGTAATTTGTCTTATTAGACAACAAAAATACAAACTTTCTATCGAAATAAGATAGAAGAATTTCTTCGTATCTGGTTACCAGTTTATTTCATCAATATTAAATTCATCTGATTGCTATCAACTTGTCTTTTATTGTCAACAGATACCAAAATATTTACTATTTTACTACACATCACACAGAAATCATATCTGTCAAATTAGGTCTTAGATGCTATGATACTATGACGAGAAATGTAGACATTGTGTCAGTCAGTACCGACAAATAGAAAACTCATTCATCAAATGAAAGTCATAAATTGTTGACGACTATCAACAATTAAATCTGATTCAGATAGTGATTCATGACTATCAGCTTAATTGAGAATTTCTTGAATATGAAATTATAGTAGTTAAATACACCGAGTTTAGTATCACTATGTGATTCTGTCGAGTGTAATATCAATCAAATTTCACATAAACTACATAGTGATTTCATTAATTATAAACTTTTACTATTAACACGTTGCTTAGATTGATACAGAATAGTAATAATGTGTTTCATGTAAGTAATATGAATCTGAAATTTATAAGATTTTAGGGTAACAACAGAAAATAAACTATTTTATTTATTTAAAATCAAGCTGTTCTTAAACCTTGACTCACATTGCACTGCTGGTTTTTTCAACTTCGAAATTTTATAACATTAATTTCATAATAATATCATGGTTCGGCGTTTTTTAAGAATGATGGATTGTGATTGAAAAACGAAGCCAGGACGTACATATCTGGGACATGTCAGTTTGATGTACGGGAATCTATAACATTTTAAGGCAATACCTATCGTTTAAAACTACAACTCAGTATTTAGTAACTACATTAAACTGACTAATCTTAAAATTATCAAAACAAATCCTCTAAATTTCGCTGTCAGTCACTATCTATCTACTTTAAATTCATTGTTCTTACGAATGATGTAACGTTATACTATAAAGTCAGTCGATACGGATATCTTTCGTAGAGCAATATATTTTCTATGAATTCTGTGGAATATTACCATACACCCAAATCAGCTGATTGCGAAAATAACGTCTGCTATTACAGCTTTGAATAATTATTCAACTAGGTGGTTAGTACAGGATACATAAGTATTTACAATCATAATCACCTACAAATTATGCATGATCTCTAAAATTACGCAAACCTTTAGAAGATATAAATATTTTGATTTGAAATATATTATCTGCATAGACTTTTATGTTGTTGATTTACCAGATTATAATAAGAATTAATGTAACGAATGTCTATGCAATCAGTAGTATTTGTTTTATAGATATGTAATAAAAAACAGATGACAACCTTCCTGAACTAAACGCAATATCAACTGATAGTAACTTTGATTGGTCACCTACGCAAATAAATTAACTGAATGGTTAGTTGGTCGATTCAATAAACGCCATTTAACTGTCAAACAAACTACTTCAATTCATTCACTCTTTATCAGTGTACAACAGTAGTTGGTGGGAATAATAAGAAAAAAAGTCAGTTAATATATAAGAGCTTACAAAATGTCACAATTACTACTGATTTGTTGTTACTGGTTAGCCGTTTTCTTTTATATGGGACTGTTTAATAGTACGCATCCATAACCCCACCAGAGGATTCAAACCATGACTTTGAGCATTCACTGTGAACGCTTAACTATTCAACTACTGAGACGGTCCGTAACAATTAATTTTCCAAATTCACTCAATTCATGATACACTTGCGCGACTTCATCCATTGTTATTGGTAGGTAACTGATTCACACCGACATGGTTGCACTGCATTAGTGATGCATTCCTAATAGAACCCCAAGAATACCTTCAGAAGTTAATCACTGTTAAGATGATGTTTACTGTAATTGAGTGTTCTGGATATTGTTGAGTTTATAATATCACATTCATATTCAACAATCATGATGACGCGTAACTATTATTTATTATCATCCCACCATTTCGACAGTTACTTACAAAATAAAAGATTTTAGATATTTTATCAAGGCATACGATAAACTAACACTATAATATAACGGTTACCTTACAACTAAGTATTAGTAAATATCAACCAAAATATTCACTTACTGGACATATTAGGCCTTTAAATTGGATTTATTGAGTGGGTTTTTTAGTTTATTTCAAATACGTCTTGAGTTCGTCACAGTAGACCTATTTAACGAGACGTGGAAATGGAAACAGAATAAACGATCACTTCACATTATAGTGCAACAATAGTCAAATGTCAACGGCGGAAGCTCTCTCACTTGGTGTATAGCTGTTACTTAAAACAATCAGTTTTGAACTACGACCTAGTAGATACATTAGGTGAAGTCACTGGACAGCATAAGATTATTTGGTTGCTAAAATATTTTGAAGAGCACAGTTTATTTTTCAGGTAGTATTTGTTAGGGAATGACATCAATTGAGCCACTAGTATATGACAAATATACTCTCTGAAGTAACATTAAATCTGATTTATTGTGAGAATACGATGGGTCGGATTCGATAGATTCTACATGTACACCTATGTTTTCTCTTTGGTCGCTGAAGAAGTTGTTTTTGTTGAGGATTACGGTACTAAAACGAAATTACTGTCCATTTTCCTTTAGACTTTACTAGTATTAATTCGGGTTTCAATTTATGATGTAACAAATGTCTTTGTTGCTATTTAGCAGTTTGTTATGCCGGCTTAGATTGTAGGTAGCCGGAGCTTTATTAATACAAACAAATATAATACGTTATTTTGGTTGAGAAATTTTAAGTATATAACAGTAGCTAATATATAGCCACATAAACTTGGTCATATGAAACCAGAAATTCAGCAGTCACCATAACATCGAATAATGACATACAGTTAGTTGCGTCTATGAAATACCTTGACAACTAGCCACCTGGTATTTTAGAAAATTATCTTGATGACCAATAGACAGATAATGTATTCCACTGAGACATTTATTAGTCAAAATGTATGCAACCTTTTAACTAGTACATATAAACATGTCCAAATTAACAATCAACTGCAATGTTTGTGATTTTTACTTTACAAGCAACGTCATTGACAGTTAAAAAAAACATTCATGTTGTCACTAACTGTCAAAATAGCACACAAATTCATCTTAATTTTACAGATTATGAAGAAGTAAGTAGAAACAATTTTTCGTTTCTATTTCATGGTGGTTGATTGATAGTAACAATTGCTTGTATGTGAATGTTATCTACTTTTCAATATTGTAAAGAAAGTTAGTTTCAATATCATCATTCAGTTGATTACTATAATAAACAAAAATAAATTAACCCCTAAAAATATTTTTTTAATTTATGAATAAGATTGGATAGCTGTTTGGGTATTCAGTGTATTACAAAATATATAGATATGCAAAGAGTTTACGTCAAAACGAAATCTATTATTGCCACGACATATCTTTCTTTAGGTTGATGTGTATGAACACTTTCTGACATAAGTTTGAATTGGAAAACATGGCATTTCTAGACAGAGGAAACATAAGAAACGAAACAATTTTCAGAAACTTGCCATTTAGGTCACAAGGCAGTCAATAAACCTATTTAAACAAAAGTAAATTTATCAATCAGTTAGAAAACTACCGAACATCTACAGTACTTTGAATCATGTCAACTGGGAAAAGAATAAATATAAATGTGCAGAAAGTGAAATAATAAGTGTCGGCAACAACCAGTGTAATCAAGGTTGACAAAACAAGTTGCTAACCAGTTGTGGAGAAAATCCTACAGCCCACTTTTGTCAAAATTTCTGCAGATGAGGTCGTCCAGAATGACGATGAAAGCTCCACGGTTAAACAATGCAGCCCAAAAATCAAAGTAAAACCAAATGTATCAGCATAGTTTTGTGTAAAGAAAATCAATGATAGTGCATGCTTAAAACTAGTAGATAAACAATCAAAAGATTTATTATCTGTTGGATGGTAGGAAGTGATTTGTAAGAGGAAGAGTTTGATTTATGAATTACGCTAGTTAGCACTTATTACAAAATAACACTGCCTTCCAAATTTCAACGTAAGTCATCAATTTCTCTATCTTAGGTAGTTGATAAAATGCCACTCAAGTTGTATCACTTCTCTCATGACTACAGATACTTTTTTTATGTCTGAGACGAAGATGTAAGATTCGCGGAACAATTGTAAAAGATGTCATCATTTTGAAACCTGAATATCAGTTTAAAAATATTGCATTTGAATAGGCATGTTACTTCAAATATAGTGGTCGTAATTTAACTGAACATGCTTTACCATACATTTCGTACAGTAATTGACACATGAATGTATATAGAAATAGTAAAGTGGTTTTATATGCATTATTGGTCATTTCTCGACTAATAAGTATGTAACCCTCATTTGTCAGGTGCTGTTTCCAATTAATTTCAAGAAAAATAATCCACAAATATCTAAATTCTTTTATACAGTGATTAAATCATTTAAAGTAGTATTGTTTTTTTTAACTTGAATAAACAGAATGATATCAGATGTTGGGAAGAATTTAATAGTTGTAGATTCTCACTGGTGACATTCAATTACCATCTAGCAAAATGAATCAGCTCACTAAAAGATCCTTAATATTCCTTGCAAAACTTAAATATACAAAGTTTTAGGGATGTAGACATTATAGTATTGATTCTTACTTAAAGACCAAACACTGTAGTTTACCATAGAATCAGTAGCACTAAATGATTTTAAAATGAGGGTTGTATAACAACTCTCTGTATTGCTTGTTGCCAACAATAACGATACAATAATTTTTCCGGTTTATCTTTCAATAATACGCACTGCTGTGAAGTATAACTCTTGAAATATGGTGTCCATAGTTAAAATCAGCCATTCATTTGAAAATTTAGAGTTAATATGTGTGCAGCAAGTTACCTTACTATCATGTTAAATTAATTGTCCCTTATTCTGTACCAATAACTCAATAGCACACAACGTTTACTTTAAATGAGAAGTGTATTTCTTCTAAATGGACATTTCTATACGTTTGATCTTCTGTATTCAGTAGAGCCATAATTTTGATGCATCAGTGACTTAGACGTCATTTTCACTTTGATTATGAACTGTTATTGTTGTTCTAAGCTAATAAAGCAATGTTTTCTTTTTTATTATATCCCTTAGATATTCATTTACATATATTTAATCATCTAAAGGAGTAGTAATGTATAAGACTATTCAATTATGCTAAGATTATGTCAATTAATTTATTAGTAATCTCTGCTAGTTTTACCCTTGTCATTCAGTTGGATAGATATGTATACATATATAATTTATGACACGGCGCAATTCTGATTCCATCACTTATGGAAATTGTAATGACAACTATTTCATAATTAGTAATATAAATTACAACAGTAAAAGAAAACTGATATATATATATATATATATATATATATATATATATATATATATATATAATCATATTAATAAATAATGGTATACTTAATTGACAAATGAATATTACAGTTCATTTATTATTTAGTAACAGTTCATCAATATTTGTGTAGGCATATTCTAAGCATTAGTATTATGTACATAAATTTCAGTTTAATAAGTTTCAAATACTTCAATGAGGTATACAAGCAAATGTTATATCATGTAATTCTTTTTAAACTAATGATAACACTGAATAGTACCCGTACTGGATAATATTGCATAATATAGAAATGCGAACCGTCGAATGTCTACACAATAGACTAAAGGTCAAGTGTACATTATGAGGCTGGAATTATTTGCATTTAATCCATAGTGAAAAGTAGGTAAGCTTCAATTTAGTCTAAAAGCTAACACAATGAGCTAAAAGGTTGGTACTAAATCACATACAGTTGTGAGTGAGTAGGGGGGAAAAATAGCATGAAAAACATTGGCGACAGTGTGTGACAGGCTTAGAAAATTGTATTATTTACCCCTAAGATTTTCGTGTTACACTGTTTTATCCAACGTTTCTGGCATTTTGTCCAAAATTAAAATATGTTATGCCCAGTCTTACAGCACTGTTGAACTTAGGTTAAAACATAAGACTGAGATTAGGACTGAAAACAGTATATATCATATGGATTATTATTAACAATGGTATTTAGAAATTTTAGTAAAACTATGATTTTGCCCAAAGCGTAATTCTGAAGTCAATACTTTAAGTTATGTATTTGTCTGAAGTTAAGATTCAAAGTTACAATTAAGGTTATAACTAGACTGACATAGAAATGAGTATTTACAAATAGTTGGATTGTTATCTGGTTAAAATCTTTACATTCGTTAGTGAAATAAAGCTCGTTATATTGTATCATTCCCATAAAACCTTGAAGAGATAGAGATTTTTAATGAGATACACATATAGTTTATGGTGGCAACACCTACGATGTGCATGCATTCATGGGTAAATCTTTGCCTTTTTGTAGAAATGTTCTTGAGGTAGGTAAATTGTAATAAATACGCGAATTCTTTGAGAAATAAATTAACAACTTTTCAGTCACAGAGACGAATTTCTATGTCGTCACTTCTAAGACAGCTGTGATACCTCTAAAAACTATGATTCATTCATTTACCATGCAAAATATTTATATTCCCTGTAATACAATTGCTATTCAGTCATAAATACTGTCTTTTCAGCGGCTTATAGTGGCTAATGAATAGAAACAATGGTTGCCTCATTTGTAAACTGAATGTGGGCATTTTAGGTATCGCGTTTAATCGTTTTCATAATGTTTTTCAGCTAGGGGCTTCACATTCAGACGAAAAACCTGTCCAAATATTCTTGGTTTTTAATGTACGCCTAATTAAAATCATCCTTTTATTAATTAATCAATCAATCAATCAATGTCTGTTACCCCTCGTGAAGCATAGGTCACCATTGTCAAAACAACTCTGTTCTGGGCTTTCATTTCCAGTTCGTCTTAATTGTTGTTTATTCTTTCAATGTCTGTCTGTAATTTACGGCTCAGTGTGTTCTTTAGTCTTCCTCTTTTCCTTTGGAATTAAGGATTCCAAGTTAGTGCTTGTCTTGTGATGAAGTTTGGTGATTTCCTCAACGAGTGTCCGATCCGCCTCCAGCAACCTTTCCTGTTTTCTTCTTTAGCTGGAAGTTGGTTTGTTCTTTGCCACAGAAGGTCGTTGCCATTTACAACAGATGTCTAATAAAACATTAATTGAGCTACATTTATTTTCATTTATGTGAATAATAAATCACATTTGTAAGCCCATCCAACCAGAACATACGCATTTCGAACACAATTTTACTCGGTTGTTATTTCGAATTCTTAAAATAACATGTAGAGGGTTTTGTAAAGTGGACATAAAACAACTGATAAACAATATATTCTATTCCATCTAATTGTTTTAATCATATGGGTTTAGTCGACTTGCGATTAAAGTATGTTTTACATTACAATATAATTAGTGTGCTTAAATTTGATGGTCTGTGAAGATAAGTACTATGATTTGAGGATTCAGTTCGTCACAGATTGATGCTGTCAGGGTACTGTTGAAAACCAACGAGCACTAGACAGCCGTATCACCCAAGTATCCCAAATTGATGGAAGTGGGATTTCTGCCATTTGATCCCAGGCCAGTGGTGCAGAGAGTTAAGCGTTCACCAACTTGGAGCCCACGAGGCGAAATCTACGGTGCGCTTTGCTAAGGAGTCTCTTGTTTGGATGAAACAGCTGTCCAGTTCTCCCTGGTTTTCAATGGTATCCTGCCAACATCAATCTGTAGTGAATTCAGTCAACTAGGCATAATGACTGTGCGTTCGCTATATAAGGATTTATCATCAATAATGCCAACTTAATCATATTGTAACATGAATAAATGATTCATTCGTCCAAATAAGGCATTTGTTTCTACAATGTATCATATTAAATGGAAACCTGAAAGTATGATAGAAAAATTGATATCTAAGTAAACGAATCTAGGTGATTGGCGGTCTAAGTTGACCTACTTAACTTACAATTAAATGACCGTTTTAATTGTGAACTTCAAAATTTAAATAAATATTGTAAATAATGCCACATTTTAAGGTCATTCTCAGCATATGATTTTGTTATACAGAAGCCTAAACTTACATCATTGAATCAGTAATCTATTAATAAATAGGTAGTGATTAGAACATACGTTGGTTGTTATGACATATTCCATTTTAGACACATTACAAAGAATAACGTGTAAATGATTCACATATACATTTTTGTACTAATGAATAACGTTAGCATTTTGGAATTGTATATTGGTTAGCTGTCGTTATCAGTAGGAGGTTTATGCAATTTCTACGCCTACAACACTTCATACAATGACATATTTTGTGATTATGTTTATTTACCGTGTGTAATCATGTAACTCTGATGTATGAATCATCAAATTTCATCAAACTGTGTATAATTTACTTTTAATTTAAACCGAAATGTTTGTCGCAGAATTGTTTAAATATGTATATGATTATCAGCAAGTAAATTTGTTTTACTGGTGGAGATATACAGGACTCCAATATTAAACCTCAAGTAATGCCTATGTAGTCAAAGATAATTACGAATGTAGATGCCTATGTCCTTTAAAGTATCAGCACATACTTAATACTCTTAATGTTTATCATTAAGCAATTTTAAGGGGTGTAATTTCAATCAAAGTTTTAGACAAAACGGAACACGTTTAAAAGAAAATGGAATAAGTCACTTGTGGAGAATCTAATTTTAGGTTTTTGACTGAAGAAACAAATTATTTAATGAATCATTAGAACTTCAACAGTGAATATGCAAGACTTAAAATCTTGAGAATTCAGCAGATATCATAATCCAATATTTATATAAATAAGTAACCATACGAACTATCTATTAATAAAGACTTTATGAAATTGGTTATTTGTATCCAGTGACTTCAGGTCTCATATCGAACGTCTAACAAATTTTACTAGTAAGCCAGTCAGCATCCACTAATAGAATTCTCACTTCGATCAATTGCGTTATACGAAGACATCCAACCATTATCTTTCGAGAAACCTATCTCATTACCGATATGTCTGAACTTCACAGGTCACCTATTCTTACTAGAACTTCAGGATCATCTTGAAATAAAACAGTAGTCAGCTGATTATTGCAACTGAATAGGGATATTTTTTGTAGATAGGTGTTAAGTTTAGTTGTTTGTTCTGTAATCAACAAGAACACCTAAATTAAACTAAATAATACACACGTTGAATACTTGCTCAGTGGTCAGTTCTAACTGTAATGTTTGTAAATATTCACTAAGTATGATGTTCTATTTCAGTTTAAATAGCGCAGTTTCACATGATGAAACAGGTTAGTTGTAGTTATAGAGCAACCTGAAAATAAAATGAATGTCAATAATTTCATTCTGCAAAGAGTTTTTATCTCGGTGATTTCATTTTCATTGCCATACAATCTTATATATGTATGATTATGAAATGTAATGACAATCGACTAAATATGACGACAAAACGGAGGCAGCATAATTTAAAATTAAAACTACGAAGCACCATTATAGAACATCTGGTGACTATTAGTTACTCAACCAACAAGGATTCCTCCTCGTTATTAGGAAACTACCAAAGACAACAAATTTCTGAAGTCTATGTATTGTTGAAGCTATTGCCATATACACAAAGAAACCAGAACTGTATGCACAAAGAAACTGCCTCAACTTCTGATCATACGATCAGCTTTACTTGAATTTGATAAACATTATCTTTTAGATCATGTTTAGTTCTACTTTGATTCTGTATTGTTTATTTGATAAGATTTTTACACGCTATCTCTTTATTCTATATCGAAATCTCACTGATATATACATCTTTTTACCCTCGTCTCCATCTACGTCTCATATACTCTCCATTTTCTAATTTATCTCATTGCATAACTTGACTCTTAGATTATTACTTTCCATCTACTTCCCTGAATCGCCTTATCTGTTCTGAAATTTCTGTATATTTGTTTATTTATGCCGATTGTACAGGTTCTTCACTTCTTTTAGACAGTTTAAATAAGAGTAAAATTGTACATTTTCTTTTTTTTATTTAGTCACTCGAGGCCGTTGATCTAGCTTACACTTCCTTCATTTTGTCACCTCGTTTGACCAATCGTTATTATATTGCAATATTGTTTACGTATATGCGATCAAATTACTGTGAAAATGAAATAATCGAGAAGAAATCGTTCCACAGAAGAAGATTCCAATTTCTCATTACTCAGTGGATGCTTTCCATTTAATAAAACGTGAAAATCATTACTTTCCAGAAATTGTATTGTCATTACTTTGTTCAACAATAAAGCAATATCATATGCATTATGATAGGTTTTATTCATATCTACTGAGCATATTTGATTAGCTTTATTTTAAATATGGAGACTATAGATTGTAGATTGTATACTTAAGCAAATACAAAGAAAAATAAGCAGGCTACTGGTTAACGTTTATCAGTAAACATACTGATATATCTATCTATAGTAGGTAGAAAAACTTACCTTCATATCTTGTGTAAGTTGAAACTCAGTAAACAAAACAATCTTAAAGAATCTAATTAACCTTATGAAATTTGGCTTTACATTTCCCAGTTTCACAGGTTCAAACATAACTAATCTATTCTGACAACTACTGAACTCTGCATTCAAAGATTATTGACTGAGTAGTGGTCACTATTTTGTTTGCCAAGTCCTTAGTCTGAAATTCTGGTTGATATACTTTTGAATTTTACAGAAAGCTTCATTTTCTCTGAAATTAATTAGTTAAACCTTGTCGACAAGTGACAACTAACACAAACTCCAGTAACTCCAGCAACTTAACATTAAAGCGTTATGAAATTTATCTAGTCATTAGAACCGATAGCCACATTGCTATGTGGGAGTAAATAAACATTACATTGATTACTACTGGGTGATTCAATGATACCAATATATTCATCGATTGTTCATTTGTTCCCATCTACCTAGATTAAGTCTAAGTTTAATATAAATAAATATGAAAAAAAATTTCATGCTCCACTCTTTGAATAGACGTTTTGTTACTTTGGCAATATACTTTTGTAAAATTCAGCAAACCATTAAATGAAATTTACTTTTTTTCGATGAAAATTGTAACTGTGATTGAAAGAAAAAATTTTTCCACTGATTTCGTAACTATATTTTACTGTAATAATGAATTAGGCTTCGGCAAATTTTTAGGAAAGCATTAAGCTACTTTAGAATGTATAGATTTGACAATAAAGTGCTTGGTTAAGTTAACTAAGTGAGTTAGTGTACCTTACAAATTCAAATGGAAGGAGTTATATGACAGGCGGATAATTACTATCTTTTACAATGGTGATATACACCTCTAAAATTTCAACTGAGCTTAGTCAGGATATGTCTACATCAATCTGATGAAATCGGGAATAGATTCATAAAATTCCTTTGAAAAAAGTAACAGAAGACAATGAAAGTAGTTGGACGAAATCAAATGACATTCAGAGAATAGAGTGATAACTCTGTATTATAACTCTGAAGAAACAATCTTTGTATGACAGCACTAACTTATCTTTCCAGATGCAGGGTTCATAGAAAATGCAAAAATTGAAAACAGTTATCATATAGATGTCAAGCTTTAGGCTCGAATCTAGTAAAGCTGGTATGCATATTAACTTAAAACAGTAAGCTAGATAAATTGGTTAATCACTGTGTAGTGACTAATATTATATTTATCCAGTCCTTTATAGTACTTATAGTAACGAATTCCAAGTAGACTGTCGTACAATGTTTATTTAGAATTCGTTCATTTGAAAACAACAAATAAAGAAAGAAGAGTTTATGTTCAGCATTGTAGATCGTCTACATCTTCAAAGTGTATCTAGTATTAGTTCAAATATTACCATTAAATCATAAAATAAATTTATTCATCAAAGTGATTTTTTTGAAGAGTTTATCATTAATCTGTACAATAGTGTATATAATGCATGTGTGATAAATTATAGGTCAATAAATAATTGTAATTGTTTAATTAATTGTTTGTATCCATCAGATTGGTGTTGGCTGGGTACCACTGGACTTTATACAAAGATATGATGGAGAAAATATCTTTCCGATTGACCTCTGCAAACGGTATTTAACTATAACTGTAGCAATACCTCCCTTAAATTTGAAGTTTATGTATAATGATCTCAAAAGAACAGTGCATTTAGTTTGTGAGGGCTACTCCACATTCATATTGTTTTAAATAAAGCTTGTACAGTGCCCACTTTCTAAAGAAATGTATCTTAGAAAGTTTAACACTGTATCCATTCAATCTGCGGAATAGATTCAGCGGTATTGTGAACATGGGGTGTGGACTAAGTTGGCCGGCTGTCTGTTCCACATAAATTTTTCACAAATCAATCTCTGTAGAAACACTTTATTTTTTCTAGTAAGTAGAGTGCCGAGGAATTGTAGTTATGAATAGTATTCCACTTTCATTGTGAAATTTATTGACGGATTGTAGCTATTGAAGGATCTAAGGATATTATGATTGTCGAGAAATTCATCATATCTTACTAAGTGGTCATCAATATACGTCCTGTACAATACTAGGTTGTTGACTGTATTCTCTAGTTTTAACAATGTTTATGAACAAATTGTTTAGCAGTGGTCTCAGTGGAGAACCCATTTATTCCCCATCTACCTGACTATATAGTATTCATATCAGTATTCATTATAGAATTTGCTGCAAAAGTCATCTTCTTTAGCATTCTACAAATTCAACATCAAGTCAACAATAAATACAAGTTATGCTACATTACTTGTTGCCTATACAAATATAAATTATAATAGAACCAGTAGCCTATTATTTATGTTTCACTCCATTTTGAAGTGTCAGCTTAAATGTATACTTGTTATGCTGTCTAATATTATAAAAGGGAATCGTTTCTAATAAACAAACTTGTTGAACAAAATGCCATGAATTGAAATAATAGACAACAAAACAGAATATCTAAACAACTTTAGGAGACAATTTTCTTCTATTCAACATTTATTATGCCAATTTCTAGAGAAGAAAAAAAACATCACGTCTAATAAACACTTTTCTAATGTAAACACTTACAATGTTTATAAATTAATTAAAATTAATCAAGTCTGTTGAAATATTTCATGAAATCCACATGTATATCTTGACTCACATACACGGGGAGGAGTAACAGAACACTATAATCAAATGTGAGAGGGAGGAACAAATGTCTAAGTGGCTCCAAAAACAAATGACTTTAAGCTATGCAATAGAAGTAATAGAAAACCTTGTCGTCAATTGTACAACATGATTATACCAGGCCATAAGTTTGACCTTGTAGTGGAGTATAAGGATTTGTATGTTAGTCAGCAACTTTACCCCCCCCCCATGCCGCACTGTGTGTGCCGAAACAGTTTGCTATAACATTGAATCTGCCCTGGTAATTTCAATTCTTATTATTGTTATCGATTTAATGGTGTGATAATTTTTCAGTATTCTCATTTTTTATTCTTGAATTATCATATTGTAGTCACTTGATCTTTTATTTAACTTGACCTTAATTAATTGTTCATGTGTATGTATCAATGATTTGACAAGTATACAGGGTTAAGTGTGAACAAACTAATCGCTAACGAAGTGCGTTGCACGTATTAGTCACTGGACGTTGAATGTAGTATTTCAACTCTTCAATGTAATATCATACACACGTACAATCAATGTTCGAAGCAGGATACGGCATTTGGTGCGGCATATTCACAACCTACTCTCTATGTTTTTTATTCTACGTCCCTCTGAACATACTCTTTCCTCATAAGATTACCTCATATATAGGAAGTATAAGAGGTATAGAAAATCCTGGCCACTACGGTTAGGGTCAGCCATGCTACAGAGTCATTGGGTTGTACTGCTTTAACCTAAGTTCACTTAAGTTAAGCAGTTAGACCTTACCAATCAAATATAGTAGAGTTGGATTATTCGTCAACTCCAGTCCAGCACTACAAGTATATGTATGACCAGATTGTTCGGAATGTACAGTGAAGATACATCACATGTTTCAGGTCTACTCCGTCCGCTCATCACATCGCCAAAATGTATCAAAGAGACTGATTATTTTTTCATTTGATTTGTATGTTAACAACACGTCGTCTTCTAGAACATATTTTGATAGTGCATAGCTTATTTATCTTTAGTGTAGACCATATATACCTGTTTGTTTATTTTTTTGCCACGATAAATAACATGTTCATCACATCCTTTCAGCAACTTACAATCGAAAATTTTATACCATCTATGAGAGTTCCTGATTGAGACAAATTAATTATTTAGTGATTCTAATTTTTAAACGGTTGCTTTGCTAAGGTGTCAGTGATGGGATACTATAATTTTAGGAATATCCATCTAACCCGATAATAGCAACCATCGTTTGCTAATAATTGACTGATAGCATGATGTAATTTCGCGACATTAAAAAGACGATATGGGTTGTGTAACTCAACTTTGTATAATCACATACCGATGGTAGTGCGGAAGGAAGTGCAATATATAAGTCCAAATGATTAAACTGATTCAAAAGTCTCTATGTATATCATTTACCGCTAATTCTTATTGTACTGAGTTTACTTTCTCGTGAAGAAGTGAAAGCCTACGTATAAAGTACTACTCGCAAACATAAACATGTATTCATTACTTGGTTCCGCTACGGTGTCAAATGAAAATCCACTCATACGAAAAGTATATTCCTTCTAGTAAAGCACTTGACACATTGTCACTACGAATTAAACCGAAGAAAATAGTTCAAGTAAAGGAGGAGGCTATTTTAGTGTACCTTAATTCAGAGAATGGAAAGTATGACAAAATCTAGTACTCATACATATCTTGCGGAATTAGGAGTTGGTGTCAGATCGCTTTAAATGCAAGTTGGCGTTTAAAGCAGTTTTAGTGAGACTTAACCAACATTAATCTATGACGAATACAAACAACTAATATGCACTAGTCGAATGTTAATCACTGACATAAGACATGTATATAAATATATGTATTTATTAAGGAGTAGTTGCGTAATTGAAGAATTGTACACATTTTTATCTTTTATTAGTTTTGCCTTCAAATTTATCATCATCATCATCATCCCGTGGTCGATGAGATAAAGCTCATTGTTTAACTATCATAACAACGTATTTAACTTAAATTAAGTATTTCGATTTTTATTCATCATAAATTGAATAATCGATTCCGGATTAATTAAAGTATGTCAACAGATAAACAACTGAAACCATTTTTAAAAGTGATCATCACGAACGATTCCTTTCCTGATGATTGATGAGTGGATATTATGATATTGAAACAGATTTTTGATTAAAGTTAGTTGATGTGAAGTACTCAATCAGTCGTTTTGAGTACTATACTTACACAACAATATATTGTATAATTTTCTGTTATTTACTCATTCTATTATTAAAAGCAAACACTTTCCTTCTTTATCAGTCAGGGATATAGTGAAATATTCTCTATTCAAAAGATAAAGAAATCCAATGTAGATTTGCGTGATTAATTTATTTTTTATTACTATGACACTGATTATGATAAACTAAGGTAGATATCTCATTATAAACGCTAAATCTATTATCCGTTTACTATGTGCACGCCATCATAGAACCCTGACTAATGTTATTGCACTTTTCTCTCTCAATCACGTCTTTATTTATTCAATTTGTGTCTAGGTTAATATTTTTTCATCTTATACACTAGTATGCAAATCCTTCAATCTGTCTATTAACAACCTGATGAAGTATCTTTTCCAAAAATACGTCAATAATGCTTCTTTTAGTCAAGAAGGCTTGTTGTTCAATTATTTCTCATAAAAATATGGAAAAATAAAGTAAATATATGTTACAGTGTTTTTGATTTACTTGTGAGTAAAACTTAATGAATGCATTACAACCATTAAGATAATATGTCGTTGATATACTAGAGAATAAGTGTGATTAGAAGCTCGATTTCTGTTTTACTGATTGTTATAAAACGCACAGATAGAACTAATATATTATGTAAGACCAGTGAGTCTTTGGTATTAAGTTTTAATGTATTGTACCATAACTGAAATAATGATGTCTATATTAAACAGAATGTAGTTAACATCATTTATAATGCCAAGTGATGAACGTTCTCGAGGTCAGTCGTTGAAGTCACAATTTCCTGACTTTTGATCCTATTACCTATTTACAACAATTTACTAGTGACATTAGATGAGTTTGTATGGTGAACGTTAAGTTATTTTGTAAAACTGCTCAGTTACTTTTACATCTTTAATTTTGATCGACTCAATGTCAGTCTCTCAATGCTAGGTATAATGAGTAATGTTTGCTGTCGATACTTTCTAATTTGGATGAGACAGTGATAATAACATATTTTTAAGAATAAAATGCAGCCTTGATAAGTGGTTTTGTGGGTAAAAATGGTTCATGGTCATTTCAAGAATGAGTCTTTGACAGTTTTTTAGTTCACATCGATCAAACATACAAAATCTATAAGAAACAATCGACTGCTTGTGGTGAATCACGTAACAGGGATTATCTTCAAGTTTTTCCAATGCAGTACTAAATATTAACAAATTTGATCATTTTCCTCTCGTTTAGTAAATCAAAGTTGCCTGTTGAAATGAATTTTCCATCGCAATTATGATTTTAAGCACTAACTTTTAATATATGCTCAAATGGTTAATCCAACATGTCAATCCGCCTTAAAATGATAACTAAAGTTAACTGAACAGTTTTAGAATAAGATCCTTAATGAAAATTATAGTCTACGGTGAATCATTCACTTAGTAAATACACAAAAAAATGATCAAAAGTACTGAATTTTTCATTTCTGTGAGCATTTGAAGTTTTATATACTCACATTTTTGTGTTAGACAGTTAGTACGTAAGTCAATATTTGTGCTATAAAAAAACAATTCTCGGTACTTGTTAATAGTCCTGTCATCTTATGAATTCTGGCTTAAAAGTTATAATTACTTGCCTATTCATTTCAATTCAATCCGACTGCAAGATCTTACATTTAGTTAATCATTTTGGTAAATTCACTTAGGTATGAAACATTCATTTATTAGTATCATTTAATTTGTATTGTGACTGGCAAGTGGAATCCAGGACGCGCGTTTCGTCCTATTTGGGAATCATCGTCTGGATGTACCTGCATCCCAATGTTGATGTTCACAGTGGGATTCGAACTCAGTTCGTTTCGTGTTCCTTTCCTTCTTTATTGATTTGTCAAAGATAACAATTAATTGCCAACTTCTCCACGATTTCTAGACTTCTTAGGAAAGCTTTATTTCTAATCGGAGAATTGATCTCCGTTTTACCTACGTAAATCATGACTGAAGTAAATTATTTGATAGTAGTTTGAACACTCTTCTATAGTGTAAGATTAATGGAAAGTTAGGATACTAAACTCTACTAAGTGATATGCTTAGTAAGCCTTCAATTTATAGACTTTATATCATTGTGGTTACGTTTTCAGATAAGTTTTATTCTGTACACCTAAATTTTAAGGTTGATGAAGAAAATACGCTTGTAGAAATCTGAAAGGCCCCTAAATATAATATCTACTTTATATAATATTCAGTACTATTCATTGAATAAAAAATCTGTAACGATCAAAGTTCCGTTACAATGTTATGGTAAATCCGAATAGCTCAGCTCATCGAAGACTATGTTTTGATGTTAGATTGTTGTCAGTAATCGGCAGATGACTCCGTTTAACCCAGGTGTAATGTTGAATAGCACATGTTGATAGAATTCCATGGGCAATAAGGATAATGTTCAGTGATTAGTGTGAATATCTCAGTCCATCGAAACATTGATTATGATCACAACATTTCAGTGATATTGTCTCGAACCGTAGGCTAGGTGACACTAGTTTGAGTCTCATAAAAGTCACATATGCCATGCTGACTAGTGCCAACTAGCATGTAACTTAGGTCACAGTGGGTTTGCTTCCAACTTCTTTCAGTTGTCTGAGATTCACTAGCATACTACTAATATGCGTTCAGTTTAATAGAACACACTAAATGAATTGTTTTTTTGTTCAATCATCGCATATTTTCGATTAAAATGCTAAACAACACCCAGCTTATCTAATATCACAAACATAGTCTGTTTTACGTCACAACTTAAGTGGTTACGCTAAATGTAGACTAAATGTAGTTAGATTTTGAATGCTAACGACATAAATGAAGTGACTAATTACTAAGGATTTTCATGTTAACACTACCGTTTTTCATAGATCAAACTTGATGATTTTTATCTTATCAGTTTGAACTTTGTAAATGACTCACTAAAAATAAAAGAAATTAAGTTAACACACGAATAAACTTTCTAATTGTTCACCTAAATGCCTGTCAAGCAGTTGAATTGTTTAATACTAAAGTATGTTTCATATTATTATCTTTACTTATCGAACTATGCACCTGATCATTAGAAATGTTATAAATTGCTCTGATGTGTTTGTATTTAAACTTCACTGCTACTAGCTGAATAAAGTGTAATTATTTTCTCTTCTTAGAAATATTAACAGGTCAGTCTGTGTGTATATACACGCAAACTCCAAAGTTTATCTGATAGCAGTACTTCAAGTGATCATTATGGATACTTATGAAGGTATCGTATGGTATTCATGTCACGTATTTATAGATCATTTACATTAGACGCTTATTTATAATAATGGTAAGGTATGGCAATGAAATTTCTGTAAACCTTCGCTATTAAAATTCCATAAAGACTTCCTATATCTGGAAAACATATGACGTAACTCACTTCTAGAAATCACTGAAATGAGTATAGTTTCCTGAAACTATTTAAAACAATTAAAACATGTCAACACGAAAAATGAACATTTTCGTCAATGATACTAATGAATTGTAATAATCATTTATGGCAGAAATCAAATTCATAAGTAACCAATGTTATGTCGGACCACTAAAAAAGAGTGAGAAACTTTCAGAACTGTGTTTTAGAGAACTAATTCACTTATTCTGGTCATGAGTAGTGTAAACATTACATTTCTATTATTGCTACGTTCCTCTAACCCTATCCTCTCGTTTAGCATATTAACTGTTATTATATTGTCTCTTATTATGGACTACAGCTAACTAGTTGTGTACAACTTGTGCCTAGTCAGTACCACTATTTCCTTAGTTCTGTATTAATGTTAGTTTTTCTATTTGGTTCTCTGTGTGGTCTGATTTTGTATATATATAAAGGTATGATTGAAATACAAATCGATTCAGTTCTGTCTGTTGGGATCATTAACCGTTTTTTCTCTATTCTGGCTTGGGGGACTGGTAGTCGTGGGGCAGACGTGTCTATACAGTGATTAGTAATCATCAAGGGCACCGTGTATTTTTCACAATACATAACAACTGGCGACGGGTTAAAGTAAATTCAACTTACGCAGTCATTGGTCATAAGTCGTAAAACATAACAACCAACTATATCTCTCTTTAAATTTACTAATTCTAAGGATCTATTGAATATCCAAAATCACTTACATTATAAAATGCTGAAATTGTTAGTTCCTTAGATCGTAAACATAAACTATCCAGTCATTTTGTCTACACAGTGATTAATTGATTTCTTATGAACAAACCTACATAATACTCGTATATATAATGATGATAAATTGGCGTACAATAGTATTTTACACTATAATTTAATTGCCGTTTTTGTTAAACTGTATCATTGTTATTACGATGCAGTGGATATAAAGTAAATTATTTCTGTAAAATCAATTATTATAATAGTCATTAAATTTTGAAATGACTTTGCTTAGTCAAAATACATGTTGTATGTTGATGCAAAATATTAGGAAGTTGCGGATAATTGCTAATATTTTGTTAATTTTCAACAATTAGTTTGAGTGGGTGGGAGGTGAGTTGCTATACATAAGTAGGCACTTTCTTTGTATGTTAATATTTTGTTGACTAAGGTATGAAATGCGTAATTATGTCACTTTATGGTAGTTCTGATGAATCAACCACAGATCTTCGCTTTTGGAATTGATTTGAGATTAGTGTGATAAGTGCTACTACTGTCTAAGATCAGTCTGTGTCGATTAAACTCATAAGTATTCACAAAAAACGTTCTGAAAAATTAGGTAATGTCAGTTATTTTAACAGGGCTCCATTTATTTTTATGCAACAATCATGTTTACCAAAGTATCTCTTCATCAAAATGCAGATATCACTTGTCGATTTTCTGATCTTTTGCCTCTACCAGAATCCAAGTCTAAATGCTTATAGGTTTATACGCATGAAAATATTCAGAATTAGTTCAAAAGCAACATACATCGTCAGGCTGATGGTATAATAATGAGTAGTCTATTTGGACCTGTTTTGGGAGATATTTTTATAGATTATCTCAAAAAAGATTAACTTAAACGAGCACTTAACGAAATGTCTGAATGTTTCAGATATGTAGATGACACGTTAATTGTATATAATTGAGAAGAATATTGAAATTCATCCACTAAAACTTTCCAATAAGGTGCAATATCCAGTTTACTACGGAAGATGAAAATAATGATGATTTTTGCATTATTAACATTGCCATACACAGTACAGCAGATCACACAACCTACTAGTCGGCTTACATAGATAGTAAGCTGAATGGTCTATACCTGAATTTTATTAGTTTCGTCCAATCAATTACAAGGAAGCACTGATCAGAACATCATTTTTTAAAAGTAGAGAGGAATATTTACTCATGATAAACTAAAGGAAGATTTTATGAATATCAAAAAATGTCTGATAGGTAATTGTTATCCACAGGAAAACTAGAGATGGCAATTTGAATGCAGCTACAGTTAACAAAAAAACACAGTCTTTATCCTGCTTCATTTCAAAAGTGACGTTGTTGTGGAAACAGTTGGTTTAGGACACAATACTGCACTAAACAGAACCTCTTGCAAAGCTAGCAATTATATGCAAAACAACATGTTCATTGACTCCTTTTAAGGTAGACGGACTCTTAATTCTATGTTTTAGTCAACTGCACCTACAAATTTTCATGTACCTATAAAGCAGCTAAATTGGCTTCAAAGAAATTTGAGATTATTTTAGATTCTTTCGACAAACTTCCAAATTCCTTCCTGTAAATTGACAAAAAACTGTGGACTCAGGATATTAAGTTGATACTTTAAAATCTTTCATAGTGATTAATAGAGAGATAAACTCTGGTCTCTTGTAATTTGCTGAAACTATCACCACCGAGCACCACAAACTTGAATTGTTGGTCGAAAATGAAACTGTTGTATGCACTTCTTTACCTTGATATCACATGCTTCGTTCTTTATATCATAAGTTTATGATTGGGTCATTACATTGTTATATTATTTTTACTTACCATCTATAATTTTCATTATTAACTAATTCAGCTTTAATCACTTGAATTGATTCTTCCTCATTATTAACGTTTGCTCTTTATGCAATCAATTGTTATTGGTCTTGCACACAATTTTCCAAAACTTTCTTTAGTAAATGATGCATAATTACACTGTCACATTTCTGCCACATAACTTTATTTACGACTCTTACATCATGCTATTGTCAGTCATCAACAATAATTTTCAAACAAGCTCTTTTCTGCATGTTTATAGATCCTTGTAATTTTGATTTTCAAATATTATAGGTTGTAGGTAGCAGCATATGAGAACTAAACAATGTAAAATAAATTCCTCTTATTCTGGTCAAATGTATGTTCTTGCTCCTTCGTAATCAATATTAATTAATAACGAAATGTCATACATTTAAAGGAGGTTAATTTCTAATGTATTAGTATGTTACTGATTTCCACTCCTGCAGAGAATCATTGAGGATATTAACTAAGTAAATCAACTGATCATTGTTATATCAAGCGATTCGAGAAGAGCGACTAACTTTCCGGAACTGTATTTTTTTCAGAAGACTGTTTCATTTATTTTGAATAAATGTATATCGACTGTTTTGTTTACTATCATTGTCATATTCTCATTGCCCTCATCTTCCATTAAACTCATGAACTGTTATCGCAGTTTCTAGTCAATCAATCGTATATCTGAACCCCTTCCCTACTCCTCAGTCTCTAGTCATTAGTTTTTCCTCTTTGTGTAGATGCTATTCCCTCTATCGCGGTGATGAGTGGTCAGGTTTGTATGTATATAAATGGATGCGTGTAAAGTGATCTGACTGTCTGATAGCTGGCTTAGTTATCATGTGTTCTTCAATCCAACTTGGATACTAGTAGTCACGGGTCAGAAGTGTGCGTTCACTATTTACCATATATTGTAATTGCCTGATTTTTGCAAGATATAACAATACTATTTAAGATTTAGTTCATAAAATTTTAAATCATGAAACAAGGTTCAAAATTAAATATGAAATATAAGAAAACACTTTATATATCTAAGTATCAACCAACGTATAATGAGGCTGATATTTCATAAACCTGTTTTAATGTACATCTATCATTTCACTTTCCTCTAATCAGTAATACATTAGGACCTTAAACGTTATCACTATTCATTTTTGTATAAAAAACACATTCCGTCATATTTTTGAGAAGAGAAAAGTAAAATGTCAGTAATTAATGGTTTTATATTCTGTTATTAAAATCATGCATTCGTGACTTTAAACATTGCCTTCTGTAAACAAAAGAAATACCGATATTTGCGTCTTAAACTTATCCTACATATTGTAACAAAATAAAAAATTTAATAATAATCATGATAAAGATGACAGCGACGTTGATGATGATGATGGTAATGATGATGATGATGATGATGATGGTGATGATGGTGATGATGGTGATGATGGTTATGATGATGATGATGATGGTGATAATGATGATGATGATGACGATGATGATGATTATGATGACATTACACTAATATTTTTCGAAGATACTAGACGTAAATAAATTTTAATGAGATAACTAATGATTAACATTTAATAAGACGTTTTATTTATTTTTTACTTAGTTGTTGTAGTAGATTATAAGTTTGAATAGCACTTCATATTCCATATTAATTTTATTACAAAAGGGAAATCAACAGATTTATCCCAATACTTTTTACACAGCAATATTGATGCTGATCATATTCAGTGAAAAAAGTTTATAGTTATATAAGCCTTACTGGATTGAATAATATCCTTTCTAGTGAATATACACATTAACCAATTTGTAGGTTGTAGGATAAATTTGTATATTCTCATTGATTTGTTATAGACTGAAGCTGATCAGTCACTGTTGCTATATGTGCATCCTGAGCGGATTGCCTCGATATAGCGAATATTCACAAGTATCATTTAATTTGGATTGTGACTGGCAAGTGAACACGAAATAGACTGATTTCGAAGTCTACTGTGAACATCAACATTGGGATGCAGGTACATCCAGCCAACGAGTCCCAAATAAGACGAAACGCGAGTCATTGATTCCACTTGCCAATCACAATCCAAATTAAGTGATATAATTTCTTGATTGTTTATTAACAGCTGGTTATAATTTTTATACCTACTTGACTATGTTTCATTTACATTCTAGTGACCTAGTAGTTCTGGGAGTTTATGAAGATTATCCAACATCATGAATTGATTTTAATTAGATAATCATTAAAAATTAGAAGTAATTTGACAGGTATTCTATCACATAATTAACTTTTTACACTGTCAAAAATAGAAATCAAGACATTCAAAACACTGAAGTTTCAGAACATCGAACTAATGAATGATTGATAGTATGAACTTTTAGTTTTACAAAGTATGTAACAATCTAGACAAGAAATAATTTGGATAAAAATTATCTATTAAGAAAAAAAATATCATGATCAATACAAATTTACAAATCACTTTAATATTTTTTTAAGGGTAAACGGTTACACGGTACTTTCTGTTCATTTTAAGTAATCATTCTTGGAGGTAACGACTTTAGCGTCATTTGGTACCTTCTCTGTTAACATTCTTCTTTAGTAGAACTCTAAAAGATCAAACAAACAAAATGTTGAACACAGTATCAGAATAAGCATTAACGCAACGTGTAACACCTATTATTAATCAACTATTTCACTACATTTAGTTTAAACTTTAGAAAATGAAAGTGTTTGGTGAAAGATATAGGGGGGAGGAGGGTAAAATTATGTGAAAATAAATTTGGTTTAGCAACTTTTCTGATGAACTAAAAGTGGCTGCAAGCCAGGAAGCGTTGAGCGACTATTCTGTCCTTGTATGTAACACCTCAACAATATACACTCACCGCTTGTCGAAGAATCGGATCCTGGATATTTGGGCTTTGCAGCAAGCATTTCAACTTAAGGCCGCTATTTTAGTAATCAACAAGTTACAATTATATATCCAGCCACTTTGTGATTTTTCTCCAGTATTATTCAGTATTGATGATATTGTAACAATGTAACACATAATAAGAATTACATACTCCACTGATTACAGGTTCTGACTATGACTCCAATAATGACCAATGCAAAATGGATTGCATTTAAAATTTATGTCATAGAATATTGACTCACTAGGCTGAATTATTAGCGCATGCCATGTGTCCTCAATGTTCTGTGTTCTATCTAAAGAAGTATTAAGGATATGAACTATTGTAATGTTTCATGCTGGTGCAAAACACATCTTCAGTTGGCTACACTTTAGGGAACACATTAAATCCATTCACTCTAACTATTCTATTGGATCTACATATACGCACCCTATCTAATGGCTATCTAGTTACCAGTATTATTCTATTGAAAAACATCAATCTAATTGCAATAATTACCACTACCGATAGCATATTCAGCTTGTATTTATTCCCATTTATTGTGCTTTCTTTCCTTGTTTTCTTTGCCTTCATTAAGTGTAGTTACTTTTATAATATATATTCTTTCATCTTAACGCTGTTAATGTGCATTTGACTAATTCCTAAGGTAATCATATCAATTCTCATTCGATTACTGTGTTGAACTTGCTGACAATTTACTACACTATGTATTAATTATATTAAAAAATAATGGAACTGGTTCTGGTACTTTTAAATTTAGCAACTATTGGTAAGCAGGTAAAACACGCATTCATGCAATAGACAAAACCATTTATAGTAAAAAATATAGACAAAAACTACTCGATGACATGTCTTTATTTGTAGTATAGACTTCTAAAATGCATTTATAAGTAGTTAGTTAAACAATTTAATCATTCATTGTTGAATTCTATCAGCAGGTTGGTTTGTTACATCATATTCTTATTGCGTTTTCGTCGGAACATTCATCCTCTGTTCGTGTTTTGTTCCTACTTCATTTTGGTGAATTTATTCAATCTACAATGACAGATTAATGTATCATGTTATAACTTCATAAAGTAAAACAATGCTTCTGAAGTACAGTTTGGAATAAGTAGGTAATCAATTATGTTTATATACAGTACTTGATATTTACATTGTAACTTAGATAAACTGAAAACAAACTGAATGGGAAAGAAAAGGCACCGAATTAGAAGAGATAGTAGTTACGTCAAAGGTAGTGAGCGAAAAGTGTAAACATACTAAATATGATACACGGAAAAAGAAGTTGCTAATGGAAAAATAATTTTAAGATCACGATTCAAGGGGTGATAAAGAGTGGATGAACCTTAGCGAGGAACACCAGTAGTTAGTGAGATCATAATTGATACCACGTTGTCTTTTGTCTTCCAATAGTTTCCTTTCACCCTAGTATAATATCAGTCAAAATCGCGCATCGAGGTAGTCGGTGGTAAGTCACAAGTAATACATGTCTGAACCACCTACGTCGATAACAATTAGTGACGGCTGATTTACACTTCATTCTTATTATACTGTGTATAGCTTCATCATTACTTACCAGGTGGTTGTAACAATAGTAGCTAATAATAATCCTTTTCTCAAGAATTCTTTTAACGTGAATGGTGGCAAGTAAACAGATACATTTACAAATTGATGAGGTTTTGTGTTGAGTGCTTTCGGTTTGTTGTTTGTGCTGAAGACTATGGTTTAGTGAAACAGACGTTTTGTCTTAGTAGGAAGCGTCTCAACAACCAACCCATGAGCGCACTCAGAAATTGAATTCAGGACCTTCCGGTCTCGTAAAGAACGTCTAATTACCAGCCTCTTTTGGAGAATGTCAATCAGTCTGCCATATATATCAATACGCTCATTCAGCGTTACCGGCGATGATTGTCTCAATTCTGTTGTATCTGAACTTCTCTGGTTCACCTGCAGGTCCGAAAATTCCGGGTTCGTTTCCTTGGAAAAGTTTTGTGATCACAGTCGAGAAAAGTCTTATTCGCGAATGAAGCAGCTATCTAATGCTTCATGGTTTTCAATTGTACTCTTCCTACATCAATTACACCCCATTCTAAGTATTCTATCGATAAAACTTTGGATTCAGCAGTTTACATTACGTTGGATACCATAAACAAGAAATCGAAACACGTTATTTTGTTCATTATTAGTAGTTTATCATAATGCGTTTGCATCAATGCATTTAGTATTATCCATAACATGTTTGTAAATACCTTGTCTGCTAACTTTGTATTTGGTCGTCTGTTGATTTTAGTTTAAACAACTGATGATCTAATTTCTTAAAATGGATCTTTGTGTCATCTCTGTCAGTGTACTTTCTTAAAATGTATAACTTAATATGCATGAAAACGTTTAGATTTTCAACTCAATTAAATTAAAACTTAATAGTTCTCACATACATTTACCTCTATTTTTCAAGTATACCTTTACATAGTTTTTTTATTAACGAAAGTTTTCTGTTAGCTTCTTTCAAAAATTCTACAGACTTCTTTCCTGAAAGTCTTGTATAAAACCATAAAGAAACATCTAGTATTGAAAAGAATTGTTTAACTTTTTATCTTAAAATATGCTAGGGAATCTAATCTACCTTCACAATTGCTTATTATCGAATATGTCATATTCACTTTCTGATTGTTTATGTTTCATACAACTAGAAGAATAAGTTACAGAGAATTGTTGTCTTTAATTCATTTATACAGAAAACATGTTTTTCCACTTATGAGTATCAATAACTACTACCAATAAATTTGTTTATCAAACTTATATTTAATGAATCCTACTTGTAATTGTTATTGAAATTTACCAATATAACAAGAATTTCCAGTGTTATTATCAAAGTTGTAAAACAATAACTTTATCTAATTTAAAGGGAAGAGTATCAATAAATTATTATGAATTGACTATTTTTATTACACGAGGGCGATTCAAATGTTATTTTCATAACTAGTTTTCTATCTCCATAACAACAAATCACAACCAACTAAAGACAAGTGAGACAGCCGGCTTCCGGCGGTTGATATTTCCGACTCAGTCAATACACGATATGTTTATGTGACCTCACACCCGATATGGCAGAACTCCATCTGTCACGTCTTCTCACAACACCCTATTACAATTAATATCACCTCATTAATGACTAAATTTTTGAGGTAGTCCTTTGAGCTTGTGAGAAGAAATGATCAGTACAGTTTAATCATGTCGGATATGAAACAGTTAAACACCGATGACAGTGTATGAGGTCGTACAAGTATATCATGCATTGATCAAGTTAAAACTATTAGCTGTTGAAAGCTGGCCAACTCATTGATCTAACTGAGAAGAATTCACTGCCAGGCATAAAGGTTCTGAGCTTAACGACCTAGTGGGGTCATGAAAGATCACTTTTGTAGAGTCCCACACTAGGACGTAACAGCTGATTATTGTGAATTCCTGGTTTTCATTGGTTGTCTGGCTTAGACTAATCGTGATAACAAATCCAAATTCACTATATTTTAAAAGAAACCTCATGATATACTCTTTAATCTGTAAGTATTAGTGTGAAAAACAACAATTGGGTAAGCAATGTGTATCGGGCGAAAACAGAGTAGGTCATAAAATATTACATACATTACTTCCAAGCATCAATTTGCACGTCCTCCGCGTTGTCTGGACTGTATCGTTTATCAGCCTGCTTCTCTTGGTTGTTCTCGATTGTCCTCTGTATTTCGATCATTCTTCACCTCTTGCCCTCTTGCAACTCATCTCGTCTGCTGTTTACTGATTCTTCCCGATTTCCTTTGACACTCTGCTACCTACTACTTATTGATGACTTATAAGTAGTATCCACCACAATAGATCTACAGTACCTTCGTAGTATTTCGAGAATTTGACATATATCTCCAGTAAGCTATCATAAAGTAATTAAAATCAGCATGGATATAAAATTGTATAAGTGGCATCATTATTAAATGACTAAAGTGTATTTGATAATATTATATAGTAAGTGAAATTTATGATTCTTGTTCTTCAGTCTTATGTAATGATATGCTAATGGATCTCTAATCAAAGAATGAAAAACTGACCACTTTAGTTTCACCACTATAGATCTTCAAGACAAATTATTTGCGTTCTTGTTGTCAAAATGAACTAATAGGCCACGTGTTTATACATAAACAGTCTACAACAACAACTAGTGTATAATTAATACCTGGAAGTTATGTAAATTTGTAATTTGCAGAATGAATACATATGTGTATACATAAGTGCCATTATAGTTGACTAGACTTGTAGAAACTGTTCTATCAGCACAGAGGACTACTGACTTTACACAGAATACCAGCAAAAATCAAGAAATACTAAACAATTGTTTTTTTTCTACCATAAAACTTTTTAGTGGTTGGAAGTTACTTCTGGAAGGTGACAGTTTTATATATCCCCTCAATATTATCAGTCCGTGATATAAGCTTCAGTAGTACCAGTTTATTATTATAGAAACATGGTTTTATTAGTATTGAATGTATTTTAGAAATGTTGGATCATGTAAAAAAAATTTTGAAATGAAGGATTTGGAAATATTCTTATTTTCATAAATGATATCTACTGGAAAACTGTTAAAGACTTTGTTTTCTGTAGGATGTTGTAACAGTTTCAAACTCACGAGCACTGCTAACTTGCGAAAACAAACATACTTAAAATCAACATTGTCATTCAAGTGTCCCTAACATATTCTACCGAAATCATTCTAGAAACTGACAACTACCATCGACGTAAAGTGTCGTGTACTATTATGGTTGTTAAACTGATCATGTACTTGAATAATCTCAACAAACCTTCCATGGGAATAACCACAGTATACATACAGATGAGTGAATTCATAATATATATTCTTTACATCCAAGTATTGTCATGACTGGAGAAGTTCATTCATTCTAGGAATGATGCATCACACTAAGATCATTGGACAATTGTTAAAAAATATCTTCAACCTACTAGAATTAAAAACACTAATTGTCAAAATGCAATTAGGATGAATTTGTATATTCCCATTGACTTGTTATAGACTGAGGCTGGTCAGTCTCAAACAGGACAAAATGAGCGTCCTGTATTCCACTTGCCAATCACAATCCAACTTAAATAATGTCAAAACGCTAATCAATAGTACAGATAAAGTGTGCTGATCGTCTGACTTGGAGTTCACTAAGTACAGGTAACGATAAAAATAATCTTACCAGTAACTTTGAAAATGTATTGAACTAATACTTAATAGAATTAATTACAAATTTTGTATAAAATCCAATAGTTAAAATTACTTCTTTTAGAATAAACAACATACTTAATTTCTGGCATACTTTCAGCGATACTTTCATCTGTAATAAACAATTACTAAACATATCTTAACAATGAAATATAAAGTGTAACAAAGATTTCATACTTGCCCTAATCGTAAATCATTTTCAGATTTCACCATTTATATCTATTGAACTCTGAAATGTCACCTTAAACTCTATTCTAAAAAGAAATTTTTAATGACAGCGGTTTCAGTGGGCCGCTAATGTGAATTTCAATGTTGAAGCATTATATATATATACATTTATCACTAGTAACAAATATAATTTCCGGTATTCCAAACACTTTATCTGTGAATCTAAAGTCTATATTCTATAGTGAATGATTTACAAAAGAAGAATACTGTAATTGGTCTATTCATGAAAGAATATTTGACTTTGACTCCTAAAAACAATATTTTAGTCTATAATCCAGAATTAAAACATTCGCATTTAGACCTAGGCCATTCTCATTAGATACTATTTTGATGGATAAATTTGTATACATACTATGAGTGTGACAGATATATAAACATTGACCAAATTCATGTTAACTAAAATAAGTTAAACGGAAAACGACATTAGAAAAAACGGATACCCATATAAGTTCCTCCAAAGTATATAGTAAAAAGAAACACTAAGATTGGAGTAGACACAGAGGAAAAAAACACACTTTATCTACGATTGACTTATAACAAGTGGCATCTTAACTTAAGGAGTAAACGGACCTATTTAAAGTGCATTTAACTCAGCCAAATTACATGTCACCTTTTTGACTAAGCCAATACTAACGCAACCAATCAAGAATAAGATACCAATAATTGCCTCATTCATGTGCATTTATAAATTTAACTACTCCTGTGAATCAAGTTACATAAGCTATATTCAAAAATCTTTATTTATGAGAATACGCAAACATGTCCCGACTTGGCTTATCCAAGGGTCTAACGAGATCTACCAGCGCGACACATTTGCCACCTAATGGAATATGATAACAAAATCAAGATTGATGAAGACTTCTTGACTGTACGCAAAGTGCCGAATAAATTTCCTAAGGTATTATAATACGCCTTCCTTACATAGCGAAGCATTAGGCATCAACTCAAAGAGATCAAACTTACATATACAGAAGAAATATATGTAACTTCTCGATTTACCTTAAACCACAATAGGGCCTTATCGCTAAGAATTTTTTGAGATATCTTTCCTCCTCCTTTATCACCAAGTTTTTCCAACTTTATTTTATTTTTTTTAGAATTGGGGGGTTGTGGAGTCAGTTAGTTGTTAATTCTGATATCACGAATTGTTCTGTTTATTATTACATTACAGCAACTTTGACTTATTGCTAATTGTATTGTCGTTACTACTATTATCTTCATTTTCCCCTATTACGTTGACCTTATTGATTAAACATCACAATCATGGCTTTTTAACATGACTCACTCACTTAATGTTGTTATATTATATGACCTTTGTAGTGCATTGCTACATAACCTTTAGTATTTTTCTAATATTTAAAGATCTGATTGACATGTAATTTGGTAATTTCAATTAACAACGTTGACTTATTCAATCATAATACTTATGTTATTGCATTATGTCAATGTAAAAATGATATTCAATGGATTTATAAATATAGAGTCTGAAGACGAATTTATAGAAAACTATTGTTTTCTTCAATATTCTACAAATAATTGTCACAAGAAACCTTGGTGATTAAACATAAAAACAGTATTAATGAGTACAGAAAGTCTGTTTAGACAACAGAATTGTCATTATCCTAAATAATAATAGTACTCTATGTGTTAATATTACTCCAAATTCAATCGAAAGAATCCCTTCACGTACGTTGAAACGAAGAAAAACTGTGGAAACTGAGAAATGAAAATTTAGTGACAGATCACTGATAGGGGTGATTGTGTTGTTCATATGAGTCGTCAAGATCATATAAACAAAATATCTTTCGTCATACTAGACGCTGACAAATTCTCCATAGACTGCTTCCCGAAATAATACCACTGAATCAATTGAACAAAGCAAACAAAATCCCTAGAAAGTCGGAAGCTGAACGTGTCATTAATTGTGATATCTCGAAATATATTAGACCATTGGGACTCGTTATACAAAGACATAATGGTAAAAGAAAGATAACACTACGTCAGATTTTTAATATGAATAATTCACTATACCATGCCACTACTTAACGACCAACAATTAGTTCATTGAGTATTCATTTAACTTTGTTGATTCATTGTCCTACATTAATGTAACTGGAGACATAATACCATCATGAAATATTGTTTCGCTTTTTATAAATGTTCCGCATACCGAGACAATTTATTACCCACCAGACTATAATGAGAAAACAAACTTAACATTTGTGTTCCAAAACATTATGCAAAAGAATTATTTCGATGTACGTTTAATGATCAGTTAAGGTTCAATAGTGAGTTTTAAAGGCATACAAATTGAGTAGCAGTCTAGTCACCACTTAGTTCTCGTTTATCTTACTTTTGTCTTGAAAATCTAAAACTTCCTACAGTTAGACTCATTTTGGTTTCTTTCATACTTTTTAAAGAGACATTTTAATGATCCTATCATACCTTTTGACTAGAACACCGATTCAAGCAATATCTTGAATGAGTTTAACAGCTGGCTAAATCATAATTCCATTTCTTGAACACTATTAAAAAAAAGACTAAATTACTCATTACCAAGATCAATGTATAAGAAATTAAGCTATAATGGACAGTAGACGAAAGAAAAGTGACTATTGAAATGTAGGGTAGTTGTCCACCAGTAGAAATGAGTGAGGTCAATCAATGTATCATAAATTAACTGAAACAAGAAACGTAAATCGATCAATGTCAACTCGATGACTTAAATGATTAAATGTTCATCGACAACACTGAATATTTTACATCTAATCACTAGTTGTATCAAAGATCTATATTAGATTAAAATTCCATTCTAGAACCAGAAAGCTGTCTACTGAGTCTAGATTTGTAGGTGATTTTTAACCTGTGTCAGTTTATAATATTAAACGAAGAATAAAAATAGTTTTTATTGTAATTTCATGACATTCTGAAATAGAATTTGTTATGACACCGTCCAGCAATCTTTATACTAGAAAACTTCTGTAATAGAAAGATAAATGTTTTAAAAATTTTTTAAATCTTGTGAAACATGATTTCATATTTGCGTGTCAAAGTGAACTATTAGACAAAAAGATATAGGCGTTCATTTTCATATATTTCATGATAGTTAGCCATTGAAAAATAGGGAGTAGTGGAGAGCTGTTTCGTTGTAGCTATATGACTCCTCAGAAGTGAGTGCCTTAGATTATGCCCAGAGTATTCAGGTTGACGAAAAGCCTAACCCTATTCACCACTGAACCAGGATTTAACTTCTACTTTTGATAATTCGTGATATGACACGACAATTATCCATTGTTACTCCGTACATCACTGAACTACATCAGGTCACAAAATCCCGAGGGCCCCTGGAGTGGAATCTCGGATGCATACTGCCAAGGTGTCCCATACCAGGACGAAACAACTGTCCAGTGCTTCCTAGGTTTTAACAGTACCCTGCCAATATCAGTCTGTGATGAATACAGTCAATAGTACTATTAAAATTAAAGCGAGAACGTTAATAAACTACTGTAATTTTTATAAGTAGTTTCGTTGTGTATATTATCCAGATTATTTCCACATAATCCATAATTATTTAATGCATTCTTTAAAATAACTAAATGATTATTTAAATACACTTCTTGAGATTATAAACTAATAAATGTTAATTGCATAATCTTCTATAATCGTGATTAATTCATTCACCATAACACATTTCATATCATACTTGACTGTACTATCCAAAATCTATAAGTGTAAACTAACAAATTCCATTCTTATTTTTTATCTCCGTCGACTCATCTTTCATGACGTCATATTAATGATTACGTTTAGTATGATCTATATCAAACTTATAATTCTGGTTTCAAAGCACCATCAAGGTATTACATAACATTTATCTGGAAGATATTGATAAGCCACAAAGTATTGTACAAAATCACTTTTGCTTAGTCAAGTAATGTCGACCTAAATTGATTAATCAATTTACAATACAGACACCAGTCTATGATTTATTTGTTAGGTGTTTGGAGGTAGTTAGTGCATGCCAATAGCTTCGATTTGACCGACTGCAGATCAGTCAGTTATTTAATTCATTATGATGGAGTTTATACGTATCTACACAGAAAACCCACCTTGATTCAATTATATTAACATGACATTTCCCACCAAGTAGTGTTGAGTCTATGTAAATTATAATACTGGTGTACTCTACTTAAAATATTATCTACTGCCAACTGATCCGTTCTGGACATCTGCCTCTTACAGAATGTACTTTACAGATCTATCATAAAAGTTCACACTATTCTCTTTATTTTGGAATATTTGTTTAGTTTAAGAAAATCATATATGATTCTTCATTGTTCAATAATGCTATGTCAGCCTATGTTGATAACGTAATTAGTTAGTAATTGAAAATGTTTATTAATATTTGTGCATCACAGATGGGATAATAAAGCAAACAAATCAGTTAACTACAAAATCAAATTACTTTTCAATGAAACTGAGATATTTCACCATTTTCCAATTCTCAATAAGTAATCAGTTAACCGTTTTCCGTCAAATTGTCATGAATTACATAGCTGAGTGTTATATCAGTGAATACAGTTTCTATTACAAATTTCATATCAACAATTGACTATCGTCATGTTTACGTTTTCTGTCTTGACTATCTGATAAATTGCACTGATGTTTTCGCAGAAGTCTTCTACAGATAGCTAACGACAAGTGAGATGAAATCATCACTGTTTATTATGCAAAATTTACGCACTAAATAAGCAGAAAAATGATCCGAACATTCTGGATACACAAAGAGGCTAATAAAAATGTTATGGATATCACTGTTTCATGGTTTTACTATATATTTTGATTAATATATAACATCCTGTAGATTCTTTCTGTTATAGTTTGTATGTAGCCATGAACAACAGTACATTATTTTATTCTATGCTGATCGGTTTGCTTCTTCATTTTTCTCGATAAAGACTGACTTGCCCTAATATAGTAACAAAAACTAATTTTATTGTAACTTGAAATGCTATGTGAGAGAAGTACATATAAGGATTTACATAATGATAGTTGTGTGCTGTTGTATAAGATGTTTTCAAATGGCAAAAATTTAAAATACAATTAAAAATTAGAATTGAAACGGCGCGCATACTTTTCAACGTTTGAACTTAGAATCAACGATGATGGGAATTTCGATTCAGAGTTTAACAACAATCTAACTTCCAAATGATTCTAACAGCTTCTAAATGGCATTCAATACTAGTTGACTTATGATAAACTCACTTATTAAAGCAAAAAATGAGATATGCTATAGTTTCTCTATGTTAACTCTTCGTTAATCGGAATTTATTAATTGCCTGGTTGCCAGAAATAACAATAAACTATTTTCGCTAGCAGATTAGTGACCAACCTTAGTAAGACTTCTATAAAAAAACAGAAGGCACTGTTTTCCTATTTCCTTTTAGGTTAACTGAATTTCAAAGAGTAAAACATTTCTCAAATCATCCTCGATTTCTACAGTTTTTCACCATTATGTCAGTTATAGGGAAACTACTTATAACAGACTAAGCAGCATGGTAATAAGTTTATTAAAACGATATTCATCATCACCATTTATATTTTTCATACTCTAATAGAAACGAAGGATTAATAACAAAACCATAACTGTAACAAAATTTTGAAAATGTGTACCGCACTGTAACGTTTTTGAAATCATTTATATCACTGTTTACTGTCAAATCACGAGTATAAATAGTGTAAAATATATTATTTGACATTTCATGTAACGACACAATACCGTATGAACATAAGTAATTTAACTGCAATACATAAAAACTAAGTTCTAGTTGATGCAATGTATCTTTGTCAAAATTTGAATCTGGGATAAGCGTAATCAATTAAGTCATCATCAGTTTTTATAGTTTTACAACGGACCTTAAACGACAATTCAGCGAGAAAACCTAAATACTTTCTAATTAAATTTAATTCTATGAAAAGATATTTATTACTCTTAAATCGCATTAATTTAGACGGATTATGTATAGTGTTTGTATCCATATGCTAATTATATTTAAGTTGAAGATTGAAATGTATCAATAAACTAAAGTCTTAAAATCTTTGAAATAAAAACAAAAATGTAAACAACTGTTTGTTGTGATGGTTCATTCGTTAGTTAATATCATTACCAACCTCATCTGACACCTCACAAATATCTTTCTAATCCTCAGTTATCCTGCTCAATAAACAAGACATAAAAGTTCAACTAGTTTGGGAAGGTATAGTTCTATGAACAAACAAGAGAGGGCAAATAAATGAAGTATACAGATTATGGATGCATATATGGTAAAATGCTCTTTATAAAAGTCACAAAAGTATTACACTTATACAGAATCAGGTATAACCTTCGTGGAAGTGAGAAACATAAAAGATGTAAGTGACACGGGTATTGCAAATCAACTACAAGAAACAATGAGTTGAAAAAATCATTGTTAGGAGCTTAGCATCCTTAACAAAAAGATATTCAATAATTCCTTTACATCTAACTAGGTGTTAAAAACTTTAAATGGCTGTTTGATTAGGGCAAATGTATTTAATAACTTAATGACATTAGGTATTCAGTGGTAATCTGTAGGGAATCCTGGAATAATTTAATTTTCGTGGTATTTGGCACCAAGCAGTAAGGAGTACCTACAATCATCAAGAACGGTTGATGCTTCCTAACAGACTCGATTCTGTATCACCTGGTTTTTTAGTCCTTTACAGTAATTACTAAATTGTTCTGGATGAGAATGACCTATCCTGAAAAACTGGTAATAAAAATAAAATTGCTATCAGACAACTATATTTTTGAATTTATCTGAAATATCAGTGATACACAAAACACGTCACAATATGGCCTTATTGTTGACTGAATCAAAAAGATACTGGTTGCGAATCAGCGATCGATTGGTGTGAGTATCTCAGCTTTACAGAGTGTCAACCTATGTTGCAAAATGGGTATATCAAAATTCCATAGGAAGCATTAGTTTGTACAAAAATACACACAAACCTTCGTGATAAGTATTAAATAATGAAGTATTTTACTCGTTACATTTCTCAATAATCATTCCAATCGTGTAACATTAAATTTCCAGGACTAAATTCAATGATTCATATTTGTAGGAGTCCACATTTAAACCTCTTTGACAGAAATTTCTGTCTAAGCAAACATGCGTATTCGAAATATCCTGTTTAGGTCACTACTTCAAATAAATTAAAATTTCATTCGAAAGTTACTTATTACATTGGTTGATGATTGTGTGGTGACCGATTTGGCACTCATTAAAGCCATCATGGTGCTGATTGAATCCTATCGACGTAATTGTGATGCAACTGGTCACTAGTCTACATGACTCGACATTGCTAGCACAATGTATAGGTGAAAAGTTAGGAAGGGAGGGTCAACAAGAACTCCTGACTGACGAGTGTCAGAGAGTTAGAAATTTGGTTCATGCCTAGTACTAGATCCCAAAAAAAAATAACTTTACGAGAGCACTCAAATCTGTTACCAATATATATCATTAAATCTCTTATTATTGTGACGATAAACATTTTAAACATAAAGATCTTCATTCCTTGAATTGTTTTTAGTCCCAGAAAAATATAACCCTTCTGTCAGAAGTTTTTTTTAAAACACTAATCTTTATGAATTTAATGGAAAACAAATGTCAAAATAAAAATTCATTAGCTTTATGCTTAGTGAGTTGTTTATGGAATTTTTTATTCTGTCTGACAACTAATTTAGACATTCTGTCACTTATGTCTCATACTATTCCGTGATACTTTAATAGAAAAATAATTAATTTCCATTATAATCTTAAGATTGTTTTCATCAACCTAACAATGTTTACCCAGCACTTCCTTTCATTTTTACGTTCGTTTAGTTTAAGGATGTGTTATGTCGGGCGATTCGTGAAAAGTAATTAACTTTCTGAACTGCTTTTCTGAAGACTACTTCATTTATTCTGAGTATATGTAAATTGACTATTTTTTTTCTATTATTGTCATGTTCCCATTAACCTAACCTTTGATTAGACTCATACACTGTTATCATAACACTTGTCATTCAAGAACTACGATCAAATAACCATGTACCTGTACTTCAGTCCTCAGTCGTTATTGTTCTGTTTTGCGTAGCTGTTATTCCTTTTATTAGTGTGATGAGTGGTCAAGTTTTGTATGCATGTAAATGGATGAGTTAAATATAATCTGACTGTTTAGTGGTTAGCCTAGCTATCTTGTTTCTTTATTCCGGCTTTGGGAGTAGTAACCACAGAGTAGACGTTTGTGCACTGATTAGTACTATCTAGGTCACACCATTTTCCATATATTATGATTTGCCCGACTTTTCAAAATATATTAGCATGCACCTTATTAAAGTGTTATTATCAGTTTATTGTTCATGTTAAGCATTAGCTTTCAGTAAATTGGTGTTTTCTTTTTCATCTAGACTATTAGACTATGATACACTTGTGTTGTACTCAACTTCAGACTTACGGAATGAAATCTAAATTGAAAATGCACACCAGTATGTTACACTCAAGTACAAAGTAAATATATTAACTACAAATCTTATGCATGACACTACTGTTAAGTAGTAAAAACGACAAGGATAACTTAAGCCATATTTGTTTGTAGAAAATTATTTAGATGGCATCACTAGACTGTATTAAATAGGTGTTGTGGAAATTCTTGAAGTTGCATTTGATTTCATAAATGACCCAATTTAAATAGTTACTGAGAGCCAAGGTGCATTGGAAAGTTGTTTCGTCTAGAAACAAGACTCCTCAGAAGCACTCAGTACCAACTCACTATTTTAACGGTCAAGTAAACCCTTCGAAACCTGATAGTCTTCGTTTTGATCAACCTGTAGGGTTGTGGAGGAGGGGGGGGGCAAAAAGCAATGTCAAGGATTCTTATACTAAAAGAGAGTAAATGGCAGGTGCTCCTTAGTTTTCAGAAATTGTTTTACCCAGATAACTCCAGATATTAAATTCAAACCAAATTATTATAAATATTTTAGGAAAGTTCATTCTTAAAACTATTAGCAATAATGCGTGCTTTATTCAATATTTCGATTAGCACATTATGAACTCTTAGCAAACAGTAACTCTAACAATTATGGATTATGACTGGCAAATAGAATCCACGACGACAGTTTTGTC
This sequence comes from Schistosoma japonicum, assembly GCA_025215515.1. NCBI lineage: Eukaryota > Metazoa > Platyhelminthes > Trematoda > Strigeidida > Schistosomatidae > Schistosoma > Schistosoma japonicum. Next base: position 69,978,333 of record CM046069.1, read on the forward strand.
CTGTTTGTAAAACACTAGCTAGAAATGCCCACGCTTCATGGATTCCGCTTCCCAGTCACAATCCAACTTAAACACGACTTATGAACTACCACTATATGGAAGCAATCTCGCTCAGGATACACATATATTACGAGAGGCTGACCAGTTTCAGTCCATAACCAATCAGTCGGAAGATAGAAGCTCAACCTAATTATTTATAACAGACTACATCTTTTCTGTGTAGGCATCTGACGATAATACATTTGTGTATATGTAATAATGTCAGCAAATGCGAATAAAATTTAAAAAATCAATATATACATATATATATATATATATATATATGTTTCTATTCAAATTCCAAATGAAAATTTCATAAGAATTAAGAGTCTATACCTTGTGTGACAGTCTGTATCTTGAGGGAATGATCAGCCATTGAAACTTTTTACTACATAGAACGTGTGTCAAATACGGGATAGTGAAGCTTTAATACATTTCCTTGCTTACATGAGTCCTAATTTAATGGAGTTTTGTTCTGCTAGAAGATATGTAAAGTGAAAGACGTAAATAAAAAATGTGTTTTATATTTCATAAAATTATACTAGATAGTTGTTTGCAGAGTTTTACATGTTTTTCAAATACCTTTCATCACAATAACATTGAAGGTCTTAACACACCCGCTTACCATCAGCCTTCAGAACTCTATGCAACACCGTGTAGTAGTTTCTTAAAAGTTCTGCAGATATTTAATTAGAAACAGTATAAAATAACAAGTTATATGGAGTACTTAAGAAATAGCAATAAAAAGTGTCTAGTAACGCCTAAACTCGTTAAACGTCCTAAACAGTACACTGAACGAAAAAATTTCTTTAATATTACCAAAGCATGTGGAGGTCAAAACAGATCAGAAGGAAGAAATTACACAAAGTTAAGTGACATGATATAGCCTTAGTTAAGGAATCTCCACTTATACAAATGTTGTGGGAGGTCGAAAGGATACTTAGGTCTTTTTTCATGTCTTAGGTTTTAACTATGAGTTTGATATTTGGAAGTGTTAAGTGCAAGACTATTCAAAATAGGCGAACTTTCAGCACTCGCAAAAATATCATTCATTTCCGAATAATTTAAAGAGGAAAACAATAGAACATTAGCAATAAGATCATCTGAATACTTAACAAGTACATTTTCCTTAAAGTCCAGGAAATGCAAGAAAATGATGAAAAGAAAAAACGAAAAGCTGCACTTCGAGACATACCAACCTTCGTTTAAAGAGGACTGAAGCACTTCCCATTATACACAGGAATACAGCCAGTTACTTAATTAGCTTTCTGTATTAATATTCTTAAATTTGCTGAGTAATATCGGTCTAGGAACATAATCAAAGATGAAAAAACGTATTTTGGATATACATTTCACCTCTTTCTAAACTAAGCATTGTACTAAAAAGCTAGATATCTGCTGTATGTAGTGTGCTGCTACTGTCTGAATAAGTAAATTGATATGGATCAATAAGCACTTTCATTGCAGGCTGCAGTTAACGTAATAAGAGTTTTTCAGTAGTTTTAAGAAATATTCCCACCAGTGGACATGTTTCTTGGTATAGGTATTACTTTTATTTCCTTACATGCTTTTGATATAACATTCATGTAAAAAGACTTGTCTAAGTTACTAGTCAGTGACTGACGCAGAGCATTAGCACGAAATCTTAAAATAAGCGTTTGAAATGTCTTCAAATCATGAACAAGGTATATTCAGACATTCTAACGTATCACTTTCAATGAATATCAGATTAAGATTTTCCACCAAACTTTGTGAGTTACATAATATGCTACAATTCTATGTATAAATTGAAAATATGCCTATACGTTACTAACAGTGAAGTGGAAACTACTGAGTATTATTGTCTCCTTAATGAACATAACTTTCAATTTAGACATTAATTGTTACTTTTTTTTCTTTTACTTAATTTTTCTTTTAAGCTGAATAAATTGTAACATAAACTTAGAAATAATAGAAAATTGTTTAATTTTAAAATTATCATTACTTATTTACTATAGAAATTTATATAATTTTGTACAAAATTGTAGGGCTAAAAAAATAGATAAAATTTGACAGAAATGCGATACAATGAAACGTTTAATCTCCGACATAAGAAAAAAACTTCATTGTGTTTTATTTTTTATTTTTTTGTTTTTTACTTTGGATTAGTTAGAAGAAAAAAAAAGGGAAATTGTTTATCCAATTCTTTATTGTTTCCATAATGATTATTATGTAATAATTTCAATGTATATAATTACATGTTAATGATAATGTTATTAGATAAGATTATTCCAAGTTACTATAAATTAAGTTAATATTAGACTTCATTTTAACTAATAACAATAACATTGACTGTAATGAACTGAAATTTATATGAATTAAATATGAATAAAATGAAAATCTATTAAAAGGGGGAATGTATGAAGTAATTCCCTGTTTTCTAAGATGATGCCCGATTACAATAACGTATCAATACAATAGACAAAGTATAAAAATGTTAGTGAGATTTAAAAAGTAATCAAACTAAATACTAAGTAAGCAAGCAAATTTCTTTTGTTTTATTATGACAATATTCAGAAATGTTTGTTTATCACCTCTTTTTCACAAACTGAATTATCTTCAATTTCAATATACAAAAAAGCATAGTAATTGCTTTATTTGCAGAAGTTTCTTACATTCTGTATATAACTAATTGATCTACAATAAAATTATGGGTTAGTTTCATAGATTCTTAATTACAGAATTAACAGGATTCACTAAGATAAACTATTTAATTTATGCAGAGATAATTAAAAGTAATTGAAAATGATGTTCAACTGGAAACTAGATTGTAACAAGATTAAAGTTTATTATATTAAATTACATTTTCATTAAATTTACATTGTTATGTAATAGTGTTCAGTATTTTTTTAATGATACATAGATGTATTGTGCACCATGAGTACAGTGTGTTTGGTTTTCACTACGTAAAACCTTTTTTTTAGAAGAAATTAAGTTAGCTTAAAAAATTAAATTTCATAAAAAGAAGGTAAGTGATTCCAGTGAGTACATTGAATGTATAAATTGAAACTTAGAATAAGCCACATTTTTATAATTAAAAATAATCGAAATACCACTGTCCTCTGTAAATTAATTGATGAATGCTTGTTTTTCCGCGTGGAGTATAGAACGCTTACCAGGATTGTTCAACAAACTGTGTATTCTGTAACTGATAAATAATATTCCACCAACAATGGATCTTATATGTTTTAAATTAAATACTCATCAAAAGAACATTTGAGAGGTATAAAATTTAACAAAATAAATGAATTAACGTTGATGTCAGTGAAATACTTCACTGTCTAAGTTGACATGAACCTTTGTTTTGTTTACTGATTGTCTATAGAAAAATAGTAAATTAGAAACATTTATGATAAAATTGAACACCAGAAAACTTGTGGATAATTTACACAAAATGAATTTCACATGAAGCTTACTGTATTTACATCCGCATTTTCAAATTTAACTCATGTATTTAGAAGAAATCAGTAGTGAACTTGTCTTTGTCACGACACAGGTAATCCTGATAGGCTGGTACGAATATTTTTGAGGATTAATTTAGCACCAGAAATTTAACTAGATTACAAAACCCGTAAAATTCATGAAGCACTGAACTTACATTTTATTTCTTTAGCAATTATAACCAATGTACTTAATATATATTGAGTCCAGGACATTCAGGCCTCGTGACAAACATCTACTCTTTAAACGACAAGTTCAACATCCAGTAGTTGATTTCTGAGATGGTTTTGTTATAACACTAGAGCATAAGGAATCATTTCCTGGAATAAGTCGCCTGTAAGCCCTGGTCAGTTTGTGATCTAGAATTCAATAGTTTCCATATCGATCACTTCTAAGATGAATTACGTGTATTTAAATTTATATGCATAATTTCAACATTCAAGTAGAATAGGTTGATGATGACCCTTCGAAATAAAAAAAGTTCTTTTTATTCAGTTCAAGTCTTTAATAACGATCTTATTCCTTTCATCTATTTTATGATTTCAAATATCCAGTTATTAGTGTTAAAACCTGAACTTTGATTAGTCTTTATGTTTATAATTGTGTACAGATTGTGTATCTGATATGTTTATGTTGAATACTGGTGGGTTTAGTATGATCTGCGATCCGAGGAAGTTGATAGATTAAGATTGGCCTAACTGAATAATTGATGCGCTTAACACTAGTTACAGCTGATGCGAATATTTATTTCTGATAATTGTACTTCACAACGGATAGCACAACTTGTTCTTTCTAAAACTCAGAGCTACTCCAAACGAATAAACTTTCAGGAAGATCATATTGTAGAGAAGATTAGTCAAGATTGGCACACAACACTTATTCTAATACATTTATTTTTGTATCAATTAATTCACAGTGATCCTTAATTAAGTGAACTTATCAACTAAAATAACTTCTTTAAAATCAACCTGAATAATGATTATTAACAAAATTGAGTAAATAGTATACTGAGTTATCTAATACAATAAAATGTTATAGGACAAAATAACCTTTTGTTACTGTTTAACTTATACTTAATTGTAACTAAATTGTAACTGATTATAACCAAATATCAACTCACTAGTGACTAACTCCTTGAGGTAATTCCTGGAGTTCTAGTGTGAAGACGTGTCCAGTGGGATTCAGCCGTATCGGCTGTGAGGCAGTTACTCACCGATAGTAAAAATGAGGTCAGACAAACGTATCACGAGTTGACTGAATTAGAAATATCAACTGTTAGGAGCCGAGTCAGTGGTTCAGTGGTAGAGCGCTTATCGCGGAAACAGAGGGTCCTGGATTCGGTCCCCGATGGAGTCGTGGATGCGCACAGCTGAAGAGTTCCATACTAGGACGAAACAGCTGTCCAGTGCTCCCAGGTGATCAAAGGTTGTCTGATTCACATCAGTTCGTGATGTCAGAATTGACAAATTAACTATCCCCACAACAACCCCCCTCAATTATACTTAACTGTTTTTGTATAAATATATATAAGGTTTACTAAGTCTAGTTATTTATATTCGCCAGAGAGTCATGTTGATTGGGTACCACTGAAAACCGAGGAATACTCAGAAATGCACACTTACTATTCTGCCACTTAGTTAAACAAATGGCTGACTAATGCTCAGTTGTTGAATTACCACTTCTATTATTTTATGATGTATCGCGATGATCATCCACTTTCATTGATAATAATTGTATCAATCTGGGAATGTCTAAACTTTACCAATCACAACATCTTTGTGACGACTACACATAATGTCTGAACTGAATGTTTTGGATCAGATTTCCAAGATGAATCACGGGTTCGCACTGCTAAAGGGTCCTATACTAGAACACAACAGCTTTCCAGTGCTCCCTGGTTTTCAGTGGTACTTAATCAACATTGATCTGTAACGAATACAATCAACTGAACTTAAGAACTATCTCTATAAAACCACCTTAATTCAATTACGGTTAAATATTTTGGAATATATATATATATATATATATATATATATATATATATATATATATATATATCAAAAACAAAGACGTTTGAACGAAGAATATTCTTTTTGATAAATGCTCATCAGGTTCTACATTTATTTGTTCAAAATTATTAGTCACAAAAATAGCCAGTTCTTAGGCAGGTAAAACATTATTTAGATATCAGGGGGAATTGGTTAATTGGAAGTTTTTTCTCATCGAGTTATTTATAAAATACGAATGTTAATGTTGAAATACTCATTATCATGTAACTTGTGAAAGGTAAACGACAATTGAAATAAACAAGATTATTAATCGAATATATATATACGTATCTCTGTATATGGGTGACATAGGAGATGGGGTGGTAGCAAAATACAATTAGATCGTGTTTGTAGACAAAAGTCAAATCCTACTTAAAATGAAACCGGATGGTTAAGAGTTTGTAAAATGGAGTGAACGATAATCAAAATTCGTCAAATAGTAACAATAACAATAATAGACATAATTACAATCAGTTCATTTGTTTGATCTTAAAATGTGATATTCATTCTGTGTACTTTGATTAATAATAATAATAATAATAATAATAATAATAATAGCAATAATAATAATAGTAATAATAATAGTAATAATATGGAAATGCACATTCAGAGGAAGAATGCATGTGCATTAATCACATTAAATCGTCGCATGATTATGGTAGTGATTGGTTTAGTGGATTTATATGATTGTTGTTTATCGTAAACTTTACCTTCTACTTATTTAGTCACAAATATTTATTGCCATCTATTAAATGCTTCATTTTCAAAGAATCAGATTGACAAAATAATTTCATAATAACAACAAATGATAAATACAGATGCGAAATTATACTTTAATTTTAAAATCAGAGGTTTTTTTAAAGCTCGATTAGACTTACTAATAGTTATCATTAATCACTTAAAGATTTTTCTATTGTCAAATGGTCCAAAAAAAGGAGTAGATTGTGTCACCCTTCCATTTCATTTCATTAGTTCACACAAACTGAGTTTATTGGAAGTAATGAATTGTATAAATAAATGCACAAAAGGATCATACTTTTGTTATTTACTTGACTGTCTATGTTTATTCAATTGTTATTCAAATTTAATAAATGTCATAATCGACCATTTTATGTGATATATACACATTACATAAGGTGGTTAGAAATTGTCGGCATAATAAAAATTGCATAACCTGGTTTACTTGCTATCTGACATTCATCAGTTAACATATCATTAAGCTTAATGGAAGTTATGCTACTAATTACGTTCAAACCAATGTCAATAAGAAACATTTTGTGACTATTACTACAAAACTATTTGCTTCTATGCAGATTTGGACTACGACTGGCTGGTCACTGCTTAAATATTACTTAATTTATGTACAAAACCATCTAGATAAGCAACCGACAATATGGGACACCTCGTTTGTTTTCACTGATTAACTGAATGGCTGTCTTTAGTCTGAGATGAAAATTTTTTTCAATTAGATGAGCATACTTCCACAAACGTTAATTACACAACGTTTTTAACGAGCTTTCGAGAAAATAAAAGTCTTTCAGCGATACCAGAAAACAAATATCTATAAAGTCACTTCAAATTGAAATTAAAATCTAGCCAACTACATTAAATAGAAACTATTTTGTACCATTGAATGACAGAAGTTAGAAATAAAAACTATCTGGCTGTTAGAGTTTGATTGTGGTTGGCATGCGGAATTTCGTACCTGTGTTTCATCCTGTTTGGGACTTTTCAACTGAACGTGTATTCTAAAGAATATAGAGTTACACATTAGCAACCTAACAGATATGGAATAACTTGGGTCTGTTTACCTTAAGTTATATCAATGTCTATTTATGTGTACAAACTCTGTTTTATTGTTTATCACTTCACTTACGTTGGATTTTCATTTAATTTGTATTATTTCAACTATCCTGATATTATCTTTTTTCTCAAATGTTTGTTCAATAAGTTCGTACCTATTTCTGTCCATAAAATATGTCAAATTTACTTACTACCTTACTACATTATTTCTACTGAAAATTGTGGTGTCATTGAAGAACGTCATTTTTCATTAGCAATAAAGCGTTATTCAGTCTAGACTAATAAATACGCAACAAACCATATAATTCGTTATATTCAAGTGTTTTAACACAATGTAGCTTATTATAATACCAGTGAATATATTAATCAGATACATTAAGGTTGATAAATTAAATCACAATTTACCAAAGTCAATCATTTTATGCATTTTATAAGTATTTAAAGCTATCTTCATAGCAGTCTAGTTGCTACGCAAAACAACACTCTGACTAAGTGATTGAATAGTTTCTGTTAACTAACTAGGAGGTTTAATGATGAATAGATACGTGCGTCTTAAATTGCTCTGATAGCCTTAAATTGACTTTGGTGTAAACCATATAATTCCGGTTTTAATCATTCTTTTAATTTCCAGTTATCGAAATCTACAAATATTGAAAATCTACTTAAGGTTAAAATATAGCTACTGACCATAACCGATTTAAACGCTGATTATCTGCCACCATTTCAACCATTGAAGATTGATTTAAATAAAAGAGCTGGAACATGCGCACTAACTTATGTTTTATGTAATAGAACTGAAATTTAACAGCGGTGTTGCCACATCTACATTCTAAGCAGATTATGTTGTCATATAATTTTCTTTCCATTACAAATTTTAATTAAATATATAGTTTCTAAATGTTAGTTAACTTCAAATTTGATACAGTGTATATTGGTGAAGTAGCGATAACCATAAGCGTGATAATAAATTATAAAATGCAAGTAATCCATTCTCATTCATGGATTATTACGAGAGTGTTCAACAAAAAATTTAAAAACTCTAAATCAGTTCCTCAAGTTTATGCCAAGTGTGAAAGCCCTATATATCAGATTGAATAATTTTTCTTCTGGATCCAATTAACTATTGATCAATAAACAATTTGAAATAGAGCAAGAAGATCAGGCTGGAATTGAGCCATGTACACATTCTCAGCTGCAAATAAACTGTTGACTTGAATCACTCTTAATCTAATTCCTCCAAAATCGTAAAAGATTTTCAAATTTGACTTTTTGGTCGTGATTTATTTAAGTTTATCATATACCCCAGAATTGAGCTATCGACCAACTTACAACATGTTTTAAGTAGCCAAATAAGTATTTGAATATACTTATGGTAAGTGAATGCCAACATAGTTTTCCTTATATATGGTTTACTCTCAGTAAAATGTACTCGATTTCAAAAGCAAACTATATATATTATCATGATTGTCTACATGTCAGCAATGAGGTACTGACAAAGAATACATGTAGCTTTACTCACGGTAACTACAATTGTGCTTTCAAATCTGTGGTACATACTCATGTATAGAAAACATAAAGCAGAATTAAGTGACACCATAATGTGCTGAACAATATAATATAATTGATACATATTAATATTATGTTACTAAAGTGATCTAACCATAGTGCACCTGTTAGGGATTCATAATCCCTAAAAATACAGTTAACAGTATTTGATTGTATTAATTAAATGTTATTGATTTTACTTAATGAATAATCATTGTAAATTGATTGATAAAAAAAATCGATGTATTTAAAAATACAAATTCACTGGTTTGCTGGTTGACTATTTTCTCGCCTCACTTTTGCTCCACAATATAATCTTTCTACTAGCTTAGTCTTTTGTAATAGCTGCTGGCTGGGAAGGGAACAAGTCGCGGTATACGTCCGAGGTACAAGTATCAGACATAGCGTACGCTCACGAAACCCTCAAAAATCCTAGCGACACAACAATTGGCAACGGGGATGGGATACCAACTGCAAAATTTCGCGCATCACAACAGTTGGCGACGGGGTGAAAATCAACGAATCAGAGCAAACTCAGCGTTCTTAAGGTCATCGGTCCGTAATTTCGTCTCATCAAGGACCAATCAGCATCACAAGCTTATTATTGACCTTGCATCACTTTTGCAGCTAGCTGAGTCAATATTTCAGCATGTTGGTTTTAAGTGAGCGTACGACCATGTTGCTGCATCAGCTTCTAATCGCAAACCAGCGATTAATTGATTTAGCGCTGGAACAAACGGGTATTCAGATCAGCAGCACTAGCTTACAATCAGTAGACGAATCACAACTTCAGCCCGCATCCGCAATTGACTCCGAAACCCAGACAGCAGGTGAAACAGAAGCATCTCTCCCCAGCGTGCATAGTATCACTTCTCCAGTGAAGCAAGATGAAGAACTGGAGACTTCTGCCCAGGTCAGTCCAAAGGTGGAACACCTGGGTGATGAGATAACGGAAATTTCACCGTTATCCACAGGATTACAAAGTACTTCTCCTAATAGACGTGTGCACAGCACAACCACCAGTCCGAGTCAGAAAGTCAGTTTGAGAAGTGTACCCAGACCGTCTATTCAGCCCAAGAAAATACAGTGTTCAGCAAAGAGATGCATAAGTCCTAGAAGAACTGTCACTGTTGTCAAGGTACGCTACAGATGTTATCGAATCCGTGACTCCCCAATTCAAATGAGTTATATCATTACCTGCTTAAAAACCATGCATGTTCAATACAATGAAACGTTGCTCCTGTTACTACACAAGGATCCCACAACATTCCGTGGAGGAGGAGAGTAGTGGTAGATTGCAGTTGTTTACGTGATTTGTAATTAATCATGTTTTCCCTTTCTTTCTAAATAATTTTTGTAGTTGTACAAACCGCACTCAGAATCAAACGAATGCACGGAGCACCGTCATTATCTTATTTTTCAAAAAGGGGAGGTGTTAGGGATTCATAATCCCTAAAAATACAGTTAACAGTATTTGATTGTATTAATTAAATGTTATTGATTTTACTTAATGAATAATCATTGTAAATTGATTGATAAAAAAAATCGATGTATTTAAAAATACAAATTCACTGGTTTGCTGGTTGACTATTTTCTCGCCTCACTTTTGCTCCACAACCAACAGAATCCATTGTTGTGAAGTGAGTAACACGGAAAAAAGGCCATACATGCTAAACATACATGCTAAACATAATAACGCCTATCTAATATGTAATGCAATATTCAGTATAAACCTTCACCATTGAATGATTGGTAATCATTAGTATTCATGTGTGTAAACCAAGAAGCATTCATTGAAAAAGGTAATCTGAAAACACGAAGCATTATTGCATACATTTTGTTTTCTTTCCTTTATCAAAAACACTGTTATAACATTGTTTATACAAAAATTGACCTGTTGGTGTTGACCTAGAACCTACAAATCTTACGATTAGCACTTAATCTGCCTACTAATTCACTTGCACCTAGTTACTTACACTTTTACTCTCAAGAGATTCGCTATGTTGTATGACCATTTTCCATTGCTATTAGTTTTGTTCATCTCATATTCGAGATTGTTGAACTTCCACCTGAATTGAAGGTGTTTCATTTCAAAGTCTGTCTTAGAATGGCAAATCTGTATAATGCCTTCTGTTTTCTAATCGTTGGTGAATAAAGTTTAGACGGATATTATACTATCAAAGTGAATTTGATATGCGCATCACGACAGCATTTTTGTACAATCTATGGGAAAATAGAAAGGGTAATTACGTATTATTTACTTGACTGGTTTATATAAAATCAGGATACTTAGGTAATTACATTTCGTTATCTAAAGAATTATTGATAACTAGCATATTTTTGTTTCACTTTTATTATTAATTCATGATACACCCCTAACATTATGTTAATGGAATACTAAAAATATATTGGTATATTTGGTACGTGAGTAGCAGTGGCATCTAGATAGCGAGTTTAGTCGTATTTAGGATTTAGATAACGGGACATAAAACTAACCAAGTTTAAATGTTCATGTGGTTACTTTAAACCAGTGTTTGTAATCTTAAATGCCAACTAACGAAAATATAGGTCACATACGATTATCTGGCGGCCTTTCCTAACTACTAAACCCTGGTGAAGAGTCCCATACTAAAACGAAACAGCTGTCCAGTGCTTCCAGGTGATCAATTGTTGTCTAATTCAGACCAATTAGTGACATCGAAATTGGCAGTCAGCTGTCTCCACAACATCCAATTATAGCGGTCCAGTAGTTCTTTCCAAAACGGCAACATACGTCCCGAAATTAAGTTTCTTAACCCAAAGAATGTGACATCAAAAAGACTTGTTAACTATGAGGCATGAAATATTTGTTCATGATGTATGTTTGTCTGAATTTTTTTTACGTCATTCAGTATGAGTATACTTTTACATTAAAAGAATTCACTCTAGTTAGATAACAAACAGTTATCCAACTATCATTTACAGACAAATATTTTAATCGTAATTTGTCCTTGTGAAGAATGTAAGATTTGAATTTGACATCACGAATTGGTTGAGGTTAGAAAACTATTAAAAACCAAGAAACATTAGATAACAGTTTTGTCTTATCATGAAACTCTTTAACAAGGAGTCTAAGCAATTCCACCAGGGAATTGAGCCCAGCACTTTCAGGATTAGTTGCGAAAGCTTAAACGGCCTTAATAGTTGATATTTCTAACTTAGTTCGTTCACAGAGTGCCTGTGCGACTACACTTATTGCCATTAGTAGGTAATTGCTACACACATGACGTGCTTGAACTCCTTTCTTCACTTCCTCCCACTATAACACTATGAATTATTTCCATAAATTAGTTACTAATAAGATAATATTAAATAAAAATGGACATTGTAAAAAGTTACAAGTATCAGCCGTTGGAATTCGTCTCAATGGACTATGCATTAGACGTTTAAAATAAAGCCAAAATATTTTGGGTTCGATGTCCCGATGGGGTAGTGGAATCATATTACTGAACAGTCCCATACTAAAATAGAACAGTTGTTAAGTGCAAATTCACAGTTTTCAATGATTGTCTAACTTAGACCATTTGGTAATATCAAATCCAAATATTTTAAAAGTTAACCAATTTATTTATTCTTTTTTATTATATTTTTATAGTTGATGGTAATTATCGGATGAATGAACTGTTGTTGTTGTTGGATTTATGGTACTTGCATCACTATGAATCATCATTACCAACACGTTCAAGTCTTTAATGATTATCAAAACATAAAATTATTTACAAACTGTACATTTTTTAGTCAATCTATAATAAAATAATCTTATTTTTATATTTAAACCGGATTATAAACAGGTTAAACAGAAATTACCTATTCACTTGTATATACAATGATGAAGAAGAACTAGTGCTTCTTAAATGAACAATTTGTCTTAATACTGTGTAAAATGAATCATTTTAACAATATAAACTTATGAAAACACTAAACTGTTTGATTAAACAAACTTTTTTTAGACTAAAGAATTCAATTATAATAGTATAGAAATGTTATAAATTATTAAGAAGATCATCCAATTACAAGACTTCACTGATCATACTAACATGAAATAAAATGAGACTTCTAATTATTTTGTTTTGATTAGAAACAATTTGATGAATGACTGTAGAAAATAACAACAGTTATGATTTTTATGAAGATCTTATGCAAATTACTAAGGAAACTTAAAGTTCTGACTTAATTACAATTCAGGTATTTCAGCACAATCATCATTTGTGACGATTGTCTCTCTCCTGACTAATTTAAACTTCATTAGTCAACACTCCTCACTAGATCTTCGGAAACATTTAGAAATTAGTACCTAGTGAGCTGATCATTACAACTGAATAAAGGAGGTTTTGTGGAGATAGGTATTAAGTTTACTTGTTCGTGTTGATCAGAGGTTAATGGTAGTTGAATACTATCGAAAATCTGAGAACACTAGTGCCCTGAGTTCTAGTCCTGGTTGATTCAAGGGTGACTACTAGCTCGAATGGCTTGTTCAGTGCTTCATGGTTTTAAGAGGTACCTATTTATCATCGGTTTTTAACGAATCCATTTACCTTAAGTTAATACCAATCCATCTTCACAAAACCATGTTTATTGAATTACAATAATCAGCTTACTAGTTACTAAGTTCAGGATGTCCCTGAAGTTCTGGTCAGAAGTCCTGGCTGATGGAGCTCGAAGTTAGTTGCGATTAAGGTAATTATCACCACTCACAATAGATTATCATCGAACTGTAATCACAAATTAGTAAAAAGTGAAATTCTACTCAGCCAGTGTTGCAAATGGTCAGGCTTTTGTTGTGAGACCTGAAAATCTATATTCCACTGAAAGGTAGAATAGTGGATGTTCATATATGAGAAGTCCTGCATTGGGGTTAAACAGCTATCCAGTTCTCCCTGATTTTCAGTGGTACCCTGTAACATCTATATATACAGTATGTCTAGATAGTTTCGATCGTAATTTTTCGTTTGATTCAATCTTTTACCCTACTAAGCTGCCTTTTATTTTAGTTCAAAATATTTTAGTTATGCATCGAGTTAAATTTGTAAATCGTAGCACATTGTAGTCTTCTATTACATAGGTGTAGGACTAATTAAGTATGAATTAAAATTTGAATGATGCTTTGACCGGCTTTATTTGACATTTTTTATTACAGATCCTTACAACAGGGCTCGCTATTAGCGGACAATAGGAAAATCTTATTGCAATCATTTACATTAAAACTATTTTAGTGACCAATCAGGATATGAATTTATTTGTAAAGATCAGTATTTTACCTTCACTGAACGGCAAGGACTACATTTCAGTTTATTCATCAGACTACGACGTTATATCCTGTATCCACAAGTGTCAGCATATACATATATCTTACTGAACTCTCATTGTTAGATTTATACAAATTAGACATGTTAACGACCAACGTAACTCAATGATAAGTGAGTTGTCATTTAGAGAGACTGACATCACAAATTAAATGTAGTAGATACATTCAGTTGATGAGTTCTACATCGAACGAATTAGAAAGCCACAAATGAGAATGATGTATAATCACATTGTATTCAACAGATATTTAAATCATTGTTACATTTTGTCATAACACTTTATTGCTTTATTAGATCTACAATGTAGGAATGTTAATTTGCAATAATTAAACAAAGAATGAAAATTATGGAAAAGTAAATACTTCCATTTCTTTCATGAATGTTAATCTCATTTAATTTCACATATCTTCATTATCCTATTGTTTTCATTGTATTTCAAAATGTACTTCCAACTAGAATGATTGATATTAAATTGAAATTGATTTAGTGTGATATTTTTTTCTAGCTTGTTTTAATTGTCTTCAACCAAATAAAAAATTATTTGGCGTTTATTTTAAAACGCTCAGATAAAAATTGATCATTGAATTATTTTATTTAAATTTCAAACATTTTTTCTCTATATAAAATAATAAAGTAATTTTTTTCGAAAGATGAGATAAATGAACGTTCTCTACATGAAACAATCGATTTTCAGTAAATGAAAAGAAGTAGATATCATTAAAAATAAAATCAGTATATTTATTAAACTCATTAGCTTATTGAGTTATTGATTACATAATAAGTCTTAGCAACTAAGTGATGTGATATAATGATCATTGATTAGTTTCATCAAAATGACAGGATTCTGGATTTATTTTAAAATTACATAATATAATAAATTAGGATTCAATGTATACAGATAAAATGATTGTGAGAATTCAGTTAAATTCAATTAAATATTCAACTGAAGATATTGAAGAAATTAACACTGATATGTTGTGTGTAATTGATCAGTTACTGATATGACTTTGTCTGAACTAATACAGTTGGCGATGACAATAAACTGAGTATTCATTGCCTTAACATCTGCTTCTTTGATCACTATTACGAGGCCGGAATCAGAAGAACATAATATTGAGAAACCAATCAGTTAATTCAAATATATGTTTCAGTTATTTACTTATTTAGATGGATGGATATCAATTAGCTTCAGTTTATGAACAAGAACATAGGAATGACATACGAACACTTTATTAGTCGAATGGAAATTAGAGGGAGGGGAAAAGAATAAGATACCAGGAACTTAATGTTTAATACACATATCATCATGATGCATATGCACCATATGCGAAAATAATACTTACAGTCAATCATTCTCCTTGACTTACTCTTTATATCAAACATTTATTGGGACTTATGAATGTTTCTTATGAATCAAATAATGTTAACTAGATGATTCAAGAAAAATAAATGAATAAATCAGCTACTTAACTTATACTAACCATGTTCCTTAAAAAAAATTCACAGTTAAACTTTGTTCATTTATTGGTGTCGTATTTCGACAACTAAATTGCTTAAATAAGATAACTTTTGACAATGTTCTACTGGAAAGGGATATCATTTTCGTGAAGAACCAAAAGCCAGAAAAATACAATACGGTTGTTTTATTCATATTTGGGTTGTTACCTCAGTATACAAAATTCGGCCTCATATAACACTGAATTTAGAATGTTTATATTTGGTTAGCAACACAATAACTTTAAGGTAATACAAATTACCTGAAAATTATTTTACTGTTCATATCCATAAACCGATATAATAACGCTTTTCCATGGGGGGAGTTTTAATATCTGACTGTAATATTTAACATTTAGGATTTATTATTGAATATGTTAGGTCACCGTTTTTAAATCCTCATTTGTGAAACCAGATGTTAACAATCACACTGTAAACAATGTTACATCTCACATGTTATGTAACACAAAACGTCAATTTGTAATTATATGCTAATTTAAGATAAATTAAAAATAGCCAAATTTCTTAGCTACTCCTAACAGAAACGACTAATGAGTTTACTTACTAACCACCAGCATTCATTTGCGAATCTTTAAGTAAGTCAACAATTTCAGTGATACTTAAAATGACCACGCAATCATTAGTTACTAGGTAAGATCAGTTTATAAGATTATATATATATTCTCTTCTGGCATACTCCTTTTAGTCGAAGAGCATGTATGAACCAACTTCTCTTTCCTTGTTTTCTGTAAACAAAGATATCTGTTCTACATACGTCTACAAAGATACCCACTAAAGACTTCGACATTTCATGTTCAACATTTTCTATTTAAAAAAGATTTTTACTTTATCTGGTCTTTTGAATATTTCGAAACATATCTCATTAATCTATGAACAGATACGCAGTAATAAATCTAATAAATAATGTATTATTTAGATAATGTACATTTTTATACTGCTAGATCATTTATCATCGAAGATGAATTATAGTCATCAAGTAGAATTCAGGCCACATGTTGTATTCTTTTCAAACCTCATCAGCAGAAAACAGTATAGTCTGTGACATATATTACATCAATAATCATTCTCAATGAAGTTCTTATGATATATATTTTATATAAACATATTATTATTATTATTGTTATTATTATTAGTATAAAAACAATGATGTTACTTTTCAAGTTATGTTATGGTAACATCACTTGCGGAAGTCATCACTGTCATAAACATCATGTGTATCATACATTCATAAATTAGGTTAGAAATATGTAAATGCATACTATTTTGACACATATCAGTCATTTTCTTTGATTTATATTATATCAACGAAGAAGTTTGTCATAACACAATGCATCAGTCATTTTGATTGTCTACTTGCAACAATTTTTCGTTTCTTTGTTTTATCTTTAACAGTATAGATTATATCATTCATTGAATTATTATAATTAATTGTAAACATATTAAGCACTTCTTAGTTTGATCCGCCATAAGGGAAATGTTGTCAGAGTAATTATGATAAAAATGTTAGAAGATTCATAGTGATTGAGAGAAAAATACCTATTTACTCAGGAATGCTTAGGGGAGGGAAAAAATAGATAGGAGAAAGAATAATGGGCAAAAATCCATAATGCTTTAGCTAAACAGTGAAGGCTTAATCTTGCTTGTTTAAGTAGATTGTTAAAGATTCAAAGAAAACACAACTCCTTAGACACTAGTTGAAAATTTAAGGTGATATTTAAAAGCTTATTAACTCTATTTACTGATCATTTTAATATACATTCACGAGCGCATAAAAATAAGACTGTATGTGTACGGCTTATGCAATATGTACCTTAAAAGTAGTTCGTGGTAACATTCTTATTTTGTTTTCTTGAATGTTCTATTAGAAATAATTGAGTTAATGCTTTCAGTGTCACTAACCTAAACTTAATTTTCAAGATCTGGAACGTTTTTCTAATTATAAGAAAGTCTTATTGTTTTTTGCATGTAACGAGTAGATTTTTACATTAAACTATGTATACTTTTTTAACACAGATTAAAAAATATTTAGTGTACTACTCTCTTTGTTTTAAGTAACATGTTACATTTGACATTAGAAGAAAGTATTTTTACAGATGGTTAAGATAACTTCTGAATTCAGGAAATTCTAAAAGCGACCTAAATTTAGAACACCGGAACTTTTGAAGACGATTATATTTAAACAAAATGTCCACATTCGCAAAATGTCTTTTACATTTTGACCATGACTACAAAAAGAAATATATTGTAGGCCACTATGTCAAATATACTCTGTCGTTATCAATAAGAATAACTAGTGATCATCCTTTGTAATTTTTATAGTAGATGAATAGAATGTATCAATATGCAGAAGGACTCAGTAATATGGTGTGCCCAAATGTTGGCCAGCCATGAGTCCGGATTATTGATTAAAGCCCGACATTGAATCAGTACAAAAGAGATAACAATTAGGAAGAAGAATAAACGTTTTAGAAAGGTGATTAAACTTCGGGGATGTTTACTCTTCATATCATTCGTTCGTTAATAAATTAGAACCTGATAGTTAGACTAAATTAGTTTCTTGTTGTATTATTCTTACGAATTTCTATGGTTTGAGCAAATCTAATGAAGTTCAAATTTCAAAATCCTCTGTAGTTTCATTTCATCAGATGTCCTTAAAACTTAACGCAAATGTCAATACTAATAAAAATTGTTAAACAGAGTAAGCTAGAGCATGTAAACATTACGAGTTATTCTTAAACTAAATTTTATTTTATTTTATCGTCATACTTTTATTACAAGTGGTATTCTATGTACAAAGCTACGTGATTGTATTTTCGATACGTCAGTAAGGATTAAGCGAGTATGTATAAAGAAATTACAAAACATAATATACTTTCGCCCTGTGAATGTTAAGATTCTTTAAACAATGATGAAATATACTTTTTGATAGAATGATTGTTTTCAATGTCATGGGAATTTCTTATTTAATTGCACTGATACGATTTAAATAAATACCTGTAATTGGCCTGATAGACAAATGGTAACAGTAACTTATTACGAAGTAGCATTTGTTTAGAAATGTTTTATCAGATTACATTAAAGTTGTGAAAACTAAGAGGAAATCGTTCTCTGCTACTGTTTGACATATACTTAATTCATTAAAAAAAATGTAAATTGTTTTTGTGCATTTTATTTCTACATAAATGTACATATAACTTATTAAGTTTAGTTGTTTGCATTTGTTACAGAGTGATGTCGGTTGGTTACCACAGGAAACCAGGGAGAACTGGACAGCCGTTTAGTCCTAATATGGGAATACTCATCAGTGTGCACTCCTGATTAAGCTAATCTATTTAACACATGGTTTTCAGGTTGACAAACACTTTACCATCTGCACCACTAAGGTAATGACCAATCGTAGAATTCCCATTTTCATCCATTTTTGATACAGCTCGATGATCATACCTTGTCTTCGACGATAACTGTTTTATTTTTGGCAAGTCAGAACGCTTCTAATCATGATTTCTAACTAAAACTTCATAAACACTTTGAAGCTAGTTGCTAGTGAGCTGATTATTGTAATTGAACTGAGGTGGTCATGTGGAGATAGATTTATATTTTTGTTTAATCATTTACATTAGTCACTTATTATTCAATATCTAGTTTTCACATGTTAAATAAATGACTGCTGACGAACTTAGTAGACTGTTAAATATCTTTACAGTAATAAAGCCCATTGATAGTTAATCATAAAACAGGTACTACAAAAAACTCAAGTATGATACTGTTTATGGAAACCCAGTAGGTATATTTAGGTTCAGAATGTATCATTGTTTTAAAATTTAAAAAATGTACAATAAAAGAATTCGTCTATACGACTAGTGATTGTTTTTCTTTCAAAATCTTTCGTTAGATGTATATAAATTCCTGAAACCTTCTTCTCCTCATACTGTTTTTAAGATCATCGCCTAACAGATCTCCAATATTCACTTCACTTTTAATATCTCTTTAATACACTAGTCTCAAAGGCACCTGCAAGTTTTTCAGTTTGCATCATTAGTATACATGGTATTGTCTCAGGGAAAGGCGTCTTTCAATTACTGAGAATGCTTTTTCACCAGATTTCAATCATAAAACCTAAGAGCTAACTGAAACTTAATAAACGTTATTTTACCAGTTAATTTTTAGCTTGCTTCTATCTCTTTATTTCTATTCAAAAACAAAGGTTAAAAGTCAACTTGAATATGACTTTAGAATATGAATTTAGATTCTGATTGCTACAGTATGATGTTTTATTTTAAACGTATCCCCATTTTACTGAACTTTGGCTACAGCATATTTGAGAACCAAAGAATTGGAACCTCTAAGCTGCCTACGCAGACTTTATGAACGTTGCGATTGGTGTCTCAGTACACTAAGCACTTATATATAATGAGGAAGCAATATTTACTAATGAATGGTTTAAAAAATATTGTAGTGAATACAAAGATCTCGCATGTTTACTGAATAGATCATAGTTTCATATTGGCTTTTCTTTTGCTAAGCTAGAGAAACAAAGATATAGGTTTTAATTCATATGTCTAAAACACTGATAAATTTAGTAAGTATTGATACCTACTCATCCTACCTTTACGCTTCTTCTGTCATATTTTTCGTTTTTATTTCAAACTTTCAACAATTTCTACGCTTTTATCAGTAACACAAACTTTTCAATGTACCAGTGCGTATGCCATGGTAACATTTACACAGCTGTAAGTTAGTAACCTTAGTAACGTTCATTAATGCTGCCGAAATAGATACTGAATGATCCAAAATCTACTACATTAGTAGCGAAATCATTTATCTTAAACTGAAAGTATCTATGCTTAAATAGACTCTCACATCAGCAATACTGACATCTAAAAATATAACCATCACTTGTATCTTTATAAATTTCCACCTTTATCTCATAACTCACTTCTATCACAAGTCTACACTAATGAAGTGGTCTAGAATCACTATAAATGCATTGGACTTAAATCATCCAGCTCAGAGAACACGGTATAACCAGAAATCAAATTTCTGTACCTTTCCAGTGCACAGATTACCAAAATGTGCTTTATTGTCTGAATTGAGGTAGTTTGTGGAGACTCGTATTTATTGAATTCATCAGAGTTTGATACCGGCAGGGTACCATTGAAACCTGGAGAGCACCTGACAGCTGTTTGATCCTAGTATGAAATCCTCCAACAGTGAGCACCCAAGATTCCGCTGCAATTTGGTGAACGCCTAACCCTCTGCACCGCTGGGCCGGCATTTATTGGTATAATTCTCACTTTCAAGCAACTTATCTATTTAATGTTTGTCGCTGTTATGTTGAGCGATTAAAGAAGAATAATGAACTTTCAGAATTATATTTTGGAGGACTATTTCAATTATTTTGGTTGTAAGTAGCAAAAACATTTCATTTCTATGACTGTTACGTTCCTCTTACACTATCCTCCTATTTAGTATATTTACTCTTAGTATATTGTTTTTTATCATGAACTACAGTTAACTGATTGTCTACAAGTTGTTCTTATTAACTACCACTACTTCTTATGTTCTATATTAATGTTAGACTCCTAATAGGTTTACTGTGAGGTCAGGTTTCATGTATATACAAACGAATGTGTGAAATGTTGTATGATTCTGTCCGGTTGGTCTATCGTTTTGAGTTCTTTCTCCGGTTTGGGACTGAGTGGTCATAGGGAAGATGTGCATTTATCGATTAGTTCACACAATCGGCGTTTGATCAGTCGACCATTTTTCTCACATCATAACAGTTACTAATTTTGATTACAGTATATATGACTTTTCAATTGCCAAAATAATTGAATAAATACGCAAATGAAAAGTTGGATTGATAGAAAGTGGTTAAACTAAATAAACATAAACATTTTAGTACATCATTACCAAGGT
This sequence comes from Schistosoma japonicum, assembly GCA_025215515.1. Classification (NCBI taxonomy): domain Eukaryota; kingdom Metazoa; phylum Platyhelminthes; class Trematoda; order Strigeidida; family Schistosomatidae; genus Schistosoma; species Schistosoma japonicum. The sequence goes on from CM046069.1 coordinate 70,000,024, forward strand.
TAATTTTGATAATTTCAAATAAATTGAGCATTGGATAGGTTGTTTATAAAATCTCTGAAATCTCTGAAGAAGCGACTTACACTAAGCCGCGAAACGTCAGAAATTTTAATTTCTACTCATTGGAATTTTACAAATATATATAACTCATTTTATAAACATTTTAGTTAATTAATCAATGATAGTGAATCTTTTCTGTTTTACATTTTGATTAATACTGTGAACAATCTTATTTCAGTAATTTATGCTTCATATTTGAACGAGTCAACAAATCAAATGATTTCTTACTATAATGTTAAATCAACTAAAGATGTATATAAAACGTTATATATAAATGATGGTTCATTACAAAGATATAAATATCACATTGTTTAAAGACGACGAGAAATGGGCGATGTGGATGATGGGTAATAATTAATCTGTATCATGGGATCAGCTTTGAGGTAGGAGGTTTGTGTCTTTTATGTACTTTTTCTGGTGATTATCATTTTAAATAACATATTAACTCATAGCTAGTCTTGTATTAATCAAGAAGCCTGGCAATCATTGTTAGCGTAGAATCATTAAACTGTTTAATTTAAACATTATGTTACGTAGGTCAAGCAGTTGTACCACATCATTCATCATGCGATAGAAATAAGGTTACTGGTTAAGTTCATAGTAAAAACTATAAAGTCAATTCCTACAATTTCATTTATATTTTCCTATAAATGAAAACATATAGTTAAGTATCTCACAACTAAATAAATAGTTGTAGATTTCTGGTATTCCATTAGAACTGTCTGTCTATTGTTTATTCTATGCCTGTAGTTATCAGTAAATCAACAACTACTATTTATATTTTGGCTTTTAAAGAAAATATATGAGTCACTGTGAATATCCTATTCAAGAAATGAACTTAATTACACTTAAAAATGATGTTATTCTCTTAAATGAAAATTAAATACCAAGTAACCTAAATGTAAGCATATCATTTTTGAAGTTTAGAGAATTAAACTAATATTGAAAGAAGATGGAAAGAGACAACTTTAAAAGAAAGAATACCAAAGAGAAAAGAAAAGAAAGTAAATGAGTCAGTTATTCATTTGACTTAATTATTTCTTATTTTATTATTTAAGATAATATGAAATGAATCACTTTGAAAGGTAAACTCATTTTTTTTGTATTTATAATATTACAAGTATTAAAACTATGTATGGAAGAGAAATTTGTAAATAGACATTAGTAAATGTATAATAGTAGATTCCAGGTAAATGGTTCAGTAACTAGGTACTTTAGATGACGCTTAAAATTCATGAGTTTGACTTCGAATAGCAAAGTACTTCTGAGGAGTTTCTCAGCAAGACGAAGTTGCCGTTTAGAGCTGTCTGATCTTCAATGGTATCTTAAATAAGACTATCCTCTGAAAAATGTCATCAATAAACTAAATGTTTATAGCTACATAAAAGTAATCTTAATATAACAAGCTGTCTCTTGAGTAAATCAAAGATTACTTGGTAGTATTTCTTATTAACTTAGCGTAACTTATCATTGCACACATACACATGCATACACAATCTAACATAAAATCATATTCAGAAGCCTCGAATACAACAGGTCTACATCATTATCTCATCATTCCCAAAACAAGTAATCATACGTTTTTAATAGTACGACTAATTTACAAACTTCAATATCTGTTCAATACTGTTCAACAGAAAGAATTAAGGTGACGTTATCAATGATAATATATGAATACAGACTATACTTTACGAAACAAAAATACAAAGTATGAAGTTAATAAGCTCTAAATGTTAAAGAAGAAGTAATTCATTGCCTTTATAATTGGATTTTAGGGGTTATGATTATCTTATAGACTCTAGACAGGAAGACTGTATATTTTAACACAGTTCAAAAGAACAGGCAATGGCTATATGAGTTGCTAATACAAATACATTAATTCTACTCCATACTCATAATTACTGTCTTAGTTGTAAGTAATCATCACAGTTGACAGCGACTAAGTATGCATTATGCAAATTGCATCCACCATTTTCAGTTGAAACCTACATATCCATCGAGCGATTTTTCACTTTTAATAGAAATACAAAATTAATTTCATCAGTACTCACTGTACCACGTACAGTACCAATATTTCAAATCTATTGCGAAAATCACATATACCACAGTCCATATGTTAAAGGCATACCCTCATACACAACAAATTACAGGTAATACATTCACACTTGAATAATACAATAAACATATTACTTACCATTGAATTAAAGTAATTTCATAACAACAATGTATTTCAACAGTGTATTATGAAAAAATGAACCTTTGATTATTAATAATGTCCTCATCTAATTTAACTGCATGACTCTATAATATGAAATGACTTAAAATTTAAGGAAAATAACATGAAAATTATGGTGATTTCTAATATTCAATTCGAGTAAATCTAAACTATTGTTTGACTTAAGTGTACTTTATTTCGTAATGTTTTCATTAACATACAATGATGCCTTAATCTGACTACCATATTTCTTGCATCTCATTTTCACCTACCTACCACCTTTGTCTATATTTAAGACATTGAGATTTCTGTTTAGAACAATAATGATATGATCTATTTTGATATTAAGGTATGCAACACAATACTACTAATACTACATTTATAGAAATTTTCGTTCAGAAAAGAACAAAACAATTCACAGAACTTAGGCATCAAATGTATGTAAGATATGTGGATAGAATATATTTGTAAATAATGTCAGTGAATGAGATTAAAGAAAAATCAAAAGTTTCGCTTGGCAAGCTAGTCTGAGTTTCTTAAAGTAAAATAATAACCAAAATCAAAAATTATCGAAAATAAATGTAAATAAGAGTTCAAATTTCATTATGAATGTCCAATCGTATGCAGAGTATAAACCTATTTTTTACATGAGTCATTGTAAGTGAACTAACATTGAATTGTTGTGGATGAAGGAAGATGTGCATTGAGTGTGTAGTTTCATGTTGAAATCACTTGTGTACATATATTGTTTTGATTTTGGTTATTTCCCTGAAGAAGTTCGGACTAGCTAGCAGAGCGAAAAGTTGCAGTTTCGTTTAATTTTATTCGCTGGCATTATTTATAAATATTTTCGATTCATGTATCTTACATACTCTGGGCGCTCAAGTTTTGTGAATCCTTTCGTTTTTCTTTCGATAAAAATTCCTATAAAATTCTTCTGAGTTATGTTCACGGAAAGATCTAGACAATCTGAAGATTACTTATGTTAGAAGCTGACCACTTTCAGTCTATGGCAAATCAACGGGAAGATGCAAATTTCCTCCTAATCTGAGGATTGGCTTGTCAACTCATGTAAACTTGAGTGGGAGCAAATCGATGTGATGATGATTATAAGTCAAAGAATGAATGTATGTTAACAAATTGTAACAAGCTAAGCTGTGTAATTAGACTAAATAATTATAAACAGGATCAATCAGTATATAAATAACGCTGGAATGTATTGGACATTGGAGTAGTAGATAATGTTTGTATTCATTTTTATAGTCACTAGTTGCCATGGTTTATATTGTTATGATTTGTCCATATGTATAGGGCTTGAGATGCTTATCGTCCTTTATAAGAATTAAAATCTTTCTGAAGGATCTTAAGTCTGTCAAAATTGATTCTATGTCCTGTTTCTGTTGAATAAAATCTTATTACCGACTTATTTTCGAGTTTCTATTGAGTTACTTCGTGACTGTGATCAGGAACACTAGGTTCTAATAACAATAATAATAAAACAACTGGCTTTGCATGCAAGATCCATAGTAGGATCAATGCTAATCCATCTAGGAATGCTACAGTTTAATGGTATCAGGAGTTAATTATTGGAACATACGAACACATAAAAAATTGACTGAATTAGTTTATTTTATTTGTCTAATAGTGAATTTTAACAGTTTTTTTTTTACTTATAAAGGAAATGTCTCATCACTTCATTATAGTTTTCTTTTCTGCCTTTAATAAAAAGAAGTGAAATAACAATAAATTTCAAGTTATTTTTCTTCATAGATTTTATCAAGAAATCTTAAAATATTCAATGTACAATGTCAAAATGTCAGAATTTAAGTTGATCTTTTTTTTTTTAAAGAACAAAATTTAAATATTCGTAATGTCATTTCAATATAACACACCTGAAAAGATTATTTAATGCAAACAATATTCATTTTGATATTTATCAAAGAAATTAATTCTTTTTACTTTCTTTTCAATTTAAACAAGTTAGAAATGTAGATGTTTATTTTTGTGGAGATTGGTTATTTAGTCGATTGAATATATCACAGATTGATGTTGACAGAGTACCATTGAAAACCAGTAATCAGTAGATAGCTGTTTCGTTCCAATGTGGAACTCCTCAGCAGTATGTACCCTAGATTCTGTAATAGGGGCTTCAAGTTGACGGCGAACGCCTAACCATTTGCACAGCTGGGACGGCATCCAATCGTAGAATTGCCACTCCCATCAATTTATGATAAATAGCCCGAGGATAGAAATTACTTGTTTTACTCTATTGCTTACATTAAAATTTCCAATAAACAGAATTATAAGTTTTGAGTGAAACATGAAGTTTCTGGTTGTTTTTAATCTTTAAAAGACTTAATTGATCTGCTTGTGTTTCAAAGTTTTATTTTTGTTACGTCACGTACTTGATGCTTGAATAGTCGCGGACTACCTTAGCACCCCGAACGCTTGAACCCTTCTGGTCGCAAATCAGAAGACAGAAGACGGGTAGACAGGAACTTTATTCCAGTGAGATGCAGAGTAAGTCAGGTACAAAATATTCGTGTATTTATAGTTTTTTGAACAACAAAAATCAGTGTTATAATCCATCCAATCCGAATTAAGAAGTGTTGTGAATAGAAAAACAACGGAAGTTATTTTTGGGAACTCTATTCAATTTATTCAAAGCTCGTGAAAAAACCAGCACTTATTTTTGCTCTTAGTTCATTCTACTAATCTTAAGCTTCCGTTTGATGTATGACTCATCGTCATACCATTTTCTGTTCCGAAGTTATTGTAATTTAAACGTAGCCTTTGCTACATCATTCCCCGACCTTTATCCCCTGTTTCGGACATATTTGTATTTGCAAAATTGTTCTACGTTGTGGTCCTGTAAATCATCTATATTATTCATGCATTTTTGTACACTAATCGACAATCGCATGGCTATCGCATTGGAGTGGTATTAGCAGGTGAATAAACGTGTTCCAGCCAACTCGTCTTCTCTCTCGCGCGCTAGAAAACCAATCAGGTGAACGAATAGTTTCCGTCTCTCTCTCTACCCCTAATTATTTAGTCTAACCCGGAACTCACGCGATATCATCCTCAAGGTCAGTCATTCGACCTATCACTGTCAAGGTCTTGACCTACTTATCGACAAGTCGCTTAATCGCACATCATATTAGTGGGTGGATAGAACCAAAGGACACAACAAAAGTGGCGACGGGTATCTTGCAGTTATCAATGGTCATAACAAGTGGCAACTGAGTTTTTTTTTTATCAGTTTTTCAAAATGTCTGTGTCCTTGGACGACCTTAAAACTATTCTACAAATTCAGCAAGCGCAGAGTGATGCAAATCAAATGAAGCTGTTGGATGCATTGATACAGAAGCTATCATCTCATTCAGTTTCTACTTCATAGTCAGATAAATATGAAAGCATTGCGAATTCTGTTTCTGAATTCAATTATGATCCCGAAAATGGCATTGTTTTCGATTCCTGGTTTCTTCGTTACGAAGACATGTTCCGGGTCGACTGTTCAGATCTCGATGATGCAGCGAAAGTGCGTCTACTCCTTAGAAGACTTGGAACACGTGAATACAACAAATATATGAATTTCATTCTGCCTCAAAATCCTCGAGATATATCCTTTAATGACACAGTCAACATATTATCTAAAATTTTTGGGGAACAGTCTTCGCTATTCAACATTCGCTATCAATGTTTTCAAATATCTAAATCACCATCTGACGATTACCTCACTTATGCTGGCAAAGTAAATCAAGAATGTGAACGTTTCAAATTGAATGAAATTACTGCCGATCAATTTAAATGCTTGATATTTATTTGTGGATTGAAAAATCCAGAAGATGTGGATGTCCTCACCAGAATTCTGGCACGCATTGAGCAGGAACCCAGCATCACTCTTCAAATGGTCACAACCGAGTGTCAACGGTTGTTGAATCTCAAACACGATACTGCCATGGTTCAACAGAAGGAGAAATTTTCAGATTTTGGTTCCATAAATGCTCTCAAATCCTCTAAATCTCCTAAACACAAAACAGCAAGTGCTAAACAACCTTTTGGTAAGCCGCCATCACCCTGTTGGCTTTGTGGAGCATGGCATTTTGTGAAATTATGTCCATTCAAGAATCACAAATGCCGCCAATGTCATCGCATTGGTCACAAGGAGGGTCATTGCCAATCAAAGAAAAGCCAGTCCAAAAGTGGTAGCAGAAATACGAAACGACATTCACAGCTCCAAATCAAAAGCACTTTCGCGACATTCAAAGTTGGTTTTCAAAGTAAACGAAAGTTTGTAAGCTTATTGGTAAATGGAAAGCCTATACGTCTCCAATTAGATACGGCTTCTGATATTACTTTGATCTCCAAGAACACGTGGCGCAAGTTAGGATGCCCACGCATTCAGCCAACCGAACATGTTGCCAGAAATGCTTCAGGAGATATAGTTAAGCTCACCGGAGAAATCATGTGCGAAGTACAGTTCAGAGAACATAAATTCATTGACGTTTGTTATTTGACAAACCGGCATGATTTGGATCTATTGGGCTTAGACTGGATCGAGAAGATTCATCCTTTGAATGAGTTATTAGATGAGGTATGTTCTTACAAGCCCCCTTCTGAATCTATCCAAAATTCTCATATTTCTAAATCAAATGCTTCCGATGTAATATATTCTCATATTTCTAAATCAAATGCTTCCGATGTAATATATTCTCATATTTCTCAATCAAATGCTTCCGATGTAATATGTTCTCATATTTCTGAATCAAATGCTTCCGATGTCTCATGTTCACATGATATTTCTGTTCCAAATGACTCCTATGAAACATGTTCTAATTCTAAATCGAATACCTCCGATGTATCATGTTCTCATTACATTTCTAAACCCAATGCTCCTGATGCGACATGTTCTCATATCTCCAAATCGATTACTTCTGATGTATCATGTCCCCATGTTTTTTCTGAGGCGGAAAATTCTGATCCTCTGTTTTCTCACCATGATATCAATTCAGTTGTCTCCAGCAAAGTATCCTCCCACAGGATCCCAAAGTCTCATGCATTTTCTAATGTTAATTCTGCGCCAAAACCCTCCACTTTCTCTCAAACGTCCATCGCATCTCACGTAGCTCATCTTCGACAAAAACACGCAGACGTATTCCAGAACAAACTAGGCTGTTGTAAGTTCACCAAAGCATTTTTGTCATTAAAGCAAAACGCAAAGCCTGTGTTCAGACCAAAACGACTAGTGCCTTATGCTGCTCTGTCGGTTGTTGACCAAGAACTTGACAGATTAGAAGCAGTGGGTGTTATTCAGCCAGTAAATTATTCATCTTCGGCTGCTCCCATAGTGGTCGTCAGAAAGGCAAATGGGTCCATTCGTATATGTGCTGACTTCTCCACTGGTCTGAATAATGCCCTAGAGGATCATACTTATCCACTTCCCGTACAGGAAGATTTATTTATCAAACTAAATGGAGCGAAGTATTTTGCCAAAATTGACCTGGCTGATGCATATCTTCAAATTGCGGTTGATCCGGCCTCCCAACCACTACTGACGATTAACACACACAGAGGTCTTTACCAATATAAACGTTTACCTTTTGGTGTTAAGCCAGCACCAGCTATTTTTCAGCAAATAATGGACACTATGTTGGCGAATTCTCCAGGGGTCGCTGTTTATTTGGATGATGTAATTGTTACTGGTTCCAGTAAGTCCGAGTTATTTAATCGACTCGATTCTGTTTTAACCAAAATCTCTGAATATGGATTTTATCTGAAAGAAGAGAAATGTACATTTTTCGTGGACTCAGTAAAATACCTTGGTTTCATTTTCGACAAAAATGGACGACATCCGGATCCAGAAAACGTACGAGCTATTCAGAATATGCCTCCACCATCTAATGTTGCAACTCTTCGTTCGTTCCTTGGTCTAATCAGTTATTATAGCAACTTTTTGCCACAGTTACATCGCCTTCGAGCACCCATGAATCATTTATTATCCAATAATATAAAGTGGAACTGGTCTACTGAATGCCAAAAATCTTTTGATAAGGTTAAGTCATTATTAACGTCGGATCTACTACTTACGTACTTTGACCCCTCATTAGAAATTGTTGTCGCTGCAGATGCTTCTGATTATGGTATCGGTGCTGTCATACCTCATAGGTTTCCAGATGGCAAAGAGAAAGCTATTGCACATGCTTCCAGAACGTTAACCCCGGTAGAACGCAGGTACAGTCAAATTGAGAAAGAGGGATTGGCATTAATCTTTGCAGTTAAGAAGTTTCACAAAATGCTGCATGGTAGAAAATTCACCCTACTCACTGACCATAAACCCTTATTATCAATTTTCGGATCTAAGAAAGGTATACCAGTTTATACCGCAAACCGGCTCTAACGATGGGCTACAATGCTATTAGGTTATGATTTCACTATCAAATACAAAGCTACCTATGATTTTGGTCATGCTGATGCGTTATCTCGCCTTATGAGCAATCACAAGCCCGAAGATGAAGATACTGTTATTGCTTCTATATCAGTTGAAGAGGATGTAAGCAGTACGTTAAACAATTCAACGCAAATTCTCCCAATGGCGGCTGCGCGAGTTGCTGACCACACTCGTCGCGATCCTACCTTACAACAACTAGCCACATTTCTCCGACGTGGTTGGCCCCCACGTTTAACGTCTCAGGAACTCAAACAGTATTATCAACGACGCCAATCACTATCTATCGTCAATGACTGCATCATGTTGCTGACCGCGTAGTAGTCCCCAATAATTTACGCTCACACGTCCTAAAACAACTGCACACGGCTCATTCAGGTATTGGGAGGATGAAAGCTATTGCTCGCAGCTATGTATATTCCTATGCATCACATCACTTCACAGGCAACTACTGTGAAGCTACGTCACTTATTTTCGCGTTTTGGAGTTCCTGATGTTCTTGTGACAGATAATGGCACTCAATTCACTTCCTCCATTTTCTCACAGTTCTGCGGGAAATTCGGAGTTAAGCATGTTCGGGCACCTCCATATCATCCACAATCAAATGGTCAGGCAGAAAGATTTGTGGATACCTTCAAACGAGCGCTATTGAAAGCAAAAGGGGAAAGGAAAAATAAAGGAAATTCTTGACGATTTTCTACTAATCTATAGAACAACTCCAAATCCATCAGCACCAAATCATTTGTCTCCGGCAGAAATTATGTTTGGTAGAAAAGTCAAAACTACTCTCGACGCTATTAAACCAAAACAAATTGACAAGGGAAAAAGAAACCGAAAGATGGAGACGCAATTTAATCGTCATCATGGGACAAGACGTAGAGTTTTCCAAATTAACCAAAAGGTATACGTCCGCGACTTCCGATATTCGCGCCCGCAATAGACCAGTGGACGAATACTTAAGAAACGAGGGAGTGTAATGTATGTGATAGACGTTGAAGGTCTAAAATGGGTGCGTCACGCAAATCACATTCTGGAACATGCTGCGAATTTTCATGAAACAGAGAGACTGAACACATTATGGGAAATTTTCCTTGACAGTTTCGATATGGAGAACGTAGCAACGCAGAGAAATGCACAGCTGGAACAAAATCCTGTTAGGAGATCAATGCGCAAACGCCGGAGACCAGAGATTCTCCAGGTGGATCCAAAAAGAAGAGCTTACGTTTCTGAGGACAGATATCAGTGATGATATCTTAGATATTACTCCACATTGGTTACTAATTGTTTTTTTTTCTTCTTCTTTTTTGTTCCAGTTAACCGCATTGGTCACGCCTGCAAAGATCACAACGCTAGTCGCTTCTCAGAGTCCAACAGTCAGATTTTATTATTTTTTTTTAAGGAGGAAGATGTTGTGAACAGAAAAACAACGGAAGTTATTTTTGGGAACTCTATTCAATTTATTCAAAGCTCGTGAAAAAACCAGCACTTATTTTTGCTCTTAGTTCATTCTACTAATCTTAAGCTTCCGTTTGATGTATGACTCATCGTCATACCATTTTCTGTTCCGAAGTTATTGTAATTTAAACGTAGCCTTTGCTACATCATTCCCCGACCTTTATCCCCTGTTTCGGACATATTTGTATTTGCAAAATTGTTCTACGTTGTGGTCCTGTAAATCATCTATATTATTCATGCATTTTTGTACACTAATCGACAATCGCATGGCTATCGCATTGGAGTGGTATTAGCAGGTGAATAAACGTGTTCCAGCCAACTCGTCTTCTCTCTCGCGCGCTAGAAAACCAATCAGGTGAACGAATAGTTTCCGTCTCTCTCTCTACCCCTAATTATTTAGTCTAACCCGGAACTCACGCGATATCATCCTCAAGGTCAGTCATTCGACCTATCACTGTCAAGGTCTTGACCTACTTATCGACAAGTCGCTTAATCGCACATCATATTAGTGGGTGGATAGAACCAAAGGACACAACAAGAAGTCTCAACCGTTACCCAATCAGAACGTGCCACGTCGAATTTCTGGAATGTTCTATCGATCAGTGATTGGATGGAATGTCTTCGGCTTCTTCAAGGGATCTGGAGGCTTCGTTGAGTTTTCTGGGAGCCATCCCAGTAATTTTAAAGTAAAGAATGATGCTGACTGAAAGTTTCAACACTAATAACATAACTTAACTGGTGATAAAGTTTGTTTATTATATAAATATTTTAACAGAGACCATCTAATGTCTTTATTTATGTATTATAGTTGTTTCAAACAATAATGAAGAATCTTCCACACCCTCCTAACCCTTGAAGTACATGATAGCCACTAACAGCTAATAATTAGTTATTGAATATTTCAGTTTTCTCACCATCAGCTTTCTGTCAAACTTCGCTCTAGACAATAGAAAGCTTAAATTTAAGTAAAATGGAGAAAATGAAACACGTGCAATTTAAATCTCATAGTAAACATTATACGATTTATTCACTGTGACAAAATTAAATTCAGTGTTCCATCACATTTAATATATACAAATTACTACTTCCCAACTGAACTTCCGAAACCTGATTGACACCAAGTAGTGAAGGAAACAGTCTTATGTTTTAGGTAATGTGTGAAACACCAGATGATTCACAAAAACCCAAAAGTTATTGGTTTCGTAGATTCACACTCCAATATCAGTTGTCTTAATAAAGATAATTAGTGTATCAATCATAAACAGCTTAGAACATGGTGTATATATGTATGCATCACGTCTCCTTACAATATCACCATAGCAAGGTGAATGCCAGATAGAAGTAATTATAGTGCAAACGATTTGGAGCTGGGAAACCAAATCCTGAGAAAAGATTCTATTCATGGAATGAAAGGTGTATAATAGCTTCAACCCCCAAGATCTAAAGCGTATCGACTCATTCTGCTCCATTTTATAATTCGTTTCCAATCGAGGATATGAACTAGGTAGTCTACACATACTAATATGATTCACACTGAAGGTCAATCACTTAATAGACTGTTACCATGACTTTCGACACTATTCAGCTTTCTTCTAATTCGATGAAGATGAATGCAAATATGAAATCTTTGCTATATTACAAAGTCAAAAAAACAGTTATCCTTGAAATTACGGAAACGACTTGTGGCTTAGATGAATGCTTTCAGCTGTATTAAGTATTTAGGGCCTTAGCTTTACATCCCGAATATTTCATTATCATTTATCTACTCAGTTCTGATTACTGGCTCAGTTCAGAAGAGCAGTCATAGCCTTATGTATAAGGTGCTCTGATAAGAGAACATAATTAAAAGATGATCATGAACGACGCTATATATCTAGTCTCTATACAAAGATCTTATTAAGTATTTTCTTCTTATGCTTAACTACTAATTAGTCCATTACCGAAGTTAATGTACAGGCTACTCAGATTTCTAATTCCACCCTGATATGACGCGAGAAAATTGGTATTTTGGTGGCCAAACGCCAGTAATGTGTGCTTAGTCGATAACTGCGCGTCTGCCCTATGCCCACTGCGTCCCAAGCAGTAATAAAAAGGAACACAAGCCAACCAGACAACACTAGCAAAATGCGAATTCTATTTACATAAATATATTGATTTTTATATCAATTAATTTACAGTGATTGTTCATCAAGTGTAATCATCAACATTTAATTAATACAATGAAATACTGTCAAACTGTACTCAAGAGTAGGACTTACATTGAAATTAAATTAATATGATGAAAGTTTACAAATCAGTTTTATAAAAAATCAATACAACTCCTTTCGTTTAACTAAATCAGCAATTGTATTTTTGGGGATTATGAATTCCCAACAGACCCCTAGATTACAAATCGGAACCCAGATCAAACAGATACTTTATACTATTCTGGAGTCTTCAAACCTTAAAAGTTTAGTGATCGAAAAACCTGAAATATATGACCACTTAATGCTATTATGACGTAACACTATTTGCACAAAACTGGAATATTTACAACAAAAACATGAATAACAAGCTTGTTACGGTTTATTAACAAAAATGATAAGGTATTACGTAATGAAACAGACAAAAGCTTACAATTACGCAAATCGTAAAAATACTGTGTTATATGCCGTTAGTTCCCATAGTAAATTTTTAGGAAAACAGTATTTGTAAAATGTGATTAATTCATTGACTTTACTTTCTTTCTCATGTGATGAAAAACGTCCAGTTTAATCCAACAGTTTGAGCAATAAGCTATCTAGGAATTGTCAGTAACTTTAGACGGATAGATAGATAACGACGTTATGATAATATTGCCGGCTATTAAAGATCCATAAACAGTAATAAAGTAGAATTTCCAGACTGTATCATCTATGTACACATGATGAGAGGTCAGACAATGTTGGCCAAACAAACAACTATATCCTTATGTTTTCATTTGATTGACACTTATATTTAGACATAGATTAAATTTATCTTATTATTTATTTTAAAATAAGTGATAATAATCACTGACATAAAAGACAAGTAGTGAATTGTTATTTTATTTAATATTTACGTGTTTAGTTTTCCTCTTTATTTCCTGTATCATGTTTCCCTTTTAATTTTTCGTTGTTTGTTTTTTATACCTTCAACTTAGTGAACGTCTTCATTTTCAACTTGAATATGTACAATTTAGTGAGTATACAAGTGAGTCAATATTTTAATATAAACACAAAAACATGCTCTGCATATTATTATTATCCACAATATCAGTCGCTCACCAACTGTCTATGAAGTAGTATGTTACAAAACAAACAAACATAATTATTTGTCTGTCTTTAAACACTGAACAACCTATACCAAGGTTTAATCAGTTTTTTACAATATTAGTAATATTCCAGTGGTCTGGAGGCGACGTACTCGATGCGATGCTTATATGAATAGGGTTCGATTCGTGGTAGAACAACAGATGTTCATTGTTAACGATTTCTATACTCGATTAAAACACCTATTTAGTACTTCGTGGTATCTAATGCTTAGCTAAGTACACGTCAGTCTGTTATATGAGCTACAAAATTTAACAATCTCCATAAACCGCTTTTGTCTTCTATTTGGGAATCTACAGCGAGAGATTTTGGAAGACTAAGAAACGATTGGAAGGTTATTGTCAAGCATTTAAATAATAAACATAGATCATTCATTTTTATTAAAACCAAACTCAAAGAATTATAAAACCCACATAAAGTAATATATTTTCAAGAATGATACCATGGTTTTTGCGGAATTAGTAGTGTAACTATGAGTACACTAAGTGGTTACAAAATAATATTCACTGCCTAACTTTTGGATTTCTTGAATCTGATCAGGTTGCGAAGTTGGTTATAACTTATTGATCTATTAATATGAAGATATCGATCAAATAGATAGAATAAACAAACACCGAAGAACGAGAGTTAATGCCAATTTATTTACCAAGTGAAAACAATGGTTTTTATACATCATATGGTGACCGATTCGCAAGAGGAAATACAAAATATAATAAAGGCTGAATAAAGGAAGTCGTCTACAGGGTTTCGGATAACAGGATCATAATAAAGTTACAATAATTCTAGAAGAAAAACTTGTATAACAATCGCTAATAAGTCTACGAAATGCTTTGAATTCGAGTAATAAAAATATCATAGTTACTAAATATTTAACTAAATACAGCTTTTCCTTAAGATTTCTAATATCATGATGAATTACCTCAAATGATTATGATTTCTGAATCTTGCCCCCCATGCCTCTCCCCGTCTGATATAATAACTCGTATGTATTATAGCCGATATATAAGTGAACTGTTACAAGAACTTACTAAAACAATTCTTTTATGTTCAATCATATTAATCTGATAATTGCTAGAAAAATACATTACATTCATGTTGATAACGTATCTATTCACTGTTGAATGTATATTTATTAATTCAAAGAAATCTAATCTAAATTATAGCTAATATTAAATGTTTATATGTATTATTATTATTACTATTAACTATTGATTATTGAACATTGTCAATAAGTGACTTAACTGAAATCAATATACGCATTCGTTTATATACATTAAATGTTATTCATTATTACTGGAATATTTCATAATCTGTGAATAATGCTTTTGAGAATCACTCTTATTATTGTAATACATAAGATGATTTTCCAAGGAAATACAATTGATTTTTTAATAAATGAATGTAGTAAGTAAATCGGAATGGGGATTATGGCGTTGTCCTGGTATTGGCATAAAATGTTCAGCTGAAATTGCTACACGTTATAAATGTATCGGTGGAAACTGTACAAATGATAGTGTGTGCTCTAAACTTGAAAATTATTCTGTAAGTAACAGTATTCTGTGTATTACATATAAAGTAGTTTGTTGTATAGACTTTCGAAATTAAAGTTTAATATTACTGATTGACAACAACTGAAAACCTGTGTCGTTCAAGTATGAGACTCTGCAATACGCATCTACGACCTAACAAAGGATAAAACCCAAAACCTACAGAACTCGCTAAGATTACTTGACAGTTGGAATATTTAGTGGACATCTTCCAGTTCAAAAAACCAAATTCAGTTCATTTTAAAAATTGTTTGATTATCATCCATCGTCATTAGAGTTACCTGACTAACGTTGTACATATTTAGACTCCAGTGGTCACTGTTTAACTCCAGAATTTCGAGAATACTTTTGGAAGTTGAGTACACTTGTGCACGTAAATATTGTTAGCCAACAAGAGTTTTGGTGATTCTTTAGAATGTCGTTTTCATTTTCTACAGAATTACCCTGGATAACTATAAATAAGTTCCATAAATTGTGTAGATATTATAATGTGATGTTCAAAGTAACCGTTAAATAAGTTGCATATAGTTGTTTACTTCCAGCATATTTAGTACAGCACATCCATGCTTATGTTGTTTGCCGTAACACGTTTCAGGTAAAGATTCACTGGTGATTATTAAAAACACATTTTGGATAAATTTAGGAATCCCTATTTAGTTGATCCAGGGTTACTTTGAAGCTTTAAAATAAAAATATTTAAATTATTCACAAAAATGAAAACAAAAATCCTAAACAACATAAAAGTCGTTTACATGAAACTGTAGATGAGTTATCGAAATATTGTCAGATATTTGTAATTGGTTTTAACAGAATCACCAAAGCTTAATAGGTTTTGTTATTATGGACGAGTAATGAAAATAAAAACTAATTTTTAAACAATGTTTCGAAAGACTATTTCAATCAGTCGATTTGTGTATTAAGTAAACATTTCATTCCACTCATCATTGTATCTCTCATACCCTATCCTACCGTTTACCACATTCATTATCAGTATATCATCTCTCATTAATGAACCACAGATAATTGATTGTGTACACGTTAGCTCAATTCAATAAAAACTTCCTGTCCTAATTTCTATGGACATTAATTTCCTCATTGAGTGACTGTGCGGTCTGGTTTATGTATATATAAAGGGACGTGTGAAATATAATCTGATTTTGTCTGTTCGATTCATCAGATAACGTTCTTCTTATTCGCTGCTTGGGATTGAGTAGACATTGAGCAGAAATACAGGTATTGACTAGTCACTCACATTGGTGTTTCACACTCTTACTTCATGTGCACAATTTCACGTCAATTGATTGGTCCCATGTACCAGTCATAACGGCTTTTCTGATGTCATAAAAGGTTTATAACGGTTATAAAATATTCACATATTAGATCTTGTACTTAAAAGACAACAAGTAGTTACTAGACTAATGTGATACTAGATTCGAGTCGTTCATGCCTACTGTGTCCACTGTCTTAGCAAGCATCATCCTAGTTCTTGTACCACTACGTCAACATAGAAATTTAATGTAGTTTATCCACATTGGAAGTGAGATAGTTTCCTACCGAAGGAATTGGATGATGTCATAAAATATCTCGAAAATCGGTTGACTTTAGAAATTTAAGTAACTGTATATCAATTCAGTGATCTAAAGATTAAATCCTGACTTTAGGACCTGAAGGTTCTAGATTTCATTGTCAGTGGTTTCACTAATGAGCAGTACTGTAGAATCATATTCTAGAATAAAACATTTCCGTCTTTTCTGGATTTTATTGACTATCTACCTAATGTATAAACAATGTAAAAATATATATATTATTACATCTAAAAAAAACTTAAAGCTCTCAAATTATTTAATGCAGCAAATAGACTCCTGTGTAAAGGTTCTCGAGCGTGGCGAATGTGAACCATGGTGGTCCAAATGGTCCTCTTGGTCTAAATGTACAGCAACTTGTGGATTCACTACGAAACGTCGTTTTCGCTCCTGTATAGGAGCCATGAATAATAAAAGTGATAAAGCAGAAGTAAAGGAATCAATTTTAAAATCTTGTGCATCTGATAAAAGAATGAAAGAAGCTGAGGAGGTCCCTTGTCCAATAAGGGGCTCATGTTCAACTATTAATGGCGGTTGGGGTCAATGGAGTGAATTTACTGAATGCTCAGTTACATGTGGTGTAGGAAAACGTGTTCGACGTCGCCAGTGTGATTATCCTAGACCACAAAATGGTGGATTATACTGTCAAGGTACTGATTATCAAGAGGTAATTGTACACATTTTGTCATTAATTTGACACGAATTTTTTAAAATGAACTTATTGTTTTCAATGTTAGGAAGTATACAGTTTAAAATACATGAGTTGCAAAGGTTACTGCTTATAGAACTCAACACATTGTCGTATTTAAACATATGCACTGACAAAATTATACGTCCAATTAATCGATATCATCCTAGATTTCGTGAAAATGATCAGCATGTAAAACAACTTACCAAGGAAATTATATTGTAAATTGATTGAATTTAGGAATATCAGTTGTTGGTGTCCAGTTCAGTGGTCCAATGGTCAGACGTTTATCACGAAGCCTGAAGATCCTGATCTCGATCCCTGATGGGTTTGTGGATGCGTGCTGATGAAGAGTCCCACAATTCAGTGAAACAGCTGTCCAATGTTCCCCTGGTTATCGAAGGTTATCTAACTACAAAAACTTCATGATATTAAACCAACATTCAATAATCTCCACATTACCTAACCAAAATTATCACAACAGTTTGATGTCAGATGTGAGACTACTCAAAATGAGTATTGAAAAACTTTTCTAATTAGCTTAAGGCTTCCTAACAATGCTCATTCATAACCCAGATTAAAAGATGCTTAGCTTGTATGGTACACTTATTAATTCGAAACTAATCAGTTGAAATCAAATGGTTGGAACTTTGATGTCGAATATCTTCTCTCATAGAGTAACGATTATCATCGGTAATAACAAAGCCTCAGTCTCTAAGACAAATTGTTTATTTGTAAGGCTTTTATCGTCTTGCATGATGACACCAATGGCACAAACTTCTGACGGTAGTAATTTTTTGAGCTTCGAATATTCACCATTTCAATGATCTTTGTTATAACTATTTTGTCATCAAAATAATCATATATATTTCTGGCTAATTATATGATTTCTACTTTTATTAAAAATTGAATACAAAACTGTTTTTAACTAGCCACATTATTTTCAGCTATATAATCGTGTAAGGAACTTAATATATGTATAGATGATGGCTTGCTCAAGTTTCTGAGCAACGTGCATTTATTATGAAAAAACATCTGTTAAATTTCTTTTTTTACCTAACTTATTTTTGTGAACTGCAAATCTAGCTACTGAGAAATTTAAGTAGTATGTAAACGATTCCTGTATATTTTCTTTCGACTTTGCCAATCGGAGAATCTTGTGACAATCACTAGAATTCATGCGTTAAATATATTTGGAATTAAAAAATTGCGTCATGAGGGCAACATTGATCAGAAACATCTACAGATGAGTATGAACGACGGTTAATCATCGTTCAGTCATTTTTAATACATGTTTTTTTGAATATTCACAAGCCGAATGGTTTTTATGATGGAAATTATACTCAGAATAATAGCTTTCACAAAATATGATGACTAAACTAAAACATAATGGTTGAATCAAAACATGATACAAGTTCATGGAGTTCTTGAATATTGGTGTAAGTCATATTGATCGATACAAAATACCAGTTTTAGTTCTGCATGATAAATGCGACAAGTAGTTGGGAACTCTGGGTGATAGGGATATGAATCTGATACAGTGGCTCAAGTGTATTCACACGTTGTCTTCTTCTAGATATTAAATTACATTATTCTTTCACACATGTATTCATTGTATTTTCCCCTTTGTATTCTAGTAAATATGATTTTGTAACTTGAATCTATGCTCATATGTGCCAGGTTATATGTGGCACATCACTGACTTGCTGTATACGATGACTTCATTGATAAAAAGTTATATACAGTTACTACTACTGAGAGCTAAAACTAGCTAGTCGAAAAACTGAAGAAATCTATGTTATGTCCGCACTCCATATAAAAAGGTATCTTCGTTAAACTGCGACTGACAGACTGAAACACAGTCAAACACACTCTTAAAAATCAAAGATCAGATCGTCTTACTGTGTATAATAAACAATTTAAAAATCAATACAAAAATTTTGTGAAAAAAATAAGAACAAGTGTCACTTACGAACCAATTTTATGCAGATGAAAGGACAGAGATTGAAGACACAATCTAATTTGTCTACAAAATTAATTGTATCAGCTGAGAGGAACGGTATACTGAGTAAGCTACATGGTCACTTTACTTAGTCATACCTTGACAAAAGTTAGCAGTAGGAAAACATGATGTGGTATCACTAATATAATTGCATGTAGACACTTACGAACACCAAATCGGCTAGGGAAATATCAATAATTTGAATGCAGAAAGTCCCAAGTAGCAAGGCATTCAGATCAGTTGGCAATTCACATGAATATAAACAAATATACAATCTACAAACCTGTCGAGAGGAGGTTGGTCAGATATACAGCCAGTATTCAAGTAAACAAAAAACTATATGAACAAATTAAAAAATATGAAGACAACTACTCATGTACACTGCTGTCACAACAAATTGACTAAATACTTGTGAAATCAGGCGGTAAGAAAGCTATTCAGAAAGGCATCAAAAACTGCATGGTCGAAAATGGCTAGGTGACAGAATTCACCAGAAATATTCACATGAGCTACGCATCGTCATCATCTTCGCAAAGAGTAAATTGTCCTATAAGAAAACAAAGTTAGGAACTGAAGTCTACAGGGGATTTTAATGTATTGTTTTCAATCCATTATAAATTGACCACAGTTGGATACTGCTAAAGATCATGGCACTGACAATCCTAGAATCATTACGACTATCACTTAATATAGTAATGCATTAGAAAGTTCAACATGACAAGATATTTTGGTTTAAACTAACAATACATATGATTACGAATAACTGTATAACGTTGTGCGATTATTAAGGAATGACTAACTTCTAAACTATGTTTCAAATGACTATTTCAATTAGTCGATTTGTGTATTAAGTAAACATTTCATTCCACTCATCATTGTATCTCTCATACCCTATCCTACCGTTTACCACATTCATTATCAGTATATCATCTCTCATTAATGAACCACAGATAATTGATTGTGTACACGTTAGCTCAATTCAATAAAAACTTCCTGTCCTAATTTCTATGGACATTAATTTCCTCATTGAGTGACTGTGCGGTCTGGTTTATGTATATATAAAGGGACGTGTGAAATATAATCTGATTTTGTCTGTTCGATTCATCAGATAACGTTCTTCTTATTCGCTGCTTGGGATTGAGTAGACATTGAGCAGAAATACAGGTATTCACTAGTCACTCTCATTGGTGTTTCACACTCTTACTTCATGTGCACAATTTCACGTCAATTGATTGGTCCCATGTACCAGTCATAACGGCTTTTCTGATGTCATAACAAACTAAAGAATTAAAAATTATAAGTTTTAAAATGTTTAATACACGTTGTTACCAAGTCAGACGACAATTAATTGTTGACCAGTATTTAAATATAAAAGTAAAATTTAAATTTTCTAATCTTCATGGCTTTTATAAATTTCAGCTATACAACATTGAATTGTTTATTGATATCATTGAATTCATCACTTTTATTCACATAGTTGACTGTATCTATCCAGTAGGATTGTATCAAGTAACAAAGTTAATCTAGTGCTCATTTTTGAAGGATAGTCTACTCCTTGCAAATTATGAATTATACTAATATTATAAAATAATGAAATTGACTTTTACTCGTATATAACTAAAGTGTAAGTGACGAAATAAAACAATTTCGCTATATTCTTCAATTAGTGTTGATCATGAGTTGTTTAGATTTCTGAAAGGAGACCATTGTATAAAACACTTATTTATTTGCAACCGTGAAGGATGAAGAGAAAATTAATTGAAGTATGCTGTATTTAATATACTGAATAATGATCTTATAAATAGTTCATTAAATTCTAGTTTTAGAATTTCTGTAAACAGGTATTTTGTGAAGGTTTTCTACCATGTCCACAAACAGGACAATGGTGTCCCTGGTCACCAACTGTTCAACAATGTACACGAAGTTGCGGAACAAGTGGAATGGGATTAAGAACCCGTCAGTGTGCTTGTCCAAAACCATCTCAGGATGGTAGTCACTGTGAAATACCACCGGAAGTGGAGAAAATAGCAATCAGTTTATCAAATGACAATACCACTGACATACCAACTGAATTAGCACTCGCAGCAATACTAAAAGGTGAAGGATTATGGGAACCATGCAATCGTCATCACTGTCCATATTTGAGAACACTAGATAATAAAGAAAATTCACTAATTTCAGAAGATTTAAAACTACAAAAGGCAGAGGACACTTGGATATTGTCAAGTGGCACTCCGCAAAAAATCAATGGACCCATAAAACTGTTCTGTCCACCATCTCGTATTTCTCGTAGAGAAATATTTGATAAACCAGATCGTTTTCCAAAGTCCAAGTTTTATTGGACTCGCTCAACTCCAGCATCCTTAAAAGAATCATATGATACTCCAGGAATACCAATTGTAAACACAGATTTATACCTCCTTGAAAATGATTACTTGGTTATTCGTAGATTAAAATCATCGACTGTGGGAATTTATCGATTCGGTTATGAATATGAACCTGGTTACTTTGAAACAGGTTTGTTTTTTTCCAGTTTATATTCATCACTGGCAACAAGTAAGTGACAAGAATTAACATATCTAATAAAGACCATGAAAATAACTGGTTTTAATGTACTTTTTTTCAACTGACGATTGAATGAGTTCTGCTTAAGTTGTCTGTATTCGTCACAGAGTGATGTTGGTTAGGTATCACTGAAATCCAAGAGGGTACTGGAGAGATGTATTGTCCTGGTATGGAAATATTCAGCTATTCCATATCCCAGCTTTTGTCAGGGAATTAAACTAAGAGACTTCAGGTCTCCCTGTGAATGCTTAACTCTTGCACCACTGGGTCATCGCCCAGTCGTAGAATTCGCACTCACATCAGTTTTTGATAACCCTCAAGTGAGATGTTACTGATGATCAGACTTGTCTGGAGGAAAACAATAGTTACCAATGACAGTGATGACCGTTGAACTATATCACAAACCAATGGGAGGGGGGATTCCTACGATTGGACGATGGCCCAGTGGTGCAAGAGTTAAGCAATCACAGTGAGACCTGAAAGTTCATGGTCTCAACCCCTAAAAAACCAAGGGTGTGCACTGCTGAGTATTTCCATACCAGGAGAGAACACATGTTCAGTGCTCTCTTAGTTTTCAGTGATACCTAACCTACATCACTCTGTAACAAATGCAAACTTAATACCTATCTCTACGAAACCCTCACAATTCGAATTCCCTTTAAACCAATTACAATGAATTATAAAACTATGGAAGACATTTCATGCTGTTGTACTTAATAGACTGATGAATAAGAGAAATAACATTTTGTAGGATAAGCTAGTTTAATTGCAACTTATCCGCTACCAAAAGGTTACACACTTGATTAGATCATGATGATTCTGCATGGTTAATTTAGGAATGGAAGCAAAAGAATTAACAGAGTGATTGATCATCATTACTCATACGCTTGTTGCTTGTACAGTTGAATCTGACTTCACAGCAGTTAACCATCCTCTTAAGAAATTTCCAAGCCATGAATCCCAAACAGGAGAAAAAAGGCAGAAAGTACAAAAAGAAGGGTTGAATTTATAGCATTAGGGTAGCAAACCAACCAAAGACACTTATGGTTGTATGATAATCATCTAAACAGGGGAAAGATAAATTGACTTTCAAAAAGAGCTTTATAGTTACTTATTAGCTGGAGAATCATCAAGGTCTCATAACAATCGGATTTTTTAAACTTTGGATAAAACTGATATAGGAATTTAGTAAACGTCATTCTCCTTATTAAACATATTTCTAGATTTTTTAAACATGCATACACTACTTTATATTGAAAAAAGTATAGTAATAATCTTTTTCCAATAAACTAATGTAGGTATTGAAGCATGGAGACACATTTGATTTAGTTTGTAATTCATTAGGATTATGGCCTATAATAAGTAGATCTACTTCAACAAAATGGTTCATCTACTGGAACATAACTTTATTAGAAAAAAATGAAGAACAGAACATTATGAAAAAGCATAAATTATGGTGGTATACTCAATTAAATAATCTTCATATTAATTCAATTGACAATCAAACAAATTCACCACAATTCACTATATGGGATATAGAATATAGAAGATTATATGATGTTATAAAAACAATGACAGGATATTATGAATGCCAAGTACTCAATCAAATCAATGCTACATATAATCGAACATTTACTACACAGTCAATTCATCTTGTAGTGATGTCACCTCCGAATATATGGACTTTGGTAAGTGACTAAAGTTTGTTCTCATGAAAAAGGCCTTCTATAAATCAAAATGGTATATTTCTGATTTTCTTTCCAATAAGGAATATTAATATGTTTTTGATAGTAACTATCAATGAAACTACGTTGTGGAGTTTCCAAACCTAAGTATATGTTACTGAGTTGACGTTCAAGCTAAAAGTTGGAAATTCTGACCGCAACTGTAAACTAAATACACTACTGGAATACATCAGCTACCTACTTATTCAACATGTACTGGATTAATTATTAACCGAATTGGATTGTATTTACATGTCGTTGGTATATAGTATCTAAAACTACATATCCCAGATGAGTCTGATCGCTTTATTTAATTAGCAGATTCGTACAATGGCTCTTGTTGTAAGATTTAGGGTCATGGCTCTTCAGTAACAAAACTGTATCTAACTTTTCATTTACAGCAGTAGTAAATGTTGGTAACTTGATTGGTTAGTGTTTTAATCGCTAATAAGAAATCAGTGGATCAGTAATTCGAATAAGGAAGAATGTTGACCAATGGATGCCGACTAAGTTGTCTGAAGGTAAAATGCTCACTATGAAGTCTGAAAGCATTTAGGTTAGATCTTTGGAAGGATTGATGTGCACCCCTAAGAATTTATTAAATATATGTTAACATAAACGCTTTAATTTCAATCAGTACTTTACGAATTCCGAATACAATTAATTTTCATATTTACCAATGTCAACCACTTCATTACATTATAAATCACCTCATCATAATTGTAGATTAAGAATGCTTTAAAGGTTAAATGTATTTATACACAGACACAGAAAATGAAAACAAAATCCCTATGATTGTTATTTTATTGTATTTACTTTCTACAAGGTAAAAGAATGGTGTTTACAGAATCAAATAAGTTTAATGATTTTAATTATTATTGGTATCATAACAAGTCTTTCATACGCAACACATTTATGGATAATAACTAAGAAGATAGCAAAGTTAGAAATTAAAAAAAAAGAAGAAAGTAAAAACAGGCAAAATGATAACTTCGATGATATTCATATTATCAACTAGTTAAGCAGTGTAGAAAGAATATAATGATTATATTTGCATGAATTCAAAAGAAAAAAAAACATTCCAATATTGATTCTATTGGATACAAAAAAAACAGGACAGTATCAAAAACTGCATATCATTAAACATTACATTAAAATAAAAAGAGTTTTTTTCATACATATTTTATCTATGAGGCAAGTTTAATTACTATGTAAAATAAACCAAAAGAATGATCCCACTATATTACATTTGCGCCAATTGTATTCATGATACAATTCACAATCTGAAACTTCGTAAGGACTAATCATTTACTGTTGTTAGCATTCAGTATCAAAATTAATGTATTCTGAAAAAAAAATTGTGTCGGTGTCACCTTTAATTGGAAGCTTTTAATGTCATTGAATTAAAGATTGGAGTGTGTTTAGTCCTAATTGGGACAAATCGATGGCTATCCAGATTTAATAGTTCCGTAGATAACTTTAGAAACTAAAGTGATAAATAATGAGTTCGGCTAAGTATAGATGTCAACAATGTGACAAAGGCACACATACCCGACAAACTTCTAACTAGAATGAAACGTGAATTTCGGACTCCACTGTCAGATATAAACTAAATGTATTGAGTATTCCGAATTATTATTAGTGTAATGTCCACGCTCATCTTTATCGTTTCACTATCAAGTTATCCAAAACTGGTATAATACATAATTTTCGGTGTTTGATTCCAACATTCTTAGGCCCAAAACAGCATCAAGTGGTAGCTCAATAGTCAGAAAGTTAAGCGACCTGTGCAACGTTCTGAATGTTGTCCAACTGAACAGTAGACACGGGCCATTACCATACTAAAACGAAACAGCAGTCTAATGTATCCTAGTTTTCAATGATTAACTAGATAAAATCACTCCACAATTTAGAATAATTTAGTTGAAACTGTAGTGGGGATATTTAGATAAAGTAGGTGCATTTAGTGGTGCTGCGCCCACGAAGTAGTAGGGTTTTTATGGAAAACAATATTACCATCTGCATACTGCTAGTAGTCAGTCAGTTACAACGTAGAACTTTGTACATGCGTACTGCTAGTAGATATGAATACAACTGTTGTTACTAAAATAAGAACACCATTTAAGATAAGCAAAATGTCTTACGAGAGTAAGTAGAATAAAGAAAAAATAATGGAACGAGGGAATTCTGGAATTAAAAAAAGTCGACCGGTGATAAGGACTAGGTTAGGCTCAGAGCAAATGCTTCAGTGTACTAGAGACTGTGATGCTGAGTAAAACGGGCTAGTGTCTCATAAGAAGCATCAATCCTGTCAAAATTGCTGATTCATCGTGCTGGTGGGTAACGAATTTACGTCCACAATTTTCCGCCCACTACTTCTAATCATTATATATCAAAACGTAGTGCAGACGATGTTGCGTCACATAAACTAGTGGGTGTATTACCAATAGATGAATAAGATTCAAACACTAAAGACTAAACAAACACAATTTAGTCACAACTATGAGTGTACATAAACACACGTATGCTAGCCCACTCAATGTCTCTTAAATCTACCATAGAAACTGAAGAAAAAGACAGAAATCTGATATATTTGTATAAAGTACTATTATATTATGTACAATAATAAAGAAATTTAACAATTTTTAATCTCCAATATACAATGAATGCAAAAGAGAGCTTTGTCTTTAAATATTTCCAATCGAATCATTTGGTGAAATAAAACTAGATTTATGAAGCTTCTGATTAATGCTGCTACTACTACCACCACCACTAGTACTACTCGGAGATTTATTTGATTGATTAATATTAATATTTGGAGTCCAATGAAGACATGATGGATCAATACAACGATCTGTAGCAGGTAGTTTCATAGTACTCAGTAGTGTATCGATATCAGGCTATATAATATAGACACATAATCAAATAAACACAATAGATCAGTAATAATATAAAATAACACTTAATTGGCAGCTTTGATAATAATGAATTTGAATTATGATGAAATGATATCGGCTAGAGAACTACTGAAAGCCAAACCACACTAGGTTAATTGATTCAACGTTTTAAAATACATGTTAATTATTTTGAGCACAAATCTACAATGAGATTAAGACAAAAACCTTCAGGTCACATACAGAGTAAATACCATTCAGAAAAAAATGTTGAGGTTTGACTACCTAGTGTTTTGAATACTCAAAGTTTCATAAATACTTAAGCTTTATCAGTTAGGTTGAAGGATATTATGCACTTTATACATTCATTAAGCAGTGAAGTTACCATTTCAATTAATGTAGCCAGAAATAGGTAGTAGTATATTAGCAGAAAAAAATTTGAAAACACTACTATTTGATAGTTAAAACATAAATTATAGAACAATAAGGAGTTAGTACCGAATATAAACAATAAAACAATTAAAAATCACTTACTTTATTATTAATTATGTAATATTGTGTTCGATAGCAAACAAGCATCTTCATGTCTAATAAAGTGCTCACGATATCAGGGACTGCTATTCCTAATTCTTGACTCATAGCTGAAAAGAATACGGGTTGATGTGAATGGTATTTGATAATAGTTGTGATAATTTGCGAAAATTATTTATTGTAAATTAACAATGTATTACGTTGATATGCTGGACAGCTAAAGAAGATGGATTATCGTCGAGAACTGTTTATCTGTAGATTATTTCATATATTTTGGTTGTATACAGAGTGAACATTCTATTTCTATTATTATTCGGTTCCCCTGACTCTATCCTACCATTTGACACATTAACGTACAATGGTGACTTTCTTCAACTTGCTTACCCTCAGCAAAAAGACTGAATAATGATCAGATTGAAATTGATAATGATATATAACTACGCCAATAATCTTTAAAGGTTGAAGCTAACTGCAATGTTTTCAATATTTACCATGTCTATCTAGGATTTTTGGTTATTTTTTTCTATCTACCGAGTAAATGAGTGCTGGGAATAGACTGTAATTATTATAAAGAATTCCATTTCAAGCTTTGATTGGAAATACTGGATAATATGAACTTATTGAATATTAAGAACGTTGTGGACAAACCCAAACACCTAAATTACTAGTTAATTATAGCAACAAACAGTAATAAATGTAGTGACATCTATGTTTGATTAACTGATACCTAAAGGGGCTAATTCACAACTTTTATCTGTTGAATTTCGATAGACCTGGTCTGTTTTATTTAACTTTGGAGTACGGAACTTATTGAGTATACATCCGGGTACTTTTATTAATACAACTATATTACATTTGAAATCAGTCATTTCATAGCCTTCAGGAACAAATGACATTCATAGTTTACTAGTATTTGATAACAGATGACTTCGAAATATTGTTCATAATTCTTTGGACAACTGAGTAAGTAATGCAGAGGTCAGATTCAGAGAAATAAGGAAATATGGTGAGTAAGTTGGTCAGGTTGTGAATGTTCACTAATTAACATGGTTGAGACGTATTAAAAACTCCCTAACATCGCTTGCATTAACCTGAAATGATAGCCAGTGTATGAGTAGGATGAAAAAGCGGTAGGAAAAGCCAAACCAAAACGTGGCTACAGTCCATGAAATTGTTGGCCATTGGTCTGAGCCATGTAGATGCATACTAGCTGGTAGTGGATTGTATGATTGTCATAACTAATGGTTAGACTCTGGATGAAATGGCTCAAGATTGCCTGCAATGGCCTAGATTCATACAATATTTTAGTTGCCTTAATTCCTGAGTACGGAATTGTTAAATACCTTCCACGAATGTATTCTTTCTCGTCGTATCATATTCTCCATGTTCACTCAATCTTTATCACCACTGATACTATTACTACATTGATACATCGATGTTTAGCTTGCTGTGTTAATGAAGTGTGGCAACTTGGACAAACGGATACATATACCAAGTTCTACGTTGTACATAACTGACTGAAGTCACTTGTTTCTTTTATAATGAACATTGTTGTTTCCATTTGAAATTAAGTAACATCGATTCATATTGACTGAGAGTTAGAATGGTTGTTACCACAGCTAATCAAAAAGTTTCTTCTTGAGAATGTGTTACAAGGCTAACACAATTTCGCTAACATTGAATAGAGGTGGATAGATAAATTTATAGGTAATGTCAAACAGAATTACCAAGATGTAGAATAGACCAGAAAAATAAAGCATCAACTATGACAATAAACACATTCTTTTACCTAATCATGAATTATTACTGCGGGTAGAAAAGTTAAAGCTCATATTTTATAACAACGTCTCAATGAAGATGATGAACGGCTTAGAGCATACCTAAGATTGAACTATTTTACAGAAAATATAAGTATTAAGTTTTAGAGAATATAACAAAAAGGCTCACAAGTTGCAGTATATCTTAGTACGTGGATGGTAATCGAATCTGTGATATGTTTCGCCATATTATGGACTAGTCAGCTGGATGTACTTGTATTATGGCGCTGATGTTCACTCTGAGACACGTTTCGTAGACTACGCTACTGAGTCCTGATAACAGTTAAATTACTTAAACAGTATATATTATTACATAAGATTATCGAATAAACTACACTATTCCAGCTAGTATCCAATAAATATTTCGCGAAAAATACAACACTACAGTTGAAAATATGTGGAAAAACAGAAATTAAAAATAAATTAGAAGGTTAGCCTGTGATGAGTCAGTTTTCTTCTTCTAAACAAATAGCTATCAAATGGTCATTTTATGAAATCTGTGAAGGCTTAATTATACGCTACCTTTATTTTACTTAACATCAAACTTACATCATCAGGTGGATTGAGTCTATGTAATAAAGCATACTTTTGACATTGATACTCTTAACTGTAGTGTCAAATGCAATCACATAGTTTGACGTATGATTTTCATATGTAACTATCACACCGTTACACGAGGATTCGTTTTATAGACTATTAAACCTAACTGTAGAATATCGACAATAGATTTTAAAAAAGAAACACTATATTTCCAGTCACTAAAATAAAAACAGATCAACCGACTACTCAACTCAAAACACATTCAAAACAAATAAACAATCACGGGTAACGTAAAGCTTCGCAAATATGTGCATACATTATTACGGTTATCACTCCACATAAACACGTAATGAAATTATCAAGATGAATACCAAATTATTGGTAGCATTATTACAAATAAAGTGGATAAAGCATAGAGAATATGATAAAGGATGACTGGTTTCACAAAATAAATGTTATAGAACAATATCGAAACAGAATCTAAGAGACGAAGAGTAGCTGCATCTGTGCGATTGTGACTGATTCTTAGAGATACTACCTATCATCCCCGATCACTCGTCACGACAATCGTAACGGCCCCTATCTCATGCACATATAACCCAATATCAGAAGGATTCTTGCTTCAGATTAGTTTGATGATTTTCAAAATCGTCCAAAACATAAGACTGTTGGCTGGTTCGATTACAGAGATGAGAAGTTGAAAATTTACCGGAATACAAATTTAGGACGAAAAATCTTATAACCACTTACTTCGAATATTAATTGATTTAGCGGTGAATGACGACAAATACTTAAGAATTTCAAAACGCCAATATCTTCTGTAAATAATGATGCCTAAATCTGAAAGGGGACGTTCAGGTGTACCAATACGTTGTTCTAATCGACTCAAAACATAACCTACGGAATAAAAAAATTATTATTTTCACAAAAGAAAAGAAAATTAGTTAATAATTTCTAGTAGCAGGGAAGTGATCTGACAATGGCAGGTAAAGGTTGTACAACATGCAGTTCATCACTATTTACTCGTCTAAGGCACATGATGCTGAGGATAAGAATGGGTATTTAGCTAACTTTGTAAATTCGATAGTGATGAGTTGGAAACAGCCGACGTAGCGAAGGACGAAATGCCATCTCAAAAACGTCAATTCATACGCAAGATAGCAGTAGTAAAAGGTTGTGACCTGTCAGTCCGTGAGTAACCGAGACAGAGAAAATGGCAGCAGGTAGACTTAGAAACTGTAAATGTTAACCAACGAACCCAAGCAAAAAAGTACAATTTTGGTAATAAAAAAAAGGTTAACCAACTGCTGATTTGACATACAAAACTATCCAAAACTACGAAGACATAAGTGCTCAGAATAGTGTAATTGTATCAGTCAGCATTACTATTATAAATCGATCATTTACGCCTGCTGAGAGAGCATTAGATTACTTGAACACAATAAAACCAATATGTGACTGTATAGAGAAACCAACTGTACTTGTCACTGATAAAACACAATTGAAAGTATCACACATTAATGACGATAAAGTAAATAGTTATGTTTTATAATAAACATTTAAAAACATACTCATCTCAATAAGCATACGACCAAAACCACGACATTGGTACGGTGGTAAAATAAGAATACATGAAAGGTTATTGTATACGGTATTGGCGGAATTATCAGATTGATCTTCAGCTTTTTGCTAAATATGAAAACCACATGGTAATCATTACAGAAGTTTAGTTAGAAAATAACAATCATTAAGATATTAAATGTTATTCACCACTGAGTAGTGACCAATCTTATGTTTATCAAGTCAAGTTGTAACATGATTATGAGTCTAAGCAAGTCGATATCGTGTACAGTGCTTTGATGTTGAGTACCTAGAAGTGATCAGTAAGGAACCTTAGATTTGGACTCCGAGCTAGTTGGTACCCGTATGTAGTAACTAACCTAAGATCTTAAGGAAACTGATGCCGTCTGAGATCGATAGAACATGATGAGTATTACGGAAGAGACAAACATGATATTGGCTATTTCTCAGTAACTAATCAATGTTAATCACTATCTTACAGGAGGTCAGTCAAGGCCGAAAAAGCCCAGTAGTAACGTTTTAGATTTGTAACTAGGTGACTTATATTCACATAAATAAATAACCAACAATTCCTCGAAAATCACAGGTACATATCGCTGGCAAGTGCCAACTATCACGAAACTTAGGTTCAGAGTTTATTGCCAACTACTTCAAGAAACGCAACAACAATGCACAATCCATATGATGTTGAGTCATCCAGGTTAGAGATTACATTGTAACCCAGTCGTTAAACCACTGAACGCTACAAAACGGTATGGAAGTTCCTTTGTTTCTTGAAATCAACATTATGTTCTGTTTCTAAAGAGTGAAGTATTATTGCTGATTTGTTCTCAAGCTATGTGAGGACTTAGACATATATTTCCGATGTGGTTTGTGTTCCACCATCTTAATGTTCAACCACCTAGATATTCCTTCAAGATATATAGCATTACGTTCACTATATCTCCAATATATTCGCGGCGCTCAACTCCTGCTAAAATATCCTTCCAAATACCGACGAATGTTCTTAGAAATTTAATTGTTATTTTAGTTATTACTTCTTTTTAATAAGCGCTTTACTTTACTTGATAAAGGCTTTATTCATCAGGTCACTGGTCCTGTCTGATCTCAGTCCATCCAGTTTCATAAACAGCTACATCACATCTTTGCATTGCATTTATCCACCGTTCATCATTTATAATTTATGACAATTGTATACGTGAGGTTGAGTACTAGCTGTAAAACTTAAATCCTTGGTAACTGGTCATTAGGAAAACATCAAGATTTCTTATGAATATCCATATGTTTAATCCTAAATTGTAACAACAAGGACAAACTCTGAGATTTTTGTCAGCTCCGTTAAAAAGTTACCGGTAGGTAACGTGTACTTTTACTCGGGGTCATTTGCTTAAATGTATTTAGTTCTGAATAGTGTAAAAGAGTTAGTGTGTAACAATTGTAGAACCGCTAAATGATTAACTCTAAGAGAAGATTATGTAGAGTTTGTTTCAGTATATACCAAACAAAACAACGAAAAATATAAAGACCTATAAATCACAAGAAGCGCTTTTACTTACTTTAGAAAAATAACCAATAATGTGTGAACCACTTTGGTCTGTTTCAGTTAATACATAAAATAAAAATGCTGGAACTTGATCCAATTCATGAACAGTTTTTTGTCTCAAAAATAATTTGGCTAGTAAACAAAGATTTCTACAATACTCCTACAAGAAAGTCAATAAAATACATCAAATATTGAGATCCGCTGAACTAGTAAATATATAAGAGACAATCTTTTCTCCAAGTACTAATGGATAGATTGATTACAAGGTCAATTCAAGATACAAAGCGCAGAAAAGTGGAGGTTTAGTAAGTAATAATGGAATGATTAATGAGTATTTCGTACTATTTAGAAGCCAACAACTAAATATACTTGTATTTAAATGCTAATGTTCAAAGTGAAACTCAAACCCACCATACCACTGAGTTAATATAGCCACTACAGTGTCCCAAGATGAGTTAAACTCTTATCATAGACTCCACTGGTAGCAGAAATCCATCTATTTTATCAGCAAATTCACCCAATAGAACTATATCATCTGCATATTCTAAGTCAATAAGTTTATCTGCTCCTGGAAGGAGGTCAACAGCAGAGAAGTCAGACGACAAAAACGTTAACCGCAAAAGCAAGTCAGTGATAAAACTCAGTAAAACTGAGGAAAGTGGGCAACCTTGTCTAACACCACTTAAATTAATTGATTCCGAAGACAATCCGTCATAAGCTCTGACTCGACTAGTAGTGTTCGAGTAGAGAGCTTGTATAAGGTTAATATACTTCTCTGGTACGCATTTCAATGACAGACATTGCCACATAACCTCAAGATCGATAGAGTCAAACGCCGCCTCAAGATCAAAGAATACAACAGTTATCGGACGTCTAAAAGAGTACCTATATTTCAGAATCTGCCGAAATGTGAATATTTGGTCTATACCACAACGTCCAGGTATGAAATCACCTTGGTTTTCTCAAGTTTGCTCTTCACGAGCTTTAGTTAGACGTCCAAAGTATTATTGAAGCTAATATTTTAGACACTATTTTCGTTAAACCGACTCCTCGGTAATTGTCACACGAGGACTTCTATCCTTTCTTACAGATCGGGACGGTTAGTGCTCGAGACCAATCAGATGGGATTATGTCCAGTTCCCATATTATAACCAAGATCTTAGTTAATCTCGCTGCTAAAACTGTACCACCATCCTTAAATATCTCAGGGAATGACCCATCAGTTCCTGCTGCTCTCCCTTGCTTTAAATTCCCTATAGTCTTCTCAGCCTCACTAAGACTTGAAGGACCAATATTAATTTACCATTTAGATTGCTTGGGGATGGTTGGTAACAGGAATGACGACAAGGGCCAGTTGAACTGTTCCCTAAAGTGTTCTACCCATAGGTCTAATCTTCTGAATTGTCAGTAAATAATGGTTTCATCTTTTCATGAGATAGTTTCACTTAGAGTCGGCATTCTGATACCCGCTTCCTTGATAAGTCTGAACAGTTGCCTATTGTTACCTATTGCCATTGCCTTTTCCATCTCTTTAACTTTCGCCACCCACCACAGCTCACGATAATTGCGTGGGCTTTTAACCAGTTTGTGTTTAAGTTGCCCTCGCTCCTCATCGTGTTCAGAACCAGACGAGATGTGTTGTCGAGCATCCATCAGTCCAGTAGATGCAGTTGAAATCCACTGAATTTTCTTAACCTTTTAGTTTAGTTTACTAGTAGATATTACTTCTGTTTTAACAGCTTCTTGGATATAATTCCAAGCTAACTCGGGATGGGTACAGCTTACGTAGTTGACTAATTGGTTTTCTAGTTGCTCTTGAAATGTATTCTTGACTTTTTCATCATTAAGTTGAACTTTGAGGAAAATTCTTGCCGTGGATTTTTTACGTCCAGGAAGACGCAGACTAATACGCGCTCGCACTAAAGCATGGTCTGAGTCTAAACATGTGCTCCAGAATGAGCTACAGTCTTCTGTCGCGCCTCTCCAACGATGGCTGATAGCAATGTGGTCTATTTGAGTCCAGCATTGAGTTGATTTCGGAAGTCGCCATGTCAACTGATGTCTTTCCTTATGCTCAAAGTTGGTGCTTGTGAGAAATAGACGGTTATCTGAACATAGTTGTAACAGATGGTCGCCATTATTTATTCGTTGAGGCGCGACAATATAGGATCCACCTAGATGCCGTTTCGTTTAGTCTATCTACTTGGGTATTAAAATCACCAGCCACTATACTACATCGGTGCGCTTAGCGTTTCGAAGAAAATCAGAAAGATTTCTGTAAAATTAATATATTTCATCTGAGCTGCAATCAATCGGAGCGTATACTGAGTCAACGAAGAGGCAACGGCGTGTATTCCTATCTTCCCAAGTTATTACCGTCCCGTTTAGACGGACAGCACATAAGTGACTGTCGATTGAAGTCCAGTCGAGGAGAGCCTGTTCAGCTTCTGAGCTTAGTGCTATGCACACACCAGCAAGGCCTCGAGTGGTAGCAGTAGAGTCTCCGGAAACACGAAGGGTAAATCGAGTCAGTTCTTTATTTTCACAAGGTAAGGCCAAGCGAATGACTGTACTTGGATCCTATATAAGCGTTTCAGGGACACAGCGGACATTAATGGAGCGGGATTCTAGATTCATAGCTAAGGAGGGTTGTTGTCCGATTTGGCATAAGGTTCGAACGTTAAAAGCTCCAATATATAGTTTAGTGCGAGGTTTCAGGAGACGAGGAGTAACACTGTGTGAACTTAAACCACTAGTATTAGAGGTGCGGGGTGATAAAGTTATGCTAGACGGGTTGATCGTGAGGATAAGACAGTTATTAGGAGATAGCAGGATTTGACCTTCCAAAGGAGCTGTTAGACACTGACTCAAAAGTCTTAGCGATGCAAGATTACCAAAAATAATACTATCCAGGAAATCAAGAGAAAGACCTGATATTGACTAAGTGTGATTTCTGCTATACATTCAACATACATTGATTTCTAAGGACATTTAGCAGACTGGAAACAGGCTGAGTAGGCGAAAGGTTGTATGTAACTGGATTTTCTTAAGGTCGTACACTATTCGGTCACTTATCAAGGTTTCATGTACATTGACTAGCAAGAATTCAACAATCAGAGATCAATACAAAACAAAAAAATGTACACCTCATCCCACCCCATTAATTTCCGTATTCAGAAGTAAGGCCATTACAAACACAGAGACAACATATCAAAAAACACTTGTAAGAGTCGCATGTGGCCAGTTTCAAGCAACTGATGATCGGGCACTGTAGTCACACTCTCCAGTTGTCGAGACTCATCTTAAGCCACCTACTTTTAAGATACCTCGAAAGAAAACCCTTCCACAATGTGGATAGCCGAAAAGTGATAACCGCCCTCATATCCCTAACACGATTCGACATTATCATGTCCGAAGTCAGACTCGCCAACTTTCTAATAATTTTCCTATTTCCGATTTCAACTCTCATCCTCCTTCTTCCGCATGTGCCACTAGTTCTAGTGATTCAAGTTTTATCTAAAATTCCCTAAAAACTCGCTCTAAACTTCAAATCAGAAACTTCGATATGTGAACCCTATGTCAAATCGATCAACAGACCTCATTAGAATCTTATTCAATTGATGTGTGCTGTGCTTACGAAACATGTACATATGATCCTAGTGTGATAATTCAATTGACTTTACCTAAGTGATACGGAGATTTAATGTGATTTACTCTTTGTTTATCAGGGAACTCAACAGAAAATTCTAGTGGCCTTAACAACATTGAGTATGAGAGTAGAACAGGAACTTCTTGTATTAATTTCTGTCAACAGTCACTTTCAAACTGCACAGTACGGAACTCAGACAGACATGGACACATGTCGATGTCTTATTGTCGTTCTTACCTATGCATCCATTGACTCTAGATCTAACGGAGTAAGAGACGAGTTCTACAATAAATTTACTAACCTACTTCAGAAAGCTAGAAGTTTAGACATGGTAATCATAACAGATAAATTTTAGCGCCTAAATAAGTAGATTCACTCAAGTATAAAAACGCTAAGATGGATTCCACAACGTCCCAACCAAGTGAATGAACAAGTGAAATCGTTGCCTACAAGTATGTTTAGATTAATTCTTATTCCTAGGAAACACGAACTATAGGCAAAAGGAGATTGTGTGCATATGTTTAAGTTGCCATACCACATTAGCAAGACGAGACCAAATTTACACAACACGACAACAGAGCACGACATCAGGAAACAAAACAAAGGTGTGTGCAAAAGAATAATCGGACTTGAAATTTAGAAAAAGAGTGAATACATTGTGATTAATTATGACTCATGTCACTCAGGTGATAGGTAATATTAGACACCAGCCCAACTCATCAAGAAAACCAGCATTTGAAAGTAAGCCGTTAGTGAGACTATCTAGGAGAAAAACGAGTCCATGATCTACTCTCAATTCAGAAGATTAGGTTGTTGAGCAGAACACTTTCAGGAACAGTTCAACTCCCATCTAGCTACGTTACAGTCACCTAGTACCGTCAAACTATCTGAGAAGAAAATTGACCTAAGTCCTACTACTCATAGTCACAATAAAAGGGTAAAGGTAATTTGAAGTGACCAAAAGCAGTAAAACCTGATAGATTGACCCAAAATATATTTACAAATTGTGGTCCAGATCTAGCAGGTAGGTTGACTGATATGTTGGCCAAAGTCTGTGAACTAAACGTAAGCCCACCTGAATAGTCTCAACCGGTGATCATTCCAACCTATAATTAAGGATAAAAATCTGCTCGTGACAATCACGAATGAGTCAGTTCGACCAATATAATGTTCAAAATATTAGCTTGCATAATCATTCGAAGCTTATCTGAAACCAGGGAACGACAATCTATTGAAATTCAGGCTGGTTTCAGACCCAGATGAGGATGCGTTGATAAGATTCTAGAACATAGGTATAATGAAATTCATTGACTTTAAAGTAGCTCGCCACTCCGTAAATCGAAAGGTTTTGTGGCAACGTTTGTCATTAAAATGAGTAACACAAAAGTAAATAAAACTACTCTAACATCACTAGATGACTCAGAACTTATGATGCACTGTAATCGGGATTGTCACCCTCAACTAATGTTGATCAGAGTTGCCCCACATCCTTTCCTCCCCTTTCGTTATAGATGCCCTTATCTAAATTCACGAACCGATCTCTTACAAGGAGGTTTACCTATCGATTTAGAATATGCAGAGGATATTGCACTAGTTGGTCTCCTAGACGCCGTGAGTAACATTACAAGTATATTTAGGATAAAATAATCTCTCACTGAGGGAAAAATTTTACTTCGGGACTGGTCTATATTAACCTTCAGCTCGACTACAGGGAGTTAAGCAGTTCACTGTATCAGTCACTTCACTTTCCTTAAAAGTCTCATCAACTTTGACAACAATTCGGAAAGGATTAGAAAAACTAACTTGGTTTTCGCCAATTTGGATAGCTTATAGTGCAAGCGAAATATCCGTTTTACAACCAAATGATGAGTATACTATGCAGCCGTTCACTTCGTATCAATCTATAGGAGAAAAGAGCAGGTGACGAAAATAAAAATACGTTGACTAGAGATCTTTGATCAAAGATGTATTCGAAGGATCGCTCGCGTATTATTCGAAGGACCAAGTAAGTAATTCAGAGGTAAGGTACACAATACGAGGAAAGATGGCAAATGAGTTGATGGAGCTATGAATCTTCCTCAAATAAGGCGGCTAGGACATACATTACGCATGCTTTACCAACATC
This sequence comes from Schistosoma japonicum, assembly GCA_025215515.1. Taxonomy (NCBI): domain Eukaryota; kingdom Metazoa; phylum Platyhelminthes; class Trematoda; order Strigeidida; family Schistosomatidae; genus Schistosoma; species Schistosoma japonicum. The sequence continues at coordinate 70,038,317 of CM046069.1, forward strand.
CATCTCATCACAGGCTAATGTAGAAGTAGGACGGAAGATAAGTAGGGATGACTAAACTAAAACATGGCATCAGTTCACGAAGTCGTTAACTGTTAGTCTGATAAATTAATTAAAAGGCTATCTACAACTTTCTTATGTGTTATGTGTCATCTTACTTAGAACAAAGTAATTCTCGATCAGCAAATTAAAATTGAGAAAACCGTAACGCATGAAACTAACTCATAATAATTTGCAACATTATACAGGAAAAGTCTCAAAATAAGAAGTAACCTGATGCCTTTGTCCATCAACTTCGAAAAATGACAAATTTTCTTTACGATAGATCTCACTACCAGGAGGAAATGTTCGACCACAGTTTATCTGAGATGATAATAATACATAAAGAAAGCTTCAGTAACAAATAAGTACGATCACTTAAATATAATATAATAATGGAATAAAATGTAAGAGCGTACCACAAAAGACTTACAAGAGTATGGAAAGTAGTAGGTAAGGTTCATGAAGGTAGCTTTATACAATTTAAGGATAATTCTTATTACAAAGCGACTTCAGTAGGTGAGCCACTGAAAACGAGATTTGCATATAACGATTATTTAAACGTAGTTAATAACTTCGCACTGGTATACTCCCTGCAACATCATATATAATCAGTTATTGATGATACTCTTAACGCGTTTCTTCTCCATAAAAACATATGGCTATATTGGATATTTCAAAATATTAGTAGTTTCTGCAATATTTGAAAGATTACTGAGGGACAAACTACCTTATGCATACGACTAAGAGATAATGGCTTTTTGTTAAACCGTAACTTTTTATTGACTTAACGGCTAGTATTTAAATTGTTGTTAAAGCATTCTGTTAATCAGAAAATTATTCTGTACAATACACGAACTGATCCTGTACAGGCGATAACAACTTAGAGTATGTCAAGATAACTCCCAATTAAACTTTGCCCAATTGTGATAATTACCCTATGTCATCTCTGTTTTCATTTCCGAAAGTCCTGAGATGTCAGACTCTTCGCTTACCATAACTTTTTGTTTTTTGCTAAAGTCGTATGTACAGCTCTCTCTAGCTTTCAGCAATACCTCAACTGAGGTCAATCTGACGAATGCACAGTTAATAAATGATCACAGAAATAAGTAAATAATTGGAGGTGAGAAGGAAAATTGCAAACAATTTGACCCAACAGTGTGAAAATCAAGAACTCTCTTCGCAGGATACATGCTCCAATCACGGTGACATCGACGTACGCTGATTAGTCTATTTTCAACTAGTCAGCGCTAGTGAACAATAGAGAAAATAGAAGTTCCTCTCGTAAATTTTATATAAATTCTAATTTTTTTATTACTGGATTTGTCTACTTCTATTATTGGAATATGACTTGGTTCATGTACAAAATTTGTTCTGATTTAGGATCAAGTCAGTGGGGCTACCATATCACAGAATAAAAGACAGAACATAAATTTAATAAATAACGAGTTTATACAATAAGGAAATAATAATTTTGAGGTAGTGAGTTCTAACCTGTACTCCATAAAAACAATAATTATAAAAAAACATTAAACATGATATGAACCTAGAGTCAAAAACTAGGATAAAAATAAAACACTACATATTACTGCATCAAACACTCACAAATTATCGACCGAAAACTAAGATACATATACACAGTTCATCAATACTGATAACTAGAGCTGACTTAAAAATCAGTGATATTAATTAGACCCAAAACCATGTCATAAACTGATAGATTTAGATGGCACAGCCGAACAAGTCAAAAACTTGATGAGTCAAAGGTTAGATATATCATGGCTTGTAAAATACCAGATTTCACAGAATATCAAAACCGAATGGTAGGTGAAAAAAATCATGCGACTGAAAGAAGGCAATGATGTTTTAAGCCAAGGTTCTGGATGACATTTAGATGTGGGAAGAATGTATAAAATATTGATGATCTGTGTACATTATAATTTGGCTTCAGGGAATCATCTTTGATGCAGTCAGTGTTAGAAAATGACAACTCATAAATGAGTCACTAAAGATAATTCGAATAATATACTTACTTTATGACGATTATATCCAACCTGATGACGCATTCCAGTTAAACAGAATTCACAAACGTATATAGTAGGTAGACAACTCAAATCAGCTGGATAGTTGCTTTGATACCATGGTTGTAAATCCCATGTTCCGAAAATAACAGAACGTATCCGTTGTTCCGTAGCGAATTCAATATTTTCAGAAAATGCTTAATCACTATATTTTGACACTAAATAGTAAATTACCATTATTGGGTGAAGATCTTGAATTCAAAGCTACACGTGCACACAAAAGTAAATGTTCACGAGCATCCGCTTCCTAGAATACAGAGCAAAAAATTAAAATTAGATGGTTAATCTACATTGAACTAATTTTGAAATATTTCTTTCTGGATAAACTATACAAGATTTCTAGAGGGAAATAACGTAGATCGCATGAGCGTGCATCAACTATTGTTGCCATATTACTTAGTGAAACCAATAAGGCGTTAATATATGAAAACAACCACTGGGAAGAGTGATATGTATCTTAAAGTCTACATTCCTAACGCTAACATTCGGTGGCTTCACGAGATGGTAGTGCTCCTGATTATTGCTACACTGAAACTTTCTACAAACTAAAGGTATTTCAAATATTAGCATGCGTCGGAATCGGTAGTGTAATCGCATATCTGCCACTTTGAAAGATGTTCTATCAATGTGGTAAAAAGTTGCTTTTGGGTTATATATATTTAACATGTTATACTAAAAACTGTTATCAATTAATGCCACTTAATACCACATCCCTAAATGCTATCGCGAAATCATAACTAGAAGTCAAATTTTTGAATTAATATAACGAGATCAACTGTTTACTATAACCTCACAATATATATTAAGGTCAGTATTAATGATGCAAATAATAAAGTGAAACTGAATTAGGGTTTGTAATCATTGAGTTGAAATATAAGCAGTACATAACGACAGACAAAAATATCAGGTGCATATAACTCCAAGAGCTTTCTAAAATGACGATTATAAATGGACATTAAAAACGAAATAAAACCAAATGCTTTGGAAAACCTGTAAAATTTGGAAACATAAAGTAAACAAAACGAAATGAAAACGATAAATCCTACAATTGCTTACACTGGTTGAAACTAATCTCTGTTGAGCACGACGAAATTGATACAATTCCACTTGACTAGCTAAATCATCAAGTGTAGGTTCCCTCTGAGTGGTCTTAAATTGATGCGAGCGATCAATTTTGTGTTTACATTTGGAAGGCGATGGAGAGGCTTCAGAACTTCGTTTAATAGATTCTGGAACAACGAGGCCTTCCTCTCGAGCACGCATCTCCGCCCATTTCTCAAAGCTCATATTATGATACAAGGGACATCCGGATAGGGTTACATGCGCAGTATCTTGTCCATTAATATGACCGAAGCCAGAACATCCAACTAGAGGACAATTGAGAGGAACATTTGAACTGGTCACTGATAAAGCCTGATTGAGTTCTATAGAAGACAAAATCGGAAATATAGGTAACTACTTTTCTGTTTTCGCTTCATAGCCCATGAGACGATACGAGGCTTAGACTTAGGCAGTTCGGAACGTGGAAATGTCAAAGGTTTCTTCATTTCAGAAAATTGAATGCTTTGTTATAATTCTAAAATAGAAGTTGCAATCACGAATAAATACTTTTCAAATAAATACTACATACAGTAAAGTGCGTCTAAAGCAAAGCAGTTTCAAACGATTGAGTATCAATGACTGTCGAATATTAAAAAAAAAACAACTTCAAACTATTTTTAAACACTATTATTATGAAATTTGCCTTGAAACACTACTTTAAGAACAATCATCCGCCTCAAAATTTGTAAGTGCTTTGAAAGAACTGGCTTAAAGGCGATCGCACACAACTGCCGACAAGTTAAAGTTGTGAAACATGCTAACCTATGGCTATTAAAACGAATGAGTAACACCACTGACCCATGAACATCTGTCTCAAGGTAAGTACAGAAACTTGTTTGGTGAGTCATCATTAATTATACTAATGGGATATATACATATTTATAGCTTATTGACTGACAAGTTGAAATACTAAACGCGATCCAACCACCATAAAGCGACTAAACACTAAACTATAAATTCACCTCTTAAACAGCATATAAAAACAACTGATAGTTATTGTTAAACTACAGCTGCAATCTTACTAATTCAACTAAATGTGTACGCTGTCTTCTATTTCACTGTTATTAAGATATAATGAGCAAGAACTAGACCTAGCAGCCGAGTATTAAGCGGCTGACGAGAGTACCTTATAATTTATGACATCTAATCAGATTTATTTTCTACCAGTAACATGTATATAAAGATATTCCATTAGGTAAAAATACTATTTATTCGGTTAGCGATTTTACTTTGATACCATTTTATCTCGGGGTTGTTAAAGTAACTTAATTTTACTAGTAATTACCACTTAGTCACATTGCATCTCTGCATTCAAATACTGATTCACATTCTTTTCACTTTGCATGTTATGTATTTCCCTATCCTATTCTGGCAACATTCTGAAGTAGTATACTTATTTTGACTGGTAAATGATTTTACTTAATTGATCTACACAATCATACAATTTGAGATAACTCGTATCCTAACTGGAATGTTTGTGACAGATTCATATTTTTCGCCTTGGATGTCTGTTAGTCTCCTGAATTCCTGCAATAATATTTGATTAATCGCATTTAATAAATTCTTGACAAGAAGAGATAATTGAAGGTTATTAATTCGATATTTCATTTGTAATGCACATATATGTAGAACGCTCACTTTCTTGTATTTATTGATAATAATCGTTTATTTAGAATTTTTGTTTTAAACCTCTACGCATAACTTAGATCATAAAAACGCCAAGGAATTTCGACGGTGGCCATAGAAATTATCCTAAACATACCAGGTACTGTAGACATAGGCTACTCATAAATAACACAAATATGCAATAAACTTAAACTTTCACTGGTCACTTCATTCAACAAATAAGCTCACATTATGCAATCTAACTGTTAGCGGTGATATGTAGATCATTGTAATAACAACACATGTACAGTTGTCTTAATGTGCAAATAAAATGGTTATTTGTATTATCTGAGTTCGAAGTACTGCACCAGCATTATGTTGGAAAAACAAAATAGCATTTTCATTTGAAATTCGAGAACCAAAGTGATGAGCAGACACCGCTACTAAGATAATACGATTTTTAGTTGTTATTAGTAGAAACTGTATTTCAAAAGATTTTTTAGCAACTTGGATAATGTCAGTACTATTTTTTTAACCTAAAAAGAAATGGTTAAGAGACATTTGTTAAGTACTCAACATTATAGTCCAAAACACAAGTAAACACATGCCAAATAACAATGTACGATAACACAGACCATCTGAGCTTCGTGAGTATAAATTATATAGACGAAATTATGCTGTTTCTGAGACAGTATTTAATTATCTGACCTAGGCACCGGAAAACATCGGTTCCAAATTTGCATTACTAAGCAAATAAAGTTAGATCGATTACAATCATATTTGCGACCAATAATCGAGGGATAGTTTTGAGCCTTATGAAAGAGTAGTTTGTGCACAGATGTCAAGAAATGATCCAAGTAACGTCAGCATGCATTTGTTTTAAAAAGCAAAATAAGTTCTATTAAACTGCAATTAGCTTGCAGCAACATGTGCGAACTATCGTACTTGTTCATTGACATCCAAACGACCAAATTTAGCACGCATTTGGATAACCACAAAGACCTACCACAACCGGAAAAGTAATCGAATAAGTCTGTATTAAAATACCAAGGATGAATACATATCTTGTACTTATAGCAATAATGCTTCATACTCGTAAGTCAATATACGACAAATACGAAATATCTCATAATGATCGTCATACAAAAGAACGGATACCCACGTAACTATGTCAAGAAGTATCTTTGAAGAGCACCAGCATCAAATATAAGATCGAAAAAAACAAGTAGACTATTCCACCACATATGAAAGATATCAGAAATTAAAACTAGACTACTGAGGCAGTTGGGAATAAACGTCGTGCACAAGCCATGGAAATGAATGGAAACAATTTGAAAAAAAACCAAAGAACAAAATATCAAATGACTAACCAGATAATATGAACAAAATAAAGTGCAGCTCCTCCTAGATAAACGTCAATAAGCCTGCACACGACACGAAAAATCTCTCGTATCAATGAATACCGACAATTATGGACATCCGTTTAAATAAGAAAAAACAGAAATATGTTAGATGCTTAGCACTTAGGTTATAAAACATTCGAAAGCAATTCGTCAATCAGAAAACTAATGAGCAACTACAATACTGTGAATCAAGTCAACACAGCAGTGTGTAAAAATAAATGGACAGAAAGCGACAGGATTAGTTAGTGACGACTAATAAAATTCTAAGTTGACGGAATAAGCTGATGGTCATCTGCGCATTAAATCTTACAGTTCACCTTCATTAGAAATATATGCCAATAAAATCATCCAGAATGACTATAAAAGTAGAGCTATTAAGCCATCAAGATCAGAGAAAGCAGTAGAGCCTAAATTAGCGAAAATAATAGACAAGAATCAGTGGTAAATAACGTAAACCCGGTCATGTTTGCCTAAAAACATTGAAAACAGCCTAAATAAGTCAAGATATGTACGCGCCAAGCTGCTACACATACGAAATATCAGTCAAATAACTAGACAATAGAAAGTAGCGGTAAAAATTAAACTATACCGACCTTGAAGACTATTTCAATTATCAATCTACGAAAAAAGTGATTTCAGTGGCTGACTGCAAATGTATTGTGCATACCCTCTTTAACTCTTAACTGCTGGTTAGGATCCATCTGTGAATTTGACATTTAAATAATGTTCATCAGTTATTTATTATTCAAATAAAATAATAGATACTGCCTACTATTTTTTATCAGTTTTGATCTATTATTTCATTGTTGTTTCTTGTGTTTGACTGTTCTAAATGTTAATGAGCTTAGTTCATCAAACAGCCTTTAAAACAGACATAGAACCACAGTCATAAATAATAATCGAACTCATCAACAACACCGAGTCTTGAAAGCTGACTATGGTGTTTGCGAAGGTTTTACGGGTTAACTAAATTATTAGCTACACAAACCCTACGCCACATAAACTTGAAGTAGTAAAAGGATTTAAACCACAGACAGAGAATGTGACAAAGTACCTATCAGGTAACAAGCATTTCATCCCCTTGTAGCAGCCAATATAACTATAGACAACATATTTTACATCATACTTTCACTGTTGTTGACGTGCTTAATAGGCGATTCAACTCAATTTAAAGGTGACTTACTACTGACGCCTGTCTCATTGCACTGCTTGTTGAATTTGCATTGTATTTAAATATAATTCTCATTAACTCATCGTTATGAATGTTACACTTACTTTATTGTTTATATATGTGTATTAGTCGATTGGATTTACTGTGATCTATATGAAATTTAGAATTGTATTTCTACTCAACATAGTTCTTTCTTAATCCAGTAATAATAGACATTAGTTATTCATGATTTGGTAAAATCTGACACGTTCGTAATGATCGGACTAAAAACAGCTATGAAAATGACTTGATTAAAGTCGCATATTGGAACAAAAGCCTTTTTAATTTAGCTTTCATGAAGCTAAGACATTTCCTGATGGTACCACAAATAGGGCGCTAAAACACTTTCAAGACTGTAATCAAGCTGGCAGAGAATCTGTCCAACAAGACGTAAATGTTTAAAACACGACAATTTAGCCCCTTTGTGCTTTAATATACCCATAAGCGATCACCTTAAAAGCTATACATTCATGTCAAAAAGTATCTATATTAGTGGGTAAAACACGCACCTGCTCCATAGTGAACATCACTTCTCTTCTTTACAGAAAAATAGTAGATATATACTCATCATTTATCTATCTAGTGACTGCGAATGGTAGTTCATTAGCAATTGAAGCTACAGCAAAAACACTACATAACTGAAGGCAGTGGTGATAACCAAACACATTTTGTGACTGGCCATACTAAGACTTCATCGTTCAACAAACAAATTATGCATAAATGATAAAGAATAAAACGCTAACTCTCAGCGAACTAATTTTTCCGTTTAAAAAAAACCAACAGAATGCTCAGAATAAATTCAGAAAATTTTCCAACAATACACCCTAAAATAATTGACATATCATCCGCTAATTCTTGCGAAGAAATGATAGGTGATTTTCAAACAAAGTTCATATTTTCCTCATATTTTAATTCGAACGGAAAGGACTATGAGCACACAGTCTAACACGAGACTGACACTGGTAACTCAAGACCGTGTCAACGATCATCTAGATGAATAAAAGTTCATCACCAAACTAGATCTCAATGTCTCTATGAGCTCCTTAAAATGTCTTGACAGGAATGCCGAAAAGTCTTTAGACATTGTATTGATTACCACAACCTTCACCAGGTGATTGAACGTAATTGTTTGCACTTGCATTGAATTGACTATACGCTAGACCCCTGTCAACTTTAGAGAAATTTATAACACTTGATTTAGCCTGTGGGTATTGGCATGTCAAGGTACATATGGAAGGCAGTTCAAAACTAGCAGTTATCTTGCAGTTTAATAAATGTGTAACAAGGATTACTACGGACTGCTGTTAGCAACCTCGGAAAGCAGATTCTGTTCTTATTTCGCTTAGGGACTACTTACGTCGCCCTCAAAACTTGGAGTATCTAGAAACGATACCAAGTGACGATACCTTTTACTAAACTCAGATGCAAGTCAAAACGGCCTTCGGCCGTATTATTACAAGGTATTCAAAATTTTTTGGAGGCAGAAGGCCAGACATCATGATTGACCGAATGCTAATGAAAGTGTGCCTAGTCGTTGACTGCCTGTCTGCTCTGTACCCACTGAGTCCTGAGCCAAAAGGTAGAAGAAACAGAAGCCGATAGGCCAATCTGACAGAATCATTTAATAATTAACACATCGCTTTATATATACATAAGATCTGGCCACACAGGCAACCAATTAGGTAACTAACATAATTACGAAATAGGGTAAATAAGGATAATCGCTACAGGGGCACCACTCATGATCTTTCCAAGTCACTAAGATAACACTCCAAAAACTATCGGACCGTCTGATGATATCAGACTGCAGCAGGTATTCAAACACCTTTTCAGTCGCTTTTAGTTTACCAGGTGGCAGGCGTTATAGTCATGCTCACACTGGATGACCTTTCTTGGCGATGGTATAAAAAGTACAGCGTAGTAGTTGTAAGATCTTAATCATGAGTTATGCGAGGGTAAATCCTTGCTTTACTCCTAAAAGCACATTTATTTATTCTAATCCATCTAGCTGTACATTCCTCTGACTCGAAACAACATAATTGCTATATATTTTCACTGAAATACTTTTTTTCCCTACGTTTCTGCCGACTTTGTATTATTCTTATGGACTGTATATACTTTATTTTACCTGACCTTTCGCTTTTGGTGACTGTCATTATGATTCGTACTTCTCGAAAGTAATGCCTGAATTGACTGGATTCGTTTATTTTTATAACTGTAACTTGAAGCATACTTGAAGAATTTGAAATACTGAGTTATAACAAGCAACCTTTATTCTAATCTACTGATATATCTACAAATTTAGAAATTACCCTTTGGACAGAGTTATAGATCGATCCCGAAAGGATAGAATAGTATTACTCTTCATTTCTTGAAATTGAACTGATTATTCTAATTTAAGATAAAATTTTGGTTAAATAACTGATAGTGGTATTTGTTTAGGTAACAGTGTACATTTCATATAGAATTGGACTCACCCGACCATTTGTTTTGAATTTCAACTAGGCAAGGCCACGCGTATCCAACCAACATCGACAGTTATTCTTTATCCCAAACTGCCTCAGTTTGAATCCTACAGTAGTCGTTGCACAAGGTAACTGGATGTGGTGGTCGATGGGTAATGCGAAGTTGTTGTAAACGAGTTTCTAGCGGTATGCAGTGCCAATTGCCGAATTTAGAAAAAATGTGATGACACTGACGGAAACTATTTTAATTTGCAAGTCAGTTGATTGTTATGTCTTCATGTCAACTGGCAGGTTGTGGATTTTTGTGAAATCAGCCTTAAAACTGGTTTTCTCATAAAGGTATAATAAAAACTTCTCGTGAAACGACGATCAAGACCTAGACCTCGCATCAAGGATTGTTCACCATATGTGTAAATGCTTGTCTTACTTGCAGGGTTGACAAACTGACAGCCTCTTAGTGTTTGAGTGTAACCTCACTTTCTTTATCAATCAAAAACCCTATGCCTGAGATCATACTCGACAGATACATGAGACCGCTTGTGGTAGCACTAGCCGCCATTAGTTTGACGTGGTTGCGTCCCGTCTGTGTTAGCTTTTGGGAATGAATACGGCCGTGCAAACTTTCCTGTCTTGTTGCCGTACTTCTGATTGTAGTGTTCATTTTTGATCTCCTTTTACCCAACTGTTATTAATAGTGAAGAACTAGCTACCATAATAAAGTACCGACTCCTTATATTTTTCTATTTGTCAATTTAACAACAGTGCATAGTCCTCTCTATCTGAAATAAGCAGAGGATTTCCCATCATTTAGTTTCATTGAATAGGAAATACAATGCTTACAAAAGGGAGTATATAACTCTGAATCCTACTCTTAGGCATTCTCTACCTAGTTGTAAGCTCTAAAACTTGATGCTACAGTACCAACAGAAGGAGGAAACTTTGTACAGCGTAAGATTGTCGTCTAGAAATACTGCGATGACGCGAAAATGAACAGTGTCTATAGAGTATCAACGCACACACACGATTTTGATTACCTATTAATAGACTGTGTTTCTAAGCTGTTTGAACGTGAATATCTCAAGTACAACCATGTTTTGTAGTGAATAAAATCTTATGTTAATCTAGGACTTATCCCTTCTATTGCAACTGTTCTCTAGCGCTCCCAGTTAGTATTAATTACAATCCAAGCGCCACACACCCTGAGAAAAAAACAATTCTCAACAAATAAAATAATATGTTCCTACCATTTGTGGAATTATGTCGAACCACTCAGTTGAAACGCTGAAGGATATGTCTAGAAACATGATGCTCAAAATTAAGTAGAGCAATAACTATGAGAAACACAACCCTACTAAACTTATTCTCCTTCATCCTAAATTGTCAATGGACATAGAATCTTATTTCGTTCTACTTTGTAAATAAATAAAGCACATAATTGTTGACTAAAATAAACTTGTATACAATAAGGTGTACAAGTAATTATTATCAAGACGAAATAAGTTACACAAATAATAAAAAAAGTTTAACAAAAATATACAAGTTCTATTTAACACGCTTCCGATGTCTGTCTGTCTGTGGCTGTTTATTCTCATCGCGGACTCTTAAGGGCACATGCCGAGATACAGTTGAAACTCCATCCACAAATTTCGTTTTGAATAGTACGTTAGCGTTATTGAACATTCCATCTTTGAGCGATACTACGATGAACTACGTGAAAAGCATAAAGATATTAAGTGGTTATCAAGTAATCAGACCAAGTGCCGTCAAGTTGTGAAATATATCAAAATTTGTACAAAATGAGGATAACTACATAGGTAAATAAAAACATAAAATAACACACTCATGAGACATTGAAGTAATATTTCAAATAGAATATTTGTTATATCTTGAATAACCAGGTTGTCACAATATATGTGGCAAATAGTGTGACCTCCATGATACCGATTAGTGCACGAACACGTCTGCCCCGTGACTGCTACTCCATAAACCCGAATGAAAATCACAAGATAACTAGGCTAACCGATAGATAGTAAGTCAGCCTGATTTATATTTCACTCATCTATTTAAAGTAATTAGTTAGATCAATCCTAAATCGTAGTATAGAACCATACTCCACTTACAAATACTTTATTTGAATAACCTCTAACACAAACAGTAAACTTCAAGCGTAAACTCTTCAACATGAAACAGAGATACGTCAACTACCATATACATTACCTAGTAGAAATATTTGCTTAGAAGAAGAACTCGACTTAAGCACATTACTTAATAATAAAAATACATTAACACACTCGTAATCAGTAAGGAAGAAATGTCGCATAGCAAAAGATAATGGACTATATGCCTATCGGTTTCTAAATTTAATGTGTTAATCAAACACAAACATAACACAAAATATGTACTATTAGAAAGAAATCATTCACGTAACACATCTTAATTAACATATATTGCAAGAATTTTAGATGACTGAATTAGTCACAGATTAATGTTGATAGGGTACCAATGAAAACCAAGGAGCGTTAAACAGCTGTTTCGTCCCATTAGGGAAGTCCTCAGCAGCCTATACCCTATATTCCACCCCCAGGGACTTTAGGTTAACGAACACCTAACACACTAGACCGCTTCACGAGCACTCAATGGTAGAATTTTCACTTTCTTCAATTTGTGATATAGCGTGACGACCATCAATTGTCATCGGTGATAGCTGTTTCACTTTCAAAAAGTCTGAACTCTACCAATCAATCAACTAGAACTTAATACCAATCTCCACAAACCACCTCAATTGATTGAAAACGTTTAATTTCATAGGAAAATTCAACATACTTGCGAATGCTTGAAGTGATTTTTGATTAACTGGCCAATATTTTGCGTATGAGATAAATCAAGTGCTGCATCCACTTCATCTAATATATACAACGGTGCAGGTTTGAAGAGTAATAATGCCAAAATAAGTGAAAGAGCTGCTAATGATCTATAGATGAGGAAAAAACAGTATAAATCATGTTTGCTACTAATATAGGTAAAATAAAATATTAAAAAATTATGCAGCTTGGATGAGATATTGAATAATCTTCAAGCAACTATTAATCCTGACTTTAATGAACTCATACCTTTGACCGCCACTTAATTCACCTAGAGATTCCTTCCATACATCACCGAAAGCAACTTTGATTTCTAATCCATCAAGAACAGTCATACCATCTGGAGGAGATAAGCGCGCTTTACTTCCCGGTAATAAAGTTGCAAATATATTACAGAATTCCTAAAATTATGAAAATATCACATATAGAAAAAGACAATGAAATTTTAAAAAAAATAGCTTACATGGATAAAATCAAACGAATAGACTGTGTCCTTGAAAAAATTTAATCAGTCAACAAACTATCTGAGTTGATAAAGCTTAAAGTTGTCAACACAATTAACTTCTTTAATCCGTAAAGACAAATTGTAGGATGATGCAGGAAAATTTAATGATACTTGAAAGTAGAGAAATATAATTAGTGTAAGTTCGTGAATATTGTTGAATTACGTAATTTAAATTACGGAGTGACTATAATTAGACGACCATTGAAAATTAGGGAGCATAAAGACAGTTGTTTTGTCTGAGTACAGGACATCAACGACCACAAAAATAATCGAGCAAAGGGTAACCAAGATTAGTAGTAAATTCCCAACCATCAAACGACTAAGTCGTCATAAAACAGTTTACACTCCAACATACGAATAATAATCATGTACTCACTATTGACCAGGTTCGAGATGCGATTACCTCAATTTTCTAGTAGAAGGCTGTTTTAAATGGGGTCCAAATACGTTGGAAGTATTCTACTGACGAATCTTACATAAGACAAACTAGCTGTTCAGTCCCTTCTAATTTTAAATAGCCGTCTGTGGTATAATTTACAAAACCTAAACTCAGTGTCAGATGGAGCCAAATGTAACAATATTTAAGTCAAGAAGTATAACTATACATAACCACGTTGCAAAACCTGTTAGAGAACAAATATGTAATTGACACGTTAAGGTCCAGTTTTCTCCTTCGAAATTAAAATAAACACCCAAGAAGTTACAGTTATCATAAAAAGATTCACGTCCTCTTTAAAAAAAAAGAGATCACCAACAATCCAAAGCGGTCATAGGAATCTACGTGCATCCCTTAAACGATACTTAATATTTCAGTCGATTTAAATGATAATGCTTGGTCACTATTTTTAAAATCTTGTAAGGTAAGCGCATCAAAAGTACGTCATTTCAAATTAACTAGACTCTAGTTATAATAAAACCCTACACAATGATCCGTCTCAAATGATAACACAAATAAATTCACATTAATGAATCAAATTACATGAACTTAACTAACACTTATAAAGTACAGATTAGTGTATCTGATTTCGACGCTTGCTCCAAGCATGATGGCTAGAGGAACTAAGGCCAACAATTAGATTTGAACCTGTGAATTAGTGTCTAAAATCTGAACATTTTTATCAGTGAGTCAAGGTAAGAATTATAAAGATAAGCCTAAGAGAAACCATTCCTTTGATGCTCAATGTAATGATGGGATTAGTATCACAAAAACCTCAATATACAACAATGCAGAAAACTAGTAAATCATTAGCATTAATTAAATATTATATATTACTGTCAATAATGATTAAACCTAGAAAATTGAATTACACAGCATAACATCAAACTAACTTCATTAACTTTGTTATATGCGCTCAATAAAACTTCTTCTTTTCGTTTATCCAAATCATCAATAACTGTTTGAATTTTACGCTTATCAGCTAACACAATTTCTTGCCTCCTGATAAGTTCAGAATACTGTTTTTCAGCATTGCCAAGCATATTCATTGCACGCATATTTACAGATCGACTAAGACGATTACAACGTTCCTTTAGCGAATGGATTCGTTTACGTGTTTCAGTTGGATCACGCGAAGTAAAACAATATGCACCATTCTCAACACCAAAATGTTGTTTTTCTTCATGAATCCATGGATGCGTTTCCAAAAGTCGTTCCATCTATTAAAAATAAAGCATCAAATACAAATTAACTCATAAAATTAGTACAAATATTTAAGTAGTTCTATAGCTTGTTGTTCTAGATACAGCTCCAAAAACAGTACCTACATACACTCTATCTGGAAAAACGTTAATTTTGAGTAAACGGTTGATAGTGTCTCACTGTGCAATGATAATAAAGTTATTTAAATCACATGTAATCAGTCGATAATTAGTGTTGTTAAATTGTCCTACTGTTATGTTGTGTTATCTCTATTAGTCCCGGTAATATTATGTATTAATCCCGATAATTATCCTGCGCTTCGACAACGACAGCGACTTGATCCCAAATCAGAACGAGAGTAGAGCAGGTAGCAAGACGTATTGAGAAAATAACAGCAGGAGGCGAAAGGCAAAAGCAAAGCAAATAATTACATTCGAGTTTGTATAAACAATGGTACAGAGAATTCTAGAAACTTCCCGATTGGTCGTTGGCTCTAGTTGGCTAAGAATGGACCAATCATAGCACAGCTTCGTGAGCATGTTTTGAGCATGCTTTAATCAGGCTCGTTTTGTGCTAACAAGTGTCCGTAAGTATCTCATGTAATTCGCACCTTTAAAGCGAAAAGTACTTTTTTAAGATTAGCAACAATCTGTGCTCGTATGTATTCCTTGTGATGAAACATTAGAAGCAGTTGAAATATTTGTGTATCTAGGCCGTCATATGAGGCTTGGTGGAGAAGTGATAGATGAGTTCAACATACGCATAATGGAAGCATAAACCAATCCAGACGACTTTTGGCGCAGTCGTGAAGTTAGCTTAGAACACATCAGTCCAACTATATGATAGCTGGTACCTAGTGCCAACACTATGTTAGCAATGTCAAAGTTCGAAAACATATATTAAAGTGTAATAATGACAACTCAATTAATGTCATTGTTTTCAAACACCCGTATCGGCAAATCTTATATAAATAAATTAAGGGGCTTACATAACACAGATTATTTGGAGATGCTGGGACTAGGTTGAGAAAATAAAGGCGGTTAGTTTGTGACATGGCTCGTAGTGTAAAAACATCCGTAAATGACTAGTATATATCAATCAGTTCACCACAACTTTTAGCCTGAGGCGCCGGAGATAATACAGTACAAAGACTTTATATATTATCCGGATAAAAACTAGTGGAGATCGTGCTCTAGATTTTTCTCACCCCACATAAAAGTGAGAGAATCTTCTTTAGCTAAAAGTTAATCAATCATATGCAACGAAGAACGTGGTACACGAATACATCAAACAAAGTTGTCACAGCATATTTTATCAGTACAACAAGATAAATATTAAACTAATAAAAGTACTAGTAATAATATCAACGGTAGTAAAGAAGGTTAGTTATAGTGAATAGGATTCTAGAAGAAAGAATCAATTCGCATTAAGATATTAAGAAATTTTAAAGCTAAAGATATGAGAGAATAAAAATGGGGGATGTAATTGCGCTACTGGTTGTATTTTAACTAAACTGTGTTTCTTAGTACATTCTATTCATGCTCATTTACTAATTTTTATCTCTTCTGTTTGTACTTTCCAACACTGCCCTCATTCTGTTACAATAATATCTATGTTTCTTACCGTTTTGATGAAAGATTTTACCAAAGATTCGGAGTTCTCAGTAGATTAATAAACAAATCAATGTAACTACGTAAATACAGATAAGGTATACTAAGCATAATAATTCAACTGTCAGCGAAAAATGAACACCACAAACTTACCAATCAACCATCAATGAGTTGTAACAACAAATAAAGTAGTATACGTCAACATTTAAATAAGGAGAAAATGATCCAAAGATCATTCACTAGAAACTTATGGTTTGACTTAGGTGTAATGATAAGACAGCTAAATAACGAGTGACAATAAACTTGAGATCAGATGTGATTCTGCACAAAAATATACACATATACAAACTTCCAGTTGCTAAACATAAAGGAAACATAACCCAAGATAAATCCTCCAAATGTTTCTCTCAGGTAAATGAAAAATAACAGTGTCTGTAGCTAGACAACTATTGTAAATCAGAAAGCACAAGACAGATGTTTCGCCCTAGCATACGACTCCTCAAGCAGCGGGCGTCCATGACATCACCATTAAATAAAGCTCAAAATTCAACAATATTCACAACAACACGTTTTCCATGTGTTTACTAATGACTTTCTCATAGTCCACGTAAGATATGATTAGTAGAGTTCAAATATGTAGGCGGCAAGAGGGTTACCAACCACTTATATCGGATAATAGTAGCAAAATAGTCAATTAATCAAAATGTAAACGCCAACTCCATGATGTGAAAGTGAAACGCTTGTTGCACTGAAGAATCTATACCAACACGAAATGGTTGTTTACTGCTTTATGGTTTCCAACGGTTGCCTAACCACCGTTAAAGTGATGCAGATACTTTTCAAAAAAATTTAAGAATGTGAAAATTTTACAAACTGGATGAACATTCAGAAAATAAATAAACAGTTACCTTACTATTCGCTTCTGCACTTTCTTTTGTTTGCATTTCGATTTGATGTGAAAGCTTATCGATTAAGCTGTTTGTTTGATTCAAGGATTGCACTAAGTGACCAGCCTGTTTTTCTGTAGCTGCCAATAAACGAACTGTCTCATCAATTAATCCTCTTTGGTGAGTAACAGCTTCACGTGCTTTAGTTAAAGCTTCTTTGGCTAATTGTGAAGCTTCAATACAACGCTTTTCTTCGACTTCCGCAGCTTCCACAGACTGAATTGCCTCTTCAAGAGATAGCTTAATAATGAATAAAAATTAGAAAATACGGAATAAATAATCTAGTCAATTAGACAACAATTACATATACATAGAATGCACTAATAACTCGTTTTTATCAATAAGTCAGTATTTTTTTCAAACAGTTTAGTATTGTGGATATTTTTCCTATTTCAAAGATCACATTAAACTGAAATCTGAGGTTATACTTCAGTTTTAATTGACGCTGTTTACGAGGTACAGATTCGCATAAGTGGCTTTGTACAACACTCTTAGTATGAGGGCTAGCGAAACAATCCGACTGTACAAACGTTAGTAGGCGGAGCAAGTTATGAACTTACAGTCGTGGCTGAAAATTGAACTCCTTAGACACTAAGTCATCGCACCAATAATTACGAAACTATCACACTATGTAGAATACCTTAAAGTATATAATTTATATTTAAAACCATATTTTACTGCTAAGTTACCTCATAAATAAACAAATATCCTAATCAAAACAATTTGTGCAGTGTGAATAAGCAAATTATTAATATAACCTGCAATAGGAATTTCAATCAACTTGGTTTTTCAGGAGGTCGACTGATAAACGCCACAGAACCCAGCCTCTCTAAAATCTGAACACTAGTAATCCAATACAGCGTCTTCCTGTGGCACAACCACACAGGTACCAAGAACCATGGTGGACCAATCACTGAAGTAAATGAACAACGAAACAGGTGGGTAGAACACTTCGAAGAACTGTTGAATAGACCAGCCTCACTAAACCTACCAGTCATCGAAGCAGCAGCAACGGATCTCCCTATAGACACCGGCCCACCAACAGTTGAAGAAATCAAAATGGCCATACGACAAATCAAAAGTGGCAGATCAGTAGGACCAGACAACATACCAGCGGAGACAGTGAAGTCAGATATAGAGGCAACTGCAAAGATACTCCATATTCTCTTCAGAAAGATTTAGGAGGAAGAACAATTGCCTACAGACTGACAAAAAGGTACCTCATCAAGATACCAAAGAAAGGAGATCTAAGCAATCGGGAGAACTACAGAGGCATCACTCTTATTTCGATACTACGAGAAGTCTTCAACAGAGTGAACTGAATGGAAGATCCAATCGACGCCCAACTTCGAAATCACCAGTCTGGATTCCGTAAAGATCGATCGTGCATCGACGAAATCGCTACTCGACTGTTATGCCGGATCACAAAGAAGTGTAACAAACTTTCAGAACTGTGTTTTAAGAACACTATTTCATTTATTCTAACTGTGTGTAATGTAAACATTTTGTTTCTATTATTGTTACGTTTCTCTTACCCTATCCTCCCGTTTAGCATATTCACTGTTATTATATTGGCTCTTATTATGGACTATAGTCAACTAGTTGTGTACAAGTTGTTCATATTCACTACCACTATTTCCTTTGTTCTGTATTCATGTTAACTTCCTAATTGGTTTTCTGTGCGGTCTGATTTTATGTATATATAAAGGAATGCTTGAAATATAATAGGATTCTGTCTGGTTGACCTATTGGCTCGTATTCTTCTTATTTCGGCTTGGGACTCAGTGGGCGTAGGGCAGACGCACAATTACCGACTAGGCACTAGTGATTGGCATTCGGCCAACCAAACACCCGAATTTCTCGCATCATAACATCTACGGTTCATTGTTGAACAATCAATTGAATGGAATTCACCACTTTGTATCAATTTACTGGACTGCGAAGAAGCATTCAACAGCGTGCATAGAAAAATATTATGGAGCTTTCTTCAACATCACGATGTACTTGGAAAGATAGTCAACATCATACGAAATTCTTACAACGGACTATATTGTAAAATCGTGCATTGACGTCAGCTCACAGATTCATTCGAAGTGGAGACCAGTGTTAGACAAGGCTACTTACTGTCACCCTTCCTCTTCCTGCTGGTGTTTGACTGGATCATGAAGACTGCAACATCTCAAGGCAATCTCGGAAGACGGTGGACAACATCGATGTGACTAGATGACTTGGACTTCGCAGATGATCTAGCTTTCCTATCCACACACAGAAACAAATGCAGATGAAGACGGACAAGGTAGCAGCAGATCTGGCAGAGGTAGGCTTCAACATACACAAAGAGAAAAGTAAGATTCTTCGACACAAAACAACAAACACTAACCCAATTTTACTTGATGGATCAATTCTGGAAGATGTAGAAACCTTTACATACTTTGGCAGCATGATCGACAAACAAAGAGGGTCTGATGCAGATGTAAAGGCGCGGATCGGAGAGGCAAAAGCAGCATTTCTACAGCTGGTAAACATCCGAAACTCAAACCAACTGTCAGTTACCGTTAAAGTCAAAATTTTTAATACAAACGTAGACAGTTCTGTTGTATGAAGCTGAAACTTGCACAGAGAACTACGAAAAGCATCATTCAAAAGATACAAGTATTTATAAACAACTGTCTGTGTAAGATACTTCGTATCCGTTAGCCAGATACCATCAACAACAACCTTCTATGGCAGAGAACAAATCAACTTCCAGCCAAGGAAGAAATTAGGAAAAGACGCTGGAGGTGGATAGGACATACATTGAGGAAATCATCAAAATGTGTCACAAGACAAGCATTAACATAGAATACTGAATGCCAGAGGAAAAGAGGAAGACCCAAAAACAGATTACGTCGAGACAGACATAAAGAGAATGAAGAGCACTTGGAAAGAGCTGGAAAGGAAAGTTCAGGACAGAGTTGGTTGGAGAAGGCTGGTTGGTGGCTTATGCTCCACATCGGGTAACAGGCATTGATTGATTGACTGATTCAATAAGCAAATTAATGAGTGCAGTAAATATATGAATACACATTACTTATTACAAGATACCACAGAATTATTCAATATTACACTTATTTATCAAGTACAGCTATATCCACTCGAAATGGAGTCATTTTCTGAGTAAGAGCTAGTGACACTGTGTGTGTAAGCTGAAATAGTTGAGTGTTGGTTCGGATTTGCAACCTATTGGTTGGGGGTTGAATCTACGTATGATCACCATCTAAGATTATGAAGTTGATTTTAATGTATATATATACATAGTTTAGAAAACGTAGTCTGATTGTGAATGAAACAAGTGTAAAACGGCTAAGTATCGACCACAATAGTACAGGTGTATCCACTTCATATATACGTTTTCATTTCACAAAACATACGCATAAAGTTTAGTTATTCTCCTTAATGTTGATAATATAATATTTTAACCACTTAGTTACTCACCTTGATTACTTTATCACAAGGTGCTTAGGTAGTATGGAAACGTAAGTCAACGTATATTTGTGCCATGACTTAAATTGACTGTGACCCAGTGACTAACTTTCAAAACCTAAACATAAATGGAGTGACGTTTTTAAATACTGGCGTAATAGTTGAAAGTCGAGCCAATAGGCGAACGAGCCACACAAAATATTTGATTACACTCGAAATGATACCACTATTCATGGATGAATACTAATTGCTTTCCATCCTATTAAGATACACTTACAGATATATTAGAAAGATCATACTAACGTATAAGGTTTACTCTAAGCAGAAATACAATTATCGATTAATGATAGAATACTTTATAAAAGGTTAGCTTGCAGCTGACTGCTCTAGTAACTAACAAAGTTATATTTTATTTCATCTGCAATCACAATTGATGCAAACGCTAGAGAATTTAGACAGAAGGAAAGAATTGTACCTTCCAAAAAATTCCCATAGTTGGTATAACTTGGTGATATAAAGATCCCTTCAGTATATGCATTCCGTACACAAAGCAGTACCCACATATGTTCACACATATTCTAAAATACAGAGATATTACTAGAATTATATTTTTCCATCCAGGTTGATTAAATAAGAAACTAATCATCATAGTCAAAAAAGTGGGGCAAAAGCTCAATGGTTAAGGCGTTCGACTTGCTGCTACTAAGTGGAATATTCAAAACTCGTCTTATCTACTTCAGTTTAGAAACCCAGGTAATATCATTAACCCCTGCATTTAGAATGTATCTCAAAGTCAAGTACACGAATCTGTGCATGGTAAATGAATTGACCTAAGTTGAAGACGAATGTGCATAATCGTTCATTTAAGAGAAAAAGCACGATTACTTTCAGCGTATTCAATTCCTTGGCAAGTTCTTCAGTTTCTAAACGCAAAGATTCTTTTAAGGAATTCTTCTCTCTCAATGCAGTAACTGTGATTTCCACTTGATTCTTGGCTTCTGTAAGCGCTTTTTCGGCATCTTCTTGTTCTTTTTTACGCTCAGCTACTGCATTTGTTGCTTTTTCATGGGCTAATTTGGCTTTTAAAGATGCTTGCGTAAGACGTTGTTCAGCACTTCGTAATAACTCTTCCACTTGTCCTACAAAAGATGAAAATTTACAAATACTAGCAACATACACCTTTATCAAATTAATTTTTTCGATTACAAATACTTTTCATGACATTGTTATTACACAGTCACTAAGTACAGACTCCTGAACTCGGCTTCGAGTCAAACCGGTTTCCAAAACTGAGGTGAATGAAACGGGTTTAAACCCGCAACTTAGTGGCTAAAACTCGAATGCATTAACAGATGAACTACTACTCAAGATAAGTTCGAATGTGCAGCCTGGTAGCTGGTTGCAATTAGATCCTTTGGAGATGGCGAAACTAAGACGCGACCTCAGTCTACAAAGTCAATGACTGCTGTTTAGAACCATGTAGCTAAGCACAGACTACTTGAATGAGCCTCGAGTGAATATTATGACCGATAGCTGAATACGCTAGATCTGGTTAGGAATACTATAGAATTCACTTATCTTTATTCAGAATCCTTTAATACATACCTTTACATCGTGTCTTTTTGAAGTGTACCGATGATACTAGAATTATTTCTATTAATTTGCTACTCTTCTTTCATCATGTTGATCTAATATGATAACTTCGGTTGACACACATTTGTGTTAGGCTCTAGGTTGGTTATGACTGACTGATTGGTTACAGAGGCCGATGTACTGAAATATAATTCTAATTTACAATTAGAATATGTTTAGATCATACCGTTGATCTGTCATAGACTAAAATTGACCAGTCTCTGTTGCATTATGTGCATTCGGAGCGGATTACCTCGATATAGCGATAATTTACAAGTAATGTCTGAGTTGGATTGTGGCTAGCAAGAGGGATCCAAGACGCGCGTTTAATCCTATTTGAAACTCGTCAGATGAATGTACCTGCATCTCAGTATTCATGCTCACATCGGGACTCGAACTCATTCCATATCGTGTCAAATGCCACTGCGTTCTCCACTAGGCTAATGAGTCCAGACAGCCACATTTGTGCAGCTGGTGAGTCCTAAATGGGATGAAACGTGCGTCCTCGATTTCGCTTGCCAGTCACGATTTAACTCTAAAACTAATCATATCTTATTATTGATGTCAAATAAATATTTGTCTGTCATCAGTGCTTACCTCCACTTATTACATAAAGTCATATCAGTTTGGCGGTAAGATTATCTATACAGTCATATTCAGTCAGTCATTTACAACGAAGAACCTGGCATATAAGAGCACAGGCTCAAATTGACATACCACACCAGCATGATAAGATTTACAAGATTAACATAACAGTAGAATTAAACAGGGAGGAATGAAGAGAATGTACAGAAGAATAAAGGATCTTAAGATCTAGAAGAACATAAAGAGTGAATACACTTGTGCCACTGTGACTGATTCTGAGCCATATCATTCGGTGTCTCTAGCCAGTGATTACGATTATTACGCGGACTACAACCAGGTAATCTGCATCTACCAACATGGTTGAGACCAACAGTCAACGATTTCATTGAGTGATGCCATGCTTTGGTTTGGCCGCCACTGACTTCCCTCTATCCTACTCCAACCCCAGCCAACATCGCGCTGCGAGGTGATCGGGCATACGCAACACACGTCACAATCACCTCAGTCGATGAAGTTATACGACCTCTTCAATTGATTTGCTGTCTTCCTAGTACTCAGAATCTAACATCGACATTAATTATTCGGTCATTTCATGATATACGGGCGATACTACGACAATGTATGTGATCGAAGGTCCGGAGCCTGCGTATATCTTCTATTTCTGTGGCACATATTTCACATCCTGTCTTTGGGAGATGAATATCTCGCCTACATCATAAGTGTCGTAAGTCGGTAAACACCCGGAGAGTTTTACGAACCCTGGCTGTGATTTCGCCAGACACTGGCCCACCAGGAGTGACGAGACTTCTGAGATAAGTGAAGTGGTCAACACACTCAACGTCTTCACTTACTATGACTAATCTAGACGATGACGCATACCAGTCCTGGAGTAACATTCTGAATTTAAATGGAGAGAGACGCATCCTGAATATGCATGCATTATCACTCAAAGAGACTTATTATCTTTCTTGCATCGCTCATTAAAACATTTAACCTCTTATCAACATTTTTTCACACAACCTTCAATTATTATTATTTATAAATAGAATAAGTACATAACGAAATATTCACAAAACTTGATTTCCTTGAAATGCAAAATTCAATAACTTAATCCTTTGATAATGATAACTACACAATTGTTCAATTCATTACGTATGCAGGATGATATATAATGAAATTAACAGAAACACTTAGAGTTACACAGTGAAATAATAAATGAATTTACATCCTAATTTACGAATATAGTAAAAACTACCCTGACGATGCTACGATTCTCCGACCAATAATATCAAACCATTGTAAATAATAAAACTTACTTAATTCATCTTTAGTGGCTGCTACATCCGCACGTAGTCGATGTTTATCTGTCTGTCTCATTTGCGTCTCTAGAAGACCTAACTGATGACGTGCATTATCTAATGCCTCTCGAAGATGACTAATCTTTCGTGACCGCACTTGAGCAGCCTTGACATTCGCTTCTCCACGAGTAACATTCTCTTCAGCCCTCTGAGCAGCAGCATCTACATCACGCCACCTAAATATACGAGATAATAAACTGTCTGAAGCAGTTCCCCGACTTCCACCAGACAATGTACCCTAAAATAATGAGGAAGAGTAGCAAAAACAAACTAATAAGACAAAAAACAATCGGTATATATTCATCTCTGGTAATAATAGTAAAATGAATATGTGCTTTATTTAATGTTATACGTTTAGAACAATATTTTGACAATTTTCTCTTCGCCATAATATACATCACAAGAAAAAATATATGCAAATAAAAAGGGGTATATATATATATATATATATATATATATATATATATATATATATATATGACATCAGATAAAAGCCTTCTAAGAAAAGAAATATTACAATAGTAAATAACCCACAGTTTTACATGCTCGGATTTAGAGCCAGGTCGGTCATTGCAGTTTTCTATCGCAC
Source organism: Schistosoma japonicum (assembly GCA_025215515.1). Lineage (NCBI taxonomy): Eukaryota > Metazoa > Platyhelminthes > Trematoda > Strigeidida > Schistosomatidae > Schistosoma > Schistosoma japonicum. The sequence goes on from CM046069.1 coordinate 70,063,406, forward strand.
AGTATGTATGTGAAATACGGTTATTGTACTTTGCACGTCTTTGCGTGCATATGTTTTAGTATAGCTGCATACCTTATTACCAGAAGGTACACAGGGTAAATACATTCCATTCTCTACGCAGGATTGGGAAAAGCTGACAAAGCTATATAAAACGACCCTAAAGAAAATCAGAACGTACCCTTGAATATACGCTTGATAACCATATGATAAGTACCAAAATGTATGCTACAACAAACAACAACACAATACATACTAAGAACAGACAGTGTTCATAAAAAAACTACAACATTCCGCCTAAAATCCATAGCATAGACATAATTTGTTTTATACTTTTTACTGCTTTGTCTATTGTGAATACGTTTGCGCCGTTTAAACTGAACAAAACATGTTACCTAACATCTCCAATCATTGATCATGATAATTGAACGAAGTCCCCACCCTCAACAAAGTAGTTCATAAGTACCAACATGATCCAGTTCAACAGTCGGTGATTTTATGAACTAGTGTCACTTCTTGGTTGGGTCGTTCGTAATTTCCTACCAACCCGCTCCTACGCCAGCTAACAACATCCATCGATGTAGGTGATGGTTAAGCACATGCAATATATTTCCTTGCTAGATGAAGATTTTAAACTTTACCACTCCTGTATAGTCTCCTACTTTTAACTTCAATATTCTTTACTCAGTAGTTCCAATATAGAATACTAATGACTCTAGTATACTAATAATTAGGTACTAGCAACCTACGAATCTCCTTCAACTTTAAAGGCCACGCTTTACAGCCACAAATTAAGACAGATCCACCTGCTGCACAATATAATCAACCCAAGGTCGACTCACAGGCATTTCGTTTAGGACAAAAATTACGCAATTCAGCAAGAACCAAGCAAGCTTCCTGAATTCATGCCGAGATTCGATCCAAACACTAACCCAATATGCTTGATAAAACCCTGTTTGACTACTTAACTAAGCATCAATAGTTTAGCCGTCAACGAAGATCAGTTTTGAAGCAACAGTATGCATTTATGAGAGAAATGCATATCGAGTACAAGTTCACTGTTATTCAATGGGATCAGAAGACATTGCATTTTATCAGTAACTTCGCCACACAGAAAAATAAGAGAATCTCCTAGTAGCAGGTCTAATCCAGGAAGGTTAGGAAAGTATGTCTATGACGAAGGTTACATAAAAATTGAGATAATGGACCATTCGAAGTAGCCAATCCCGATTAAGAAGCATTAGTTTAAACAATCAAATCAGCTATCCCATGTTTAAATATCACCAAACAGAAATAGAGACCAACAGGACAGATTAAACGTGCCAGGGATACCGGGTTTGTTATTTTCTCTATACTATAAACAAGTTCACAACTAAGTGACAAACAACAACTAAATCTACTTTTAAGAAAACAGGTTATTACCTGAGGATCAAATACATCACCTTCTAATGTTACTGTTTTCTTCTCAATACCAGGATAAAATGCAACACGTTTAGCTGTTTCCATATCTGGACATATCAATACATTTCCAAAAACATACTCCATTACTGGTTTTAACATATCATCGTATTCAATTAATGAAAGTGCAGTAACAGCATTCACTGAACCAACTAATGATTCGACTTTTTTAATAATACCATCTGGTATTGGATTTCCGCGTATTTGAGTTAATGGGAGCATAGTGACACGCCGACGGATTTGGCCACGTTCCAATAAAATTTTTGCAGTTACTTCCGTATCTACTACGATGTTTTGCAACTGATACCAAACAAATATAAATGAAATAATTAAATAAGTAACAGTTTATTACACTATGATAACAGTAAAAAACACGGAAAAATAAAACAGAAACCAATCTCAGGTGTATGAATGTTAGTGGTGGCATGACAGATGAGACCGATCTACATATAGTTAAAGCTAGATGGACTTATGCCAATGTCGGCCATCTTTGGTGCCTTCGTGACATGAATCTGTCTGTAAAAGGTAGGGTTTACAAACATGGTCCCTCTCAGGGGACTGTTCTACAGTCGTTGTCTGTGGAATGATGTATTAGCAGCACTGAGGTTCGGCAGTGTGCTTGAGTCCAGTAATGACAATCCAATTAGTATGACCGACTTGGAACCTCAAACTCAGTGACTTGGTCATGTTATGCTTATGTTATCCCTGCATCTTTCACATTGGGTAATACTTGTCGGTGTGGAGACTGGGTGGAAAAAGCAGTAGTTAATTTATAACATAAGTTGTGGTATGAAGGAAAGTTTTAATTATGATCTCTTTTCTTCTCGTATTCTTTCATAACATCATTTTCCTGATTATATGCCGCATGCTATTGCCGCTCGTTTGTATAAAATTTTGTTCAGATATATATATATATATTCAGTTGCTAAATATTTCCGTCAGCCTGTGCACCATATTTATGCAACAACAGTTAGAGATATTACTTGTTTGTTGTTTCTAGTATGTGATGTGACCACAAGCAGATAAGCTGTAACTAAATGAACGGGGGCAGGTATTATGACAAGACAAATAAGTGGGAATCGTAAATTCCGGAAACTTTCTTTTCTTGGGGAGGGGGGAGTGATAGAGAATTAAGTGACCTCTCCTCACACGTTTTCCCGTGCTCCAGTTATTGTAAATTGAATGTATACCCATTATCTAGTTTTTTCTATACTAATTGGGTAGTCTTAGACTTTACTTATTCTACGCAGTGATGCCATATTTTGCAGAAAACCTTTAACACGAGAGATGGTAAACGACTGTATTTTTACTTTAATGATTTAGACTTGAGAGTCGTGACGACCGTAACCATGTAAATATATAATTTGAGAACATCATCACGACCTAAACACCGTAACCGTGAGAATTGAAGAGGCTAACAGATAGCAGAAGTCACAAGCTACAGATAAAAGTACGTATTTGCTCAGTGGAATTACCTATGATACAGAAAAACATATTCAAAAGGTTTACATATGAGGTCATACCGACAAGCTGATTAAACTACGAACAATAGTCCGGTTATATAACTCAGAGAAATAAGTTTCTATAAAATTAATAAGTGATAATTGTCGATCACTCGTAAATGTATGAAGACAATCAAGTTCACCAAATTTATCATCATCAATCTTACCTCTTATTTCCTACATTTTCCAATACTTTTTGTGCATTTATATTCCAAATTACATTTAACGTTCTACAAATATGCCTCGCTAGTTCGATCGTATGTATTTCGTGTATCAACACAACTAAATAATTTTAGATAAAGTGTAACCGAAGTCAACTAATCAGTCATTATCGATGAAGAGCCTGGTACAAATATTCATTAGTTCAGGTTATACTAAATCAGCGAGGGAAACAATAAGCTGAGGATATGCTTCGAGAAAGTACTGAAGAATGAGTCATGACTAACGTGGTTGAGAAATGTGCTTAGTTTAAACCAACCAGAGACAACACCAACATATGTGACTAATACAACTTATTTTAGGAATATATTTTACCTTTGTCTTTTTGTTATTTACTACTGCTAGCAACATAATTTCTAATCTTATGGATTCCGTGTAACTGACCTTATTTGTGGTTATTTAAACTAACAATAATAAACTAATGTATTAATTATTACTGCTGTTTTTTGTGTCATATCGCGTTACATATAATCTCAAAGGACAAGTGTTAATTTCAGACAATCAAATCCAACGTAGACAGAACAAGCTACTAATCACTTGTGGAGAAAATTACATGGCTCATTTCTACCAGGATTTCGCGCTGATGAAGTTGTCCAAAATAACAATAAAAGCTCCGCAATTGAACCATCCAGCTCAGATATCACAATCAAACTAAAACCATCCTCCTGGGCTATAAAAATTCTCTACTATCTCAGAACTTCAAAGTATGATAGGTCTAATGCAAGCTATGGTCCAAAAGTAAAACTGATGCTTTTAAGTCTGAAAAATTACAGTAGACAGTTACGTTCTTATCTACGCAAACTGCACAAATTACCAAATAGTTAAAATTTCAAATTGAAAAATATGAACATGAAAAAAAAGTACAATTTAGCCGAAAATGTATATTGGCAATTACGAAATATCATACCTTATTTGCAGCTATTACTTCCAAGGCAACTGCATATTTCAAATCTTTAACACGAAACAATTTCGCAACCGGTCCAAGGACACGACGTTTATCAAAATTAGGCTCTGGGTCTGTGTAATCAAACACAAGTTGGGGGAATTGAGACGATAATGTTGAAGCCTGATGACGTAATTCCCTTGCTTCTTTGACTAAACTAAGCTGTTGTTCTACAAAGAAAAATGTGTAATAAAGTAGGAATACTGAGAATTTATTCTAACATGATAAGTAGGATGTGCAGAAACTAAAGTCAACCAGTGGTTTCTGTATTTTATTTCTCCTCATTTAAACGAAATATCACATAGCAAGCTCAGAGACCACATAAACACTCCTTCAGGCACTCGGTATCATATTTAAAACCAGAATGGTATATTTTGAGAGGAGTGAATTAAATACAAGTTGTTGCTAATGGTAAACTAATTGTTGTATTATATGTTGTTAGATATCACGTAAACATATTTGAAAGTGTTAGCAAGATTCAAACCAAGTTTCGCTCAAACAAATATGTCCAGTCTGTAATCTCAGTCGATATAACCGACTTCATTCTGGTGACTAAAGCAATAAAGTTTGATCCATTAATAAAAGAAATGATAATTCGAAAAGTAATTCGTATGACAATTTATTACTTTTACCCCCACCCCCCAACAAACACACACTGTAGCTACAATCTTAATGTCGGCATAGACAATAGAGATGACCTAATCGAGCTAAATTAGTTGGAACACTTGTTACTTTAGCTCCTATCATATCACTCAAGTCGGTTGGAGAGCAGTAAAACGAAAAGTAACAAACCTTAAGTCTGAGGGTGAAGTTCTTCTACCAAATGCACACCTCATCCCACCCCATTAATTTCCGTATTCAGAAGTAAGGCCATTACAAACACAGAGACAACATATCAAAAAACACTTGTAAGAGTCGCATGTGGCCAGTTTCAAGCAACTGATGATCGGGCACTGTAGTCACACTCTCCAGTTGTCGAGACTCATCTTAAGCCACCTACTTTTAAGATACCTCGAAAGAAAACCCTTCCACAATGTGGATAGCCGAAAAGTGATAACCGCCCTCATATCCCTAACACGATTCGACATTATCATGTCCGAAGTCAGACTCGCCAACTTTCTAATAATTTTCCTATCTCCAATTTCAACTCTCATCCTCCTTCTTCCGCATGTGCCACTAGTTCTAGTGATTCAAGTTTTATCTAAAATTCCCTAAAAACTCGCTCTAAACTTCAAATCAGAAACTTCGATATGTGAACCCTATGTCAAATCGATCAACAGACCTCATTAGAATCTTATTCAATTGATGTGTGCTGTGCTTACGAAACATGTACATATGATCCTAGTGTGATAATTCAATTGACTTTACCTAAGTGATACGGAGATTTAATGTGATTTACTCTTTGTTTATCAGGGAACTCAACAGAAAATTCTAGTGGCCTTAACAACATTGAGTATGAGAGTAGAACAGGAACTTCTTGTATTAATTTCTGTCAACAGTCACTTTCAAACTGCACAGTACGGAACTCAGACAGACATGGACACATGTCGATGTCTTATTGTCGTTCTTACCTATGCATCCATTGACTCTAGATCTAACGGAGTAAGAGACGAGTTCTACAATAAATTTACTAACCTAATTCAGAAAGCTAGAAGTTTAGACATGGTAATCATAACAGATAAATTTTAGCGCCTAAATAAGTAGATTCACTCAAGTATAAAAACGCTAAGATGGATTCCACAACGTCCCAACCAAGTGAATGAACAAGTGAAATCGTTGCCTACAAGTATGTTTAGATTAATTCTTATTCCTAGGAAACACGAACTATAGGCAAAAGGAGATTGTGTGCATATGTTTAAGTTGCCATACCACATTAGCAAGACGAGACCAAATTTACACAACACGACAACAGAGCACGACATCAGGAAACAAAACAAAGGTGTGTGCAAAAGAATAATCGGACTTGAAATTTAGAAAAAGAGTGAATACATTGTGATTAATTATGACTCATGTCACTCAGGTGATAGGTAATATTAGACACCAGCCCAACTCATCAAGAAAACCAGCATTTGAAAGTAAGCCGTTAGTGAGACTATCTAGGAGAAAAACGAGTCCATGATCTACTCTCAATTCAGAAGATTAGGTTGTTGAGCAGAACACTTTCAGGAACAGTTCAACTCCCATCTAGCTACGTTACAGTCACCTAGTACCGTCAAACTATCTGAGAAGAAAATTGACCTAAGTCCTACTACTCATAGTCACAATAAAAGGGTAAAGGTAATTTGAGGTGACCAAAAGCAGTAAAACCTGATAGATTGACCCAAAATATATTTACAAATTGTGGTCCAGATCTAGCAGGTAGGTTGACTGATATGTTGGCCAAAGTCTGTGAACTAAACGTAAGCCCACCTGAATAGTCTCAACCGGTGATCATTCCAACCTATAATTAAGGATAAAAATCTGCTCGTGACAATCACGAATGAGTCAGTTCGACCAATATAATGTCCAAAATATTAGCTTGCATAATCATTCGAAGCTTATTTGAAACCAGGGAACGACAATCTATTGAAATTCAGGCTCGTTTTAGACCTAGACCAAAATAAATTAATCAGATACTCACTCGCTGTCGGTTTCTGGAACATATGCATACTAACAATAGTGATATTCCTTGACTTAAAATCAACTTCATTGCAGTAGATCGAGGTTCTGTGGCAATGTTTCTTAATAGAACATGCCCTCAAAAGTACATAATTCATATGAAAGCGCTTTACTCAAACATTACTGGTATGGTGTATGCCAAACCACCATCTACTTCGCCTCATGATGTTGGCTGGCGTAAGAGTACGATGTAGAAAAGCTCTAGGGAACCAAACTAAAACACGGGATCAGTTCATAAACGTTTGCAGCCAGGCTAAGCCATGTTGCTAGATGCAAACTACTTGGTTAGAGTTCGCGTGATGATGATTATTAGTGGCTGGAGACACTGGGTGACATGGCTAAGAATCGGTCAGTGGTGTAAATGTACTTATTACTTATCACTTCGATCTTAAGCTTCACCTTTGCTTCATTACTTTCTGTTGAATTGTATTGCGGTGTTAATCTCGTAAGTTCTTTCTCGTCACGATGATGTGGCATGGCAACTTGAACATGTGCACATATATTTCAGTTTATACGTTATCCATGTCTGACTCCTAATATCACACTGTCCAAAATGGCAGACATAAGCATTTAGCCACACGCGTTAGAAATAGTCACAGAGGATCAAGACACAATGACCAAAAAGTGAATGTATGCATGACGAAAGATAAAAATGGTGATTAATAAATTGGGCTCCTGCATACAATAAGCGTGACCACTAGTTATATTACCCGGTTACCCAAACAAATACAGAGAGGAGTTCGTCCATACGAATTAGCAGCAGTTAGACTTTAACTACTCGACCATTTCTTCACCAAAACTAAATATGATCCTTTCATTTCACAAAGTATAATTGTGAATAAGCGCGTAAATGGTGATGTTGAATCACTTACCACTTAACACTGACTCGCTACCAACAGCTCTATCATCTGCTTCAGCCCGTGTCAATGTTTGAGTTAATTCTTCAATATGTACGATAAGTTCTTTTTGTTTTATTTCCTCTTTTGATTCGCCATTCATAGACGTACGGCCGAAAGTTTTAAGTACAACAGCTTCCTGTTTAGCAAGTTCACTTTGTAAGTGTTTTTGACGCATTTTCAACTGAGAAAGTTCGGTATGAGCAGAACACTTTTCACCATCAGCAACTCTAGCCTGCTCAGCAAGGCTAGCAGCCACACCATTTTCGCCACTAGAAAGACCTGATTTCACTGCCTGTACACAGAGAAGCATAAGTTCACAACATAAGTATTGAAAACAACAAAGCTAACTACTCATTTAAATTACAAACTCGGTTGAAAGACTACAAGTTATCTAAAAGTTGAACACATAATTTCCTAAAATGATGCCAATAAAGATGAGTAGGAACAAGTTAACTAAGAGTATAATCAAACTAACAGAATCATTTTCAATAAAAGCAATCTAATCCTACAGCTAGGAAAAAAATACAGCTGAATCCTCCACCATCGGAAAAATAAATTACAATTTGTAGGAGGACATTATCAAAGACATCGAACTGCAATACTGCAATATTAAAACTCAGTCATTCAAATAAATTGCAATAAAGATGACAAACATTATTAAAAAATGTAGGACAGTAGCGTCAATCGTCTTTAAATATGACGTAAAACTACAGAATATCTTTATATCCAGTAAACATTATTCGTCTTTTATCGACAAACTTTACTACCATCATAAAACCTATTATATTCATTTTATTTAAAGTAGAAGACAATAAAAAAACACTAAATAATTCAGAGGAAAGAAGGTTAATGTAAAGCACTAACTAAATTCCATGTTTATGAGAACACACATGAAGTATGCAGAAGGATACAAGATACGTATGCTAACAACTCAAGGAATTCAAAAAATTGTCAACGAAAAAAAACGAAGTTGAAATATACACGCAACTACATGAATATAGTTTTGCTCTTAATGAAAACGATTGCTCATATAAATCTGTAGAGAATACAATACACAAATCGAAAACATCACAATACTCACTTCTAATCGAATGTGACATAGTGGTCGCGGCACTTGACTTTCGAATGGTACGTAGAGAGTACAGACCATCCCAACAAAAACCTACTTTGGTTAAGGCGACTGAGTAATAACTCTAACCATTTTAAAGTGTGGCACAAATCTGAGTGCATGAATCCATACCCACAGATACATAGATCTGTCAGAAAACACGTAAGCAACTTCCCTACCATGGTAGTTCTATGTTAAAAAAGTCCATTTGACTTGACATAACCTTAAACATACAAATCAACAATCAATTACAAAACAGCACACGCTGAGTAAATACAGGTAACAAGTAATCCATTTAAGTAATTATTACATTAAATAACTAACCAAACCTCCTATTCATGGTGACAATAAGTTGACTATAACAATTGATCGTACTTTAAATAGTAATTTTAATAGGCAGTCTTAATATCTAAATAAGATACATACTTGCAAACGTTTTTGGGCCGCTTCAAACTTGGCTTTCGCTTCTTCTGACTGTGTTAAAGCGGCCTGATACTCAACACCGGCAGCAGCTTCCGCTGCTTTATGTTTAATAGACAATTGTTCATCAAGTTCAACACATTGTGACTGCAGGGACTTTACACGCTGTTTGACGGCTCGTAAGGATTCAGATGCTCTTTGAGAAGCTCCTTTTGCAACCGCTTCTGTTTTTTGGCATGCAGACATTGTAGATTCTAGCTCTTCGAGTGCTGCTCCTTGATACTTTATTTGAACGTTTTACGAAAAACAGCACAACCTACCTCATCCCTTTGTTTACAAAGTTCAGCAATACGACTTTCTATCATTTCCCTTGATTTTCGCAGCTAAAAGGAGCATATGAATTACATAAAATAATTACGACAGAATTACTTCATCCATATTCGCCTTCTGTTCATCTAATGAACGTTCGAGTGTAACCAAATCTCCTTTTGTTCGTTGTTTGGCTTCCTGAAATCCAAGTGTCAATTTACAAACTGTAATAGCTTACTAACCTCCAAACAAGTATAATCATAAGCGACGATAAACTTTTCTAGATGATTAATCTCACGTATAACTTTTTGATATTCTAAATAGCTGCTTCGTTCTTCACGCAATTTTTTGATAGTAGGGCTAATATCTTCTGTAAGAATCTATGTTAAATATACGATATACCAATATGTAGAATACTTACTCTATCTATTTCTCTTAATTTACTGTCTTTCTTCTCAATAGTTTTAAGTGCCGCATCCTTCTTATTTTCGTAAAGTTTAGTGCTTGCTGCTTCTTCTAACAATGATAGGATCTAAAGCATAGTTGCTGTATAAGAATAGTGTAAGTTACCTCAGGTGGTTTCATATTTAATATTTTTGTAATTCGACCTTGCATGATTAGAAAATGAGGATTATTAACATTTAATTGGACTGAGTGGAATAAATCATGAACCCTAGTAGTAGTTGCATTTGTCCCGTTAATGAGATACTTATTTCTACCTCCAACGACAATCTGTTTTGTAATCGTCAGCTCATCAAACTGCTCATAACCGTACGGAGATTGTGATTTGTCCACATTATCAAATACTGCACTCACTGTGGCTTTATTTATTCCTGCTTGACCACATTTGTAAACTAGTTCGTGAAGATTTGCAGCCCTCACCTATAATCCAATTACTAATACTAGCTATCAACTCACATGCGAAAGATTTGTTATTCCAAGTAAGAAGCAAATAGCATCCAATATATTTGATTTTCCAGAACCATTCAGTCCAGTAATTGCATTAAACTGTGGATCAAATCCATCAATTTCTGTTCTCTGACAATATGATTTAAAGCCATCAATAACCAGAGACTTGATATACATTATGAAAAAATCGCGATAATATTCAAGTAGAACAATCTGAAAATATATGAACAACATCAAATAAATACTAAGATTAATGAGATTATGATGAATCAGGGAATAAACATGGATTAGTCTAGGTTAATATATTTTACATCGACATAAGGAATCCCCATGGAAATGTAATAATATCAGTAGTATGAATTATTAAAAAAAAATTTCAAAACATAAAATAGAGGAACTACAAGGAATGGATTCAAGAGTTGGTGAGAAATAATGCATGTATTTGCATCACTGAGAATGAACTTAAATCCTATCGCCTAAGATTTGAAGTATCATCAATTGACACGGCTTATACTTAAAAACATGTTTGCCAACATCACTATTTGATGGCTCCATTATATACCAATAACACTGAAATCATCTACAGTGGAACATCCAAAACACCAGCATGCCTGATTCCCATTTTAGTTACAACCAAATGGCAGCAAAGAGAAATGACGAAATAGTTACTTCCAAAAATAAGAGCAAAAGTGTTATACAGCCCGTCTATTGTATTTTATTGTTGTTATTCATGTGAATTTGGTTGTGCGGTGTCAATGTGGCATGAGAGCTACGATTTATGCGCCTATGTGCCAGGTTCTACGTTGTACATGACGAACAGACCGGGGAAATACGAATACTATGTACGTATCGACATAATCCAACACTTGATGGAAGTTGGATATCTGACATTCCAGAAATAACTTCTCTTGAGTTAGTTGTTTACATGCACCAGTAAAGTATAGGATGACTACGGTCTTTGGTACGTTGACAGGTCTAGGAAATACTAGCCAAGTTACTCAGATCTCCTATCCGAAATTCTGCTTGCAGAGGACCAAAGCCTGAAGATTATTACGTGCTCAAGAATAAAAACTAATAGAGTATGGATAGATCCAGACGTTACATACAACCACGGTTCGCAGATAGCAGAGCAAATCTCCACATAGCGTGATAATCCCTCGCAAACTGTACTGAGAGGGACATTAGCTATTACAGACGACCTGATTAGGAGACAACAGTAATTTTGAAAGATGATGCTTTATTGTATGAAATGATGGAATAATCACGATGCTATCAAATTCTGGAACGAATTATTTAATCTACCTAAACTATACATATCGTTGAAATTACATGCATTTTATCATAAATGATATGTATAATGACAGTTTGGAGCAATATTACATAGCTCAGAAATATAGACATAAGCCCCCACAAACCTAGAAGACAAAATTTAAATTCACGCAAGGTTGAAGAGCAATGACCTTTAATGAAAATCTGCGAGTCGTAATATATGCTCAAAATTGCAGATACGTCTTACTGGTGAGTGAAAAACAACGCAACATCTAAAATAATAGTCTCTTACCTAATACTTTAGCTCTAACCTTTATATTTCTAGCAATAAAGTAGGCTGCCTATAGTTTTGAACATTTTGTGCTAATTCTGCCCTTTGACTTTAGCAAAGCATTGTTAATATGTATTAACCATCACCTCACTCTTACAAAACATTAGGCTAAGTCCTACTATCAAATATATGGTGAACTCAATATACTGATTAACTCCATATTGGTCCGATCATCTGAAGGATCAAGAGTTCCTCACCGAAGGTAATAGGGGAAATCAAAGCTTTAAGTACAACAGGAAGCCATTGTAAATCTTTTGGTTTTCTTTCTTAACTACCTATTCAGAGATTTCAATTGATATGATGCTGTGCTGATCAATCAGTCACATAGTGGTAAATAATTCATCAGAGAAATGGTTGTGTTGACTTTTATTATTGATGATGTTCCTGTTTCTTTCAGTAGACACAGCGAACTAGAGGCATATGGTTAAACACCATCACCAGATCACAACACGACACACTATAGGAAGCAATTTTTCTTATAGTCAACCACTACAGACGATGAAATTCCGTTTACGTTCTGCTAACTATCAAATATATCCTCTCATTCACTCATCACCGTCTTGTATTAATTGCCATACAATTGCGTATGGGTTTGATCGTTAGGACCTATTCTTGATATACCACAAGAGTAAATTGGTCGTATACAAATTACACCTCAAACGTAAAAGTGACTCACAGTACCTCCGAAAAAATCTAGCACTAAGGTAATGGTATACACAAACGCTTGAAATGCAACCAAGGCAACGTTCTCATAAAATTCAGATAAGTACTGAGTCACTTGACCTCTTCATTGAAATTAGTTGATAATACTGACCACTGCTTTCGGTTTTACTGGTCATTTGCGACTTTTTGTTCAATATATTTCCTTTTGCTGGAGTAGACATCGATACACTTGGCCGTCCGTTTGTTTGATAGATATGATGGTAGCATTAACTTGTAAATTGTTGGTAGTCATGTTCTGCTAGACCTTATAGCTACCTGGAAGTTGTCATCATGTTATTGCTTATGAATATAAGTTATAACCGTCACTGTCCTATTTGTTCCTTATTATAGCATTAATGCTTTTATATTTTACTTTTATCAAAAAACAACAATCTTAGGATTAGCTATTTTCTATGCACCAACACTAAATTGTTGAATTGCAAATTCGAAGCTGAGTATACAAAATTATTAAAAGAAACCCACACTCTGTATCAATTTAGTGTGGCTAAAACAATGCGAATTCAGTTTTTGCTCAATCGGCATTCAAAAGAAGAGTACTTGACCGATAAATCCTTTCTGAAGGAAATCTAATTCACTGCTATTTCAAAGAAACTATTGCATTCTGTTTGCTTTCGTAATCATTCTAAATATTCAAAGCTTAAATACGCTGCTGTATGTATGCGGCTAAAATATAATAATCTGAGTATGAATTTAGCTGAAGTTATATATTATATTGGTTAGTCCGTTTATCCATCTCGCATTCGTTTTAGTCTGCCTTCAGCTTAAGACAGAGCTTTTAGATATATAGATCCTTGGTAGGATGAACTTTAATGGGACCACTTGTGTATGCTAAAGCCTGCTAACTTTTCGTAAACGCTTACTCAGGTAAAGCAGGGTTCTCTTTGCAGCGATCTACTTTCGCACCTTCGAATATATAGTGCCGTAATGTTGCATTTATGTTGTGTTTAGACTGTCAAGAGCTGCTGGATTTCTTGATTATATTGAAAATTAAGTGTGACACGCAAGCTCAAATTACTAACGTATTTTGATGAGTACTTATATGTAGGGGTTGTTCTACTTATTTCTTCAAGTTTGTGCTGAGTTGTGTCGCACATTCTAACGACTGGAGAACAGTGAAACAAAAAATGAACAGAGTAATACTGTTAGATCAGTTGTAACCTTGCAATTACTACATAATTGCTTCAGAAACACGAACTAGTGTATAACCAAGAAGGCTTTAATTAAGGAAATGGTGTTCTGTTCTGGACTGATTTGAGGCACTCTTAGTACGAATTTAGACAAATGCCTGGAACACTAAGAAGCTAGGTTCAGTACGGCAAGATATATTACACGGGGCTCCAATGTTAACTCTATAGCTGGACAGGTAATCACAATACGTGGTAGTTTCAATACCAAGATTAAAACTAATAAGTAGATCGGAAAGCTCCAACCTACAAAAGTGTGACATTTCAGTAGTCTCCGTAACTATATTCGGTTAGCTGCTTCATTGTGAATTCGAAATGAGCTTGTCCCCATTCACCTATTATAAGTTATTAACTGCATGCACTGCCGTATGAACTATGAACAAACACATATTACTCCGAGTACATGGATATTGCATAAGAGCTTAGTGACCTTAGGTGAATTTTAGAAGAGGTATTTTATAAGGTGCAAGGTCTTTCGTCCATGTGGCGCATTATTACAAGATTTGAGAAAAGACTTAAGTTACTTTAGAGTGCTTTTTTCCCATACATCCTTTTCCTAAACATTTCCTTAAAGTTATATTTTTACATTTTATCACACCTATCATCCATTAATCTAAGTAAACAGTCTACCAATCCGAAAAACCTAAAAAAACATACTGATATGCGTCGATTTCATAAAAAATGTTGTTCACTAGTTAGATATGAAGCAAGCTACTTATGAATCATCCATTCGTAGATAATTCATTATTTAACTTAAAATTCCAACTTAGATTTTGTGAAGTAAGATTACACGCAGTCAGCGTCAAGAAGATACAAAACACATTCAACTAGTATAAAAACCCAAAGGCAACTTGTAAAAGTGGGTTGGTTTTCGCAACAGTTAAAAATTTAATAAATGGTGACGTATAAACCAGCAACGACATCAAAACCATGAACTAACTCATTTCATAAACAGATTAAGCACAAATTACAAGTACTGTCCAGTAAGTGGGCATCTTGCACTATACATTGTCATTTAATGCAGTAAAAACATGAATTGATGTCAACTTAATGGATAAATTAGGACGACAACTGTAGGGGGTTAAGAACGTTTCAAAGCTGGTGTACATTCAGCCATCAGAGAATAGCTGACAAGCGAACTCCAGCGCAATTTATCTTCAAACTAAATGCATATAAACTTGTATGGATTTAGCCCTTCAACTCCTATCACCTAGTCTTTACGAAAAAAAATGTTCCTTTCACGCTTCGTTCTCAATTTTAATATATACTCAGCGTTGTATGTACTTTGTCAGGGCTAACCAATTAGAAAAGGAAAAATATTTTGCGTACGTTACACAGCCTATTCATAATTATAAACCATTATTCAGCACTTCGCATAGCCACTAAAATGTGCGTTTGCCTGACAGCTGATTGTGACTCATATTCACTAGTCTACAAACAATCTACAGTTAAAACATTACCGTTCTAGGATATCAAGTGCCGTAACTGAAAGAAAAGGCTGTGATGCCACATACAGGTAAAGCAGTACTGCGAAAATTGTTATATACAGTAATGCTTTTTTGAACCATGTATTGATGCTTACACTCATATGAAAACTTAATGTGAGACTTAAGTAACCTCCCGTCCCTCTAACAACGAAAACAAAATTAAACCAGCTCGATGTGATTTGGGCACAACCAAACTTATGAGTGCATCACTTTTTATAGGTTTAATGAAGTGCTCTAGTATATCTGCATTTTTTATCCACATTTTTGCACTGCGTTTTGTGCTCATATATATATTTGTTTTGTGATGACTGGTCAAACGCCAAAGATTATTAAAATCAACCTCCTCCTTACACCTGCAAAATTTCTACTTATCCATTTATGGTCAGACTACATGGAAGCATGGTTTTGTTACTCAGAAACCGAGTTTTAAGAAGTAATTGGTCATCAAACTTCTGTTATTGAAGCTGCTCCAACAAGCACAGTCAATTTTAGTGACAATTTACAACAATCCAGTAGACAAAACAGCTTCATATGCCGATAGGATTCTAGGGATCACCACTGAGGATAATTCCGTCATAAAAATGTATTGTGTGATAGAAAGCAAAGTGGCAAAATCATGCAATACTCTCTTTCTTGTTTCCTCAACCTTTATGAACAACATAGATCAAGTTATCCACGGCAGAAATGTTCTTCACATAAGATCGTCATCTCAACCGAGATAAAATAAGATTTCGCTTGGCGTTAGCACAATAACACTTATGATAAAGCTTTGAAAAAGTGTAGGGAGCCCTATTGTTTATCCAATGCCAAAACTACCGTTAAGACTTCGGAAAACTACCTCTTCAGCAATTGTTAGCATCAACCGTTGACTGGTGGACGACGGGAACGAAATCGATAAGTACGGCTAAAGATACGTTTGCGTCAACCCATACATCGAATTTTCACCAACTCCAGTATGAAGACGCCCACCATAGGTATCGATTTACTAAGCCACCCCAACTTGCTTGTAAACCAAAGCAAAAGGAGGTCAGATGATGACAGCATAATGCTGTTTGTTCTTGGGAGCACTGCCTCAGGTTGTTTAATGCCTTCCTGGTTTTGAACATCTAATTAACCCACATTTTTAGCCAATATGTGACAAGCATCTCAATTTGAATAAGGCAATGACAAAATCATCATGTGTAGCCAGAAATGTTACGTATCACATTACGGCCACAGGTCAACGTTTACTCTTGAATGAACGCCAACTTACACCTAAAAAATCGAGGATTGCCATTATTAGGTTCAATCTTATGATGGACCTAGATATTATCCATCCATCCAGCAGCTTGTGGTTATTTCCATTACATGTAGTCTCAGAGCAGATAGTAACGATTGGCGTCCCACTGTTGATTACTGGCAGCTTAGCGCCAAAACTATGCAAGACCGTTTCTCTATTAAGATAGGATGTTGGTACTATTCAATGTCGTTTAGTCAGATTGAATTCCGTTTTTGGTTGACAATAGTTCTAGAATTGACTAGGCGAATTGTCTGTGTTGCTGTTGGAGTCTTTATTGTTTAAAAGTAAAACCTTATCTATTGTTTACATAATTTACTGAACTACTTAGATTTCGCACCTTCCTGTTGTTTGTGGTGAAATTATAAATTGCATCGTAACGGCCTGTCTTTTATTCTGATTGGCTGATTGAGAATAATATGGTTACGGTCAGTTACAGTTTGAGATTCACCTAGAAAAGCGCTTGCAAAGTGTTGCCATACCTATATGACCTAACGAACATTTTAAAAATGTACTGTAGTTTTGAAAAGTAACTTTGTAAGTGCTCGTAATCAAATGCCCACGGCGTTAAACGACAATCTCACAACACCTATCATAACTCTATTTGAAATTACGGGCGAATTGAAACAACCCCACTGAACTTTCTGGAAATCGATATCAATGCTAACGGTATACAACCCCCAAAACACAAGGTGGATTCTATTGTGAAGTATCCGTAACTTATCACTCTTACACAGCTGCTGGCTTTCAAGGGATTGGTAAGCTTTTACAGGCTGTTCATACCCAACGATGGATCACTCAAAAAACCACTAACAGACTAACTTAGTGGAAATAAAAAGGAGGTCACAATAGATGCAGATATAAAGGATGCCTTCATTCTAGCAAAAGAAGCAGTAGTTCAATTTAGATAGTTATTTTTGTGAAGATTGGTTATTTCGTTGATTAAATATGTCGCAGATTGATGTTGGCAGGGTACCATTCAAGACCATGGAGTAGATGGACAGCTGTTTCGTTTTAGTATAGAACTTCCCAACAGGATCGTCGCGCTATATATCACAAATCGGTGGTAGTGGAAATTCTGCCATCGTATACCTACCCAGTGGAGTAGAGAAATAAGCGTTCACTGTCAAACTCGAACAGCTGGTGCGGATTTCGGGGTGTGCACTGCTGAGGAGTTCCAGCGCTTCCCTGATTTTTAATGGCACCATGCCAACATGTCCAATCAACTAAAAGAAGCAATAACCAATACGACTATGCTGGTTCATCACAATACTGCACTTTTTATCAACATAGCTGTTGATGCATCTGACTCAGCCGTTGGGGCGATTCTGCAAGGCTTGACCATCTCCGGCATTCTTCTCAAAACGGCTGTGAGATACCGAATAATGATTCAGTACTTTCAGACGTTGATTATTGACCGTGTACTGTTACGTACGGCATTTTCAACACTCCATCGAAGTTCGAGAATTTACTATATTCACCGATCATGAACCACTGATGTTTTCTGTGAATTAATCTTTGGACAAGTATTCTCCACAAGAGCTTCACAACTTAGACCACATTTCTCAGTTATCTACTGATAGATGACATATACCTGAAGTCAATAATGTAGTCGCCGATATCCCATCAAGAATAAACTTCTCAAATTATATCCATGGAACCAACCTTGTTAAACTAGCTAGACTTCAAAATAAAAACTATTATCTCAATCCAAAGTTACTCACAACAACGCTTAAACTCCCTACAAAAACGACTATAAAATGTTAGGACACTTATTTGCTCTTATACGAATATAGTCCGTCTAACTGTCCCCATGCGTTATCGATGTATCGTCGCCAACACATTACGAGACCTACCTTATCCTGGAGTTCGTACTACCACTAACCTGCCTACTCAGAGATTCCTTTGGCTATTCTTCTTACTTTGAATGCACATTCAAACACAACAAATCAATACTTATATTTCTTGTCGGTTATTTTATGACTGTAACAAGAATATAGTAAGCACAGGTAGTCTAAAATTTCATAGAAACATACTTTCTTTACCTAACGGAACTCTTTTAAAGTATCCTCAACTTCATCCTAGCTGTAAAACTTAAAGTTATCAGTTTGATGTTTTTTACCATAGGCTTAGCTGTTTAAGTTACTCATATCTCAGAGTGAATGAAACGGCACAACTTTCTACCATACGAAATGTTACACTGCCTGATGACTCCATTAGCCTGGCTCACCATAACCTTTGTGTCCTGGCTTCTTGATAAACTTAAAAATGATAAGTAGTTTATGTGTTTTAAGATGACAATAGGTATAGTTACAGACAGCAACACATGTCGCGCTGTGACGGGTCCCATAACGAGTCACACTAACGCTTTTTTTATATAACATAGCGTTATTAAGCCTTTAAGATGGACGATGATGCGTAATAACGTTAGGTACTCCGATGAACCTACGAAATGTTTATTACCACTTATTCATTAATAGTTTGAGCTAAATTAATTGATTATATTTGATAACTAGGGACTTTCCCGTCACCTCTGCATAAATCTGGAGACATACATCTAAAACATCTCATTAAAATCTAGCTTACCGACTACATTAATAATAGTAATAATTTATTTCCTGATATCAGGAGCAAGCCATTTTTACAGGCAAGTGGAATAAAAACATATCAGTCAGTAAAGTGGTTCAACTGTTGCAAAAGCTTATTTTACTGTGGTACACAGAGATAGTAGAATAATAAATGCTGTTTTACATTGGCTTTAATGTAACGTCCATTATAAACATGACTTCAGGATGACCTTGTAATTTAGGAGAATGACAGGATGGATTTGTGTCACGATTAATCAGATTATGAAGGGAAATGCAGATGTTGAACTTTTGCGTAGTATAAGGCAAATTCGAAGTGCTGAAAACAAAAGAAGAAAAACAAACTGTAGAAGAGATACAACAGCAATACAACAATTATGCTTTTCTGATTATTCAAGCTTTCAGAAAAGTATAACTGTTTGAATTGGTGAAGACTTGGATATTAAAGTTCATTCGGCAGCAGTTGATTTGTTATCTTTGATAGGCTGGCTATTACGGAAGGTTACAATAGTAGTGTTCACATTTGGTTTCTGTGAAAGGTAAGGTGTAAAAAGGGCATATTCTTAGTGGCTGCAGTAGCTACGAAGAAAAATTGAAGATTATGAACTTAGTCCACAGTGTCACTAGATGCAATAAATGTTTATGTTTATGGATAATGTTTGTTGATGTATTAGGTACCTTAACTTATTAGGTATCAGCATCATAGTCTGTAACATGGAGGTCTAGTTTTTCTTGCATTAGGTCGTCCTGCTAGGTAGGTGGTATCAATTAAACTTTATATGTGTGAGTCCGAGTAGCATATATTAGAGCATTTCAAACATCACTAACAAATGCTTGATTATGTTAGAACCGCAGTCAGTAGCCGTAAACATAAAACAGATTCCGTACCACGAACAAAGAGAGTTTGAAGTTATCTCCCACATCATCATGTATGCTGGCCGAAGCCCCCACTTTTCCACCTTTATGATGTTAGGCTTATAAATTTACTGGTTCGGTGGAGATTATGTTATACTCGATGCTCAGCGTTACGAGTTCTGTTTTGGTAAACTTTATCTGAGAAGGTATCTTATTGCAGGTTGTACAGAATACTAAGGCCTCTAACTAAGACTAGATACCTAATTATTACTTCATTAAAATGACAGGGATCAACTGGAAGAAGTATTCAGTGGTGTTGCGTGTGGGAAGCAATGTAGTATCTGGTAACCACACGAGAGGCTACTAGAAACTAGCGAAGTGTTAGTAATGCCGAAGGAATTAGGTAACTAGTAAGCCATCCGAGAAGTAGGTTTGAACAATATGTTGATGAAACAGTAATAAATGGAAAACTGACTCAAAGTGGGTGGAGGGTAAAATGTGCAACCTCACTAGGTTCTTGTTACTGATGCATCTTAGTAGTAAGATACTAAGTTCGGAGGACATCTGTCGTGTCTGAAAGGTTGATATTCGAGTAAACTTTCAAGAAAAAGAAAAAAAGCGAAAAGGAATTTTGTGTGTGTGTAACGAACATGTATAAGGATAGTTCAAAGCATGACCTGATTGATTATAAGTCGTTTTGTTTCTAGCAGGTGGAGTGGAGGTGGAATTTCAGTGGTCCATTCAAATCTTTTATTTAGATAGATCGTCGTGCTGTTAATCTTTGGTATCTAGTCAGTTTCGGATATTAAGGCAACCTATTGTTTTTAGTGCTTCTGAGTAAGTGATTTCATCAGCCAGAGGACTAATATCTTTCAGAACTATATTAGGTAGTTTGCAAAATACTGGGAGATTATCTACCATGCCTACTTCTGCCGTCATTTTGTTACATATTTGACCATACCTAATCAAATAAAAGTTTGCGCGAACTTCTATTTTGTATTTTCAATTTCAACCTAAAAGAGCTTGTTTTTCAGATAATCGTCCCGAGTGAAGGTAATGTATGCAATATTAGTTGAGGTATGGGTCATATTGTGCAGGGGTTTATAAAAAGGATTAAGCTTGTTCTTAGTTTTTTTTTATTAGATGTTCAAGTTCGAGTATCTGACATTTAGTTTTGTAATCTATTTTAGAATTATCTTTAGTCATCTGCTGTGTTAAGTAACGTTACACACTCTCTGCTCTCATTCTGTCACTCGTTCGTAGACTGCTAAATAGTAAGAAACTGTACCCGAGTAAAGATTTTAGATTTATTTTGTAGAATGTGAGTCTTGACTCATTTCGACAAAAGTTCCTCTGAATGAAACCTAGGAGTCGTCGTGATTTGGACAGTTTAGTAGAAATGTACTTAGAAAAGTTATTATTTTGAGAATATTGTTTGCCTAGATCTGTTACAGTATTACGTTTAGGGAGTTTGTGGTTGCTGAGTAAAGTTGCATTTTCACTTATTGAGTCCCCCACATATATCCATTAACATTTCCCAGTAATGAGTTTCAGACACCAGTCGGAGTACTATTTACCTTGTTTAGCCCATCCTACGTATTTTGGATGCAATATGCTACGTCTAGGCTTTCAGTTTTGTAGACTACTTTCAAGTCGTTGGCATACAGGTATGGCTTTCCTTCTACGAAACACCTTCATGTACTATTGACATATATAATGAAGATTTGTGGCCCTAGAACACTACCTTGCACAATTCCGCTCGTTATAAGTCCTGGTGCTGACGTTGCAGTGCCTACTTTCGTAATCTGATATCGTTTTGCGAGAAATGATTTGAACCACCCTAGGAGAAAAATAGTAATTCTTATGGACTGTAGCTTGCAGATTCAGTAGATTGTGTGGTGCCTTGTTGAAGTCATTTTTTTGTGTTAAAGTATAGTATGATCCCTAACTCCTTCTGATCACGGTTTCGAGTAATCCCGTCAAAGAGGTCATTGAGGCATGTGGCGCATAACCTTGTTTTGAAAAAATTATGCTGAGATACACTAATCAAGCCTCTGTTTAGTAGGCAATCAGATGTTTGATTACCTTTTCCATTACTCGTGAGATAACTGACGTGATATTAATTGATCGGTAGTTCTGAACCAGGTTCCGTGCTCCTGTTTTATGTTTAGGTAGTATGTAGGCAGATTTCCAGGTTTAAGGATAAGTTTTTGCTTTTAATGAGAGTGTGAACATTTCAAGTAGTAGAATAGGTGTGTATGGTCCAGCATGCCTATAAAAGATTAATGGGATATTATCGGTCCCTGAGTTATTATTCGGCTTAAGCGTCTTTTTAGCTTCGTTGATATTTTTTAAGCTAAATGGAATAGTACCTAGCGTTGATGTTGCATGTACTGTCTAAAATAGCATCCGGCGTCTGAATTGTGTTCTCGTTATTCACGAATCTTTCTGTGAGATACTCGCACATAACTAATGGGTCATCGTAGATTGCTTCCTATTGCAGAATTGAATAAATACTATAATCTTCAGTTTTGTTTGAGCGTTTCTACAATAGGTGACATGTTTAGAGACCTAAGTGCGCCATTGTGTGCTATACATTCCTTATCCTTCAAGCAAGTTTTATGTTGACATACTATTTGTTCTAGGAAACAGTGTATTTAATTCAGAGCGGTGAAGTCATTTAAGGTTAAGTATCTTTTCCTTAGTTTACGCATCTTGGCCTTAGCTTGAGTGTTGATGTAAGGAGATATTACTTTGTAGCCCATCCTTATTGACACTATAGTGTTTATTAAGGGCTATATGGTGTGACAGAATATTTTTAGTGTTTCAGCAATGCTGCCATTAGCAAAAAGCAGGCCCATTCAGAGCATCTAACTAGGTTTTTAAAGATATTTCAGTCAGCATTGACAAGTCTTTATACTGAAAATGCTTACAGGTTATTCTGTTCTTAACTGCTTTTCGAAAGGAATGGTAGGATGCATAGGACTGTGTTGTGGTCACTGTTGTAAAGTCACTCACCAGTCTTAAGATATCGGTGTAATATTATGACAGAATATCAAGTCGAGGGTGTTATTGTCACGTGTAATTTTTTCCAGCCTTGCAAATTGTTATGTTCAATTATATTTTCATGAAACGACAGGCCAGAAAATGTGCTCAAATAGACTCCTGGGTGATCTAAGTCTCCACAGATTATTTTATAGTCAGGGCTAAGAGAAGCAGCGTGTCTAAATGATGCGATCATTGAGGTGTCTACTAATTTGGAGGTATTTGGAGCCCTATATATGCAACATATTATTAATTGGTAGTTATTTACAGGAAACTTTAGCCGTATCGAATAAGGTACTTCGTTAAGAACATCGTCATCGATGTTTTCCACCTTTACAGTTTTCGTAACATTTGCTTGTGTTGTAGGCATCTGTGTTGTGGACGCGAAGAATAGTACTACGGTTTGCTTTTAGTAGTGGTGATGGATGGGACCCAGCATTACTTATGAGTATTGATTTAGTTAGGGCCGAGGAGGCAGTAAAGGAATTGAGATTATAATTATAGACACAACTTGAACTATATGTTAGAGGTCTCGGGCATTTACTTAGCTGAGATGTTATTAAGTATGTACTTAGTGGTTGTTACGTGTGATTCATGTTCTGAACGTCACTATTATCTCTGCGGTAATCACTTAAGACGCTATTTTTAACTGGATGAGATAGTAGCAAAGTTCTTCTTTAGTTCTGATATGAGTCTGGGTTGGAAGGGGGCCATTCACGACTTGCGCGAATTGTAAGTTCAAGAAGGATGGTTGAGACAGTGAATAAAAGTAAAAAGGGTTGTTAGGTAGCGAATGAGGATGCGCTAAAAAAGGATGTAAGTGAGCATATGTGACATTTAATTCACAATTATTCAACAATGTGTCATAAGTCCTAGACATATAGTCATGATCAGAAACGCTTACTATAGGGAGCTGATTTGGTATCAAATTTTCATATCCAAGAGGCCATCTATATTGGTGGTGGGAATAATCTCCATGGTTGTAATGATTTGTGCAACTATTTGGTTGGGATAGAGATGATATAAGTGGCAAAGTGTAGCTTCTGTGTACAGCATTGTCCTTCTGGGATAACAGTATTTGGTACTCTGGTGCAGTCTAGTTTGTAGCCTAATACCTTTTATTGTATTCATGAGGATTAACATGAGGATAGTAAGAGGGAATTCGTTTATTACCTACAATGAGTATTAACTTTTAGTTTAGATGGTGGAGATTTAGTCTGCCAAAGTTTTTGGGGTTTGTTGCTAATTTTATTGTCTAACCTATCAAGGTTCTGATTGTTCTTGGGCTTATAGTGCTGAGAGTTTGAGTTATTTGTCTGATGTTAAGGGTAAGAATCTATTCCTGGTGCGTAGGTACTTATAAATGTCGTCAGACCAATGTTTTAGTTCCTTTACCATCGTTTACAGTGTGGAAATGCTTTGCAGAGTATGACTCTTTCTCATTCATCGCATTAGTTCAAGAGATATTGAAGTGCTCGATAGTGAAGTGATGTCTAAATCTACAGAGTCGGTAGCAGTTTCCGTTATTAGAGCTGTAATTTGTATGTTTATGCAGGGTGAAGTAATCGATTTCATTTGAATCATATGGTCTCTCATTTTTTAGTTTGGTCAGTGAGGTTGTCGGTTCCAGTCGTATGTCTTCATCACCCTGGACTACTGTGGGACTTGCCTTACCAAAGTTGTTTTGACTTATTGGTTTACGTTTCTGTAGGTCAGGAGTTTTGGCATTTTACCTCTTACGAGCTCTGCGTTGTAATGATGTTTTATCAAGAGATATAAGTATATTCTTTACTCATTATTGGTCATTATACGCTTCTCTGATGTGATAAGTTCTATAGAGTCATGCGTAGATTTAAAACAAAATATGATTGAGCAGCTAGTTTGCCAGTCCTCTTTTCTTAGTCTCTTGCATTTACAAGGCACTTTGAAAATTTAAAAAGCCTTTAAGAAGTGTTATCAGAGATGTTGTCAGAGATGTTATAAAATTTTTATTTATGTATCGAATTTATGCACTCCAGTCAAAATGAAATCGAGGAAGATTTCAACTTGCCTTACTTTTTCTATGTC
Organism: Schistosoma japonicum; assembly: GCA_025215515.1. Taxonomy (NCBI): domain Eukaryota; kingdom Metazoa; phylum Platyhelminthes; class Trematoda; order Strigeidida; family Schistosomatidae; genus Schistosoma; species Schistosoma japonicum. The sequence goes on from CM046069.1 coordinate 70,088,650, forward strand.
GATTTCACTATGCTTACTAAGTGAGTATGATATCGGGGCTATTTATTGTAGGACATACTACATATTAGCAAGTGTCAATTTGTTAATTTGTCAAGTTGTCATTTGCCTAGTTAATTGTTAATAAATGTTCATATACTAAGAAGGGGTGAAACTATACCCTTGATTTTTGGAGAAACTGTGCTCAGATTAACTGGTCTCATACCGATAAACCGCTACATGATATTCATTGGGACAAATTTTTCTTCTCTTATGAGGTTAATAACTCACCAGATGCTTTTCGCCATAATATGAATTTATATCTTGACTGTGTTACACCTTTTAAAGTTAATTAACTACATATCCCAAATAGCGAATACATCCACGTTACATTCAAAACAAACTAACGGAGTTATGAAGGGATTATTTATTCAGCATGACTTTTCTCTAATTTTTAGTATCTAATCAGTATTCATAAATATAACAAACTACATGAAAACAAAAGAATTAGAAGACAAAAAATGCATCTGAAATTACCTGACAAGATAGCTTATTTAGCAATCACCCTAATTAAGACATTTTGTGCCCAGTCCAGTCTTCCTATTATTTCAAATGTCAAAAATAAAATGACTAGTAACCCTATGGAGATTTGTGAAGCGTTTAGTGAATCCTTTACAAACTCTTTTACCAGAAACAGTCTATGTATAGGAATGATCAACGATGTCAACCAGCATAAGTTAATTGGCTTGGAGTTTACAATCAGTAATGTTAGAGGTGCTACAAGATCACTAAAACCTTTATTTAGTAGTGGAGAGGATGAATAACCGGTTAATTTTAAAAAAAAATGGTAGCTCAGCCTTACCCACTCTGCTCACAAAATATTTAATCTTTCTTTAGAAAATGGGACTTTCCGTAGATCGTGGAAAACCAAATATATAATTCCATCAGTTTAAGAAAGGCTCCAGGTTCACTATTGAAAACGATCGTTCAATTAATCACTCTTCTGTTTTATCTAGAGCCATGGAGAAAGTTATGGAAGAGGTTATTCACACTCACTTAGTTAAGCATAAACAAGTCATATCTTCCCAGCACTGCTTCATTTATAAGAAATCATGCATAACTTGCCACCTAGATTACTTTGACTATACAATAAACAATAGAGATGACGAAAAGCTAATTTTCACCCTGTACTTCGACTTTACTAAGGTATTTGACAAAGTACATCATTCATCCCTCTTATATAAGTTGAAAGCCTTTGTAATAACGGGTAAATTGCATGACTTGATAGCTTCGTTTTTGAAAGATGGCATTCAATCGGTAGAAACTAGGGCGACATTTCTCACGCCCATAAAATATCACTAGTGGTGTCTTCTGGGGTTCAGTCATAGGAGTGTTTTTATTTATTGTGTATGTTAATGACATACGCCACTGTTTTCATTAGGGTAAAACCTTTATGTTTGCGGGCTACCTTAAAGTTGTCTATACATTCTATCCAGATGAAGGTTGAAATGTTCACTGATATAATACAACGAGATCTCGATAAACTTAGTGATTGGTTTATTAAATGGCTTTTTCCGCCTGATACAAAAAAGTCAGGGTATCTATATTTGAAAGAATTTGACCCCGAGATCAACCTACACCTTAACAAACGCGAATCTCTTTAACTAAGTAATATCTGTGATTTTAGGAGTAGGGTATTCAAAAAGTTCATCTTTTACCAATTACGCTTTATCATAGATCTTTACAGCTCGTAGACTTATTGGTTTTATTCATCGTACCTATCATCCTAACGAATCTAAAATTATTCTTTACTAAACATGTGTTAGACTTCTGCTAGAATACTGCCCAATTATATGTAGCTGCATGCTTTTTTTATCCTACAGTAGATCTAAAATCTGTCACAGTTATCTCTAGTGTTAGTCGATGTTTTTCAGAAAAAGTGAAATGTCAAATATACTTCATATAATGCAACAGGTACACCTTAGGTTCAACTGGAAATAGACGTCCTTAATAGGTTATTTATGTCCACTCGCCCTGCTGCTTCTTCTTCTCTGTCTTTCCAGTTCTTAGCTACCGTGTCATGTTGACATTATCACCTAGAATCTACACACAGAAGGGAAGAGCGCTTATGTGGTCATTTCATGATACCTTAATGTGATACTTCCGATCTCCATCCTTCACCTACGAGATGCTGTTGACACAAAATCATTTTCATACTTGACGCCACAGTTGACTATTTCAAACAACCACGTATTATCTAAATCTTACTAGTATCACGCTGATGGCACTTTTACCTGAACTTATTGTATGTGTTGATATGTGTTCTCTACTAATGTAACCCTGAAAACTTAAGATCACAAAGTACCTTCCTGCTAATGGTTGACGGTTTTCTTACTTGTATTTAACCTTCTTGCACAAGAATCTGGTGTTCTGTAAATGTTATTGCTGTTTAAGCACTTGTTTCTGTAAAACTTCATGTTTTGTTGTGTATGAGTTAACCTTCCTGTATCATAATGACCATGTCTGTAAGCCGGTGTGAATTCTGTACTAAATTTCAGAATAATAATGTAATTTTATGTTGTCAACTTTTATTTTGTAAGCTGCAATATCACTGTTTTGATCGACAGTGTTGACGACCTCAGCAAGTGGTGTGCAACTGTCGACTAGTTGCTGATTGGTGATTAACGCAATGTTGATGGATGTTTCAGGGCATGCAGGAAAAGGACTATTAATTATTGATTGCTGAAAATTGTTACAATTTGCTGTGTTCCAGACGGGTTAACAGGAGAAAAACTTGTGGAGGGGATATCACTTGGTGGAGGAGGACTAGTACTAGGCTTTAAGCATTTGACCTTAATGCTTGCCATTTTGTTATTCTAGGGTACGATAAGGTTGTGAGCGGAGTTAGGTAATATTACAGGAGTGCTAGTAAGAATGCTATATAATGTAAAATATTCAAGATATAGCTAAAGGTACAAAACAAACAAACCACGTGGAAAAACGTTACCGTGTCCGAAGTTCAGATAGCTTTTTCTATTTTTGAGTTGTGAAGCGACTGTGAGAATAAACGGCCTCTAAATAATAATAATGCTCGTGACAACAAATTCTTTCAGAGAAAAAATAAAATAACACAGCAGTCATTAAACACTGATCACCTCTGTATCAACATTCAGAAATATATATGTACTTCCCTGACATACAAACACTATAAAACTACGGGCCTATGTACATTCAATCAACCTCAATTACCACATGTACAATGATGTATCAAAACCTAGATAAAGGATTGCATACGATCAACATCCCCCTTGAATATGCTGTTGATTAGTGTCGGAGAGCGACAACTCAGTATATAAAACAGAAGATCCTTAAAATTACTTGGTCTCTCGTTAACTCGTTTGGTGTTTGCTTGACTTTGTAAACAACATTCATGTTGAGACAACAAGCTTAATGATATAGCTGAACTACAAATATAAAGTGATCTATATTGCAGTAACAGTCGAATACGTGCATATACGTCATGACACTAAACTTGGAAGCCTAAACACACACCCTAGTTGATAAATGGCCACTGGGAAAATTACTTGACAACACCAGACAAAATGCCTACCTTTTGAAAAAGAAAGAAAAGTTGATTTGATTGGCTGGGGATGACTTATTTTGTAAGTCCTCAAAATAGATGGGAGATTACCTAATATTTAACTAGCTTTCTTTACAGGCCACTATCTGGCCATTGTAAATACCTAAACTCTCCTCTAGATATCCTGACATACCCGAATGTTTCTTCAATATACGTAGAGGAAACTTTCAACTCTGGGTAAACGTGATGATATTCCGACTAAATTGGCAGTGGTATTCAGACTCTGGTACAACAAATTACATGTAGGTCTATCCAGAGTATTTAGCTCCATAGTCATGGACCTCTCAGGACCTCTTGCAGTTTTAGGGTTAACTTCTACGAGGTGTAGCGGATACCAGCATTGACAGTATTCAAATATGCGATCAACGTCAGGCACTAGCTCAACGTACTCTGTACCAAAAATATCTTTAACACCTCTAATGTATCTTTCCTGTAGACTAACAGCCCTCACTAGCTTGCATCTAAGGTTCTATAAACTCCCCTTTGCTAATTGGTAGTTTACAAACCCTGTATATATACCCCACTTCGGCAGTAATGGTACGACAATATGGCGATCTGTGTTACATTTTACTGATGGTATAGGCTTCAAGACTCTCCTTCTTGATGAGGTCTTTACAGTATGTGAGTGATCCTGGTAACCTAGCTGTTGGTCTTATTCCAGATAAGCCTTTATAAAGTTGCGATTAACTATCAATAAAACTTCACCGTAATCAGTGTTATCCAGCAGCAGGGTCAGAAAAATAAGGCCACTTCCTAACTCTTTCACTTATTTGCATTGTAGACCATTATTTAACTTTTCAAAAATTATTGCATGCCCATTGCGTAATAACTCGTTTCCAACCAACAAACATACTTCAAATACTTTATTGTACGGGGGTTGCTAATCTGTTACCACTAAAGGTTTAAGTCATCATCTGAGTCTGACCGTTTCGCGACCAGGAAGTTTCAAGTAATCCGCTCTTGTGAAGGTGATTTTTGAACCACTGTCTACGAAACGTGGCCAGCAATTCCATTTTGTTCGAACTTTGTGCATATAATTACTGATCCTAAGTATACACTGCTTTGCTATGTTTTCGTAAACGTACAACGAATTACAATATAATGGTTATCAACCGACTTCTTAGAGCTGATCTTAATAAGCGTTAACGTTTTTTACAGCCTTCCTATTGTCAGCTATTTTCTTTAGTGCACAATGACTAGTTCGGTTAGCCTTTGCTAAACATACGAAATACAGACTTTTTCTCTACCTGAGAGCATCTTTCTCAATAGGCAGTGCTAAAAACATTGAACACCGCAATGTAAAATGAACTTGTAGGAAAATAATGCACAATGGCTTGAAGGCGTTCACTCTATTAGGTTTCTCCTTTATTATGCAGTTGAAATTGTCGGGTAGCGGCCGCTTGCCTAGTGTCATCACCTAGACTTACAGGCTGGAAGCTATTCTAAATTTAAAGAAATCAAATTCTGTAGGTTCGGAAAAGTCTAGTTTTCCAGCTTTTTCTGTTATATTATCGAGTGACCAAACCCACTTTACTTGTAACGAGTGCGGAAGGAGTTTTACTTTTCCTTAAAACATTTCTAAGGTATTCCAAACAGAGATATAATTCGTCTGCCCTAAGTGTGCACTGTTGTTGAAACATAACGATTCGGAAAATTATTCGATAACACCAGACGTAAACATAGCGTCCGCCATTGAAATAGAAAGTGAAAGATTTGTTTGATATTTTGTGTGTATAAGCAGCTGCTTCTCCTTCGTTTTTTGCAATCTTTCAACTGGTCATGAAATCTCTGAAGTCCTTTGACGGTTATTGCTGAAAAAACGTACCACAAATTGACTGGTTTAGCAATATCGACCGTTGTAAGACGACTTATGGTAAAGAATTTTAGGCATTTAGGTACGTTCCGTTTTATTTAACAGAAGAAACAATAATTTTGGTAACAGGTCTTTATTTTGTATCGTGGGCAGGAGACAGTGAGGCAGGTTGCTAGTCATCAAACACACAATGTCACTCAATATTCAATTTAAGATAATAGAAAATATAATCCCTATAAAGAAGGAAGTAAATAAGGAAGTAAATGAATACTTAAGCTTTCTTATTTTCGTGTATATATAAGTTATGAAGTCAACTCTTAGCTAGTTAACTTAAGTCGCTACATTAGCTTTCTCCTAGAATTGATTTCCGTAGGAACATCGGTTCGATCAACTTAACTAATAAAATTATCGTAGTTCTGCCACTGTAGCTCAATAGATAATTACTATCACTTCCAGCACTTGACATAAAGTCAATGATAAGCAGTCTGTTAGTATTCGACGATGCAACGTGAATTATATTTACTTTTAGTACTGGTTATCGAATTTGTAGCGTTTACATTCTCCCACAAATGATAATTAGATACTTGGACTTAAGCTCCTATTGCTGACCAGAGCTTGAAAAATAACTGAGTAAGAAAATAAAATAAAAATATTTTAAGTAGTACCGCGAGCAGGCTACCCAACACCATGTTGGTGAGGTACGATTTTCCTATGCTCTGTCCGGTTATCAGATGTTTACTCGCCTGCCTCTTGAGTCGTCCTCAAGTCAAAATGAAAGAAAAATCTACTTCAAAAAATATTGCTGAAACTCCATCACACCTAAAGAATTGCTCCACTGTCTGCATAAAAAGTTAAAGCACAAAAATAAAATGTACAATTATAATAGATAAGTCTTCGTTTCTACGTAAGTGTTCGAGTCCAGACTGGTTTGGAACCTGGGTTATTTTCAGGATCTATCGTTGTTGTCAGGGTTCATTTGTGTTATTTACAGTAAATATTGTTTACTTATAGTGTGGAAACCTAGAAAAATGATTAGATCCGCAGGCGAAGCTTGCTCACAACACTCACCTGAATTAAAGATTCTCTGTTCTTTAGTGCCTTACCTCTGTTGATAGCTTTGCGGCTTATAGTACTCAACGGATTGTTTAAGAATATATTGTTTAAGTACAATTTATTTTATATATACAAAAAATTACTATATTGCTCATATCTCAAAAGATAAAGTCTGCATGAAGGTGTGTAGAATAATACTTAGGACTACTACTATTTATTATTAATACTGCTTTGACAGCGTCGATATAGGGCAACGAGAAAAGTGCTGTCTTTTTTCTCTACTTTTTTAATATATATCTACAAACTCGAGGTTTCAGAAATTACGTGATTACCTTTTAGACTAACCTAAAACCGTGGGCATCCCTTACTGGATAATCGGTTGTGCCTATCTAACGCCTCTAAGCACTTTTACAGCCTTAACGTTTTCACTTTTTAATTCCGTGGTTGTTTGGTTGTGTAAGCGATCTAACAACACGTATGGGGGTTCATTATCTAGATAAGACCGTTTTAGCCTAACGATACTTACTGAGTCGATGTTTCCTTGTTTTCGAATCACAAAATATTTAAGTTTTCTTGAAATAACCTTAAATGGACCTTCGAAAGAAGGGCTAAGTAGTGCTTTTATTTTGTCGCATCTTATCCACATGTGCGAACAGTTGCTTAGATCCTTAGGTAGCAATGTCGCTCGTGACTGTTCACGAGTGTTAATTGGCTTAAGCTTAGACATTTGGTCCCGTAGTTGGTCTGTATAAATTTTTAAATCGAGTGTTTTACTGTCAGTGTGAGGGTTAATAAACTCACCTGGTAGTCTAAGAGTAGTCCCAAAGACTAATTCTGCTGCTGAACATTGTGAGTCGGTTTTGACAGCTGTTCGTATTCCCAACATAACTAATGGCATGAAATCTGTCCACTGACTTGGGTTTGAATGAGATATAAGAGCGGTCTTTAGTTGTTGATGGAACCATTCCACCATCCCATTAGCTTGAGGGTGATATGCCGGGCAACGTATTCTGTCGAAGCCTAGAAGTTCAGCTAAGTTGTTGAATCGCTCAGATTCAAAATGCGCTCCTCTGTCCGTCGTTATTGTTATAGGTGTACCGAAAATGGTCACCTAGTTCTGTATGAAGGCTTTGGCCACTTTTTCGGCTGTGATGTCCAGAGATTGGAACGGCTATAGGGAACATTGTGAACCTACCTATACATGTAAATAAATACGTGAAACCATTTGAACGTGGTAAAACACACTTTCTTTGATGAATATTCATGCCATTTTGATTTAATCGTCCCAACACTGCTCTCACATGTTGTTCGTGTGATTTTAAGTCCGGGCTGGCAATCAATAAGTCATCTATGTACCCCTTTGCAAACGGCATATCTCGAAGTAGATTATACATAAACCTTTGGAATGTTTGTTCCGCGTTCCTTAGGCCGAATGGCATGCGTACAAACTAGGATAATCCAAAAGATGTTGTGATAGCTGTCTTCGGAATATCTTCCTCAGCTCCTGGAATATTGTGATATGCCCTGACTAAGTCGATTTTAGTAAATGCCTTCATTTCCTGTAAACCATTCCTAAAGTCTTGTATATGTGGTATCGGGTACCTGTCTGTTACTGTTTGACGGTTAAGGGCCCTGTAATTCCCGCACGGTCTCCAATCTCCTTTATTTTATTTTGGAACCATATGCAAAGGAGATGCCCACTGGCTATCAGATGGACGTATTATGCCCAGCTGTAGCATGTAATCGAATTCCGCTCTAGCTATTTTAAGCTTATTAGGTGCTAATCTCCTGGGCTTAGCGAAAACAGGCGCACCTTCTGTCTTGATTATATGACATACTTTTAACTTACTTTTGAAAGTCTGAAGGTTTGATTTTGTTAGGTTTGGAAATCCCTTGTGTATATCCTGTAACTTTTCCGCTGTTACTGGCGGAGTTTGTATTAAATTTAGAGATGTGATATGACTTTCTGTGCCTTTCGTGTATTTTGAAGTTTCTTTTAATGTCAAACGTCATTTTTTAGTGTCAACTAGAAATTCATATCTCTCTGGAAAATCTATTCCTAATATTGCCAGATCTAGATCAGCTACAGTGAAAACCCAAGGAAATTGTCTTCTGAACCCCAAATCTAGAGTCGATGTCTTCTGCCCAAACGTCGCTTGAAGTGTAACTGAGGAAGTTTCTCGACCCAGCTCGGTATTATTCTTAGGAACGATACTAAGTGCAGCACCAGAATCTACCAAAAAGTTCAAACCTGAATTTTTGTTTCTAACGTTAAATAAGCGACTGTTTAGGTACCTCCCCTCAGTCGTCGCAATCTGGGGAGCGGTTATTCGTTTCCCTGGTTCTTCGAGGTCTGTTTAAGCCACGCGCATGGTTGGCTGCATCTGGTCGATTGAGCACCGAATTCCCAGTGATACCAACAAAATTGTCCAGATTGTCTGGACCCTTGTGACCTGTTCCGTGATTTGGATCTCGGTCGTTGTGGTGACCTGCATCTATTACTATGACAGCCTCTGTGAGACTTTTAACACTCATAATCACCTGTGCTATGACTGGATCATTTTTGATTCCGCCTTTTGAGTATGATGTATCATACGTGATGCGGTTGGGGGACCTCTTCCCATTATCGGATCTGCGATCCGTGCTAAATTAGATAGGGAGGTTTACGTACGTTCCGTTTTATTTAACAGAAGAAACAATAATTTTGGTAACAGGTCTTTATTTTGTATCGTGGGCAGGAGACAGTGAGGCAGGTTGCTAGTCATCAAACACACAATGTCACTCAACATTCAATTTAAGATAATAGAAAATATAATCCCTATAAAGAATAAGGAAGTAAATGAATACTTAAGCTTTCTTATTTTCGTGTATATATAAGTTATGAAGTCAACTCTTAGCTAGT